>JAQISU010000115.1:20457500-21799795 GCA_029339505.1 Unio delphinus
AGGAAATCGCGTATATTTTTCACCCAACAGGTGTTAACCCGTTTCAGTGATGTATGGCGGAGTATCTGTACCAGCTAGCCTTTTCGCGATACGACGGTTAGTTTTAGTTAGTAGGAATGATATTGAATTTTGGTATTGTTATACTATTATTCTCATCACTTGTATTCTAAATGGTATGATAAAAAATGTCTCATTACTACGATGACTTTTGCACACTGACTGGCCATCCTATTTCTGAAAACATGGAAAACTTTCTAGCCCTTATTAATTTCGTTTATGTAGTTGTTACGATATATACAAAGATGCTTTTACAGAATACAAACCGCTCCGGTGTCCTAGTGGTTAAATAGAATAAGACAAAAATCTCGAAAGTTTTCGTAATTCGTATTGTGTACGATTGGGCCTCATGTTAGAAATCATGGGGAAAAGCCTGGAGCACAGAAATTATACCCTCTATGAAACAATGTCTTTAGGCGACTCGCATGTAAACAGTCCCCTTACTTTACTGTCTTATTGATGTCCCAACCGAAATGCTGGGGAAGGCGAAAAACCATGGCAATAAATGCTTGCCTACATGCTCTTCCATTTTACCCACTGCATTACGTACCTGTGATAATTGAGTCTGATGCAGCTTAATGTGCTTGAACCAACAAGGTGACCTTGCTTAGTTAAAAGAAACAAATTATATGTGAAGGTCAATGCACCTTATTGTGTTACAGCTTTTGACATGATCAAATAATGACTGTTTTCACCCTTAATATTTATGAATCGTGTAACCTGTTTTCGTCATTCATGGATAAAAGCCGCTCCCTGTTAATTTAAAGGAAAAGTATCAAAAGATCTAGGTCGATTAAGATGCGATTAAAATTTTACTTTCGGAAAGATAAGTAAGTTATATGTGGGCGCTTTTCATAACACTTTATAATTGACTGCATTTTCTTTTTGTATACTGTAAGTATTCTATTTATTATGGAGGGGGTTGGGGCGTCAAAGGCTAAGTTATCTAATATTTCTAATAATCTAATAGGAATCAACCAACCTTCAGATGTCAGGATTTCATTTTGTAGTTGCGTATTTCAACAAATGTACATATGGTACAGTGTAAAGTCTTTGATATATCGAGTGCGTAAATAAGATGGTGTTCATTTGCTATCTTTATTCTCTTCTGATGATTTCCTCGAATGTGCATTAACAGTTTGCGTATCTATTTCCAAATGCGTCATAATTGTTACCAAATAATGCCAATGGCGTCTTTGGCAGAGAGATTTTCTAAGTGTGTATCAGATACACGTCCGAGACAAGGCTCCATATCCCATGACAAATGTTTATTGTCGGTGAAAGGTAATTGATGGAAGATTGAGTTTTATATGTCGTGGAAACAGCTTTTTATGTTTTGGTTATTACTTTGCAACTATAAGACATAACGTGATACAGATAAATCATTTACGGAAATGTAAATTTGATAACGTTTGCATTGCAATGATTTTCAAAGTACTTATCAACAGTTTAGGTAGAAATATACTTTACAAATACTATATTACGTCAATACTGTACGAATACTATATTACATCTAGACTGAATATTCTTTGAGCGATGAGACAACTCCTTTTATAAAAGAAACTGAAATTTCAACCCTACTACGACCAGTTGTATATCATGGAGCATGCATTGATAAGTGAGACATGGCCAACATATAATGCTAAATGCGACACCAATATCTGTCATGTGATCGGGTCTTGATATACCTTAACTCTATATTAAAAATGTAGCATCCCGGTTATTTTGCAACCACAATAGAATAACTGTATTTTACCTTTACATTTAAACGGTCCCATAAATGGACGTTGATTTCCATTTCTTTTAAATGTAAAAATGGATAAGTGCATTTAATTTATATTTTATATCAAAGATGGTTATTTTTGCAGTTTAAGGTTCAGGTACACCCCGTAAGTATGATTTTAAATTACTTCAACTAAGATTAAAGTTTGAATTCACTATGTCAAACAAGTTGTCACAGAGATGGGCAAACTTTCCAGTGCAAGGGGTGCATACACGAATTTACAACTTTAGCGGACCGCATAGTTCATTAAGTAAATTAATATTGAAATAGCAAAAACAAAATTTTTTTTTTTTTTACATAATATCATAATTAATTTTAAGTTGTTAATACGTCGTTAATATTTGAAAACATAGTTCTTCGTGCTAATGATATGGCTTCTAGTTTTGACTTGGCTTCAGGACACAAAACACTGGCAGCATCAATTATACAATCTTTAATAAATTCTGCTTCAAAAAATGGTTTGTTTTGCTTTGCGATTTTGTTGGCCAACACGAAACTTGCCTTTGTTACATTCTCTTGTAAAGATGAAGTTTTCACAAAAACAGCTTGCCGTTGTTTCAACTTTTTTAGCAGATTAGTTGCTTTCTTTTGCAGTTCTTGTTTTGATAATTTTTTTTTACACTGATACTGTTACCGTGCTTAGTTTGAAAGTGACGTTTCAAATTGAACTCCTTGAAAATGGCAATAGTGTCTTGACAAATTAAATACACAGCTTTAACTCCAACATCAGTAAAGAAATACTTGTCAGTCCGCTCCTTGTTAAACGCACAGCATTCAGCCTCAATTTCTCGCTTTCTAGATATCCTCGAACAACTCATTTTGGGTAAACTTTGGCAGATAATAAAAGCTTTTTTAATGTATAGACCGATACGGAACTGTCAATCCCGGTAAATTCTTCATTCACTTCAACAATTTCGCGTTAACTACGAGTGACTCGTCTGACATGGCGGGTGCATACACTGTTCAACAAATATTATTGGCACATAAGCGCGCTGGTTCCGATGACACACAGTCAAGACACACTGACGACTCACTCAGCCAATCACGAGTGTGTGACCAATGAAAGACAACGTATGCGCGCAGGCACTTCGATCGACCCACCCGGTGGGGAAAAAAATCATAGATGTATGAATAGATTGTGAAACAAGCCAAACAAAATTAAATTTAAATTTCTATGGTTTTTCCCACTTGGCGGGTATTTAGCATCGCGTGGTTACATTCCTCTCAAAATTAGGAAGAAATTTTACCCTTGAAAAAATTAAATAGCGTGAACATGAAACTTGTTCCTAGTCCGCATGAAAATCATTGGCGGACTGCACGCGGCCCGCGGGCCGTATTTTGCTCACCCGTGAGTTATCAAGATTAAAAGGTTTAAAACAAAGAGAGGAAGCATAGGTTTTAAAAATATTCTAAAGGGTTTTATCAGTTAAATTATTATAACTGATAAGTAAATAAATGTTTGTTTATATTTCCGGAAAGATGGCCGCTATCGCTTAACCCGCTTGACGAAGTTCCGTTTTTGTGTTGTTTTTCTTGATATATGTGCTTGTTGTCTATCTTTGTCTACATTATCCTGACACCAGTCCTAACACTAATCGCTTAATGCTGAGCGCGAAGCGAAGCAGCTGAGAGTGCCATTTTTGTATGAGTTTGGTATGACTCGGCTGGGGATCGAACCCACGACCTCCCGCTTCCGCAGCGGACGCTCTAACCACTCAGCCACCCGAGCGATTTCTAACCTGGTACAAATCCATCTGAAATCGTCAACCGTTGTGTCAACTGTCCCAGAGATACCACTGCGTATTACATTATTCAACGCCCAATCAGTAGATCACCGGAAAAGTGCACATAATTAGTTAAACATGGCTAAAAAATTACGCGATGAGCCCAAGTATGCGGATTTAACACCCACCGCTTACTGCATCAAGTCGTTCCCCGCAACTCTCGCGGATGTGGATTTGCTGTCATCACAATTAATGGCATGATAAAATGTCTTAAGTACAACACAGCCTTTAATTGCTGCCACACATCGTTTGAACTGGTCCAAATAACACTCACACTGAAACAAAGGTCAGTCCATTTTGTCTGCTCCTACCGCCCTCCTCCTAGTAAAACAAACAAGCTTACTGAATCTCTTTTTGGAACAGTTATCGAATCTTCTGGAGTATGGAAATTCGATACCTGGCAACCTAATTAATCTTGGAGATTATAACTTTCACTTTGACTTTCCTGGAAATCCATACATTTCGAGATTGCATTCATGTTTTCAACTTTAAACAGTCAGTTAACTAACCCACCCATAAACATGTTTACCTTTTAGATTGGATTCTTCATTGACCTAATGATAATATTCTGCGATCCACCCATGTATTCCACGAACTTGCATCAGATCACAGCTGCATTAAATACCAATTGGGCGTATCAGTCCCTCACCCTCCAGCTTTATTTGCTACTAAGAGAAACTTCCGTATGATAAACAGAACCAAACTAATGCAAAACATCCACGAAAACCTAACAACTTTCTTACCTCCTACAGCAGAACAACGCGATAAATGCCTGCGTTCAGTGCTTGAAAAACATGCTAAAGCCACCAAGTGCAGGGTATCAATTAAAACGTGTTCCTTGTGTTACAGCAGTGTTATAAACCAGCTTTGCACAGCTAAAAGACACCGCCATAAAGTAGAGATGCTTTGTCTTTCCACCAGACTCACTATTCATAAACAAATCAATGAAGCCGCCAAGACGAACGTCACAAACATAGTCCATTTAGCCAAATTATCCAACTACAGTACTAAGACCATGGAGAGTTTCAGCTGCAAAGAGCTTTTAGAGATAACTAACAAACTAATGTCAAGGAGCAAATGTACACCACTTCTAACTACCTTCTCTCCAGTAGACCTTCCGGATCTATTTGCAAATTTCAATTGACTCGTTGTCACCATAAAGTTACGATACGGAATTTCAGAACCAACCATTAAGAGCATCTGAACCTGTCTCTATGAATTTAGAACGGAAAATCGTGATGAAGAGTGCACTAAGTCATGTGAACTTGATCCAATTCCAGCATCACTGCTGCTTGAGTGCTTAGACCCAATATTGTCCAACTGATGTTTAATATCTCTCTCATCCAGCGAATTCCCATCATTTTTCAAAACTGCCATAGTAAAGCTTCTGCTATAGAAACCAAAACTTGACCATAACGATTTAAAGAGCTACCGCCCAGTTTCTAATCTTTAGATAGCGGAAAGATTATAGTCCTCACTCTCCTTGATTTGTCTGCGGCATTTGACACGATATACCATTATATGCTAGTTCACCGTGTCCAGCATGTATTTGGCATTTACAATACAGCCTTACAGTGTTTCAAGTCCTACTTAGTCGACAGGCACCATTTGTATATGCAAATGGAATATATTCCAGTCCAGTTGATCTATGTTGTGGTGTTTCACAAGGGTATGTTTTTGGACCTGTTCTGTTAATTCTATACACTCAGCCGCTCTCAAGAGACATATATCACCACCCAGGGTCTCACCAATTGTACGCTGATTACACCCATCTAAACAAGTCTAGCCACCCAACTGAAGCTGATGCTACAATCCAAGGAGTAGAGAGGTGCATTTCTGATGTGAAATAATGAGTGACATGTAACTAGCTGCAGATGAATGATGATAAAACTGAGGCCATTCTGATCACAACACCAAGACTTTCTCATTCACATCCTTTACCTCAAACAATAAATATCAGCAACACCAACATTACATTCACACAGTCAGTACGAAACCTAGGTGTTACTCTTGACAGTAATCTCACATTGCACCAACATGTCATGAACATATGCAAGGCTGCATATCTTGTGCTGAAATACATCAGCTCTATTTGTGAATATTTTTCAGTTGATGCCACTAAAATTCTGGTATGTTTGTATCTCAGCTAGGTATAGTTCGTCTCAATATCTACTCCAGAAACTTAAAAAATTTGAAACACAGCTGCTCGGATCATCTTTAGAGTACCACAATCAGAGCACACCTCCACGCTGATCTGTACCTTACACTGGCTATCCATTGGATTCAGAATCAAACGCAATATGTGTTCTTTATGCTACGTTTCAATGACGGTCTCCTGTCCAGCATACCTATCCGGAAAGATAATTACGCTCCTCTTCTGACAATCGTATACTCATTATTCCCACTATGAAAACGAAGTCATATGGACAACCATGGTCGAGCAACGTGGAACGAATTGCCCATTGAAATTAGACAGAAAGGCACAATGGTCCCTTTCAAGAGTTCTCTTAAAATTCACCTTTTTAGACATCAAGAACAAAGCTTAAAACCTAATAATGTGTCATATCTTAACTAGTTTCAGCATTTATTATGTTTTCCAATTTCATGATTTTCGGGGTGGGTGGGTGGCGTTGTTTTGTAGTCATATCATTATAGATCTTGTAAAGCGCTTAGAGTTTCTAAAGATTAAGCACTATACAAAGTACTCCTCCTCAATATTATTATTATTATTATTATTATTATTATTATTATTATTATTATTATATACCTATGAGCGTGGAAAACGAAAACAATGATACATTCCAAATGTTTTTTATCTTCTATATTTCAGTATTTGCATCCTCAACAAGTTCAATACATTTTACAATAGACTGAACACAAAAGCTAACTGAAACAAATCATCAAGAAGTTCCGTTTAATTGCTTAAGTCCATCTTCAAGTATTTTCTGTGTGAGATTATTGTCTGATTCCAAAACTGCTCCATGCGTCATTTCTGATAACGGTTGTACGTTTTGAAGTAAGCTCCCCTTATCACTATCAGTTTTGTGTCCGACAGTAGCTTCATCAGCTTTGGGTGACCTTTGAACTGTGTATAATTTGTAAGGCTTTCTCGCCAGTGGGTCAAGTTTTTGAATTAGTTGAACATTTTCTGGAGGATTCGCCCATGGTTGTTGCACACCTGGAAATAATAATAATAATAATAATAATAATAATAATAATAATAATAATAACAACAACAACAACAGTAATAATACCACTACTACTACTACTACTACTAATAATAATAATAATAAAATAAGACTAATAATAGTAATAACAACAACAACAATAATAATAATAATAATAATAATAATAATAATAATAATAATAATAATAATAATAATTAGCACAAGGATTATCGTCGTAATATGAATAGTCTGAGGCTTAGAGTTACCATAGAAATTTATGATACTACCCACGCTGAAAAATCTTCACACGGAATAAAAAAAATATATTTTAGTTCTGTATATTTAGCATTGAATTTATTTTTATAAAGTGTTCTGCTATTCAGATGCTTTCCCAGTAAAACAAAATATACATACCTGTTCCAAATATTAAGAAAAATATGACAGCAACAGCAACAATCGTTCCAGAGACATAGAAAACATTATTCCAGCCTGTGAGATCCTAAAAAATACCAGTACTAATTAAAAGATGAGTTTTAAACACACCTGCCGGAATCTTTGTCGTTATACCATTCACAATACTCTTGACACTCATCTACCGTTATCTCATTCACAAAACGTTAACATACATACCGGAAACAATATCGCTATATCATTCACAAAACTTATTACAGACATACCAGAATAAAGACCTTTATACCATTTAGAAACACTCAGATCGGAATCTATATCAATATATCATTCACAATACTTGTAACACTCATTCTGTCATCTATACCGTTATACCATTGACAAAATTTATAGCACACATACCGGAACCTATACCATCTTACCATTCACAATACCTATAAAAATGTATAAAATCTGTATAGCTTAAAATACTTATAACACATATAAAATACTTATAACACATATACCGTAATATTTACCGTTATACCCTATCTTAATATAATCAGATATCCACTGTCCCACATGAAGATCTGACAGCGACCGCTTAGGGGTCATGTTCTGGTGACCTTTCTATTAGAAAATGAAAATGTAGGTTTCAGAAATTTGAAAGTGTATCAAATCGCTCGCAGCACATTGAGGATTTTAAACCATGCTGCACAGTCTCTCAAAGGGAATGACTGCAAATGATTGCTGATAAAATTAGTGATTGTGGTAATATCAAAGGTCAACAGAGCATAACCGCTAAGCGGTTGTTGCAAATCTTCACGTAAGACAGTGGAAATCTGATTTTATGCCTTTATAACATTCACAAAACGTTACACACATACCGGAATCAATACCGTTTTACGATTCAAAATACTTATACGTTTTACATATATTTTTGGAAAACCTCTTCTTGTGAATAACTGATAAAACCAAAAGCATTATCTCATTATGGAAAAAATAGCAGTTTAATTTTCAAAAAAAAAATCAAGATGAAATGTTTTTACTATTCTGAAATGTTTATCATATTTCCTCAATTTCTATCCCATTGAAAAGCTCAAAATATAAAATCAAAGGCGTTACTTAGAAATATCATTTTGCGTTCAAGCATACCATGTATATGGTCGTAGTTCAATTTCGCTTTGTACAAACAGACGATCTCGTATGCAGAAAGACATCAATTTTCAATTTTTGCAAATACCTTTCAAACATTATGATAAACTAAATGTAAAACTTACATGAATTATTTCCCAGCAATACATGCAATTCATTTATAAGCTATAAGTCAATAAACTATTATAGAATATTACATGCACGTAAAATATATATTTACATACTAGTCTTCAAAGAACTATGAAGATACCTGTGATTTGGTGAATGTGCCGGTTACTAAGGGAACAATAAACGCTGCAATTGTTCCGCATGTAGAGGATATTCCAACGAGAATGCTGACATGTCGTGTGGAGAGGTCATAGTGGTTAATCTGCCAACCTGTATTATTTAATTTTAGTATTAATAATGTTATATATATATATATATATATATATATATATATATATATATATATATATATATATATATATATATATATCGTCCTAAAATTTGCGACCCGATTTGTGAAAATTCTGTTTCTAAAATAACATTTAATAGATATGTAGTGAAATTTCTGTTTATAAAATAACTTATTTAATAGATATGAAAGAATGGGTTAAATCGAAAATCTCAGTTGGTAGAAGTATTATTTGATGCCGTTTTCCTCATGTACCACGCTTTTGATATCATAACTATTTTAATCTCCCATGTTTAAAGATACAAGAAAAGCTGGTGATACTAAACACTATCTGGCACGTGCACTCAAATACATGTTAAATGGGTCTATATATTTATTTGTGTACAGTTGTATAGTGTTAAGGTATATCCTAATATTGACGAACCATGTGTAAGGTTTTACCTGATACTGGCAGACAAAAGATAAAATGATACCCGAAAATCATAGACGAAAGATAAGGTCTTACCTGATACTGACAGAACAAAGATAAAATGATACCCGATAATCACAGACAAAAGATAAGGCATTGCCTGATTCTGACAGAAAAAAGACAGGGTCTTACTTGATTCTGACAGAACAAAGGTAATGTCTTACCTGATACTGACAGAACAAAGGTAATGTCTTACCTGATTCTGACAAAACAAACATAAGGTCTTACCTGATACTGACAGAACAAAGACAAGGTCTTACCTGATACTGAGAGACCAAAGAATCCTAAACCAACAGTTAGGACGACAATAACCGAAGTTCCATCAGACAGCAGTGTCAGGACAAATAAGCACAGAGACAGCATGCCGAGACCTGTAGATTAATGCACACACAAAACCTTAGTTTTACGATATGGAAAAAAGTTAAATTTTATTTAAATTTAAAAAATCCAGAAGTTAATCGTGATTTTCTACAGCGAAATGAAATGCTTATTTAAATATCAAATTTGCAATTAAAAACTCTTTATATTATACATTAAAAGAAAATTGAGTTTTTTTTTACTATATTTAGCACTCAAATACTTTTTCAACAATTTCAAGCATTTCAAAGCATTTCATTTAATTCATTGTTTTTAAATTATTTCATTAACTTTATTGTGGCTCTTTTAGGGGAAGGTGGTCTTCATTAGGGCGATATATCTTCTTTTTGAGGTGGATTGTGATTGGATTAGAAAAGAAAGCGTTGTAGAGAAGAATGTGAACTTCTCACGAATTCTGCTGCATCTATGAGTTATCTCCCTTTCCGAGTACTCTTATAAAAATCGGCATTTATTACAGACAACCGTAAATTGTCTGTCGTTCATTGTAATAAATTATTTTTAATTATTTATTTATGTATGCATTTTGTGGATTACAAAAGTTTGTATATTTCAATGAGTGGCATCCTTTTTTAGAACCAAATAAAGTTTCACTTACACTGTAGAAATTCAGACAAATCCTAGATGAGACAGACAACAAAGACATACAGTTATTGTAGAACAAGAGAAAATCATTCTCGCACACAGTTCATATGGCTAAACCATTGCACATTGATCGTCTTGGTTTCGCGAAAGAATGTTAGAACTAAATTGGCATTTACGGTATTCTTTCTTTCTGATTTTACTTCAATCATACAGTTAATATTTGCATATATATATATATATATATATATATATATATATATATATATATATATATATATATATATATATATATATATATATATATATATTTCAGAATAACTATCCTTACATTTATTTAACAAACGAGTATATATGTGGCGATGAGCGCTAGGTTAATGGTACGGACTTCACAGATCATGAAAGTCGAAGTAATTGATGGAGCGATGCAGGTGATAAAATGGTGGAATAGAGGAGTTTTTGATTACCTGCCCCTGTCAGTAGTTTCCGAACAAGTGTAGTTGTTAGGGAGGTCCTATTTAGTAGGGTATCTGCTATATATCCACTAAGTAGCGTCATCAGAGTCTTAGATATGTGAGGCAATGAAGCATAAACTCCAGTCTGAAAAGAAGTATATTTTGCTCATTGCAGTTAATGTTTTAATCAGAAGAAAAATTGTTTGCCTATTACGTTACGTTCCCAGGACAAGAATAAAGTTAGTGACTGGAATAGGCGTTCCTCCAGCTTAACCATATTGTTACTCTATAATCCATATTATTACGAAAGATGAATTATCATTTTTTTCTCCACACCTGCATCCAAAGCTGTATTTGACGTTAAGTGATTTCAGCACTGATATAAAAACAAAATCGGCAGCTGAAATTGTTTACAAGTACAAATGTAACTAAATAATAAAGCCAAAGAAGCTTGTCATCACCTTTAACCCTTTATCTAATGCGGGCTTATTGTGTAAATTGGCCAGATGCGACATCTAGTGAGTCGCACTTAGCGACAAATAAAGACGGGAGCTGCCATGGTGCATTGGTCAAGATACCAATCTCACGGATGAAAGGGTGCGTGTTCAAATCCTACCGTCGGACTAGCTCAGGCCGGCTACCATGTTATATCCGTTGGCAAGGCAATCTGTTCGAACAGCCTCTTCACTAAGTAATCTATTTATGTCGCTGTGCCGGAAACCACTAAGCCAAACCAAATCACACCTTGAGTTGCTAAAATATTTAATTTTGGGGCAAGTTTAAACGATTGGACGCTGCTATTCTGTCTCTAAACGTAACACCAAATCATGTATTTTCTATATAAAATACTATTTTGACCGAGTCTGTGACAAATATACATTCTTGGTTAATGTTGTAGCTATACTTACGAACACAATACTTTTTAATTAGCCTTTCATTGGCGAATTAACTGAAATACTTCGTAATTAGTTGTCGCTAATCTTTATGGAAATGATCATTTTTTATGCAACAGAAACCTTTACAAACACTTTATTCGTTGTGCTTAAAAAAATATCTACCTCCGCCAAGCTGTAACCAAACATGCTGAGGTACAAGGGTTCGTTGGTTAACATCAAGATAAACACCCACTGCCTGGCAAAATGACACAAGCATATGGCATATACCGGAAGTGACGTCAGTATACTTATCCATGGAATTCTCAAGTTCTGAAACGTAAATGGGATCATGTTGTACAACATTTGCAAAGCAATTTCCATGATTGTTAAAAAGGAAGAAAAAGATGAAGACAGAAGTTAAGAATATTTGCTGCCTTTCGAATCAGTCTATCGAGAAAGGCTCTCGAGGTTCATACAGACAAAGACAATCAAGATTGAAAAGGACTGTCAATATTAAAGGCATGCTGGAAATTTAGTATAACAATAGATGAATGTACCTCATATAAAGTCGATTGCAGTGGTCAATAAATGGGATTTGATTCAAGAAACAATGTATGATGAAAAGAGTAGATTTAATGCCTTCATAGTGTTTCTTCTTCTTCTTCTTCTTCTTCTTCTTCTTCTTCTTCTTCTTTTAGTTGGCAAAAAAAATAATATATTAAACCTTGCTGTTTCGAGTTTATAGCAAGAGAATGAGGGATGGAAGGTAACATTTGCAACTTCCCTCACTGATTTCTCTTTTCTATTTATTCTTTATATGTGCGCTTTTAGACCGTTTGTGACATGTACTTACATTATTGAAGAAACTTCCAAATAGATTTAAGTCCAAGTAAACGCCGATTATTTCATATTGCTGTGTAGCAGGTGAATGTTGTGTTTAATTGATGGGTGATTTGGGTTTGTGAATCTATGAGTTGTACAAATCACGAAATCCGCGATATTGATATTCCACAAATCGATGGATCCACATTGATGCGGTACAGCATGAATTTGAAGAAAGAAAACCCAGGTCTTGCCAGAAAACTTCACACAAACTTTAATGCATGTCTTGCATTGTAGAATATTGTATTTATTTACTTTGAGATACTGATTTTTTTTAACATTTACAAACCTTCAAAGAAATCGGAATTTGATTTATGTCTAGTGCGTGTTTAACTATAAGACCTGTTCATGGCATCATTTTCCTTTCTACATGTGAGCTTACAATTTATTTTCATATAATTCATTTTCAATTTAGCTATAATGAAATTGGTATACCTCGTAGTCAATGACATCTAGACCTTGTTCCTTACTTAGGTAATCCAGTTCTGCGTTGCTTATTAATGGATGATGGGAAGGTTTTTCATAAGCAATGAACATCCACACAATAAACCATAAAATACACGCTCCTGCTGTAATAATAATAATAATAATAATAATAATAATAATAATAATAATAACAAGAAGAAGAAGAAGAAGAAGAAGAAGAAGAAGAAGAAGAAGAAGAAGAAGAAGAAGAAGAAGAAGAAGAAGATAAGGAAACAAAAAAGTTGATGGCGTGTCATCGTATCTACCCTCGATTTTCAAAGATTGTCCAAGCTTCCTCAAAAATGCTTTATTCACATCTACCCCTATGACATCTTCATCATCAACCAAGCCAAAACACCGAACCGAAAATACATGGGTCCTTTCTTTCTGTTAAATATGCATATTACAAAGCATCAATAATGTAGCGGTAACGGAAATTTTCAAATATCTTACATCTCTCCATCACAGACCCCAACCCATCCTATTAAAAAAGAACAACAACAAGACGCTTGCTCACGGTCACCATGGGACAAAAGTACTACAAAGTGTATTGAAATTCCACCTGGCGGTTTAGATTGAGTTATGGTTATAGAAAAACAGACTAGCACATAGAACCACGAACAAACAGACAGAAATAAAGATATATCACAATATCCAAGACCCATACGAGTTGAGCTATTAACAAAATGTGTTTTAGAGTACAGTAGCTCCATCTTGGCAGTAAATGTATTTATATGCTACAATTCATTATGTCTGTACTACCATTACACGTTTTGTCATTACAACTGTACTTACCACTGATACAATACATATATTGCCATTAAAACAGTACTTATTGTTGGTACAATACATATATTGCCATTACAACATTATATATATATATATATATATATATATATATATATATATATATATATATATATATATATATATATATATATATATATATATATTGCCATTACAACTGTTCTTACCACTGATAAAATACACGTATTGCCAGCCGACGTAATGAGTTATCATTCCGGCCATAGGAAATCCTAGAATGGCTCCAGAATAGGCACCTGAGAAAAGTAAAGAAATCATGGACTGTGACGGTTATATATGTAAGTACTTACATTAGTATTATTGCATTTAAAAAGAGCCATAGAGTATCACAAATCAAAGCGTTGCTAATCTGCAAATGAGAGAAAAACCTATACTTATAGTTACCAGCAACTGAATTAAATTAAATTCAATTCAATTCAATTCAATTCAATTGAATTCAGTTAAATTCGATTCAGTTGAAATGAATTCAATTCAATAGTCAGCATCAACATTTAAATGCATATAAAAAACATAATACAAATATTACTAATATTGCATAGTTATCAAACATAAACTCAAAACGTTAATCGTCAACAGCTGAATACGGAGAGCAATCATTAACACAAAAAGTCTTTTATAACAAATCCCTGTAAACATTTACACAAAACGTTTCGCATTAAAATCCATATAAGTACTTGCACAAATGTCACGCATGATAAATCCTTCTAAACGCTTGCACAAAAAGTCGCGCGTGAAAAACCCTTGTAAACATCCATGAAACTATTTACATACTATTTTGATGAGTTGCCAATTTACAAATTTGCTTGCTAACCTGGGACATTTTTTATTTCCATTCTCTGGTTCCTCCTTCATTCCTTCTTTACTTCTATGGTTTTGACCATATACTTTGTTCTTATTTACTTGCTTGTGTATTTAAGCACTTACCGGTACATCTTTCTTGTAGAATCGCATAGCTAATGGACTTACAGAAGCATGCATGCATACAAATACATACGTACATACATACATACATACATACATACATACATACATACATACATACAGACACATACATACATACATACATACATACATACATACATACATACATACATACATACATACATACATACATACGCACGCACGCACGCACGCACGCACGCACACACACACACACACACACACACACACACACACATACATACATACATACATACATACATACATACATACATACATACATACATACATACATACATACAGACACATACACACATACATACATACATACATACATACATACATACATACATACATACATACATACGGAAAGAACCACGGCAATAATTGGGGAGGGGGGATAGTTTGTCTTGAAGGAAAGACATACCCGTAATAACTGCTGACACTATTCTGCCTCTTTCACATGGCACAGACCAGTGACGTAGCACGCCGTAACAGGCAGGATAGATCATGCCCTATAAAAAGTTAAAAATAAATAATTACAAGCATGTTTAATTTACTCCAATAGTTCCTTCACATATACGACCATATGTAATAACCGCTACATTACCTTAATATATGAACAAATGTAATAACCACTGCTCGCAATTTCTCACATATACAAGCATATTTAACAATCACTACATTACTCGTATCATACATGCAAACATAAGTAATACTACACATTACTTTTATCATATACATAATTATATATAATAACATATGCATTTCTTTATCACATACACACTCATATATAGTAAGATATGTATGCCTTTTGTCACATAATCATGTGTGTGTGTGTGTGTGTGTGTGTGTGTGATTAGGATTTTTAACGTAGTTTGAACAAGTTTTCAGTTACATCGCTACGATGTCTGCAGTAAGGCAGTTATTAGTGATGTCTAGCACTGGGGCATCATGCCGCAGACATGTAGCATGATGTCCCACCCAGTCACATTATCCTCACACAAGGCTGACCAGTCCTAACACTATTTTGTTAATGCTGATCGCCAAGCGAGGCAGCTGTTAGTACCACTTTTGTATGTCATTGGTATGACTCGGCCGGGGATCGAACCCACGACCTGCTGTTTCCGCGGCGGACGCTCTAACCACTAGGCCACCGGAGAGGTTCACAATCATTTATAATATACGTTACTTTTATCGCATACAAAATAATATATAATAACCACAGAATTACTTGTTATTGTTGTTGTTGTTGTTGTTGTAGGGTTTAACGCTATGTTAAGCACAAGATTGGCTATACATGCTGGCCTTTATTAATGGCCGAGGATGAACCCGGGAAAATCCCCGGAAAAAGAACCATCGATCCACGAGAAGCTTTCTCACATACTCACAATGGCCGAATCTGAGACTAGAACTCAGGCCGATTGAAGTGAGATGGCAGTGATCCGCAAAAAGCTGCTTTAGACCCACTCGGTCACCGCCCCCCCCCCCCCCCCCCCCTCCCGCCGCGCATTACTCTGATCACTTACATAATCATTTATAATGAAATGATGCATTACTTTTATCGCATACACAATCATGTATAATAACCGCTGCATTACTTTTATCACATGCACAATTATATATTTAACGGATGCATTACCCTTATCACATTTTGGTAACATAAACTCCATCTTAAAATACAAAAATTAAAATAAGATATGAAAGCGAGCAGATTATCGAATGCGATTCCTCACATCAGCAAGAGCCAGTTGCAAACTTAATTTTGCTTACCCGACATACAAAGGCACAAAGGCACAAAAAACAAAACAGTTATAAGGCAAATGCCATGGCTTAAAAACACATGTCAGCATGATTTCCAGATATTAGTTGTTTGTATTTGATAAAACTTTTTAAACTATGTTTTTCTTTCTTTTGGACTAGATAGTTTATAGGCATACTTGGTATTAACGGGAAAGACGCTAATCGTCTGACTATGTCTATTACAGTAAACAGGTGTGCTATGTTAGACATATTTGGAGAAAATTCGTTCTGTGATATTTTTGTTGCATAATTAACAATAATCAAACTTTATGGATTATGAATAGACGTCTTTATACCACTTATTCCTCTTCTGCTCAGCCTCCCCCCTCCCCGGATCGGGTAACATACAAATTAAACCACTTAAATAAAACAATACACGTGGATGCCATTTCATTCAAATGTATTGATTGCCAGTGGTAGTTGTAGCCAATCAGATATAATGATTGCCTTGCGCATTTATAGCTAGTCTGATGTGGTTATTGCCATGCGTAGACTAACTAGTCAGATGTAATGCTTAACATTTGTAAGATTAGCCAGTCAGATCAAGAGATTGTACCTACAAGTTGTAGATAAATGTATTAGTTGCCATGCGTTGTAAAAGTTAGTCATATGTTGCGAGTGCCTTTCGTAGTAATAGCTAGTTAGATTTAGTGATTGTACTTCGTAGTTATTGCTGTTTAGATGGAGCGATTGTCTTTTCCACTTACAGCTAGTCAGGTGTAGCGATTGTACTTCGTAGTTATAACTAGTTTGATGCATTATTTCGTTATTATATATGGTCAGATATAGTGATTGCTTTCCGTAGAGCGTCCGCCCCGAGAGAGGGAAGTTCGATCCCCGGCCGAGTCATACCAAAGACTTATAAAAATGGTACTAACAGGTGCCTCACTTGGCGCTCAGCATTAAGAGGTTAGTTTTAGGACTGGTCGGCCTGGTGTGAGGATAATGTGACTGGGTGGGACATCATGCTACCTGTCTGCGGAATGATGTCCCAGTGCTAGACATCACTATAAACTGCCTCACTGCAGACATCGTAGTGATGTGACTGAACAATTGTTAAAGCTACGTTAAACATCCTAATGAAATAAACAAAACAAAATAACTGTATAACAGTGTTAGTATTTTACCATAACTGTATACTAATCAGTGTTAGTACTTTACGTTAACAGTATACCAGTGTTAGTACTTTTCCATAACTGTATAACAGTATTAGTACTTTTCCATATCTGTATACTAGCGACAATACGTTTCCATAAATATATAGTATAATAGGGCGACGACAGGACATATTATAATCTTACCGACAAATATGTCTGACTTGTATCTTAGTTTTCCACAATAATGTATAGTTCGTATTACGATACAGTGAGCAGCTGAGAATATTTCTATGACGAGCTTACATATTTGAACAACATAACTAATCTATTATAATATCGAGGTATATCCTAAAATTATCAATTGTAAAGGTGTATCAAGGTGTTTCTGAATGACTGTTGACCTGCACCACTATTATTTGTACGTCTTTTTATCTATCTTCGGGTCTGCAACTCAGTTAAGATAATGTGAAGACGTTGAAAACAACCTCGTTTCTTTTCAATGGGGGTCAAGAAATGTAATGACAGTAGCGTTCAGAGAGAAATTACTAGACCGCTACAGAGGCGTAAGTGGTTAGAGCGTCCGCCTCCGATGCGAAAGGTCTCTGGTTCTAACCCTGGCCGAGACATATCTAAAGACTTTTCCAAATGGTACTAGCAGCTGCCTTGCTTGGCGCTCAATGTGAAGAGATTATTGTTTGGACTGGTCGACATGGTATCATGATAATGTGACTGGTTGGGAAGTGATGCTACATGCCTGCATAATGGGGTTTCGCTTCGGTGGCCTAATGGCTAGAGCGCCCGCATCGGATGCGGCAAATCGCGGGTTCGAATCAAGGTCGGGTCATACTAAAGATGTATGAAAATGGTACTAACAGCTGCCTCGTGAGGCGCTCAGCATGGTCGGCCTGATGTCATGATAATATGATTGGGTGGGACATCATGCTACATGTCTGCTGCTTAATACATCAGTGATAGATAAAAGTATAAATGGCGACACTGCAGAAATCGTAGCGATATGACTGACAAACTGTCAAAGCTACTTTAAAAATCCAGATTACACAAAGACTCGCACACACATATAAATTAGTACGCCACTTGAGGGAGGGGCAGTACGCATATTATACCACTTTTTTAAGAATTGGGTTTACTTTAAAAAGACCCAGAATAATAATACCGTAGAACAATTATTTTGTTGTTCCTGGAGAGTAAGTGCTATTTCCTAGTTGTATATGTCTTAAAAGTATAGAAAATGGTGATCACTCCCAACAAACTTTGTTTTTGTGACCAAGACAGTGGTTTTTAAAAATCTACATATTTTCCAGAAAATTCCAGATAGATCATTGTTGAGTATCATTTAGATTTTTCTTGTGATATAAAAAGTAATATAAATACAACGTCAAGTGGGAGCCACTAGTGGGTCTTGGGAATGTGCTGATGCTACCACTGCACATCGAATTCGGCATTATGAAACAGCTTTCTGAGGCAAAAGTCGAAGCAGGTGTCTTCGTCAGTCCACAGATAAAGAAGATTTTAGAGTGCAAGGAATTCTGAAAAAGCTCACTAGGAAGGAGAAAGTAGATTGGTACAGTTTTGTAGCAGTTGTTCGGGGCTTCATGGGCAATCACAAGGCGGAAAACTATGTGGAGCTGGTTGAGACTCTGATAAGGAATATCAGTATAAATATATGTTAAGTTTGATTCATATGTGTTTTTTTCTGACTGTAAATATAAGAAAAGAACAAATTTGCTCGTTTACTTTTTGGAAATAGGGAGATTTCAAACTATCACTGTCTTGGTCACAAAAGCAAAGTTTGTGGGGTATATTAGCCGCTTTTTTTTATCCATTTTAGCCATAAGCAATTGCAAAATAACACCTACTGCCCGGGAGCAAAACATGTGTGACATAGTGTAATAATAATAATAATAATAATAATAATAATACAACAGTCAATCAACAGAGGCCTGTACTCCTTCTGCCATCTCAGTCTAGTTTAAACTTTTCTTCTCTCATACGTATATTCAATAAAGACATGAATAATTCTTGTAACGTGTTTTCATGCTACTTATTATATACTTCAGTAAGAAATATTTGTCAGTTATCTTTTCTTTATTTCGATATTGATCTTTGTACGCTGCACTACTATCCCGTCTTGAACAAATTACTGAAATACTAAAATCTTTGATTAATTTAATTTGTTTTATAACATAAACGGAGATATATCAGTATACTATATATTAATTAAAATTCCCTGCTCGACACACTTATGTTGCCACAACCGTCACTATTTATGTTATAGTTGAGTGGAAACATGAACGACTTCTACTTTTGATGTCGTATTGATATTTCGTATGCCCTAGTATCGTCTATTTTCAAGCATACATCTGACATTATATTGAACGAACTGATTCTTAAAATAAACAATTATAATATATTGGTACAAATTAAATTGTCCAACTCAGATTCATTTCCACGCTTTACCCAGAATGCATACTCTGATTCGAACACCTCTTTTAACATTACACAAGGGTACACATCAATACACATTGATCTGAATGCATCTGTTGATTCATAAACCTTTGTTTAACAATATACATAGGTACACATCAATACACATTGATCTGAATGCAGACTTTTATTCATAAATCTTTTTTTAACAGTATACATAGGTACACATCAATACACATTGATCTGAATGCAGACTTTTATTCATAAATCTCTTTTAACAGTATACATAGGTACACATCAATACACATATCAATAGCTCTCATTCTCTGCTGGAAACATGGGACAATATCGCCAACGTGTGCCAATTAATTTTCTTTCTCACAGGCTAACACCTGTCACCGAGTTTTTCCCCTGTATATAGTTGCTTGAAATTACATATCTTTGAAAAGTAAAATCAAATGATCTTCATGTGATCATTATGCACATCTGGAGATAAATAAATAAATAAATAAATAAATAAATAAATATATATATATATATATATATATATATATATATATATATATATATATATATATATATATATATATATATATATATATATATAACACAGCACACTGATGTTATCAATTTAGACATTGTGTATGGTATACTTCATATAAAGTTCTGTAGCAATTTAGAATGTGTTTATGACTTACATCATATAAGGTATTGTATCAATTTAGAATGTGTGTATGGCACAAGGAATATATCAATTGAGAATGTATTACATACATGCTACAAGCTACTGTATCAATTGAGAATGTGTGTGTGACAAAGATCATATTCGGTACTTTATCAATTTATAATGTGGGTATGACTCACATCATATAAGGTACTGTATCAATTTAGAATGTGTGTATGACTCACATCATATTAGGTACTGTATCAATTTAGAATGTGGGTATGACTCACATCATATAAGGTACTGTATCAATTAGAATGTGTGTATGACTCACATCATATAAGGTACTGTATCAATTTAGAATGATGTGTATGACTCACATCATATTATTTATTGTATCACTTTAGAATGATGTGTATGACTCACATCATATAAGGTACTGTATCAATTTAAAATGTGTGTATGACTAACATCATATTAGGTATTGTATCACTTTAGAATGATGTGTATGACTCACATCATATAAGGTACTGTATCAATTTAGAATGTGTGAATGGCTCACATCATATAAGGTACTGTATCAATTAGAATGCGTGTATGACTCGCATCATATAAAGTTCTGTATCAGTTTAGAATGATGTGTATGACTCGCATCATATAAGGTACTGTATCAATTTAGACATTGCTTATGACTCACTTGACATAAGGTACTGTATGAATTTAGAATGTGTGTATGACTCACATACTATAAGGTACTGTATCAATTTAGAATATGCGAATGACACATTATATAAGGTACTGTATCAATTAGGAATGTGCAAATGACTCACATCATATAAGGTATTGTATGAATTTAGAATGTGTGTATGACTCACATCATACACGGTGCCGTATCAATTTAGAATGTTTGTATCTCATTCATCATATAAGGTACTGTATCAATTTAGAATGATGTGTATGACTCACATCATATGAGGTACTGTATGAATTTAGAATGTGTGTATGACTCACATTATATAAACGACTGTATTAATTTAGAATGTGAGAATGACACATTATATAAGGTACTGTATCAATTTAGAATGTGCGATTGACTCACATCATATAAGGTACTGTATCAATTTAGAATGATGTGTATGACTCACATCAAGGTACCGTATCAATTTAGTATGTTTGTATGTCATACATCATACAAGGTACCGTATCAATTTAGAATGTGTGTATGTCATACATCATATAAGGTACTGCATCATCATGTAAGGTACTGTATCAATGTAGAATGTGCGATTGACTCACATCATATAAGGTAATGTATCAATTTATAATGTGTGACTCAGATCACATAAAAGTATTTTATCAACTTAGAATGTCTCTATGGAATACTTTATACAAGGTATTGTATCAATAATAATAATAATAATAATAATAATAATAATAATAATAATAATAATTAGAAGAAGAAGAAGAAGATGAAGATGAAGATGAAGATGAATGAGGAGGACTTTGTATAGCGACTAATATTAAGAAACTTCTAACGCTTTACGTCTACAATGATGTGACTACAAAAACAAAACACAAAAACAAACATGATGAAATTAGAAAGCATGCAATTTAGTGAACATATTTAAGGTATGAAACATTATTAGGTCTTTAAGCTTGTTCTTGGACTCGAGAAAGGAATGTTGTAAGACTACTCTAGAAAGGGATAACTATGTATTTGTGTCTACCTTCAATGGGCATTTCGTTCCACGTTGCTGGGAGCTGGTAAGCAAAAGAACGTTGTCCATATGACTTCGTTTTCAGAAGGGGGAATAATGAGTTTTAAGATTGTCAGAAGAGAAGCTTAAGTATCTTGAAGGTGTGTACATATGGGTAGTCCGACAGTGAAACGTAGCATATAAAACACGTTTTTGTTTGATTCTGGATCAAATGGATAGCCAGTGTAGATACAGAGAAGCAGTGAGGTGTGCACTCATCGTTGCACTCTATGAATGCTCCGAGCAGTTGTGATTTGAAGTTTAAGAGGTTTCTGGAGTAGATATTGGGACGAATCTTACATAATTGAGTTACAAAATAGAATATGTGTACGGCATACATCATACAAGGTCCTGTATTAATTCTTAATGTGTATAAGACATACATCATACCAGGTTATGTATCAATTTAGAATGTGTGTATGACTCACATAATATAAGGTACTGTATCAATTTAGATTGTGTATATGCATACTTCATCTTAATAATAATAATAATAATAATAATAATAATAATAATAATAATAATAATAATAATGAGGACTTTGAATAGCGCCTAATCTTTAGAATCTCTAAGTGCTTTACAACTTCTATAATGATATGATTACACTACTACTGAAAAACAAAACCAAAAAAAACCCCACGAAATTGGAAAACATAAAAACATGCTGAAAACATATAAGGTAGAAAAACTTTATTAGGTTTCTACGTTTGTTCCTGTAGTCGATAAAGGTGAGTTTTAAGAGCACTCTTAAAAGGCACCACTTTGTCTTTCTGTCTAATCTCAATGGATAATTCGCATCGACGGGCCCTGCTATGCAAAAGAACGTTGTCCATATGATTTTGTTTCCATAGTGGGAACAATGAGCATACAATTGCAGAAGAGGAGCGTAAGTATCTTGCTGGTGTATATACATAGTTGAATGTGACTATGACATACATCATACACGGTACTGTATCAATTTAGAATGTGTATATGAAAATTTTCATACAAAATACTTATCAATTTAGAATGTGTATAAAGCATACATCATACATGGTACTGTTTCAATTTGGAATGTATGTACGACATTCTTCATACAAGGTACTTTTTAAACTTTGAACGTGTGCATGGCATACATCATAGAAGGTACTGTGTCAATTTAAAATGTGTGCATGGCATACTTCATACAAGGTATGTTATCAATCTAGAACGTGTGTATGGCATACATCTTACAAGGTACCGTATCAGTTTGGAATGTGTGCATGGCATACTTCACACAAGTTATATTATCGATTTCGAATGTGTGTATGGCTTACATCATACACGGTACATTATCAATTTGGAATGTGTGTATGGAATATATTATGCAAGGTACATTATCGATTTAGAATGTGTGCAAGGGATACTTCACACCAGGCATTTTCTTAAATTAGAATGTATGTATGGCATACACTATACAAGGTGCTGTATCAGTTTAAATTTTGTATATGGCATACATCATACATGGCATTGTATCCGTTTAGAATGTGTGAATGGCATAAGTCAAATCTCAGCCGAGGTTAAAGTCAACGGATAGGAACTGGAAACAGTTGTCCTGTTCAAATAGCTTGGTTCCAAAATCACCGAAGAGAGATCAAGAGCAGAAATATTGTCACGAGCAGCACAAACAACGGCAGCAATATCAAAAGCTAAAACCCATCTGGAGATACAAGAATATCTGTCTGAAAATTAAAAGCAGACTATTGAGAGCACTAGTCATCTCAATCAGTTGGTATTCATGCGAGGCCTGGACCATGACAACAGAATTACAACGTAGAATCCAGGCACTTGAAATGAGATGCTACATAACCATCCTTGGCATCTCTTACATTAACCACATAACAAAGAAGTGCGTAGCACCATCATGCACAAACTAGGCCATTATGAAGACCTGTTCACCTCTGTCGAAAAGAGAAAGCTGAAATGGTATGGCCATGTCACTAGAGCCAACATTCTATCCACAACAGTACTGCAGGCAGCGTCCAATGTGGCAGAAGGAGAGGTAGACAGAAAACCAAGTGGACTGACAACATCACAAAATAGACCAGGACAAGTTTTTCGGAGACAAAAGGGAATGGCACGTGGTCAAGATAAGTGGCGGCAATGGGTCAGATGTTCAGCAGCACAGTGTCTCAACGACCACACTAGGTCGAGAGACTGTTGATGATGATGATCGCGTCCTTCATACAATGTACTTTATCAGTTCAGAATCCGTGTATGGCATACTTTATACCAGGTTCTCTTTCAATTTAGAATGAGTGTATGGCATACGTCATAAAAGGTATTTTGTCAACTTAGAATGTGTGCATGGAATACTTCCTACGAGGTACTGTATCAATTTAGAATGTGTGTTTGACATACATCATACAAGGTACTGTATACATTTAAAATGTGAACACGATATTGGTTGCTGTGGGCCTAACGCCATTTGTTAGCAAACGATTTGCTATATATAGCGGCCAGTATATCCAGCAGACGATAAACCCTGTAAAAACCTGGGAAGAACCACCGATTCTCGGAAAGCAACTAGCAATTTTCGCACAAAGACACGTTGTCCTAGCTCGAGAATCGGATCCATCCTGATAGAGGTGAGATGTCACTGATCGTTGAAGTCGAGCATCTCAGACCACTCGTCCACACAGGGTCTCAGAACTTGAGAGCACAGATCAAGTAAAACATGCCGCCACAAGATCATGTTAATACCTGTCTCCATCAGTCACAAATATAAGAAAACCCTTTTCATTCAAATTCCCAGTCATAAATAGAAAATTTCTTATTCACATTCCCACAGTCTAGAATGAAAACCCATACACATTCCTACAGTCACGAATGAAACCTCATCCACATTCCCTGTCAAGAATGAAATGTCACGAAAGAAAACATTTTAGGAACACATTTCCAGGCACGAGAAAAACTCACCCACATTTCCACATTCATGAATGAAAACCTCTCATGCACATTCCCCACAGGCATGAATAAAAAGCTCATCCACATTACAGTAGTCATGAATGATAAACGTCTCAGACCTATTTCCACAGTCACATGCAAACTAGAACGAATAACAAGTGCATAAACAGGCCCAGAGTTGAATTAATATGTTTTCACGTACTATTCAATAAAAAATTGGGTGGAATCGAGTGTGTACATACCCACCACAGGAGAAAGAGACATTTTGTTATTATTTGTTGTCGAGCGGTACGGTAAAACATTAACATAATTAAAGTAAAGTACTTAATGATCGTATCAATGTCCCACCTTACCTCTGCCATTCCCTGACACAGACGAATGATGCAGGTAGATGCGTAAGTCAGCCTCTCGATGGAGAATGGAAGTAAGATGTTCAAGACAGAGGAAAAGAACACACAGAATCCAAACAATCTATAAAAGAAAAAAATATTGACAAAGTAATTTAAGAGTCTTCAGGCATCGTTTAATTATAAACAATAAAATATCTAACAACAAAACAAGTGTTAAACGTAACAGTATAATGAACAAATTCTGATGATTTGGTTTTGCACTTGATATGTCATACATGGCGACCTGTACATTTTGTAAAGGTTGATTGATTGATTTGTAACGGCGCACCAGCACTTTTAGGCTATTTAGCGCCATACAATAGGTTGTATTTATACATGGTAAAAATACTAAAGGTTTAATATCGACCAGCGATATAAAAAACCAAATAGTTCAATATAAAATGATAAGTTGTTGGTAACAGTAAAATATGAAGCTTCCCAATCAACGGGAGATGTAAATGGTGTATGTTGATGAAAAGATGTTGAAAAATAATGGGCTGTATTTGCATTAGATAAAAATGCACTAGATGATGACATACAAGTTAAAGTTTAAAATAAAGATTTACTTCCTTCAGGAAATCTAATATGCAAGTGATAGATATAGTATCAAAAAGTTCCTTCATGTCATGTACATTATAGTACTTATCACGTGTAGGATGCATGTCGGAACACTCGGTCATAAAGTGTTTAACAGTGAATGGTTCATTGCAAGAGACGCACTCTGGTGGATCTTCAACTTTTAGTATGTGGGAGTGTGTTGTGCATGAATGACCGATTCTAATTCTTGCAAAAACATTCTCCTCCCTACGAATAGTTCTGTAGGAAGGAGTCCATTCACCCAGGGTTGGTTTGATGGTATGCATTAAGTGTGTTGTTGACTGCATCATCCCATGACTTCTGCCACTTCTGACGTAGGTACCTTTTGATACAAGGTTTAAAATTAGTAAATGGTAATTTAAAATCCGATGTTTCTTGGGATAGAGCCATCTTAGCAGCACGGTCTGCTTCTTCATTACCTCTAATACCAATATGGCTAGGTAACCAACAGTATACTATATTGTAGGAGGTACTAAGCTCTGTGTTTTTGACGAGGAGATTGACTAATAATGGATTATCCAGTTTTCTATTGTGTAGCGACTGAAGCACTGATAAAGAGTCACAGAAGATAATGCTATTTAAGACACGTTTCTGTTCGATAAATTTCTGAGCAAGGTCTATTGCTCTGATTTCCGCTGCAAAAAAAGACGCATCGTTTGGCAAATGATATTTTGCTATGTCTTTGACACTAACGAAGGCCGCAGCAGCCTTTTCATCAACCTTTGATCCATCAGTATAGAATTTAGTGTAATTTGTGAAATCGTTGAGAAGGTCATGATAAGAGTTCTGGAAGATGATAGGGTTGTCTCAGATTTATTCCCATCGTGTAACGTAAAAATCACCCTGGGTTGCTTAAGGAGCCATGGTGGTGTTTTCGAGACAAACGTTTTCTGAACTGTAGTGGGATTAATTTTGATATTATCAAGGCTGTTTCATGTTCTGATGCCAAATGAAGGTATGACATTTGGTTTATTTTCATATAGTTTTGTATTTTGGTTAAAAAACAGCTGAAAAAGCGGGGTTCAGAGCGTTTGATCTATATTTGAGAGCATACTGTGCAGAAAGCATTTCTCTGCGATGCAATAAAGGTGGTCCATTCACTTCCGCAAGAAGGCTTTCACATGGAGATGTCTTAAATGCTCCTAGAGCGAGTGTTATTCCCTATGATGAATTGGGTCGAGTATTTTCAAATAGGACTTCCTAGCTGAACCATAAACAACGCATCCATATTCTAGTATGGAGCGGGTAAATGTTCTATACAAATTGAGAATGATTTTTTTTATCAGCACCCCAGTCAGTGTGGGCAATTACTTTAAGTAGATTTAAAGCTTTTAAGCATTTAGCTTTCAAATTCTTGATGTGAAGAATAAAAGTCAGTTTTCTGTCGAAGATAATACCCAAAAACTTTGTTTCCTCAACAACTGGAATAAGTGTTCCATCCAGTGTTTGTTTAGGGTCATCACGATGTTTTCGCAACTGACAGAAATGCATGCATACTTCTTTTTATTAGAAAATTTGAAACCATTATTACTGGCCTAATTTTGAATCTTTTTGATATTTTGTTGCAGTTGCCTTTCAATTGCATGCATGTGCTTTGATCGATAACAAATTAAAAATCGTCTACATATAATGAACAATCCACACCGGGAGCTCATTCGTACTTTGAATTCTCTTTTTCGGAGAGAAAACTGGAGATGAAAGAGGGCAGACGGTCTTTTAGACCCAGATCGTGCAGGTCATTTAGAATCCCGTACTTCCATGTCGTGTCACAGGCCTTTTCTAAATCAAAGAAGACTGCAACTAAATGTTCCTTCTTGATAAATGCATAACGAATAAATGTTTCCAGTCTAACCAGATGATACTACGACCAGAGCGGAAGCCACTTTGGAAAGGAGGTATTAAATTGTTACTGTCCAAGTACCATACAAGCCGAGAATTAATCATTCGTTCCATTGTTTTGCACACGCAGCTTGTCAGTACAATGAACCGATAGCTGTTAGGATCTTCGATATTTTTGCCTGGTTTGGGAAGCGGTATTACTATTGCTTCTTCCCAGCTCTTAGGAACATTACCAGCAATCCATAAATCATTAAAGATTTTGAGAAGTAATGTCAGAGAAGATTCTGGGAGGTGTTTGAAAAACTGGTAATGTACTTCGTCAGGCCCAGCAGATGTATCATGGGCATTGTCTAAAGCCTCCCTAAGCTCTAATAAAGAAAACAGCTGGTTATATCTTTCAGTGTTGTTCGACGTGAATTTCAAACGTGACTTCTCTTTTTGAGATTTTAATTTTCGAAAGGCGTCTGAATAATTAGATGATGATGATTTTTTTGAGAAACTATCGGCATGAATATTTTTTCCTATCTCACGTTTCGAACTAAACATGTTTCATTAAGGAACAAGAGTTTAAAGAAGAAATATATTTCTTCCAGGATGCACGTTTACATTCATTGATTGTGCGTCGAGTCTTAGCCCGGGCAATACGATATTTGTTTAAATTTTCGGGCGTTGGACGATTGTTGAGTTGTTGTAATGCTTCTCGGCATTGTTTAATGGCTTCTTTGCATTCCTTGTAATTAGATTTGAAGTAAAATTCTGATTAGGATTAACAGCGTTGAATACTGTATCATTATTTAGTCTAGTTTTACATAGTGTTTTAAACATAGCCTAGTCGGCCTTCTTTATGTTCCATTGTGGAATTGCATCATCAATTTTAGAGTTATTTTCAAGAGTGATCGGAAAGTGATCACTGCTGTGAAGGTCATCAGCGACCATCCATTCATAGTCCAAAAATAGCGAAGGGGGGCAAATTGTCAAATCTATGCACGTGTACGTACCCGTTCCTGGGTGTAAATATGTCGGTGAGTTAGTGTTATATAGACACA
The DNA here is from genome assembly GCA_029339505.1 of Unio delphinus. Classification (NCBI taxonomy): domain Eukaryota; kingdom Metazoa; phylum Mollusca; class Bivalvia; order Unionida; family Unionidae; genus Unio; species Unio delphinus. Next base: position 20,486,660 of record JAQISU010000115.1, read on the forward strand.
GATCGTGTCTAGAAATGAAATCTTCTACTTTATGGCCACTGTCGTTTATGTGATTCGATCCTCATAAAATTTTATGGGCATTATAATCCCGGAGTAAAACGAAGGGCTTGGGAAGTTGTTGAACAAGATTGTCTAATTCCTTTTGTACTAGGTTGGTGTTTGGTGGCAAGTAAATGGAGCAAAAAGTAATCACTCGAAGTAAAGTGACGCTTACAGCAATGGGATGTAAATGTGTATTTAATGGAATGACTATGTGAGAGGTTCAATTGTTCACAACAACAGAGACTCCTCCTGAGACCCTGTCAGCGTTTTGAAAGTATGTGTTGAAGAGGGAAAAGTTTTTAAAAGTAATTTTATCTTTATCTTTCAGGAATGTCTTCTGTAAACATAGTACAGCAGGATCGTGTTGAGGTAAAAGCAGAAGATTATCATTGTAGTCAGCTTTAAGTCCTCGACAGTTCCATTGTATGATGGTGTTCTTCATTATAAAATTATGCTGGAGATTCTGGAGCTAGATTATACTATTCGTGGAGGAAATTTGTGTTGTTATTTGTCTGGAGGAAGTACGGGACTATATTTGGTTTTACTAGGTTTGGAGGAACCTTGCGTACATGGAGCAGTTTCTTCTGTAACCATGCTCTCAAGGTCTCCAAACATATTGTAAAGTATAATGCGGTCATCTGACCCCTTTTGCGGCTTATTAGTTTGTGCTTTTTGTTTATTTCCTGGAGCTTTTGGTGGTGGGTTGTTATTAAATGTTGTCTGAGTTGATGCTGTGCTTTTCTTTGGTTAGTAATGAGGGATATTAACACTTGTAGTTGAATCGGGTTGATCCGATTGTGTTTGCGCGTCCGTCGCGATTTTTAGGTTGTGTTTCACGACTGTGGAGAGGGATGGGCCAGGAAGGGATGTTTTTGCCTGGATAAGTCTTCTGGCCTCTGTCTGGGTAGGGAATGTTGGAGGTAAACTTTACCCTCTGAATTTCCTTCTCTTGTTTCTATGTATCACAATCCTTAGAATTGGCGTGATGTTCCTTGCCACAGTTGACACAATGAGGAGTTACTCTACAATCAGCTTTCTGATGAGAGTAGTCTCCGAATCGGCCGCATACCTTGACTCTGGAACATCGGTCCTCGTGATGGCCGTTTTTTTGACACTTATAGCATCGAAAGGGGTTTGGCATGTAGATCTCAACCTTTACTTGCAAACATCCAACCTTGACCACTTTGGGCACTGTCGGTCTTTTTAAAGGTGAGTACAAATGTGTTTGTGTCCTGCAGGTTGTTATTACGTTTAATTCGTATTCTACGCACTGCAGTGACACCTTCATGTTTCATCCCTTCGATGATATCTGTGTCGGTAACTCCAGCCAAGTAACGACAGCACATTACGCCTTTGGACGAATTCAGTGTAGTGTGGGCGAATGAGGTCACTGGAATATCGAAAAAGGTTTTCATTTTAATGATATTATCTGTTTGACCCTTCCGCTCACACTCAATCAGAAGGCAACCCGATTTGAGGTTTTTGACACTTGTTGGTGTGCCAATCGATCTCGAAATGGTTTTCTCAGTAACAAACGGAGAAAAAGCTGAAAACGGTTTAGCATCATCCTTAGACTGAATAACCATGAAGCGTAGAAATGATTCCACGCCACTTGTTTCTTCATCTGAGTCAGACAGTGGTTTGGTACGTTTATTGTTGATTTTTGTTTGGATGCATTGCCATGATTAAGAGTTAAAATTTCAGCACCCATGCTCGCCACGCACCAACGAGCCCAACGAGGGGACACTTTTCAAGTGCCAAGGATACACAGATGCCATACTCGTTAGATAAAATTATCTGGGATTGACCCATGAAGCTTCCTTCTAGGGTCGGTAAAATTACTTCCCGATTGACCCGTTGAGCCACCGCCTTCTAGGAAGTCTTCTAAAACTTGGGAAAGTAAAGCTAAAGAAAAGGAATGTAGGGGCAAAGTTGGTATCGAGATAGATACAAGAAAGAAAGAGAAGATGAGTAAGTAATACAATAGACCTCTTAGGGCTCGGCGTGACCAGCCGATTTGTCGAGACCGGGCCCATCTCGACCACCCGTCTAAGAGAAGTAGAGGCCAAAGCAGTATATTGCATCGGAAAAGCCACCGCTCAACTACAAGGATCCTTTCCTCCTCCAACATGGGTCGCAACCCATGGCAAACAGGTTGCCTCTACTTAGTCGCCTTTTACGACAGGTGGCGAGGCACGTCGGGCCAATTCTACAACCCCGAACCCGCAGGGGGGTATTTTGTAAAAGATGAATGAACTTGGGGAAACCCCAGGAAGAACCATTGATCCCAGAACAGCTAGAAGCATGCTTTCACACATATTCACGTTGTTCAAACCGAGACTCGAACCCACGCGAACAGAGGTGAGATGCCATTTATCTGCTAATGTGTCCCCCAAAGCCTGACGGACAGACGGGCATAAAACCAGATAAGAACATATAATATTTCCGTACAGATTTGACGTTTTCAGTCATCTTCATTGCTTTAGAATCTCCTAGGGGTTTCTGATGGCGATGGGTAGTGAAAACAATTTGTCCCAATTAGATCGTGTCACAATGAGAGTGACTATTGCATACAAATTTATCCTAGCAATAGTGTAAAAATTAAAGGAAAACTCACCGGATGGATTATTAGGAAAAGCTGAAAGATAAAATGATAGATGGAGTGCTAACAAGATTTCCTTGGAGTTAATTTAAAAAGCGAGGAAAATACTTTGCCGAATTTTTACCTACCTGTGGTTTGGCCATAGCGTGGTCAAGTATGTAGCTGGGATCTGACTGATAATATGACCCAAGTACATAACACTGTGTAGAAATCCTATCATTTCTGGGTTCCAGTTCACATTAGGCAACTGAAGAAAGAAGTTTTATATCTATTGTTTGTTTTTTTTTTGATTGATTGGTTTTCATGCTTGTCTTATTATAATTTGATTTGATCATCTTGTATTTTACACTTTATAAATTGCACCAATTGATCTCATTCTTATCCATCTGCGTATCCATCAGGTCCCTATTTCCGTCCTTTCTTTCGTTCTATCCTTCTTTACTTCAATCCTTTCTTCTATCGCTACACCCCTTATATTTGCGAACGTCTGTCGTTGTTATAATATCCGTAAATCAATTTATCAGACTTAGATTCTTCTAAATGTGCCTTGCTTAGGATACAGAGCAAGTATACTTATCTATCCACCTACCTACACGCACGCACACACACACACACACACACACACACACACACACACACACATACATACATACATACATACATACATACATACATACATACATACCTACATACATACATACATACATACATACATACAGTTAAAACAGACCAAGTAGCCATAATTAATTCTTTATTTATTTATTCTCTAATTAATGCAGTTTGCCGTTCGAATGAAGATATATTAAGATTATCCTATTAATTATCTGTACAATTACAATAAAAAACATATAGAATTGCTATACTAGAACAATATAAGATTGAGTCATGTCTGTTATTTTCACAGACACTTTTTGAGACCAAAATTTGCATGAAAGGACTTTCTGCTTGGCGAATTGGGTAACCTGTTAGTTTAACATGTAACTAAACTTGTGTCTTAGATTAAAATGGTCTTTAACAAAGCATTAATGACAGAAAATTATCTCGTGAATTAAAGATGAAAACCCCACAATAAAATCAGCATTAGTATACAAACTTTTGTTATTTTAGTGACTTTAACGATTAGATATTTATCTACATTGTGATATTACAAATTGTGTATCAAAATGCTTTCCTTAAAATTTGTAATACAAATTTGTACATAAAATAGACTGTGCATATATACATACATACATATATATACATACATACATACACACATATATATATATATATATATATATATATATATATATATATATATATATATATATATATATATATATATACATATATATATATACATACATACATGCATATATATATATATATATATATATATATATATATATATATATATATATATATATATACATACATGCATATATATACATACATATAAATACATACATACATACATACATACATACATACATATATATATATATATATATATATATATATATATATATATATATATATATATATATATATATATGTATATATATATATATATATATATATATATATATATATATATATATAGATTTATATTGATTTATTTATTTTTATGCAATTATTTTCTACCTGCCTACAAATATGTCAATCTGTGTTTATACCTGGTCTTAAACTAAAATATATACAATGAGTGCAACCTGTTTTCATCTTATTTTAATTAATTGTAGGATAATCAAAAGAAGCCTAACTAGAGCTGTTCTCTAGACCCATTGTCTACCATTCTACGTTGTCTACCATTCTACGTTGTCTACCATTCTACATTGTCTACCATTCTACATTGTCTACCATTCTACGTTGTCTACCATTCTACATTGTCTACCATTCTACATTGTCTACCATTCCACAGTGTCTACCATTCTACGTTGTCTACCATTCTACGTTGGCTACCATTCTACGTTGTCTACCATTCTACATTGTCTACCATTCTACATTGTCTACCATTCTACGTTGTCTACCATTCTACATTGTCTAGTCTACCATGCTTCACTGACTACCATTCTACATTGTCTACTATTCTATATTATCAACCATTATACATTGTCTACCATTATACGTTGTCTACCATTCTACATTGTCTACCATTCTACGTTGTGTACCATTCTACTTTGTCTTCAATTATACAATTGTTTTCCTGACCAATTGTTTACCTAGGAATATTGTAAAAGGAGTTTGAAGTAAAGACACAAACAAAATAGAGTCGACCGCGACATCGACCCACCACAACCAAACTGTTTCCCTCACACCACCCCAAAACAGATATATATATATATATATATATATATATATATATATATATATATATATATATATATATATATATGCAAACAAATAGACGGACGACAGAATAAAAAGTAACACATGGAAATAAACAAATTAAGTTAATGGACAGGTTAATGAAGGCTCATGCATAGGGAGAGGCAGTGACAGTAGGAAACATATACAAAAAAACGACAGGAGAGAGAGAGAGAGAGAGAGAGAGAGAGAGAGAGAGAGAGAGAGAGAGAGAGAGAGAGAGAGAGAGAGAGAGAGAGAGAGCTTAACCTTAACCCCTATTGTCCCGACTTTTTCGTTAGCCCGTTTGTCCAGTATAGTAATCACAGTGACCCCAACGTTGGTTCTCATGGCATATATCAACATCATGGCGACACCAACAAGGAAACTAATCAGATATCTACGTGGAATATAGCATCCAGTCGGGGCAGCAAAACTCTCTGTTCCATCCAGGACATTTTTTTTATCATTACTTCCTTCATTTTCCTTTGGCTTCCTATCGGGATTTTCATAGTCCAACGGATCCAATTCCGAAAGTTCCTTTTTGGAGGCCATATTAATGTTTTCTCCTATCTGAAAGGTTCAGTTGCACGCTCGAAAGCTTGTGTTCAAAATAAAACACCGCACGTTGATAACTACTCTCAAAATACTATATATGTCAGTGACATTTCAAACCATTAGGCCATTACATATATAAGGCGCTACCACAACAGCCCTGGGTAATAGGCATATCAGTTAAGTCTAATAGATGTTACTTTAAACTAACACAGTTTTATATTTGTCCAGCTTTTCACAATGACCCATACAAGTAAGACGTTCTTTATTATATGCCTGTAAAGCTGCCTAGATATCTATACACTCAACGCTGACTCACACCTGGTCTTTTATCTGCAATCTATACATATATTTTACCTGTAAACGTCCAGCAGCAAGTTATTAAAAGGTGTGCAACAAGTGTTTGTCGTCGCGCCATATATTAACTTTTGTGTCTTAGTGTATGTGATTTGGATTTTGATTTGCTACTTAGCTTTAAAAAATAATTCAGTCTTATCGCTACGATGTCTGCAGTGAGGCAGTTTATAGTGACAGACATTTAGCATGATGTTCCAACTAGTCACATTATCCTGACACCAGGCTGACCAGTCCTAACACTGACCTATTAATGCTGAGCGCCAAGCGAGGCATCTGTTAGTGCCATTTGTGTAAGTCTTTGGTATGACTCGGCCGGGGATCAAATCCACGATCTCCCACTTCCGGAGCGAATGCTCTAACCACTAACCCGTTAACTTTTGTTATATATATATATATATATATATATATATATATATATATATATATATATATATATATATATATATATATATATATATGATTAATTGATTAATTGGTTGATTGATTTTTAAGGGCGCACCAGCACATCTAGGCTATTTAGCGCCATCCAATAGCTTGTATTTATACTTATTTAAAAAAACTAAAAGGTTTAATATCGACCAGCGATATGGAAAACCAAATAGTTCAAAGTAAAATGGTAAGATGTTGGTAAAAGTAAAATATGCAGCTTCCCAATCAACGGGAGATGTAAATTTTGTATGTTGATGAAAAGATGTTGAAAAAGGGGCGGTATTTACATTAGATAAAAATGCTCTAGGTGATGGCATACAAGTTATAGTTTAAAATAAATATTTACTTCCTTCAGGAAATCTAAAATACAAGTGTTATGTATAGTTTCCAAAAGTTTATTCATGCCATTTACATTATAATACTTATCACGCGGAGGTTGCTGGTCGAAATATATATATATATATATATATATATATATATATATATATATATATATATATATATATATATATATATATATATATATATATATATAAATAATGACTGATATTTGTTTTTAAAATTTTTTTATTTTGGGGAGGGGGTTGGGATATCTAAGTTGACACAGCATCTGATCGGATTCGTAAACCAATTAACGGGGTTCAATATCTGCATAGGCCAGCCCTGATGGCTGTTTTATATGCCCTTGGGATATGCGCTTAGCCCCCAATCATTCCATATGACATATAGCCCCCACCCACCTCACCCCCACCACAAATTGTGAAAGGTTTCCTTTCAATGTAGGCCCATTAAGTTAATACAATGGCTCGTAATACGAATGAGTTCAGACTCAGGCACTAGACGTGTCATTTACTATCAGCACATAATTAACTCTTACGATCAATAAAATCACTGTAGTGGAGTTTGGACACCACTAATCATTCCGTTGAAAGTCGCGAGCTTGTGTGTTGACACTTATGTCGTGTTAAATTTAGACTTAAAATTCTTTCAGTCGAATGAGATCGTATTGGTCATATTTGCACACACACACACACACACACACACACACACACACACACACATCATTTACCAGGTTATATTAAGTTCATGGTAGGTAGTTAGGTACGGGCAATAAAGTCAAAAGACCCTAAACCGCAATATGGGCCAAAGATGGGGAATGCTCCGCCATAAGGTAATGAAAATACTTTTATTTTCCTAATTTTAGAAAAAGGGTGCGAGAAACTATTTTCTCCAGAAAAGTGTTAATCATTTTACTTAGTCTTCTTTATCTTACTTTGTAGGAGTGGAGCACCACTATCGCTAACATTCGAGGTAAAAATAAAATTGATTGCGATACAAACATTTAATGAAAGGAAAATTTAGAACATAATAGAACACCTTCTAAGAAATATAATGTCTTTTATTAAACAGAATTACTTTGTTATTTTTACCATATTTCGTTACGAATAATAAATAAACCAGCCGACAATTCACTTATACATAAAGACTATTTTCTTAAAATGTGTGTTCTTCGAATTAAAATTCAACATTAACAAGACGTTTATGTCCTCATTATAGAAAAATAAAATGCTGGCGATATAAAAATCGCAACGTACCATACGGCTTCAGGTCTTGTGAAGCAAACTATAAGTAATATAGTATTTAAATATATTCGGGAATAGACTAAGGTCAATATGTAACAGCTGCCCAATAGTTATATTGATTGTGCATGCACCATATTGTCATTTGTTTGTAGAATTAAAGATTTTGTCCTTTTATTTCTTCTCAATATTCTACGAATTGATTATTTCATAGCGTTTAACAAAGAAAGTTGTTGAAAATAAATAGCTCGTAATATAAAAAACAGGCAATTTAAACCAGTAAGTATTTTTATCTAATGTTGTTCAAATGACCCCAAAGTGGATTTTGCTTGGGTTCTTCATTTGCGGCACATCACCAACTGCATGCCATTTTGTGCACATGATATCTGAGTAAAGTTCTTTGCCTCAAGGCGCACCACGATAGTTGATCCAGCAGTAGGACCCAAACCTCGCATATTTCTGATCTGGCAAGCTTAATTATTGCGCCACTGCAGCTCCTGGAATTTATTGCGATAAGACGTTACTTAATATATATGCATCAAGTCTTGTATTGCAAGGCAGTTTTTGGCAATAACCAGTAACCTTCATATACAGTAAATAGTCGTGATTTAAGTAGTTGTTACGCTTAATGATTTTGGTGAATAATAATCCCTGGTCAAAGGTATGCAGTTAGTTGTCTCAGAAGCGAACAATAGGTCAAGACAGTCAGCCATAAACATCTATCATTCACAGCTTACATAACTGATGGAAAATAGCTAGGGTACTTTTGTGTTTCTTAGCATCATGAGCATTGGTGTGAAAGAACCTATCAAACTAAACTTGCACAGCAAAAGTTCATAAGTTGAAACAATCCTATTGTTTGAAGTTAGGTACTAGCAAATTACGAGAGTGAGTTGCTTCTTCCTCTTCTTGTTCTTGTTCTTGTTGTTGTTGTTGTTTTTGTTGTTGTTGTTGTTCTTCTTCTTCTTCTTCTTCTTCTTCTTCTTCTTCTTCTTCTTCTTCTTATTATTATTATTATTATTACTATTATTATTGGTACCTATTTAGATCAAAGCCTTCTGCATCCCTATTAACTTGATCCTCATTGTCAAGTGCTCAGTACGGAATTAATACTATCCCCAGAAAAGGACAGACAATTTAAAGATTAAATAGCTCCTCGCCCTCGTCAGCAAACCCCACGGTCTAGGTGTTAAAATATAAAAATAATAAGGTAAAAGGTACAACAATATAATAACTATATCAATGTATTCCTCAATTACAGGACATTTTTTTAAATGCAATTGCTTCCAATGAATACACAACCTATCCCAATTGTCAATTATTTCATCATGCGAAATTAGAAGTGCGACGTTTTCCTTGCCGTGTCTACTCATCTGTAACTTTTGCCTTGTATTCCTTTCGGTACTTCCGGTACTCTCGTTTCCGTTTCCCGGCTCTCCTTGCTGCTACTTTCCGTATCCAGGTTTCCGTTCTCCCGGTCTCCTTGTCGTGTTAGGTATTTAGGCACTTAATAGACGTAATAAACGCAACAATAAATGAGTGATAACAACAAGCTTTGTAAAATTGAACAAATATTCTATTTCCATAGAAAGAAAGGTAAATATGAGGAAATAACTGTATGTTTCAAGAACCAAATCCCAAACAAATCCAAGAATAATCTAAGAATTAAAATTTAAAATTCCTAGTAATAAAATGTTCTAACAAACAAACAAGAAAATCAAATCAAATATAAATTAAATATAATATACATAATAGTAGTAGTATGTAAAAACGGGGTTATGAGGGCATTTCCTTACCTTTCCATTAAACAACCTTTATTTATACCGGCAAACCCTTATACGATGACATTTTTGTGTCCCACGATCAACCCTAAATTCCATTAAAACGATCCTGTCAGTTTAATATAAAAACACTTATAGAAACTGCAAATAATGTATTGCTAACTAAAAACACAACTTGATTATTCGTTTGGTATCTAGCATCGCTTTGTAAAGTCCATTTTCTGCATGCTACTGAATACAAAAAGCAAAATAAATGAATACATTATGAACGTGTTTAATAATGTTCCAACGCCAGTGTATTTACATCATCAGTATGAAACCTTTTATCATCCAAATTATGTAATTCTCCATTATTGTTACCATTTTATCAATATAATTTTTCTTCATCAAAATAACATTTATATTAAGAATATAGCATAAAAACTCATCTACAATTAATTCAGCTTGTTCGCAAGAAGCGCAAGTTTTAATTTGGCACCAAGCAATCATTTTATTCATCATTTTAAACCGTCTATTTTAAAATGGTCTATTGCGAATGTATTTGTATCATCAACATAGAACCTTTTATCATTGAAATTAACTAATCATTGTTTAAAAAATTTGCCAGTTTGAATCTCACGCCAGTATGACCTTATTGTTGTCATTTATGCAACATGATTTTTGTCTTTACCCAATAACACCTGTTGGAATAACTTGCGAGTAAAATTCGTTTTATTAACGGCTCTTTTAACACCTTTTGCTTTCATCATGCTTTCGTAGCTTTTAAGAATAATACTGCAAATATCTTGCTGCGTTATGCAACGAATTCGATAATAGACTCGAAACAGAACTCATCTTACACATTACCGATAACTGTTTTGTTTGTTGTGTCGTGAAATCCGGCTTTTGGTGAGATATCAGATCAATCGAATTCTTCTCCGTTGTTATACATATCTTTAAAAGCATCATTATTATCACAATCAACTATGCCAGTTTTATACGGGAGAGAATCAGTGTCTGTAAACACTTATTTTGCACGTGTTCTTTACAAAATTGTAGTGCAAACCATACATCAAGTAGTTTGAGATTTCCGACGTAGATAGATTTTATGAGGGCTAAAATCGTCTTATATTTTAATCATGACAAGAACTTTACTGATCGGTATACTTCCAGTGATCTTTTCTGAAACAACTAAATTAAATTTATCGCGTCGTTTACTGTTATTAACGAGTTCGTTATCAACTGTTATGATTATTCTTATTCGTTTCACCGAATACCGAATTGTTCATCCACTTTGAAAAAAGTCTTTCTCAAAATCTGTCGTTGCTACAGTTCTCATATCAGTTTAATCTATGATATAATCAGCCATCCGACGTGATAGTTTCACTTTCAAACTTGGATGTATTTTTGTGATAATTTAACCATTATCGATTGCTTGCTTGATTAATCTCTAATGGCAAACATATTTTTGCTTACTCATCAAATTCGGAATTAATTTAGGTACTGAACACGGCTTTCTTTTACGATTTAATAACTGCTCATTTGATAATAATGAATAATGGTATTATAAGAGTTTCTGCCACAAAAGGGTAATCATTATGTAAATCATGTAAAGATTCAGAATATTAGGCATCAACTTAAAAACATGAAATAAAATCTGAATCGGAAAGATCTCTGGTTATATCTCTAATCAAGGTAAGGAAGTTTTATCCAAAGATTCACAGCCAATGCAACCAGTTGGCATAAGTTCTGACATCGCCCATTCGTTTTATTTATTTAAATAATGTATTTACTTCGTTTAGTGGAATCATAATCAGGTAGATACTTGTTATTCGCACTATCATGTTTTTTAATCACAAATCTGATTTTGCCGCGAATTCCTTTCTCAATAAAGTAATACACATTAGAGTGAGTTGCCAGCTCTAAGTCTGCATTAGTATACTTGAAAATAATACCTCCCATGCTAGGCATGGTGATGAGAAATACCAGGAAGTATCTATATTTATTGATACTCGTTTTGCAAACATTCTGAAATATATCATCAAGCAATAATACTTCTTAAGTCAAATATATATCGAGATAATCACCAATTGTCTTACAGATAAATTTGCTCCAAACAGGAAAAGACTGATCAAAGTCATCATTAGTTATATGTTCAACCACCAGTGATGAGTAGAATGTCTCGTGGATTGATAGGGGTGTTTCGTTAAGACGCTCAAAGCTATCTATTACTCATAAAGGCAAATGCTTTTCTGTTTCGTTAACTCTGCATTTTCACCAAAATACCTAGTCAATGATGGAACATATTTACAGTATCTTTACTTGTGCGTCAACGGAGGGGTTCATGACCTGCAAACTATCAATAAAATCGTAGTTATCAAACCGTAATAGACATGCTGAAATGCTGAAAATATTTAAGGTTGGAAACATTATTAGGTCTTTAAGTTTGTTCTTGCAGTCAAAAAATGTGCGTTTTATGAGCACTCTTGAAAGAATTTGTTTGTTTGTTTGTTTGATTGTTAACGGCGCACCAGCACATCTAGGCTATTTAGCGCCATACAATAGGTTGTACTTATACATGTTTAAAATACTAAAAGGTTTTGTGTCGACCAGCGACATAGAAAACCAAACAGTTCAAAGTAAAATGGTAAGATGTTGGTAACAGTAAAATATGAAGCTTCCCAATCAACGGGAGATGTAAATGGTATATGTTGATGAAAAGATGTTGAAAATAAGAGGCCGTATTTGCATTAGATAAAAATATTCTAGGTGATGGCATACAAGTTATAGTTTAAAATAAATATTTATTTCCTTCAAGAAATCTAAAATACAAGTGATTTGTATAGTATCAAAAAGTTCCTTCATGCCATGTACATTATAGTACTTCTCACGCGTCTTTTGAAAGGAATCAATATGTCTTTGTGTCTAATGTCAGTGAATAATTCGTTTCACGTTGCTTGGCCCATGTATGCAAAATAACGTTGTTCATATGACTTCGTTTTCATAGTGGGAAAATGAGTATACGATAGTCAGAGGAGGAGCGAAAGTATCTTGCTGGTGTAAATATGGGTGAGGCCCAATAGGTGTGTTGGACTCGAGTACGTCAGTAAAACGTAGCAAAGAGAACACATTTTGTGTTTGATTCTGTATCGAATGGATAGCCAATGTAGGGTACAGAGCAGCAGAAAGGTGTGTTCGGATCGTAATACCCTATGTATGATACGAGCAGCTGTGTTATGAACGTTTTGAAGTTTCTTCAGTATATATTGTGACGAACCGCTTTGTGGCATACCTCCTCATAGACATTGTGTGTACTATTAAGCATACTTTCTAAGTGATTATGAAACATCAACAAACCTTTTCCGGTTAACTCCAGAGTGTACATAAGATTGACACCGTGTTATGTTTACATATGGGGTTCTTTAGCCCCGTTTGTAAAAGCAGCATTGAATAACACAGCGGTCATCGAGTGGCTAAGACGCAATGTAAATAATCAACAACTTTAAGTGGCAGTGTAACTATTTACTGGTCAAGAGACAAAAGATGTTTTGGTATTATTACGTATGTAATCCAATGTGTCCCAGGTCCAGTTGTCAAATCCAGATTTATAGTGTCTGTTTTCGAATCATTTATGCAAGTTCATGACGAATAGGGTACATGGGAAATGCTAGATGCCTTTGTCATAACGAGTCAGATACCACTGATGAACCCAGTTAAAGCGGGCGTTGCTTCATCTTCTGCCTCTTTTTTGACGTTTCGAATGACATACGGGTTCCAATATGCAATGTTGGATAATTTTTAGAAATAACATTAACGAGTAAAGGGATCTTGCACAATCGTCACTATATCTGGTGAGTCTGAGAACTATCTTGATGTGGCTAAGAATATACCATAATAAATGAGTGCTGTTATCATTGATCCGGCCCGCTAAAACGTTGACAACTTCGTTCAGCCACTCGCAGCAAAGATTACCGCGTCCAAACTATTCCGCTTGAAACAATCGCTGCTATTGTCGCACATATGGCACGGGAGCATTCCTATCGTGTTAGAAAATCACACTAAATCAACATATAGTTTGCGATGGCATCGTGTTAGGATGTGAAGACTCATTAATCAATATGGTGCCTCTGTGCCCGCGATAGCGGCATCCCTGAATCCAGTGATCTAAATCAAAGCGGTCCTATGGAGCTGAAGTGCGGCGTACCTCGCGTTACTCCCCACCTCCACCCCCGCATAAGCATTTATCGAGGCTGTCAACAAACTCAGAAAGACTGACAAGACTGATTTCGCCGCATCGAATATTATGTCATTCATCAAGAATGTTGCAATAACGCTATTCGACATTGCCTATTATATACATCGATAGCAAGCAGGTTACATTCTGCGTTGCTAACCTGCTTGCTATCGTTGATGTAATCAAAACCATTATATGCCGTACTTTATATAGTTACGGCTACGCTCGTAGAGCTGATCCAATATTTTCGAAAGACGTTACAGACAATGATAAAGATCCCAGTTCACTTAGGGATAGAAGACGGCTTCATGAGTGCAATAGGAGGCTACAGCTCAAAGTTCAACATAGGCTTCGCGTAACTGAATGTACGGTGGACACGCGTGCTAATCAACCCACATCTTCGTCTTCTGCTCGGATGTGGAATATGATACCTTCATTGCCATTTGTACCTCTGCGATACCCCAAAGAACAAAACAAACAACATACTATGACCCGATCTAACCCAACAATATCATTGTGAAGGCAACGTCACGCTTCCAAATCTCGCATTTTACATGCAGGCGGTAACGCTGTAGCTTGTGGTGGAGACCAGTCTAATTAAATGCATCAGACTGTTATAGCAGAAACCAACAGCCATCTTTCTGGCAAATAAATGCTTGGAATGATATTACTGCGCTTAAGCACATATTCTTTGCCTTAAAGAACGCGGAACTGTTACATAACCATCCAGATGATATTGTGCAAGCTTGGCGTTACTGAGATAAACCTCAAGAACGACAAAGCCCACGACTTGCTCTAAATATTCAGCTGCGTAGAACGTGCACTTATAAAACGTGCACTCACGACTTTACTAGCCTCTACTCATCAACTGCTTTAACAGATCACAACTTTTTTGTTAACGTCACAGCCAGATCTTCATAGGCAAGCAGACGCCACAACACCTTATGAAAGCCAACTAGCGTCCAACATCATAGGTCATCAGGAAAGTGATGCTGCCCAAATAAAGGCCGAACACAGAGCATTCTTGTTCGTCTACTTTTCACATCTTTATGGGCGTGATCTATTCATGATGAAGCAGAACTATCGCTAAACCCTGATACCATTACGACAATAACACTCGTTATTAACGCAGGCACAACAGACCTTGCCGTAACCAACTTGAAAAACTTGAGCGTGGACGTATTTACCCTTTTAACCAGCCAGAGCAGCAGTCGGCAAAGTTGTGGTCCTTGACACGATTGAATAGTCTTTTCTCGATTTGGTAATATTGTCCTTTGAGTTTGTTTGTACGGTGGCCAAATAACATCGCGTCATAAATGCTGCATTAAAACATGTCAACAGGAGTGACTCGCAGAGTTTCACTGGCGATCTACAGCATCGTGTCTATGACATATCTCACTGATCCCTAGACGAGACTACGAAGGCAAAGCCGTGAAGTCAACATCAACGTTCAGCCTGAAGCGCATTAAACACAAACCGTGAAAAAAGAAGCTTAATTCTTTCAGAAAACATTTAAAGCGAACAAAGAAAACAATGAATGGGTCACTCTCTTTGATCAACGATGACCATAGGTAAAAGTATACTTTCCTTTCAAAGTTCAGATACGGAGATAACGATTGTGCTTTCCGTAGCCTATACATTTGTGTTCTTCAGTATCCACCTTTGTGTCTACCGGCGTGGTACTCTTCAGTGTGTACCATATTTGTGTACACAATCATATCAGTTATCACTATCATTGAAAACATTTCCGGTGGGCATGCACTCAGCAATAATAACCAGAATATATCCGATATACGCGCTTACTCTTTCTCTAAGAGTATCAATGAAACTCACAGAAACGGCACGTGGGAGATCGCCGTAAATGGAATTGTGCAAGGCCACAATGACAAAGGCATTCAAATTGCCGTTCATTGCAACGTCTCACGCAAAAGGGTTACAACTAACATTTTATCTTTATTTGCCGCTGAATACGCTATTATGCTTTCAGCCATGATGATTTAATTTGGCTTCCGCATCTAGAAGGATCTCAAAGCAAAATAACTCCATTAAGAGCAACCAGACACTCTGGTATTAATAAGCTTTACAAACCACTTGTGCAAGAGTATCTTGCTAACGTTTTGTAATTGCCCTTACGCTAAAGACACATGAAACAAACGTTCTGCCGACGTGGTATTTTTGCGAAATGACTTAGGCAATAACCTTTTCATTCGGATATGTAGAGCCTCCGTCTCGTCAACAGGAAACGAAATAGAGTTATATTTTAAACTGACGTGTCGCTCTGTCTTATCATATGAATTAGGTTGAAGCACAACGCCTAAATGTGCTGGTGCGCCGTTAAAAATCAATGAATCAATCAATCTTAAAACCGTAAGTTTATAATTCTTCTCGATTCTACATTGCCTTTTCAGGGAAATAAACTATTTCTTACATTTTACAAAACTTTTGTTGTTCCACTCTTTGTTTTTTTACCGTTTATTAGAACCTAAATACGTAATAATAATAATAATAATAATAATAATAATAATAATAATAATAATAATAATAATAAATCATACTAATAATATCAGTAATAATAATAATAATTAGCGATGGATTTTATAGCAATAATAATATTGTCATTATTATCACTGTTAGAGAAATTATTATAATAATTATGATAATTATGACGAAGACTAAATCTTTTTCAAGTTTAGTGTTAAGCATTTATCCATAACCTCTCAATTACAACAATATATACATTTTGCAAATGAAACACGGGCGATATGAACTGTAAGCTGTTGCATTTTCAGTATTTTCACCAGCATCATGTGAAATAAAGGCAATCACTACGAGACACTAGACACATATAATTGTTTTCGGTTATCGTTTCATTCTATTAATACTTTATGTTATATTTCACACTCACTTGACGTTTTTGATATTATTTTCTATATGTTATACATATTTCACTGGGAATAATTTTGTATTCAAAAATGCTGTCATATTTTCATGCATGTAGGGATGTGAAAACTTTGTTAACAAATAATTTATTACCAATCATCTTCATCCTTATATTAAACGTTTTTCATACTATTTACTACTAAATGAAATGTCAAACTTGCGCACTGGAAATCCTTGCTTTCAGGAACCAGTTGATATTAAAGGGTATGAACAAAGCACGTGTATACCAATTCAACCGTGACACGATAGCGTACGTTTCGGTTCACTTCCTATGTATATCACGTAGAGTCAGTCACCGAACACGCTGATCGAAAATAGTAAAATAGGAACGGTAAAATTACATGCCTGTCCTTCGAATATAGTAAACTTCGGTATTCCTTAACAAAAAACCCACGATTAGGACATATATCGTTGTTGCTGTAAGGTTTAAGGCCATTTTTCAGCACAATATAGGCTATTTATGGCGGCCAGTATTATTGGTGGAGCAAGAACCCAAGAAAACTCCGGAAAGAACCAGCGACCTACCAGAAGCTACCGGCAAGCTTTCTGACATACCCACATTAGCCGAGCCTAAGACTCGAACCCACGCAGACAGAGGTGAGTTGGCAGTGAGTCATAACGGTGAGCGCTTTAGACCACTCGGACACTCGAGGCCCCTTAGGAATATTTTTTAAAAATTTTTTTTATGGTTTAACGTCATTTTTTCAGCACAATATAGGCTATACATGGCGGCCTGTATTAATGGTGGAGGAAGAACCCGGTAAAGCCCCGGAAAGACCCATCGACCCATGATAAGCTACTGGCAAGCTTTCTCACATAACTACATTAGCCGAATCTTAGACTCGAACCCACACAGACAGAGGTGAGATGGCAGTGACCCGTAACGGACAGCGCTTTAGACCACTCGGCCATTCGGGGCCCCACCCATAGGAATAGATATAACAGTGTCACTATTCTGCTAGACAAGGTTGCATAGAACAGTCAAGTTTTTCTTGAAATAAGTTTTACAAGCTAAAGTTACTTGTTTGAATAACCATCATCTATATTATCTACCAATTGTTGTCAAACCTTTTGGAATTGTAATTATTGAATTCTTAATTATCAACATAAAATAACAATATCAAATGTGTCCTGAAACAGTAAATAATAGTTTGAATGACATTGGTCTTACACTTTGTCATTTACAAGCTGTTAAATTAAAAGTGCTTTTTCAACACATTCAAAATGAACAAATCACACACTATGCATACATCCAATTTTTGAAAGAATGGTTAGAAGTCAATTCAAAAAGGTACACCAGTACAGATTTTACGCAATCAATTAACATCATTAGTTGTGTTTCGCATCCTTAATTTAAGAACTAATGTATAATTAAAATCTCCCCCACCATGCCATGTATCGTTGTTTCCTAAGCTACTTGTGTTGTTTTGATGAAATGGACATACCTTCAAGTATATAATTCAGCTGCAATGAACTGACAAAACAGGTGCGTGATTCTGGAAAAAAT
Source organism: Unio delphinus (assembly GCA_029339505.1). Classification (NCBI taxonomy): domain Eukaryota; kingdom Metazoa; phylum Mollusca; class Bivalvia; order Unionida; family Unionidae; genus Unio; species Unio delphinus. Next base: position 20,504,991 of record JAQISU010000115.1, read on the forward strand.
GTATCTATATGAGGTATAGGGGTTTTGTTAAACACACATACTTTACACTGGAAATATATAAAACAGTTTGAGTAAATGCAAACTTTAGTCCTTGAAAGAATTTACACTTTCTAGTTATTAATCATTGCAATCTATCGATGGAGCTGCCTTTATTGCTCTTTCATAAAGCACGATTATTGTTTAGCCAGTGTTAACATTAAAGGTACAAAGTTTTATGTATCGTTTATAATGACTGTTCAGTTTATGCCAAACTTACTGCATCATCTGCAGATAATAACAACTTTCGAGACAAAACATCTTGTCGAAAGCATCAACATGACAAACAGATGTGAACAACTATTATTGTATCGAACACGAACTAGATTTTCCAAAATTGTAAAGAACATATTAAACCGTTACTGTAACTGAACAGTATTACATGTTACTGGTTAACCATGTTACTACTTAATCTAACATACTGAAGTCGGTTTTATCGAAAGCATTCTCATATTAACCAGAACTCATCACCTTCATAATAATTGTGTTGAAGAGATATATGCAATCTACTGTAGAATTTATCTACTGGGAACATAATACTTTGTTCCATCCTGTATTTGGGATGAAGAGATTGGTTTGTGCGGATAAGACGTTGGGTGCCATAACTGGAGGACCCGTGTTCGCAATCTCAGCAGAGTAGTAATTTTAGAAAACAATAATTTGACTGATATGATAATTTTCTTTCTGCGTTTAAACATATTCACTCCATATTGTCACTCATTATTTTGAAGGATACAGTGTTAGCATGTACCTCTCTGTTTGATATACATTTGTACCCCACAATAACCACCTATATATTACTTGATATATGTCGTAGGAATCCGGAGCGATCGCGTACATGTAATATAATGTTTTACTCATTGCCGGTATGCCTGCTACCCACTAATGCCTATATCATTGACACTGTTTCATCCTTTATGTGTGTATACTGTGCTGTGTGCTTGGTCGAGTGGATAGGTGCGTGCAGGCAATGCGATAGGTGTCATCATCTGCTATCATGAGTTCTAATCGCAGCAGAGGACGTTTGTTTGTTTGGTTGGTTTTTTACAAGGCTATGGAGCACCATACAGTAGGTTCTATGTTAACATGTTCAGAAATAGTAAAAGGTGTAATATCGATATAAAAAAAAACAGTTCAAAGCAAAATGGTAAGATGTTGGTAAAGGTAAAATGTTGGTAACAACAAAATATGAAACTTCCCAATCAACGCGAGATGTCAATGGTGAAGGCTAAAGAAGATAGATGAATAGATGTTGAAAGAATAAAGGGCGATATTTACATTGGACAAAACTGCTCTTGGTGATGGCATCTTAGCAAAGTACGTATTAAAAACCACAGAATATATACAAGTGATCAGATTTATTCGACAGTCTATTCATAAAGTCATCACGTATGTATGGTCTTAGTTGTATTTCACCGTATACGTATCAAAGGAAAAATTCCAGTGAGAAGACAAACTATCCTTCGGCTGGCTGAGTCCAAGTCACAAGGTCTTCATCAGAATTAACACATTTCATTAGAGACGATATCATTGGTACTAAACACATATATTGCAAACCTATCGGAAAAATGAAAACAAAATCATGGAATCTAACTTTGTTGTATGCCATTATTCCAATACTTCCCTTTAATTTGTCACTAATTTTTTTTTGTTCCGTCACTTCATTTCTTACGCTGAACGCTAACAGACGAAGTGTTAAGTGTTGATATAATGAATTTTATTGGCTACAGATGGAAACAAGGAACGCAGCGATTTCAGTATATCCGTGGGTAGGGAAGACTCGATTTCGTACTGAAGACGAGCTTTCATTACAGTCTAAAAACCTGTTTGCAGCGTTAAATTTACCGAACAAATTATCACCGCAGCACATATTCAGTCATGTGTGATAACATCATCATATCAGTGATCTTTCAGTTTGCTCACTGAACCGATGGTTGGAGTGAAGAAGCTCAGTGAACAGTATTGATGTGAAAGTTGTTTCACAGAAAGAAGGTGATCTTATTGAAATTTCTCTATATTATTTGTTATTTATAACAATAGGTGTCCTTCATGTCGCCTATTATGCAGCAAACTATGCATCGCTATTATTTTGGAAAGGGCCTAATAGACACCCTCCCAACATATATCACAAAATATATGCCCAGTAAAATATACACGGCCAGTAGGAATGGACACAATTGGAATTTAAATACAATCCTACAACAACGTACAAATTTATTTTAATGAAATCTAGATCTTAACCAACTGTATATTCTGTCAGAGAGAGAGAGAGAGAGAGAGAGAGAGAGAGAGAGAGAGAGAGAGAGAGAGAGAGAGAGAGAGAGAGAACGATAAATGGCTTACAGATAGACAGACAGAGACGGACAGAGAGACAGATAGAGACAAAGAGACATACAGAGAAAGACAGAAAAAATGGCATAATTATGAAAATACAGGCTTGAAGAACACACGTAAAGTAAGTACTTCCAAAAGTGATATCGGTTTTCTCCCAATGACATATTTCAATAAACGCTATATAATCGTTGACTCAGAACTGTTGGCACAGTGTCATCATCCGGATGAAGAATGCTACTGTTGTTAATGCAACATGCGACCGCAAGATATCTGCTGTGGGTCGATGCAGCGATGTAGCTTAATGTAAATGCCTTATTACGTCCTTCATTACTTCGAGAATGTCGATGCGGCTATATTTCAAAGAACAATATGTTCGGAATACAATCTTTGTTTCTTACATAATGAAGATATTGACAATCTCGTGTAAACTAAATTATTAATTGAAAATGGTTGCCTAAGGTTTATCAAAGTCATGAAAAGTTGATTATTTGTTTGGCGTGTATGTGTTTCTGGATTTTTAACGTAGCATTAACATGTTAGTCATATCGTACCGATGTCTACAGTGTGACAGTTTATAGTGATGCCTGGCACTAGGTTATCGCTCCGTAGATATGTAGCACCATGTCTTACCCATTCGCATTATCTTGACACCTGTCCTTCCAGTCCCAATACTAACCTCTTAATACTCAGCGCCTACTGAGGCAGATGTTAATTATGTTTATAAAGTCTTTGGTTAGACTCGGCCGGGGTTCGAACTCTTGACCTCCCACATCCCGCGAATGCTCTAACATCATAAACAACCTGAGCGGTCGATGATTTGTTTTGAGAAATCTTTCTGTAAGCTTTGTTTTTTCTTGGACTGGACTTCTGATGGACGATTTCTCTGCTAAATTAAATGATTATCCATTTCATTTCGAAGGGAAGATATGCATCAACTGAACAAATCTCAGTCAGGTATAAAATGTAAATAGTGACTCATTAGCAGATATTGTAACATGCGGAAGGGATTCGAAAAATTAGACAGTTTGACTATTCCGCTTCCTCGTACGGTCTTTTTCATATTCTTTCCGGGTGAGTTTCTTGGTTTGTGTTATCGTAGTAGGATCACGGATCCCTTGTTTGGACCTCTTCACTACGAATTACATGGACTTATGTATTCCAAGCTTCAAATTGTTTATTTATTTCAGAAACATTTCCCTTAAGCTCAACGTTTACACTACGATTTGCTAATGAAATAGAACGAACATTTGTACAATGTAAATATCTACACAAGTTTTTACATTAATATCTTTATTTATCACAAACATTCTTGACATGAACTATTCAAATGACCCGTTATAATGGAGTCTATCTCACGAAGAATTTTCGACTTTATGGTGGATACAGACTCCAACATTATTAAATGTACATAATTATCTAATTTTTCTGTTATAAGTTCAAGAACTTATATATATATATATATATATATATATATATATATATATATATATATATATATATATATATATGTGTGTGTGTGTGTGTGTGTGTGTGTGTGTTGATGTATTGATTGATTGAGCACTTTCAGGCTGTTTAGCGCCATACAATAAGTTGCATGCATACATGTTTAAACCTAATAAAAGGTTTAATATCGACCAGCGATATCAAGAAGCAAAAAACAAAATAGTTCAACATAAAATGGAAAGATGTTTGTAGCAGTAACATAGGAAGCTTCCCAATCAACGGGAGATGTAAATGGTGTATTTTGATGAGTACAGATGAAAGATGTTGAAAAAAGAGGCAGTATTTCATTAGATAAAAATGCTCTAGGTGATACCAGACAAGTTCTAGTTTAAAAAAAGATTTACTTCCATCAGGAAATCTAAAATACAAGTGATAGGTATAGTATCAAAACATTTCTTCATGTCATGTACATTATAATACTTATCACGAGTAGGTTGCAGGTCTGAACACTCGGTCATAAAGTGCTTAACAGTAAATGGTTCATTGCGAGTAACACACTCTGGTGGATCTTGAGTTTTTAGTATGTGGGAGTTGGTTATGTATGTATGACCAATTCTGATTCTTACAATGACTACCTCCTCCCTAAGGAGGGTTCTATTGGAAGGAATACACTCTACCAAGGTTGTTTGATGGAATAAGGTTTGTTATTCACTTTATTATCCCATGATGCTTACCACTTCTGGCGTTGGTACTTTTTGAATAGAGGTTTAAAATCAGTAAACGGTGATTTAAAATCTTATGGTTCTTGGGATAGAACCATCTTAGCAGCGCGATCTGCTTCTTCATGACCTTTATTACCAATATGGCTAGACAACCAACATTTTACTATATTGTATCAGCTACTAAGCTCTAATTTGTGACAAGGAGATTGATTAATAACGGGTATTCCAGTTTTCTATTGTGTATTGACTGAAACATTGCTAGTAAGTCACAGAAGATTATACTTTTCAAAATACGTTTATTCTCAATACATTTAAGAGCAAGCTCTATTGCTCTGATTTCAGCTGAAAAATGGACGCATCGTTTGGCAAACAATTAATTGATTGATTGATTTTTAACGGCGCACCAGCACATTTGGGCTATTTAGCGCCATACAATAGGTTGTATTTATACATGTGTGCTGTTACCGTTAGAACAGTCAAGTGGCCATTTAGATTTGTCTCCCTTTTTTTAAACTCTTCTTCATGAATATCAGTTTTCTTTTTGTTTTCGTTTGTGGTACGTCGAGGCGGGAGTGTGAGCGTGCTTTCACAGCTCTTTTTGAAATTGAAGCCCACCACAGTGTGAGTAACTTTGTTAATGACTCGAAGATTTGATTTGTGATATGGACATTAATACATTAGTGAAACGTTTCTTTAATTTCATGTTTTGTAATGATTACATTTTCCATTTATTGCAGCTTTTTACCACGCACACGCACGTGCACTCTAATTTCGATGAGAGTTCTCGCACAGAATAAACAGTATTTGAACATAACATGAGCTTTGTGTCTTGAATGCTGGAGAGTGCCAGGTTACGCTAGCTGCAATTTCTTCAGAGAAAAGGCAGTATAGTAAAAAGACTGTGTACAGTAACTTCATGCAAAATTCTTCCCAGGGATAGTGCTACAGCTGACTGGTTCATCAAGACCACTAGATAGCTACACATTTCATTTACACACATTCGGAGAATTACTACAGGCACAGGACAATCGTCAACAGTCGCATGATGCTGACATTCGGTCGCCGCCTATACAGTATATTCTGATGTGTTGAGAATGCTAAATGAATACATCTTCCTTTTAAATTAAGGATAAAAGTTCACTTGTACTACTGAACTGGGATCTGACCAGGGCAACCATTTACCTACAGTCGCCAAGAATTTGAATTGTGAGATGAACTCATTCAAATTTGCTAATTTGTTAGTCTGTATAATGTGAAAGAAACAGTGATTCAGTCCAAGCTACATAACACGTTTACTACATATTCTACGGGATTCACCACGTTTGGAAACTATTGTGATTTGTTATTAACTTCTCGTCGCATAACTTTCTGACATCATACAGATTCTATTTTTCCCATTTTCCAAAGTTCTGTTATCTGTAAATGGATCCAATTGATTCAAAATCTATGGACCTTGAAGCAGTTTCATCGCAGCCTACCGAAAGGCGAATCAGAACATTAACTGTCAAAGGCATGGAAATGTACGAGACGACCCGAGACGTGTATAATGTAAAATTAGAGAAAGCTTGGAAGAACATTGAAGATGTTTTAGCAATATTCGCTGATTGTCCCAGTGATATAAATTCCTTACGCAAAATAGAAAATGATCTAGTCAAATGCTATGACAAATATTGTACTCTGTCCACAGAATACCTTGATTTTCTGTCAAAACCAAGCACACAGGAGAGCCTTAAAGAATTGGAAACTCATTTTACGTTAGTGCAAGCATATAAAATGATAGTCGAAAATACCTTAAAACGACTTCACACCTTCCAACAACATGCGTTGGAATCCGGCTCACCTCATTCTAACTTCTCTATACACACAGCAAAATCTAAAACTAGTGGTTCGACTACATCCAACATCAGTTCTGTGCTTGCTAGGAAGCGTGCTAAAGCTGTCGCCACACGTGCACGAGTGGAATTCGCCGAGAAAGAAGCAGGGATACGTAAACAGCAAGCATTTCTTGATGAACAGGAAAAGTTGTCTAAAGCGATAGCTGTACGTAAAAAAGCATAACTGGAGGCTGACCTGGAGCTTCTAGCACATCAAAATGAAGCTGCTGCAGCTGAAGCTGAAGTAGAGGCTTTACAGTCGGTTAGTGAAGACCGTGGTGAATCCTATTGAAGTGAATTCGATGTCTCTCAGCCTCAGGAACCCATGGAACGTGTTAGATACTATGTTAGTCAACAAACAGAACTGCCACAAAATACTCATTTCAAGCCTGATTACGATGAGTGTGGTGTTAAACAACGCGTACACCACAGTGTCAGTTACACACCTACACCACTTATGTTCCCAAATTTCATACCGACACCACAACCTGTGATACAGACCTGTCGGCGTGTCAACCACTATGATCAAGAATGTGTATCTAGTGTAAGCTTAGACTTGAACCAAGTACACGAATCAGGGATGCATAAGAACGCTTCTTTATCTACACATCGACCTACTGTGTTGAATGCTGATGCACCCGCCTACCACCCCAATAATGGACAAGTCGATTATGCTCCAGCAGCACTTCAACCACAGGAATATAGTAGTCAGTCTATCGGTACGGAGATGACTCGTTTTCTTCTGAAGAAAGGTTTGCTCCCTTCACGTCTTTCTAACTACAATGATCGACCAGAATTTTATACCGTTTGGAAGGCCTGTTTTCTCAGCGTTATGAGAGAGTTACAGGTTACCACTAACGAAGAAATAGACTTATTAGTAAAATGGTTAGGCCCTGAATCTTCAAAACATGCTCTTAGCATCAGAGCATCAAACGTGAACAACCCTTCTAGAGGACTACAAAGAATCTGGGAGCGTCTGGATGAGAGATATGGTAGCCCAGAAATGGTTGAGGCGGTCTTAAAAACAAAATTAGCCGACTTTCCGAAGCTGACTATTAAGGACAATAAGAAACTCTATGAGTTGTCTGATATTCTATCTGAAATTGAGTCTGCCAAGGAAGATAAAAGATACCAGTCACTTTTGGGCTATTAAGAGTCGTCTTCTGGTGTGCTTCCCATAGTGAATAAACTTCCTTATGGCATACAAGAAAGGTGGACTACACAAGCAGTGAATTACAAGAAACACCATAATGTTTCTTTTCCACCGTTTTCCTTCTTTTCTGAATTTATCCGTGAGATTAGCAAAGTGAAGAATGACCCCGGTTTCGCATATGAAATCAGCACCATCACACCTACTAAAAAGGAGAAAATCCCTCTTAGGAACGCTGGTAATAGACCTATGATCTCGACAAAGAAAACACAGTTATCACGACATTCAGATGTGAATGATGTTGAACCAGACAAACGATGTCCATTACACAAAACGAACCACTCTCTGAACAAGTGTAGAGGTTTCAAACTCAAACCTTTAGAAGAACGTAAGAAACTTCTAAAAGAGAACGGCATATGTTTTAGATGTTGTGAATCAACAAAGCATATACTACGTGCATGCAAGGAAGTAATACAGTGCGCAGACTGTGGCAGTGATCGTCATCCTACAGCTTTGCATGTCACCGCCGCTGTAGCAGAGAAGCTTATATCTCAATCTCCCGCAATAAGTCATGGCGGGGAGAAGGAAATTTCAGATTCCTCATCCCCACGAGTAACATCTTAGTGTACTCAAATTTGTGGCGAAGAATTTGTTGGTAAATCTTGTGCTAAAACAGTCCTTGTTAGAGTATATCCAGATGGTCATCCAGCAAAGGCTATAAAGATGTATGCTATCCTCGATGACCAAAGTAACAGGCCATTAGCCAAGTCAGACTTTTTTAATCTTTTCGACATACAAGATAAACAGGCTGAATACACGCCTTCTTCGTGCACCGGTTCTGTAGTGACTTATGGTAGAAGAGCAAGTGGATACGTTGTAGAGGCACTAAATGAAAGTGCAAGATTGGAACTTCCGACGTTAATTGAATGTAATCAGATGCCAGACATTAGGGAAGAAATTCCCACTCCAGAAGTGGCGGAACACCACCCTCATCTTAACGATATTGCGAGACACATCCAACCATTAGATGCTGGCTCGTCTATACTACTACTGATTGGTATAGACTTGACTGAAGCACATCACGTTCATGACCAGTGCATCGGTCCAAGGAACTCTCCCTATGTCCAGAGACTTAGCCTTGGCTGGATGATAATAGGAGAAGCTTGTCTTGGTAAAGTACACAAACCCGATTTCGTTAATGTCAATAAAACTTACCTGTTAGGAAAAGGACGTACGTCTATCTTCAGACCATGCCCTAATGGTTTCAAGATAAAGGAAACTCACATCAGGATTGTATGTACAGACGACAATATAAAATTGTATTTTTCTTCATTCGCGGATGCAGAAGGTGACCTTGGTGCCTTTGTTTTCGAGAGAACAAAAATGATGATAAAATTGGGATGTCAATAGAGGATAAAGAATTTCTCAAGATAATGGACGAGGAGTTCTACAAAGACCCTCATGGAAACTGGGTTGCACCCCTTCCTTTCCGTACACCAAGACAAAGACTACCGAACAATAGACCGCAAGCCATTAAACGGGCTAAGACATTAGACACCAGTCTCCGAAGGGATCCGGTCAAAAAACAACATTTTGTGACTTTCATGCAAAGAATCTTTGATATTGGACATGCCGAGTTAGCCCCATCTTTAAAAGACGACGAGGAGCGCTGGTACTTACCTATCTTCGGTGTCTACCACCCTAAGAAACCGAATCAGATAAGAGGCGTGTTCGACTCGTCTGCCAAATACGACGGTGTTTCGTTGAACAATGTTTTACTGTCGGGACCAGATATGACTAACAACCTCTTGGGCATTCTTCTTCGTTTTCGGAAGGGACCTATTGCTGTCACAGCTGATATTCAACAGATGTTTCATTGTTTCTTAGTCAGAGAGGATCATAGAAATTTTCTTAGATTCTTTTGGTATCGTGACAACAATCTAGACGAAGATCTGGTTGAGTATAGAATGTGTGTACACGTCTTTGGTAATAGTCCGTCTCCTGCTGTCGCGACGTATGGACTAAGGAGAACGGCACAGAACAGTGAAAGGGTTTCTGGCGTGGACGTTAAAGAGTTTGTTCAACGGACTTTCTATGTGGATGATGGACTTACATCACTCCCTACCAGCGCACAAGCTATTGACCTAATGAAAAGAACACAGCGAGCTCTTAACGTTGAAGGCAACCTACGTTTGCACAAGATTGCTTCAAACAGTGATGAGGTGATGAATGCATTTCCTTCCGACGATCTGGCTAAGGACCTGACGGATCTAGACCTTAGTGAAGAAATACTACCCTTACAGCGCAGTCTAGGCCTGACATGGGATCTTAAATCAGATTCGTTCAGATTTCAAGTGTCATCTGAGGAGAAACCTTATACACGGCGAGGAATTCTGTCTACTGTCAACAGCCTGTTTGATCCTATCGGTTTTGTTGCCCCTGTTACAATCCAAGGAAAGTTTTTTCTTAGGAATCTGATATCAGGAACTACAGATTGAGATGAAGTTCTGCCTGTTGAACATCAAGCAGAATGGGAGGATTGGAGAGATTCGTTAAAACTCCTTGAAAATGTAAAAATTCCACGCACATATTCGTCTATGTCACTCAATACTACTGTTAAAAATGAGTTGCACATATTTTCAGATGCTTCTGAAAAAGCTATCGCCGCAGTAGCTTACCTCAAAACTACAGCCGCCGATGGTAGTCAACAAATTGGTTTCGTTCTAGGCAAAGCTAAAGTTGCTCCTAAGCATGGACACACTATTCCTCGCCTTGAGCTCTGTGCAGCAGTACTGGCTGTGGAAATTTTTGAGACTATATCGGATCACTTAGATACTATAATGGACTCAGTGCGGTTTTACACCGATAGCAAAGTTGTTCTAGGATATATACACAACCAAACGAGACGATTCTACGTGTACGTCAGCAACAGAGTGGAGCGCATCAGGAAATCCACTAGACCAGAACAATGGACCTACATTTCAACGGATTTGAACCCGGCTGACTATGCGACCAGGTCAATTCCAGCTGCACGTATACAGGATAGTCCTTGGGTGTTAGGCCCATCACATCAACTACGTAAAGACAAAGAATCTTTTGCTGACAAATTCTGGAACCGTTGGAGGCGTGAATATCTCCAAACATGGCAAAGTAGACGCAAATGGCAAATTGATCGGACTAACATTAAACAAGAAGACATTGTACTCTTGAAGGACAAAACCGTTTGTAGGAATGAATGGCCTGTCAGCGTGATCGTGAACTTGATTCCAGGCGGAGATGACAGAGTTCGAAAAGCTGAAGTTCGTGTTACAAGGGAAGGCCAACCGACAATCTACACGAGACCGATTACCGAGATGATTCTGTTATTAACGGAGGAGTCTACTGAGAAATGATCTACACCTTCCTGTTTTATGCAGTATGATATGATCTTAAGCCATAATCTAGATTTTGTTTCATTGGACAGTGACGTTAAGAGTAAAAAAGAACTCTACACTTATAGTGTACATTTTTCTATTTCTTTATAGTGATATCTGGTAGATATCAGACGGGGAGTGTGCTGTTACCGTTAGAACAGTCAAGTGGCCATTTAGATTTGTCTCCCTTTTTTAAAACTCTTCTTCATGAATATCAGTTTTCTTTTTGTTTTCGTTTGTAGTACATCGAGGCGGGAGTGTGAGCGTGCTTTCACAGCTCTTTTTGAAATTGAAGCCCAGTGTGAGTAACTTTGTTAATGACTCGTAGATTTGATTTGTGATATGGACATTAATACATTAGTGAAACGTTTCTTTAATTTCATGTTTTGTAATGATTACATTTTCCATTTATTGCAGCTTTTTACCACACACACGCACACGCACGTGCACTCTAATTTCGATGAGAGTTCTCGCACAGAATAAACAGTATTTGAACATAACATGAGCTTTGTGTCTTGAATGCTGGAGAGTGCCAGGTTACGTTAGCTGCAATTTCTTCAGAGAAAAGGCAGTATAACGTGTAAAAATACTAAAAGGTTTAATATCGACCAGCGATATAGAAAACCAGATAGTGCAAAGTAAAATGGTAAGATGTTGGTAACAGTAAAATGTGAAGCCTCCCAATCAACAGGAGATGTAAATGGTGTATGTGGATGAAAAGATGTTGAAAATAAGAGGTCGTATTTGCATTAGATAAAAATGTTCTAGGTGATGGCATACCAGTTATATTTTAAAATAAAGATTTACTTTCTTCAGGAAATCTAAAATACAAGTGATATGTATAGTATTAAAAGGTTCCTTCATGTCATGTTTGGCAAACGAACATTACGTATATGTGTACCGCTAACGAAGGTTGCAGCAGCCTTTTCCTCATCCATTGATCTATCAGTTTAAATTCCTGTGTAGTTTCTAAATTCGGTGAGGAGTTCATGATAAGAGTTCTGGAAGATGGAATGGTTTGTCTGAGACTTTTTGCAATTGTGTAACGTAAAAATCACTTTGGGTTGTTTAAGGAGCCAAGGTGGTGTTTCCGGGACAAACCTTTTCTGAACTGGAGAGAAATTAATTCTGATACTGTCAAGGCTGGATGATATTCTGATGCCAAATGAAGGTATGGCGTTTGGTTTGTTTTCGTATAAAGTTTTGTATTTGGGTTGAAAAACGGCCAAAAATGCAGGGTTCAGAGGGTTTGATCTTAATTTGAGAGCGTACTGTGCAGCAAGCATTTCTCTGCGATGTGATAAAGGTGGTTCATTCGCTTCCGCGAGAAGACTTTCACATGGAGATGTCTTAAATGCTCCTAGAGCGAGTTTTATTCCCTGATTATGAATTGGGTCAAGCATTTTCAAGTATGACTTCCTAGCTAAACCATAAACAATGCATCCATAGTCTAGTATGGAGCGGATAAATGTTCTATACAAATTGAGGATAACTTTATTTTATCAGCACCCCAGTCAGTGTGCGCAATTAATTTAAGTAGATTTAAAGCTTTTAAGAATTTAGCCTTCACGTTCTTGATGTGTGGAATAAAAGTCCGTTTTCTAAGATAATACCCAAAAACTTTGTTTTCTCAACAACTGGATCTTAGAAACTAAGAAACATTACAATTAAATTACACACACACACTTATATATATATTTTTTATTTATATATACATAGATAAATAGATAGAGAGAGAGAGAGAGGGGGGGAAGAGGGGAGAGGGAGAGAGGGGATCAAATATGAGAAATGATTTAGTACTGAATTTATGACATAAATTTAGTAATAACCTGCTTTTTCGTCCCTTGTCGAGCGAAGGCTGGACATTATTCAACAAGTTTGATAAATTTAATATTAAATCATATACCTTCTTGCGGTCTGTTTATCGCATAGTTTTCATTTAATGAAAATTGTTGCGAGAGGAAAATGAAGGAAGAATATCGTTCATTTGGATTGATACAACATACATTTCTTTTCATTTGTTGCTCATAAAGTATATTCCCAAACGCAGTTATAAACCATTAACATTAAAACGTAGATTGTTTTTACAATGATAAATAAAAAGCAAGGTTCACTCCGAAAATAGAGCACATTTTATACAGACGAAATAATTAAAAACATTCAACACACGTCTAATGCTTGTGATGTCACATAGTTTTATACCTGTTATAGTGAAAATCATACAGGTCATGTATGCTTATATTATCCATTATTTCAGCAATGAATGTCATGTTTACGGGAATTTATTCCCACCATATCTTGAAATAGCAATTATTCGTTTTATTTGGGTCCTCATATATCGATATTCATTTTGGAATGTTATTATTTACTTGCCCGAAGACATACATAAAGTCCGTGGACATTTATGGACTAGGTTCAACATACAGATGTAAGCAAGGAAGTACAATCCAATTTGAACGTTGCGCACTTGAATGTCATAGTGATAAAAAAAAAAAATCGTACAACTCCATATGGGGACGATTAGACTCGTCGTGGGTGGTTTTTTATTTAAACAGTTAAATACCTGGTCACACACTATACAAGTCCAAAGAAACCAATCATTTTCGTCTGCAGGTTTCATGTTGACTGTTAGGGTGCAGAGCATTCAATAATTACATAGATTTTGATTGAACAAAATTTGTATGCAATGTTAAAACAATTTATATTTAATTAATACGAGTAAATGCGTACACTGGAACTGTGTGACGATTACTATAGGGTAGACAATCCATGTTAACATTTTGCCATGATTACTACACGCATCCATTACCATGTCACGTGATATTTGCGTTATTCGATTTGGAAGCGTATACAAAACACTAATATAAATTAACTGTATTTAGAGTCGTAATTGCATCAATGAAGGAACATTAACTGGATCGACCTATTTTAACGCTCAAAATATGATGTGGTTGGATACAGTTCTGTCAGTTGGGAACCCAGTTTAAATGGTGGAGGTAATGGTGGGATTATCAGATTAGAAAATATCATCTCATTTGGTATTAAGGAGGAGTACAGTACTTTCTCCGAGATTGCTTAGGCCTAGCTGTGATGAAATGTGTATGTGATCAATAAGTATTTAGAAGTGTCCGCTAGGAAAAAGATCTAAATCAACCATCATTTCACTCATCCTATAAAAACTTTTTCATCCCATTTGACTAGCATTCTCCAGATTGAAGAACTTTGACCTTTACTCACAGTTGAAAAGGACTCTCATCCCTGCAGGTCGCTTGTCTTTATAAAATTTGTATAGACCTAACCTCCTACAGGATCTTTCTGAGGATACTATGTGTGGCGTATGCTCCTGGTTTTCCTAGTACGAGAAATAGAGTTCAGTAGTTTATCAGATTCTGTTCATTTGGACACTGTTAGGATATGGCGTCCTAATGTCAAAGTTACATTGGTTACTACATTGGTTGTAAGTTCAGATCATTGTTCAACTTGTTCATTTTTTACGAGGATAGAAAATTTAAACCTATGTGTGCTAACTGGAGATGTTGTTTTCTTAGGGGGCGGGAGAAGGACCTATTTTGATTTTAGTTATGCCAGCATTAATGAACTAGCATATTTCTTTATTTGCAGCACTGTCAATTTATTCTATGCTGATGAGTCGATGACGTTTAGGTTTGAATACAAAACACTTGGTGTCGTAATGACCCACTGGCTCATTATTGTATTTGTTAGTTGGCACATAGTTGTTGCATGTTGGCGTTGGATAGTTACACTTGGGATATAAAATGATAGATATCGAACATGCTGTCTTTCAGATAGTCTCTACCACTACCACCAACCGCCTTGGCTGCACGTACCAGTCTGTATACCATTACGACTAATCAAACATCACTGATGATCATGATTTGTAATGTTTGAATTAAATACGACGATAAAAACATTTATATCGGTTCTAAATGGATGTCATCAGACCTTTAAAAGATTACCAATATATTCGTAGTTGTTGAGTCTTTCAAATATTAGGATTCACACGGAACAGCATCAAATCATTTTAGTGAATATTTCGTCTGTCAATGTCTTTGCATCCTTTTTACACCAATTGTTCTAGTTATATAAATACGGCAGATGGCGCAGTTCTCGGTAAGTAACAGTCCTGGTCTTTGATGAAACAAATTACATTCGACACTCCCGGTGTATGTTGATGATAAGATGATGTAATTAAGGGGCATTAGATCCTTAGTGTAAGCATAGTAACATGATGTTTTGTTTTCGCCCTTTATCTGAATTTTACATGTATGTTTAGTTTTGTTGAAGAAATAAATGCAATAAACAGCAAAGTCTCTGGGGCGAAATATGCAGTTATGAAAAAAAAAACGTTTCCATTAGAATATATATATATATATATATATATATATATATATATATATATATATATATATATATATATATATATATATATATATATTGGGTTCGTCTTGCTGAACTCTGATTTCCCACAGCGATTAAACTGTTTGAAACCTACTGGACATCTCTGACGTTTGCTTGATTTTATAAATACATTACATATTAGTTTTACAATATTTAATTTGTTATTATTATTTATACATATTGCAACTAATATTCCAGAAGGAAGTCAAACAACGAGAGTAATGAAGTTAAAATTCTAATAATAGAATATACTAATATATACTACTAATACATATTACTAGTATATACTACCAATACCTACTAATCATACAAAATACTAATACATAATGCTAATATATACTACGAATAAATACTACCGATACATACTACTAATATATATTACTACATACTGCTAATACATAAAACTAATATATACTACTAACACATACTTCTAATACATATTACCAATATATATATATATATATATATATATATATATATATATATATATATATATATATATATATATATATATATATACTACTAATACATAGTACTAATATATAATAATACATACTACTAATAAATATTACCAATATATACAACTAATACACAATGCATACAAATAATACATATTACCAAGATACACTACTAATACAGAATACTAATATTCGACTAATACATACTACAAATACATAATAATGCATACTACTAATACATAATACTAATACATACTACTAATACATAAT
This sequence comes from Unio delphinus, assembly GCA_029339505.1. Classification (NCBI taxonomy): domain Eukaryota; kingdom Metazoa; phylum Mollusca; class Bivalvia; order Unionida; family Unionidae; genus Unio; species Unio delphinus. The sequence goes on from JAQISU010000115.1 coordinate 20,521,110, forward strand.
ACTAATACATATTACTAAGTGACAGCTCATTCATATGGAGATACATGTTTTGTATCAACAAAACACAGTTGATAACACAATTAAAGTAAAATGGACATTATTCGTAGTTAAAGCTTTACAAATCATAACTCACTGCAACGTTCACAATTTTGAAGAATAATTTATGAAAGCAAATAGCCAGATTTGATACAAAATTAACGCAGCTATAAACATTGTCTTGGAAGAGATTTATATCAACAATTCGTGTCAAATCCCAGTCTCAGTCACACAAATTGTATTAATGTATTTATCTTTTTTTACAACCATCCATTAACATTTACATAAAGCAATGAAACTGTCATGTCCTTCTTTTGATCTGATGTTTTTTTTTATCAGGTTATTAATGGTGCACAAATATGAATTGTATGCAACTCCACCCGCTACCTGTTGTCAAACATGAATAACATCACACAATTCTAATATTTGTTTCCATAAAGCTTGAAAGCTTAAATACATTTGGACAGCTATGTATATTTACACAGTGTTTTTAACTTTTATGCATATTGCAACAACATATTTATATAGCTATTTTGCCCATGGTTGTAAATTAGATATAAAGGTCAATAAATGGAGTACGGGGATCTTCTTGTAGAGATCTGACTCCCTTCAGAAAAATCAGGTTTAATCTAATTATAAAGTCTATCCTCCATGTCATCATGCTGCTGAATTCTCATCCTTGAAAAGGACCATCTGCACGTTTAACAGTATGATAGACTGCTTAAGCGGGTATTTTGTTAGAAAGACTTCAATGTTAACGTCAAGCAAATATCAGCACATGCATGGATAATGGGACATTTCTTAAAGTAAAAGATTTGAGCAGATTTTGAATATGGTGTAACTACACAATATACTTCGTCACTTGTGGTCCAACATTTGAAACTGTTGATGGAATATAATTATTATGCAGATCTCAACAATTTAAACATTTAGCAGAGTTGGACAGAACGAAAGTTCAAGGTGATATATCATACATAGACAGAAAATTGGGCAAGTACAAAGATGCATCATCTGAATCAGCAAACAAATGTACAGTTTAATGGAACAAGTAATTAATGCAGCATTGGCAACAACAAATGGGGACCAAGTAGAGTCCGTTCTAGAGTTAGTTGTGCGATTGCGGAATAATTTGTCCATTAAAGATAATATTTAAAAGTGGAAGTTCTACTGTCATCCTTGACGCAGCTCAAGGAGTATCTTAGGTCATTGCCAATGTTAAAAAAAACAGCGAAAGTTATAGATGTTTTCGATAACCTTATGAATCAGATCAGAAACGTTGTTGACCAACAAATCATATTTAACAATGTTGCTGGTTTGATACACACTATAAAGAAGCAAGCATCATCATTATCTTCATCACCGTCGTCCTCCTTATTGTCAGAGTTTTAATCTTACAAGAACATACTCCAAGATGGTTAGAATAATAATTACCTAGCAATAACAAACGATGACTTACAAATAACAACGGTACAATACGATAGCCTCATAGACGAAGCATGTGCAGTTCTAGACACAACCTCTTGGACAATTTTTGGTCTACACAAAACAGTATCTGCCTCACAAAATCCATTCACCAATATAAAAGTTGAGGTTCAAAGATGATCGCCACTTCTGAAGATATTTACGATTTACAATTTAAAATAAAGGATACACGTGCGGATTGTATGAAGGCCGTCACGGCATATCAGGTGCTAATATTATTGCTTCAACCTTCGACGCAGCAAAACTAAAGAATGATGACAACTATATATAATATTCGCTAAATTCGAGATGCTATAGTTCCTTTCAATGATCGGCTACAAATTATATATGCCATAGACGCTTACTGCGACATATTAATATGCTAAAGAGGAGCCACGTGGTGGGCGTTGCGTGTTTTTCGAAAAGTACAAATCAATATTTTGGTGCAACTGCGCATGATGCTGATGGAGAAAAAAATAGAATACAACAACATAGGGCTGTAGGAGCTGATGTTTCGTAACAACCTTTTTACATGTTGCTGAAGTGTTGTTTCAAAGGATTCTCTAGGCGGGTGTGGGAAGGGCGATAACGTTAATCCATACCTTAGCAGTGTGCTCCTTATATCTATCGCATATAGACTTTAATCTCTAGATTGTGAGGCTATGCGAAGATTATATTTATTACAGGCTCTTCTATCAACTCCCATGGGAATAGAGCAATGCCTTCGATCAAGAATATATTGCCTACATATCACAGATTATTTGTATCTATAACAAAGATAAGATCTATATTCTTTACCGACGCTATGCGAATGACGTGAGTTTATTTCCGAAATGAATTTGTGCATCCACGTTTCTTTTGATGACTATAGTTATCACCTTATTCCTTTTATTCCACGATTTAGCTAATTCTGCTTATCGAGGTAACATTTACCCATCTCTAAATGGGATATTAATAGTTAAGGTTAGATAAACGCAATGCTGTCTGTACCTTCTACAGATATACCTGTGAGAGTTGCGCTTTACTTTGTGCTCTTTGTTGACCAGAACATGCGTTGAAGCAGCTGAAAGTCGATACCATTAGAATTCCAAAGTGTGTTTTCCTAATTCTACTCAGTAAATTATCAATTCTTTCAGTGATTTGCTTAATTGAAGGTTAACAATACATATATCTTGACGTAAACCATAATATACCAAGAGTTATCCTATACTAGTGATCAATATGAATTTATGTAACGTTTTACTTACTTGAATTGAGTCTTTTTCTCATACAAAATATCAAATACAATTTATTTACTATTCAGTTTTTGCAGGAAACGTTTATTTTGCATAAACGTATTTGTCTTTTGTATTCTACTTCAAATGTTACCCAAAATAACCTTTAAGAATTTTAGCACCCCAACTGCTTTCTCGTCGACAAGCTGATCCGTTTATTTCGATCCATATATCTATTAACAGGTTAATTCAAAAACGTCAACCAAATGTTGAAACACTGTTTATCACCATACTTAGAAATAATCTTTTTCACTTTTACAGGTTAATTATTAAAAACAGACAGCATCTGCAAATGTTTAAACCATATTTCGTACAGCGTCAAATTTCTTACTATGAAAAATGACATTGGCTTCTATGTATGCTAACGATAAGTAAAGGTAAATTGTTTTGCGTGCAGGATTGAGCTTGATGTGTTACAATCAATGAGTTACAAAGCTTATCATTCCGAGGCATTCAGCACTAATGAGCATGTTGTTGTCGATCAAGACAATATCGTGATGACTCAACTTCCGCATGTACAGCGTGTCCATTAAAAAGTGTAGTCAGGAAGTATGGCAAAATCAGAGGAGAATTGTGTGCTAAGCATTTATGTTACTTTCAATTACGATTGAGCGATATTATATTTTCTGTATGCAACAGACTGTTCATAAATTGAACAAATGTTTTGATTTTATTAAGTCGAATGTACATCCGCCTTTTCTACAATGACGCAACTGGCCTGGTACAAATCATCATTTGTTAACTGGCCAAAAATTAAATTGTAAGATTCTTTCACGCTAGTTTCTCAATGATGATACAACAACGAGGAAAGAATGGTGGGTTTCAATATTTACTTACCTTTTCAAAGGTGACTGTTGTACACGCAGACGCCGCATATAAACATCTCCTTTCTGATGCAACAAATTCAAGTGCCACCAAGTATATGTACATTCAATGACCCTGGGTAATGTTTTGAAAAAGATAAGATGACTTGAATATTTTAAACGCCTTGAATCATTTCCTGTGTCGTTTCCTAAACATCTAGATTATTCTCACACATAGATCCCGGTGCTATACATCTAATACACCCATATAAGACTCCTAGACATCTGTAAGCATAACTGCGTAGACTACGATCTATCTCTGACACATAACCATATATTAAATCTTTAGATTCGTTATATAATACATTATTTTAGTCATCAGGAAAATTTATTTTGTGTACATTACATACAAAATAGAAACAAATATAACATTATGCCCAAAGTTATGAAACTCAAACACGAACGATTACTAAACGATTTGTTAACGCTAAGGCTTTGTGGCTTGAGACATCTAACATTAACGAAAAGAGAACTCGTGTTAATTTCGTTAAATTATATAACACTATTTAAAATGTGCAATCCATTTTTTTTCAGTCATACCAGAAATAAATGTAGTTTACTAATGTCAATTCTGTTTTTAAAATAACTTGATTAGAAACTATTATGTGAATTAGTTTACAATTATTATCTATGAGTGAAACAAAATTTCTACTTAGACAGTGTTATTGGATTTCGGATGACTATAATTAGTAACGTTCATTGAAGCAAAACTCCAAGAAAACAACTGATCACTAACAATTAAAAGCGTGCAGACGAAAACACCTAAAAACAAATAATAAATCAGAAACTCGTGGCATTGTCTGACAAATAGTTGCAGGTAATAAAGTCAAACGCTTCAGTCTCCCTACATTCAGAAAGGACTCATTACTTGGCTTCAGTTTGGCAAGGAGCTGATATATTTTCTCCAACATAAGCTGCTTCCACATAAGCAAATCTAAAATAACATTTTAGCTATAAATATAAATATATCTATATATATATATATATATATATATATATATATATATATATATATATATATATATATATATATATATATATATATATATATATATATATATATATCTTGTTACGTATATTTGATTTAAATAATTTATTTATTTTTGTCAGATTCAAATTTGACATTTTGGATTAAAAATTCATTCATTGGGAAATTTTTCTAGAAATTTTCACTCTACAAGTAAACAACAGATGTTAACCTCATTTTCTGACCTTGATTCAGTGTAAACAAGCTTCTAAAATGATTGGTTGATTCCAAGGACATTAGAGCTTTACTTTAAAAATGATTGGTTGATTCCAAAGACATCTTTCTAGATCATACTGTATACGTGACTTTGTGAGCATGGGTTCGTTCTGTGACCTTCTAGAAAATCACGTGACCCCTTCATATTTACGAGGGAATCAGTATATATCTGTGTTTTAGAAGCTAACGGTTCCGTAGTTAGTCTGAGCTTTAGAATACAAAGATGTGTGTGTGTTATTGTTTGAGTGTCAATTATTTCAATTCGTTGGGGATCAAGAGGAATTTATTGTGTTATTTATCTAGAAATTACTTGTGCTCATTTGAATTATTAAACTGATTTCCTCACGTGACATCGTCGTCCATATTGGATTACATTGTCAAAATTCGAACTGGGAACTATGACATTTTATTATCAATTTTTAAAATGGAATTCTTATGAGAAAATGGAGACCTCCTGAGGTATCTGCTGGTGATGAGTGGTCGGTGAACTATCAAATAGTAGTTCCAAAACCTTACAGACAGGAAATACTTAATCTGGTCCATGAAACTCCTTTGGCTGGTCCTTTAGGGATTTATAAAACTTATCACAAGATCTTGACTCACTTCTATTGGCCAAAAATCAAAAGTAATGTTACCAAATACTGTAGATCTTGTTATACTTGTTAAATGGTAGGTAATCCCAATCAGAAGATACCTAAGGCTCACCTACAACCTTTTCCTGCCTTTGACGAACCATTTAGTAGAATTATGGTAGCTTGTGTAGGTCCCTTACCCAAGACCAAGTTAGATAACCAATACCTGTTGACCATTATGTGTGCGTCAACAAGGTTTCCAGAAGCCATTCCGTTAAGGAATATAAAATCTAAAACAATAGTAAAAGCTTTGATAAAGTTTTTTACTCAGTACGGCCTTCCCCAATCTGTTCAGTCTGATCAAGGTTCAAACATCATGTCTGGAATTTTCCAGCAAGTTATGTATGAATTAGGCATTCAGCAATTCAAATCTTCTGCCTATCACCCGGAGAGCCAAGGGGCATTAGAAAGATTCCATCAGACTTTGAAAAATATGATTCGATCATATTGTTTTGATACGAATAAAGATTGGGATGAAGGCATTCATTTGTTTGTGTTTGCTGTTAGAGAATCAGTTCAAGAATCTTTAGGCTTCAGTCCCTTTGAACTGGTTTTTTGGACACACTGTGCGTGGACCATTGAAGTTATTGAAAGATAAACTTCTCTCTAATGAAGATACTGAGATCAATCTTCTTGATTATGTTTCCGATTTTAGATACAAGTTGTCAAAGGCTTGTGAGTTCGCAAGAGCAAATCTGCACTCTGCTCGATCTAAAATGAAATCAAGATATGATATAAAAAAAATCGAAGAAAAGGAGTTTTCAACCTGGTGATAGAGTCCTGGCTCTCTTATCAATACCACAAAATTCTCTTCAGGCCAAATATTATGGTCCCTACACAGTTGACAGGAAAATTAATGACTTAAATTACATCATCAATACTCCTGGGAGGCGCAAACAAAAACAACTATGTCATATAAACATGCTAAAAGAGTATATTGAAAGAGATAGCCATGTTAAACATGCAATTAATTTAGTTGTACCTGTCCCACTCAGTGAAGGAATATCATCAGATTCTACTGATATTGAAATGATGACTGATATTGAAATGACGAATCTCTGTAATTCAGAAATTATGAAAAATCTAGAGCAGAAACTTTCACATTTGCAAGTGCAAGAAAGAATTAAACTGAAACAGTTATTATTTGAATATGGTCACTTATTTCCAGATATTCCTACAAGGACAAACAAAAGTTTTCATGACGTTGAAATTGAAAATTCCAAACCTGTTAAACAACATTCATACAGGATGAACCCACTCCAGCAGGAATACTTAAAAAAGGAAATTCAATATTTGCTGGAGAATGATATTAACGAGACCAGTAAAAGTGATTGGAGTTCACCATGCATGCTTGTTCCAAAACCAGAAAAAAAAATTTCCGTATGTGCACTGATTATAGGAAGGTGAACAGTGTGACAAAAACAGATTCATTCCCATTACCAAGAATTGACGATTGTATTGATAAAATTGGGAATGCCATGTATGTCACCAAATTTGACCTTCTGAAAGGATATTGGCAGATTCCACTAACGGAAAGAGCAAAGGAAATCTCAGCATTTGTGACTCCAGATGGACTCTACCAATATAAAGTAATGCCTTTCGGAACGAAAGGGTCACCAAGTATATTTCAACGTCTCATGAATATTATCACCTCTGGTCTAGAAAATTGTGATTCCTATATAGATGACGTCATCATCTACAACGACACTTGGATAGAACATCTAGCAACAATTCAAAAATTCTTTGAAAGACTCACTGATTCATGTTTGACAATTAATTTATCTAAAAGTGAGTTCTGCTGTGCTAGTGTGACTTTTTGTAGAACATATTGTGGGACATGGACAAGTAAGATAATTTAATAGCAGACGCACTTTCCAGTGTATAACAATATATTATATCATACACACTGTAATTTATACGAGTTTTTTTAACCTCAGGTGTAAATTGGTTTGTGATAAAAAGGTTTTATTATATAACCTTTTTTATTTTATTGCGGAAGGTGTTACGTACATTTGATTTAAATAATTTATTTATTTTGTCAGATTCAAATTTGACATTTTGGATTAATAATTCATTTCATTGGGAAATATTTCTAGAAATTTGGGACTCTACCAGTAAACAACAGATGTTAACCTCATTTTCTGACCTTGCTTCAGAGTGTAAACAAGCTTCTGAAATGATTGGTTGATTCCAAGGACATTAAAGCTTTACTTTAAAAATGATTGGTTGATTCCAAGGACTTCTTTCTAGATCATACTGTATACGTGACTTTGCGAGCATGGGTTTGTTCTGTGACCTTCTAAAAGATCACGTGACCCCTTCCTGTTTACGACGGAATCAGTATATAGCTGTGTTTTAGAAGCTAACGGTTCAGTAGTTATTCTGGGCTTTATAATACAAATATGTGTGTGTTATTGTTTTAGTGTAAATTATTTCAATTCGTTCGGGATCAAGAGGAAATTATTGTGTTATTTATCTAGAAATTACTTGTGCTCATTTGAATTATTATAAAATTAAAACTGACTTCATCACGTGACATCGTCATCCATATTGGATTACATCGTCAAGATTCGAACCGGGAACTATTAGGACACTTTATTATCAGGACTCTTGCAATTCTACAAGTGGATTATATTGTGAAATCTTTTTGGATTAATTTTTGGACTTGATTCTCTAAAACCAAAAGTTTAAATATTTTCTTTTATGAAAATATTTGTACTCAATAAATTGTTTGTTAAATTTTTTACAAGCTTGTTATTTTCTCTTCTTTCTATGTTGCTGCTTTTTCGAGCCTAAGCATGTAACAATATATATATATATATATATATATATATATATATATATATATATATATATATATGTAAGTTACAGCGTGAAAACTGTTGTTGATACGGTATGTCTCATTACTCAATCTCCTTACGTTTACTCGATAGACTTTGTCCAAATAGTTTTTTTTATGTTATACGGACATAAGAAATCTTGGGTTCATTGCAAATCATTTATGTTCAATATAAAGTCAAGAATGTGGCAAGCATCAAATACAAAGTTCGTCATTATTTTAATTATATACTCAATTACTCTGGCTTTTTAATATTTGCACGACTGGCTTAGGAATTCTCTCTCTCTTTCTTTGTGTGTGTGTGTGTGTGTGTGTGTGTGTGTGTATGTGTGTCGATATCGTAAAGAGTAAGCTGGTTTGTCAACATTTATTTATACAATTGTATCAGATAAGTCATTAATACATATCCCTGTTTTCATTCATTGTATTTCGTGCAAGAAAATTGTATCCCTTTCCTACGTGCGGGAGAATACATCATATACATAATATATATATATATATATATATATATATATATATATATATATATATATATATATATATATATATATATATATATATATAGTTTGGTTTTGATGAAAAAGTCATTTTAAAAAGGATGTACCAATTTGTTTCAGTAAGCATAAACCATTCTAATATTCTAATACAAAGAACGTTCTAGATGTCTAAACGATTCCGAAGAGTGATGAAAATTTAATCTGCATTCAATGATGCTGTTATTAGAGTTTCTGACGTTATATAGATCATCATGAAACACGAATAACAAAGTAATGTACGTGACTTTTTGTTCATTTGAAGTTCACTTATCAAATTTGCAGATCTAGAATAATTTCTTTTCTGACTTTTTCTTGTAAGATATCGTTAGGATTTGAGTCATTGATAAGTTTGTCTAAAACTGACCAATGGGACTGATACAGCTGGTCAAAGTGTGAGTGTAAGAAACGGATATTGGGTCGAAAAGATTACTGCGAGCTAATGTTTCACGATCGTTTTCTCTTCTTTCCTTTATCAGTCGGAATTATTTGGTTCGAAACTATCCCACTAACCTGAGAAGCACTCCATTTCTAATAACTAAACCCCAAATGTACTACTGTGTTGTTTCTAAAGTGTGTGGGTGGGTGGGTGGGAGGGGAGGCGTTTGTAAAAACGCACATTATGTTGAAGGTCCATTTTATACGTCAGTTAAGTGAAAATAAGTTTATATTTTTCTCTAATCTTGACCATAAACAAATATATTAATAATTTGAGTGTCACCCTTTTAAACATGCAGCATTTGTATGAAATATTGTTAAGATATGGACTACTCAAGAGTCCAAATATCTCGTATATATCGTATTAGTTCCCTTACCAGGTGAAATGTACTGCAGGTAAAGCAATGATGGTGTAGTCTCGATTCCGATTCGCAACGTGTATTTCATTTTTAGAGAATTATGTCAAGTGAGTATGTATGATACTTAAATTTAGAGTGTGCATGTTACATGTGTGCATAAATTTCAGCTTTAGTAGATATATTTCCATTATAAAATTGTCAGATGTATGCACATAGTAATCTTTACGCCCGGTTGGCCCGGTTATATTTTAATATGACTATAAAAAATATATATCCGGTACACGTATTAGTCTACAGTATAACAGTTGGACCCTGATATTTAATATTTTAAAACTTGCAATTGCATACATTGCTTAATCCTAAACACTTTTTCGGTGGCAAAAATAGAAGATATTTCACATAATTTGTAAACAGCTTCAATTTCCAATAGATTTTCAGTATCTTTGGTCAATCTATAATTTTTTACAGCATCAGTTTATGTTCGCTCACGTATGAACGTGGCAATAAAAGTGCAGGAATGATAAACCTCAATAATGTAAATAATTCGCATTTTATAAAAGATACAGCATATGAGACTTTACGAAATAAACAATAAAGATTCATTTACGCAAAGAGTATTTGAAAGACATTTACGTTCGTATTCTGGTGAGGAAAATTAAGAATTTGAAGCTTGATTGATTGATCAAATTTTTAACGTCGCACCAGCACATTTCGTCTATTTAGCGCCATACGATAGGTTATATGTATACATGTTTACAAATGCTAAAAAGGTTAATATCGACCAGCGATATCAAAAACCAAATTGTTCAAAGTAAAATAAGAAGCTTCCCAATCAACGGAACAATCTGAAGCTAATCTACAATAGAATTTTCATGTTGTATTCATATTTTCCGCGATTAACTAAACTAGCATGTAGATATTAAAGCAAATGCATAATACAAAATCCGAAAGGAAATTGCAACATTTATTAAAATGCCATTTTACAAGGTTACGTGACCTGCGCAAACCTCAAATGTGCAGACAATACGCTAATTGGTCGGCAAGATCGACAAACAAATAATGTGCACTCAGCTTTTACCATGGCAGATAGACTTAACACTTTACAAATAGTCATATCTGCTTCATACATCAATATTCATTCTTCATTATGCCTGCATTTTGATTAAATATATGTGCTCGTACTAAGTTGATGCTTAATATATTTCATAAGTTATGATAATAAATCTTTATATTTGTATTAATCAGTTGTGGAAACGTCAAGCCTCTCAACAGCACAATCATTCCACTTGACACACACACACACACACACACACACACACACACACACACACACACATATATATATATATATATATATATATATACTTACAAAAAATTAGCAGGTATCTCGGGCTGTTTTAAATAATAGATCTCGATCGACGTATAACGGACATATCTACAAAATACTCCGGCAACACCTATCTCGATTATAATAATCTATGGAGATTCGTTTTAATGATGTCCGAACAGTGCTATTATCCGCCAAATTTGTTTAAATTTTATGCCCCTCATCGATCTAAAATACTCCAATGAATTGTAAACATGTAAACAATTACTCTTAATTCCAACCACTTTTACAGTGAATTTGCAATGTAATAAGATCCTGGAGAAATTGCTTGATGAAACACTATTTAAATAACGTTTGCAGAGTTTCTTCCAGTAAGTGACTTAATACTTAGGTGTGTGTGTGTGTGATTTGAATTTTTAAAGTAGCTTTAACAATTGTTCAGTCATATCGCTACTATGATTGCAGTGTGATAGTTTATTGCGATGTATAGCACGGGGATATCATGCTGTAGACATCTAGCACCAGCCTGACCAATCTTAACATTAACATCTTAAAGCTGAGCACCAAACGAGGCATCTGTTAGTACTGTTTCTATAAGTCCTTGGTATGACTCGGCGGGGTTTGAACCCACCTCTCGCTGTACCGTATTATATCATTAATCTAACCACAGCTTTTTAATTTGTCCTTTTCTTGAATGTTCAATAAAACAAGCTATGTGAAAACACGTCTCCTATCATCACGTGTATGTATAATCAACAGCTTGTCACATCGAAGTAGCTCTTGAGTGTTTCTTTTTTTTTTTATTATTGTGTTAGTTGTTAACGTGAATTAACGTACGATAATTCAAGTGTAGGGTATAAGAAACGGATATTGGCTATTGAGAATGAAACAGGATGTCGCCTCATTAAACACGAAATTTGATCACACATTCCAATTCTGCATTTCAAGTTATGTCAAGATGCTATACAGCATCAAAAATGAAAAAGTAATAAACGTGACCCATTTAAACTCTTTTATTAGCCGAATAAATAAACACAAGGAAATTTGGCTACTATTCTTATGACTCTAGTCTTAACCTAAATAATAGAATAAAGCAAAAAATACCAACCTTTCTAAAATTCATTGAAATACATTTTTCCCTAATAATACAAAGTGAAATAATTAAAATGAAGTGCGAACTAAATCTAAACCAAATAATTTAATTTCAAACGGTCTGAATAACCATTAATGGTAATCCAAATTAAATTCAGTGCCTGTATTAGTTCGTGTCGTGGTGACGTGTCAACAGTCACAATAATATAATAATACATACTTATTTTGAAATTTCACTATATATCAAAGCCTGTTTTCCTCACATCTGACAGCACAAGGTGTTGTTGTCGGGTTTAACGCCGTTTTTCAGGACGCGATAGGCTATACATGGCGGCCAGTATTAATGGTAAAGAACCGGAAAAAATCCCCAGAAAGAACAACCGATCCACGAAAAGCTACTGGCAAGCTTACTCACATACCCACATTCGCCGAATATAAGACTCGAACCCACGCAGAAAGAGGTGAGATGGCAGTAATCCGTATCGGAAGGCGCTTTTGACTATTCGGGGCCCCTGACAGCACAAGTTAATACTTTCAAGATAAACAAGATTGTATAGTCACTTTGATCCCAGGTCAACACTGGCAGAATCTACACAAGAAAAAGTTACCAATGGAACATTTTATTCTGGAAAGTTCAAAATGTCTTTTAAAAGTTTGTAAATCTAAACAGAAACATCATTGTGGTAAAGAACATGTAGACCTTGTTTTTCGTGGGGAATTGCCAATGGTATTTGTTTATTTTGAGTAAACATGTTGTTTATGGAACCAAAACTAATGATTCAGTTCAATTAGGAAAAGAACTTAATTTGGACAAGGTGAATTCCATAATAAAATCTTTCAACGCATATAATTAATAAACGAACCATAAGAAGTAATAGGGGGCACTCTAGCCTCAATGGAAAATCCAGGCAAAAACAGCTTGGGCTAATCTAGCCTCAAGGGGAATTTAACATGGTGGGCCTATCTAGCCTCAAGGGAAATTTAACATGGGGAACTATTTGGGCCTATTTAGCCTCAAGGGAAATTGAACATGGTGGGCCTATCTAGCCTCAAGGGAAATTGAACATGGGGAACTATTTGGGCCTATTTAGCCTCAAGGGACATGGAACATGGGGAATATGATTTGTATGGGTATAGGGAAACTCTAGGGACAAGGGAAAAAAAAGGTGGCAATGAAAGCTATCTTTTCGAGACCTATGAGGGGCCCTGAAAAGGGCCTTTGGATACTTCTTCTTCTTCTTCTTTTATTTTCTGCCGTTGTTCCACCACCTTTTAATTTTACCAATGATTCCCGTTTTCTTCTTCTTCTTTTCTTCCTCGGGAATCCAATTGGGATGTCTCATAGCTCTAAACTTTTCCTGAACTCTCATCCATCTTAGATTTAGTAGATCAAAGTCCTCTTTCTTCTTTTTGTTCTTTTGTTCCTTTCTCTCCTTAGACCAGTTTTCTTTAATCTGGATCACCTGTTCTTCCATCGCCATTCTCATCATTGCCTCTGCTTTCTTTAGCCTGTCTAGACCCCACTGCACATATTCCCACTCTATCAGATGTAATGTTTCTTCTAGAAAACACCTGACTTTGATGACATGATCAAGTGCCTGCTTCAAGTCCCCTATTCTTATATATTTTGTTTTAATACGTCTTCTTAATTTCTGGTCTTCCTCCTCTATCATACCTTCTAATAGATCTCTTGCTAATTTCAGTTGGCTTACAAAGCCATGGTTACTCTGAAATTCTTCCTCAAGTCTTTCCACTTGATATTCTGCATCAAGGATCCCAAACCAGCTGTCTCGGAGTTGAATAAATAAGTCGAAATTCATCTTGATGTGTTCAAAATTGAATGGCTCCAAGTACCGACGATTGCGTATATATATATCGTAAGCACGGACGTGAAAGTTTGTTTGTTTACTTGAATTTTAACGGCGCACCAGCACTTTTAGGCTATTTAGCGCCATACAATACGTTACATGTTCAAAAACAAGAAAGGTTTAACATCGACCAGCGATATATATAAAAAACAATAGTTAAATATAAAATGGTAAGATGTTGGTAACAGGAAAATATGAAGCTTCCCAATCAACGCGGACGTGAAAGTAAACACCCCCTACATTCACTTTTCATATTATATACTATCCACAAACCATATCATTTACTATCCAAAATCTCGCCATATACTAACCACACACACGGGGAAGCAGCCAAAACACACCATATCATTTACTATCCCAAATCACACTATATACTAACCACACACACACGGGGGAAGCAGCCAAAAATACACCCTATCATTTACTATCCAAAATCACACAATATACTAACCACACACACGGGGAAGCAGCCAAAACAAACCATACTATATACTATGCAAAATCACACCATATACTAACCACACACACGGGGAAGCAGCCAAAACAAACCATACTATATACTATCCAAAATCACACCATATATTAACCACACACACGGGGAAGCAGCCAAAACACACCCTATCATTTACTATCCAAATTCACACCATATACTATCCACACACACACGGGGAAGCAGCCAAATCACACCCAATTATTTACTATCCAAAATCACACCATATACTAACCACACACACACGGGGAAGCAGCCAAAACACACCCTATCATATACTATCCAAAATCACACCATATACTAACCACACACACACACACACACACACACACACACACAGTAAAGAGTCAGTGTTTATAATCACACTACTCCTCTCTCACACCCATTGGCAATTGACATAGTATTTCTTTTCTAGACATTTGGGTAGCCCTGAGAAGGACTGTTTTTTTAAACTTCAAAATGCACCTGGTTAATGCTGGCATCTCCCAGGTCTAGCCCCACACACACATCTTCTACTCCAATCATTCTCCCAATTCACACTTGTGATTGGGAGCGCAAAGGGAGAATGTTTGTTTGTTTACTTGAATTTTAACGGCGCACCAGCACTTTTAGGCTATTTAGCGCCATACAATACGTTACATGTTCAAAAACAAGAAAGGTTTAACATCGACCAGCGATATATATAAAAAAACAATAGTTAAATATAAAATGGTAAGATGTTGGTAACAGGAAAATATGAAGCTTCCCAATCAACGGGAGATGTAAATGGTGTTCTGTTGATGATAAGATGTTGTAAATAAAAGGTGATATTTGCATTAGATAAAAATATTCTACGTGATGGTATACAAGTTATAGTTTAAAATAGAGATTTACTTCCTTTAGGAAATCTAAAATACAAGTGGTTTGTATTGTATCAAAAAGTTCCTTCATGTCATGTACATTATAGTATTTAACACGCGTAGGTTGCAGGTCGGAACACTCGGTCATAAAGTGTTTAACAGTGAATGGCTCATTGCAAGAAAAGCACTCTGGTGGATCTTCACCTTTTAGTATGTGGGAGTGGGTAATGTATGTATGACCGATTCTGATTCTTGCAATGACAACCTCCTCCCTGCGGATAGTTCTATAGGAAGGAGTCCATTCTCCCAGGGTTGGTTTGATGGCATGAAGTTTGTTATTGACTGCATCATCCCATGACGCCTGCCACTTCTGACGTAGGTACTTTTTGATACAAGGTTTAAAATCAGTAAAAGGTAATTTAAAATCCAATGGTTCTTGGATAGAGCCATCTTAGCAGCCCGGTCTGCTTCTTCATTACCTTTAATACCAATATGGCTAGGTAGCCAACAGTATACTATGTTGTAGGACTTACTAAGCTCAGAGTTTTTGACGAGAATATCGACTAGTAATGGATTATCCAGTTTTCTATGGTGTAGCGACTGAAGTACTGACAGAGAGTCACAGAAAATAATGCTATTTAAAATGCGCTTTTGTTCAATAAATTTCAGAGCAAGATCTATTGCTCTGATTTCCGCTGAAAATATGGACGCATCGTTTGGCAAGCGCACTTTGGTTATGTGCTTGCCACTAACAAAGGCTGCAGCAGCCTTGTCATCAACTTTTGATCCATCAGTAAAAATTTTTGTGTAGTTTTTTAAAATCGTTGAGGAGTTCATGATAAGAGTTCTGGAAAACGGCAGGATTCGTCTCAGATTTTCTCCCATCGTGCAACGTAAAAATCACTTTGGGTTGCTTAAGGAGCCAAGGTGGTGTTTCCGAGACAAACGTATTCTGAACTGTAGGGAGATTAATTTTGATAGTGTCAAAACTGGATGATATTCTGATGCCAAATGAAGGTATGGCATTTGGTTTGTTTTCGTACAAAGTTTTGTATTTTGGTTGAAAAACAGCCGAAAAAGCAGGGTTCAGAGGATTTGATCTTAACCTAAGAGCGTACTGTATAGAAAGCATTTCTCTGCGGTGCGATAAGGGTGGTTCATTCGCTTCCGCGAGAAGGCTTTCGCATGGAGATGTCTTGAATGCTCCTAGAGCAAGTCTTATTCCCTGATGATGAATTGGGTCAAGCATTTTCAAATAAGACTTCCTAGCTGAACCATAAACAATGCATCCATAGTCTAGTATAGAACGGATAAATGTTCTATACAAATTGAGGAGGACTTTTTTTATCAGCACCCCAGTCAGTGTGCGCAATTACTTTTAGTAAATTTAAAGCTTTTAAGCATTTAGCTTTTAAATTCTTGATGTGTGGTATAAAAGTCAGTTTTCTGTCGAAGATAATACCCAAAAACTTCGTTTCCTCAACAACTGGAATAAGTGTTCCGTCCAGCGTGAGTTTAGGGTCATCATGATGTCTTCGCAATTGACAGAAATGCATGCATACTGTTTTCGATTTAGAGAATTTAAAACCATTATTACTGGCCCAATGGTGGATCTTATTGATATTTTGTTGAAGTTGCCTTTCAATTGTATGCATGTGCTTTGATCGATAACAAATTAAAAAATCGTCTACATATAAAGAGCAGTCCACACCGGGAGTTAAGCACTTAGTGATGCTATTGATTTTGATATTAAATAGCGTCACAGATAAAATACTGCCCTGGGGCACACCCATCTCTTGCTGGTGCATATCGGAGATGGTAGCGCCCACGCGTACTTTGAATTCTCTGTCGGAGAGAAAACTGGAGATGAAAGCGGGCAGACGGCCTTTTAGACCTAGATCGTGCAGGTCATTTAGTATCCCGTACTTCCATGTTGTATCATAGGCCTTTTCTAAATCAAAGAAGACCGCTACTAAATGTTCCTTCTTGATAAATGCATCGCGAATAAATGTTTCCAGTCTAACCAGATGATCGTTAGTACTACGACCAGAACGGAAGCCACTTTGGAAAGGAGAAATTAAATTATTACTTTCCAAGTACCATACAAGCCGAGAATTAATCATTCGTTCCATTGTTTTGCATATGCAGCTTGTCAATGCAATAGGCCGATAGCTGTTAGGATCTTCGTTATCTTTGTCTGGTTTGGGAATCGGTATCACTGTTGCTTCTTTCCAGCTCTTAGGTACATTACCAACAATCCATATATCATTAAAGATTTTAAGAAGCAATGTCAGAGAAGATTCTGGGAGGTGTTTCAAGAACTGGTAATGTACTTCGTCAGGCCCAGCGGATGTATCATGGGCCTTGTCTAATGCCTCCCTAAGCTCCAATAAAGAAAACAGCTGGTTATAATTTTCAGTGTTGTTCGATGTAAATTTTGAACGCGACTTTTCTTTTTGAGATTTTAATCTTCTAAAGGCATCTGAATAATTAGATGATGATGAGTTTTTCGAAAAACTATCGGCAAGAATATTTGTTATGTCACGTTTTGAACTGAAATTGATATTGTTTATTTTTAGGAGTCGAATAGAATTGTGTTTCCTTTTTCCATTTATTTTCCGAATAGTATCCCAAACTTGTTTCATTGAGGAACGAGAGTTTAAAGAAGAAATATATTTCTTCCAGGATGCACGCTTACATTCTTTGATTGTGCGTCGAGTTTTAGCCCGGGCAATACGATATTTATTTAAATTTTCGGGCGTTGGACGAGTGTTGAATGTTTTTAATGCTTCTCGGCGTTGTCTAATGGCTTCTTTGCATTCCTTGGTTACCCAAGGTTTTTGCGATCTCTTACTGTTCGTTGAGGACTTGGGAATGGATTCATCTGCAATTGAAATTAGAACGGAGGTAAAATGCTGTATAGGATTAACAGCGTTGAATACTGTATCATTATTTAGTCTAGTTTTACATAATGCTTCAAACATAGCCCAATCGGCCTTCTTTATATTCCATTGTGGAATTGTATCATCAATTTTAGTGTTATTTTCAAGAGTGATTGGAAAGTGATCACTGCTGTGAAGG
This sequence comes from Unio delphinus, assembly GCA_029339505.1. Lineage (NCBI taxonomy): Eukaryota > Metazoa > Mollusca > Bivalvia > Unionida > Unionidae > Unio > Unio delphinus. The sequence continues at coordinate 20,539,485 of JAQISU010000115.1, forward strand.
TCATCAGCGACCTTCCATTCATAGTCCAAAAGCAGTGAGGGAGAGCAAATTGTCAAATCTATGCATGTGTACGTACCCGTTCCTGGGTGTAAATATGTTGATGAATTAGTGTTATATAGACACAGATCGTGTCTAGAAATGAAATCTTCTATTTTATGGCCTCTGTCGTTTATGTGATTTGATCCCCATGAAATGTTATGGGCATTAAAATCCCCGAGTAAAACGAAGGGCGCGGGAAGTTGTTCAACAAGATTGTCTAATTCCTTTTGTACTAGGTTGGTGTTTGGTGGTAAGTAAATGGAACAAAAAGTAATCACTCGATGTAGAGTGACACTTACAGCAATGGCTTGTAAATTTGTGTTTAAAGGAACGACTCTGTGAGGGGCTCTATTGTTCACAGCAATAAAGACTCCTCCTGAGGCCCTGTCTGCGTTTTGAAAGTACGCATTAAACAGGGAAAAGTTTTTAAAAGTAATTTTATCTGTCTCTTTCAGGAATGTTTCCTGTAAACATAGTACAGCAGGATCGTGTTCATTTAAAAGCAGAAGAATATCATTGTAGTTTGTTTTAAGTCCTCGACAATTCCATTGTATGATGGTGTTCTTCATTCTAATGTTATGCTGGAGATTCTGGAACTAGGTTAGACTATTCGCGGTGGAAGCATGTGTTGTTATTTGTCTGGAGGAAGTACGGGAGTATATTTAGTTTTATTAGGTTTGGAGCTACTTTGAGTACACGGAGCAGTTTCTTCTGCATCCATGCTCTCAAAGTCTCCAAACCTGTTGTACAGTTTAATGGGGTCATCTGACCCCTTTTGCTGTTTATTTGTTTGTGCTTTGTGTTTCTGTCTTGGTGATTTTGGTGCTGGATTGTTATTAGTTGTTGTCTGAGTTGATGTTGTGCTTTTCTGTGGCTTATAATTAGGGATGTTGGCACATGTGGTTGAATCGGGCTGATCCGTCTGTGTTTGGGCGTCCTTCGTGCTTTTTGGATTGTGCTTTACGACTGTGGAGAAGGATGGGCCAGGAAGGGATGTTTTTGCCTGGACAAGCTTTCTTGCCTCTGGGTAGGGAATGTTCGAAGTAAACTTTACCCTCTGAATTTCCTTCTCCTGTTTCCATGTATCACAATCTTTGGAACTGGCGTGATGTTCCTTGCCACAGTTGGCACAATGCGGAGTTGCTCTACAATCAGCTTCCTGATGAGAGTGTTCTCCGCATCGGCCACATACCTTGGCTCTGGAACATCGATCTTCGTGATGGCCGTATTTTTGACATTTATAGCATCGAAGGGGGTTTGGAAAGTAGATCTCGACCTTTACTTGTAAAAACCCAACCTTGACCACTTTGGGCACTGTCGGTTTATTAAAGGTGAGTACAAATGTATTGGTGTCCTGCAGGGCGTTATTACGTTTAATACGTATTCTTCGCACTGCAGTGACACCTTCATGTTTCATCCCTTCGATGATATCTGCGTCGGTGACTCCAGCCAAGTCACGACATCGTATTACGCCTTTGGACGAATTCAGTGTAGTGTGGGCGAATGAGGTCACTGGAATATCAAAGAATGTTTTCATTTTCATGATATTGTCTGTTTGCCCCTTTCGCTCACACTCTACAAGAAGGCAACCCGATTTTAGTTTTTTCACACTTTTTGGTGTGCCAATCGATCCCGTAATGGTTTTCTCGATAATAAATGGAGATAAACCTGAAAGCGGTTTAGCATCATCTTTTGATTGAATAACCATGAAGCGTGGAAATGATTCCACGCCACGTGGTTCTTCATCAGAGTCAGACAGTGGTTTAGTACGTTTATTGGATTTTTTTTCCATGATGGCAAGATTTTAAAATTCAGCACCCGTGCTCCCCACCCACCAAGGAGCCCAACAAGGGGACACTTTTAAAGTGCCAAGGATACACAGATGCCATACTCAGTTGATAAAATTACCTTTGGATGACCCTGAAGTCGCCAATTTCTAGGGTCAGTAAAATTACCCCCCGATTGACCCGTTGAGCCACCGCCTTCTAGGAAGTCTTCTAAGCTTTGGAAAAGGGAAAGATATAGGAATAGAATATATGGGCAACGGTGGTATCAAAAGAGATACAAGGAGAAAGTAAAAGGAGGTGAGAGAGTTAATAAAGACTTCCTAGGGCTCGGCGTGACCAGCCGATTTGTCGAGACCGGGCCCATCTCGACCACAAAGGGAGAATGAGTGGCTTCACTATCCCAATCTTCTGTTTGAGGGATAGTGAAAGTCTCTTCATTTCTTCCTCTATTCCGCAACCGTGGATGAGGCTGTGATTGTTGCGGCTGAGACTGTGGTTGTTGCGGTGGGGGCTGTGCCTGTAGTGGACGAACTGGTTCTGGTGAAGGTGTCCTCACCATAGGCTTAACTTGACTAGTTTGCCTCATCATGCGGTGAGGCAAAATTGACATTTTCATTTCCTTATCCTCTTCTTTCTTTTTCCTCTCCTCCTCTTCTTTAATTCTGGTCTCTTCTTCTTTGGCCTCCATAGCCAGTTCGTCCAGGAGACGCCTAGCATTCTCCAGGTGAAGTTGAAGTTCAACGATGGGTAGCCAGACTGATTGATTGATTGATTAATTGGATTTAAGACGTTTTCGCCCATTGGGCATTTACGTCTGTTTAATGCCCCAAAAGGGCTAATTAATTGTTTCGGGGGACGGAATAGTGCCACATCCCCACGCATTATTGCACAATGTTATGCTAATTAATTGATACCAACCGTCGGAAGCAGAAGAGGCAAAGGCGGAACGAGACTGCATTGGAAGGAAGGAGATATACCCAATAATTTAATCCCCCGAATATAATTTAGAATAATTGTCGTCCGGCATTTAAAAATAAGTGATTGGGTAGGGACAATTGGAATGGGGTGCAGTATTAAATACTGTCAGACTTGTCTATTTCCCGGAGGAATAATAGGATCAGTTCTGCAGTTAGGTTGGGATTAGGGTTTGTGATACTAAGAAATGATGGGTTGGTTGTGCTCGAGCCTATTTTAATGAGAGCTTGCAAGTTTATTTCTTGCTACTCTATATGCTGGGCACACATTAAAAACATGTGATAGATCTTCTAATTGATTGCAAGATTGGCAAGAAGTATTTCTTCCAGGGTTGGATTTACTGTATTTGCCCATACTTCCGGCTAGTAGAGTTTTTCCTGTTTTGATGCGATTGAAGATTCTTTCGAGATGTGTATGTTTAATCTCTGCTCCAATAATATTCCTGGAGACTTGGTTTTGGATAGAGTATAGTTTACGTCCTTTCTGGCTTGAATCCCATTGTTGTTGCCATTTTGACATGATTCTTTTGGTAATGACATTTTATAATTCTGTTACCGAGTACTCTATATATTCAATTTCCACGTTGTTGAGGCTATTTTTTGCAGCACGGTCAGCTTGATCGTTTCCAAACAGATCTATATGAGATGGGACCCACATAACTTCAATTGTTTGGTTAAAGTTAGCAAGATCATTGACAGTTAGCCTAGTTAGCTTTTGATAGTTGCCACGCCCTTTTGAACATCCAGATTCAAGTGTTTTTAGGACACTTAAAGAATCACTGATGATGAGTGATTTGGGAAATTTATTAATTTTGATTAGATTCAGTGCCTCTAAGATAGCCCAAAATTCCGTGGTGTAGATCGAACATTGGTCCGGGAGTCGCCTCCCTATTGCTATATTTAACTCTGGAATGGTGACTGCTGCAGCTGTTCTATCTGGATCTGTTGATTTGGATCCATCAGTGTATAATTTGGTATAATCCTTGTAGTTGACTTCTAAGTTATTGAGAATTTTTGTTCTTATTTCGTTCGCCATTGATTCTTTAGGTCCAAATGTTGTGGCTTCAAAGTTAATGTTTATTGGTATGTTCATCCAGGGAGTATTGTCCGGATAGGCGATTTGAACAGCTTGAAGGCTGTTAATGCTTAGTTCTTTGCTTAAGGTGTGAATGCTTTTCCCGGAAGGTTGGGATGGTACTAACCTCTTGCTAAAGGCTTTGTTGCAATTTTTAATTGTTGTTCTGGTGGGGTGATTTGCGTTATGAGTTGAGATTCTGACCGCATATCTAAGAGTTAGCTCATCTCTTCTAAGTGATAATGGCATTTCTCCAGTGATGATTTGCAATTCTTCTTTTGAGGTGCTTCTCAAGGTACCTGTGCAAATCCTTAGTGCTGTAGTTTGTATTTGATCTAGTTTCCCCAAAAGACTTTGTTTAGCAGATGCGTATACTTGACATCCGTAGTCCAGTTTGGATCTAATTAGGGCCCTGTAGATCATCAGAAGAGTTTTTTGGTTAGATCCCCATTTTAATCCTTTGATATTTTTCATGAGGGAAATGTCTTTTTTGCATCTACGGATCAGATCTTGGATGTGGTACTTCCATGTTAGGTATTGATCAAATGTCATACCCAGGAATTTGATTGTTGTTTTAAATTTAATTAACTCCCCTTGAATGTATAGCTTTGGTGCTTCTACTGTTTTCTTTTGATTTGGCGAAAAAATTATACCCCTTGTTTGAGGGTGTTGATGACTTTTTGACTTGTTGGATCACAATCTTTCCATAGACCGCTATCGTCTGCAAATTGCGAGAGGTCTACTTCTTTGGGATCAACGTTGATTTCCAGATCATTAATCATAATGTTGAACAGCGTAGGGCTAATGACACTACCTTGAGGTGTGCCGTTTTCCAATAGGAATTCCTCAGAGAGTGTATCTCCTATTCTAACTCTGATGCGCCTATTAGACAGAAATTGTTTTATCGAGGCATGCATTTCACCATTTATACCGTAGTGGTTAAGTTTGGCTATAAGGCCTTTTGTCCAAACCAAGTCAAATGCCTTTTCAAGGTCTAGAAAAATTGCGGTCAAGTGTCGATTTTTTTTCCTTTTATTGTGAAATGCTAGTTTTATTTGGGATTCAAGTCGGACTAGCTGATCTATTGTTGATCTATTATTCCGGAAGCCGCTCTGGTTGTTTGATAAAAGGTTTTTACTCTCTAAATGATGTTTCAATCTGTTGTTAACCATAGTTTCCATTACTTTACATATGGTGTCCGTAAGGGAGATGGGTCTGTATGATGAAACTTCGGTTGGGTCCTTGTCTGCTTTTGGGATTGGTACTACTATTGCTTGTTTCCATTTCTCGGGGATTTGTCCCGTGGTCCATGAATGGTTAATTAAAGCAATTAGAGCTATTTCCATGTTGGTTGGGATGTTTTTATATATTTCGTATCCCATGTTGTCTTCTCCTGGTGAGGTTGACTTTTTTGGTTTGATTGCATTTATCCATTCCTCTCTAGTAAAGGGTTCGTTGAGAGACGGGTTTCTGGGTTCTCTATCCATAAAGAGATGTGACTGCTGTTTCTCCACTTTTGCTCTATATGCTTGGAATTTTGCAGTGTGGTTTTTGTTGCTGCTCATTCCTGCAAAGTGAGATGCCATCGCTGAAGCTTTTTCCATGTTTGTTATTGCTCCTTTGATATTTGGTATAGTCGTGCTAATTCCTTTTTTCATGGATTTAATTTTATTCTAAATTTGTTTGGAATTGGACTGTTTGATTATTAAAGTGGAGCAGTAGTTTTGCCACGACGTCTCTTTAGATGTTTTGGTGATCTGCTTTGCTAATTTTTCCTTTTTTTTGTAGTCATCGAAGTCAGTTGACTTGCCAGTGTGCCTAAATCTGTTGAGGGCTTTCTTCTTATCCTTGATCGCCTTCTTGCAGTTGTCGTTCCACCAAGGTATGGGCTGTTTATTTGTAATTTTTGTTCCCGTGGAAGGAATGCTATTATTGGCTGCTTCCTTGATACACTGGATTATGTTGTTATTAAACTGGTCGATGTTGTCGTCTTGTAGATCATGTATTGTCTTTTTTTCCAGTAGGGTCCGGAATTTCGTCCAGTTTGCTTTGTTTAAAATCCATTTGGAAGTTTTTTTTAATGGGATCGATTGGCCTCGTCGGTGCGTTAGGTCAGCCAGTTCGTACGTCAAGTGTAGGTCAATAACTATTGGGTAGTGGTCACTACCTAGTGTAGATTCTCTGTCTACTTCCCAGTTGGTGATTGCAGCCAATCTGGGCGTACAAATAGTAAGATCTAATGCAGACATGGAGCCATTTGTTGGTGATAGACGGGTTTTTGTTCCGTCGTTTAGTATGACAAGGTTTCTTTTGAGTGCCCATTGTTCAATCAATGAGCCTCGCTTGTCAGTATGATCACCGCCCCATGACTTATTGTGGGCGTTAAAATCTCCACAAATCATGTATTCTTTTATGCAGCTGTTTAACTGCAAAAAGTTTTGTAAGAGCGCTGGAGCTGCTCCACCAGGGTCATACACGTTAAGAAGTTCAAATGAAAAAGAACCAACATGTGTATGTACTGCTTGATATTCTACAGCGTTTGCTGTAGAATTATCTTGTTTTTGGCTAGTGTTAGTACAAAAATAAGTACTGGGTAGTAGGTCACTAATAAATATTCCTAACCCACCTCCCTTTAATCCGCTAGCCCTTGTCAGGTATTTATATTTGGAATATCCCTTAATTTTTGGTTGGGATTTTGATGAACTGTGGGTGTGGGTTTCCTGAATACAAATGATGTCAGGTTTTTTAGTGGAATTTTGAATTTTAATTAATAATTCAGGTTTATTTATGTTTAAACCCCTGCTATTCCATTGCCAGATAGTTAATTTATGTTTCCCTTGTTTGTCCATTTAAATTATGATAATTATTACCTTATAGCTATTTCCTATTTAAATATGCAAATGTTTTTCAAGGAGATCATTTAGTAGTTTAAAGTACGGTACACTAGGTACCCCTGGTAATTTGAGATTTGAACAATCCCTAACAAAAGATCACTAAGGTATTGTAAAATTTTTATGTGGGGAAAGGAATCAATCCCGCTATTAATGTTAAAGTTTATATTGTTTATATTATTTATATCGCCCCCTTTGTTATTAACAGTACTAGTTGATAAATCCTTAGTTTTTTGCACGTTAGGATTTGTAGTACTGGTTTCTCTATTTCTATTATTTGGAACAAAATTATTTATCTCCGACGAAGTCGGTTTATTTTGTTTTAGGTTTTTTGAGGGCATAGATGAGGGCTGGGGTAATAGTGGATTATTACCCTTTTGAGTTAGTTTTTTAGTTTTGGATAAAGCAGTGATGCTTGGTGCTGTAACATTTTGGAGGTCTTTAATGTTTGTTGTCTGAGGGTTTGCAGCAGTTTGTTTCTGTGCTACCTCAGAACTGGATTTTGCCAACTTATACGGGATTTTTTCTCTATTCATTATGGAAACTATTGTCATTTCCTTAATGGTATGAGGACAATCTTCGGCCGTTGGTCCGTGGGGTCCTTTACAATTGGGGCATTTGGGTCCATCATGTTTACAAGGATCACTGTGATTACCTCCACAGTTTCCACATCTTGGCTTGTTTCTACAACTAAAAGTGTAGTGGCCCCACGATTTGCATTTATTGCAAAATCTTGGTTTATTGATGTAGTCTTCTAGTAGATAATTGGTTCCATAAAAATAAACAAGTATTGGAGCTATTGTGTAAAATTCCAGCAATATTTTCCTTGATATATGATCCTTTGTAGACCGAAGTCTGGTAACTTGTTTGAGGTCAGATCCCTGTAGTGTAAGCTCCTGCCAAATTTCTTCATCTGTCAAATGGAGATACCTCTTTGGAAGCTCAAACACTTTTTGATATCCTTTAGAATACATTTTGTTGTTTGGTTCCAATATGGAATTAGTAACCAAAGTGGTTTTATTTTCCTTCTGTATGATTACTTGAGGTCCTTTGTTGCCATTTTTTTCCACTCCAGGTGGTGGTAATTCAACGGAGGTATGTTTCTTAGGAGTAGTTTTGTTAGTGGAAGCTGTACTTTTGATATTATTGGTTACCGTCTTATGTCTGGATACTTGAATTTTCATTGTTCCAATTGTTTCCATTTCCATATATTTGGCAACTTGTGACAATGTGCTGCAGCGCACTATGATATAATTTGTTCGTGGCCTTATTATTTTGAACGTTCCGCTATGTTTTTGTGTTAGTGCTACAGCTATACTTTTTCCACTGAGATTGAAGGTTTTTGAGTTACCGCTTGTAATGAATACGGTATGTTCAGGGCTGTGGTACTTGGTACCTGCTGTCTTCTGATAGGCTGGAACTTTCGTTGTTTGATTTGTGACTTTTGTTTCTGGACCTTTCTTATTGTCACTTTTTGTATGTGGTGGTTTTTTAGTGATTTTTGCTTTAGGTATGCCATTCTTTGGGGTTTTCCCTTTGCTCTTAACACTTGAGGGCGATGTTGATGCTTTTCTTCTGTGCTTGGATGGGTTTTGTTTGTCAGTATTTGTTGAGAGCATTTTGATGTGTTCTTCAGTATCTAGGTCCTCATCCGTTGTTAATATTAAGTCTTCAATGGTGATTTCCTTTGAGGGTCCCGATGGTCCCGATGGTTGGCTATTGTGATAAAATGTTTTTTTCCCCTTTGTTTCTGTAAGTCGGGCCAGTGTATTCAAAGGAGATGTTGATGTTTGAATTTGGGTTGTATTTGGAGAAATAATATGGTAAGTGAGTGGGTCAAAAAATGAGGGAGGAGTTGGAGGGGGCATTTGGGTTAGGGGGTCAAAGAGCAAGGGTGATAAGGGGGAGAAGGGGGACATCTGGATTTTAGTGGATGGGGTGGGGTTACATTTATTGAGGGGGGATGCGGGAGGGATTACGAGAAGGGATACAGGAAGGGTTACAGGGTGAATCGATAAGTTTTGAGTGAGGGGGATTGTACTGACTAGATTTTCATCATTTTCATCATTGTCAGTGTTAGGATTGGGAGTATTAGTTGCAACTAATTTTGAACCAGTTTCTTGGTTCCCAATTGTGTTGTTTACATGTTTGTTGCATTTATTCATGCAACGTACCATGGTGTTTAAGAGTCCTGGCGAGTAACACTCGTCGTCCTCATCCACGAGTACAGGCTGAGTTTCCTGTATCCATGTTACTGTTGGATGCAATGGGAGGATGTGATTTGGGGGTAAGTTTAATTCTACCAGTGCACTAGTACCACTGTTTGGTAATTGTTTGTCAGTCACTATTCTCTTGTTTAATTCAGGAGGAGCCATGACCGTGGAAGGAGTGGTAAATGTTTTGATAATTGGGGATGTTTGGTTGCGATCCAATACTTCTGATTGAAGATTTTGGTTCGTTGGACTAACTTCTGGGATGTGAGATGGGATGTGAGATGTCACTTTTAAGTCTCTTGCAATTACATTTCTTGTTGTTATGCTAGGACTAAAGTAGCCCACAGCTTTTGCATATGTAATTGGTTTGTTAACCGGGGAGACGTTACCAATTATGTTACCACTCCCATTGTTAGGAAGAATAGGGGTAGTGGTAGTGTTTGGGCTGTTGTTGGTGGTAGTATTGGTAGGAATAGGGGTAGAGGTGGGAGTACCGTCTATTTCTTTGGCCATTTTGAAAAGGTTATTAACCTTTCTGGTCATATAGCGGTTAGTATTCATCTTGACCTTATTCATCTTGACCTTCGACCTTGTTTCGCGAGACATGGTGAAGTAAGTGAATATTGTTCACAATATTTATATACTACTGTAGATTGTAGATTGTTGGCGGTTAAATCTCTTAGGTACATCTCCTATTTGTTATCAAGGCCCAATTCTTTCGAGTGGTGACCCAGTTGGCTTTATAGTCGCTGTACACGTATACGTCTTAAGTAAATATTGTTCACAATATTTATATACTACTATGCGAATACTAACAAGGTGTATTGTAGATTGTTGACGGTTAAATTTCTTTGGTACAACTCCTATTTGTTATCAAGGTCCAATTCTTTCGAGCGGTGACCCAGTTGGCTTTATAGTCGCTGTACACGTATACACGTCTTGACAGGAAGAATGCTTGCTATCGAATAAGTGAATATTGTTCACAATATTTATATACTACTATGCGAATAGTAACAAGGGGTAAACAATTATGTGGATAGCGGGCTGCTAATGAAGAAAGTACATTTGTATGATGTGTAGACAGTAGACAGTAGATTGTAGATTGTTGGCGGTTAAATCTCTTTGGTACAACTCCTATTTTTTATCCGGTCCCAATTCTTTCGAGCGGTGACCCAGTTGGCTTTATAGTCGCTGTACACGTATACACGTCTTGACAGGAAGAATGCTTGCTATCGAGTGGTAGCCAGACTGACAGACAGACAGACATGATGTGTTTTCTAGTGAATCGTCCATGTAGGCTCTTTTCACTGTTTTATCCCTTAAAAAAGGGTTATTTAATTAATCCTGAGGGAAAGGAATTGTGCCACATCCCCTGCAGGCGTTTATGCACTCAAAGGAGTGCTTATTTACTTTGGCCGTCACCACGGGACAGTGTTTTAACTGTCACTGGGTGAATGTAAGGCCGTGTGGTGGGTAGGAATGGAACCTACACACACCCACCTAATCATTCTGTTAACTACTGGTCTGCAATAGCAGTAAAGCGAGAGAAAATTAGCTTTCTCATATCGCTTATGTCAGCGTAATGTGGTCGTGCAAGCACGAGAAATTACGGCAGCAGGAGGAAAGGTGACGAAATGCCAAGCACGCACCTGTATATCAAATCCAGTCCAGTTAAACTAATGGACAGCCTACCAAACCAATAATGTGTAAGCCACCTGTGCAATTAACCAAATATCTGGGTTATAAAATATTTAATTAACATCCTATAAAGAATAGGGACTAGTACTACAGTGTACATACGTAAGTCCCTATTGTATTTAATCTAAAGTGCCTAAGCGACACATAAGAGTGTAGTCAATGGTAGGGGATTTTGGTTATGAATTTGTCGAAGGCAGTGCCAAAAAGGTCAAATTAGTCTTTTAAGGGCCAATTAGTTAGTCAAAGAGGGGTACTCTAATACCAATTGAGTCCCCTATAAATAAAAATGGCAATGAAAGTATCCCTTGAGGGCTAATACTCCACGGGTTGGAAGGTGGCCCTTCTGTCTTCCATCTCAGCAAGGAATGCGGCAGTTCTTTCTTCCAAGAAGGTTCGTCTGGGAAAGTAGAATCCGCGCTTCTTGGCGATATATGCTTCCGCATCTTGTAGGTGGTGGAGTGGCCTATCCTCAAAGGCCTCGTAGTAGTAGCTCCCCAAAATATTCAGTGCGTGATGCCACTGACTCACCCGTGGTGGCGAAGTTTGTAAGGATCTAAAACCAATGTACTGGACCGCAGAGATAAAATTCGATGCCTTTTTTCTTGTTGGTTAATAAAGGTTCAAGTCCCATGTCGCTGCATAGCTTCGCCATTAATTTCTCTTTGTGTTCATCTGGCATCCGCACTGTTTTGACGGGCGACTCCCACTTGGCCTTCGGGCTTTCCTCTTCCAATATTTTATCCAGGTTCATTGCCGGACCTGGTGATGGAGTGGGGGGTTTAGATGTTGTTAATTTCCCCTTTTTCCCCTTTTCCTTTCCTTTTTTGTTTTTAGGGGGTGGTGGCGGTGGTTCTGGAGTTTCCATTGCTGGTTCTAGTGGTATATCAATAGGAGAAGTGGCCGCTTCCACTGTTTCCACTGTGATAAGATTCAGCATTCTGGTAGATAGTGTTTCTATCTGTTCTCGAAGAGCATGTAGCGTAACCTCTTGTACAGGTGAGTCTGCAAAAGCCTCTCGTGTTACCTCTTCTTGAACTGCTGGTGGGGGGGGAGGGTGGTTGGGCGGCGTGGTTGCTCGGTTTCCCGCCTTCGCCGCCGTCCATCTTGTCCTCTGTACTTTTTGGCCCCTGGTATGTCCTTGAGGATTTTTGTTTCCCAGATAAGCAGCAGAGAAGTTCTTTTCCCCGCCGCTCTTAGGCTCCAATTTGTAGCCATTTGTTGCCCCAAGCTAGAAATTGCTCGAAGGGCCATCTCTGGTATTATTTCCATCGCTAGAGTAGATTTCTCCGACATTGTGCTCGTGTGTATAACGTGCCTGGTTCACTGCGACTGTAGCCAGACTGATTGATTGATTTGATGTGTTTTAAGTGCTTCGTCCAAGTGGCTCTTAGCACTGTTTTATCCCTTAAAAAGGGTTATTTAATTTATCCTGAGGGGAAGGAATTGTGCCACATCCCCTGCAGGCGTTTATGCACTCAGAGAGTGCTATTTACTTAGGCCTTCACCACGGGGCAATAAGTGTACTGCCTCTGGGTGTGGCTTCGGCCGTCACCACGGGCAATAAGTGTACTGCCTGGGTGAATGTAAGGCCATAAGCCATGGCCATGGGGTGGGTAGGAATGGTACCTACTCACACCCACCCCTATCATTCTGTTAACTACTGGTCTGCAAGAGCAGTGAAGCGAGAGAAAAATAGTTTTCTCATATCGCTTATGTCGGCGTAGTGTGGTCGTGCAAGCACGAGAAATTACGGCAGCAGGGAGGTAAGGTGACGAAAGCTCAAGCACGCACCTGTATGTCAAATTCAGTCCAGTTGTACTAATGGACAACCTAACAACCAATAATGTGTAAGCCACCTATGCAATTTACCAAATATCTGGGTTATAAAATATTAATTAACATCCTATAAACAATAGGGACTAGTACTACAGTGTACATGCGTAAGTCCCTATTGTATTTATACTAAGGTGTCTAAGCGACACATAGAAGTATAGTCAATGGTAGGGGAGTTTGGTTATAAGTTTGTTCGCAGTGCCAAAACATGTCATATTATTTCTTTCAGGGCCAATAGTTTACCAAAGAGGGTACTCGAAGCCAAATGAGTCCCTATTATCATTCAGGCAAATGAAAAAACCTAGCTGGTTGTCGCTGTCATCTTTTCTCCGTGGTCTCGTCGGTGCGTTAGGTCAGCCAGTTCGTACGTCATGGCTGGTTTTCCTTTTTCCCCTTGTCTGTGCAGTGGAAGTTGGGTTGAGACATTGCCCGCTTCATTCCTTCCGGCTTCCAGTACTAACCCGTGCCCACCGTTGATGGTATAATAATGGTGCACACTGGTCGCCATCTTGAAATCCACGTGGCATGATTTCCGTAGTCTGCAGAGTTTTAGGGTTTTCCCTCTATCAGTACTGTAGTGTGGTCTAGTGGGGTGTAAATCTACCCCGGCTTGGTTTCCCGCTGCCACGGCTCGGTTGCCCGTCACCTTACTGGGTAGACACCTAGGTCGCTCGTACGACTGCATTATTATTTGATGTACAGGTCTATATGGCGCCTTTTCTCACTGCCGGCTATCAGTATATTGTAGAGGTCCGATCCATCCACCTTGGAGTCCGCTTGCTGAATGTCAGACTGAATTGAATTGAATAATTTGTTTTAAGTGCTTCGTCCGTGAGGCTCTTAGCACTGGTTTGTCCTTCAATAGAAGGTTATTTAATTATCCCGTGGGTGGGAATTGTGCCGCGCACCCACTAGGCGTTTATGTGAACAGAGTTCACTATTTAATTTGGCCGTCACATCTGGTCAATAATTGTACTGACACGGTGTGATTGGAAGGCCAGGGTGGGTAGGAATAGAACCTACACACACCCACCCAATCATTCTATTTCCTATCAGTCTGCAAGAGCAAGAAAGCGAGAGAAAATTAGCTTTCTCATATCGCTTATGGCTGCGTAATATGGTCGTGCAAGCACGAGAATTTACTGCAGCATGGAGCAAGGTGGTGAAGCGCCAAGCACGCTTGTATGTCAAATTCAGTCCAGTTATACTAATGGACAACCTAACAACCAATAATGTGTAAGCCACCTGTGCAATTAACCAAATATCTAAGTTACAAAATATTATTATCATCCTATAAAAAATAGGGACTAGTACTAAGTGTACATGTGTAAGTCCCTATTGTATTTAAACTAAAGTGTCTAAGCGACACATAAAAGTGTAGTCAATGGTAGGGGATTTTGGTTATGAATTTTGTCGAAGGCATACCAAAAAGGTCATATTTGTGTTTTCAGGGCCAAATAGTTAGTCGAAGAGGGTACTCGAAGCCAAATGAGTCCCTATTATTCAAGCAACGATAACAATGGCGATATACATCACTCCATCTGTCTCTCCGTGTGGTCCGGTGATAAAGTTTCTGCGTGTTGTAGGGGGTGATAGCTCTGCCGTAGTTTTTCCTTCCAGTCCAGGCACGGCCACAAAACAAGTTTGGGACTTATGCGCCTTTCTTGTCCAGTCAAAGATGGCCGCCATGGCTTCCAGTTTTCCCGCCACTTGGTCCCTGCCGCAGACAAGTCCGGGAGTTACGGGATACAAATGGTGGTCTATTCTGTAGTCTTCACCTCCGTTCAGCCCGCAGTTTTCTTTTCTGTAGCTGTGACGGGATAATGTCACAACATTTGTCCTTAGCAAAGCCCGGGATATCATCATGCCGTGAACAACACGTGGCACCTTGCTAAGCGCCAGGTAAACCCAAACCACGCTGTTCCAACACTCCCATTGTGACATCACCAGGTCACCAGCTCCAGAAAAGCCGTCCAGCTCGGTCCGCAACCGCTACTTGAATGAATGAATGATGAATGTTGTTGTCAGACTGACGAGTGCTTCTTTATATATAGTTCAAGCGCGGACGTGATGGAAAACACCCCCTAGATCCAAAAAACTTACAGTATCCCTATCATTACCAAAACACGCGGACGTGATGGAAAACACCCCCTTACGTTTCAAAAACTTACATTATCCCTATCATCATCAAAACACTTAGACTTAAAAGAAAACACTCACTCACTTTTATACTTTACTCATATTAACTATAAATTTAACAAGTTATTTTGAAAAAATACGTTGGGCTTATAGACGCACTTCAAAACAAAAGTAAAAAGAGACAGTGATTATAGACTCACTTCTATTTTTTTTTTCTAACTTCCTCACATACCATGAGCAAATTGAATGATTAATTCTTTTCGAGAATATTGGGTAGCCCTGAAAAGGGCTGTTTTTGTGTGGACGAGGAAGGATGACAATCTTTTATCGTCTTAGATTGCGTCTTCGTTTGGCTACACGATAGGGTCTGCTTCTTCGGAAAGAAAAAGAGAACTCTTTCGTGTCCACACGACAGTCGACAAAACTTCTGTCTGGTTCCTGCTGCTGTTGTTGCTGTTGTTGCTGCTGCTGTTCTCTCTGCTGCTTTTGAAGTCGATACTTCTCAGTCCATTCTTCTTTCTCTTTTTGAATTTCCTCTCTGAAGAGTTCTTCTATGAGGTCTTCCGTTTCTTGTAGCATTCTCACATTCTCTATCTCTTCAGGCTTTGGCATCAGATTGTGTCTGATACGATGAAGAGTGACGTAAGCTTCGTTCAGCTTAGCTAGTCTTGAGCACATCTTCGTAGTAGGATGAGTCAAACAATGGATGGTCAGACTGGCTGACTGAACTGGGTGTTTTTGAGTTGCCACCGCCCTCTAGGGGCATATGGGCAACTTTTATAGCTACCATATCGGTAGCCATTTAGGTGGGAGGGGATGTTACTCCCTCCCTTAGAAGTGCTTAATTGCACTATCAGTTAAGGCGTTCCCCTGAATTACTAAAAAGTAACTATCAGGGGAAATGAAAGCCTATATTGGGGGTGGGTAGGAATAGTACCCACACACACCCACCCCTATCATCCAATCGAGCTGTAAGTAAGGTAGCGAGGGGAAATGTTTCCTCATTTCGCTAGTAATTTTGGTGAGCGGAATCGGCAAAGGCGGAAAGGGTCCAGGTCCAGGAGGCGCGGGCGACACAGCAGCACACACAGGCCACGCAAAGAGACAGACAGCAAGGCGACGAACGCAGCATACACCTGAAACGAAAGAGCCCTACTTATTTCAAATTTTGTCCAGTTTTACTAATGGACAGACCTAAATTCCAATAATGTGTTAGCCACCTGTGCAATTATTCAAATATTAAAGTTGAAGAATTGTTATTTAACATCCTATTGTTCTAAAAATCTAGTACATAAGTGTACATAAATTAAGTCCCTAACAATTTAGAAAATTAAAATGTCTAAACGACATATAGTAGTGTAGTCAATGGTAGTTTGTTTTTAGTTATGAATTTTGCTGGAGGTACCAAAATAAGTCATATTAGCTTTTTAGGGCCACGGAATAGTTATTCAAAGAGGGGTACTCGTAACCAAATGAGTCCCCTATTATTCAGGCAAGTGAAATGGCAATGTGAAGTCACATCTTGCTCCGCAGGCACTTCTTCGGGTGTAGTAGGTGGTGGTCACAGAGTTTCTCATGTGACCTATCCGTGCCATTGTTGTATCTTCTACTTTGCTGGCCTCTTGGTTGTGGAAACGTTTTCGACTTCGCATGGGTCCCCTCCACGTGCTTTGGCAGCCATCTTGGTTTTCCATGAAAAGGCATTTCTAGGTCAGCAATGTATCGATTATACAGCATTATATCTTCTAGTGGCTGGATATTTGAAGACTAATTGGTAGTGGAGCTTTACTCTACACTACCGCTTCTACTACTCATATGGGTGTTTCTCTGTTATCACTCCTAATTGGTAGCTTTATCCATGCTATTATGCGTTCACGCATTTACACCAGACAGTCCTGCCGTCCCGGTCCTGCCTGCTCCACGTTCACCGCCTGAATGATGGTCAGACTGGAGACTACCCCTGCTTTATATGGTTCAAGCGCGGACGTGATGGAAAACACCCCTCGACGGTTTAGGGTTGGAAACGTTTAGATAGTTTGATGTGAGGGATAGAAAGAAAAGTCAAAGAGCATTTATATGAATACAAATGTGAAACAAACGACAGACGCATTGGTTTTCAAAACACAACATTTTTATTCAAATAACAAACATTATTTCAAATAACAAACACAATTTTTTCAACTAACAAACATTATTTTCAAATAACAAACATTTTTTTCAAATAACAAACTTTTTTTTTTCCATAACACTAATACATTATCTTTGACATGGTTGACAACGTTGTGAATTAAATTGAGATTTCCACTGTTGGAAATCATTGGGCCATTGATGTACACTACGTTTCCTAGCTAAAGACAACAGATAGCCATAATGGTCACAAAACCATCGATCTACTTTGTCATCGTTTCGAGACGAATGACGATCAAAATAAGTCACTAAATGTTCTAAAGAATATCCAAGACTGCGATGATGCAGATAATAGACACAATATTGTCCACACACCATAGAATCTGTGCTTTGTAATTTCACATTATTGAATCGTGTCGTCTGGGCATTTCTTCTCATAAAGTCAATGATATCATCTTAGAAAGGGGGTAATCCATACGAATCAAAATACTCCACACAACCCTCTTGAGGAAAGTAGACAGCTACCCAGTGAGTTCCTGGAAGATGACTGTCATCTGTGTTGATGACATAAGCTTGATTCTCTTGAGGTTTGCGATGAGGTAGTTCATCTTTAGCACACACCACAGGATTCCAAGAAGCAGTGTACGAACTACGGTTCAAAAGATAATAAAGTTCCCAGGTATCCATTTGTTTGTTGTGTAGCCTTGTTATTTTTTTTCCCCTTTCTTCAAAGGTGATGATAAGTCATCAATTCAATCCAGACTTTTTGTTTGAAACGGTCTGTTAAGTAACTGTTGGTTTGCTTTGTCTCTTTACTCTGTGCCAAGAGAGCTTCGATGCGATCAATTTCTCGAGCAAACAATGGAGGAGAGGAATGAGCACACAAGTCTTTATACCACTGAAGTAACACGTCTTCTTCTGAGATGAGACTCCAAGCTTCGTTCAGATAATCATCCAGTTTTCCTTCTTGACTCATCATCATACATTTATCGTGTTGAATTTGACTGGGATGATCGATTTGACATCCATAACAATCTTTTTTAATCATGTCTCTCATTTTATCCTCCAAGTGTTGTGCAAAACAAACCACTAACTGTTGTTCCTGTTCTGGCCATCTGGATTGCATGATCACTACTTCTTTTTGGTCTTAAGGGTTTGCTTTCTCTGTAACCTCCCATTCCATCGATTCTCCACTATTCAAAGAAGGACAAGGGTCTTCCATAGTGTCTAATAGTCTAGAATGACTTCTCTCAAACTGTTGATTTCTATGGTATTATCGAATTCAGCATACAGAATGACATTCACCGTTTCGGCAAGACTTTCTGTAAACTTAAGTTCCACACGCACTTGTCCCGATTTTATAGGGTGGAAATGTCCCTCGTCGCTGCCTTGGTCTGGAGTGAAATCAAAAGCCCACAAAGCGTAACCTCCTGCATAATCGTCGTAGAAAATACCGTGACTGGTGTTGGTTCCTAACTGTCCTGTGGCTTCGTACAATGACAAGTACGACCTCAAGTAATTCTTCGGGGCAAACTTGGGTTCGAAGGGCCTGGGACACAAAGTTTTGCCATCGCGACTGACTTCGATTTTGGATACATTGTAGTGATGAAACTGGAAAGGATTGTGATCGTGGGCACCGTTGAGGGCTGCATTGCTGACGATACCAATGAATAAACGTTTGGGTAACTGTCCTTGGAACAGATGATCTTCGATCTTAGATCGGAGTCCAGCGGCAATGGTGAACGTTTTGACTTCCACGCGTCGTATCGGATACTTGGCTGTCGTTCTGCTCAAAGTGTGACTGATATCATTTCCCACTTTAGGTAACACTTCCACGCGACGTATGTATAACCTGGCTTCTTGGATAATGGTTTTGTAGTCGTTGGCATGAGCCATCAAATGGAAAGCAGCACTGTTACGATTCAGTCTCAAGCGAATATCTACTCCGTTCAACAAATACTTCTCTTGAAACCACATGTCCAAATGCAAACGATCGAACAGTTCTAAACTACGTCCTTGCAAAATTTTCTTTCGACGCTCGTTAAAACCCACATTGTGAGGATCGGCAGGATTTTCACCGGCGGCAGGTGTGGGCAAGGCTGTGTCGTTAAACTTATCTGCTGTGTCAGGTTTCCATACCACGCAAGCATCTAGATGAGTGTTCTTGGCTTCTTTTCCGTACGTCAAGAGATTTTCAAGGTACGCTCGGTAAGGGTAAGTATCCATGCTACTGCTGACCAGTTTGTTATTCATGTACAAATCCACATCGCTGAACAAGGAATGCATGAAATTGTTGACAGGAGCTACTCTATCATTGGCTCCTGGATTGGTGTTGTCCGTCGATTTAATCACTTTCACTTTCAAATACAAGTAACTGTTGTTGAGATCGATGTAATCTTCGGGTTGTCCTTTGATTTCAAACTCGATGGGAGCTGAATCCGTCAAAGAGGAGACGGGATGAAATTCGACCCATTAGGCTTCTTGCATGGTCATCATCGTGGGTGGCATGGCAAAGAGATCTAGTTCCGACTTGGAACAGGCACAAGATTCTTGGTGCATCATTTTTTCTTTATGTTTTTTTACTTTTAATAATCAAAAATGTCTAAGTCTCGAGAGATTCTTTTTTTCTTCGTCTTTCTAACTTTAGAGGTATGGAGACTTTTGGATGGGTGTCTTCGTCGACGCTTTCTACCTTGTCCTTGCTGTGTCCTCAGGGAAGTAGGAATGTCAGACTCGGTACCGTTCAGAGCATTTATAGGACTTTCTCGTTGACCCAAAATTTCTTTACCCGTTTGAAGCAAGACATTTTTGCCTGCTCTCAAAAAAGCTTCTTTAGGGTTTTGTTTGTCAATGAGAACATTTTGAAGAAAATCTTTGCCGTGAGTCAATGCGGCATCTTTTAAGGCGTGCAATCCTCGTGTCACCATCGGTTTTAAAACAGGGACCACGGAACGAAAGGCTGATTTAAACATATCTCCTAAACCATGTCCTCGTTGTCGAGTGACTCCTTGGTACACAGGATACATCACTTTTTCAGTTGTTGGAGAATCGTTTTTGAAAATGGAGTTTCACTGTGACTTTCCCTTTGGTAAATGGAATATTTTGACCTAGTTCTTCTTTTATAGTAATGTTGACACTGTCGAAATACGACTTACTGACGGGTAAATAATGAGGATGCACAAATTCGCGGTGAACGTGATAGGTATTTCCACCTTCCTCGTCAGCGGTGACAGAATCCACTTTGAAAGGAATGACACGCAGTAACGGTACAGAGGTGTGTCCTACCACGTTGTACTCCACCACATCGGAGTACACAAACATCAAGTTGAGTCCTTGGTTGAATTCTACAGGGGATCGAAAATATTTTCCAAAAACTATGTTATCGGTTATGCCTGGTATTTCTTTTTTGTTTGGGAGCATCTTGAGGTCTCCACCTAAAATATCAAACAATTCAGGACAAAAGGTAATGGCTATCATTTTTTCCTTTGAAATATTTATCATGAGGCGACGAGCCACTTTATGGTACTCAAAGGTAACATTTTGTTTGACTTGATCCAGAGCTTTACCAAACACAGCATTGAACCTGTTAGCAAGTGTAGTCACTAAATGTTGACCACTAAAATAATAACCTGCAGGAATGCTGAACGGATAGGTGGACCTCTTAGTTTTGGGGTCTGGTGTGTTAGTGTGACCTCGTACGTCTAAGGCTTTTTGCAATTGCTCGTCATGCACTTCTACTGTAAAAGTGTTTTGATTTTCGACGATGTTTTTGATTTGTGTCGGGTGTATTATTTCCACTAAAGCTACTTCCCAATGATCATCTTGATCCAAATGCATGGCTTGAGGTAATTTAGCCGTGTAACAGCACAACGTGTTCTTAGAAACACCTCCATGGAACCGTCACTGGGTAACGTTAAGTAAAATTGGTTAATAGTGTTGATCATAATTCCAATGTTGTTCTGTCCGAGGAGTCACTCGAGGTTAAAGGAGTATCTAAAAGAGGATTGTGATTGGAAGGGTGACTGTCAGGAGAATGACTAACGTTGGACGCAAGGCTCCCAATATTGTTACTGTTGTTCCCGTTGTAAGAGTATTTTTAGGGAAGTATTGGGAAGAAGATACCCGATGCAACTGCTGAGTAAAAAGGTCCACAATTGTTTGTCTCCTTGTTGCAAACTCAAATTAGCAATGGCTGCACCGATAACACAATACACCACAAAGATTAGACAGAAAAAGACGATTTGGGTTTTAGGGACACGTTCTCCACACCACACCCACAAGGGTTGTTTTTGTAAATCTTGCAGAGATGACGTGGGTGAAGGAGTAGTCACTGTGGTTGCTGAAGCTGTATTGAAGGGCATGATAGTCACTTCTTTTTATAGTCGATGAATTGGGCAGCGTCAATCCAAGAATCAAAACTAGGAGGATATCCTTTCCAACGTATTTTGACTTCTTTGACACGACGTTTTCCTACTTTACGAGTTCTTCGTTCGAGAATGCTTTCAATGTCGTACACGTCGTCTTCTTTTTTGGTGACACATTGTAACTCAGGCAAGTAAAACGTTCCTTTTAATACTTCTCCGTTCATGTCTTCCAATTTATAGACGGCAGGATGACGACCACGCACTCGTTCAGTAACACGAAACAATTCGGTGGTCCAATTGGGTAAGTAACCTTTGTCGAAAGTGCGTTTGGTTTTACCAATGCGTACCCAATCTCCCGGGGTTAACACTTCTCCACCTTTTTTGGGGACAGCCCTCGTTCGGGACGTACCAAACAGACGCTCAAAAACAGTCACTTCGTTGTCAGGTGTCACCTCTTGTGGGGCACGTCCAATGCTTCTATGGTAAGATTGATTGTAGGCTTGGACTAAGTGCGGTAAGACGTCGATGTACTTGAGAGTGTGTTGATGCGTAAAATATTTCCACATGCGTTCTTTCAAGGTACGTTGAAAACGTTCCACGATACTGGCTTTGGTTTCAGGATTTTCGGTGGTGAAAAAATGAATGCCACGTTTCTTTAATTCTCGTTGGAAAGCTTGGTTCAGAAATTCGGTGCCTTTGTCGGTTTGCCATCGAAGAGGGTGACGACCACTTTGTTTCAACACCAGTTGCAAAGCTCGTACTAACTCTCCGCTCGATTTGGATGTCAATGGTACGACCCAGGCAAATTTAGAAAAGACGTCGATGACACAAAACAAATATTTGTAGCCGCGATTGTAGGTGGCTAAATGAGAGACATCGGCTAAATCGGCTTGCCATTGATGATCGATGCCTTCCACTTGAGTGCGATTTCTGTGAAATTTTCGTCGAATGGGTTTGTGTAAAGTGTACGTCGCTTGTTCTTGTATCCATCGTTGTACTGCAGGTAAACGGAGCTTTTTCAGGCGAGTTTTGGCAGCACGATACAATTTATGAATGCCTCCGTAACCTGCAGGGTGAGCTGGATCGTAGTAAATGCTGGCTAATACCTTCTCCATGGTTTTTGTTAATAAGGTACCCACTCTTCGATGATATTGCTTTGGGTGGGACGAAATGGGGGCTGTTTGGAAACGGTTTTACGTGTCCGATGTGCCACAGGAGTTGACGTTGAGGGTACTGGTGGTGGCGGAGGTAATGGGATAGCTTCTTTGGTCTTCTTTTCTTTTCTCACTTCTGGTTTCCTTTCTTTTTTTTCACATCTGTCGAAGAAGGAGTAGCCATCATCTTTTAACCCAAGTTTTGAGTTCTTCTCGTGGGGGAGTGGGAGAAGGGGTCAATAAGGAAGCGGCAATCTTACTCGGAATGGGAGTGGTAGTAGGTGTTTGAAAGAGATCATGGGGTTCTTCTTCTTTGGGTAATGGTGGGGTGACGTCTGTTTTGACCGCTGTAGAGGGCGAGGATGACGGGTTATTCATTAAAGCCTTAAAATCGGACAAAGTGGGTTGAGCTGTTTGTTCCACAGCTTTCTGATGAAAGAGTTGTAGCCGTTTCAAGAGTTGACCGTACTTTTGTGATTTTTCGGTTTCGGATAAATCGTGGCGATGGATCAAGGATTGCAATTCGTGTTGTAATTGCGACATCTCAGCCAAATTGGGATTGGGTGGTAAATGGGGGGTTCGTTGTTCTTGCCAATGATGGTATTCCATCCATCGTTTGTAAGGAACCAAAGTTAGTTTTCGTCCATCCATGGGCTTTCAAAGGTTATGTCTGAGATTGTGGTGCTCCATAGGGTCCTTTTATCTTCTACCCATCCCTTGAGTCATCCCTTGTATCAAACCTGGCAACACGCCGGTTAGCACATTTTGCGCTAATCCTCCCAACAAAGGAGCAAGAATGGGTAAAAATCCTCGTCGTTGCACCAACATCTTTTTCTTTTGACGGACGGATATTTTCTTTTGGACCATTTGACGAAGAACGTGTCGATGTTTGGCGAAGCATTTTTTCTGGTGTGGAAACAAAGGTATCGTGCCTTTCAAAACATTCAAACAACATTCGCACACGGTATCGATGACATCTTTGGAGGCCGTTTTAATGATTTGTTTTCGCATGGGTGGAGAGGCTTTGGACAGGACGGACAACATGTCTCCGTGTTTGGCTAAACGAGGAGGTAGTCCTTTCCTTTTCTTTCCTTTTTGGGGTGAATAAGAATGTTTTCTGCGAGGTGACATCTTTGCTTGTTCGTTCCAGAAATACACTGGCGTCAAAGACTTGATACACACCCTGTTTTATCTTCTTTTTCTATTGGCTTCTCAAAAAGGTAGCGGCATGCCTCGCTAAATCCTCGAAAGCAGGGCTAAAGATGCCA
This sequence comes from Unio delphinus, assembly GCA_029339505.1. Classification (NCBI taxonomy): domain Eukaryota; kingdom Metazoa; phylum Mollusca; class Bivalvia; order Unionida; family Unionidae; genus Unio; species Unio delphinus. Next base: position 20,563,047 of record JAQISU010000115.1, read on the forward strand.
GTTCGGTTATTAGCTGAATTGATTAATTTTCTTATTAAAGATCCTCCCCTTTGGTGACTTCTCTTTTTCTTTGGATGACTGTGTCTTTTTACGGGAGGACGTCGTTTTTTGGTTTTTGAGCGTTTTGTAGGATGACGAAATTGTCTTTTTCCTTTTCTTTTTTGGACAGTAGAACGTCGAGGGTGGTGGTGGTGGTGGTGTGCACGTTTTTGAGGAGGCATCCTTGAGTGTTCAGCAGCAGTACAGAAAAAATACTGATTGACGTCGTGGTCTTCAAGTCAATTTTATACTGGAATGCGACGCCACTGATTATCTTTGCGTCGTATCAACTTCATGGCAGGTAACACACGTCGTGAAGGAGTTCGTAACGGACTCAATCGGGACAGTTCTTGTTTAGACAAATCTAGTAAACTCTTTAACATGCCAGATCTTTCTTGGACTTTGACTTTGGGGGCTGGTACTTTGTGAGCAGCTGCTACTGCCGCTAATGTGGACGAGGGTGTCACCGGTGGAGGAGACGTTTTGGGAGACGCAGATTTCCAATGTTTCATCAAATTAGGAAAAACGTGTGTCAAATTGGCTTTGGCTGGCATCACCCGCAACGGAGAAGTGGAAGCACCTGAGGCTACTGGCAACGTAGTCCCTGCCAAACTTCCTTGTAGATCTTTTCTTACAGGTCGTGGTTGACGAAGATAAGGTTGCGTCCTGGCCGAAGTGCCTCTTTTGCGGGTGACCGCTTTTTCTGTGGACTTTTCTTTTTCTGTGTTTTTGTCTTGTCACCCTTGTTCTTTTTCTTAGGGGTTCGTTTGACTTTTTTTGTTTTCTTGGGGTGAACTTTGGGAGTATTGGGATCCCATTTTAAAAGGGAACGAATGATGACACCTCATAGAGAACCACTACCTCCAGGTTTCAATATGATTTGCTTTTTGATTTGAGTGTCAATGCGAGGATCGGCCAGTTGCGTCAAGGCTACTTTGTTTCTGTCAAAAAAGCGTTTGGTTTGATGTGGAATGTGAATGATGCCTTGCAGTATTTGACGTGCTGTCACCTTAAACCATCGTAAGACTTCTTTGAGACTGGCTTCTAAGACGTGAGCACGTATTTGTGGATTTTTTTCGCGACTGATACCGTACAAGGCACGAATCAATTTGATGGGAAGATGAGACTGAAGGGACGTCATGTTGACGATGTATGAGACAAGGTCAAAGTAACCCAAGGTTTTTATAGATTTTTTAGTGGTTCATAGTGTTATGTCGACGAGGAGGACGTGTACACAACAGGTCCTCCGTCTTGACACCAGTCGTGAGACAAATCGGTACGAAATCGCAAATAATCAGGGGTAGTGGGTTTTAAATCCACGAGTAAATAGGCGTGTGGCGTTTGAGTGGCATCATCGTACGCATGAGTCAGCCAAGGTGTTCCTAACTGTTTGCTAAGACTTGCACTTGTGATTTATCTCGAGGCCTTTTAAACAAGACCACGTAATGAGCATTGAGACTAATGGTACGATGGGCTTTACTTTGTTGAAATAAATTTTGTGTAATGTAAATGACACTGGCATTACGATGATGCCCTTTACGCGTAAACCACAGTTTAATTTCTTCTTCGTCTTCTTCTAACATGTCGTCAAAAATGACCCAATGAGTTTGACTAGGGTCAGACACGATCCCCTCGTCTTCTTTAGGAATGCCTGCTCCAAACACAATGGAATCACCTTGACTTTCTTGCAAGAGGCTGTATGCCGATTGCCACTCTTTGTAACACCACACGATGCGTTGAGGTGGACGATCGATCAAATGATGTTTATGTTCGATCAAACGTTTGACAAATTCGGCTTTGCCTGAACCGCTCGGTCCAGCAATTAACATGTTAAAAGGATGACGAAGATACAAGGCTTTCCAACTAGCAGAATCTAAGTGTTCGTCAATGACTTTGAATGTCGAGGATGAAGGAGTAGTAGAAAGAGCAGAGTGAGCCATAGTCGTGTAGTGGTATGACACGATTGACACAAAAACAGACAAGACAAGAGGTTTTTATACTTTTTTCAAGAGACGTTTATTTCAATGCATGTTTTAAATTCGAACAACACGAAAGACAAATATACATAAAAGCCAAATGGATAAATACAGGGATAAAATACATAGGGAAACGATCAAAGTGGCATATAAACAAGTCACTGTACAACATGGTTTGGGTAACGAAGGTATCCTAGAGGTAGTGTGTAATGTTCTTATAGTCTCCTCTACATGAGGTATAGTCACATAGGTGTCTTCTCGAAAGGGCTTTTGTGGGGGAATGTCCATGACAGTTCTGTCTTGAACAGAGGGATTGTCTTCGGTGACAGATTATTTTTCTTCTTCTTCTTCTTCTTCTGGTACTGTCACTAACACAGGATTAAAAGTGACTTTTTCACTCGACGATGTATTTTACAAACACAACGCTTGGGCATAATGGGATGCTTTGCTTGTCCAAGCCTCAAAATCCCAACTTTTCCAGTGACGTACATCTGTCCAATGAGGGTGTAAATCACAAGCTACACAAACATCTTCGTACACTGCTTCCGTACGTAAAAGTTGACGAATCTTTTTTTCTTGGAGAGGTCGAGACGTATCCAGATGAAAGCGTAAGGCTTTGAACAGAATGAGTCGCTCGTGGACATTTAAAGGAGTCACCATACTGTCTTATTTTTTGATAGGTAGTGTTCGTAAAGTGTCCACAAGGAATCGACAGGTAAACGAAATCCTAGAAAGCAAGTCACTAAAACACACACTACACGTCGACCCCAATTCATAAGGTATAGTTCTTGCAATAAGTGTTCGTAATCTTTCACCGTGTGAATCTTCTCATTGATATCCTTCCACGGAATCTGTTGGATCACAACTGATAAAGGTTGTGGCATGGTCGTTCTCTTTTATACTTCTTTACGTCGAAGACCATCAGTGTATATTCAACCCAGAATTAAACACAGAATTAAATCTGCTCCAAAAGCGAAAGTGATTAATATAACATGTAATTTCGTCCCACTGCCATTCAGGGTAACGGTTAAGAAGGATCAAAACATCTTCAGATGTAAACGTACTAAATTGGAAACAGAGCAAAAAAATACCCTTGATCCAGAGAAATCTAATACGTTGGTTAATTTTTGTCACTTGCCTCTTGTGAATTTCACGACACAAAAGTTCTACAGTCACCCATTGAGATTTTTCTTTAGCAAGACCCTGCCAAACGTCCTTGTAGATCTTCTCTTGCAATTCGTGTGGTAATCCTTGAATATTATGTTTTAGAGAGGGTTTATATACTGGTCTAGGTTTGTTACACGACATGGAGCAGTAGTGTCACTTCCAATCACTAGGTCCTACTAAAGGTAGGTATTGACAATTCGGAGACCATCGAGCATGTTCCAGGTAAGCGGAATCTTTCTGTTTGTTTGTTTACTTGAATTTTAACGGCGCACCAGCACTTTTAGGCTATTTAGCGCCATACAATACGTTACATGTTCAAAAACAAGAAAGGTTTAACATCGACCAGCGATATATATAAAAAAAAACAATAGTTAAATATAAAATGGTAAGATGTTGGTAACAGGAAAATATGAAGCTTCCCAATCAACGGGAGATGTAAATGGTGTTATGTTGATGATAAGATGTTGTAAATAAAAGGTGATATTTGCATTAGATAAAAATATTCTACGTGATGGTATACAAGTTATAGTTTAAAATAGAGATTTACTTCCTTTAGGAAATCTAAAATACAAGTGGTTTGTATTGTATCAAAAAGTTCCTTCATGTCATGTACATTATAGTATTTAACACGCGTAGGTTGCAGGTCGGAACACTCGGTCATAAAGTGTTTAACAGTGAATGGCTCATTGCAAGAAACGCACTCTGGTGGATCTTCACCTTTCAGTATGTGGGAGTGGGTAATGTATGTATGACCGATTCTGATTCTTGCAATGACAACCTCCTCCCTACGGATAGCTCTGTAGGAAGGAGTCCATTCTCCCAGGGTTGGTTTGATGGCATGAAGTTTGTTATTGACTGCATCATCCCATGACGCCTGCCACTTCTGACGTAGGTACTTTTTGATACAAGGTTTAAAATCAGTAAAAGGTAATTTAAAATCCGATGGTTCTTGGGATAGAGCCATCTTAGCAGCCCGGTCTGCTTCTTCATTACCTCTAATACCAATATGGCTAGGTAGCCAACAGTATACTATGTTGTAGGACTTACTAAGCTCAGAGTTTTTGACGAGAATATCGACTAGTAATGGATTATCCAGTTTTCTATGGTGTAGCGACTGAAGTACTGACAGAGAGTCACAGAAAATAATGCTATTTAAAATGCGCTTTTGTTCAATAAATTTCAGAGCAAGGTCTATTGCTCTGATTTCCGCTGAAAATATGGACGCATCGTTTGGCAAGCGCACTTTGGTTATGTGCTTGCCACTAACAAAGGCTGCAGCAGCCTTGTCATCAACTTTTGATCCATCAGTAAAAATTTTTGTGTAGTTTTTAAAATCGTTGAGGAGTTCATGATAAGAGTTCTGGAAAACGGCAGGATTCGTCTCAGATTTTCTCCCATCGTGCAACGTAAAAATCACTTTGGGTTGCTTAAGGAGCCAAGGTGGTGTTTCCGAGACAAACGTGTTCTGAACTGTAGGGAGATTAATTTTGATAGTGTCAAAACTGGATGATATTCTGATGCCAAATGAAGGTATGGCATTTGGTTTGTTTTCGTACAAAGTTTTGTATTTTGGTTGAAAAACAGCCGAAAAAGCAGGGTTCAGAGGATTTGATCTTAACCTAAGAGCGTACTGTATAGAAAGCATTTCTCTGCGGTGAGATAAGGGTGGTTCATTCGCTTCCGCGAGAAGGCTTTCGCATAGAGATGTCTTGAATGCTCCTAGAGCAAGTCTTATTCCCTGATGATGAATTGGGTCAAGCATTTTCAAATAAGACTTCCTAGCTGAACCATAAACAATGCATCCATAGTCTAGTATAGAACGGATAAATGTTCTATACAAATTGAGGAGGACTTTTTTATCAGCACCCCAGTCAGTGTGCGCAATTACTTTTAGTAAATTTAAAGCTTTTAAGCATTTAGCTTTTAAATTCTTGATGTGTGGTATAAAAGTCAGTTTTCTGTCGAAGATAATACCCAAAAACTTCGTTTCCTCAACAACTGGAATAAGTGTTCCGTCCAGCGTGAGTTTAGGGTCATCATGATGTCTTCGCAATTGACAGAAATGCATGCATACTGTTTTCGATTTAGAGAATTTAAAACCATTATTACTGGCCCAATGGTGGATCTTATTGATATTTTGTTGAAGTTGCCTTTCAATTGTATGCATGTGCTTTGATCGATAACAAATTAAAAAATCGTCTACATATAAAGAGCAGTCCACACCGGGAGTTAAGCACTTAGTGATGCTATTGATTTTGATATTAAATAGAGTCACAGATAAAATACTGCCCTGGGGCACACCCATCTCTTGCTGGTGCATATCGGAGAGGGTAGAGCCCACGCGTACTTTGAATTCTCTGTCGGAGAGAAAACTGGAGATGAAAGCGGGCAGACGGCCTTTTAGACCTAGATCGTGCAGGTCATTTAGTATCCCGTACTTCCATGTTGTATCATAGGCCTTTTCTAAATCAAAGAAGACCGCTACTAAATGTTCCTTCTTGATAAATGCATCGCGAATAAATGTTTCCAGTCTAACCAGATGATCGTTAGTACTACGACCAGAACGGAAGCCACTTTGGAAAGGAGAAATTAAATTATTACTTTCCAAGTACCATACAAGCCGAGAATTAATCATTCGTTCCATTGTTTTGCATATGCAGCTTGTCAATGCAATAGGCCGATAGCTGTTAGGATCTTCGTTATCTTTGTCTGGTTTGGGAATCGGTATCACTGTTGCTTCTTTCCAGCTCTTAGGTACATTACCAGCAATCCATAAATCATTAAAGATTTTAAGAAGCAATGTCAGAGAAGATTCTGGGAGGTGTTTCAAGAACTGGTAATGTACTTCGTCAGGCCCAGCGGATGTATCATGGGCCTTGTCTAATGCCTCCCTAAGCTCCAATAAAGAAAACAGCTGGTTATAATTTTCAGTGTTGTTCGATGTAAATTTTAAACGTGTCTTTTCTTTTTGAGATTTTAATCTTCTAAAGGCATCTGAATAATTAGATGATGATGAGTTTTTCGAAAAACTATCGGCAAGAATATTTGTTATGTCACGTTTCGAACTGAAATTGATATTGTTTATTTTTAGGTGTCGAATAGAATTGTGTTTCCTTTTTCCATTTATTTTCCGAATAGTATCCCAAACTTGTTTCATTGAGGAACGAGAGTTTAAAGAAGAAATATATTTCTTCCAGGATGCACGCTTACATTCTTTGATTGTGCGTCGAGTTTTAGCCCGGGCAATACGATATTTATTTAAATTTTCGGGCGTTGGACGAGTGTTGAATGTTTTTAATGCTTCTCGGCGTTGTCTAATGGCTTCTTTGCATTCCTTGGTTACCCAAGGTTTTTGCGATCTCTTACTGTTCGTTGAGGACTTGGGAATGGATTCATCTGCAATTGAAATTAGAACGGAGGTAAAATGCTGTATAGGATTAACAGCGTTGAATACTGTATCATTATTTAGTCTAGTTTTACATAATGCTTCAAACATAGCCCAATCGGCCTTCTTTATATTCCATTGTGGAATTGTATCATCAATTTTAGTGTTATTTTCAAGAGTGATTGGAAAGTGATCACTGCTGTGAAGGTCATCAGCGACCTTCCATTCATAGTCCAAAAGCAGTGAGGGAGAGCAAATTGTCAAATCTATGCATGTGTACGTACCCGTTCCTGGGTGTAAATATGTTGATGAATTAGTGTTATATAGACACAAATCGTGTCTAGAAATGAAATCTTCTATTTTATGGCCTCTGTCGTTTATGTGATTTGATCCCCATAAAATGTTATGGGCATTAAAATCCCCGAGTAAAACGAAGGGCGCGGGAAGTTGTTCAACAAGATTGTCTAATTCCTTTTGTACTAGGTTGGTGTTTGGTGGTAAGTAAATGGAACAAAAAGTAATCACTCGATGTAGAGTGACACTTACAGCAATGGCTTGTAAATTTGTGTTTAAAGGAACGACTCTGTGAGGGGCTCTATTGTTCACAGCAATAGAGACTCCTCCTGAGGCCCTGTCTGCGTTTTGAAAGTACGCATTAAACAGGGAAAAGTTTTTAAAAGTAATTTTATCTGTCTCTTTCAGGAATGTTTCCTGTAAACATAGTACAGCAGGATCGTGTTCATTTAAAAGCAGAAGAATATCATTGTAGTTTGTTTTAAGTCCACGACAATTCCATTGTATGATGGTGTTCTTCATTCTAATGTTATGCTGGAGATTCTGGAACTAGGTTAGACTATTCGCGGTGGAAGCATGTGTTGTTATTTGTCTGGAGGAAGTACGGGAGTATATTTAGTTTTATTAGGTTTGGAGCTACTTTGAGTACACGGAGCAGTTTCTTCTGCATCCATGCTCTCAAAGTCTCCAAACCTGTTGTACAGTTTAATGGGGTCGTCTGACCCCTTTTGCTGTTTATTTGTTTGTGCTTTGTGTTTCTGTCTTGGTGATTTTGGTGGTGGATTGTTATTAGTTGTTGTCTGAGTTGATGTTGTGCTTTTCTGTGGCTTATAATTAGGGATGTTGGCACATGTGGTTGAATCGGGCTGATCCGTCTGTGTTTGGGCGTCCTTCGTGCTTTTTGGATTGTGCTTTACGACTGTGGAGAAGGATGGGCCAGGAAGGGATGTTTTTGCCTGGACAAGCTTTCTGGCCTCTGGGTAGGGAATGTTCGAAGTAAACTTTACCCTCTGAATTTCCTTCTCCTGTTTCCATGTATCACAATCTTTGGAACTGGCGTGATGTTCCTTGCCACAGTTGACACAATGCGGAGTTGCTCTACAATCAGCTTCCTGATGAGAGTGTTCTCCGCATCGGCCACATACCTTGGCTCTGGAACATCGATCTTCGTGATGGCCGTATTTTTGACACTTATAGCATCGAAGGGGGTTTGGAATATAGATCTCAACCTTTACTTGTAAAAACCCAACCTTGACCACTTTGGGCACTGTCGGTTTATTAAAGGTGAGTACAAATGTATTGGTGTCCTGCAGGGCGTTATTACGTTTAATACGTATTCTTCGCACTGCAGTGACACCTTCATGTTTCATCCCTTCGATGATATCTGCGTCGGTGACTCCAGCCAAGTCACGACATCGTATTACGCCTTTGGACGAATTCAGTGTAGTGTGGGCGAATGAGGTCACTGGAATATCAAAGAATGTTTTCATTTTCATGATATTGTCTGTTTGCCCCTTTCGCTCACACTCTACAAGAAGGCAACCCGATTTTAGTTTTTTCACACTTTTTGGTGTGCCAATCGATCCCGTAATGGTTTTCTCGATAATAAATGGAGATAAACCTGAAAGCGGTTTAGCATCATCTTTTGATTGAATAACCATGAAGCGTGGAAATGATTCCACGCCACGTGGTTCTTCATCAGAGTCAGACAGTGGTTTAGTACGTTTATTGGATTTTTTTTCCATGATGGCAAGATTTTAAAATTCAGCACCCGTGCTCCCCACCCACCAAGGAGCCCAACAAGGGGACACTTTTAAAGTGCCAAGGATACACAGATGCCATACTCAGTTGATAAAATTACCTTTGGATGACCCTGAAGTCGCCAATTTCTAGGGTCAGTAAAATTACCCCCCGATTGACCCGTTGAGCCACCGCCTTCTAGGAAGTCTTCTAAGATTTGGAAAAGGGAAAGATATAGGAATAGAATATATGGGCAACGGTGGTATCAAAAGAGATACAAGGAGAAAGCAAAAGGAGGTGAGAGAGTTAATAAAGACTTCCTAGGGCTCGGCGTGACCAGCCGATTTGTCGAGACCGGGCCCATCTCGACCACCCGTCTAAGAGAAGTAGAGGCCAAAGTAGTGTGTTGCAACTACCAGGATCCTTTCCTCCCCCGACACGGGACGCAACCCACGGCAAACAGGTTGCCTCTACTTAGTCGCCTTTTACGACACGTGGCGAGGCACGTCGGGCCTATTCTACAACCCCGAACCCGCAGGGGGAGGAATCTTTCTGTTCCCACTCGTAAATGGATACACCACAACTGAAACACTTGACTTTATCCCCTTCGCCCAAGTAGAAAAATCCGGCTCTGGCTAATTCTTCAGGAGTTGGTCCAGGCAGATATTTTGGCCATTTATCTTTGAAGGTTTGGAATCGACTTTTAAAGTGACAGTATTCAGGCAAACTCGTCGGGAACGAATATTCAATTCTCCTCACTTCTGTTCGATGCAGGTACGGTGAAATTCCTAGGAGTCCACGATAACATGTGGCACCGCTTTCGCATCCCTCAGGTTTGACACGCACAGCATCACTTTCCAGGGTAGATATAGGGGTAGTAGTCATAGCAAAGTTCCCACGATATCCAGCTGAATCGCTAAGGTCACAGCGCCTGGCATCACTACAATCGTACGGTTCACCATCGCACTCTGTAACGCAATTACAGTGCATACCGCAAGGACACTTACAGTTTCCTTCCGGACAACTTCCGTTGCAATGCATGGGTCTTATCCATCCAGTACTTTTCACACTCGGGGAAAGTACATTTGTTTTACAATCCCCAAACTTGAATGATGTCTGTTTAAATGGATTCATCTTCTTTACTCTTGGCCGCTGTAGTGACAAATGAACTATTGATCGTGGACGATGTCCCTTTTTATATGCTGCCCAATTTCGACGTGACCGTACGGGAGAGTAAAGTGATTGGGAAGTCGTACTCTTTTTTGGTACACGATTTGATAGACTTTTTCCAAAGGTCGGCTAACGATTTGGTGTGTGGGTAAACGGACAATCTTGTGCGGTTCGTGGGTAGTCACTTGAAACGTTTCGTCCTGTCCCGACTGTAAGGCTTCTTGAAGCACGTCAAAGTTCACCACTCGACTGGTGCGATAATTGAGAGTCAATCCTTTCACTTTACATTCGGCGTGTATTTCTCCTTGGTGGTCTCGGTATTCGTAGCCGTAATTTTTAGGACCGCCACTTGCAAAACTTAGAATCTTGTCATCGGGATGTTCATCGGTCCAGGCTCCTAATCGGTCTCCTTCGATGACAGGGTTACACTGGTCCGGTCGGTGAATGTAGATGCAACTGTCCGTGTCAAAATACAACACACGATCTCCTAACATTTCTAACACTTCGTACAATTTTAAGCGAGCGTGGGCTGTCACGTAAGCCGCAATGATGACATTTCCAAATTTGTCGGCTTCTATAAAGTCTAGTTCTTCTTCGTAATTGACTAAGATCAAGTCCTCACGAATGACGTCCACGTGTTTCATGACTTTGGTTTGGTCGTGAATCATCTGGAAGTAGCGAGAAGGTTCAGACAAATACTACGTCTTGGGTAAAGACGGTCGTTGTGCCATTTTACCCCACAAGCAATTGAGCATCACTTTGGCAAACGATCGCCTTCCTTCGTTTTTCTCGATGTGGTCTAAAGTGATACCTTCCTGCTCCCGACATTTTTCTTTGAATATCTTTTGGTCTTCGGGAGTGTGACACCAGGAAGGATAGCCACTAGCTTCTTGTTTTAGTTTTAAAAAGGCATCCACGTTGTCTGCAAAAATACCTTTCTGTGTCTCGTTGCCCTTACGGTATTGTTGTGTCTTGGGAAAGTGGTAAATTTCGTACACTTCTAACAGATGGTATCCCAGGTCCAGAGCTTTAAACAATTCCACACTCACCCACGTTCCTGTCAAGGCACGTTCTTCCTGGCTGTGATGATAAGGTTGGTCTTGCTTGCACGTTTCGGCACAAGTGCGACACAAAGGAAACATCAGTTTTCTTTGGCAATGGTGAGGTAAAACGGGATGGTACAAGTCTGTGGAAGGCAAGACTTTGCACTTGATTAATCCTTCGTACTGACGAATGTGGTCCAAGTCAATGTGTTCTGTCATTAATTCTGGATGACCTACGGGAAAGTGACAATATTTGCACACGTAAGGATACAGCGAACACACGTCCAAGTATTTGATTTCTTCTCCCTTCTCCTCGTCCGCTTGGTACAGCAAACAGGTGGCATTCGTCCGTCCTCCGTACAAACTATCCCGTGGGTTCAGGGGGTCCACCAACTTGTAACTTTCTACGATGCGTTTAAACTCGGGATCGGTTTTCAAACGCAGATCGTACTCGTGTTCCCACATTTCCACTACCTGGTATCCTTGCTGTTCTAACTTCAAACGTCGCTGACACGTGTTCTGGTACAAGTCTTCCATAGTCCTTTGTAAAAACTGATTTTTGGTGTTACGCTGAGGGTAGCATAGGGGACATCCGTGAAATAAGCATCCGTTAAACTCGTACACGATCTGAGGGTTTTCGAAGTCCCATCCATCTACCGAATACGTTCCGATGGTCTTTTCGCCTCCTCCGTTGCGAGCGTGTTGGATCCATTTGTCTTCCTTGTCGCACAAGTAATGGAGCCAGCGTAGGGCTTTGACCGAGTATTGACGTTTGACAAAATTTGTCGTTTGAGGACTGATGACAGCTAGAGTATTTTCGGGCATGAAGCGTTTTCGGTACACTAAGGAACATGCTTTGGCAATGGTACAAGCTTCTTTCAAAGGATCGATCCCACCGTATTCCATGAACAATTCTCGAAATTTTCCACAGCAGCGTCGTAAAATGTCCACGTCAGATCGACAATACTTTAACATTTCTTCTTGAAAGTCAAATGGGTTCGAGGCGTGAGTCTGGTACCAAGCATGGAAAGCTTCTCGTTGTTCGGTGCGCATGTTGTCTGGGTCGTAGTCGTCAGCCTCAGGCAAATGGGGTAGAACGGCATGTTGATTGGCTTCGGTATTGAAAAAGTGTGGAAAATAACCTTTAGCCATTTCTGTCATTCCAAACGTTTTAGGCATGCGACTCAATGGCATGGCCAAGTAACACATCGAATCTTTAAACTGTACTTGTCCTACTTGCATAGAAATGATTTTGGCTCCGTTCAAAGTCACTTGAGGCCGTTCGGTACTTTGTTTCGCATAGTATCTAAGCAGAAATTGCCCATCGTATCCAGAGAAATTGTGAGCCATGACCGTGGCATGGCGATGACAATCGCCGTAACGTTCGATGTCTTCTGGACTCCACGTTTCGTCGATGGGGTTTAGAATCCATTGGGCAAAATCGGCTAACGTGTTTGACCCTCGAAAGATTTTTTCACGTCCTCCAGGAATCTTGCTGCAGTGAGGGCAATGACTAAAGATAGGTTCTTGGATGCACTGCTCGCACGCACGGTGAGCCACGCAGAAATTAGGAATGTGAATACCAGTTTCTTGCATGCATTCGAAATCAAAAAAGATAAAATTCCCTTTCTTCTGGGGATCTTCTGGTCGGGGTTGGTATTTTTGAATGAAGCATTCGTGTTCCAAGTCCACGATTTGGTGACAAATGTGACATCGTTTCTTCCCTCGACAAACGTGTAACTCAACACTATTGGTACGTATGCCTTGTCCACAAGTAGGGCACAATCTCAAAAGCTGACAAGTATTTTTCTGCTGTGAACCTTGCATCTTCAAATGTTGTTGGTAACAGGTAGGACTGACAAAAGTGCGCTGACAAACAGGGCAATGCACTCTTTCTTGTCCTTTGTCCAGACAAGGTTGAGAGGCCAAACATCCCTCACATTTCGATCCACAATGTTTGTGTTGTTCTCGATTGTTATAACCATAATCACATTTTTCACAGTAGTAACTGTATCCCAGGAATCCAGTGATACTGGTAATGGTATCAAAATGACCATCGTGATGATAGACGTGAATGTATTTTCCGTCTTTGAAATGGTGGCCTCGAAACAAAAGAGGTCCACGCACTTCTTGAGGGTGTACTTTCAAGGTGTAACGTGGAGTCAAGACGTCTTGCAATTTTTGCATTTCTGGAATGCCGCAAGGGCTGTCTCTGGATATCCCCGCTTGCTGTAACAGGAGTTCTGCTTCACTTCGTTGTTTGGCTCGGTCCGATTGTCGAATAGTTTTCCAGGCTCTTTTCCATTCTACCGTATCGTTCTTGTTGGCATACGTTCGTCCCACGACGACAGCACGGGCTAAACACATCTGGTCTTGAGGATTGTTAATTCGGACGAGGCTTAGTTTGGTGTTGCGAAGGTTGTTGACCAATAATACTTTTTTGCGTCCGGTCCCCTGGGGAAGAGACACGTGGGTCATGAACAGTGTGGCTTTTCCATCGGTGATGTGAAACTTGTCGTTGGATTGTTGCACATGTTGAATTTTGTCAATGACTTTGGAAGGTGTTAATTGTGATGGGTTAGTAAACTCGATCCAAACGGGAGACTTTAAATTATCGTGATGAATGGAAAGTCTCAAGCGATCGTCTTCTTTGGCTTGACATTGCTGTTTCAATGCAGTTAACACAGAATCCCACACCTCGGTAATGAACCCTTCTGTATTCTCCAAAGGTACATTGGACTTGAAATCTTTAAACTTTACGGCATACGTGTAAGCCGTTGTTCTAAATTTTCGAGAAGAACGCTTTTCCGTCTCTCGAATGTGATAGTAATTTTCAGGGTTTACTAAGGGTGGTGCACTTTGCTTGGACGTCGATTGCCTGGGTGTAGATTCGGGCTCACTCATGTCATCTTCAAAATCACTGGCATGAATTTGAGCCAAGACTTCAGCTACTGTGCTAGGCGATACATTACGTTTCTGTCTCTTACTGTTTTCTCCTTTCTCCACAACATGATGCGGTCTTTTCATCTTGTCTGCAAAAAGTCAAATGACTACCTTTTAAAGACCATAACCCCTATATATTCATGACCGATCCGTTCATATATAAAGGGTTAGTGTCTAACCTTTCAGTATTCATTTCACTGTCACATTGACCAGAACGATGAAAGAACCTACAGAAGTGGAACTTCTCATCAGAGCTTTACGTGGGGTTATACGAAAGTTTCCGTTAGACCAGCCGACGGCCTACTCTCCTTCCTATCGAGATAAAAGTCAAGATACTTGCTATATCTGTAAGAAGAAAGGACATTGGGCTACAGAATGTTCAGATCGTGACTAAAATAAAAAAGGTACCAATAGAGACAAAAGTCAAGATACCTGTTATTATTGTAAAGAGAAAGGACATTTGTCTCCAAACTGCCCTAAGAAACAACAGGAGCAGGAGGAGGAGGAGGAGGAGGAGGAGGAGGAGAGAAATTCTGAACAGGAGGAGGAAGAGGTACCCTCCCCCAAGGAAGAACCCCGACACGTTCACAAAGACAAGAAAAGAAGACGAAACGAAACTGACGAAGAAAAAGAAAAAGCTGTGACAGTAAAGAAAATGAAAAAACAGAAAGAGTGAAACAGAAGAAACCTATGAACTTTTTAAAGTGGTATTGTGTTATTTTATGTTATGATATTGAATTGTAACGTTTGTACTAGAATACACCAGAGAGAAAAAAACGTAAGTGTCTCTTGGTTTTGATTTTATAGAATAAGAACCTACACTCACACATTCCTTCACTCACACGTACATCATGGGTTTAAAAAAAATAATAAAAAGGTCTTTTGAGTTTTCATTGAATTAGGCAATTGAAATAGTATTTCTTTTCGAAATAATTGGAGTGGCCCTGAAAAGGACCGTTGGTGCTTTGTGTGTTTAAAACAAAACAAACTCAGAAACGGGACGAAATCCTCTTGAGCTGACTTAAGCCTTTGCCACGGCCAAGGCCTACTTCGGGACTGGTGGTTCCTGTCAATGATTTGGTAGAAATCACTAACGGTGGTATGGCAGACGGAGTCACAGAGAGATCGGGTTGTTTAGCTCGAGAAGGTCTTTTTCTCTTCGGTCGTGATAAAGAAGTCGGATACATTTGTTTCAGACTCCTTAACTCAGCTAAAATATCTAAAAGTACCGTCGTGACTATTTGATTTTCACTATTTTCTTTCTGTCCTTGGTCTTCTTTCTTCTCGGTTGCTGCTGCTGATACTGTTTCTTCCTGGTGTTTCCTTCTTGCTTCTTCTTCCTGCTCTTGAATAAGAAAAGCTTGTTCTTCTACTTTATGTTGTTGTAAAAATAGCTCCAATTCTTCTTTTTGTCTCTGCTTAAAATCATTGACGTGTAAATAAGAAGAAGCAGAAGGTAAAGAAGGTTCCGGAATAAATTCTTGCGATCTTAAAAAATCCACAATATCCCAGTTAAAATCAACTTTTTCTGGATGTAGATTTGTCATGACTTTAGTAGTCACTGCTGGCCCATGACTTGCTGTCTCTACTCCTGTCTCACCCCAATTCATCGTCTTCTTAGTGTCCGCCATGATTGACAACTCTGTCTCATCGATTGACTGCGCACAGGCGCTAGTATCTCTATATAGAAAAGGTGACGTCACAGACTGCTCTCTTCCGATTGGATGACTGTGACTGACTTTTGTAACGCGTGTTTGGATTGGTGGATAAACTCAATCCGTTTCGATCCGCTCTTCCCCTCTAAATAACCGCAGTACACGGCATTCGCTTCACCTGTTTCTCATCACAAGATGTGGACTAATGTAGAATCTTCTACCCTTATTTCTACCATGCTGTTTCGGACTGACATACCCATGTATGTCAGATCATCGTGGAGTGTCATTCATATGACGGATACAGCCTTTTGGAAGAGAAGGGTATACGTAGAAAGACAAGGTTGCTTAAAGAGAGTTCTCTTCTATGGACCCACAGTGAGGAGAAGTTTAAGGAACAGAAGATCTGTGAGATGTCCTCTATGTTAACAAGATACTGTTAACATTACACATAACGGCCCTTTTCAGGGCCACTCATAGGTCTCGAAAAGATATTAGCTTTCATTGCCACCCTTTTTGCCCTTGTCCCTAGACAGTTTCCCTATACCCATACAAATCATATTCCCCATGTTCCATGTCCCTTGGGGCTAAATAGGCCCAAATAGTTCCCCATGTTAAATTTCCCTTGAGGCTAGATAGGCCCACCATGTTAAATTCCCCTTGAGGCTAGATTAGCCCGAGCTGTTTTTGACTGGATTTTCCATTGAGGCTAGAGTGCCCCCTGTTACTACTACCATACAAACATGTTTGTTTGTTTGTTTACTTGAATTTTAACGGCGCACCAGCACTTTTAGGCTATTTAGCGCCATACAATACGTTACATGTTCAAAAACAAGAAAGGTTTAACATCGACCAGCGATATATATAAAAAAACAATAGTTAAATATAAAATGGTAAGATGTTGGTAACAGGAAAATATGAAGCTTCCCAATCAACGGGAGATGTAAATGGTGTTATGTTGATGATAAGATGTTGTAAATAAAAGGTGATATTTGCATTAGATAAAAATATTCTACGTGATGGTATACAAGTTATAGTTTAAAATAGAGATTTACTTCCTTTAGGAAATCTAAAATACAAGTGGTTTGTATTGTATCAAAAAGTTCCTTCATGTCATGTACATTATAGTATTTAACACGCGTAGGTTGCAGGTCGGAACACTCGGTCATAAAGTGTTTAACAGTGAATGGCTCATTGCAAGAAAAGCACTCTGGTGGATCTTCACCTTTTAGTATGTGGGAGTGGGTAATGTATGTATGACCGATTCTGATTCTTGCAATGACAACCTCCTCCCTGCGGATAGTTCTATAGGAAGGAGTCCATTCTCCCAGGGTTGGTTTGATGGCATGAAGTTTGTTATTGACTGCATCATCCCATGACGCCTGCCACTTCTGACGTAGGTACTTTTTGATACAAGGTTTAAAATCAGTAAAAGGTAATTTAAAATCCGATGGTTCTTGGGATAGAGCCATCTTAGCAGCCCGGTCTGCTTCTTCATTACCTTTAATACCAATATGGCTAGGTAGCCAACAGTATACTATGTTGTAGGACTTACTAAGCTCAGAGTTTTTGACGAGAATATCGACTAGTAATGGATTATCCAGTTTTCTATGGTGTAGCGACTGAAGTACTGACAGAGAGTCACAGAAAATAATGCTATTTAAAATGCGCTTTTGTTCAATAAATTTCAGAGCAAGATCTATTGCTCTGATTTCCGCTGAAAATATGGACGCATCGTTTGGCAAGCGCACTTTGGTTATGTGCTTGCCACTAACAAAGGCTGCAGCAGCCTTGTCATCAACTTTTGATCCATCAGTAAAATGTTTTGTGTAGTTTTTAAAATCGTTGAGGAGTTCATGATAAGAGTTCTGGAAAACGGCAGGATTCGTCTCAGATTTTCTCCCATCGTGCAACGTAAAAATCACTTTGGGTTGCTTAAGGAGCCAAGGTGGTGTTTCCGAGACAAACGTATTCTGAACTGTAGGGAGATTAATTTTGATAGTGTCAAAACTGGATGATATTCTGATGCCAAATGAAGGTATGGCATTTGGTTTGTTTTCGTACAAAGTTTTGTATTTTGGTTGAAAAACAGCCGAAAAAGCAGGGTTCAGAGGATTTGATCTTAACCTAAGAGCGTACTGTATAGAAAGCATTTCTCTGCGGTGCGATAAGGGTGGTTCATTCGCTTCCGCGAGAAGGCTTTCGCATGGAGATGTCTTGAATGCTCCTAGAGCAAGTCTTATTCCCTGATGATGAATTGGGTCAAGCATTTTCAAATAAGACTTCCTAGCTGAACCATAAACAATGCATCCATAGTCTAGTATAGAACGGATAAATGTTCTATACAAATTGAGGAGGACTTTTTTTATCAGCACCCCAGTCAGTGTGCGCAATTACTTTTAGTAAATTTAAAGCTTTTAAGCATTTAGCTTTTAAATTCTTGATGTGTGGTATAAAAGTCAGTTTTCTGTCGAAGATAATACCCAAAAACTTCGTTTCCTCAACAACTGGAATAAGAGTTCCGTCCAGCGTGAGTTTAGGGTCATCATGATGTCTTCGCAATTGACAGAAATGCATGCATACTGTTTTCGATTTAGAGAATTTAAAACCATTATTACTGGCCCAATGGTGGATCTTATTGATATTTTGTTGAAGTTGCCTTTCAATTGTATGCATGTGCTTTGATCGATAACAAATTAAAAAATCGTCTACATATAAAGAGCAGTCCACACCGGGAGTTAAGCACTTAGTGATGCTATTGATTTTGATATTAAATAGCGTCACAGATAAAATACTGCCCTGGGGCACACCCATCTCTTGCTGGTGCATATCGGAGATGGTAGCGCCCACGCGTACTTTGAATTCTCTGTCGGAGAGAAAACTGGAGATGAAAGCGGGCAGACGGCCTTTTAGACCTAGATCGTGCAGGTCATTTAGTATCCCGTACTTCCATGTTGTATCATAGGCCTTTTCTAAATCAAAGAAGACCGCTACTAAATGTTCCTTCTTGATAAATGCATCGCGAATAAATGTTTCCAGTCTAACCAGATGATCGTTAGTACTACGACCAGAACGGAAGCCACTTTGGAAAGGAGAAATTAAATTATTACTTTCCAAGTACCATACAAGCCGAGAATTAATCATTCGTTCCATTGTTTTGCATATGCAGCTTGTCAATGCAATAGGACGATAGCTGTTAGGATCTTCGTTATCTTTGTCTGGTTTGGGAATCGGTATCACTGTTGCTTCTTTCCAGCTCTTAGGTACATTACCAGCAATCCATAAATCATTAAAGATTTTAAGAAGCAATGTCAGAGAAGATTCTGGGAGGTGTTTCAAGAACTGGTAATGTACTTCGTCAGGCCCAGCGGATGTATCATGGGCCTTGTCTAAAGCCTCCCTAAGCTCCAATAAAGAAAACAGCTGGTTATAATTTTCAGTGTTGTTCGATGTAAATTTTGAACGCGACTTTTCTTTTTGAGATTTTAATCTTCTAAAGGCATCTGAATAATTAGATGATGATGAGTTTTTCGAAAAACTATCGGCAAGAATATTTGTTATGTCACGTTTCGAACTGAAATTGATATTGTTTATTTTTAGGTGTCGAATAGAATTGTGTTTCCTTTTTCCATTTATTTTCCGAATAGTATCCCAAACTTGTTTCATTGAGGAACGAGAGTTTAAAGAAGAAATATATTTCTTCCAGGATGCACGCTTACATTCTTTGATTGTGCGTCGAGTTTTAGCCCGGGCAATACGATATTTATTTAAATTTTCGGGCGTTGGACGAGTGTTGAATGTTTTTAATGCTTCTCGGCGTTGTCTAATGGCTTCTTTGCATTCCTTGGTTACCCAAGGTTTTTGCGATCTCTTACTGTTCGTTGAGGACTTGGGAATGGATTCATCTGCAATTGAAATTAGAACGGAGGTAAAATGCTGTATAGGATTAACAGCGTTGAATACTGTATCATTATTTAGTCTAGTTTTACATAATGCTTCAAACATAGCCCAATCGGCCTTCTTTATATTCCATTGTGGAATTGTATCATCAATTTTAGTGTTATTTTCAAGAGTGATTGGAAAGTGATCACTGCTGTGAAGGTCATCAGCGACCTTCCATTCATAGTCCAAAAGCAGTGAGGGAGAGCAAATTGTCAAATCTATGCATGTGTACGTACCCGTTCCTGGGTGTAAATATGTTGATGAATTAGTGTTATATAGACACAGATCGTGTCTAGAAATGAAATCTTCTATTTTATGGCCTCTGTCGTTTATGTGATTTGATCCCCATAAAATGTTATGGGCATTAAAATCCCCGAGTAAAACGAAGGGCGCGGGAAGTTGTTCAACAAGATTGTCTAATTCCTTTTGTACTAGGTTGGTGTTTGGTGGTAAGTAAATGGAACAAAAAGTAATCACTCGATGTAGAGTGACACTTACAGCAATGGCTTGTAAATTTGTGTTTAAAGGAACGACTCTGTGAGGGGCTCTATTGTTCACAGCAATAGAGACTCCTCCTGAGGCCCTGTCTGCGTTTTGAAAGTACACATTAAACAGGGAAAAGTTTTTAAAAGTAATTTTATCTGTCTCTTTCAGGAATGTTTCCTGTAAACATAGTACAGCAGGATCGTGTTCATTTAAAAGCAGAAGAATATCATTGTAGTTTGTTTTAAGTCCTCGACAATTCCATTGTATGATGGTGTTCTTCATTCTACTGTTATGCTGGAGATTCTGGAACTAGGTTAGACTATTCGCGGTGGAAGCATGTGTTGTTATTTGTCTGGAGGAAGTACGGGAGTATATTTAGTTTTATTAGATTTGGAGCTACTTTGAGTACACGGAGCAGTTTCTTCTGCATCCATGCTCTCAAAGTCTCCAAACCTGTTGTACAGTTTAATGGGGTCATCTGACCCCTTTTGCTTTTTATTTGTTTGTGCTTTGTGTTTCTGTCTTGGTGATTTTGGTGGTGGATTGTTATTAGTTGTTGTCTGAGTTGATGTTGTGCTTTTCTGTGGCTTATAATTAGGGATGTTGGCACATGTGGTTGAATCGGGCTGATCCGTCTGTGTTTGGGCGTCCTTCGTGCTTTTTGGATTGTGCTTTACGACTGTGGAGAAGGATGGGCCAGGAAGGGATGTTTTTGCCTGGACAAGCTTTCTGGCCTCTGGGTAGGGAATGTTCGAAGTAAAGTTTACCCTCTGAATTTCCTTCTCCTGTTTCCATGTATCACAATCTTTGGAACTGGCGTGATGTTTCTTGCCACAGTTGACACAATGCGGAGTTGCTCTACAATCAGCTTCCTGATGAGAGTGTTCTCCGCATCGGCCACATACCTTGGCTCTGGAACATCGATCTTCGTGATGGCCGTATTTTTGACACTTATAGCATCGAAGGGGGTTTGGAATGTAGATCTCGACCTTTACTTGTAAAAACCCAACCTTGACCACTTTGGGCACTGTCGGTTTATTAAAGGTGAGTACAAATGTATTGGTGTCCTGCAGGGCGTTATTACGTTTAATACGTATTCTTCGCACTGCAGTGACACCTTCATGTTTCATCCCTTCGATGATATCTGCGTCGGTAACTCCAGCCAAGTCACGACATTGTATTACGCCTTTGGACGAATTCAGTGTAGTGTGGGCGAATGAGGTCACTGGAATATCAAAGAATGTTTTCATTTTCATGATATTGTCTGTTTGCCCCTTTCGCTCACACTCTACAAGAAGGCAACCCGATTTTAGTTTTTTCACACTTTTTGGTGTGCCAATCGATCCCGTAATGGTTTTCTCGATAAGAAATGGAGATAAACCTGAAAGCGGTTTAGCATCATCTTTTGATTGAATAACCATGAAGCGTGGAAATGATTCCACGCCACGTGGTTCTTCATCAGAGTCAGACAGTGGTTTAGTACGTTTATTGGATTTTTTTCCATGATGGCAAGATTTTAAAATTCAGCACCCGTGCTCCCCACCCACCAAGGAGCCCAACAAGGGGACACTTTTAAAGTGCCAAGGATACACAGATGCCATACTCAGTTGATAAAATTACCTTTGGATGACCCTGAAGTCGCCAATTTCTAGGGTCAGTAAAATTACCCCCCGATTGACCCGTTGAGCCACCGCCTTCTAGGAAGTCTTCTAAGATTTGGAAAAGGGAAAGATATAGGAATAGAATATATGGGCAACGGTGGTATCAAAAGAGATACAAGGAGAAAGCAAAAGGAGGTGAGAGAGTTAATAAAGACTTCCTAGGGCTCGGCGTGACCAGCCGATTTGTCGAGACCGGGCCCATCTCGACCACCCGTCTAAGAGAAGTAGAGGCCAAAGTAGTGTGTTGCAACTACCAGGATCCTTTCCTCCCCCGACACGGGACGCAACCCACGGCAAACAGGTTGCCTCTACTTAGTCGCCTTTTACGACACGTGGCGAGGCACGTCGGGCCTATTCTACAACCCCGAACCCGCAGGGGGCACCATACAAACATATATATATATATATATATATATATATATATATATATATATATATATATATATATATATATATATATATATATATATATATATATCACCTGTTCCTCGTTCAATATGCAGCAGTCCTGGAATAGTAGTCTGGCTCCCTGACCTCTCTCCACTCCGTTACTCTTCGTTATGAGGGTCAGGTAACGGCCTTCGCCATGTTGAAGTTGCGCAATGTTCATGGAAGGTAAGCACGGATTTTGATCAGCATGGCTCACAACATGAAATAGTCACGCATATAAGTGTTTAAAAGTGGGGAAATGATGAACTATGATGAGTTCTACTTGTTAGTATTCTTTAAAATCTGTTATGTTGTAGTAGAACTTTGCGCTGTGTTTTGATTTACGGATCACGCGTATGTAGGGTGGGATGCAGATGTTATTGTACTCGATCCTGTACATAACTAGGCGCGGCATGGTCTTTTTATACTGATTTATATTTTTGCAACAGTACCGTTCTAGTTTGAAATAGGTATAGGCCTTAAGACGTGATTCTTAAATTATAACCAAGGTTTTGATAAACAAAATCAACAAGTACAGAACAAGTTTGAACAAATGCACGACTAATTTGTTGGGTTGTTATGCAGACTGAGGTTGAGCTTTATGCTCCGTAAGTAGAATACGTGTTAAAATATATTTTGACCTCATCTTTAATATTTACCGCATATTTCCTGCAACATGCATTTCCATAATTTCAATCAATTGCTTCTTTCCAGCTCTTAAGTACATTACCAGTAATCCATAAATTATGAAACATGTTCATTAGTAACAAATTTGGAGGTGTTTTAAGAACTGGTAATGTACTTCGTCAGGCCCAGCGGATGTATTATGGGCCTTGTCTAAAGCCTCCCTAAGCTCCAAAAAAGAAAACAGCTGGATAATAAGATGATGAGTCTTTTGAGAAACTATCTTCAAGAATATTTGCTATGTCACGTTTCGAACTAAAATTGCTATTGTTTGTTTTTAGTTGTCGAATAGAATTGGGTTTCCTCTTCGCATTTATTTTTCGAATAGTATCCCAAGATTGTTTCATTGTGGAACGAGAGTTTAAAGAAGAAATATAGTTCGTCCAGGTTGCACGTTTACATTTCTTGCTTGTACGTCAGGTTTTAACACGGGTAATACGATATTTGTTTAAACTGTCCGGCATTGGACGATTGTTGAATTATTTTAATGCTTCTCGGCGTTGTCTAATGGCTTCTTTGCATTCCTTGGTTACCCAAGGTTTTTTGCGGTTACTTACTGTTCGGTGAGGACTTAGGATTAGATTCATCTGCAATTGCATTTAGAATTGAAGTAAAATGCTCTATTGGATTAACAGCGTTAAATACCTTATCATTATTTAGGCGTAGGTACCTTAAGATGCGTGGTTTAAAATGAGTAAACGGTAATTTAAAATCAGATGGTTTTTGGGAGAGAGTAATCGTAGCAGCGCGATCTGCTTCTTCATTACCTTTAATAACAATATGGCTAGGTAACCAACAGTATACTATATTGTACGTGGTACTAAGCTCGGTATGTTTGACGATGAGATTGATTAACAACTGGTTTTCCAGTTTTGTACTGACTGAAACACTGATAGCGAGTCACAGCAATTATTACTATTTAAATACGCTTATTCTGAAAAAATTTCAGAGCAAGGTCTATGCATCTGATTTCCGCTGAAAAAATCGAAGCATCGTTTGGCAAACGACTTTTGGTTATGTGTGTCTCTCTAACAAAGGCTTCAGCAGCCGTTTCCTCATTCTTTGATCCATCAGTATAAATTCTAATGTAGTTTTTAATTTCGGTGAAGAGTTCGTGATCTGGAAGATGGTAGGGTTTCCTCAGATTTTTCCGATCGTGTAACGTAAAAGTCACTTTGGGTTGCTTAAGGAGCCAAGGTGGTGTTTCTGAGAGAAACGTTTTCTGAACTGTAGAGCTTACTTTTGATACTTTCAAGGCTGGATGATATTCCAATGCCAAATGAAGGTATGGCATTTGGTTTGTTTTCATATAAATTTATGTATTTTGGTTGAAAAACAGCCAATAAAGCAGGGTTCAGAAGGTTTGATCTTAATTTGAGAGCATACTGTGCAGATAGCATTTCTCTGCGATGCGATATGATAAAGATGGCTCATTCGCTTTCGCGAGAAGGCTTTCACATAGAGATGTCTTGAATGCTCCCAGATCGTCTGATTCCTTGATGATAAATTGGGTCAAGCATTTCAAATATGACTTCCCAGCTGAACCATAAACAACGCATCCATAGTCTAGTATGGAGCGGGCAAATGTTTTATACAAATTGAGGATGACTTTTTTTATCAGCACCCCAGTGTGCGCAATTACTTTAAATATATTTAAAGCTTTTAAGCATTTAGCTTTCAAATTCTTGATGTGTGGAATAAGTGTCCCGTTCAGCGTGAGTTTATCGTCATCGTGATGTGTTCTCAACTGACAGAAACGCATGCATACTGTTTTCGATTTTGAAAATTTGATACCGTTAGTTGTATGCATGTGGTTTAATCAATAACAAATAAAAGAAATCGTGAACGTATAATGAGCAATCCACACCGGGAGCTAAACACTTGGTAATACTATTGACGTTATCATTTAATAGCGTCATAGATAAAATGCTTCCCTGGGGCACACACGTCTCTTGCTGGTGCATATCTGAGATAGTAGAGCCCACTCGTACTTTGAATTCTCTTTCAGAGAGAACATTTGAGATGAAACAGGGTAGATGGTCTTTTAGACCCAGATCATGCAGGTGATTTATTATCCTGCACCAGGATGAAAGAAGATAAAAGAATGGTTACAAAGTTCTCATATCATGGGTAGCTAAGGCGTTCCTTCCCCAGTTGGACTTTTTCTACAAGAAACAGCCCACTCATATATTGGGTAAATGTATTGGTGCCTTTAGAGGTTCTTCCACTGAATAAGAAAAACACAATACACATGTTGTGGCTTTATTGGAGCAATATGAATCAGCAGTGGAAAACACATTTACGGTTGGCGGTAAAGATAAATTGTCACTACACATAGGGGTTGATCAGCTTACCTGAAAGTAGCAAAGGACTTAGATATGGTTGCTTCACCAAAATGGAGATAACGAATCACCTTTACCGTATCACATTTGAAATGTGGCAAACTGCCATAAATTTTGTGACTAATGTTTCAGTGCTTGTACAAGGAGTCCTTTGACGAAGGCACAATGAGTGCAGGAAGAATTTGTTTAAGAAGAAAAAACAGTAAATGCTGATGTTAATAATTATTATGACAAAGACTTCGCTGTTTATTTTATTAAAGGCTAAATTGTTGACGTTCTCTGTGATTAAATTGGATTGGAGACTTTGATAGATACCTCAACCAATTACATTCCACCAGAAGAAGCATGCATGGTAGAAATGGATCTATACTTCATTTACCGGCATACATCGCGGATGATGAGACAAATAAGAAGCTAAGAGAATACGGAGTGCAACTCCTAGTTCCCTTTAAACGCAAATATTATTCTGGGACTAGAGTGGCTGATGGTAATAGTTTTGTAAGAAGTAAACCTCCACAGCAAGTAATGTCTTTGCCCTACCGCCTGAAATTTCAGACTGTAAATGGTCAGCAATACTTTAGAGTATTACACGATAACCAAGTAAAGGTATGTTCTTGATGTCAAGATCTTGACCATTAACGTTCCCTCTAAACGAATGATAGATGTGCGCGCAGTACTCGCTGCACTGCGCAAGCATTACGGAGACAAGAAAAATTTAACGCTGGAATGAGCAAACATTGACAATTCAGCTGCGAGGGGATGCGTGCGCGCAGCTTAGAGTGAACGTTGCGGGGCCATGATATGAAAGATTGCCCTGATTTTGTATGCTACAAGTGTGGGAAGCAGTGCCATGTAGCTACGAATTGCACAAAGCGAAGATGTGACAATGGGATTTTTTTCCTCGAATGTGTACATGTAGTATATGCGACAAATGTCACAAAGAGGCAGAAGCATGTAGGTGTTACAGACAGGATATTGCATACATTAATTCGTAGATGATGATGCTACGAGGAAAGAAATATTGGAGCTTCAGAGTAACGATAATAATAAAGAATAAATAGAGAATGCAATGCAATACAAGATACGAGTGGAGAAAATGGGGAAGAAAGTTAAAATAGCAAAGTTGATATGACCAATGAAGAAATATAATCTGAGGAATTAGGAAACAAAAATCAAACTATTAGTGATCAATTGATGACAGGTTCAGGTGAAGACAGGATTGCAGTTGAATGCTTTGTTGAAAGATCAAACAATGCAAAGCGATATGACGCAAACGGTACTAATATAGACAATTTCAAAGTAGCAAAAAGGGAGGTGGATAAGGTTTATTCCATTACCTAACCTGAAACTGAATATCATGCGACGAACATAAAAAAATGATAAAAGTATTCAACAATATTTAATATTAATAATAGACTCATCATTGTAAATTGCTTGCGAGATCTGATTAAATTAAACTCCGTTTCAAACATATTTAAAGAGAGAAAAACGCCATATTGTTGTACTGCAAGACACCTTGGCCGCTTCACCTTAGCGCGTTTCTGAAAGGTAAAGCGTTAGACGTGTATTCGCGTTT
Organism: Unio delphinus; assembly: GCA_029339505.1. NCBI lineage: Eukaryota > Metazoa > Mollusca > Bivalvia > Unionida > Unionidae > Unio > Unio delphinus. The sequence goes on from JAQISU010000115.1 coordinate 20,589,576, forward strand.
ATCCACGGCCGATTTGCTCAATTACCTCGTGTTGAAAGAGGCACTTCTCAAGAAATATGAACTAACTGAGCAAGGGTTTCGCAAGAAGTTTAAGTATAGCAAACCCGAGGCGAAACATTCACCCAGTTCGTCAGTGGGACTTATAATTACTTGCAAAGATGGGTGGAATGTGGTAAAGTCGTCAAGACATTTGAGGGTCTTGTTGATTTCTTGCTTCGTGACCAATTGTTAACAACATGTGGCAAGGAGCTATATTTATTTTTGAAGGAAAGGTCCATCACAATATACATGATATGGCCACACAGGCGGATTTGTTCGCTGAAGCCAGGGGAGGTTCGCAGAATGTCGTCACGCGACATATCAAAGGTGGGAATCAGGTCAAAGACAGAAAACCCAGGGAACCTGATAAATTTGGTGGGTGTAACCAGGGGAAGCATAGTAACGCGAAATGTTTCATTTGCAAGGAAGTGGGTCATATCTCCCATTATTGTCCTAAGCGGAAGGGACCAGTCCAGAAAGTCGCGGTAGCCATTAGAGGCAGAGATCGGTAAACTGAAAACTCGATGTTTCCCAACAAGCTAAGCGGGAAGCAGTGCACGAACCGGTGATGCGTTTAGAGTTCAATTGCTATGTAATCCAATTAATCGGTACATGTATTTTTCAAGAGGCACAGGTGCCGATCGCAAACGGCACTGTCAACGGACAGGAAGTCACAGTTCTACGAGACACTGGATGCACTACTGTTGTCGTGAAACGGAGCTTAGTCCGCGACGATCAATTGCTTGGGTTTAAATCACCTTGCATGTTACTTGACCAGACAATCGGCCATGTTCCAGTTGCCAGAATAATGATAGAAACACCTTTTTTGACAGGGACCGTGGAATTTTTGTGCATAAGCCAACCCGATCTATAAACTTACGATTGGCAATGTATCGGGTTCGAGACTTCCAACCATAGGAGATTTCAGGTTTCCTATCATCCTAACTGTACAAACTAGAGCTCAAATCAAGGAGGAAAAAAAACCATTGCGTAAGTTGAAAGTACCAGAAGCCATTACTGACATCTCCCGCGAAGAATTTCGAAATGAGCAAAAACGTGACGAGCCTTTACGTGCAATCTCAGATAAAACATTAACGGGTACCGTGAAAAAGTGTAAGAACGGGGGTTCATCTAAATTCCTTACTCGAAATGGTTTAATGTACAGGGAATATTCTACATCAGACAGGAAGTTCCTGCAACTAGTGGTTCCCCAGAAATTGAGGTCACATGTACTCAAGGTCGCGCACGAGTCGAGTATGGCGGGTCATTTAGGCGTAACGAAAACAACGAATAGAGTATTAAGAGAATTTTATTGACCTGGTGTCAACAGCAATGTAGCACGGTTCTGTCGCTCGTGCGACATTTGCCAGAAGACTACCCCTAAAGGCAGGGTAACTAGAGTATGGTTGGGTCATACCTTTTATAGATACTCCGTTCAAAAGAGTAGCCATCGACATTGTAGGATCAATATTTCCAAATACAGATCGGAAAAACCGATACATTTTGACGCTGATAGATTACGCTATTAGATATCCCGAAGCCACAACTCTGTCATCAATTGAAACCGAACGTGTAGCTGAAGCGCTCGTAGACATGTTCAGCTGGGTCGGAATGCCCAAGGAGGTTCTTACAGATTGTGGAGTACAATTTACCTCAGATCTCATGGCAGAAATTAGTAGGTTGTTATCCCTTAAACAATTACGTACAACACCCTACCATCCTATGTGCAACGGGTTGGTCGAGAAATTCAACGGGACACTGAAGCAAATGTTGCGGAGCATGTGTGCGGTAAGACCGAAGGATTGGCATAGATATCTGAATGCCCTTCTGTTCGCATATCGTGAGGTTCCTCGGGAAAGCTTAGGTTTCTCCCCGTTTGAACTATTGTACGGTAGGACAGTTCGTGGCCCTATGCGTATACTTCGCCATCTGTGGTCGGACGAAGTCGTGGTCGAAGAGGTTAAGACCACTTACCAATATGTGGTTGATTTACGCGAAAGATTAGAAAGTACATGTCGGATGGCACAAGACGAACTCGTGAAATCAAGTCGTAGATAAGCCAAGTATTACAACCGAGAAACGCGGAGTAAAATGTTTGACATAGAAAATCAAGTGTTAGTGCTTCTTCCAACGAATAACAACAAGCTGATAGTTCAATGGAAGGGGCCATATGAGCTCAAACAGGTGAAAGGCGAAATGGATTATATCGTTGATGTAGAGGGAAAATCCAAGACGTTTCACGCCAATATGATTAAACTCTAAGTAGCGAGACCTGAACAAAAATTGATAAAGGGATCTTGAATGTAGTATGCGTAGCGGTGATAGAAGATGGGTCTAATGATGAAGCGGAATTAGTCTCCAGTAAAGGATTGCCATTTGAATACCCTATTGACGTAGGCAAAGAAAGTATTGACCAGATAAATATATGCCCTGATTTATCGGAAGGTCAGCGTACACAGATCATGGAGGTTTTTTCTACATACCCAGAGGTGTTTCCGGACAGACCAGGCCGTACGAATCTAATTCGACACGAGATCAAATTGAATACATCTGAGCCTATCAGGATTAAAGGATATCGGATACCCTTTAATGCACGAGAGACGATCAACGAAGAAGTGATTAAAATGTTAGACCAGGAAGTTATCGAACCGTCGAATTCCCCATACTCGTCCCCTGTGGTGTTAGTCAAAAAGAAAGATGGGACCAACCGGTTTTGCATCGATTTTCGGCAATTAGATAAGATCACCGTATTTGACGCAGAACCAATGCCCGCTATGGAAAATGTACTTTCAAAATTGGCAGGCCACAAATACATTTCCAAATTGGACTTGGAAATAAGCAAAGGATATTGGCAGATAAAAATCTCTGATAATGCCAGCAAATTAACGGCATTCACGACTCCAAAAGGACTTTTCCAATTTAAAGTCATGCCATTTGGTTTAGTAAATGCCGGAGCGTCGTGCGTTCGTCTTATGCGCAAACTGTTAAACGGAATGGAAAACATCGACAGCTTTGTTAACATTTTTGTTTACACGCATGGATAGGATGAATATGTTAAGGTATTACGGGATTTGGTCGGTAAACGTCACACTGCACTGGTGACGGGAGGGTATAATGTTTAAAGGTGTTTAGGCAAATTATGGGTCAAATTTTGTAAACTGTTCTGCATCTAATGAGAATAAAGATAGGTAATGCCATAATAGCAATGGATGAATTGCATACAGCTATAAAAAATATGGCTAAAAATAAAAGACTGGGTCCGGACGGATTGACAGTACAGTGACATTGTAAATTTTATGATTGTATATATTTTCTGTTGCACCTTTTTAAGTGTGTTAGGAATGACAATATGATGTCGCGATCAATGAGATTTGGGGTTATATCGCTTATGTATAAAACATAGGAGATAATAGAAGGTTGAAAAATTGACGCCTTTATAAGTTTAAATAATGTAGATTAATACATGCTGCTAAGGATTCGGTATACACATTTAAAACTGGTATTGCCGAAAATTATGTGTAATTCAGACATTTGTATACATGGAAGAGATTTTGCTGATACTATAGTTACTGTGAGATATTATAGTTATGGCTGAGAGAGAAGTATATATCTTAAGAATCAATCAAGAAAAAGCGTTTGTCCGAGTTTCCCACTCATAGTTGATTTGTTTTAACAAAAGTCTGGGTTTGGTGACAATTTTATTCAGTAGATAAATACATTTTATAAGGAAATTAAAAGCAGTGGGCATCTTACGAAACCCTTTCTAATTAAAACTTCAGTCCAACAAGGCTGTCCTGAATATCAGCAATGTTATATGTATTAACAGCAAAACCCTTAAGGCAAACTATCAAAGCAAATCCTTATATCAAAGGTGTTCCACTCGCACTGTCTAGTAATACAAGTCTTTCACCATGCAGATGATACAACCTTGACATTAGCGGACACATAATACATTAATCAGTAATACGACTAGTATTGTAAAGAATCTGGTGCAAAAGTGAACAAAGAAAAATACAACTATGTATTGGATTTGACAAACTCTCTGATCAATATTACAAACAATTACGAGTTCAAATTTGTTATCAAGTCATCTTAATTTTAGGAGCTTATGTTGGACAATGTGCAAAGTTATGTGAGCAGCTTAACTGGACTGATATTTTATCGAAAATTAAAAACTTGTTGCAAATGTGGACACGTAGATATCTGACAATACAAGGAAAATGTGCTGTGATTAATACATTAGTTTCCAGAATATGGTACATAGTGTCAGTTCAGCCTCTTCCAGATATGATTGTTGATGAATTGAAGCAATTATTTCTCCGATTTATCTGGTACAGAAAGTGCATTTGATTCACTATCATACCATAAATGGTGATAATTAAAACGTCGTACTATAGTTAACTGATCTAATATGAAAATGTATGCATTCAGACTGCCATTTTTAAATAGATACTTTGATGTGAATTGCCATACTGCATCGAAACTACCTTTGATTACGTTTCTTTTTATAAACTTTTCTGAACATGAAGTTGGCGAAAGACTTGTTTATCAACTTCTTAAATAAGCAACAAATGAATCAACTTCTTATATAAGCAACAAATAAATACCCTCCTTATATTAAATTGAGAAATGTTTCATGCATGGGAGAAACTTTGAAATAATATCGACATAAATATAGATGTGAGGAATGTATTTGAACAACCTCTCTTTGAGAGTCCTAATATTACATCTGCTGGTAAAAAGTAGTTTTCGTTGAATTTATAGAAGCTGGAATTGTTCGTGTTCAGCACATTACATATGAATTTGTACCTGGATTATAACTTTATACAGCTATTCAAAAAATGATATACGAATCAAGACAGAAAACAGAAAAGATAAAAAGGACTACAATTACATCATATAAAGTATACCATTAGGGTGGAGAAATAGTGTTGCAACAAAATCTAAACCAACTGTAACGAATGGGAGAAGTAATATCCACCTCAAAGTTGATACTAAATTATACGACCTCTGTTCATGTACACAAAACTAAATATTTTACACGCTTTTATGTATGCTTTCTTTCTGAGTAAGATATTTAGTTTGGAAGCGCTTAACTACTGGACATTGTTACGTGCTTAGTCTCGAATAAACAGTAACATAGAAAGAGTGAGAATAACAAGCTTGTAAAAACTTAATAAACAATTTATTGAGTACAAATATTTTTTTCAGAAAAGAAAAATAAACTTACGATTTTAAGAATCAGTTCCAAACTTAATCCAAAATAATTCAAAATATTATCCACTAGAGAAATTGCAAAAGTCCTGGTAATAAATTGTCCAAATAGTTCTAAGTTCGAATTCCAGCGATGTATCCAAGATGGTAGACTATGTCTCTTGATTAAGTCAGTTCTTGTTAATGAAAATCTATGAGCACATATTCTTTTCCAGATAAATAATTAAATAAATCCTCCTGAATACAAACGATTTGACACAATTTCCAGTACAAGGTAATTTATAATAACTCAAAAGGACACAACTGAATATTCTAGAAGCCCATTTTTTCTACCGAATAGCTCGCTCGAAAACATCACTTATATACGTTTTTACGTAAATAAGAAATGGGTCACGACCTTCTAGAATCTCTCAGAACAATTTTACGTTCAAGAAATCACGTAAACAGCTTATGACCCAACTAAATTAGAAAGATGTTTATACTTTACTCCATTTTATCCTTGGAACCAACCAATCATTTTAAAAGTTTGTTTACAACTCTGAAACTAAGAACAAATCTTAATACTTAAAATACCAAATTTAAATCTAACAGACAGACAATAAAAATAAATATAAATGACTCCTATTAGATATACGTAACAAACATTGATACACTTGCCTTTCAAGATCCCAGATTGTGCTGATTTGGTTGATTGATTAATTGATTTTTAACGGAGCACCAACACATTTAGACTATTTAGCGCCATACAATAGGTTGTATTTAAAATGTTTAAAAATAATAAATGGTTTAATATTGACCAGCGATATAGAAATCAAATAGTTCAAAGTAAAATGGTAAGATGTTTGAAACAGTAAAATACGAAGCTTTTCAATCAACGGTGTAAATTTGGATTACAGAATAATTGACAATCGAATATTTATCAAAAAAGTCTGAAATACTACGGCAAAATTGATGATGACTTATGTCCAGTATGCCAGTTGGAAACAGGATTTATTTCACCCGTTTTTTGAAATGTCCTGAATTAAGCTCTTTCAAGAATTATGTTGATTATATAGTTGAGATTCTTTTCCAAAATTGTAGAGTTGGTAATTCTTAATGCACCTCCTTTGAACTATGTTCTTTGATAGGATATAACAAAGAAACAAAATCAATTAATGGTTATTTTTTAAACTACATTCTGAGCATTGCTCGTTTGTGTATTTACAAATGACGAAACAGCATGTCGCTATTGGGGAAAAATTAACGTAGAAAGACTGTTTGTATAGTTGACTAGGAAATACATATACACGTATCAACATTACACAGAACAAAATCCGGCTCCGATTACAAGACTGTTTGTACAAGATAATCCGTTAATGAGAATAGAAGAGAATAAACTTTTTATCATATAGAAGAATTAATGTTTTGTTTGATTATAATTTTTAGCGTAGCTTTAAATATTTTCAGTCATATCGCTACGATATCTGCAGTGAGGCAGTTTATAGGGTAACATGATCATATTCATACCATAAATGTAATTCCTGCTGTTTATAATAAATGTTTGCAAATCACTTGCTGTAATCTGTTTTTGTTTGTGTACATGCGTATGCAAACCTGTAATGATGATTCCAGGCGGCGTGGGCATAGCGTACTAAATGACGTTATAGCTTCGTACGTCTCTCTTCCGTGCGAGTTGAGAATCGGTATTTACAAAAGTTTGGATAAAGGAACCAAGTCAGGCATCAGTCTTCCAAGATTGGTATAGCTTTCAATAATATCACGTTATTAAAGTTTTAACCTAAAACTTTTTCTTTCTAAAACATTACAAACTGCGACATGTTTATCACAGATAATAATATACAATGTTTTATATGGTGGTCGGATTTACACCAGGTTAATTTACATAAGGGGGTAATTCCAAGCTAGAACACATGGGCGTCTACATGATTTTTGGGAAGAAAAAAAAACAAGGAATAAATATATAGATAAAAACAAATAAATAGAAAAATAAGGGTGCGAATATAAAAAAGACAAAAATAAGCTAACTCTCCACAAGTATGTAGATAATAATATAGCTTTTAATCTTTTTTTCTTCTAAAAAAAAATCAAAAACATGAAAACTATTAAATGTTCCAAGATAAAGAATGTAGAAGACGTGTCAACTTGCAGAAGGAGTATGCAGAAAAAATTACAAAACTTTTTTTTTATCTAGCACAAGAAAATATATATTTAAAAGCGAAATGTGCTGTTGAATCCTGGGGAAAAAAAGAAATGGTCCTCGTCAAAAAATGTGATAAAGATTAAAATGTGCGGAAAAAGTTGTATATGAAATTAAACAATTGCTCTCTGAACTCTTTATTAAAATAGTTTAAATTCTGTTTTTTAAATAAAAGTCTTGTTTTCTTCAGTTCTTTCTCTCTCAAATCATATGGTTAGCATTTATCTGCAATATTTGCTTTATTAATTATGCAGGTTGCTCTATGCCACCCACGTGTATCGTAAAAGGAAAAACATCATGGTCCCTCCATACCCTCAACTGGTGTCTTGAACAGGGCATAATTTGATCCAATCAAAAGAAGGCATGGATATGTGATGTGCTGGGGGTTGAGTGGTTCCGGGAATTATTTTTAAAACATTGTTGCCCAGATAGGATTCAGTTGCTGATTGTTGATAGCCATTCATCGCATGAAGTTTTGGGTCTTGTAGAAGAGACCATACAATAAAACATTCACATTCTGTCTCTACCACCATATACAACACATTTTATGCAGCCTCTTGATTGGACAATGTTTGGTCATTTCAGCAAAGCATACAATCACGCCTGCACAGTTTTTATCTCAAAATCCGGCTTGACAATAAACTACTGTTTTGATGTCGCTGGCAAATGAAAACTCTTCTGCAGCCGATAGTGGCGGTGAATGTATCCTGCATGAAGGATTTAATTCCCTCCCTGGAAAGCATACAAGGTGTTCGACATAGAACAATGATTTGGAAAATATTTTTGGAATTACACCAGTTAAACGTGGGAAAAAGTAAAGTCAAACTCATTAGCATGTCACATGCTTTAGACTTCTGATGAAATTATAAAAGATAAGATAAATGCTGAAATTTTAAAGTCAATGAAAGCAGCAGAGAAGGAGAAGAGGAAGATAAAAGCGTTATAAAAGAAGGAGCGGATAGGTAAAAGTGAAGGGAACAAGAAAATTAAAACTATTTAAATCATTTTTTAAATAATTTTATGAGGCTCACAAATTTAAAAATTTGATTATTCTTTTTAAATTAAACCAATACACCTTGTCATGATCTCTCTCTCTCTCTCTCTCTCTCTCTGTCTGTCTCTCTCTCTCTCTCTCTCTCTCTCTCTCTCTCTCTCTCTCTCTCTCTCTCTCTCTCTGTCTTTCTCTCTCTCGTTTGTAGTACTTTTCATACATACACACATTACAAGGAGATAGACACTGACAATGGTTTTCTTCTTAAGTTGATGAAAGTACATGAAACACAGTTTAAAGCTTCTTTATCACACTATGAAAGATGTCCTGAATCGTCATTTGTAGATCTATGCTTTCCGGGTTTTTTTCCGATTTTGTGCTTGTAAGATTTAAATTTTATCACGCATGTTTACAAACGCAGAGGTCGTCATTTCCCCCATAGTTGTTCGAGTTACACATATCAGAGGTCGGAATAAGCCATAACACAGTCGGATATACCCCTTGCAACTCAAATTATATGCTTTTTGAAGAATGAAACTTGTTGCAAAAAGCGCGATTTACTGCTCCCCGTATCGTACTTTGGCATGCAGTAGTCAGCTTCGATAACGTATTTGTCGATATCGTGTCAACGACGTAAGTGGCTTGAATATTACCAGATTACCATAGTGATGCCTAGCACTGGGCATCATGCCGCATACATGTACCATGATGTCCCACCCGCCTGACACCAGACCGGCCAGTCCTAACGCTAACCTCTTAATGCTGAGCGTAAAGCCAGGCAGCTGTAAATACGAATTTTGGAAGTCTTTGGTATGACTCAGCCGGGGATCGAACCCATGACCATCTGCTTTAGCGGCAGACGCTCTAAGCAATAGGCCATCGGAGCGGTTTTAATGTTTTGTAATAGAGCGTCACAAAATAGAAGGTGCATAAAGAAAAAAAAAAAGAGCATCCATATCGGATGCGGGAGGTCGCTGGTTCTAATTCTGGAGGAGTCATACCAAATAGAGACCGACCGAATTTCGGTTTCGGTTTCGGGGCCGAAAGTTCCCATACGACCACTTTCGGCGTAGTTTCGGTTTCGGCCGAAAGTGATTTAAGCTTTCGGTCGACAACCAGAACGTCAAGAGACAAACTATCACTCTGCTCATGCAGCGGCACATGTGAGGCTGTTAGTCTGTAAACGTATATAACACGTAATCCGTATAAAAATTGTAAATCATCGTTAAAGAATGTCGAAGAATGCGGCGTGGAAGTATTTCACAAAAGTTGAGGCAGATGCAAGTAAGGCAAAGTGCAAAGAATGTAACAAACTGTTTTCATTAGGCAGCGAAAAACCAAAACTTCAAACAGTTTCAGGCTTGAAAGGACATCTGGCCAGCTGCCACAAGGAGCTTCATGGCACGTACTTGAAGATGGCCATGAATGATGAAGCAGAGCGTGCCGCAAAAAAAAAAGAAGATGGAGACAGTGATGAAACATGCACTACCGAATTTTGTCCAGCCCTCGTTGACGTCAATGATTGAGAGCAGAATGATATGGCCTGAAGACCAAGTATCTGTTCAGCGAATTGATAAGTGCATCATGGACTTAATCATTGTCGACATGTTGCCCTATTCAATTGTTGAAGGTGATGGATTCCAAAGATTGAACATTGGTGATCCACTGAGCACTCGTTGTTATAACGTCAAAAGCGAGAAATATTACAGAACAACGCTTATGCCTGCCACATATGAAAAAGTCGTGAAACACGTCGCAAATTTACTGCAAGAGGCTACATGGATTTCGTTTACAACAGATGGATGGAGCAATCCAACGAAATCATGCTCATTGCTGAGCTTCATGGCTCATTTCATTCATGGAGATGTGCGGCGTAAAGTTATCTTGAGTGCGATGGTGCTGGAACAAGACCATGATGGAAATTATCTTGCATCGAAACTTCTGGAAGCCATTGCGAAATGGGGGATAGCCGAGAAGATTCACTTTGTAGTAAGAGACAATGCCGCGAACATGAAAAGTGCAATGAGACTCGCAGGCATCACTGATATTGGCTGCGTGTCCCATACTTTACAGTTGGTTCTGCATGATTCACTGTTTACGCAAACATCAGTACAAGTTGTCATCAAAAAAGCTCGTAAGATTGTTGCCCACTTTAAGCATAGTGAGCAGGCTTGCCGTCATCTCATGGAACATCAACTCATGATGAAAGTCCCACCACACTCGTTACTGCAGGACGTTGAGACGAGATGGAATAACACCTATCTTATGCTGAAGCGTCTGGTCGAAAAGAGCAAGGCAATTAATCTGTTTAGCGTTAAGCGAGACGGAATTGACAGCATCTCGAACGCAGAATGGGAACTGGCTGGAAGAATTGTGAAACTTCTAAAACCATTCTGCACAGCAACGTTGGACATTTGTGCTGACGAATCATGCATTTCATTGGTTTTCCCGCTCGTCTTTAATCTGAATAACATGCTAAAAACTACTACAGAAGCAGATCAGGGCCTGAAGCAGATGAAATCGTTGCTGCGTGATGCAATGTATTGTCGATTCTCTTACATTGGTTCTTCAGCACTCTTTCTTGCTGCCACACTGATTGATCCACGCTTCAAGGATACTTACTTGAGCGAGCAAGAGAAAACGGTAGCAACAAAAGTAGTTCTGGATTTTTTACGTTCGGTTCAAGAATATGCTACGAGTAATGTCAGTACGCTAGCCGCAGCTTCATCTACTGACAGCGTTGAGTCCAAACCTGAGAACAGCGAGGCGTCCGATGCCGAAGAGGAGGTGGATCTGTGGGCTGCTAATGACAGTCAAAACAATGACATGCCGCTGTACGAACAACAGTTAAATAGTTACCTCAAGGAACCACGTCTGCCTCGAATGACGGAAATATATATGCTTATTGGCATTGTAGTTAATACCCACTTCTGGAATCCGCGGCTCGCAAGTACTTGTCTGCACCAACCACCAGATGGCAAGTGAGCAGTTTGTTCAGTGCAGCAGGGCAGCTGTATGCCGACCGACGAAGCAACCTACTGGGCGAAAATGCAGAAAAACTTTTGTTTCTGAACTACAACATTCGTTTGTTTGGATTCAACTACTAACCAATGAACGCTGAACGAACAGCTATTTAACAACTGTTACTGCAAGACTGCAAGTGTAGGCTCGTATTGATTATTTCTGGATTACGAAATACATGAGTATTAAAGTTTTATTGATAACGTTTATTTTTTTTATTGCATTTTTGACTTAGTTTTACAACATAGCTTTTAAATCTTTTGTTGAGTTATACATCTTTCGGTTTCGGCCGAAGCCAGAAAATCACATTTCGTCGGCCTCTAATACCAAAGAAATAAAAAAACTATAATAAAAGCTGCCTCGCTTGGCATGGTGCGGTTAGTGTTAGGAAAGGTCGGCCTGGTGTCGAGATAGTGTGACTGGGTGGAAATGATGTCACATGTCTGCAGCATGATACCACAATGCTAAACATCACAATCAACTGCAACACTGCAGACAATGTAGCGATATGAGTGAAACTTTCTTAAAGCTACGTTAAAAATCCAAATAACATACACACACACACACCTCAATAAATAATTCGCCCATCATAAGGACTTTCTTTATATCTTCAGCTATCTTTAAGTACTTGTGGCTTGGTCGCAGAAAGAAAATAACTAGATCAACAACTCACATGTTTCAGAGACTGATGAAGATAAATGGAATACAATAGAAGGTACATAATGACGAACTAGTCCAAACAACGCTCACACTAGAACAAAGGTCCGTCCATTTTTCTGTCTCTACCGCCCTCCTCCTAGTAGGAAAAAACAAGCTGACTGAATCTCTCTTTTTGGAAGAGTTTCCAAATCTTCTGGAGTATGAAAATTTGATAGGTGGTAACCTAATTATTCTTGGAGATTTCAACTTTCATTTTGACTGTCCTGGAAAACCATACACGTCAAAACTCCTAGATTCCATTAATGTTTTCTATCTTAAACAGTCAGTTAACCAACCCATCCATAAAGTTGGTCACATTTTAGACTAGTTTCTTCATAGATCGGATGATAATATTCTGCAATCCACCCTTGTATCGTACGAACTTGCATCGGATCACCTCTGCATTGTATGCCATCTCGACGGATCAGTCCCTAACCCTCCACCTCTATTTGCTACTAAGAGAAACCTCCGTATGATAAATAGAACCAAATTCTTGCATGACATCCAAGAAAACATAACAGCTTTCTTACATCCAAAAGCGGAACAACTTGATAAATGCCTGCGTTCATTGCTTGAAAAACATGCCTCAGCCACCAAATGCAGAGTATCAATAATAAAAAAAGTGTTTTCCATGGTATAGCAGTGTTTGGGACCAGCTTCGCACTGCTAAAATACATCGCCGAAAAGCAGATAGGCTTTGGCTTTCCACTAGACTCACTATTCATAAACAAATCTACGAAGCCATTAAAACGAACGTCACAAACATAGTCCATTTAGCCAAATTATCCCACTACAGTACTAAGATCACAGAGAGTTCCAGCTGCAAAGAGCTCTTCGAGATAACTAACAAACTAATGTCAAGGAACAAATGTACACCACTTCCAAAAACCTTTACTCCAGTAGACCTTCCGGACCTATTTGCAAATTTCTTCCGTGACAAAGTACAAACCATTAGAGATTCGCTGGACAGTACAATTGCAACTGACTCGTCACCATACATTTATGATGCAAAATTTCAGCGACAAACATTGGGAGCATTTGAACCTGTTTTTATTGATTTAGTACGAACAATCGTGATGAAAAGTGCGCCAATGTCTTGTGAACTTGATCCAATTCCGACATCACTGCTGCTTGAGTGCTTAGACCCAATATTGCCTTCACTAACTGACGTTATTAATATCTATCTCTCTCATCGGGGGAATTCCCATCATTTTTCAAAACTGCCATCGTAAAGCCACTGTTGAAGAAACCAACACTGGACCATAACGATTTAAAAAACTACCGCTCAGTTTCTAATCTCCCATTCATATAAAAATTGTTAGAAAATGTTGTTCTAACCCAACTTGTATCTCATTTAAATTGAAACAGTCTTTTTAGCAATGTACAGTCTGCATATCGCCCTTGCCACAATATGGAAACTACTCCTCTGAAAGTATTAATCACATTCTCTCTGCTTTGGATTGTGGAAAGTTTATACTCCTCACTCTCTTGGATTTATCTGCAGTATTTGACACAATAGACCATGATATATTACTTCACCGTCTCCAGCATGTTTTTGGCATTCAGAATACAACCTTACTGTGAGTGGTGCAAGTCCTACTTAGTCAACAGGACACAAATTATATCTGCACATTCCAGCCCAGTTGATCTATGTTGTTGTGTTCCACAGGGATCTGTTCTTGGACCTGTTCTATTCATTATACACACTCAGCCGCTCTCAAGTGTCATAGATCATCACACAGTGATGTATCCTGATGACACCAAAATATACAAGTCTAGGCACCGAACTGAAGTTGATGCTACCATCCATGGAGTAGAGAGGTGCAGATCAATGATCATATTCTGATCACAACACAAAGATTTTCTCATTCACATCCTTTATTTCAGATAATAAATATCAGCAACACCAACATTAAAGATGGGGCCCCGAGCGCTGTCCATTACGGATCACTGCCATCTCGACTCTGTCTGCGTGGGTTCGAGTCTAAGATTCGGCTAATGTAGTTATGTGAGAGAGCTTGCCAGTAGCTTCTCGTGGGTCGGTGGTTCTTTCCGGGTTCTTCCTCCACCATTAATAATGGCGTTAAACCATAAATAAAACTAAACCAACATTAAATTCTCAGTCATTACAAAACCTAGGCATTACTCTAGACAGTGGTCTCACATTGCACCAACATGTCATGAACATATGCAAGGCTGCATATCTTGAACTGAGACTCATCAGTTCCATTCGTAAATGTCTTTCAGTTGATGCCACTAAAACACTTGTGTTCATTAGTACTTTCAAAACTGGACTATTGTAAGTCAATTCTGTCTGGTTCGTCACAATATTTACTCCAGAAACTTCAAAAACAGCTGCACGGATCATCTTTAGAGTACCTCTATCAAAGCACAACTCACACCTGGTCTGTACCCTACACTGGCTATCAATTCGATAAAGAATCAAACACAAATTTTGTTCTCTGTGCTACGCTTCACTGACAGACTCCAGTCCAACATACCTATCCGGCCTCACCCATGTGTATAACCAGCTAGATACTTACGCTCTTGTTCTGACAATCGTATACTCATTGTTCGCACATTGAAAACAGTCATATGGACAACGTTCTTTTGCATTTGGCCCCGGCGACGTGGAACGAATCGCCCATTGAAATTAGACACACAGACAAAGTGGTCCCTTTTAAGAGTGCTCTTAAAAGTCGCCTGTTTCGACTGCAGGGACAAACTTAAAGACCTAATCATGTTTTGTATCATATATTTTCAGCATGTTTTTATGTTTTCCAATTTCACTATTTTTGTCATTTGTATTTCTGTAGTGTAGTCATATCATTATAGATGGTGTAAAGCGGTTAGAGCATCCAAAGATTAGGCACTATACAAAGCCCTCATCATTATTATTATTATTATTATTATTATTAAATGGAATAAAGTGACAACGAACAGTATAAAATTATTATATAATTAGCCTGAGCGATTAATGAGTCTTTTCGAAACAAATACAAAACATAAACATGAAAAACAAATAAAACAGAAAACCCGTTATGTTTGCAAAAACTTACATGGCTATTTCTACAGGAATGAAACATTTCAATTTATTATATTTGAACTAGTTTACTGCATTTACTTCAACTTATGTAAGTGGTTCATTTACTTCAACTTGAGTAAGGGGCCCGGAGTGGTGACTAAAGCGCTGTCCGTTACGGACCACTGCCATCTCACCTCTGTCTGCGTGTGTTCGAGTCTAAGATTCGTCAAATGTAGTTATGTGAGAAAGCTTGCCAGAAACTTCTCGTGGGTCGGTGGTTCTTTCCGGGGGTTTTCCGGGTTCTTCCTCCACCAATAATACTGGCCGCCATGTATAGCCTATATTGTGCTGAAAAAATGGCGTTAAACCGTAACTAACTAACTAACTATTATTATTATTAAATGGAATAAAGTGACAACGAACAGTATAAAATTATTATATAATTAGCCTGAGCGATTAATGAGTCTTTTCGAAACAAATACAAAACATAAACATGAAAAACAAATAAAACAGAAAACCCGTTGTGTTTGCAAAAACTTACATGGCTATTTCTACAGGAATGAAACATTTCAATTTATTATATTTGAACTAGTTTACTGCATTTACTTCAACTTATGTAAGTGGTTCATTTACTTCAACTTGAGTAAGGGGCCCGGAGTGGTGACTAAAGCGCTGTCCGTTACGGATCACTGCCATCTCACCTCCGTCTGCGTGGGTTCAGCTTCTCGTGGGTCGGTGGTTCTTTCCGATAATAATGGCCGCCATGAATAGCCTATCGAGTGCTGATAAATGGCGTTAAACCCTAAAACAAAAACTCAACTTCTTTATGCATGACAACATCTTACATCGACATAGAAATCGATGGGCTATAACGACATCTATAATTTTACGTAAATTTATGTAAGCAAAAATTATATCCCGGATATTTTATTGTTACAGTTGTAATTATAATCCTTTGGGTGACTGATAAGCAAATTTAGATAATTATTTAAAAGAACATATGTTGGCTGCTAAAAAAGATAATAGTATTTGTGCATGGCTGTCTTGTTCTAGTTTTCTTTGTTTAAACTTATTAGTTTCAATGTTCTAAGGTAACTTATCCAGTAATATGCCTTTCCTTGGTTGGTTTTGGAACTCCAGTTGGGGTTGTGAGCAATTGAAATAAGTGTTATACCACTGAAAATGTGGCTATGGGAGGTCCAAATCAGATCTATGAAGGACGATCGTTTTGTGTAGCTATTCAGTTTCTCCGTCATAACGACGACGGCTACGATTCTTATATGTGGTGAAATAAATTACATTCCCTGTTTTGCACGTTTTGTTTGGACAATTTACTTTTAGTTTTTCTTTTGTCTATGTGCTAGAAAATGTCCTGATTTAAATTATATGCATCTTTTATGGACATAAGGGCTAGATTTACTAGCATGGTCTCGGTTTGTAATTCGCGTCAGCTTCACCAAGACTAGGAATTTCTTGATTTGTTGTTGGTTTCCAGTAGGATGCAACAGGTTTGTTCAAGAATATTAACTTTCGTGCGTCACACGATTCCATATGGACCAGTGTTCCCGAATCATTTTACATATTTTGGGCTTGAGATAAATGTTTTGCACCCATGCAATACAATTTTCGTTTTGGAGTCTATTCTTTATTTAAGACGTTCTTTGGATTATCTTTGTGTGGGGGTGGGGTGGGGTGGGGTTATTGTATCTTTCTATCTTCTTTGACTTGGAAGTTGACGACCCTCTCATTAAAATCATACAACATAACAGAACAATATTCCTTGGCAATGATGTCTGATTTCTTCTCACTGTCACATCTACTTTGTCGTTGATTTGAAGTTTCTCTCTGTTTGTTTTTTTTTTTAAAGTATTTTGTACATGGCAGATTACATCCACATTTCTTTTCAAAGCGAGATCATGAAAACTCATAAATCAGATTGGTAAACTTTGTCAAATCCATTGGTGGCAAACCATCTCAGGTCAACATCAGCAACGCGTCAGCTTAAGCAACGTACGTAAATATGAATGCACATTTTCTAAAATATTAGGCGTATTTTAATATAAAATAAATAAGTGTTTATGGGCTGGTCTTGTTAATGCTTTTCTTCCCGCAAGCGGAAGCAACGCTTCAACATGAATATGACCGCATCCAACAAAATTTGCATTGGCATAGTTTAGTAGCATAATGGTACACGTTCGTGAAAACGCTTGGCTAAATAAATAATAGCTTCCACTACTAGTACAAGTCCATATGAGTCAAAATGCAATCAAAGAGCACTACATGTGCAACCTATACCTACATTTACCAAACAAACTATCAGAAGAGAGGGGCATTTTGTACTATATACCACACCAACTATATCATTCAACACACCAGACACTCACTCCAAAACGCCTTATGCTAGCACAGATGTTAACAGAAGGAAATAAACTTACAATTCTAATATCCACCATATCACCTGTACCATCCAAGACCCCAAACACACTTACAAATCGCCTTATTTACTTTATAAGAAGAATACATATCACATGGTTTCCAAACTTGTATATTTTTCCATTGTAAGACCTACATTTAATATGATTAATGCAAGACGAAGTTGCAGACAATATAATTTTTAAAATTTAAAATAAATTTTAAAACATAATAAAAACCAGTCATCATTTGTTTAAAAAAATATATAACTTTTTTAAATAATAAAAAAATTATTTTCATTTGTTTCCCAAACATGAATCATAATGGAAAGAAAACATCGAGGATACTAACATCTTTTAACCCGAAGGCGACCAACGATTAGCTATAGAATCATCCAATCACCACCACACACAACATTAAAAACTACTCTATACTTATGCAAGACCCTCAAACTCAGAAAATATAGCGTGGTCTAAACTCAGGACAATCCGACCCCGCTGTACAAGACAGCAACATTAACAACCACTAAGAAAGGATAGATAATACCCAAAAAGTTAGCCAATATAAGGTGATCCAAACCTTACTGATCATCAGGCCCAGTCGCACAAGGCTGCAACTCAATATTTAGGAATAAAAACCCGGAACCCCAAATTAGAAAATATAAGGTGGACCAAACCCCACGATCATCAGACCCAGTTGCACAATGTGGCACAATGCGGCACAACCGGCAACCAAGACATAGTACAACAACTTTATCCAAAGGAGTGATCATCAACTATTGATTGTCCCTACTGAAATTAGACAAACCAGAAACTGAAACAATGCCACATAGCTAATCATTAAGCGTTTGCCTGAGGAGAGAAATCTTACCACCAAGCAGAAACCGCTTCGGTAGCCTAGTGGTTAGAGCGTCCGCCTCGGAAGCGGAAGGTCGTGGGTGCGATCCACGACCGAGTCATACCATTGACTTACAAAAATCGTACTAACAGCTGTCTCGATTGACGCTTATCATTAAGAGGTTAGTTTTACGACTGGTCGGCTTTGTGTCAGGACAATTTGACTGGATGGAGCATCATGCTACATGTTTGCGGAATGATGTCCCAGTGCTAGACATCAATATAAACTGTCTCACTGCAGACATCGTTGCGATGTGACTAAAAACATGTTAAAGCTACTTTGAAAATCCTAATTAAAGAAACAAACAAAACCACCAAACAGCACAGAATACAGTAAATGGGTCACAGTAAATCCGGTGATTTTCGGCACGGTAAAAACAGAATGAGTACCCGGGAACAAAGGCATCTTCATGGAACTGTTAGGATTGAATTTTTAGTAAAATTAATAATATTGATATTTTCTTTGAATTGTATTATTAAAGTAATGTTTTATTCATTTATAGCATAAAGTTGGCAACGTACATCACTATACGAATGTACATTGTTGTGTGGAATAAGTGTATGATGTTACTGGATACATTGTATGCTGTTTCGCAGATTCAATAAAAACTCCCCTAACTGCTCTGTGAGAAGTTTATAGTTCTACAAACCAGACAAATTTCTAGATTACGCATTGGCGAATTTCCAATCCGGTGACTAAGACTGAACCTGGCCTTCTGTTAGTGACGTAAACGAAATGGTTCTTATCTAATGATGAACAGACATTGCTGCTGGTTTTTGTATTAGGGGATTACCATATTTGGTTCTGACTTGCGCCTAGCGAGTATAAGTAAGAGGCGTATATTGTCTAGGTCAGTCCCTTATACTTTGAAGCTAGCCGCATGTTCGTTTTTCATTACAGGTAAGAACGGTACATGTTGTAACTTCTTTTAGAAATAGGTATTTTTAATGTTTGAGATTTTAATGGTAAAATTGATATGTTTGCAACATCGTTACTGAATTCTTTTATTTACAATAAATATATATATATATATATATATATATATATATATATATATATATATATATATATATATATATTGTAATAGAATGTTTTATGTTCATATTTAATTATATTGATGTAAGTTTTATGGTAAAGGTTGAATTCACTACCAACTTCATGTTTTGATTCAATGATTGAAAAAAAGTATTCTTTAAGCAAGAAAGAGTAATATCTAGCAATATATTCTAAATTATTATTTTATTTTAAAATGAGTAAAATGCATTAATCATTATATTTTATACTTTTGGCTATCTTGAAATTGATCGAGAAATAACTATTTGTATGGTATTCTAAAATGCAGAAGTTATACGAATGAACGAAGTTGGAAAACTTAATAAGGACAATATAATATGTATTTCATGAATTTTGATTATAACGTTTTTAGATGTGTTTCTAGACAGTAGTAATATATATGTGTGTTGATTATTTAAAAAGGCCCTTATACTTTGAAGCTAGCGGCGTATTCGTTTTTCATTACAGATGTAGCTGTCTTATCATCGTGGCGACACTCTTGTAAGAGAGCCTGAATTCTCTCTCTCTGTCTCTCTCTCTCTGTCTCTCTCTCTCTCTCTCTCTCTCTCTCTCTCTCTCTCTCTCTCTCTCCATGGATATTGACGCTCCCTAACTTACGAGTAATTCCTTCTCATAGCACGAAATGAGAAGAAGGTTATGAAAAGCTAATCACAACCCACATAACAAAAGCTCTTTCATAACAGAACGTTGGCGCCAACGTGAGGAAATTAGACCTGTACAGTCACCAGAAGAAACAGATATAGAAGCCTTGATATACCGGTAGCTGCTACTCACCCTGGACGATGCATGCACGATGCCTGTACAACAAAGCAAGGGCTATCAGTTTGGCAAGAGAACCCAGGTTGAATAAAACCTATATTGTTTTGTCTTGTTACTGCATTCAAAAGTATTATTCCTTGATTTGTGCCGAATGTTGACTGACCAAATTTATTCAAGTCACTCACACAATAATTTTAGGGAATTAAATATGTAAGCTAAGTACAAGAATAATTTTAGGATGTGAAAAAAGAAATTTTACAAACTCAAATTATTTGATTCATTTGCACAGGTGTCTTACACACTTTTGGTTTGTTAACGTCCATTAGAATAACTGGTCTAAACCTTGATTTTCACCCGCCAATATTACAGGTGGCCAGATGCGACATCATATGTTCTTGACCAATCACGACTAGCGTCACATATTGCATTGGTTACCATCTAGCAGTTTGATATTGACATTAAATAATAACATGAGTGCGTGATGGGTACTAATCCCACTCGTGTAAGTAGCCTACCATTCAGGTCTCTAGGGCCGATTTAGTCTCAAAACTTGACGGCCTAATTGAATAGTGCGTTTATCGCACATTAATGCGCGGGGACGTGATACCATACCGTCTCTACGACTAATTAAAAAGCCCGCTTTTGGACACTAACCAGACGCACATGCTCTTATGGGCGCAACTGTCTAAAATTTAAATCATCTCCATCTAACACATATACAAATTGTATACATGTTCTCTGTTGGGTTTGATATCAATGAGCGCAAAACGTTTTGCAAAATATGTAACTTAGACTATATTGTTACGTGTATTTGTTTGGGTCATTTTTTTATTGTTTGTTTGTCAGATTCAAACTTTACATTTTAAGTTTAAGATTCATTCATTGGGAGATATTTTCTTTAAAAAGTGGGATGACTTGTACATTACAAATACATAACAGATGTTAACCTCATTTCTGACATGGCTTCAGGGTTGTAAACAAGCTTTTAAAATGATTGAATGGTTCCAAGGACATTATGGAGCTTTGTTATAAACATCTTTGTAATTTTAGTTGGATCATACGGTGTGTACGTGATTTTTTGAACGTAAATTTGTTCTAAAAGATTCTAGACGAATATGTGACCCCTTTCTTGTTTACGTAAAAACAGGTATATAAATTATTTTTTATAGCAAACTATTCAGTAGAACTTGGGCTGTCAGAATATTAAGTTGTGTCGTTTTGAGTTATTTTAAATTACTTTGTATCGAAAATTATTCCAATTCGTTTGTATTCAAGAGGATTTATTTTGTTATTTATCTGGAAAATAATTGTGTAAGTGACATCGTGTTCCATCTTGGATACTTCGCTGAGATTCGAACTATTAATTTTTTGGACATTTTATTACCAGGACTTTTGCAATTTCTCTATTGGATAATATTTTGAATTATTTTTGGATTAATTTTGGAATTGATTCTTAAAACCGTAAGTTTATTTTTCTTTTCTGGAAAATATTTGTGCTCAATAAATTGTTTATTAAGTTTTTACAAGCTTGTTATTTTCACTCTTTCTATATTACTGTTTATTCGAGTCTAAGCACTTAACAATATGCCCTTTTCATCAATACACAATTTTGGTGGGGTCACTTCACGGTAGCAGAAACAGCCATTTGGAGGGGGGAGAGGTAAACAAAATTGGCATTCGATAGTAGATTTATATTTGTAATTGTGACTATATTTCTGTTTATGTCTTCATTTTGAAGCATATCTTTCAGGCATATAATAATATGAATATTTGGATGAGATTATGTAAATAATAATAATAATAATAATAATAATAATAATAATAATAATAATAATAATGAGGACTTCATATACTGCCTAATCTTTCGAGGCTCTAAGCGCGTTACACCATCAATAATGGTATGACTACACTACAGAACAACAAATGACAAAAATAACGAAACTGGAAAACATAAAAACATGTTAAAAACATATTAGATACAAAACATGATTAGGTCGCTCAGCTTGTCCCTGCAGTCGAAACAGGTGAGTCTTAAGAGCACTCTTAAAAGGGACCACTGTGTCTTAGTGTCTTTGTGTCTAATTTAAATGGGCAATTCGTTCCACGTCGCCGGGCCCTTTTGTGCAAACGAACGTTGTCCATATGACTTTGTTTTCACCTTGGGAACAATGAGTATACGATTTTCAAAAGCAGATCGTAAGGATCTAGCTGGTGTATACACATGGGTGAGGCTGGACAGGTATGTTGGACTGGTGTCTGTCATTGAAACATAGCACAGAGAACAAATTTTGTGTTTCATTCTGTATCGAATTGATAGCCAATGTAGGGTACAGAGCAGTGGTGATGTGTGCTCTGATTGAGGTACTCTAAAGATGATCCGTGCAGCTGTGTTTTGAATTTTTTGAAGTTTCTGGAGTAAATATTGTGACGAACCAGACATAATTGAATTACAATAGTCCAGTCTTGAATGTACTAATGAACACACAAGTGTTTTAGTGGCATCAACTGAAAAATATTTACGAATGGAACTGATGCGTTTCAATTCAAGATATGCAGCCTTGCATATGTTCATGACATGTTGGTGCAATGTGAGAGTACTGTCTAGAGTAACGCCTAGGTTCCGTACTGACTGTGTGAATTTAATGTTGGTGTTGCTGATATTTATTGTCTGAGGTAAAGGATGTGAATGAGAAAGTCTTTGTGTTGTGATCAGAATAGCCTCAGTTTTATGATCATTCATCTGCAGCTTCTTACATGTCATCCATGATTTCACATCAGAAATGCACTTCTCTACTCCATGGATGGTAGCATCAACTTCAGTTGGGTGGCTAGACTTGTATATTTGGGTGTCATCAGCATACAATTGGTGCGACACTGGGTAATGATCTATGACACTTGAGAGCTTCTGAGTATACAGAATAAAGAGAACAGGTCCAAGAACAGATCCCTGTGAAACATCACAACATACGTCAACTGGGCTGGAGTGTTTTCCATTTGCAGATATAAATTGTGTCCTGTTGACTAAGTAGGACTTGAACCACTGAAAGGCTATATTCTGAATGCCAAATACATGCTGTAAACGGTGAAGTAATATATCATGGTCTGTTGTGGCAAATGCTGCAGATAAATGCAGGAGAGTGAGGACTGTAATCTTTCCACAATCCAAAGCAGAGAAAACGTCACTAAATACTTTCAGAAGAGTAGTTTCCGTATTGTGGCAAGGGCGATATGCAGACTGTACATTGCTAAAAAGACTGTTTGAATTCAAATGAGATACAAGTTGAGTTAGAACAACCTTTTCTAAGATTTTATAAATGAATGGCAAATTAGAAACTATGCGGTAGTTCTTTAAATCGTTATGGTCCAGTGTTGGTTTCTTCAACAGTGGCTTTACGATGGCAGTTTTGAAAAATGATGGGAATTCCCCTGATGAGAGAGAGATATTAATAACATCAGTTAGTGAAGGCAATATTGGGTCTAAGCACTCAAGCAGCAGTGATGTCAGAATTGGATCAAGTTCACAAGACTTTGGTGCGCTTTTCATCACGATTGTTCGTACTTAATCAATAGAAACAGGTTCAAATGCTCCTAACGGTTGTCGCTGAAATTCTGCATCATAACTGTATGGTGACGAATCAGTTGAAATTGTGCTGTCAAGCGAATCTCTAATGATTTGTACTTTGTCATGGAAGAAATTTACAAATTGGTCAGGTAGGTCTAATGGAGAGGTTGTTGGAAGTGGTGTACATTTGTTCCTAGACATTAGTTTGTTAGTTATCTCGAAGAGCTCTTTGCAGCTGGAACTCTCTAGTTAAATGGAATATGTTTGTGACGTTTTTCTTAGAGGCTTCGTAGAGTTGTTTATGAATAGTGAGTCTGGTGGAAAGCCAAAGCCTCTCTGCTTTTCGGTGATGTATTTTAGCAGTGCGAAGCTGGTCCCTAACACTGCTATGCCATGAGAACACTTTTTTAAAATTGATACTTGCATTTGGTGGCTGGGTCATGTTTTTCAAGGAATGAACGCAGGCAGTTGTCAGGTTGTTCCGCTGTTGGATGTAGGAAAGTTGTTAGGTTTTCTTGGATGTCATGCATGAATTTGGTTCTATTTATCATACGGAGGTTTCTCTTAGTAGCAAATAGAGGTGGTGGATTAAGGACTGATCCGTCGAGATGGCATACAATGCAGAGGTGATCCGATGCAAGTTCGTTTGATACAAGGGTGGATTGCAGAATATTATCATCAGGTCTATAAAGAAACCAGTCTAAAATGTGACCAAGTTTATGGGTAGGTTGGTTAACTGACTGTTTAAGATTAAAAACAATAATGGAATCTAGGAGTTTTGACGTGTATGATTTACCAGGACAGTCAAAGTGAAAGTTGAAATCTCCAAGAATAATTAGGTTTCCACCTATCAAATTTAGTTTGTTAGTTATCTCGAAGAGCTCTTTGCAGCTGGAACTCTCTGGCTAAATGGAATATATTTGTGACGTTTTTCTTAGAGGCTTCGTAGAGTTGTTTATGAATAGTGAGTCTGGTGGAAAGCCAAAGCCTCTCTGCTTTTCGGTGATGTATTTTAGCAGTGCGAAGCTGGTCCCTAACACTGCTATGCCATGAGAACACTTTTTTAAAATTGATACTTGCATTTGGTGGCTGGGTCATGTTTTTCAAGGAATGAACGCAGGCAGTTATCAGGTTGTTCCGCTGTTGGATGTAGGAAAGTTGTTAGGTTTTCTTGGATGTCATGCATGAATTTGGTTCTATTTTTCATACGGAGGTTTCTCTTAGTAGCAAATAGAGGTGGTGGGTTAAGGACTGATCCATCGAGATGGCATACAATGCAGAGGTGATCCGATGCAAGTTCGTTTGATACAAGGGTGGATTGCAGAATATTATCATCAGGTCTATAAAGAAACCAGTCTAAAATGTGACCAAGTTTATGGGTAGGTTGGTTAACTGACTGTTTAAGATTAAAAACAATAATGGAATCTAGGAGTTTTGACGTGTATGATTTACCAGGACAGTCAAAGTGAAAGTTGAAATCTCCAAGAATAATTAGGTTTCCACCTATCGAATTTCCATACGCTAGAAGATTTGGAAAACTGCTCCAAAAAAGAGTTTCAGTCAGCTTGTTTTTTCCTACTAGGAGGAGGGCGGTAGAAACAGAATAAATGGACTGACCTTTGTTCCAGTGTCAGCGTTGTTTGGACTAGTTCAAACGATGTGTGGCAGAAATTGAAGGTTGTGTTGTACTTAAGGCATTTGATCATGGAATTCTTTGTAATTACAGCAATTCCACCTCCGCGAGAGTTGCGGGGGAACGACTTGATGGAGTAATCGCTGGGTGTTAAATCCGCACACTTAGATTCATCACCGATGACAATATTATGATCGTTGATAAAATTAATAATTTTTGTGCGCTTTCCGGTGATCCTACTGATTGAGCGTTGAATAATGCAATACGTAGACATTTGACACAAAGGTTGACGATTTAAGAAGAATTTGATCCAGGTTATTAAAATTAACGGCAGAATTTTTAAGTTGTTTATCCGTCACGGGCGAAAGGGAGATAACTGGAAATCTTCTTCCTGTTTTACGCCGGCCTGTTTTGAAAGAACGTTTCTTTTATCGCTTCCGTTTATATTTAAGAAATGATAAATATAGAACAGGCGCATTAAGAAATAATGTTCAAAGCAATAAAAACAAAGTTGCGACCAATTATGATATAGTTGACTAAAGGGTCAGTTAAAATGGAATGATGATACGGAAATATAATATCTGTATATCTTTTATTACCTTGCCATATTTAGTTCCATTAATTGTTTTGTATTGAACTTTTCTATGATTTAAACTTCAGTAGTACTCGGGAAAATATGTTAATTATATGCAAAGTATGGATCACACAAAGACGTTTTGAAATCAGAACTGAATCTAGTAAAATACAACATAGTTTTCATTAGAGTCAATGTTCATTTATTCTAATTTATTACAGTACCTAACAAGTGTCCGTCGACGGGATTTAAAATAGCTCTATCCTGTGAGCTATGGTCACATTGTAAAATTTAACACAAACTATTAACAGCATCAATTTTTTTTAAAGACATATCGATGAAATTAAAGCAATTTTGTACAATTTGTTTACTTCTAGTGATACAGTTTTAATAAAATCAACTGACGTTTTATTTTTTAAATAAAAAACGAAACATTTGCATGCGAGTACACTCACTGTGTATATGCACAACACAGACTATACAAAAGACATTGATAATGAAAGAACTGAACCCTGGCAAAGAACGTATTTGTCTATCTGTCTGCATATATAGAAAAATGTTCTTTGCCAGAGTTCAGTTTCTTCATTTTCAATATCTTTTGTATATTATGTTTAGCCTGATTTAATAGTCTGTGTTGTGTATATGCACAGTGAGTGTACTCACATGCAAACTGAAATCTTGTCAGCACCGAGCGATACTTCCAGCCATAGCAGTTGCGGTATTTCAGATTAATTAATAAATCAAATTGACTGATTGACAGTCTAAAATCATTTATACATTATATTTATCGTCGAGTACGCTGCTTCTTTTATACACAGATCAGTTTCCCAACAGTTCTATGTCTGGGGCTGTATGACCATGCGTGCCTGAGTACATTGTTTTTCTGAATGTATTCCCAATCAATGTACAATGGAAGCAGATTTTAATTTAATCAGACCTGAAAGTGTATATCTTAATTTATTTAATCATTGAATTGAACATGGAACATTTAATGAGCTTGTATTCAAGCTTGTTGTTTGTTTAATTTTGCTCAGTATATTCTGGAATAGAGACATTGATTTGGAATTATAGTATATTCAGACAAGACCATACTGGATACATCGCATTACTACATTCGATGCTACAGGCACATCAACACATTCAATACTTGATCTTGTTTGGAAGCATTGGAGCTGTAATTATTCGGACTTGTGCCACATTCTAAGGTATATTGGATAATTATTTCACAAAATGGTAAATTCTTTTTAAATTTAAATTTGTATTCTAGGAAAATAAAATATGTGTTTAATTTTACAAATCATTGTTCGTGTATGCTTATTATTATTATCACTTAGTTTAAGACCACAGAGTTGTAACAATACTGACAGGTGCATTTCAGTCATTATTACTTCTATCCAGCTGCGTCCCTACATTCCTGTCATTACTATTTCTACCCGACTGGGTCCCCACATTATTTGATAGCCTAATGTTTTAAACCATGAATGAGAATATTGATTGAATGCCAAGTATATGCTGACACGACTGAGGTAATTCGTTCTATGTAGCAGGACTCTTTACTCGTATAGATCGCATTATCTGTGTGTGTGTGTGTGTGTTCCACCATATTCGGTGCTGCGTTAATTCGTTCTATGTAGCAGGACTCTTTACTCGTATAGATCGCATTATCTGTGTGTGTGTGTGTGTGTGTGTGTGTGTGTGTGTGTGTTCCACCATATTCGATGCTGCGTTAGATTCGTTACTCACCTTGGTTTGAAATTAAATATGCTAGCTAATATCTATGGACCTTGAAAAGAGAGGAAATGGTTTTTAACACAAATGTTGTAAACAAGATTTAAGTATATGTCCTGAAACATACGCAACCCAATAGAGAACACGTCTGAGTTTCATTTGAAAGAAGACACGTTTTGTGACCATCTAACAGCTATTTAAAATGTATTATGTTCGCATCTGCGCTGATCCCCAAGGAACAGAAATATAAAGATATCAGCTGCGTCATCTTATCTTGCATTAAATAAAACTGACATACCAGTGTCGGTTGCAATTAGCATGTGGGATTGTGTTCTTTGCTTCTGATAATGGTCATGTTTCGATGCACCCTTTAGTTTACATCATAATCAATTGTAATATTTGGAAGAGAGCAGCTAAGTAAAGAAAAGGAGCATGACGCATTAAGATCCACAGCAACAACAGAAAAAAAGCAGTCGATTATGAGATTGTTGACCCAAATATTTTATTTAATTGCTTTTTTATATATCGTTTGATTATGTATTACGGACAGATTGCATAGGCTTGAATTTTTGATAGTTTTGACCATAGAAATAATTTCCAGACTGAATGATGGGATTAAGACATAGGATAAAACACGTCTTTCTTGTTTACAAGATTAAGCAAAGGCATTGGGAATAAGACGAAAGAAAATTTGTAAAAAAAAAAAAGAATCTTTCCGAGCCTGGAGCAGAAAATATGATGCTTTGGAAAATGTTATGGATAATTTAGCCGGAGGCAAGGAAGGCTTTGCACACATCATTTTTAAAATAAGAATGAAATACATTATATGGACAACACGTGGCTGAATCTTATGAATGCAATTCTAAATATGATTATGCTAACTACCGTATATTTAAGCAACCTGTTGAATGATAATCCTTTAATCTCAAATTTATGTTGCATTATAAATTTCAAAGTAATATAAATCAGCAATTAAAACAAAAGAAGTAAACAATGCACAAACACCCTTACAATGTCCCCTGCCCTTCAAATTGATTCAGCCAGTAAATAATCAAATTAAACGCTTTTCAAGATAATAATATGGAGAATTGAGTTTCAGATTTTGTAGGAACGTGGGTGGGGACAGCATATAATTTTCAGTGCTTAGAGCCCAGGAAGGCCTTAATCCGGCACAAGTCCTAATATTCTCCAATGTAAACACCAGAAAATCCACTGAAGAACTGTACATATTTTTCGGACTCCGTACACATGCCAGATGGGTGGCCTGTCATTTCTACCCAAACCCTCTCCTGCTCTTGTAAATTGACAATTGTTGTAATGGCAGCGCATGACCACGTCGAACTTCCAGCAAATGTAAAGTCAACCACTTCTCCTTCTTTCATAAGGAAGACACTATTAACCTTCGTTGGCTGCGTACAGGTGTTTACCGAGAACTGGTAGATTCCTGAAGCAGGCGCCCAGAAAATCCCGCTGCTAACGTCATAAGCCTCCCCTTGGTTCAAATGAACTGTGCCAAAAATTACTGGACTCCCAGTGGCCGCGTTACTAATGTCGTTGTTAAGTTTGGCTGAGAATGCAACACCTGTTAAACAAAATACCAATGATAAGAGGGTAAGATTAAAGGAGTTAGAATAATCAGGCTATAGGTCGGAGGGCATTTAAGAAATGTATAAAGATCTTTTACAGTATAAAAAGGATATATAGTATACTAGTCAAAATAGTATAATTTCTTCTGGAAACAATTGAGTCCGCCCCCTCCACCCCCACCCCCCAAAAAAACCGACCCTCTATTCACCCCCCCCCACTTTGAGAACATTGAAATGTTATGCACGTACTCAAAAAAATGAGTTTCAATTGAGATGCAGTTAAGAGGATCGGATTGCAGACTCATAATACGGAAGTGCACTTTTAAGAAAAATAGCAAGTCAAGATGTGGCTGAGAGAGAGAGAGAGAGAGAGAGAGAGAGAGAGAGAGAGAGAGAGAGAGAGAGAGAGACGTTTGAATAGTGTGCATGATTCAACCGGTGTGATACATCTCACAAAATTTGACAGTTTGCATTTTCTGTCCTGATGTCGCGTTTAACTTAATAAATTGGTTTTAAATAAAGAATAACATAGTGATGATTTGTCGATATGACCAAATATGTAATGTAAACATTGACTTCGGGACTATTAATATGTTCCTATATACAGCTGATAACGTGCGGTTTGGTCAAAACAAGAAAATAGTTATCATGAATCCCTCATTAATCTCATATTGTTTTGAATGCTTTTTTTCAACTCATAAAAATTCTAATAATTTTAATAAAATTATCAAGTTTAAAAGTAATTTCTTTCTCTTTAATGTTTTTCTTTCCTCTTTTTTTACACTCATACTTCGTTCTTTATTTGTAGACACGTCCCATTTTTTGCCATCTTGCTTTGTTCTAACGACCAGAGACAACAGTACCCGCTCAGAGATTACTCTAAATTCAGTTCATAACCCATGTGTTGTTGTTGTTGTAGGGTTTAACGCCATTTTTAAGCACATGATAGGCTATATATGGCGGCCAGTATTATTGGTGGAGGACGAACCCGGACACCCCCCCCCTCCCCCCGGGAAAAAACCACCGACCCAAGAGAAGCTACTGGCAAACGTTCTCACATAACTACATTAGCCGAATCTTAGTCTCGAACCCACGAAGATAGAGGTGAGATGCACTCGGCCACCCGCATAACCTATATGTTTGGTATAACCAAATGCGCTATTCATAATACGGACACCGTGTTTTAAAAATGGTTAGGAAGCTCATACAATCAAAGTGTACTTTCCGTCACGTAAATACCCAAGATATTTCGCTTGGACCGTGGATAGGACTCATTACATAGTGATGACCAATGATGCCAGACTATAGCCAAAAAGGTATAGACAGAACAACCATACACTGAAGAGACGTAAAACACATTCCGCACGCAAGTTTCTATAGACATTTTAAAGCCACTGACGCGTGTTTGAAGAAACAATACATGAAATCTTCTAGTCAGTGCGGTGTTATCTATATGTCATTTTAAATTGTTGTTCATTTTATATGCAGAAGAAAATTTTATCCATGTAACGGATGTAGTGATAATGTTATCATTCTAACGGATGTAGTGAAAATGTTATTATTGTAACAGATGTAGTAACAATGTTATCCTTGTAATGGATGTAGTGATACTATTATCCTTGGAAAGGATGTAGCGACACTGTTATCCTTGTAACAGATGTAGTGATAACGTTATCCTTGGAACGGTTGTAGAAACGGGTATCCTTGGAATGGATGCAAAACAATGCAGCGGAATTAAAACCCAATAATGAGTATTCTACATTAAGGGAGTTAACAACTACACCAAAATGAAAGGAAGGAATGCGCGTACGCAACAATAATCGTATTCTTCAAAACATGGTGCTAATACCATATTTATTTGTAGGTCCCTGTCACGTTGTAAGGATTAACCAGATTTCAACATGTATATGTTAGACCATGAGACTAATAATATCCGGCCGTCAATATTATGAAGGTCAATTTGGCAAACGATGAGGTGTCAAATCTAGTTAATTGACATGACCATAACATTAGAATCGCAATATTAAATCTATTATCTTGAGAACTAAACTTTAGTAGTCGCTAACCCCATCTTGCGGGAATTAATGGATGATATGCTATTCCGACGTCATTCAAAATTGTCGGGAAACTTGTATTCTGGTAATTATAAATAGCTTTAGTACAGGCCAGTGACTATTTGCTCGATTGTTGTAATATATTAGTGGAAAGTAAGTGTAATATTTTATGTTTGCAGTATGTATACTTTATTACGAAGAATTACCATTTGTAGCGTGATTCATTCGAAGTTGATATACATGCATATATTGAATATGAAAAAATTTTATGTCAAGAATTAATATTGTAATTCGCTATTTGGTTATTTCGTGGTAACCTCATGCTTTTATTCATTTGATATTATATATTTGCGAATGTTGAATCGAATTATAAACTTTGTATTGTGGTTGCAATGTGCAACATTAGTTAATAGGGATTTGCCTATTTGTGTATACTTTGTAGGAGTATCATGTGTAAGGATATATCAGGGCATGGATATGTGGATATATGTGTACACTTTGTAGGAGTGCAATGTACAGAAATGCGTCTTATATGATATTGTTCTGTATAATATAATTCAGAATCTTTTTATGTACCGTGTACCGTGTACACATATCAGGGAGAATGTGTATTTCGATGACCAAAAAGGGTAATGGCTTATGTGATATTATTGTTTAGTGCGATTTAGGTAGCTAGAGGAATATGCATTGTTAATGTCCTTTGTGTATTAATACAGTAAGCATTTAGGGACCATAGGGAAATACCCCAGCGCAGTTGGTCCGAGTCTCTGGGAGACAAAGATAATGGAAGAACGGAGGCAAAAGTTAAGCGGTCTGGAGGGAATTATATTTACCTGTTCGATAAAAATCATATAGATGAGTAGGAACACAGGACAGGAGGAAAATCTAGCACACTGATTCAAATGATGAAATAGGTCGTCACTTGGTCCAGTGAAAGACGAGTGATAGAATTTTAGTTGACTTTTATTTGAGAGATGATTGTTATTGAATTATATTAAATGGTTGTTATTTGAATTTCACATTTTGTGTATTCATTAATTTAACTATCGGCACCGCTGAATGGGGGCTCGGAGCTTTGCATCTCTCTATCTCAACTTAAATTTCTGACAAAAAGGAGCCAGGGTGGATCTTCTGTAATAATATAAATAATATTTGGAGAACCAAACCCAACCTAAATAACGGGAAATCTCTACAGTTCCTTCAAAGGTTGAGTGAGACCCAAAACTAAGCCTTTATAATTTAATATAGAAAGATTTAAAAGACAAATCAATACAAAACGAAGTATATATTTTTTTCTTTCAGAAGTGCTTAGTACTTAAATAACGCTTTACGAGGCAACTTAAGGGATGTAAGCTTGACCTAATGCCTACCCCCCCCCCCCCCCCCCCCCCCGTGATTGGGCTTGAATATTTATAACAAAATCAGATACATTGGTGGCATTTATCTCCTGGAACAGAAAATTGTTTTAAATCTAGGAAAAACTATGTGAAACAAATAGTAAAAGCAAAGCCTCTTTATACAAAATTAAATTCTCAATGTCACTATTTTTTTTGCATGACAGGGTCACTTACCTAGACTCTTATTTGTACTTTTTACTACGTGTTTTAAACGTCTAGAACTACTTTCTACAGAAAGGAACTAAATCAAATCTTTTAAAATTATCTAAATTTGTGAAAACCATTTTGACTTTTTCTGTGTCACAAATGCAGACAAAACTTTCCTTTTAAGAAGCATATTTTAGGTTTGATTAATTCTCTGAAATAACATTTTAATATTAGTACCTCTATTACACTGTGTTTCCTTTTAACGATGTTCCATTTTAAATTTGAATTTGTTAAAGAAAGTGATAAAATCTAAAGAGCGTGCTTGTTATTTTCGTTTCTTTACAATACTTCCCATGTATGCTGATTATTGTATATTTTGAATTGACGCATATATGACGCTACTTTGCACGATTTTGCTTTATCGCAACCTGTCTTTAACATGTGTGTGTGTGTGTGTGTGTGTGCGTGTGTATGTGTTTGTGTGTATGTGCGTGTGTGTGTGTGTGTGAGAGAGAGAGAGAGAGAGAGAGAGAGAGAGAGAGAGAGAGAAAGAGAGAGAGAAAGAGAGAGAGAGATATTTGTATTTTTAAGGTAGCTTTAACAATGTTTCATTCATATCGCAACGATATATGCAGTGTGGCAGTTTATTGTTATGTCTTGCACTGGGTCATCATGCCGCAGACATGTAGCATCTTGTCCCATCCAGTCACATTATCATGACAGCAAGCCGACCAGTACTAACACTAACCTCTTAATGCTGAGCGCCTAGCGAGGCAGCTGCTCTTCTTTTTATACGTTTTTGGTATGACTCGGCTGGGGTTCAAAACCGCGACCTCCCGCTGCCGAAGTAGACTCTTCTACCACTAATGCCACAGGAGCGGTTAACATGTCTTCAATACAAACAGTGTGATGATTATTACATGGTTAAGTTTATTTCTGACTTTGTTTAACACAATACTATGTTTTATATTTTGAATATAACGTGTTTATGAATGTATAGTTTACATCATATGCATATGAATTAAGATACTCCACTCCAGACAAATATAATATATATATATATATTCTCTCTCCGATTATACAAGCATGATGTTTGCTATTTTAGAATGATACTGTTGCATAATTTGCATCTCCAATTAAAATACAATGTCTGAATGTTTTGCCGGAAAAACGACATTATATTCAGAGTGGATGTAATCATTGAAGTTTTCCGCGACAAATTCTAGCGATGCTTTAGTAATATAAAAAATATCATTCGAAGCAATATTCAAATTAAATACATATGTATTTATTTGTTTTAAATATATTTCCGCTTTTAATGTCTGAACTCCGCTGTCAGTGAAATCACGAGTTGTGTTGATTATGTAACTATGATTTTAAATATTCCTAGCTGTAGTTACCTTTTAACACATCACAAGAGCGATATACAATCGTGATATTAAATATTATTAGTTTTAGTTGGATTTTAACACATCACAAAGATGATATATAATCGTAATATTAAATTTTCTTCCCTGTAAATATCTTTACCGATATCAAATGAGTTATATGTAATCAAGGGAGAATCAACGACAACAATAACAACAAAAAATACGGACGGTGATTGAAGAAATTTTGGTGGTATGGACAAAATAGATGGATGGATAGATAGATAGATAAATAGATAGATATGAAAATTTATAAACAATTTATGAAACATAGAAAAGATTTAATAACAGTTTCAAGTTGAATACATTTTTTTTTGTCGCACGTATACAGAAATGAAATACAGTTAAAGATTAACATATCTTTGACTTTGTAAAATACCTGAAGGATTTTAATTTATTCGGCTGATTAGGAAAATAGTTTGCTCGAATTTTGATAGGCAGGAATCAAGTGACAGTCCTCAGAATACGTTTATGGACATTATGTATTTCCTTTTTTAGTGAAATATTTAAAAGAGTTTACAAAAAAAAAAATTATTGATCGAATATTTCTTTAAATAAAGAAGGATATGTAGGTATTCATATAATAAGGTCTGAAACAAAGATAATAGAGTTCAACTGACCTTTCTTAAGTTTCTTGATCTCGTCTTTGACCGGTCTGAAGTCAGGAAAAATCCCTAGGACAGATGAAATCTGATGGTTACTCTCGTCACTGTAAACGACGTCTAAGAGCATCGGAAGAAGGAACAGAATAACAAGGGACAAACTCATGGTTGATGCCTGAATTAATATTTAGCAGTGGCAGGCTTTTTGTACTTGATACACTCAACAAATAGAGTATATAACAAAAACAACGACAGAACAGTTTGAAGATGAAAATGATACTGATGGTGAAATCTTCTTGCATAAGTGTTGACTAAACCATCATGTCAATCAGTTTTAGTTAGCACCGCCTTATGTCTATAAGCGGACCTAATTGGATGTGTGTGTGTGTGTGTGTGTGTGTGAATGTTTATGTGTGTGTGAAAGCTTATGCCTCTCGCATATAATTGCAAACGACTACATAAATACGAGGTAGCATTGACTGGATTTCTGTCAACTTTTGAAGATATATCATTTTAAGTTTTCAAAATTTATTTAGGATTTCGATATTTTTCAGAGGAATAATTGAAAGTATAGTAAGTTTATGACTGCTCGGTGCTAAAAACAGGCAACGAGAAAAACTATGCGCCGATCTTATTAGTCCATGACATATTGACAAAACATTAACACTTGCACCATGGTCGGATACTCGATATTGTTGTAATTTCGAGTGAACACTTTATTCTACGCCCACAAACACACAAGAAACTGACACTGAATAATCAAAATATGAA
The DNA here is from genome assembly GCA_029339505.1 of Unio delphinus. NCBI lineage: Eukaryota > Metazoa > Mollusca > Bivalvia > Unionida > Unionidae > Unio > Unio delphinus. The sequence goes on from JAQISU010000115.1 coordinate 20,625,385, forward strand.
GTTGTCATTCCTATTATTGCTTATATTACACAACATCTTTTGAGCTAAGCAAGGATACATCCTTCGAATTGTGGATGAAAAACAATGTATTTTTTTACCAGTTACTGATTACGTAAGTACCTGAAATCTCGGTATCTTTAAAGCCGTAAACGTCGAAAAAGTGTAATAGTTTTCCATTAATTGCATACGTTATACAGACTGGTTTTCGTTTTACAATTCTTTCGTTCATGGCTTGTCTGGAGGGTTACGGGCATAACGCCATGTAGCCGAGTAAGATAGGTTATATATAGTATAACTTGTGGACGAAGAACCTGAGAAAACCCCAGTAAGAACCACCCACCCACCCACTAGAAGCTGCAAGCAGCTTTCTCGCGTACCCATTGGCATAGCATGAGACTCCAGGCGAGATGGCTGTGATCAGTAATGGCGAGCGCTTTAGACATCTCGGCCACCAGTGACCATCATCGTTTTGTTTCGTTTTTAAAATTATTTCATTTCTTAGAAGTAGCATGATACAGTGCTTATGATTTGTCGCTCACTGAGGAAGGTATTGTCGATTATTGATGTATTTTGTAGAAACCGTTTGATTTCATTTGTTTTTTTTTAATAATAATTCTTCAAGAATCATTGCGGATAGAAAGCATTTTTTTTTTCAGCATCATATAAGAAGATGATAAGGGGTTGTCGTTTATGTTCTTGTTGCTAATTTGGGATTTTGCATGAGAACGTGATTATTTAGGTTTCCAATGTATTTATATATTCGTTTATATGTCGAGTCCGACTACAAATAACATAGGCATATATTACGTTGCCAAATTCGTCAACAGTGTAGGGTCTATTCTGTTTGTTCTACTCATTACTCCTAACAAACTGCGTAGACCCAGATCTTCCGGCATTGACAGTTTGTAGTTGATCTATACATATAAGTAAATGTATACGGTAACTTGTTTCATGGATCGTTTTGCTTTATTTAACAATTCATACTCCTATTGTTTACGTTAGCATTGAATTTTGTTGATACATCTACCGCTCATTTTATACTCTTCAGCACATTTTCAAAAATACTTCCAGGTATGTTTTTAGACTGCAACGCTTTTATCTGACTTTTTTTAATTCAAAAGTTGATGAATTTAAAGCAACATTTATATTGCTTGTTCTAGACCAAATTAAAGATAGAATCCTCGTAACATCACAATATAATACATTGTTTCATATTAGAATGTCAGCACTATAAGATTTTAACTGCTCGATTAATCGATATTCAAACTTTCAAAACAATCTATCCAATGACAAAATGTATCTTGTACGAAATAACAAAGCCATTTTTTGTTAATCGCTAAATATACACCCTCTTTGATACATATCTTTTCGTTACTCCGCATAGTTACAATATCACTGCATCCTGCTCCAATACAGCTCAGAGAGGCAAAGGTAAGCGAGTCACGTAGCAGAAAAACTGTATACAAGACCCGTTTCATTTATTGTTCTATGTTTATTGCTACATCAACAAGTAAAAGGTTACATTGTGCTAAGCAATCTGAGTAATGATCTTTGTCCAACGACATGGCAGAGTCTTGAGTCGTTTTTATCTGGTCGTACGTCCCGCACACTAAAGACCCAGCCACGGTAGCAGCAGTACATATTGCTTACTTTATATTAACCATTTAACGACCGTAATCGTTTCACACAAAGTCTTCGGGGCTACGAGTGGTCTAAAGCGCTCTCCGTTACGGATCACTGATATCAAACGTCTGCGTGGGTTCGAGTCTCGGCTTCGGCCAATGTGGTTATGTGAGAAATCTTGCCAGTAGCTTCACGTGGGTCGGTGGTTCTTTTGGGGGGTTTTCCCGTGTTCTTCCTCCACCATTAATACTGGCCGCCATGTATATCCTATCTTATGCTGAAAAATGGCGTTAAAACCTACAACAACAACAACAACAACAACAACAGAAGAAAGACTTCTCGATTAGTATCCCAGTTGATGATCTCAAAAAGTGTTATATCCGCATTTGTAAAACACTGCTTCAAAATGAACAATGTTTTGAATCACTAGTAATAGAAGCTTAATTATTCATTATTATTTTCCCCTTTTTACACTTTACAATTATTTTACATTATGAGCATTCTGTCCAATGCACATTACGTCGTCTGTCTTTAGTGAAATGTAGAACTGTACAACTTTACATTGCCAGAACCCCAAATGCCTTTTAATAAAATTGCCACATCGATTAATCGAGAAATATATAATACTCAAGCAATACGTATATTATCAAGTGTCATGTAACTTCTGAAAATTTAGCGCTCTCTTTTGTGTCAATTGTTTCTGTTTGTACGTGTTCAAAACATTTTCAGAATCGCAACCTTTTAGGCTAATGTAAAACTAATTTAACAAATTCGGTTGTTTGTATTATGCATTAGATAAAGGGAAAACGTTGACAAAGAACTAATTCCTCTTTGAAAGTGTTCTCCTAATACAGCCAATATTAAATGCAATATAAATGGCTTTCGGTAAAACGCGTTTCAGCCCTTTATTTCTCACAGACGTAATTTAAACTTCAGGCAAGAAGTCGTGTCTGAATTGTTTGATATGAAGAATTAGAACTGACTCGGCTGACAAAATAGTATTCATATTTACACATAACCCCTACTTCTCTCTTATAGGCTGATTTATAGGCATGGGGACATAAGTCTTGCAATAAATGAAACAATCCTCCAAGAGTAACTTACCTTACAGTTCAGCAACTTGCTGCCTGAAGAGATCACGGTACTAATTCAATTCCCATAGTTAACATATAGAAACAGCATCATATTCCAGATTCATTAACTTAAAATGTCTGGTTTGTAATGATCAGACCTATATTTCACGATGCACTTACTATCCTTGGTGCAAGCTTCTGTGTGGAGCCAACCATATGAGCCGCTGCATTTTCTGTGTCAACATGTGCATGAAAGACATGTTATTGATTCTGCACCAAATGAATCATGTACTACTTTCATTATTGAGTACTGCTAAGTCAAGCCTGTAAAAATACTAGAATTGCATACATAGAATATTGTCGATATTGTTTTGAAATTACAGATAGGATAAGCTTTCAAAAGATATTTTCCTAAAATTTTAATTTTATATTATTAACAATTTATGGATCACGAAACCCGTGTATACTTTATTATTTCTTCACTTTTTGCCAGACTAGTTCACAGTTCTTCCATATAATTAGTACCGGTTGCTCTGAAGACAGTTACTGCTGCGATATTATGTGTTTTCGTTTCAGATGAATGTAATTGTAACATAATCAGACTTAAATGTATGTACCACGTGGAACATAACAAGTGATTAAGATAGGTAATTTAAAACTGATCAAAGTAAACAATTGAATTTCAAATCCGTTTACCGAGTTTCCCCACTTTAGATATGTTGACATTTACATAACTCTTAACATATTTGGGTTATTGGAAATCAGACTAGTGCGAACGCAAAATAACTGAAGAAGGCATCTGCCACCCATCCATACCAAATTTAGAAACTAAAGACATTAGTGATATAAACAATGCACGAAACGTCGTAATTTTCTTCCTGATCCAACGAACCATTTGATAAATTATTCAGTCTCTGTTTAAACAAATTTTGTTCAAGTAAAATCATTTTTACCGTAGTCTTCAATCTGTTTCAGACACGCTTTTTTATTTGCCGTTTCAGTATCATTCTGATAAATCAATATAAAAGAGTTTTTTTATGTAATCTGATACGTTCAAAACTAGTATCCTCAAAAGTCTTACGCATGTGAGTAACAATACCGTCTTTTATCCTAATTGTCTAGTAGTTTCATCGCATGCTCTTCTTACATAGCGTGCATTTGTGATACTTATTCAAGACTAAGACATTTTGTGGTACATTGCATCACATCTTTGTCTTCTATATTTCCTACCGGTTTAGAAATAACATCACCGAGACCTTCTGAGAATGATTTTTAAACAATGGTGTTATTTACTGAACGTAAAATTGACGACGAATGTTGTCTGAGCTTAAATGCGGTTCGTGAGCTACAAGCAAACTTTATACGTAACAAGCAGATCCAAATGTATACAATATTTTTTCATCTTCCTCTGTGATGGTGATATTTATTCTTCTGATGGTAACAATATCTAGCTGTTTGTATATTCAATTAACATTGTATAAAAACAAAACCATCTATTTTCAAAACTTCACATACTCTATCCGATGCAGTACAAATCTGCAAAACTCTTGTAATACTGGATCCAAATAATTTAAAGATTTCATGATTTTGTATATTGTAATTATTTCTTGGAAGACAGAAACATTTGAGTTGTGTTCTGAATATTCGATAGTTTCTTCATTCCCAATATTAGCGGCAATTCTCTTTTTAACTTTGACGTTTAAAAACTCTGAAATGAAATGATTGTGTTTCTTTTTGGTGTTGATGTAATATAATACGTTGTTCTGCAGTTCACTGGACATATTGCAATAACTACTAGCAATATCAATTGTATGTTTGTACCGAAATGTAAAGATTACCATTTGTTACCAATTGGATTTGAAGAAAAAGCGTTTTTCGTGTAACTCTCCTGTTGTAACATCCTTTATCATTTATGCAGGATAATTTGACATGGCTAAGACTTGACGTTCGCTTCGTTCTCTTTGAAACCGCTCTTGCTTCATACGTTGTTTTATCAATTGTAGCAAAGCATATTAACTTTCCTTCTGTAAATTTCCCAACAAAATTAATTTTCTTTATAAACGTTCGATTCTCTAACAAGTAAATTAACATGTCTTTTATAGATATTCATTATCTTGATGACACATAACACGATTTTCAAGATGATCACTAAATTGAATATGCAATCATGTCCACTCTCATTATGGACCAGTCATACATCATAAAATATTATTGGTGTGTAAGCCTCACGTTGATATGACCAGCATTCTGCAGGCGCAACAGCAAGACTTTTCTTATTGATTAAAGATTGCACAGTCTTCTTTAGATCCAGCTAGGTATCAGAGAACGTTTTGTGGAGAAAACCTGTGCCAGTATGCATTGATCAACATGATGTTTAAGTTGGCCACTATACTAGATATAAGATCAACACTGTTTTTATTAGCACCACATAAAGCATAAATTTCTCTGGAGCACAAAACTCATGTTGACAAGTCTTACGTTGAAAATATTATGTAAATATGGCTTTCTGTATGGGAGAGCAATACCACGATGATTGCCAGTGTGGTCAATATGGATGTCAGATTGGTGTCATTTTCATTCACAACCAGACTAAACTTCATATCTTTATTTCAAAATGTCCATTCACTGATCTAGAAGAGCTAATACATTAAAAATTGCAAGCAGGGCACCAAAGGTGCCATACGGAATATCGTCACATCGGGTTGATTTTATTTAAAACCAGTGTGACATCATAGAAGTCATCTGGTATAAATCCCATGTTCATACGACTTCCCATTTTGATAATAAGCGATAACAAAGGTTTTCAGGATGGCAACTTAAATGTCTATACAGAACATAGCTGCCAATTAGAAAATTAAAATCATGAGATGAACGTTGTGTATAAAATTTCATGGCAATCCTTAGGCTGTCATGTAGTTTGTAAGGGGTAGCGATAACCACCCTGTTCATAGTCTGGTGTTTGCAAATGGCAGTCAACAGTGCTAGTAATAAATGAATGCCCTTAGCGGGTGAAGCATACACCGTTCAAACTGTCACTGTTCCTTAAGCTTAGTCGGATGACATTTGCACAATGGAGCGAACATTGACAAACCCCACTCTACTCCCTGAACAAGAACACTTTGATTAGAAAACAACTTCTCAGAAAAAGGCAAAGTACCTGATAATAAAAGACTCTGAAAAATAAGAGCATCTGGAATATGTCTGTCTTGATTGTGATGCCTATTTTGTATTGGTAACAATCAATAATAGCGTTCCATTATTCTTACAGTAGGTACATGAAGGAAGAGACAATGATCTGTGTTCAAGTTTATTAGAAGATTGACTGTTAAACTTTGCGCCAGATGGGGATTTAGAAGGGCTGGTAATTATGCTGAAACACTTTCTTTTATGTTGTTTATAGCAGCTATGTTAGCACGCATGCAAGTAAGAAAGTAAATACCTGCAGATCTCAGCATAACATTTAATTGCAAAAGCCGTAAATATCGCAGAGGTGATACATATGATTTTTTGGTATATCTTGCTAAATAGTATTAATATATCTATTTTAGAAGGAAATTAACGATTAGTAGAACGGAGGTATATTATTTGCTGTACATTTATGTACACAATGTTATATATATATATATATATATATATATATATATATATATATATATATATATATATATATATATATATATATATATATATATATATATATTGTGTGCTTGTTATATATATTGTGTGCTTGACCTTTGTCCGTCACTGAAGATTGGAGTTTGGGATTTCCTGATGATGACATGAAAGGTATTGAATCGAAAATTTACAAATATTGCACATTATCTCATGGACAATAAAGACATACTCTATTCAGAATGGAATGTCCCTGTATGAAAATTATGAAGCTGCAAAGGACTGTTGCACCACTTTTAGAATGCCGGACTAGCAACCGAAAGGACGCGGATTCAAATCCTGCCGAAACCAAGCTTGATTCGGCACAAATGTGTCAGTCTGTGGACGAAACTTCCGGGATTGGATAGGAGCTGCTATTGCTCAAGGGTCTGCATGCAGTACTCGCAAACACTAGTATCATGTGAGTTTTAATCCTGCCCGATGCAGGCTGTTTGTATCCCGGAGCCGTAATAATAATGGTCAATAAAACATCTCTAATTTCGACTGTAAAATAATGTTCGCATCATATGCATGTTATGTATGAATGTAATAGACAGATAGAGATTGGAGATGGGCGATACAATAAAAAAAATAGAGACAGGAGCTAAGAAACAGAATTATCCAAATGAGATAAAGTTTTAAATGGATATTTATTATTTGATATATATCTATTGGTGATAACAGGTGACCAGCAGATTAATCGTTTATTACTGGAACTGCAACATTCCAAAGTTTACAACCTTCATTTAGTTCTTGTAACACAATGTAATAATTTACTCAGCATTTGCAGAATTAATATTTTCTCTCGTCGAAATTTATAGAATAATTTTTCTTTTCCTAATTATAAAATAAATTTATGAAAATTCATTTTCAATTTTTCAGAGATTGCGCAAAAGAGAAAAATATGCATTTAAACTGTTACATGAAGCAGCTGAAAAATATATGTTTGTCGAATATGATATAAATCCCTGCATCATATTTCAGAATTATTGATAGTTTGCTGTACCTACGAACCTTCTTCATTGGGTTGTGAGAAGGGTGAGGAATACAAGTGCTAATAGTTCCCAAGTGATTGTCATCAAAATCTTGTATTCATTTCTTTCATTTCAGAATATGGTCTCATTAATAGGTTTATTTTGGTACATTGTTGGTTCAGATGACAATGTTTAACAATAATGTTGTATCCCAAAATCTTTTTAAAAAATAATACTTTCCAATACCGATAACGTTGCCTTAGTACAAAGAAAATATACATTCCCCAAATTAATTAATTAGTATTTAGTAGTAGTAGTAGTAATAGTAGTAGTAGTAGTAGTAGTAGCAGTGTTAGCAATAGTAGTAGTAGTGTGAAATTACTTTAAATGCAATGATATTTTCCAATTAATTCACGAAGATCTTCTACGGCAAGGCAAAGGAGGGCATTTATTTACAATATATTTAATACGATCCTGAATGTCTTTTTGCACCAACAAATATAAGTCAATTATGCTAGAGTATATCACATTCAATTGAAAAGAATGACTAACCGGTCATCTCACATACATGCGACACAAACAAAAGCGAAAATAATTTCTGAATCAAAGGTTAAATATTAGTCACGGGAAAGATCACTATCAGTCAGACATTGTTGATATGTATGCATACAAAATACATTTTTGAAAACTTCAGATATAGTTGAGCGCAAAAATTTAAAACGAAAGAAAAAAGTTATACACGCATCATACTAAACTTTTTTGAAAAGAATCCAGACATGAGACAAAGGAAGATATGGAAAGAATTTGATGACCGTAACTTTAATGAATTATTTCAGAAAGAAAATATCGCATACTCTTATAGATAAATACACAACTTCCTAACTTATGAACTAGAGATTTTTAAAACTAGACATGTAACTTAGTATGTTGACTGGAAGAATTAAAAGAGTGAACATTGAAGTGATATTTACTAGAATCTGTTTACAACGAACAAAACAAACTCTCTAAGGCTGATAACATTCTGAAGACAAAATAGGAGACGGTAAACCAATGTGCTACAAACATTGCGAACCCTCTAAAACTATTTGCATTCAGTGGAACTTATTAATTTGATTACTTTTAGTCTGACGCAAAGAAACACTCCAGAATAAAATTAAACAAATTAAACGAGAGCATCTTGTATCATAAAACGATTCGAATAAGACAATATCAAGATGTTTGTTGGTATTATAAAAAGAAATTAGACTGTTTTCGATGTGCCGAGAAAAAGCCTATCGACGAGACACAACATCGAAAAGTACGCAATACAAACGACTCAAGACTGCATGCAAATGGGAAAACACTGTCACAAAGTTTGAAGTGTAAAACCACAAGAAAATTGCATAATATGTATATTTTAAAATATTATCAATAATTTATATAACTACTTACCGTGACTAAAACTATAAAACAAACGATATGTACTGCCACTTTCAATTTATATTCCAGAAACTTGTAGAAAATAAGAATTATCACACAAAATGAGAACTAAATGTTTATAGAAACTCTGCAGAACGCATATAGAGGATCTATTTTTCGTCCACTAGTTTTCAATCCAACATGTTTCAAAAAATTAACACGAACTGCAATCATGGAATTGCATCCATTTAATTCCAAGAAACAAACCTACCTTTCTCAAATACATGTTAAATTTAGCCTTGATTATCTCAATATTTTCTAATATTTCTGTTTTTCCTGGATTAATTATTATACTTTAAACAGGTCGTTATGTTGTCTTTAATTTATTTTTTTTATATCAGATTTTAAAATTGTTTGGGTTTTTGCAATAGTGACAGTAGTGGTTTTTCCAATTATGTTAGACTAGACTTACAAAACTTTTAAATCATTCAATTAAGTGTTTAGTTCGTAATCGTTTCCTTTTTTTCTTGCTATATTTCTTTACTTGATCTCTGTAAATAATTCATTATCTCCAGCAATTGCTTTATTATTTCGATGGTTCTCACTATTGCATCTAAACTCATTGTTTACTTTTTGTTCAACAAGTTTATCGTTTCATAGTATTGGCATTTTTATGAGTTTAGATATTCAGAGTTATTATCCTCAAAATACTTATGCATTTGAATAACAATATAAAATTGTTAAGTAATTTTGTTAATTAAATTTGTGATGCTGTGGTTATTCAAGTTTAAGAATACCTAGCACTACATCTGTTTTCTTCTTTTCCTAAATCAACAGCTTTTTGCATTTATAGCATATTGAAAGGATTTTCTCCCGTTGTCTGTCTCAGTTGTAATCATTGTCACTTTCTTATGCTAATTTTAAATTATCATAATGTAATTATCCTCCTAGTCAACTGGTAATCATTTGTGAATTTATTTATTTTTTCTAACAACAAAGCTAATTGTAAATTGTAAATGGAGTTAACGAAATAAGAACAATTCCATGTGTGACTGTTTTATTTTCCGAGTTTTTCCGTGAAGTTATCAATTTCATAAACATCGTCTTCGAATAATAATGTGACTAACTGTAAGAGCCGCGTTTACTGGTGTATGGCAAACAGTAACGATTATATTGTCTTACATTTTATCTATTAATGTTAAATTTCATATGTCTTAAAACATTTTTAGACATGGATTTCACTTTTCTTTCCTACAGTACTTACTTTAACTGGATGGCTTTTGGCAGGTTTTAGAACCGAGGCAGTTCTACTTTTTAAACCTAATGGTTTAAACACGATTTAGAACCGAGGCAGTTCTACTTTTTAAACCTAATGGTTTAAACACGATTTAGAACCGATATCTTTATTTTAACTTGTCGGTCTTTAACAAGTTTGGAACCGAGATAGATGTACTTAAATTGGTTGTCAAACAGGTTTTGTAACCACGACAGCTTAACTCTTTGTATACATCAATGTTAAACCTAAGACAATATTACCACATCCCATAAATCATGCATTTTGCTCCAGCTAATCAAACTTGTGTCATATAGTACTTCGCTCGCTTTGCTCAAGATTTTGTTCGTGGTTTCACCCCTATGCTTTGCCGTTTTAGCATTCCAATGAATGTATTCAAGTTCATTGCTGCGTGGATCTTTGCTAGTAATGTAAATTTACTTTTTTTCAGTGATTCGTCAACATTAGGTGTTTACAAGTTTTGCATTCCCACTTTTCATTTATTTGCCACAAAGTTTTCAGGCAAATGTAGAGAAGATTTTACGATTATTTTCTAACTAATTAACATATCTTATTTATTTTTCATATATCAATTATTTTCAAGGCAAGTTAAAACTGGACGAAAATGTATCCGTCTTGTTTCTGAAAACCTTATTATAATGAGTTCCGCAGAAAACAAAATAACTAAACAATGAAAACAGAAAAAAATTGACATGCATACAACAAAAATAAACATGAAAAAAAGCTATCATAAATTAATTTCCTAGACGCAAGTAAGACTTTAAAGGCGAGGAAATAACCTTAAAAGTTATAAACTTTGATGAAAATACTGTTTCTTCACTTGAATTCTATAGATGACTATACTTTTAAAAAACAGAATGAGAGATGGGTGAATATATCCTAATTTAAGTCACGTTAACCTTTGTTCCTCTCTTTACTTTTCTGATCATATACAACTGAAGAAAATGCTTTCACTGGTCAAAACTCGGATACGCGAAAACAATTGATCACATATTTAAAATGATTAAATGCCATCCAAAAGAGAAATGCGAGAACACAATAAAAAATCAAAAGTGAAGAACAGACTACATCATTTGTCACTTTCTGAATCAAATTTGCTAGTTTGTTTAATTTCACTTTTTGTTTACAAAAACTTGAATTGTGTCGATATCCTATCTTGTACTAGCAACATGTGTTACCACACATTCAACATAACAACATTATTTTCATTGTTCTGTTGTTGTTGTTATTGTAGCTCTTTTATTTGTTTCTTAGATGGTTGCAATTGTACAAGTAGTTTACATTGTTTGGGTAAATAGGTAATAAAACCTAGTTGATAGCAAACCCAGTAAAGTATTAAACGCCATTAGTGGCGATGACCATTTCTGTCGAAATACCAGCAGTTCTCATCATGATTGTTATAATTAACCTGATATATACCTTCATAAGAGTACCATACAAGTTTAAAAGTTCTTGATTAGTAATCGCTTCAAAGCCACTTGCCACATAAAGAATTATATTTCTTTGCTTGTACGTTCCATTTGCTAACCTAATGTTTTATTCCTATTTACAAACTTCTTCGAGGTCATAAACTTGTCTTTAACCATACGCAAACTAACTGTTCTCACATGGGTTGTATCCATTTGGAAGATGACAGAACGTCAAAGAAAAATTACCTTTTAAGATTTAAAGTGCCTTAAGACGATTACTTAAAGGATGAGATCAATATATTTAATGGTGTGAAGATATTGAACTATATTAAAATGTTCCAAAATACAATGAAGGGTTTAACTCCTTTAATTTGCAGCTTTAGTGGATGAATATAAATCTTGGATAATATCATGCGTGTCGTTTTGTCTCTTGCACATACTGATATACTTCCATTTATAATGTTCAACTTTAATATGGACACGTAAGACGTTCTTGTTGAAAAAGAAATTTTGTCAAATATTTCAAAACTAGCCATGTATTCGAATGAATATGAAGGCTGCATACATTGACAACGTCAAATTATCATTGCTGTGTCAATTTTATCGTTCAAATTTTTTACCAACTTGCCAAATGTCTGTGCCAAATACCAAAAGCTATCAACAAACCTCAGTTTTTCAACCGTTATTTCTTCTCCTTTTCACAAACCTAAAAAGTTACAAACACTTTATAAATGGCATGTACTTGTTTGCCGGCATGAATTTTACCTTTTTCCTTGATAAAATGGTAGCTGTCATATCCTGATGTTATGAATGGAAATAATTTGTATATTTGATATTTAAATTGCATTTATTATGAGCTTGAGCCCTACGCTTGCCTTTTAAATGATGATCATCTCACACGTGCACGCTTCATAGACACAGACCTTAATGCTCATGATCATTTTTCCACAGACACGACGCACGTTGGTCTAGTTAAAATGTGTTTCATCCTCAATATCGAACACCACCACATTTATATTCTTTGGCTTCAATACCTGATAAAAAAAGTACATAGGTTTTAACGCCCGAGTGTTAAAATCATTTCGCGTATTATCGAGCAATAGCAAGATCTTCAAGATCTTGTGTCCATACTGAATATCAGTTTGGCACCGTTTATATAGGAACAGTGAGCAGTCATCTGGTGAAATTCCAATGTTGATAAGACTTTCCATTTTGAAAATAATAATTATAAGAATGATTTTTAAAGATGTATACACGACTTTCCATTTTGAGGAATAGCAATAACCGAGATTTTCATGATGGCAACATAGATGGTGAGGCGGGAAATATTGTCATATTTGGTCGTAAAAACACTGCGACGGACATCTTGTTTAACATTTCATGGAAATTCTCTGGTAACTAAGTAGTTTGGGAAGAATGGCGTTATCCAGATTGTGCTAATGGACAGAAGACGAAACTGGTCTCCCACAGAGTCTGAATTCGGTATAAAGCACTTTGTACACTTTGAACTTTTCAGTTTTATGGATGGTAACACCAATTTTAAAAGATCTTTTAATCCTTGAGTCTGACCAATCAAACACAAAAGATAAATTCATGTTCCTAATCTCATAAGAGAATTGTCCCACTTGCCCTACATCACCTGCTTACAAATCGCCTTTGACAGAGTGTGGCATGTGGAATTATTGGCCCCAATGACTAAGTACAACATGTGTCAAAAGTTGACCAATGCCATCATGCATCTGTACGCCAAGTCTATTATGCAGTAATTCATCAAGGTTATGTGAAGGACTGGTTTCAGACAACAGTCGTAGTACGTCAGAGCTGTCTCCTTTCACCAGCGCTTTTCAACATCTACTTAGAGCGAATCATGAGCAGATTCCTGGTAAACCACTGTGGGACAGTCATCATTGGAGGGCGTAACATCACCAACCTCCGTTTGCAGACGACATTGATGGGCTTCCAGGCAATAAAGACGCGCTTGCCAAAATAATCAAAAACTTGCATGAAACATCGTCCAGATTTGATATAGAATTAAACATTAGAATTCATATTAATAAATGTTCTAATGAAGTTGAGTTAGAGTCCTGAAAAAACTCTGGAAGGCACTGACGTATTTTGTAACCTCTATAGTACTGTTTTGTCTACAGATCCTTATAGAACCGCAAGAAATTACACCACGGTGATTTAATTCCGAAAAAAGAACTGCCCTTGTTCAAGAATTCTGTATGAACACTCAAATATTTCCAAAGAAACTAACTAACCTCCTAGAATCCAAAATAATCTGAAGAAAATTTTAAATAAAACTCAAAAATACTCACAACTGAAAATAACAACTTGATAACACGTGTTTAATCCTCCAAACTGTCAAATCTCTCTTTAAACTGCCATATTAGATCTAATTTCTGCCAAATTACGGAAAAGCCTGGATTGTGAAATTGAGTGTCACGGGAGCATGTTTACATATGAATGTCACGTAAAGTCATATGTATATATGTCCAATATGATTCTGACATAAATCAATAATTTTACTCTAAGACTAAAAATGAAAGTTATTACTCCACTGAGTTCATTTCTGAACCAATGTCGGAAATTAAGTAAAAGTTAGAAACAGTGTTTATATTATTATATGTTTATGAACAGATTCAGGTCAAACTGAATGTTCTATTTATTAATGTTTTTAAAACCAACAACGCTGGATCAAGCAAATAATATCGCATTGCAAAAGCTTTGATAGTATAAAAGAAGTTATAGCTCTCCGACAAACAACTAAATTAGATTAAATCTAAATTAAATCAGATCTACATAACTGTATGTATGTATGTATGTATGTATGTATGTATGTATGTATGTATGTATGTATGTATGTATTGTACTTCATAAGAGAGAGAGATAATGGCTTTGTACCACCTTTTGTCGCAGACACCATTACTACTGTTTCTATCTGTCATGTTGTTTATAGCAACCATTTTAGCAATCGGCCAGTAAGAAAGTAAATAGCTGCCGAAAGTGGCAAACATTTAAGTACAAAAGCCGTAAATATCGCAGAGGTGATACGTATGATTTTGTGGTATATCTTGCTAACTAGTATCAAAATATCTATTTTAGAAGGAAATTAACGAAGAGTAGAACCGAGGTATGTGATTTTCTGTACATATATGTACATATTGTTATATACATTTAAATAGTGTATGATGATGTTATCTAATTTTTATTTATATTATTATTAATCTAATCGTGTGACAATCAATCATTGTAATTTTAAGTTTGTCTGAATAGTATGTCCAATTCACTCACTCTACTACTGATGTTATTCTCTTTATTTACAAACCCGAATATATTCGTTTAAACAGAACATACATTAATATGCAGATATGTTAGCAACAATGTCATTGTTACAAATCTAAATTAATCAAATGTATAAAATGTTCAAAAAATCTCCAATAGTTTTCACTGCCCCGAAATGATGCAATCCAGAATGTATTTCAATGACTTTTCAATAATTCCAAATTATATTTTATTTCAAAGTCGATGAGCACTGGTTAATTTCAAATCATAATTCAAAAAAATTATTCTTGTCGAATTATATATGAGCACACCTATGTGTCATAATGATCCAGAGACCCAGCCTTTTACAAAGTGGCTCATTAAAACATACAATGTCAAAAATTGTTAAAAAAGTTTCGAGGACTTATTGATGATGGATTATTGAAGGTTAAAGATTTTTTACTCAAACACTTGAAACCAATTTAGTAAACGTTTAATTACTTTGTCGTCACCGAATTATCGAGGAAGACAGAGGAGTAAAACTCAAAATAATATATCACTACATTAGACATTATGATGATTTAATAATCCGTAAAATATATAACATATGTAACATTGTCGAAATCCCCAGAACTTTAAAGCATTAAGACTCTTTTATTTCATTGATGTTATAAATGATAAATACCATATACATTAATGACATAAATACATAAACCCCATCTATAGCAGCAGAGAACGCTCGTGTGAGTTGTCTAAATGTGTAAACATAACACCATAGTGTGTAACCACGGGAAGGCTACAATATGGCTGAGTTTAGTGGTACACGGTGTAAGAACACATTTCACACAGATTATTTGTTAACCATTTTGTGGAGCTTTGTTTGTGGTCGTGTGCTGACATTGTTCCAATCAGATTCTAAACGAAGTTTATCTTCGTTCAGGCGGAGAATAGACAAACATATTTAGCCTGATTATATGAGCGAAGCATGAGATTACCATGTTTACATCCACACCATCCACATTTCCTCTGCTATGCACCAGACATTGTTTTTTATTTCCTAAGTCTTCTTCAACATGCACCTTCATTTTAGTCAGATCGCCTTCACAGCCCTCTTTAGTTTCCTTCATGGCTAATGACCCATTGTCATGCACGGCTTTGTTTTATCGGCACTCAAACCAGTCCGTTCTGTGGACCAGAGGTATGGTCTTATTACGGCATTTTGTCAGACCAATGCTTAGGTAAGGTTTTGATTGGCTGTACATAAGCAATGTAGTGGAAACATGGTGTCAGAATGTTGGATTGGGGAGCAAGGAGGTGCATTTCTAGCAATATTATATGCGTTTAAACAAAATAACGGACAAGAGCTTCGCTATTTTTGTCCCAGCAATGCTTTTTTCGGATATAAGAAAGCTATGCTTTGATTGATCAGTTATGTATAGGGATATATAACCTTGTTCACAACGCCAAATCACATCATAGACGATATTATTAAATTCAGGTGGACTAAAAATATGGCTCGAATGCCAATAACTGATGTGAATGTGTGTTCTGTGAAAATCAAGCTATTTCCCCTCCAACTGGTGTCTGGGTGGATTATCGACTTTGTGGTGAAATTAATGTGTTACTTAGAGTTTAGCTCCAAAGGAACTAAATAAGTAAAATGAGTCTAGTCTCCCGAACCGAAAAGATATTAGATAGCAACATGGTTTTGTTCATCTCCTGACTTTTGTATGTAGCAAAAAGGCGAGTTTCTAAATAAGGCGTTTAATTTCGACAAAAGAAAGCTAAATAATTTGATTGCTTTTCATTCTTGGTTTCTCAGGAATCACCATAAATTATTCGATTGTACAGAAATTAGAACCCTCTAAAATGAATCCCTTCTCATCACTTCTCGATCTTTTTCGTATCAATAAAAAAATGTGTGACGCCTTGCAAAAGGTCCAAAAGACATTGCATCTCGTGTCTCAATATTAAAGTTAAGGTTATTATTTTAATGTTTTAATAATTTATAAACTATTGCAATTATAGTGTTTCCTCTAATTAAAATATCTTATAGTTAACAGTGACCTAAATTAGAATAATGATTTTTGAAGTTTGTTTATGTTTTAATGAATTATATGGACTATTTGTTGTGTAATGCTTTTAGTGAAAACATATTAAATTGAACGAATGTAGTGAAAAAGCTTGAGGAATGTTTGGCAATTAAGCATGTGACAAAATAAATATGACTCATATTGCTGCTAATGGATTTTGTTCTACTATGTTATCTTTGTTTGCGAATCGAGCGTTTGCACCAGCAAATGCGCATATGGAGTCACATACTTTGGCCCAACTGGGAACAAGTTCAAATTCATCACCATTACGTGTCCACTTGACCCTTGTATACCTCTGGAAATGCTTATACATAACTTTCGACATGCATTTTGGATCCACCTCTTCCAGAAACATTAAAATTATGGGCTTCTTCTCCAGTTCTGCGCATAGGGCCTCAAAATCACAATAATGACTTCTACAGAATGCCTCAGACACAACCAGTAGAACAACACAACAACTTTCCGTACATCGGATGATTTCATCTAATATATATCTACCTGGTTCGAAATGAATATCACCGATACATACGATGTCATCTTTGCAAGCATCAAGCCTTGCACTTAAAGTGTCTTTTAGCTCGTCAATGATATATCTGTACACAAAATCTCGATCACTGTTACAGAAGGAAAGAAATACTAGATGTTTGTTTGGCGGATCTTCCTTCCGGTACTTTTCAATAAGAAATTTTATATGTCGCAACTTTAAATACCGCCGGTAACTACAAATTAGGATAATTCCAATGATTACTAGAATACCTGCGCTGAATAAAGGAATTAAGGTAGCCATCAGAATTAGTTTGGGTCTTTCGCAGATTTGCTCTATGTCGCTCAGAGAGTTGTCATTTATCTGTATTACGTTTTTCTGCATTTCACAACTGTAGCTTTCTCTGTGCAGGAGTGTAACTTGGGTGGTAAGAATCCATTGGATGAAACTTTTCGTGTCACATTCGCACTTGAATGAATTTCCAGTTAAATTGATTGAAAATTGTCTAAAATGTGAATGATTTGATTCCATTTCAAAACTCAAACTATCAAAGGTCCGTAAGAAATTCGAATCGAAGAATAAGATATTATTATTGCTAATATCAAAATACTCCAATTTATTCAAATGTTCGATACGGAAAAGCTGGCTGGTTAACAAGTTATTACTGATAATTATTGTTTTTAGTTTCCTATTATTTAGGAAAAAGTCTTGGGGCAATCTGTGCAACTTATTAAATGACAAATCGATATATTCGAGATCTAAATTGTGAGCAAACAAATTCACAAATTCAGTATATTTTTCCATCGCGCCTAAATTGTTTTGTGTCAGCGAAATCCAGTTCAGAATGGTGAAGTGAGACGTAAGGTTTAAACTCAAATATTCCAAACCATTATTAGATAAATCTACCTCACGGTACATCGGCATATTTGGATCAACGTTTATATCTAACAATCGAATCTTGTTGTTCTTCAGTTCGATACGACCTCTTACGTCTCGCTTGCAGTTTATACTTTTGTAAGTAACATTTGCTTGGGTGACTATCTCTGAAATAACGTTGTTCATTCTCAGATTTCTGGCCTGAAATAGTGGGAAGAAACAATCATAGAAACCGACAGAGTCTCTAATACTTAATGAAAGGACAAACCACTTCATTCTTGCAAAGCTTATATCCAAAAGCTGCAGATTTGAAAACATGTGTTGCGCAAATGACGTGTAAAAATAAAACACTAAACTGCTCAGATCAACGTCTACTATGCGTAGTTCCTCGAGGGAAGATCCAAGTAGGGAGACTGCGTTTAGGTCTAATTTTCTAAAATTTGACTGTGAAAGATCTAAGCGTTTTATACTGAAACGTTGTAACGGAAGGAAGAAGGTTTCATCCAACTCTGCTGGGTTCAGATACCTAGCCAACGACTGAAGGTTTAAAACGTCAAGGTTGTTGGTAAATTCGGTGACTCTCAAAGCATTTGCAACCTGATCAAATGAAAGAGGAATGTTTTCGGACAGATCAAGCGTTCGCAGTTGTGTTAGCTGACTCAGAGCGTTGGTTCCAATTGTATATAAATGAGGAAAGGAAATTTGAAGATGCGTTAAATTTCTAACATTCCAGAAAGTATAGCTAAATACACTTTTAACACTTCCGCCACGTAGGTAGAGTTTGGTCACATTTGCCCATCGGGCATCATTGAAATGAGATTGCTCAAGATATTCGTATTCTATATCTGTTATGTTTACAACTCTCGTATTGAGTGGCATCGTGTTGGGAATTGTACCTCTACAGCTGAGGTTAACAGTTTCACCAACATCATCACACTCACATGACATAGGGCAGTCAGAAGTCGCGGTCACTATAGACACCAACATGAAGAGTGATAGGGCTATTATTTCTCCGTACGATTCAAACATTTCTTGTCCCTCAAAATGTCGCCTTCTGTTAATATAATAATAATAATAATAATAATAATAATAATAATAATACTAATACTAATAATAATAATAATAAATAATAATAATAATAATAATAATAAAAATAATAATAATAAGCAACATTATATAATAATAATGATAATAATAATCAAAATAATAATAATAAAAATAATAATAATAATTTGATGAGGACTTATGTGTAAAGTAAAGCATTACTGAACGCCTCTGAGTTACACACACACACACACACACACACACACGCATACACACACACATACACACATACATACATACATACATACATACATACATACATACATACATACATACATCTATGCAAATTTATACAACGGAAGCATACGAAACATTCATACTGCTGGCTGCAGTTTCTTCAACTTCGTCTCCATACCTCACAAACGTTTAAAGAATGAGTTAATCAACCACACATTAATGTCCTATCTATTAACTCACTTTTTGCTTACTTTATAATTTTACTCCCTTGCTGTTTACTTTTATATTTTCACTCACTTGATGTTTACTTGTATATTTTCACTCACTTGATGTGTACGTTTGTTACTTTAGATAAATGATTTTTACATTCACTTGATGTTTACTTTTATATTTTCACTCACTTGATGTCTACGTTTGTAATTTTAGCTAATTGATTTTTACATTCACTTGATGTTGATGTTTCCTTAATATATATATATATATATATATATATATATATATATATATATATATATATATATATATATAATAATAATAATAATAATAATAATAATAATAATAATAATTTTACTCATTTGGTGTTGTGTTTTGATTTTGTTGTTCTTTTTTGGGGGTGGGGGGTGGGGGGTGGCGTGAGACCGCAACGTTGGCCTAAGTGGTTAGAGCTTCCGCCTCGGATATGGAAAGTCGCTTGTACGAACCCCGGCCGAGTCATACCAAAGGCAATTAAAATAAGTACTTACCGTTGCCTTGCTAGGCGCAAAGCAATCAAATGTTAGTGTTATGACTCGTATCGGCCTGGTCTTAGGATATTTGGTGGGATATCCTGCCTGATGTGTGCTACATGGTGCCAAATGTTAGATATCACTGTAAACTGCTACAATGCAGACATCGTAGCGACATGACTGAACAATTGTTAAAGATCCAAATCATATGCACTCACGTACACGCGCTTTTTTCACGTGAAATATATATGTGATCAAGAATAAAATACTTTAATGTTTTCTTGCATTTTTGCATCTTGCATTTATAGATCGCCAACGGAGCATTTCTACTTTGCTTTCAGAGCATTTACTGACCTTCAGTCACCTTACACTTGACATAAAACGTATTCCCTATTTCATTCTATAGGAAAGAAAATTCAAATCCCATTGCACTTTTTTTCCTTCTTTAAAGATGTGGTATGGTTTATCAATAATGTCTACATATTATAAGAAACCCTTGACACGATAGGTTCAGCTTCTCTTCACTAACCATTTAAAACATGCTTAATTGTAGTCAGTAGGCTCAGGTACAATCAGTTACCTGTCTACTAAAACTAGGTTAGTACAAACACAGGTAAATGAAACCTACGGTTCATAATATATGAGTTACACTATTCTCTTCCTTGTCAGTCAAATTAAAGTCTCTGAGAAGAATATGACTTAATTTGTCCATCGTTTTAAAATGGCTTTATCATTTTAGAGTTTGAGCTAGAGTTGCATCTACTAAATAACATAAAAACTTACATATCTGGCTTATGTATGGACTAATAATTCCTTCTTCTGTAAATTTTACTTCCGCTTCCAGCACAATATGGCAGTTTCAAGATCTAGTAAAACACATCAAAGTTTGCCTGAAAAAGTAAACAATAGTGGCTGACGTTAATCTTTCTCGCACATCAACTTCAACAAACTGTTCAATTGAGATGTTTATCCTTTAAAATATTGGTTACATATGGTTTGTGTACTGATCATTTCTTTATGAAAGTAGAGTTAAATGCCGACTACAGAAAGTACACTTGTACGGATTGCATGCTATCACTAAAACACGTTAACTGTTATTATTATCTTTTTCATACCCTGTTCTGCCTTGTAGAGTAGATTCATGCTCAGCTTTCCCTCAATGTAATGTTATGACAGATGGATAACGACACAGATTTGCGTATACAATCCAGTTGGAATAAACTTATTTTAATTACATTTGTTTTGAAATAACATACATTTAAACATGAAGGCAAGAAATGAATGATGTGCATAGTGAACTGATGTAATGGCCATTATATACTTGTGCATGATTTGTTATTCTACCGATGGCATAGGTATAAGCACAACAAAGCTCGAAAACACGTGCCTTATATTAATACCTCAGCCTGTGCAGAGGTATTTGCGTGCTTGTATGACATATGCTGCATGTGAAAAGAATTGCGTTTCTCCACATCAGCCTATGCGAGGCAATATTTTTATCGACTTAGCAAAGGTATTTAGGTTAAATTTGCTGAAAAAGTTAAATCGAAGTGTGTGTGCGTGTGTTGGCGCCATAATACTGAAATACAGTACAAATCCGCATACATTGGGGTTGTTCAGCGTGATTAACAATTATTTTATTGTAGTCGTAACTAAGACTACCAAGTCACGCGATCGAAAAGCTAAAGTCAAGGCATAATACTAGACTACAACCTCATCACGTACTGTAGCTAAATGTCTGAATCTATATCCCATTTTGTAATACATACCTTAGATCAGCAGATATCTCTCCATTCCCTGTATTCTTTAAAGCTTGATGAGTAATGAATAAGGAAGTAATGAACGCTAATATCCACATTGCTAATATAATGGATTTGGTTGGCTACCTGTAAATACAAAAGGCAATATGTGATATGTTAAACCTTTCATTCAATTAAATTGTTCCCCTTGAAGAGCTGCGATGCCTTATGTATCAATGTAAAAAGCAGACACAATTTTTTATGCAAGGCATTAGTAGTTATGTGGGTTACTGTAGCGACAATGGGAATCCCAGTGTAAAAGGAAGTGGGAACATCTAGCGACGAGGGGAATTTAAGCAAAGAAAGCAAATATCTTTTCCAAACCTATGAGTGACACCGAAAAGGGAATTTGCGTTCTTCTTCTATTTCTTGCACTTCATTAGCCATTGCCTGATTTTCTCAATTATTCTTTTCGTCTTTGTCTTTACCTTCTCTGGAATAGTGTCTAAAGGGAATCTTTCTTGCACATCAACATTAACAAGCTGTTCAATTGAGATGCTTATTTAAAATATAGGCTACATATGGTTCATGTACTGATCATTTCTTTTTGAAAGTAGATTTAAATGCCGACTACAGAAAGTACACTTGTACGGATTGCATGCTATCACTAAAATACGTTAACTGTATTTATGATCTTTATCATACCCCGTTCTGCCCTGTGGAGTTGATTCATACTCAGCGTTGCTTCAATGTAATGTTATGACAGATGGATGACGACACAAATTTGTGTATATAATCCAGTTGAAACAAACTTATTTTAATTACATTTGTTTGGAAATATCATACATTTAAACATGAAGACAAGAAATGATGACGTATATAGTGAACTGTGGTTACGGCCATTATATTGTTGTGTCTTATATTAATAGGTCAACCTGTGCAGAGGTAATTGTGAGCTTGCATGACATGTGCTGCATGTGAACTGAATTGCGTTTCTCCACATCAGCCTATGCGAGACAATACTTTCTTCGATTTAAAAAACGTATTTAGGTTATATTTGCTTAAAAAGTTAAATCGGAGTGTGTGTGTGTGTGTGTGTGTGTGTGTATGTCTGTGTGTGTTGGCGCCAGTATACTGAAATACAGTACAAATCCACATACATGAGGGTAGGTCAGCGTGATTAACAATTATTTTATTGTAGTCGTAACGAAGATTACCAAGTCACGCGAGCGAATAGCTAAAGTCAATCCATAATACATGTACTATACTACAACCTCATCACGTACCGTAGTTAAATGTCTGAATGTGTATCCCATTTTTTAATACATACTGTAGATCAGCATATATCTCTCCATCCCCTGTATTCTTTAAAGCTTGATGAGTAATGAATAAGGAAGTAATGAACGCTAATATGCGCATTGCTAATATAATGGATTTGATTGGCTACCTGTAAATACAAAAGGCAATATGTGATATGTTAAACCTTTCATTCAATTAAATTGTTCACCTTGAAGAGCAGCGATGCCTTATGTATCAATGTATAAAGCAAACACAATTTCTTATGCAAGGCATTAGTAGTTATTTGGGATACTGTAGCGACAATGGGAATCCCAGTGTCAAAGATTGTGAGAACATCTAGCGACAAGAGGAATTTAACATGGGGAATATTATTTGGGACTGTCTAGCAACAACGGGAATTTAGGCGAAGAAAGCAAATATCTTTTCGAAAGCTATGAGTGACCCTGAAAAGGATATATGGGTTCTTCTTCTATTTCTTGCACTTATTTAACCATTGCCTGACTTTTTTCCATTATTCCTTTCTTATTTGTCTTTGCACATCAACTTTAAAAACTGTTTAATTGAGATTCTTATCATTTAAAACATAATTTACATATGGATCGACGAAACAGTTACTTGACAGACCTTTTCAAGCAAATAGTCTGGATTGAATTGAAAACTTATCACCTCTGGAAAGAGAAAACAAGAGCACTAAAATGGATACCTGGGAACCTTATTACCTTTTTAACAGCAATTCGTACACTGCTTCATGGAATCTTATCATGTGCCCTGAGGATGAACTACCGCATCGTCAAACAGACGAGAATCAAGCTTATGTCATCAACGCAAATAAGAGTCATCTTCCAGGAACTCACTAGGTAGCTGTCTACGTTTCCAAAGAGGGATGTGTGGAGTATTTTGATTCGCATTGATTGCCTCCTCTGGAAGACGATATCAATGACTTTATGAGGAGAAATGCCCATTCAATACGATTCAAAAATTTTAAATTACAAGCCACAGAGTATCTGGTGTGTAGACAATATTTTGTATGTTTTTTGCGTCATCGCAGTCTTGGATATTCTTTAGAACATTTACTGACTTATTTTGATCGTCATTTGTCTAAAAACGATGACAACGTAGATCGATTCATTGTGACCATTATGTCTCTCTGTTGTCGTTAGTTAGGAAACGTAGTCTACATTAATGGTCCAACGACTTTCAAGAGTGGAAATCTCAATTTAATTCACAACGTTGGCAACCGTGTCAAAAATAATTTCTTTGTGAATAGAAAAAATGATTTTTTGTTAATAAAATCAGATGTTTGTTAGTTGAAATATATTGTTTTGTTAGTTGTTTGTTATTTGAATAACTATTTGAGTTTGTTTTATTAATATAGATGCTTCTGGACTTGTTTCTATCCCTCACATCAAACTATCGAAACGTTTCCAACGCTAAATCGTAGAGGGATATTTTCTATCGCGTCTGAGCTTGAATCATATACATCAGGGGTAGTCTTCAGTCTCACCATCCATTGTTTGCATCCTCCTCCTTCAAAAATGTGCTCAAACTTAGCCATGCTAAACGAAGCTTAATCAATCTGCATCGTATCAGACAAAAGCCTGAATAGATAGAGAAAGTTAGAATGCTGCAAGTGACGGAAGACCTAATAGTAGACCTCTTCAGAGAGGAAATTTTTAAAGAAAAAGAAGAATGGACTGAGTAGTATAGACTTCAGAAGCAGCAGAGAGAGAGGTGAGTACATGAGCAGCAGCAGGAGCAGCAGGAACCAGACAGAGGTTTTGTCGACTGTTGTGTCGACACGAAAGAGCTCTCCTTCCCTCTGTGAAGAAGCAAGCCCTATCCTGTTGCCAGACGAGGACGAAATCTTAGACGATTAAAGATTGCCATCACTCTTCGTGCACAAAAACCCTTTTCAGGGCTACCCAATACTCTCGAAAAGAAATAATAATTCAAATGGCTAATTGTATGTTAGAAAGTTAGATAATAAATAGACGTGAATCTATAGGGTTACCAGAGCTACCGCCAGGAAAATAACAGACCAAATAACCAATGTGGATGAAGCTATAAAATATAAAAAAGTTAAAAATCCTATTAGCATACAGATCATATCCAAAATTTCAACAATAAACGAAATAGATCAACAAGGAGTGAGAACTAACAACATAATAACAGCAATAACAACAGGAACGGAAAACATAGCAACAACAATAACACCTGAAATGGAAAAAACAACAACAATATCAACAAATGACCCACATGAAAAGAATAAAGCGGGAAGTAAAAATGCAACAACAAAAAAGAGAAACAAGGAGAGAGAACTCGCAACACAACAATAACACTAAATTCAGTAACGGAAAAAAACAAAAACAACACCTGAAATTGTTAAAACAACCATGACAATAACAACAGACGACTCGCAGGAAAAGAATAAAGCGAGAAACAAAGATTCAACAATCAACGAAAAAGATAAACAAGGAGTTAGAACTGACAACACAACATCAACAATAACAGGAAACACAAAACACAACAACAATAAAAGCACCTGAAATGGAAAGAATATCACCACAACAACAGATGATGCACATGAGGAGAATAAAGTAAGAGAGAAAATACACCAAATGAAACAAACTCCAATCAACATAAACCATGACAACAACGACAACATCAACATTACAGAAAAGGAAAACAGCTCCACCTTACACAGTAGTCAAGAACCCCGACCATGTAAACACATATCGGATAGAGAGATGGAAGAGATAAACAAAGCATCGTAAACCACACGAGAATCAAGCTTAGTGAGACTGATCGGGTTGAACGGTACGGAAAGGAATACGAACAATGGCAAACAATAGCAGCAAAAACAAGGAAAAGGGCATATGGAAATGGAAATAAAGAAGATAAAGGGAAACATCCAATAAAAGGCCCACAAAAAAATCAAAAGTATCAAACACGCTAGAACGAAGAATGACAACAATAGCAAACTAAAAACAATTGTGCAAAATGAACAAAACAGCACCAACGATAATACTGGCAACACCATCCAAAAATGTAGGTACCCAGAAAATACCTCTAAGAACAAAAAAGACAATAATAATCAGCAAACAGGAGATAGCAACAAACAAAGGATGTATCTGCAACATCAACAACAAAGGAAAATGGGCAATCACCAATACCAGTACCATGCACCAGAACACACTATCTTCATAGCCAGTGCAACTTCGAGACTGCTACGCATTAGTAACAGGAGCCTAGCAAATGCACTCATACAAAAACATGGCGGAGAGTTTAGGAATGTTAGACCGCCGAAGGATTATGTCATAATACAGTGCAACACATTGAAACAAGTCTGCAGATATATAGAAATCACAACCACAGCATGGCTCACAGTACAAATCACAAAGCACAAAGCCACAATCAAAAATAACAATAACAACAACAAAACAAGCACAACTCAAGATAAGGATAAATCCACCCAAAGACCATATTTAGCCAATCAAGCTAAATACAAAGCAATCCTTAAACTACCATGAACAATGGTACGGAAAAACAAACAAAATATCGAATATGACCTCAGATTTCACAAAATAACTTGCAAAATGGTTGTCAAATTACGAAGTCATCTAGGAATTGAAACGTCAACAATCCTACTAGAATTCTAACAGCCCCCACCAGCACACGTCAGAACTGGACAACATGGAACTAAAGTAAAACTACAGCAGTACATCAACAAACCCCGATACTGCAATACTTGCTGTAAATCGGGTCACTTTTCTTCCCGCTGCCATTCACACCCAAGATGTGGAAAATGTGGCGGCAAACACAAAGGAACATGCTTTATCAAAATACCAAAGTGTGCTAACTGTAGGGCTGATCATAAATCATATGATACCCAATGCCCCATAGCAGTACAAGAAAAAGTTATCATTCGACTAATGGATCAACAAAACATCTCCTATAATCAAGCCAAGAAAAAACATATGCAAAAGGAAATCATACCTAAAGAAAAAAGGCAGAAGCAAAACCCAAACCAAGAGCAACTAAAGAAAATAATGACAAAGATACAAGGCAAGCTTCAAATCAGGAACAAACACTAACACCTGCGAGAACGAGAAACCTAGATACAACCGCAAACCCAGAGATATTTTACAATAGAACAACCATTGACACCCATTAAAACCAACTACAAAAATCAATCAGCAACCAAAGGAGGAACGACCGAATTACTAAAGATGAATTTATTAGCATATATATGCAGCAAATACAGGACTACCTAGCATCACACCAGGGAGAGAACAAATCAACAACAAACAGAAAATATTAACAACAGCATAAACAATGAATACTGGGAAAAAATAATGCTTCGGCTAACAAAACAAAAAAAACAAGACCCCAGACAAGTTACTTATATGGCAATAGAATTGCAGATGGCTAAATAAAAACCATGGAGAACTAATCGCAGCAATCCACGGAACCATCACCAAGCCCAATATCATCTGTCTTCAAGAAACTCTATTTAAGGAAACCAGTACAAACATTCCTAAAATAACAGGCTATCAAACTACATACTTAAAACACAGAAGCACCGGCAAAAAAGGAGGATGCCTAGCCATATATGTACGTGACATTATCACAGACGCAGTAGAGGAAGTTATTAATGTGAACTCAACAGAAACACCAATTGAATTTTAAAAAATTGTCTTCACAGTAGCAACCAAAACAATACATCTGTACAACATATATGATCCAGGCAGGACAAAATAGCCAAAACAACAACCAACTTTTTCATCAAATATTCAAGAAAAGGGGCACAAACACTATTATCTGCGGCGACTTCAATGAACATCACACAGAACGGGGTAGTGACCGCACAGATACGAGTGGGAAAAACATCATAAAATACATAACAGAAGAACAACTAGAACTTTTGAACAACGGAACCCCCACACGTATAGACCCCAGCCAAGGCAAACTCTCTACCGTTGACCTCACCATTGCGACGCCTAGCCTGGCTGTAATTACCCAATGGGAAGTGATGCAACACTCTACATTAGGCAGCGACCACTCCCCCCTATGTACCACCATATACGTCTCGTGCCCAACTGAGTAACAAAAAACACAACAAAGATGGAAACTCAAAAATGCAAACTGGAACAGCTTTAAAAGACCAACTTAAATTAGTAAACCATGCGGAAATCCAAGTTGAGGATACAAATAAATATTACGACAATCTCATACAAATTATAAACGAAGCGGCAAATAAGAGTATACCCACAACAACAGGTTTCCATTATAAACAGACCGCAATCCATTGGTGGACAGAAAATTGCAGAATTGCCTTTCAGAAAAAACAGCCTTAAATCGCTTTAAACACACAAAAACCGCCTCTGACTTTCTTACATACAAGTAAACAGAAATCAACTCAAGGACGGTAATAAATGAGGCAAAAAGAACTCATGATGAAGATACTGCACAACGCTCAATCATCAAACAAATACTAAAGAAATCTGGAATAAAAAAAAGCCATGAAAGGCAAAACACCCACAGCTGCGCCGAAAATCCAGGGAACAAAAAACAACATGGAAGTAGCAGAGAAATTAGCCAAACACTTCGCTAACTCCAGCAGCGATAACAATCACAAACACGAGTTCTTACAGCAAAAATCAACATTTGAAAAAGAATTTCCCCACATTTTCAAAGATCGAGACAACATAGATTCGCCAACGCAACCAATTTGGCATAACAGGAAGAATGCACCGCTAGATAGCAAACTTCCTTACGGGAAGAACCTTTAAAACCAGAGTAAGAGAGGCCTTGTCCCAAACATATACTCTGGATAATGGAACCCCTAAGGAAGTGTGATTAGCCCAACCCTCTTCAATCTAATGGTCAACAATCTAACCAGCTATCTCAAAAATTGCCCAGTTGATCTGTCACAATTTGCTGATGACAGTAGTATCTGGAAAGCAGGAAACCCCAATAGTCAAAAGAACATCACTCACATTCAGAAAGGACTAGATATCGGCACATGGGCCAACAACTGGGGTTTCAACATATCCCAAATAAAAACAATTGCCATGCTCTTCTACCCAACTAACAAACGACCCAAATACCCTAAACTATATATAGAGAATCCGCCCATCCAATTCCAAAACAAGAACTACTTCCTGGGAATGCTACTAAATGAAACAATCAACTGGAAACCACACATACAACAAACTATTCAAAAATGTCAAAAAGATCTAAACATACTTAAAAACATAAAAGGCACTACATGGGGAGCTGATCAGAAAACTATGCTAATGATCTACAAATCTTTAATCCGAGCTAAGATACTCTATGGCTGCCAGATCTATTCCTCAGCCAACAAGGAAACACTTAGACAACTAGACAGCATCCAATATAAAGCATTACCGAACACCTCCCTGGAAGAACTACAAATCCTTGCATGTGAACCACCATTACTAAGAAGAGAAGAACACATACTTTGATACGCCTGTAGAATCTCAATAAATAAGGAGATCAATCCCACCAGAAAAATAATAAGTTAATGTCAAACCATTTTAGCTCAAGACTGGTACCATATCCTCCAGCAGCTAACAAAATACGCACACTCTGCAAAGAACTCAATTAAATAGAACTCTAAGAGGAACAAATACTTATCAAGGACCCCACAACTTGGAGAAATAACCAACCTAACATCAACCTAACAGCACTCCAACTGGTACATAAGCGCGACAAACCCAATATCACATTAACACAAGTACAAAGTCTCGTCAACAACAACTATGACGGATATGTAAAAATCTTTATTGACGGCTCAAAATCTAAAGAACTACATAGAACGGCTGCGGTAGTAGTGATCCCAGAACATCAGACCACATTTACGACAAGACTATCGGATGACTGTTCCATATATATCGCGGAATTCTGGGCCATCAACCGAGCCCTAAAATGGATAGTAACACAAAATCAAAAACAGTACGTCATCAGACTCACTTAGTGTACTTAAAAGTATTGAGACAGATAATTTCAAAAGGAGACAAAACCTTCTAAAGGACACTATGCTGACCATCAGGGAAGCAGATAAATCACACCAAACCATAGACTTCTTGTGGGTGCCATCTCACATCAATTTGCCTGGAAATGAAAAAGCAGACCAAGCAGCAAAAAGCAGTCTGATGAAAGACCAAATTGAACCCGTACAGTACAACAATCAGGAACTATATAGTCAAGTCAGGGACAGAATTAATAATAAATGGCAACAGCAATGGGAAAACTCCGCAAAGGCTAGACATCTATACCAACTACAAAAAGAGGTCACTAGAACCCAACGTTTGCTTAAAAACCTGGCAACCATTGATATTAAAATCATCAACAGAATCAGAACAGGTAAAACACTACTAAATGGCAGCTTTATGAAACATATAAGTACAGGACCCACGCCGGATAAATGTCCACACTGTCCAGAAACTACTGAAACATTGGAACATGTATTCAACATATGTCACAAATACCATCGACAACATACCGTCCTCCATCTACAACAACAAAAACTTGACTCATTTACATCATTCCCCCAAATTCTAGATAAAGGGTATAACAAAAACGTAAATACTACCTATATAAATATACTTAATTAACTAAAATCAATAGACATAAAACACAAAATATAAATATCAAAACCATCAACTAAATAAGTAAACATAAACATAGCCATAGAGTTAATATTTATCAATCAAGGGGCCATAGCAGATAATAACACCCCTAGCTCAAAAGCAGACCCACTTAACAATGCCTTAAATAAACAGACAAAAAATAAATATTATAACTACCAAATAAATAAATAATTAACGAGGCCATATCGGTTAAAGGGGCCAGAGCGGATAGTAATACTGCTAGTTTAAAAAAGCAAAACCATTTAACATTACCCTAAAATAAATATATATAATAAAAGAGAAAAAGGGAAATAAAGGGAAAGGGGGGATAATATAAACATTGTAATGCTAGGAAAAAAGGAAGAAAGGGGAGAAAGAGAAGAAGGAGAAGTGGAAACAAAAAAAGGAGAACATTACACTAAGTAGTGGCACAATGTAGGTACAGTAAAACCAGTCAAACGACAAGTGGCAAGATAAATACAAGTGTGATGAGAACACTGGGATCAAATAGTGAAAGCTCAAGGAAAAATAACACCAACCAACCGACAAGAAAAAGTAAAAAGAAAGGAAAAAGAAGGAAGGAAGAAGGAAAAAGAAAGAGGGAAGAAGAGAGTAAGAAAAAAGTGGGAAAAAGAAAAGGGAAAAGAAGAGAAAAAGAAGAAGGAAGAAATGAAATAACACCAAACACACCCCACTCCAACTCTAATTTTTTTATGTTTTTTTTATATTTTTTTAAAATTTTTTTCTTGATTTATTTTTTTACCTTTCCCAGGGTTCTCATTTCCTACGAGAATCCTTTTCGAACAATCTCTTTCTCGAAACCTAACTTGATCAATTTTGACCACCGCTCAAAATTAACAAGCTAAAATACCTAACAGTGACTACACTCATTTATGTCGCTAAGACATTTTAGCAATTAAATTTGTTAAGGACCTACAACATGTACACTATGTACTAGAAATATATTTATTGATAGGAAAGATGAAACATTCTATGACTATATGGATTTGATATAATTGCACAGGTGGCTTACACATTATTGGTATGATTTATGTCCATAGTAAAACTGGATTAAATTAGAAATAAGTGCGACCCGGGAATTTCAAGCGTAAACAATGGCAACATCCAGGAGTGTGAAGAAATAGAACTAGGCTAACCTGATTGTCGACAAAAACATGGCTGATCCATTGGACTTTATCTACTTTTACGTAACACGGTTTCTGATTAGATGTTGGAAATCTTGATTTCATGCTCGGCCTATTCTCACACTGATGTAAAGTACAACTAAACTATTTGGCAATTCACTAATTACACATATACTTAATACTTCATTTTAGAAGTAATAAGATATCAAATCGATTGGATTCTGTTTTTAACTAGAGTGAAAAAATTTGACAAACTAGCTTTCCTAAACCGGGTGCCTTCCTGCTTTGCCGTGACCCGACATGTTACTCTAAGGCGAGACTGCCATTTAACGCGGGTGCCGGGGAGACTGCGATAACACAACCTAGTGTAGTCAAAGTTACCTTTGGTCCCGACCAATTAAATAGCTCGACCCTCGGGCAATAACTGGTCGCGAAAGCACATAGTTGCGCATGCGACCTTAATTCATATAAACAAAAAATGTCTGGATACCTATCGTCGGTGCATCAACCCAAAAATATGAGTAGACTACACAAATAGGATGAACTCCAAATGCACATGGAGCATGCTAGTCCCCTGGTTGATGAACTGATCATGGAGCCAGGATTAAAGAAGATGAGGAGAGACAAAAGAAAGAAAAGAAAATTAAAAGAAGAATTTTGCCTCACCTTATTACGAGACAGACCAATAAAGTCACACCAATGGTGAGGACACCTCCACAGGCACCACAACCACGACAGCCACAACAACCGCTACCAGTACAAGTTCGTGAGGTTGATAACAGGAAACCACAATAACCACACATATGGCCTAATATGAAAAGTAAATACTGGAAGAGTGATGCTATTCATCTACCCTCTGCGCTCCCAACAAAAAAACTAAATTGGGAGAATGATTGGAGTAGAAGATGTGTGTGTGGGGCTAGACCTGAAAGATAGCAGCATTAGCCAGGTGTATTTTTATAGTTTAAACAAACACAGCCCTTCTCAGGGCTACCCAATACTCCAGAAAAGAGACTATTCAAGTTGTCAGTTTTATAAATGAGTAGTGTAAATATAAACACTCACTCTTGTGTTAATATGAGTGTGTGTGTGTGTGTGTGTGTGTGTGTGTGTGTGTTACATTTGAGCTTAGTTTGGCTGCTTCCCGTTTGTGGATAGTAGATTGTATGATTTGTTTTGGCTGCTTCCCCTTATGTGGATAGTATATTTATGGATTGTTTTGGTTGCTTCCACGCATGTTGATAGTGGATTGTATGGTTTGTTGTAGCTTCTTTCCCGTGCGTGGATATTAGATAGATTGGTTTGTGTTGGTTGCCTCCCCGTTTGTGGATAGTACATTTCTGTTTTGTGAACAGTATATAAGTAAGTGTAAGGATTGTTTTCCTTCACGTTCGTGCTTGACACAAATAAACCCAAGTGTCTGTCATTATCACCATTCCACGAAATAACACGGCTATTTCTGGATATTAGATGGGTAATATGTAGTGGAAAGGATACATGTTGAATGGAGGGTTCCACATAGCATGACTTTAGGAACAGACTGCAAATAGCCATGGGGCTCTTAAAAGGACTGCTAGGGGAAGAAACCGAAAGGTTACGATGCTGCATTAACCCTCCTAATGTCAGAGTGGGGACATTGAAGGAGGTCGAATATATTGTCCACAATATGAAGTGTTTTTTTTAAAATAATATCTTTCATTTGACAGAGTGACCTCATGTCGAAAAGTGTCTGGACCAGCTCAAGAAAGCAACAGAACTAATGAGTAATGAGCTAACAGAATACGTGAAGAAGATAAAAAAAAAATAACTGGAGTGAGGAAAGAAAGGAAAATGAAAACAAAAAGAGAAAGAGGAATTTGAGAGATTCAATACAAATTGGATGAAGATACAATAGAAGTTTAGAGAGATGGGTTATCGAGATTGGATTTCAGACAAGTTACAAACAAAGAAGAAAGGAATAATGGAAAAAGTCAGGCAATGACTAAATAAGTGCAAGAAATAGAAGAACACAAAGGTCCTTTTCAGGGCCACTCATATGTTTCGAATATATATTGTTTTCTTTGCCTAAACTCCCCTTATCACTAGACAGTCCCAAATATTCCCCATGTTAAATTCCCCTTGTCGCTCGACAGTCCCAAATAATATTCCCCATGTTAAATTCCCATTGTAATTACATGTTCCTACATAACTACAAATGCCTTGCATATGAAATTGTGTCTGTTTTATACATTTATACATAATGTGTCGCAGCTCTTCAAGGTGAACAATTTAATTTGAATGAAAGGTTTAACATATCACATATTGCCTTTTGTATTTACATGTTGCCAATCGAATCTATTACATTAGCAATGTGCATATTAGCGTTCATTACTTCCTTATTCATTACTCATCAAGCTTTAAAAAATACAGGGAATGGAGAGATATTTGCTGATCTAAAGTATGTATTACAAAATTGGATACAGATTCAGACATTTAACTACGGTACGTAATGAGGTTGTAGTATAGTATTATGCCTTGACTTTAGCTTTTCGCTCGCGTGACTTGGTAGTCTATGTTACGCCTACAATAAATTAATTGTTAATCACGCTGAACAACCCTCATGTATGTGGATTTGTACTGTATTTCAGTATTATGGCGCCAACACACACACATATACACACACACACAGACACACGCACACTCCGATTTAACTGTTTCAGCAAATGTAACCTAAATACGTTTGTTAAGTCGATAAAAGGTATTGATGTGGAGAAACGCAATTCTTTTCACATGCAGCATATGTCATGCAAGCACACAATTAACTCTGCACAGGTTGACCTATTAATAAAATTCACGTGTTTTCGAGCTTTGTTGTGCTTATACCTATGCCATCGGTAGAATAACAAAATATGCACAACAATATAATGGCCATTTCCACAGTTCACTATGCACATCATCATTTCTTCCCTTCATGTTTAAATGTATGATATTTCCAAACAAATATAATTAAAATAAGTTTGTTTCAGCTGGATTATATTCTCAAATCTGTTTCATCATCCGTCACAACATTACATTGAGGCAACGCTGAGTATGAATCAACTCTACAGGGCAGGACGGGGCATGAAAAAGATCGTTGATTGATTGATATTTAACGGCTCAACATAACTTTTAGGCTATTTAGCGCCATACAACAGGTTGTATTTAAACATGGTTAAAAATACTAAAGGTTTAATATCGACCAGCAATATAAAAAAACAAATAGTTCAATATAAAATGATAAGTTGTTGGTAACAGTAAAATATGAAGCTTCCCAAAAGATCATAAACACAGTTAACGTATTTTAGTGATAGCATGCAATACGTAAAAGCGTTCTTTCTGTAGTCGGCATTTAACTCTACTTTCAAAAAGAAATGATCAGTACACGAACCATATGTAACCTATATTTTAAATGATAAGCATCTCAACTGAACAGCTTGTTATAGTTGATGTGCAATAAAGATTAACTTCAGACACTATTCCAGAGAAGGTAAAGGCAAAGAAGAAAGGGATAACGGAGAAAGTCATGCAATGATAAAAGAATTGCAAAAGACAGAAGAAGAACCCAAATACCCTTTTCAGGGCCACTCATAGAATCCCAGTGAAGAGGTTGTAGGAACATCTAGTGAGAAGAGGATTTTAACATGACGAATATTATTTGGGACTGTCTAAAATTAATTCCTTCATGAGTACATGTGTGACTTTATTTATTTCTTCTCAACTGCATCTATTATAACAATTCGAACATCAAAATTTACATTGATACAGGCTTATGAAAAATATTAGGCTGCATTGTTCATATTATATAAGCATCATACTTTTATTACAGGGCACCTTACAAGTTTATATATATATATATATATATATATATATATATATATATATATATATATATATATATATATATATATAAACAATACAAGGTCCAATGCTTCTTCACATCTGGGAGTATAGGTTGCTTTCTCTCCAGGTCAAAGTTCACAATTTAATAAAATAATTAAAATTTTCTTTTAAACAGTCAAGAGAGACTTAAAATTTTCTATGCATTGCATATAATAGGCATAAACATAATCATGCTATGATCATTTGTGCCGCCTCCAAAGCTAAAGTGCAGCACATATTTTTTGTTGTCTAAATTCAGCAAGAAGACAAAGTTTTGATAAATATTGAATAGAAATTTTCATACCTTGCCCATGTAGCCTCCTTCATTGTGTATATTTCCCATTCAACTAATTACTGCTGTATTCCTCTTATCTTTTTCTGCGCATGGATTGCTTTCACACCGTAGACTTTTTAACAGTAATATACATTTACAGAATTCGCCATATACACCTTTCATGAGATGTAACTTTAGTTTTAAGAATGTTTATTTGGCTGTTCTAGAGAACAAGCTGCTAATATTTTATTATGTCTTCGTCCATGTACCCGTCCCCCCCCCATTGAGAAGGACAATACTAGTATTCTGATTTCTCATCTTGCACATCATAACTCATAAGCTGAAATTCTAAAACAGAACAAATTTAAAATGGATACGCCCTTTGTGGTTTCCAAAAGTTGATTAAGATCTGGTGACCGTTGCCTTAATTTTCAATAATTAACTTCTATTTGCACTCTTAAAATAATGTAAAATGTCATTAAAATAGTTTCTAGCAGCAGACAAAAGACATATGCTTCTTTGTACTAATATATACAGGACATGGTTGTTTCATTTGCTTTAAAATTAGGATAGATAGGTATTTCACATAATTTCACACAATAACTTTGTTTCATGTCACCTTGTGTGTGTGTTTTTTTTATAATTTCACACGATGTCCTTGTATCTTATCACTTTGTATGTGGTTTCGCATAATGTAACATAATATTAATACATTTTGACGCTTTTCTGTGTATTTTACTTCATTTACACACGATCATTACACCTTTATGTTTAATGTTTAAAATTTCATTCATTACATTTTCCATTAGAGATATCCTATTTTGTGACTTATATTTGGAAAAATATTGAAAGTATCCAACAATTACAATTAAAATTACTGAAGTGAAACCATGATCAAAGATCCTCCCTTTTATTGGCTAATTCAGATAAGAAAGAATATATTATACACATTCGATTAAAACGTTAGGGAAATATGCGTAACGCCAATTAGAGACTTTCAGTTAATAATGATTTTAGTTTATCAAATACTTATATTTGACAAATATTGTTCGGACTTGCTTACTTGACAAAAGGTGTGGCTAATCATTTTTTAATTTCAGATGTAAATATTTGCAAGGACATAACCTAATTCAAGTCGTTTTTGGCATAGTTTATTCATACAGAGGTATGACCCAAAGTTTAAAAGTACCATTGAATAAAGTTTAGACAAACAGGACAAGGAACGACGACAGAAATAGCGTACAATTTATTGTCAAACGAATTTAATGTCACTAGAAAAAAGAAGATATTTTGTTTAACACGCTATAGAAATACGAATATTTAAAAAGACTGTGTGCGTTCTCTTATTAACATTAAGTACCAGAGGATTAATTGGTACAAACGAAACTAATTGGATTCACCTAGCCACACAAATGTTAAAACGCCAATAATCATTACATACATAGGCGAAAAAAGAAATACATACAATTATGATGGAAACGTGTATTGGATAGGTCAGCAAATACATGCATACTCTGCAAAACACGAAAAAACAAGTATCTTGGATAAACATTTTGTGACGAGAAGGTTAAAAAAAGTTATGACATCAATGCTGAATCGTAAATACGTTTTTGACTCGTTTTCACTGTTCGACACTGATACTCTGGTACCTGACTAACTTGGATTCTTTTAATTTCAGATGTCAATAATTACAAGAGATAACCTAATTAAGTAGTTTTGGCATAGTTATTCATACAGAGGAATGACACAAAGAACACATACACCCAAAGTTTAAAAGTACCATTAAAGATAGTCTAGAAAAACGAGGCAAGGAATGACGACATAAAAAGAGTACAATTTATTATCAAATGAATTTAATCTCACTAGAAAACAATAGATATTATGTTTTACACTCTATAGGAATAATGATATTTCAAAAGACTGTGTACGTTTTTTTTATTAAAATTTAATACCAGAAGATTAATTGGAAAAAATTAAAATAATGGATTCACCTAGCCACTCAAGTGTTCAAACAGCAATAATCATTACATGCATAGCCGAAGGAAGACATGCATACAGTTATGGTAGTAATATGTATTGGATAGGTGAGCAAATACATGCGTACTCTGCAAAACACAAAGAAACAAGTATCTTGGTAAAAAAATTTGTGACCAGAAGGTTAAGAAACATTGTGCTGAATCGTAATTACGTTTTTGACTTCTCTGCACTGTTCGACATTGGTACTCTGGTACATGACCAAAATGGATTCAAAAGGCAATCAGAAACAACGTTGGGTTTGTACTCACTAACTATGATCAATACATAAGAAAAAGTTTGCTAAAAACAGAAATTCCTTGTGTTCCCCACTTAGAAGATATATAACCCATTCACAAATCATTATCTAGGGTTTATATACCTCTCTCATGTAGATGTTATTCTCTTTATTTACAAAACAGGAATATTCGTTTAAACAATAGTTTAATATGCAAATATATTAGCAACAATGTAAGTGTTACGAATCTAAATTAAATAACAGAAAGAAAAGAAACCAACAATTTCAGTAACATTCAGAATTTATTTCTCAAAGTTACATACAGAGTTAAAATTTAAAAGACATTTATGGTATTGATATTTAAATTCCCAACAATTCCAAATGCCACAGCATAAGTCCAAATGTATAGAATGTTCCGAATAAACTCTGATAGTTTTCACTGCCCTGATGTAGCACAACGATGCAATCCAGAACGTATTTCAATGACTTTCAATATTTCCAAATTATATTTTATTTCAATGTCGATGATCACTCATTAATTCCAAATACTAAATCTGATAAAAACTGGATTCCAGAAAATGACATAAAATAAGAAGCAGACAATTGTTTATCAAGCCTAAATTACACACATTTGCACTTGACCGAGACATTAGTCATTCTGATGAAATCTTTCAATTAAATTGCAAGCATGTCTCCTTCTAGACTATTCTAAGATCTAAAAGCAATGTCAACTTGTTATTCCCCATCTTACAATACTGTATCGAAGTTAGCGTATGGTTTGTAAAAATGACATTGACGAACAATCTGCATTTACAGACAAAAGATACACATACATACATACGTACATCCATCCATCCATCCATAGATCCATCCATCCATCCATCCATCCATCCATCCATACATACATACATACATAACTACATACATACATATACACACACATACATACATACATACATGCATACATACATACATACATGCATACATGCATACATACATACATACATACATACATACATACATACATAGATACATACATACATACATACATCCATACATCATACATACATAGTTGCATGTGTGCGTGCGTACACACACATCCATCCATCCATACAAACATGCATACATACATACATACATACATACATACATACATACATACATACATACATACATACATACATACATACATACATACATACACACGAACATATATACATACATAAGAGGGCCCGAGTGGCCCAGTGGTCTAAAGCGCTCTTCGTTAGGGATCCCTGGCATCTCACCTCTGTCTGCGTGAGTTCGAATCTCCTATTCGGCCAATGTGGATACGTGAGAAACCTTGACAGTGGCTTCTCGAGGGTCGTTGGCTCTTTCTGCGGGTTTTCCAGGGTTCTTCCTCCACCATTACTACTGGCCGCCATGTATAGCCAATCGTTTGCTGAAAAATGGCGTTATACCCTACAACATACATACATACATACATACATACATACATACATACATACATACATACATACATACATACATACATACATACATACAATATAATACAATACATATTGTTAAACAACCAATTTAAAACACAAAATTATCTTCTAATACAAAACTGTGTAGCATATATTTTACATATCACAATGAAATATTAAAAAAGAGAAACTTGAATGCATTAAACGAAATAAAAATGCATGGGGTACTTCCAAGTACAATACAAGCGTTTTTCAGGGAAATACTAAATGATATGAGAATACAATTATATAAGAATTGATACACAATTATATAAGAATTAATACACAATTAAAAGGGAATGGTTACAAAGTTAACTATTTCTCTCGAGACAATTATATCAGAATAGCCATCTTTCGTAATACATGATTTTAACACATGGGTTTTTCTTCAAAAATGAATTCTACCGTTGTGTGTTTATTTTAGAAGCAGTATCCAATCTCAAAAAGGCACAAAATAGATTCACAATTTTTATAATTAATTCACGTTGTGTACCATTAAAATCAACTATTCTTATATTCAATAAACGAAACACATATTTGTTTAATGATTACAACACAGTTTATAAAATGTGGTTCACATTCTTTATATATATATATATATATATATATATATATATATATATATATATATATATATATATATATATATATATATAAAGATATATATATATATATATATATATATATATATATATATATATATATATATATATATATATATATAATGAGAACCACATTTTACAAGTGTGTTGTAATGTCGAAACGATCAAGCAGATTTGGGGAAAATATATACTTAATGCGCTGTGTGTCCATGAAAAAAGTAATTTGCTCCATTGCCTCGATATAGCCAATAATGTGTGTTCTAAGTGCCAGTACAATTCAACCATCTTATTACTTACAGACGACTTTATATATATATATATATATATATATATATATAATGAGCTTTTAGCTCCTAGCTCCTTCTCTCACAAAGTTTTCAAATAGTTTCGAGGACCTATTGTTGATGGATTATTACAGGTTAAAGATGTTTTACTCAAACATTTGAAAACAATTTAGTTAAGGTTTAATTATTTTTTCTTCAACGATGTATCAAGGAAGACAGGAAGAAAACTCTAGATAATACATCACAACATTATGTATTATAATGTTTTTATAATCTGTCAAATATATAAAATATTTAACATTGTCATATTCCCCAGAACGTTGAAGCATTAATACGGTTTTAGTTCATTGATGTTATAAACGATAACTACCATATACATTAATCAAATATAAAACAAAATTATATTTATCGCAGCATTGAACGCTCGTGAGAGTTGTCCAAGCGTGTAACATATCGCCATGGTGTGTAATCACGGGAAAGCTACAATGTAGGCTGATTTTAGTGATACACGGAGTAAAAACACATTTCACACAGATCATTTGTTATCCATTGTGTGGAACTTGGTTTGCGGTCGTGTGCTGAATTTGTTTCAATCAGATTTTAATCGAAGTTTATCTTCGTTCAGACGAACAGTCTAGATGTAGGACACAAGACCGACATATTTAGCCAGAGTATATGAGCGATGCATGAGATTCCCATGTTTACATCATCCACACCATCCACCTTGTCCACAAGACACTGTTTCTTATTTCCTAAATCTTCTTCTACAGACACCTTCATTTAACTCAGATCGCCATCTCACCTCTTGTTAGTTCCCTTC
This sequence comes from Unio delphinus, assembly GCA_029339505.1. Classification (NCBI taxonomy): domain Eukaryota; kingdom Metazoa; phylum Mollusca; class Bivalvia; order Unionida; family Unionidae; genus Unio; species Unio delphinus. Next base: position 20,667,004 of record JAQISU010000115.1, read on the forward strand.
ATGTCTAATGACCCGTTGCTACGGATGGCTTTGGACCAGGCCCTTTTGTGGACCAGATGTATGATCGTATGATAGCATTTTGTCGGACCAGTGCTTAAGTAGGGTTGAACTGATGTGCGTGTGTGTGTTCTGTGACCATCAAGCTATTTACCCTCCAACTGGTGTCTTGATGGATTATCGACTTTGTGGTTAAATGAATGTCATACTTAGAGTTTAGCTCCAAGGGAACTAAATACCTAAAATAAGTCTAGTCTCTCTCACCGAAAGAATATTCCGTAGAAACGTGGTTTTGCTCATCTCACAAAATGGCTGAAAGTCATCTCCAAAGTTTTGTATGTAGCAAACGGGCACGTTTCCAAATACGGCGTTTTATCCTGATAAAAGAAAGCGAGAGAATCCGATTACTTTTGATTCCCGCTTTCTAAGGAATCACCATAAACTATTCGATTCTACAGAAATTAAAACTTTCTATCATGACTCCCTTCTCATCACTTCGCACCCATCACTTTTGTATCACAATTACAATGGTTAATCCCTTGCAATAGGTTCAAATCACGATGCACTTCGTGTCTCAAAATTAAATTAAGAAAGCTATTTTTTTTACAGTTTTAGTAATGTATAAACTATTGTAATTATACACATATAAATGTTAGCTACTTTTATTGTTTTGTCTAATTGGATGGTTTTATATATTTCAGTGACCTAAATTAGATAAATGGTTTTCAAGTTTGTCTATTTTTTAATGCACTGTATGGACTATTTCCCACCGTTGTGTACTGCTCTAGGTAAAAACATGAGAAGTTGAAAGAATGTAGTGAAAAAGCCTGAGGAATAATTGGAATTAAGCAGATAAGAACAATAATATTATTGCCAATGGAGTTGACCCTACTATGTTATCTTTGTTTGCGAATCGAGCGTTTGCACAAGCAAATGCGCATATGGAGTCGCAAACGTTGCCCCAATTGGAAACAGGTTCAAATTCATCACCATTACGTGTCCATCTGACCCTTGTATACCTCTGGAAATGCTTGTACATGATTTTTGACATGCATTTTGCATCCACGTCTACTAGAAACATAAAAATTATGGGCTTCTTCTCCAGTTCTGCGCATAGGGCCTTAAAATCACAATAATGACTTTTACAGAATGCTTCAGAAACAACCAGTAGAACATCGCAACAACTTTCCGTACAGCGGATGATTTAATCTAATATATATCTACCTGGTTCGAAATGACTTTCACCGATACATAATAATAATAATAATAATAATAATAATAATAATAATAATGAGGTCTTTGTATAGCGCCTAATCTTTTAAAGCTCTAAGCGCTTTACACGATCAATAATGATATGACTACACTACAGAACAACAAATGACAAAAACAATGAAATTGGAAAACATAAAAACATGCTGAAAACATATATGATACAAAAATGATTAGGTCACTAAGTTTGTCCCTGCAGTCGAAACAGGTGAGTCTTAAGAGCACTCTTAAAAGGGACCACTGTGTCTTTGTGTCTAATTTCAACGGGCAATTAGTTCCACGTTGCAGGGTCCTGGTGTGCAAACGAACGTTGTCCATATGACTTTGTTTTCACCTTGGGAACAATGAGTATACGATTATCAGAATAAGAGCGTAAGGATCTAGCTAGTGTATACACATGGGTGAGGCTGGATAGGTATGTTGGACTGGAGTCTGTCATTGAAATATACCACAGAAAACAAATTTTGTGTTTGATTCTGTATCGAAGTGATAGCCAGTGTAGTAGGGTACAGAGCAGTGGCGAGGTGTGATCTGATCGAGGTACTCTAAAGATGATCCGTGCAGCTGTGTTTTGAACTTTTTAATGTTTCTGGAGTAAATATTGTGATGAACCCGACATAATTGAGTTACAATAGTCCAGTCTTGAAAGTACTAATGAACACACAAGTGTTTTTGTGGCATCAACTGAAATATACTTACGAATGGAACTGATGCGTCTCAATTCAAGATATGCAGCCCTGCAGATGTTCATGACGTGAGATGACATGACATGACATAATAATAATAATAATAATAATAATAATAATAATAATAATAATAATAATAATAATATAATTAATCACAACAATAATAATAATCAACTTATAATAATAATAATAATAATAATAATAATAATAATAATAATAATAATTGTATGATGTCTACATTGTCTAAAGGAAAGCATTACTGACAAACATACATACATACATACATACATACATACATACATACATACATACATACATACATACATACACAGCAGTATTGTACATCTATCCATATTTGTAAAATAGAAAAACACGAAACATTCATACTGCTGACAGCAGTTTCTTCAACTTCGTCTCCATACATCACAAATGATTAAAGAATAAGCCAATAAACCACTCTCTTCACTCACGTTTTGTTTACTTTATATTTTCACTCACTTTTTGTTTGCTTTATATTTTCACTCACTTTTGCTTACTTTATATTTTCACTCAGTTGATGTTTACTTTATAGTTTCACTCACTTGATCTTTACTTTATATTTTCACTCACTTGTTGTTTACTTTATATTTTCACTCACTTGATGTTTACGTTTGTATTTTCACTTACTTGCTGTCTACGTTTGTATTTTCACTCACTTGATTTTTTCTTCATATTTTTACAAATATATTTAATTAATAATTTTACTACCACCTGCGGGTTCGGGGTTGTAGAATTGGCTCGACGTGCCTCGCCACGTGTCGTAAGAGGCGACTAAGTAGAGGCGACCTGTTTGCCGTGGGTTGCGACCCGTGTCCTGGGAGGAAAGGATCCTGGTAGTTGAGCGGAGGCTTCTCCGATGCAATACACTGCTTTGGCCTCTACTTCTCTTAGACGGGTGGTCGGGATGGGCCCGGTCACACAAATCGGCTGGTCACACCGAGCCGTTAGAGATCTTTATTTACTTGCTCCCCTTATCTATCTTTCTTGTATCTCTCTTGATACCACCGTTGCCCATTCATTCTATCATTTTAGCGTTCACTTTTCTAAGTATTAGAAGACCCTCTAGAAGGCGGTGGCTTAACGGGTTCAATCGGGAGGTAATTTTACCGACCTGTGAAGGAAAATTCAGGGGTTAATCCTAGGTAATTTTATTTACTGAATATAGCATCTGTGTATCCCTGGCACTTAAAATGTGTCCCTTTGTTGGGCTCCATGGTGGGCGGGGAGCATGGGTGCTGAAGTTTTAACAAACATGGCAATTTAAAAGGAAAACAACAAACGTACCAAACCACTATCTGACTCTGATGAAAAATCTTGCGGCGTGGAATCATTTCCACGCTTCATGGTTATCCAATCTAAGGATGATTCTAGACCAATCGCTGCACTATCTCTGTTTGTTATCGAGAAAACAATTTCGGGCTCTATTGGCACACCAAAAAGTGTGAAAAAAACTAAAATCGGGTTGCCTTCTTGTAGAGTTTGAGCGAACTGGTCAAACATTCAATATCATGAAAATGAAAACATTCTTTGATATTCCAGTGACCTCTTTCGCTCACACTAAACTGAATAAGTCCAAAGGCGTGATGCGGTGTCGTGACTTGGCTGGAGTCACCGACACAGATATCATCGAAGCGATAAAACATGAAGGTGTCACTGCAGTGCGTAGAATACGTATTAAACGTAATAACAATCTGCAGGACACCAACACATTTGTACTCACCTTCAACAAACCAACTTTACTTTAACTTTAAAGTGGTCAAAGTTGGGTTTTGCAAGTTAAGGTCGAGATATACATTCCAAACTCCCTTCGATGTTATAAGTGTCAGAGATACGGCCATCACGAAGACCGATGCTCCAAAGACAAAGTATGTGGCCGATGCGGAGATCGCTCCCATCAGGAAGCTGATTGTAGAGCAACTCCGCATTTTGTCAACTGTGGCAAGGAACATCACGCCAATTCCAATGATTGTGATACTTGGAAACAGGAAAAGGAAATTCAGAGGGCAAAGTTTACCTCCAACATTTCCTACCCAGGAGCATTTAATACATCTCCTTATGAAAGCCTTCTCGCGGATGCGAATGAACCACCTTTATCACATCGTAGGGAAATGCTTTCTGCAAAGTACGCTCTCGAATTCAGATCAAACCCTCTGAACCCTGCTTTTTCAGCTGTTTTTTTAACCAAAATACAAAACTTTATATGAAAATAAACCAAATGCTATGCCTTCATTTGGCATAAGAACATCATCAAGCCTTGCCAATATCAAAATTAATCTCTCTACCCAGAAGCCAGAAAACTTGTCCAGGCGAAAACGTCCCTTCCTGGCCCATCCGTCTCCACAGTTGTGAAACACAATCCAAAGATCTTGGGTATTATCTTCGACAGAAAACTGACTTTTATTCCACATATCAAGAATTTGAAAGCTAAATGCTAAAAAGCTTCAAATCTACTTAAAGTAATTGCTCACACTGACTGGAGTGCTGACAACAATGTCATTATCAATTTGTATAGAACATTTATCCGCTCCATATTAGACTACGGATGCGTTGTTTATGGTTCAGCTAGGAAGTCCTATTTGAAAATGCTTGACCCAATTCGCCATCAGGGAATAAGACTCTCTCTAGGAGCATTTAATACATCTCCTTATGAAAGCCTTCTCGCGGATGCGAATGAACAACCTTTATCACATCGTAGGGAAATGCTTTCTGCAGAGTACGCTCTCGAATTCAGATCAAACCCTCTGAACCCTGCTTTTTCAGCTGTTTTTTTTTTTAACCAAAATACAAAACTTTATATGAAAATAAACCAAATGCTATGCCTTCATTTGGCATAAGAACATCATCAAGCCTTGCCAATATCAAAATTAATCTCTCTACCCAGAAGCCAGAAAACTTGTCCAGGGGAAAACGTCACTTCCTGGCCCATCCGTCTCCACAGTTGTGAAACACAATCCAAAAATCACGAAGGATGCGCAAACACAGACGTATCAACCCGATTCAACAACAAGTGCCAATATCCCTCATTATAAGCCACAGAAAAGCACAACATCAACTCAGACAATATTTAATAAAAGCCCACCACCAATAGCTCCACGAAATAAACAAACAGCACAACAAAATAAGCAGCAAAAGGGGTCTGATGACCCCATTAAACTGTACAACATGTTTGAAGACCTTGAAAGCATGGATGTAGAAGAAATCGCTCCATGTACTCAAAGTAGCTCCAAACCTAGTAAAACCAAATATACTCCCGTACTTCCTCCAGATAAATAACAATACAAATTTTCTCCGCAAATAGTCTAACCTAGCTCCAGAATCTCCAGCATAATTTTGTAATGAAGAACACCAACATACATTGGAAATGGAACTGTTGAGGACATAAAACTAACTACAATGATATTATTCTGCTTTTAAATGATCACGATCTGCTGTACTATGTTTACAGGAAACATTCCTGAAAGAGACATATCAAATTACATTTAAAAACTTTTCCCTGTTCAACATGTACTTTCGAAACACTGACAGGGCCTCAGGAGTAGTTTCTGTTGTTGTGAAGATTATAGCCCCTCACAAAGTCATTCCTTTAAATATAAATTTACAAGTCATTGCTGTAAGAGTCACTTTATATCGAGTGATTAATTTTTGCACTATTTACTTATCACCAAACACCAAACTAGTAAAAAATGAATTAGACAATATTTTTCAACAACTTCAACCGCCTTTTGTTTTACTCGGGGATTATAATGCCCATAACATTCTATGGGGATCGAATCACATAAACGGCAGAGGCCAAAAAGTAGAAGATTTCATTTCTAGCCACGATTTGTGTCTGTATAATACTAACTCACTGACATATTTACACACAGGAACGGGTACCTACACATGCATAGATTTGACACTTCTTTGGGACTATGAATGGAAGGTCGCTGATGACCTTCACAGCAGTGATCATTTTCTAATCTGTCTTGAAAATAACTCTAAAACTGATGACGCAATTCCACAATGGAATATAAAGAAAGCCGACTGGGCTATTTTTGAAACACTATGTAAAACTAGACTAAATAATGATACAATATTCAACGCTGTTAATCCTATACAGCATTTTACTTCAATTCTAATTTCAATTGCAGATGAATCTATTCCTAAAAACTCACCGAATAGTAAAAAGCCGCAAAAACCATGGGTAACCAAGGAATGCAAGGAAGCCATTAGACAACGCCGAGAATCATTAAAACAATTCAAAAATCGTCCAAAGCCCGAACATTTAAACAAATATCGTATTGTGCGGGCTAAAACACGACGCACAATCAAAGAATGTAAACGTGCATCCTGGAAGAAATATATTTCTTCTATAAACTCTCGTTCCTCAATGAAACAAGTTTGGGATACTATTCGAAAAATAAACGGAAAGAGGAAACACAATTATATTCGACAAATGAAAACAAGCAATAACATTTTTAGTTTGAAACGTGACATAGCAAATAATCTTGCCAATAGTTTCTCAAAAAACGCATCATCATCTAATTATTCAGAAACCTTTCGAAGATTAAAATCTCAAAAAGTGAAATCACGTTTAAAATTTACATCGAAGAACTCTGAATGCTATAACCAGCTGTTTTCTTTATTGGAGCTTAGGGGTCTTTAGACAAGGCCCATGATACATCCGCTGGGCCTGACAAAGTGCATTACCAGTTTTTGAAACACCTCATAGAATCTCCTCTGACATTACTGCTGAAAATCTATAATGATTTACGGATTGCTGTTAATGTACCTAAGAGCTGGAAAGAAGCAACAGTAATACCAGTTCCCAAACCAGGTAACGACATTGAAGATTCAATCAGCTATCCACCCATTGCACTGACAAGCTCTGTATGCAAAACAATGGAACGAATGATTAATTCTCGACTTGTGTGGTACTTGGAAAGTAACAATTTAAAATCTCCTTTCCAAAGTGGCTTCCTTATGGTCGTAGAACCACAGATCATCTGGTTAGACTGGAAACATTTATTCGCGATGCATTTATCAAGAAGGAACATTTAGTAGCAGTCTTCTTTGATTTAGAAAAGGCATATGACACAACATGGAAGTACGGGATACTAAATAACCTGCATGATCTGTGTCTACAAGCCCGACTGCCATCATTCATATAAAATTTTCTCTCTGACAGAGAATTCAAAGTACGAGTGGGTTCTTCCCTCTCCGATGTGCACCAGCAAGAGATGGGTGTGCCCCAGGGCAGTATTTTATATGTGACACTATTTAATATCACAATCAATAGCATCACCAAGTGTTTAGCTCCTGGTGCGGATTGCTCATTATATGTTGATACTTTTTTAATTTGTTATCGATCAAAGCACATGTATACCATTGAAAGGCAACTGCCACAAAATATCAACAAGATCCACAATTGGGCCAGTAATAACGGTTTCAAATTTTCAAAATCGAAAACAGTATGCATGCATTTCTGTCAGTTGCGAAGACATCATGATGACCCTAAACTCAGGCTAGACGGAACACTTATTCCAGTTGTTGAGGAAACAAAGATCTTGGGTATTATCTTCGACAGAAAACTGACTTTTATTCCACATATCAAGAATTTGAAAGCTAAATGCTAAAAAGCTTCAAATCTACTTAAAGTAATTGCTCACACTGACTGGAGTGCTGACAACAATGTCATTATCAATTTGTATAGAACATTTATCCGCTCCATATTAGACTACGGATGCGTTGTTTATGGTTCAGCTAGGAAGTCCTATTTGAAAATGCTTGACCCAATTCGCCATCAGGGAATAAGACTCGCTCTAGGAGCATTTAATACATCTCCTTATGAAAGCCTTCTCGCTGATGCGAATGAACCACCTTTATCACATCGTAGGGAAATGCTTTCTGCAGAGTACGCTCTGGAATTCAGATCAAACCCTCTGAACCCTGCTTTTTCAGCTGTTTTTTTAAACCAAAATACAAAACTTTATATGAAAATAAACCAAATGCTATGCCTTCATTTGGCATAAGAACATCATCAAGCCTTGCCAATATCAAAATTAATCTCTCTACAGTTCAGAAAACGTTTGTCTCGGAAACACCACCTTGGCTCTTTGAGCAACCCAGGTGAATTTTACGTTACAAGATGGGATTAAAACTGAGACAAACCATGCCATATTCATGAACTCTTATCATGAACTTTTTAACGATTTTACAAATTACACTAAATTTTATACTGATGGATCAAAGGTTGATGAAAAGGCTGCTGCAGCCTTCGTTAGTGGCAAACACATAACCAAAGCGCGCTTGCCAAACGATTCATCCATAATTTCAGCGGAAATCAGAGCCATAGACCTTGCTCAGAAATTTATCGAACAGAAACGCATGTAAAATAGCATTATCTTCTGTGACTCATGATCAGTGCTTCAGTCGCTACACAATAGAAAACTGGATAATCCATTATTAGTCAATATTCTCGTAAAAAAACTCGGAGCTTAGTATCTCCTAAAATATAGTATACTGTTGGTTACCTAGCCATATTGGTGTTATAGGTAATGAAGAAGCAGACCGGGCTGCTAAGATTGCTCTATCCCAAGAACCATCTGATTTTAAATTACCGTTTACTGATTTTAAACCTTGTATCAAAAACGTACCTACGACAGAAGTGGCAGGCGTCATAGGATAATGCAGTCAATAACAAACTTCATGCCATCAAACCAACCCTGGGAGAATGGACTCCTTCCTACAGAACTATCCGTAGAGAGGAAGTTGTCATTGCAAGAATCAGAATCGGTCATACATACATTACCCACTCCTGAATACTGAAAGGTGAAGACCCATCATGGTGCGTTTCTTGTAATGAACCATTCACTGTTAAGCACTTTATGACCGAGTGTTCCGACCTGCAACCTATGCGTGATAAATACTATGATGTAAATGACAAGAAGGAACTTTTTGATACTTTACAAATCACTCGTATTTTAGATTTCCTGTATGCCTTCACCTAGAATATGTTTGTTTAATGCAAATATGGCCTCCTATTTTCAACATATTTTCATCAACATACACCATTTTTATCTCCCGTTGATTGGGAATCTTCATGTGTTTCTGTTACCAACATCTTACAATTTTATATTTAACTATTGTTGTTTTTTTTTATATCGCTGGTCGATATTAAACCTTTCTTATTTTAAAATATATAACCTATTATATGGCGCTAAATAGCATTAAAGTGATAACGCGCCGTTAAAATTCAATCAATCAATCAATCAATCAATCAATAAATCAATCAATCAATAATTTTACTCACTTGGTGTTTTGTTGGATTCGTTTCTATATACTATTCTTCTATAACTTGAAGACCGCTCCGGTGGCCTAAGTGGTTAGAGCGTCCACCTCCGATGCGGGAGGTCGCGGGTTCGAACCCCGGTCGAGTCATATTAAAGGCTGATATAAAAAAGAACTAACAGTTGCCTTGTTCAGCATTAAGAGATTTGTGTTAGGACTTGTCGACATTGTCTCAGAATAACGGGTGGGACGTCCCGTTAGATATATCTTGATCACTATAAACTGCCACAGTGCAGACATCGTAGGGATATGACTGACCAATTGTTAAAGATCCAAATCAAATACACACACGCTTATTTTTTCACCCGAAATATATATGCGACCAATAATTAAATTATGGTATGTTTTCATACATTTTGGCATTTATTGTTCGCTAAAGGAGCATTTCTAGTTTGCTTTCGGAGCATTTACTGAAATGCAATCACCTTACAATAATCTTATTCCCTATTTCATTTTAAAGTAAAGAAACTTCTAGCAGCACGAACTTGATGCCCTTGTTTAATGTCGTGGTATGGTATATGCATAATATCTATATATTACAATCAAGTTGTGACACGATAGGATAGGTTCAGTTTCGCTTCACTAACAATTTATACAGGTTGTCAGACAGAATCAATTACATGTCTACTAAAACTAGGTTAGTACAAACACAGGTAAATAAAAACTACTGTTAATAATAGATGAATTATACTATCCTCCTCTTTGTCAGTCATGTAGAAGTCTCGAGAAGACAATTTACTTAATTGGTTTTTCTTTTTAAAATGGTTTTACTATTGTAGGTTTTCAGCTAGAGTAACATGTATTAAATAGCATACAAACTTACGTATTTTGACTTATGTGAGAACTACTAATTAATTCTTTGGTAAATTTTACTTCCGCTTGCAGCACATTACGGCACTTTCAAGATCTAGTACAAAATATCGAAGGTTGCCTGAAAAAAAGTGAACAACAGTGTCTGAAGTTAATCTTTCTCGCACATCAGCTTTAACATTCTGTTCAGTTGAGATGCTGATCATTTAAAATACATGTTACATATGGATCGTGTATGACTTATTCCACTTTGAAAGAAGAGCTAAATACCCACTACAGAAATAACACTTGTACGGATTGCATGCAATCAGAAAACAACGTTAGTTGTGTTTCTCATCTTTGTCATCCCCACCCCACCCACCCCCATCCTCTTTATACCCTGTACAGTTGATTCATACTCAGTGTTTTATTTTGAAATATCATACATTTATACATAAAGGCAAGACATGTTGCTGTGCATAGTGAACTGCGGAAATGGTCATTATATTGTTGTGAATGTTTAGTTATTGTACCGATGTCATAGGTCTAATCATCACAAGGCTCGAAAACACGAGCCTTACATTAATAGGTCAAACTGTGCAAAAGTAATGGACTGTGCTTGCATGACATGTGCTGCATGTGAAAGGAATTGCGCTTCTCAATAATAATAATTAGGCAATAATTATATCCTACTTAACAAACATAGTTAGGTTAATCTTTCTGAAAAGGTTATGTCGCTAAGTGTGTGTGTGTGTGTGTGTGTGTGTGTGTCTCTGTGCGAGTGTATGTATGTGTGATTGTCTTTGTGTGCATGCATGTATATATGTATGTATGGTTCAAATAACGATGTTGATTTGTAATGTATGTATGTATGTATGTATGTATGTATGTATGTATGTATGTATGTATGTATGTATGTATATATATATAGCAGCAAAGAGGGTGAACAGACCACGTTTTCGAGCAAAAATAAGGCTTCCAACGAAATCTCATTTTAACCAAAAAAAAATAAGTCTCCATTTTGGCAAACGGAGACTTTGCGATTTTTCAATCAATTTAGGTCGCAACAATGTGGTCATCACCCTCTCTGCTGCTGCAAGTTAACAGAAATAATAATTTATTTTAACCAAATATTTGATCGAGTCCGATACGATATCGTGTCCGAGGATCATGTAAATTTATTGTTATAAATCCATGCGGGGTTGACTGAGCGTTACTAAAGAAATTTTTAAATTTATTGAAGTCCATATCGGAACACCATGTCTGCCAAATATTTCGAAGCGTATGAGTATCAACGCCGTTAAATACACACAGTAAGTTACAGTTGTCTCTAATCACTTTTGGAATCTGAGTGTATCGTTGAGTGACATATATCACGTCAGTGTTTTTATGCCTGCCTCTGGAAAATATCCTAGCTGAGTTTTTTTGATTGTCTAACATCACATCGTCGTATACGACTAAATTGTTAATGTACCCATCAAGGTCATCCACGGATGGCGCCTCGTCAATATCAGTTATGAAATCAATGGCGTTTTCACCCTTAATTTATGATGCATTCTCGTTAAAATCTTTTAGCACTTCATAGCATCGTTGATCATCTACGCTAGGAGCAACTAAATACAACTTATCCCATTTCATCCATCTCATTATTAAATTGAGCAACAATTGCGTTTTACCGGATCCAGATGGCCCGATTATAATTGCGCGGATAGAGTTTGGTAGTGCTACATGATGCTTAACTGGTTCTTTTGTTTTAGTCGCTGAAAAATCAATTATATCCATATTTCTATACATAAATTATGGATCTATATTGTGTGAAGTGTAAAACGCGTACTGGCACAGATGACTTGACGACGATTACAACTAGAAATAACCGATCAGCGCTTTCTGGTAAATGCGTGCAATGTGGTACAAAGAAATTTAGATTTGTGTCTATGAAACCCGGAAATGTTTTAAAAAAAAAACGAGGAGGTGATATCGCAGCCAAATTGGCAAAGCTCCCTGGAACCCCATGGGCAAAGTATCCAGGAGAAAAACACCTTCCAGGATATAGCTACTGTGGACCGGGAACACGATTAGATATCAGACTTGATGATCAAAATCAACCTCGACGTGGTGAAGAACCAATAAACGTCATTGATAAGGCCTGTCACCTTCATGATGTCGCTTATAAAGGCAGCAACCTGCAACACAAGCATCTAGCAGATGTGAAATTAATTCATGCGTTAAATGCTATTCCTGATAAATCCTTCAAAGAAAAATTGGCTTCCTTTTTGATAAAATCGGCTATGAAAAGTAAATTGATGTTAGGTGCTGGTAATTAATAACAACATGGAATCTATTTACTATTCTCCAAAAGGATACTGGCGGGGTAGCGCTGCAATCAATAAACTCGCTAGCGCTGCAAAAGTGAAAAAAACCACTGCGGCTAATTGGTTATCTAAACAGGCTATTTGGCAAATTTATCTACCTGCACCTAAACGAGTTAATTACTCGCATTTTGATGTTACCGGACCCAATGAAGTTCATCAAGCTGATTTATTGTTTTTACCACATGACAACGGTTACAAATACGCGCTAACAGTAGTTGACGTTGCGAGTCGATACAAACAAGCAGAACCGCTAAAAACAAAGTCAGCTACTTCAGTAGCTTCTGCATTTGAAAAGATTTATCGAAAGGGTCCTCTGCGTTGGCCGAATCTGTTACAAGTTGATCCTGGCAAGGAATTTCAGGGTGTAGTGTTATCAGCGATGAAACATCACAATGTCACAATACGACGAGGGCATACTGCGTTACATCGCGATCAGGCAATTGTAGAACGATTTAATCGGACTCTTGCTGAGCGGTTATTTGGATATCAATACGCAAAAGAATTCATTCAAGAAAAGCGATCCCGGGAATGGGTCAAAAGGTTACCAGCTGTGATTACCGCACTGAATAACGAGATCACTAGAACAATTCACATGAAACCTATCAACGCGATTAAAAAGAAGTCTATACCTAAAATGGAAATTCAATGGATTTCACAAAATGATTCTAGCGTTTCCCAGCCAATTCTTGGTAGTAATGTCACTGTTAGGTATTTATACGAACCAGGAGAGCTGGAAGGTGGTACAAAAAGGGCTACTGATCCTATTTGGAGTGTTACTGTACATAAAATATCCGGCATAACACGATCAACTGGTAGACCAGCAATCTATAGACTGGATTCAACTGCTCCTCAGCGGGGTTTTACTCGACAACAACTGCAAGTAATACCCGAGGATACTCGATTACCACCGCGGGGTCTTAACTAGCACCCCCCCCCAGAGGCATTGTGCTGGCACCCCGGCGCCTGTTGCACTCAAGACATGTTAGCATCACATTATCTCTTGTATGACCAATACTGCTATTTTTTCTATCCACGGTAAATTGTCGAGAATCCCTATCTGACCAACACCAATTCATTACACAATTGCAACTCACGCAGTGATTATTCTGTTGTTGTCGTAACGCGATTATTAATTCAACATCAATATCAAATTCTCTATTTTTTTTTTATCCTGCTGTTTATAACCAGAAAGTTTTTTCCTGATTATATCCTTGACGTTGTCGGAGCTGATAATATCACTTATTGCATTGTCTGTAGAATTTTCAAGGATAATTCTTCTAAGTTGATTTATTTTTCGTACTCTGGATACTGCGAGATAGACTAAATTCGACCATTCGATGCGATTATCCACCATCCAAACAATTGTGTCTGTGATAGTCAATCCCTGTGAGGAGTGTATCGTCGCTGCGTAACCTAACGTCCATGGGGATTTATCAGCACGCAATGCATTTTCGACGACGCTGATATCAACCAGCACAATATCATTTAATACGAGAATTTGTTTTTCACGTTGTCCTGGAATATCAACTTCAATGTTCTGTTTTCGTGTATCCGAAGGCCTATAACAAAGAGGCACAGGAAGTGTTGAAAAGTTTTCTTTATGCAATTTAAATAACTTCATCTGGAGTGTGTCTCTGACTATTTTTCTACTTGCAATTATCAAATCGTTTGGTCTCCACGTTTCCCAAAAATCTTTTAATGGAGTTTCTGAAATTATTTCACGCGCTATTTCGCATTGGATTCTGTCCGGTTGTAGTCTAATTAGCGCTTTGAATTCTCGTAATCGTTCATCAAGTGATCTATAATCAGTGGTGATTTCTTCATAGTAGTCTACAAAACCCTTTAGCCATTCATGTGGAGATGCACTGACAAATGGTGGTGGTTGGCCGTGATCACCGCACATAACGACTTTTGGGTTTTTGTTTAACAACCACTCGAGAAATGTTTGTAATACATCTAATGACACTGTGCATATTTCATCCCAAATTATGATTTCAGGAATTAATTTATCACCCATACGCTCAGGAGTCCATTTGTCACCCTTCCATCGAAAAAAACTGTGGTAGGTACAGGCATTTACCTCTCGCTGTATCATCTCTCTGGCGAGTCTGTGAGTCGGTGTTAACACAATCATGTTTGACCGACGATATAATTCAATTGCACGAGTTGTCTTTCCTGACCCACCACAACCGTTTAAATAAACTGTCTTGTATCTACACACTGGATCAGATACCGCTGGTGCATTAGAAAATTCTGATTGAATTTCAATACGGTTACATGAAAGATATTTATCATCCATGGTAACATCTGCCGATTCACAATACTCATGTAGTTTTTCCTTTTTAAATCGCCAACGTCCCCAATTTTCCTAGGGATCTGTGAATTTAGCTACATCTGATTTGTATTTCTCGTGGATATAAATAGAATCAGTGGCTACTCTAACCGCGGTATCTGGAAATCTATTTATCATCGAAAATAGATTAATACAAGCATAGGCTAGCATAGAACTTCTCAAATGCGTATATTGTTTAATATATCCATCACAATAGGTAACAACCGTACCTAATTTCTCACCATCGGATAGGAAAGCGTCTTTACGATTTACAAGTTTTCCCTGTTTCGTTAAATCTGTTACAATAAAATCGTATTCAGCGATGTCTATGATCAACCGCGAGGAATATTTTGCATTCTCGTATCTTCCACCCTGGGTAAATTTACCGATTATTCTTCGTCCAAAATCTTTTGCTTGTTCTTTTTTAATTTCAAATAACTTCTTAGACCAATTCATGACTTCTTCTTCGCTTAAATTCGTCGAATTTCCATCTGGAAACTGTTTTCGCTGTTCGCTAATTATACGATCTAGATCGGAATGTGGTAGCCAAACTTCTTTCTGAGCTCGATAGCATATAATAGCTTCGGAAACAATCAACGATTGTAACATCTCACAATCAATCATATATCGTAGTAACACTATTGGCATCCAGGCCTTTTCAGATATATGTCTACCAAGCCAAACATAACTACACGGATGTAACCCTGTAGCGAGTTCAAATGATATCACACGAGCGAATCCGGTTAAATCAAAATCAGGTAATGGTCCATTAATCGCAACACGAGTCATTTCATGCGTGGGGTGTCCAAATTGTTTAAAGTACTCTGCGGCTTCTCCATATCCTAGAAAACTCCCTGGATAACACGCAGCTATATCAATTGAAATCATACCATCACGATGGTATTTGGTATTCCACAGTCCTCCATGACTAAATTCGACGCAACTCAATTTAACATCTTCGAGAAAATCACTTCGTGTTGGACGCCATGAGTTTTTTTTTCTTGCGAAGTGAGCTACCACTGATTGAATAGTAAAACTATCCGTGAGTAGTTTTTCATGGAAACTCTCCGGTGAAAAATCACTAGCGATTTTTCTCATTCTGTTATCTAACTCTTCAACGCGATATAATTCACCATTTGGTCTTACAAATTGATCAAATCCTATTTCGGGATCTTCATCACTTCTAAGTAACCACACTGACACAGGATCATCTTTACACAACGCATGAATAGCATCGAATAATTTCTCATTATAAAAAACATCTCCGACGAATTCCCCGGGGATATATCTCACGGTTCGTTCTCGTGGAAATATTGTTACTGCAGGTGTCCACGCGTGTTCGTTATGATCAATAATTTTAATTGGAGCTCCTCGCGATTGATTTTTCGGTTCGTATAATACTTCTCCGGTTATTGTCGTTACTGATATTGGGAATTTTAATGATGCTTCTAATTTAGCTATATCAGAAATCTTTGCACCGTGCTGTTTCACTGTCAGTTCCCATTCGGTTATTTTCATACGTCGCAGATCAGTTAGTTTATTTCCTCGGGATGCATTTGTGAAGTGTTCCATTACCCGTGTTGGACACAATTGAGCCTTGACGAAGTCAACGATGAATATTTCATAGGAGCTAGTTTTGCGATATCGGGTTTATCATTTAACGGATATATCCCATAAACAATTGCTGTTACGGGATAAGATCTCTCGTAGTATGGCTTGTCAATTCCAGTTAGAATTCCTGGTTTGGAATCTCTACTTACAATGACAGTCTTTTTATCCTTGAGGATTGGTTCAAATTTATCCCTGATAATCCATTTGCCTTCGACTTTGATAATGAATTTTATTCTGAAAAAATACTTCTTTGGAAATCCCTTGGATTTCCCGCCAAGGTGTGAAATTATCTCAGCTGCTCTTTCATCGTTCATAGTAGCATCGATGTTGGGTATATTGACATCATCATTGATAATTCGAAAAGTCGACCAACAGTATACTGCACCGTCTCGGTAGAATTCATTAAAACACTCCCTGATTTTACTCAGTATAGTTCTATCACCGATTAGACGTTTTGGTGTATCAGAGACTCTATCGAGATTGAATTTAGTATTTCTCCAAGGCTTAATTTTCGATAATCTCTTGAACTCCTCCATGTTATAATTAAAACAAGTATTTAAATAGAAAAATATAGTATAATGAATCACTGCAAGTGGCTTATGATTGGATCAACAACCCCGTGTAGCAAATCATGCAGGAGCGAATTCTTTGGGTATCATATGCAAAGCGTGAGAAACGATTCAAAAGGCCCTCTCCCATGCCTCCAATGTGGGGTGGGCGTTAAAGGAAAATCGCAGTTGTGTCTTGCTTGTGGGGGTAAACGATACAGGGAACTAAAACGCTATTATGACAAACGAATTATTGACCCTAGCGTCCTTGATAAAATCAAGGACAAAATCATAAAAACCCCTCAAGATTATATCCAGAGATTTATAATAAATTAGACAAGTAATATTATTATATAAATGAGCCAAGATTTCAGACCTCACCCAGTGCTTGTTAATTACGAAGCCTCCAGTGATGGTGTTGTCAGGCACCGCAGACTAAGAGAACCGATTGGATGGGTAAATAATATGGGATATTTGATGTTTACAGCTGGGAAGAAGAAATATCTCTGTCACAGAGCCATCTATGAAGCATTTTACGGATTAATCGAAGACAGATTTGTGATTGATCATATCAATAATAACAAGAATGATAATTGTCTTGAGAATCTTCAAGCTGTCTCACAAAGTCTGAATTCAAAATTAGGTAGAACCGGCAAATACGCAAAACGCCCTAGGGGAGTTAAATCGTTTGATTTAGAAAATAATGAAGAGAGAAGCTTTCAGTCGATAAATGAGGCCAGTAGATACTTTGACATTTTTGGGACTTCAATTCGGTTTGTTGCAGAACATTTAATTAAAACATCTCTGTCTAAAAAAAATGGTCATAAAATAAAATTCGTATACACCTAAAACTATTTAAGGGAGATAAATCCTTTATGGATAAATCCGCCGTCACTCATAACACTACTCACTAAGTTCCCTTGTATTATGACGTCAAAGGAAGTGAGTCGTCTGCTATTTACCTGTATTACCTTGACTATAGGCGCCGCACACGTAACTGTAATGGGGAAAATAGCATATGTTAACCTGAACATTGTGCGGAAACAGGTTGTTTATGTGTATGATAGAGGATTGTGGGATCCAGTGGATGTGTACATGTTGTTATTCCAACCATATCGATTTATGAATACTGCGAAAACAAAAACTGCATTATTTCAACAGTTTGCCTACCAGGGTTTGTTTTTTTTACTATCCTGTTACCTGTAGATTGGCGTGTTTAGACCATTTAGTACAGACGTTCTTTATGATCCAGCGCAACACAATACCTATGTTCATTGACGTAGGTGGGCGTGTGGTTAAAATTCCTATGTTATCAGCTCTTTGTGATTTAATCGATAAATGTACTCGCGTCTAGAGAATTATAGAACAGGGAATTTAACAACTGTATTATTTTGTTTAGTGCTTCATTTAAAATATCTGCTGTTTTAAATGTTGTGAAACAGCATTAATAAGTAATTCAAGAAAATAAAATAACACACTCGTGAAAGACGCGGCTGTATCAGTCGCCTTATATACATTACGGCTCGTAATAAGCTTGGGGCTTTCGAAGGCCAATTCCGACCGATCAAACTAACCGAACGCCATTAACACGGGCGTGTGGTTGTTTTGTCAATCATGCAACCGGGCTAATTTAGTTTGGTTGCTTTTGATTGGTTGGAATTGGCTGTAGAAAATCTGCCCCGTCGTTTCATGTTTGTGCTGTCTTGTGCCGTCCCACATCATTACCATCCAATCGTTTCATTGAATTATAATCCATCCTTAATTAAGTTAATTAAGTATATGTTACGCCTACAATCTGTCACAACACTCGAGTGAAGATATATATGGCATTGTGCCGTCCCACATCAATCGTTCCATTGAATTATAATCCATCCTTAATTAAGTTAATTAAGTATATGTTACGCCTACAATCTGTCACAACACTCGAGTGAAGATATATATGGCATTGTGCCGTCCCACATCAATCGTTTCATTGAATAAATACCATCCTTAATTAAGTTAATTAAGTATATGTATGCCTAAAGTCTGTCACAACACTCGAGTGAAGATATATATGGCATTGTGCCGTCCATTAATTAAGGTAATTAAGTACATGTATTACGTCACCTCAAGCATATCTTCTGGGCGGTCTAAGATGGTGTTTGCCACGTTAGGCCTCCCGCCGGAGATGTATGTTTCGGGTCCCCTTGGGCTTACATGGATGCGAAGGCACCCAAGGAGTTCCAAAGATACGTGTTGTCACATACCTCTGGGTCTCTTTCACGTTATTTGACGCGAAAGGGGTTTCCAAATGGGGTTTTCAGTACAGCATATACATGGACTTAATTAACTTAATTAAGTTTTTTTTTTAATAATTAGAAATACAGTATACTATATTTATAAATATAAATAATGGATATCAAAGATGTAAATTCTATAATTGCTGAAATTTCAATTTTAAAAAATAAAGGGGTATTATTATCTAAAGATCTCGACGCTGACAAGATTACCTCGGAATATGAAGACATTGAGTATCAGTCTAGTAGGGGTCGTTATGTTTTACCCAAAATGTACAGACTCGTGAAGTAATTTAAAAATTAATTTTTTTAGCGTTTTTGTAACACTTGTTACACAAGTTACATAGGATTTTCTCTTTAATTGTGATAGTTTCACATTTGAAACATTAGTTCACAAACAATATATGGTAGGTGAATCGCTTACAACTAGATTAGCCCGAGAGCGGCTAGAAGCAATTAAAAAGTTTATACCGGTTCGAGACAGAGTTCGCGAGAAACTTCAACAACGACAACAAGCGCAGACTGACTTTTCTGTGTCAAGTGAACAACTGTTTACTCCGATAACAAGTGCGACCAAAGATGTGAAAACAGCAACTGAACGAGCAATATTTGGGGATATTCCTGAGGAAGGCAAGCGACGAGAAGTGCCTATTCTTGGTGTGCTTGAAAGGATAGCAGCGGAAACTGAAAAGACATCAGAGTTGTTACAAAAAAAACCACCTGGTCCGAAAAAGACCAATGATAAAATAGTAGATGAATTACGCGCGCGATTTAACGAAGAAGGGTTAGCAGCAATTGATAAGACTGACCCTACAGAGTTTCCTGCACTTGTTGTTACGACGTATGAAAACAGAAAGAAAATGTTAAAACCAGAACAGCACAAGTATGTAAGAGGTATACAACATTGGGCTGATATATTTTACAAAATTAAAACTGAAACGGGTAAAGTTGACAGCGAGAATACGTCATATATTGATTATATCAGAATAGTGAGTACAATGTATAATGAATATGAAAAACAAAAATCACAAAGAAAACCACAAAGACTGCAGCGACGGCGACAACAAACTGCAAAAAAAATATCTTTTTCACCCGCTAAACAAGAAGAATCTCAACAACAACTACCGCTTGGACCTTTGCCTGGACCATCTATCTGATCGAGATGATGATGATAATCCTTTTAGTTATTTACAAAGTACGGATTTAGAAGAACTGGAGAAAGCACTTGATTATAGTAGTGGGGAGGGATTTTCTAAATCTCAGAAATTGCCAGTAATTTCAGGTAGTGGTCTAGTTGAAAACACTAGCGTTACTTGTCCTGGTAACATCCTTAGTGATATATCACGGTTAGAGGTTCTCATCGGAGGGAAACGAGCCGGAAACAACTCCGTTGAAATAATTAATGAAGCAGCTGATATCTGTAGACGATTATTTGCCGGTGGTATCATGGACATTAATGTATATCGAGAACTCATTGCTGAATTAGTTCAAAATCACAAAGACGCTCATGGTTATCATGAAAATCTAATGGATTTTAGCGATTAATCACTAATTGAAAAACTACTAGTTTTATAACAAGATGATTATACACTACAACCATGATAAACCGGTAAACGTCTACGTGGTGAACTCACGATTGCCTGTTTATAGAGCGTATTACGGAGATGGTTTCGGCAATACCATTGCGGGGTTATTTACAAGAATGGCTCCAAAGGTGGCGCCGTTAGCTAAACAATTATCAATGAAAGCCATTGATGCTATCCGTGATAAGGGAATCAATTTCGTTGGAAATCTTGCCGGAAAGGCATTTTCTGCTGCGAAAGATAAAATAGCATCATTGGTGCGAAAGAAACCAGCGGTGCTTCCATCTACAACAATGATGCCCGCAAAAATCAGCAAAGCAATAAATAGCGCAGTAGAAGAAAAACTAGCGCAATTGACTTCGTCAATAGTGGCTGCTTCGGTGACTCCGGCTTCACCGGTAACAGATAGCGCTATCATGAACGCAATAGCAGGAAGTGGTTTGAAACAAAAAAGAAATTCGAAGAATTTTCAACGACGATGATTACAAAGATGAAATTGCTTTGCAATTCACCAATTGAAAACACTAGTATTTTAATAAAATGTTTAAACGAACAGCTGATCCCGCTCTTGATATGGAAGCCCCAGTGCTCAAAGACGATTCCGTCCGTGATTATCAATACTATTCCTATCATGCAATACAACCCGACCTACGATCGCGAGTTGAACTTCAAGTTCAAGATACCAGTAAATACTTTTTGCCATGTGAAGCATTTATTGAAGTAGAAGGAAAACTGGTAACAAACGATGCTGCTCATAATGATCCACCATATGCAGATAACGAAAATGTCAGAGTCGGTTTTGTTAATAACGGCATAATGGCGCTATTTGAAAGTGCAAGATATCTCATTGATGGAAAAGAAATTGAATCAATAGACCGTGAAGTTGATGTTGCAACAACAATAATCGGACTAGCAAGATACTCCGATGATTATACAAGATCGGCTGCAAAAGATACTACTGATAACGCTGACCACCTTCAATACATTAAAGTGTTAACACCGCAAGACACTTCAGTTGCTAATCAACAAGAAGCGGCTAATCCAGAACGTCGAGCCAGACCATGCGTTGATTTTGACATTATAAAAGAAGTCAATGGTAATTTTAATCTAGGATTTGCAACACGAGTAGCAACGTTGCAAAGACCGCAACGATATTTTTCATGTGCGATTCCGCTGCATCATATATTTGGATTCTGCAGAAATGTCAGAAAAGTCATCTATGGGGCCGAACACACAATCGCGTTAGTGCGAAAAGGCAATGACAATGATGCAATTTGGCGTACTGGTGCCGTAGATGGTAAAGTTGTTTTGAGTAAAATAGTATTGTGGATGCCAGTAATGACCCCATCAATTACCACGGAAGAGCGGCTACTTTCATTTATGGACACAGGCGGCAAATCATTGCTAAGTTGGCTAACAACAACAACTGATGCCAAAGAGGATAATATTGCTGATACATTTACATGGCACTTAGCATCAAAACAAGGCGTTTCAGCTCCACGTCATATATTTATAGCGCTGCAGAATCGGAATCGATCAGGCTCCCAAGAACGCAGTCATATGATATTTGATCGGTTAGGGGTAAGTGAGGTTTCGCTGAGAATAAACGGACAACAAGAACCATCTGAGGATATACAGCTTGATTACAGCACTAACCACATAGCACGTGTGTATCATCGGATGCTGTCATATATGGGTCGTGATCAAAATGTTGATACTGGTTTGCAAATATCGCAACTCGATTTTAAGAAATTGTATCCGATTTATTACTTTTCGCTGGAACATCTCGATTTAATGAGACAATCCGTCGTTGATATACACTTCAGAGCTCGTATAAATCCTGGTGGTGTTGATTATAGAGCGGTTGCTGTCATTCTCAGCGACAAATCAATGTTGTTAGAAGGTGTTGGTGGACGAATGAGAATCGTTGATGCACCAGTGGAAAATATGTAAATGAAACTTGAAGAGTTTCCAATTAGATCAATTGAAAGCATAAATGTGTTTTACAATAAAATGACATATAGTGTTGTTAGTGTCAATCTGACTGATGGTCATGTCAAGAAATTGCGATCAAAATCCGCTAAGGAATGTGGAACCACAATAACGTTGAAACCAGCGCAGATGTCCAGCGGTACACATAAAATATCACTGACGGATCGACAAATAAAACATTTCAATGATGCAATGAAAAAACGGCGAGGAGTTCAAATAGAATTTTCGAAAGCTGCAATCACGAACATGATAAAATCAGGTGGTATATTTCCGTTTTTAGCTGCGTTACCAGCATTGATTGCAGCGGCTGCCCCAGCGGTGGCAAAAGCGGCAGCGTTAGGGGCTGTTGGTACTGCGGCAGGGATGGCGTTGAAAAAGGCAACTGGAAAAGGATATAAAAAAAGGGACGATCCGTTCATGGATTGGGTCTAAGACTACCAGGAACCCCGTATTCATGGTACAGCGGCAGATAAGTGAACGGATCCGGCCTGAGACTAGGACCGGTTTATTAACCCAGAAATCTTCGATTGGAAATCCTTTGGATTTCACGCCAATGTCCAATTTTGATTTACTCGATGCTGCTAAAAAACTCGCGATTAAAAACTTCAGAGGTGTCTTTATGAAGGATCAATTACCACATCAACCAAACAACACTGAAACCGGAATCATTAATTTAGATAACAGCACCGGAACTGGAACTCACTGGGTTGCATACGCTATTGATCCACGTGGGATTGTCTATTTTGATTCATATGGATTAGCACCGCCAAAAGAGTTTATGCGTTATATAAAAACTTTTCCAATGAAGACTTGGTATTCTACGCTACCAACACAAGCGATGATTGATCCACCAATATGCGGCCGTGAAGTATTAAATGTCCTTAACGCTATTTCTAACTCCTTGAGTAATCCAAGGGGGAAACCACCACATGTTGTCGTAAATGAATACACTAGCAATCGCTTTTTAGAGAGAGAGAGAGAGTTTTACAATAACATGATTGATATTTGGGGAAGACCTCTGAAACCCAAACCCGATGACACTGCAACGGGTGATGTAAAAAAACTAATCAAAGATGAAATAGCTGAGACGTTAAATTTAACAAATGTTGACCCAAACAAAATAGTTGTATTTCAAGATCTCCAGGGTAAATTAAAAACCAGTAATGTGTCGTTGGATGATATTTTAATACGGCAGAGCGATGCCGCTGAAAACTCTATTGCGCTGTATTCCAGCGACGGACGACTTAAAACCAGTAATATATCCGCGGATGACATTTTGATACGGCAGAGCGACGCCGCCGATGACGCTATTGCGCTGTTTCAGGATGGTAAACTCAAACCAGGCGTACTTGTTTCGACGGTCACAGAGAAACTAACAATAGTAGATAACACAGCTAACTCATTAAAATCACTCAACGATGAATTCGTTAAATTCAATCAACCGCTACAAGAATTTCTTGGTGCTCCACCAACGACCACACCGAATATTGGAACGATAAAAACCGCAATCGACGATTTAGCAAAGCTACGATCTGATTATAATGCTCATATAACTGCTTTTAACACACTACGAAGAGGCATAAACAGAACCGGTGAAGCCATTGCTAAATTCAATCAACCGCTACAAGAATTTCTTGGTGATCCACCAACAACCACACCGAATATTGGAAGGATAAAAACCGCAATCGACGACTTAGCAAAGCTACGATCTGAATATGATGCTCATACAATTTCTTTTTACACAGTACGATCGTTCACCCTCAGAAACACTGATATCGTTGATAAATTCGTTGGTAAACGAAATAGTAGACCCGAAGATGTTTTAACAACTCAAAAAGGTCATCACTGCAGATCTTACTGCGATCAAAGCCGGTCTCCTGCCACTTGCACAAATAAAAATTCCTCATATTAACTTCATCAATAACGTATACACACTTCAATCCGGAACATTAGAGTGGATATCGCCACATGTTATTTTACCCATCACAGCTACTGTCAAGGGTATTTATCGATTAACGCTGGTAGCACCAATTCAGTTTAATATATCATCGTCGAGTTCATCCGGGGTCAATAATGTGATATCAACGATCATCGACAAGAATACAACTGAACAGTTAACGATAAAAACCGATGATAAAAGTTTAACTAGGGCATCAGTAACATGGTATCTGGAATTCGTAGTAGATCTGAGCAAATAACTGAATTGAAATCGTAAACTGATTTGGAAATAATGACATCAACGCCGTCACAATATCGCTATGACCAGGTCAGAGAATTTCAGACTAGACTCAAAACCCTCACCGAGGAGTATCAAATAAAAATAAAAAAATATCGACGAAGAATCACCGCAATTGATATTACTGTGTACTCGGTGTCAGGCGTTCTCGCTGGCGCCGGAATAATACTCGCATCGGTTACAATGATTGCCCCAGTCGTAGTTCCAATTTGCATTTCTGCGGCGGCTACAATCGCGGGTATATCAACCGGGATAACAAAAAAGATATCATCATGCAGCCAACGCAAACTGCAAAATTACTCAATTAAATTTAATGTTGTATCAACCGCGTACTCGCAATTATCCTCGATGATATCGTCGTCACTCGATAATACGATTATATCAGATAGCGAGTTCTCGGTGATGGTCAGTATTTATGATTCCGCGATATCTAAATTAGAGCGACAACAACAGTATAGCAACGATTACAACACCGATGGAATTAGAAAACACGAAACCCAAAAAAAGAATGATATCAATAACCTCAACGATATCGGATAGTGAGTTCTCAGTGATGGTCAGTATTTATGATTCCGCGATATCAAAATTAGAGCGACAACATGAGTATAGCAACGATGACAACACCGATGGAATTACTTCAACAAATAGTGGAGAACACGAACCCAGTGCAAACAAGCATGATCTCAATAACATCAACGAATCCAGAATTCAGTGTGAATTTCCCCTCTCCGGTCCCAGTGAAGGAGATAGCGTTAGCAAAACTACGAGTGTATCACAGTTGGCCTAATATCAGATCAAAATCATTTGGTGGTCAACAACCGAATAATTCCTTGGTGTTCGCGAATAAGAATAAAGACGACGGTACCCCAGACTGGAACGTTGTTTCCATACCAACCGGATCATACCAAATCGAACAAATCAATGACGAATTCGCGCGTAGAATAAAATCGATTACTGGAAAAGAATCAAAAATCGCTATAACGGTTCATGAGCCGACGCTATCATCCGCAATTGAGATAGGCACAGAAGGATACGTCGTAGATATCTATCAGAGTTCTATAAGAACCGTACTAGGATGGCTTGAATTACCACCTGGGGGAAAAACCGTTGATTTACCGAAACCACAAAAAATTAATTATATCACAGACAGGATAAAACCTGATAATCCAATAAAAAGTTATAAAGAGTTCAGTATTATACCCTTAGAGTTTTTTGGGATCGGACGCGGACATGAGAAGGAGAGTAAAGAGTTTCCGTGGTATCATTTTGTTAACGAACCTAAAGTCGTTGAAAATTTTACAGCAATGAAGAATGATTTTTCGCTGTTGTTAATATCTCTTAAATCCGGCTCTCTCACCCGAGATGAATTTATCAGCGTCGTAGAAACATGCAACAAAATTATCGACGATATGGAAACATTTAATTTGAAAATTATTCACGATATATTAGATGACGATAATCCCCTATCGAGAACAAAATTTGCATCAAAATATAATATCCCCGTTGAAGATATTCCAACATTTAAACTACCAGGATATAACGTACCAGAACTAAAAAAAACTTCTCAGTGACACCATCGATGTTGGTTTTAAAATAATTCATGATGCATGGAAAAAACAGCATCACCGGAAATAAAAATCCTCAAACATAATAATGATCCAAATGGTGGCGGCAGACATATTGCTCCGCATAATGTAAATATTTCAGCGGTGATTGCGCTTAATTTAGTATGCGATGTTATCGAAGGAAGCTATTAAATTAATCTCGAACGATCAAATCAAGCTCAGCAGGGATATATTCTTTATTCGTTTTCACCAACAGCTCCTCCAGGATACCTAGTTATTGAAAACCCAATTAATCCTGTCTACATGCGATGCCATAATAATTTGCTAACAAGAATTAATTTCCGACTCACTGACCAGTCAAATAATCTAATTGATCTACAAGATGAGGTGTTAGCGATTAGTCTGTATGTGAAGTCCTAGGACTCGATCAAATATTTGGTTAAAATAAATTATTATTTCTGTTAACTTGCAGCAGCAGAGAGGGTGATGATCACATTGTTGCGACCTAAATTGATTGAAAAATCGCAAAGTCTCCGTTTGCCAAAATGGAGACTTATTTTTTTGGGTTAAAATGAGATTTCGTTGGAAGCCTTATTTTTGCTCGAAAACGTGGTCTGTTCACCCTCTCTGCTGCTTATATATATATATATATATATATATATATATATATATATATATATATATATGTATGGTTCAAATAATGATCCTGCCTGTCTGTCTGTCTGTCTGTGTATGTATGCATATATGTATCGTTCGAATAACGATGTTGATTCGTCAATGTGAAATGTCTGACTGTCTCTCTGTGTATGCATGTATATTTGTATGGTTGAAATAACGATGTTGATACGTAAATGTGAAATGTATGTATGTATGTATGTATGTATGTATGTATGTATGTATGTATGTATGTATGTATGAATGTATGTATGTATGTATGTATGCATGTATATATGTATGTATGTATATGTGTGTGTGTGTGATTTTGGATTTTTAGGTAGCTTTAACAATGTTTCATTCATATCGCAACGATATATGCAGTTTGACAGTTTATAGTTATATCTTGCACTCTTGTATCATGACGCAGACTTGAAGCATCGTGTCCCATCCAGTCACATTATCCTGACAGCAAGGAAATCATTCCTAACACTAACCTCTTAGTGCTGAGCGAATATTACATACTTATAAATGTATGCTTTACTTCATATGTGTATGTATTATGACTCTCTCTCTCTCTCTCTCTCTCTCTCTCTCTCTCTCTCTCTCTCTCTCTCTCTCTCTCTCACCTTTATCCTAAACGATTTCCGTCCCAATCAGTATTTAGACGCGCTCAATATTGATATATTTTGTTTTCGTTGTCGTGAGACACAATAGACTAAACTAGTATCATTTGTAAGGATGATGTATGCTATTTTAGAAATGAAAGTATGATAATTTTGTATAATTTGAATCTCCAGTTAAAATAAAATGTATGAATCTTTGTCAGACAAAAACGACATTATATTCAGAATAAATGTAATCATTGAATTTTACCGCGACAAATTCTAGCGATCCTTTAGTAATATAAAATAACTCTTTCGAAGGAATATTCAAATTAAATACATATGTATTTATTCGTTTTAAAAATATTTCCTCTTTTAATGTCTGTACTCCGCTGTCAGTGAAATCACGAGTTGCGTTGATTATGTGACTATGATATTAAATGTTAATAGCTGAAATTAATTGCATACACATCAGAAGAGTGATATATAATCGTGATATTAAATATTTCTAGCAGTAGTTATTTTTATATACAGCACAAAAGTGATATATAATTGTGTTATTAAATATTTCTAGCTGGAGTCTTTTATACACAGGACAAGAGTGATATATTATCGTGTTATTAAATATTTCTAGCTGTCGTAAGCTTCTAAAACATCATAAAATTGATATACAATCGTGATATTAAATATATAGATAGCTAGATTGATAAATAAATATATATGACAAATTGTAAACAATTTGAAACATAAAAAATATATTTAATAACGGTTTTAAGTTGAATACATTACTCTTGCACTTAAACAGAAATGGAATACATAAAAGATTAATATACCTTTGACTTGACTTTATAAAATATCTGAAAGATAGATAGATAGATACATAGATAGATAGATAGATAGATAGATAGATAGATAGATAGATAGATAGATAGATAGATAGATTGTAATATTTTCGGATGATTAGGAAAATATTTTGCTCGAATTTTGATAGGCAGGAATGAAAAGTTAGTCCTCAGAATACGTTTTGGTCTTGATGTATTTCCTTTTTTTAGTGAAACATTTAAAACAGTTCTCAATAAAAATTATTGATCGAATATTTTCCTTAAATAGAGAAGGCTCTGTAGGTATTCATATAATAAGGTCTGAAAGAAAGATAATAGAGTTCAACTGACCTTTCTTAAGTTTCTTGATCGCGTCTTTGACCTGTGTGAAGTCAGGAAAAATATCTAGGACAGATGAAATCTGATGGGTACTCTCGTCCCTGTAAACGACGCTGAAGAGCATCGGAAGAAGGAACAGGATAACAAGGGACAAACTCATGGTTGATGCCTGAATTAATATTTAGCAGTGGCAGACTTTCTGTACTTGATACACACAATAAACTGAGAATATAACAAAAACTACGACAGATCAGTTTGAAGATGAAAATTATACTGATATTGTAATCTTCTTGCGTAAGTGTTGACTAAACCATCAAGTCAATCAGTTTTAGTTAGCACCGCCTTATGTCGATAAGCGGACCTAATTGTGTGTGTGTGTGTGTGTGTGTGTGTGTGTGTGTGTGTGTGTGTGTGAAAACGTATGTCTCACGTATATAATTTGCAAACGACTAAATAAATATGACGTAGCATTGACTGGATTTCTGTGAATTTTGAAGATATATCATTTTTAAGTTTACAAAGTTTATTTAGGATTTCGATATTTTTCAGAGGATTAATTGAAAGTATAGTAGTATAGATCGGTGCTAAACAGAGGCAACGAGAAAAACTATGCGCCAAACTTATTAGTCCATGATATATTAAATTGAGTATATAACAAAAAATACGACAGAGCAGATGGAAGAGGAAAATGACACTGATCGTGAAATCTTCTTGCGTAAGTGTTGACTAAACCATCATGTCAATCAGCTTTATGTCGATAAGCTGACCTAATTTGGTGGGTTGTTCTGGTGAAAGTTTATGTCTCACGCATATAATTGCAAAAGACTACATAAATACGATGTAGCATTGGCTGGATTTCATGCCAACTTTTGAAGATCAATCATTTTTAAGTTTGCAAAATATATTTAGGATTTCGATATTTTTCAGAGGATTAATTGAAAATATAGTAAGCCAATTACAATGGTCAGTGCTAAAAACAGGCAACGAGAATATATTTTCTTAATTTGCATGTACGTGGCACAAACTAGGCGCCAATCATATTAGTCCATGACATGTTGCATTCATTACGGAAAAACATATTGACTTAACATTAACACTTCCACTATGGTCCGATACTCGATATTTTTTAATTTCGTGTGAACACTTTATTCTAGGCAAACAAACACACATGAAACCAACACTGAATAATTAAAATATGCAGTAGTCAATTCTGTTATTGCTTATATTAAAAAAGAGCGTTTGAACTAAGCAAGGACACTCCCTTTAAATTGTGGATAAATAATTTTTTTATCTTCAATCAGTTACTGATTACGTTAGTATCTGAAAGCTCTGTATCTCCGAAACCGTAAACGTCGAAAAAGTGCTATAGTTTTCCATCGATTACATGCGTTAAACAGACTGGTTTTCGTTTTACAATGCTTTCGTTGTTGGTTTTTTTGGAGGGTTTGGGGCATAACGCCATTTCTCAGCGGCTAGTATAACTGGTAGAGGAAGAACACGAGAAAACCAAGGTAAGAACCACCGACTCACTAGAAGCTGCAACCAGCTTTCTCACGTACCCATTGGCATAGCATGAGACTCGAGCGACAAGGCATGGATCAGTAGTGTCGAGCGATATTGACGATTCGGCCACCAGTGACCATCATCGTTTTGTTTTTTTTTTACAATTATGTCCTTTCTTAGAAGTAGCATGATACAATGCAATGATTTGTCGCTCACCGAGGAAGGTATTGTCGATTATTGAAGTATATTGTATAAACCGTTTGATTTAATTTGTTTTTGATATAATTCTTCAAGAATCATTGGCTGATAGAAGACAGTTTTTTCAGCATCATATACGAAGATGATAAGGGGTTGTCGTTTATGTTCTTGTTGCTAATTTGGGATTTTGCATGAGAACGTGATTATTTAGGTTTCCAAAGTATTCATATATTCGCTTATAAGTCGAGTCCGACTACAAATAACATAGAAATATATTACGTTGCCAAATTCGTCAACAGTGTAGGGTCTATTCAGTTTATTCTACTCATTACTCCTAACAAACTGCGTAGACCCAGATCTTCCGGCATTGACAGTTGCTGGTTGGTCTAGACATATAAGCGAATCTATACGGTACCTTGTGTCATGGATCTTTTTGCTATTTTTAACAATTCATTCTCCTATTATTTACGTTAGCGTTGAATTCTGTAGTCATTTAAACTAGAATAAACTAGTAGTAATATGGGGCACTCTAGCGTCAAGGGAAAATCCAGTCAAAAACAGCTTGGGCTAATCTAGCGTCAAGGGGAATTTAACATGGTGGGCCTATCTAGCGTCAAGGGGAATTTAACATGGGAACTATTTGGGTCTATCTAGCGTCAAGGGAAATTGAACATGGTGGGCCTATCTAGCGTCAAGGGGAATTTAACATGGGAACTATTTGGGCCTATTTAGCCTCAAGGGACATGGAACATGGGGAATATGATTTGTATGGGTATAGGGAAACTGTCTAGGGACAAGGGAAAAAAAGGGTGGCAATGAAAGCTACTATCTTTTCGAGACTTATGAGTGGCCCTGAAAACAAGCCACACAATCTCCTATCAAAACAGAAGGGAAGGAAAATAAAATGGTACAATCTCCTATACACACAGAAGGAAAGGAAAACAAAACAAGGATAATAAAGAATACCATACATTCGATGTGAAATATGTTCATTTTCATTCATTCATCGATTTAGTAAAATGGTAGGGTGATATTTATTGTCGACTGACTTCTTAACATATATCAAATATAAGGGATGTCCTGTGTTTCTCAGCACACACTACAAACAATGTTGCCAAGTTGTAACAAATCTAAGTCGAAGGGGAAAAAGAAGCAGCAGCAAAATATGCTTTGTTCTATCGACAGTCTAAGATGTGTGTTTTGATTTGAAATTCAAAGTTAACCATAGGCAGGGTCATAAAGTGCAATGTCACTCGCGTCAATCATTGTTACATTGTTAAAATTCTTCCGAACGTGTGTTTTGGTTCTGGGTTTTTTATGTCAAACTTAGCCATAAGCAGGGTTATACAGGGCAAGATCACTCGCGTCATTCTTGAAATAGTTTTGTATTTGTTTCATTTCTATAAAACGGTAGATCTCATGCTTAAAAAAATTTCCGTGACACATTGCAGTGCCAATTATAAAGATAAAGCTCTGATAACTGAATTGTACAAGTTTGTCAACTCAAGATTTTATTTCATCCAACGATTTACTGACTGACTATATGTAAGAGCGTAGCGTTTGAAAAACAAATTACATGACAAAAGAAAATTATGGTGCCTACTGATTAAAAATTTGGAGAGGTATCTTCAAACGGGAACATCTACCATTAGGATTTCAATCAAACGTATTACGACGGAGAGAGAGAGAGAGAGAGAGAGAGAGAGAGAGAGAGACTACGTTATACCTACTTTTAAAAAGAATCAGGACACTTACGCTTGTTTTTGAGGTATATTTTCCCTTAGAAAAATTCAAAGAAACACACATCCCACTTAGAAAATCAATTCCATAGGAAAGGTCCACGATTTTAAAATATCTCCAGAGTGAACCGATGACAAATACGACTAAAATGTTCTCACAAAATAGTACATCCAAACATGTTTCAGTGTATTTCGCAATAAGACTGACATTTCTACGATGGTGCGATTATTTGTGCATAAGTTTTATTGTTTGGAAAGTGACTAGTGGACAGGTACAGAAATACACGCCTTATCTTCTCGCTGTGAGAATAACAACTGAAGCCGATTTGAAGCGAAGGCGGTAGAAAATATCGGTTTGCCAATGAAATCACTTACAATGAGTGACGCATTGTTTGGTTCGAAATTCAAGATAGGTAGTGTAGTGGTCAGGCGCAGAAAAAACACGTCTTATCTTGTCACTGTACTAAGAACGAGTGAGGGCAATTTGAAGCTAAGGGGGGTAGAAAAAAAGTGTAACCAATAAATTGCTTCTAACGACTGGCGCATTGTTTTGCCTAGGCTCATGCATTGATTCAATTGCAGCGCAGGCAGACTGAAGTGTGAACTTACAATCCTTTTGTTGCACATTGTACCATTTCTTCATGACACATCAACTACTTAACTGCAATTATTGTTCGAGTTTTAAAACTGACCAAAAATATACTTTCTCACTTTGACACTTTGACATAAACACATTCGTCTAGGTAGAGAGAAATAATATAGTAGTGAGTGGTAACTTTTGTCAAACTAGTGAATTTGGGGTTTGTATAAAGTAAATAAACTAAAGTACAGTGAACCTCAAGGAAACTAAAGTACAGTGAACCTCAAGGATGATAACCCAGTCTGTCTGTCTATTGATGTGAATATTTACATAAAAAACAATATGACCTGCAAAACACAAAGATATACGGCAAGCATGATTAGAATGAAAACAACAACACCTAACTGTAGTAACAAAGAAATGCGTTTCTTCACGTCCGCGTAACTTAGAGTTTCAATCCTCTTGTAAGACAAACTTGGTATCCTTTTGTGAGCGTGAAATTAAAATACTGAAGAAACTTAAGCGCTTTGCTATAGACTATAGTATAGATAATTTCAGCAACAAACTAAACAACATAAATACCGTTACAACAATAGAAAGCCCGAAATCGTCTATTAAAAAGAAATGCGTTTAAAAAAATAATTAAAGATTAACGATGGCTGAGCAATAAAACCGAATTAAAGAAAGGCAATGACATTGGTATATAGGCCTTTCACTTTGATATTGTATGCGGATTTAATCTGCCATGTATTAACAGTTTGAAAAAAGGTATACGCAAAAAGAAACCTCAATTCAAACTGACTTTTTCAGATTTGTTCCTTCTGTTTATTTTTTGGGGAACACACCTAAACACTATTCAAGGAAAATACACATCAAAACAAAACATACCATTTGCTATCCACACACACACACACACACACACACACACACACACGGGGAAGCAGCCAAAACAAACCCTACTATATACTATCCAAAGTCACACCCTATACTAACCACACACACGGGGAAGCAGCCAAAACAAACCCTACTATATACTATCCAAAATCACACCCTATACTATCCACACACACGGGGAAGCAGCCAAAACAAACCCTACTATATACTATCCAAATTCACACCCTATACTATCCACACACACGGGGAAGCAGCCAAAACACACCCTACTATATACTATCCAAAATCACACCCTATACTAACCACACACACGGGGAAGCAGCCAAAACAAACCCTACTATATACTATCCAAAATCACACCCTATACTATCCACACACACGGGGAAGCAGCCAAAACAAAACATACCATTTGCTATCCACACACACACACACACACACACACACACACACACACACACACACACACACACACACACGGGGAAGCAGCCAAAACACACCATACTATATACTATCCTAAATCACACCATATACCATCTAAATAGAGTCAGTGTTTATAATCACACTACTCCTCTCTCACACCCATTGGCAATTGACATAGTATTTCTTTTCTTCTTATTTGGGTAGCCCTGAGAAGGGCTGTTTTTAAAACTTCAAATTGCACCTGGTTAATGCTGGCATCTCCCAGGTCTAGCCCCACACACACATCTCCTACTCCAATCATTCTCCCAATTCACTCTTGTGATTGGGAGTGTAGAGGGAGAATGAGTGGCTTCACTATCCCAATCTTCTGTTTGAGGGATAGTGAAAGTCTCTTCATTTCTGCCTCTATTCCGCAACCGTGGATGAGGCTGTGGTTGTTGCGGTCGAGGCTGTGGTTGTTGCGGTGGGGGCTGTGCCTGAAGTGAACGAACTGGTTCTGGTGGTGAAGGTGTCCTCACCATGGGCTTAACTTGGCTAGTTTGCCTCATCATGCGGTGAGGCAAAATTGACCTTTTCATTTCCTTCTCCTCTTCTTTCTTTTTCCTCTCCTCCTCTTCTTTAATTCTGGTCTCTTCTTCTTTGGCTTCCATAACCAGTTCGTCTAGGAGACGCCTAGCATTCTCCAGGTGCAGTTGAAGTTCAATCAATTTTTCCAGTCTATTCATCTTTGGTATTGATGCGTCAACGATGGGTAGCCAGCCAGACTTTATATATAGTTCAAGCGCGGACGTGATGGAAAACACCCCCTACGATTACCCAAAAATCTTACAGTATCCCTATCATTACCAAAACACGCGGACGTGATGGAAAACACCCCTAGATCCAAGAAACTTACATTATCCCTATCATTACCAAAAAAAACAAAACAAGCTGACTTTTAAAATAAAACACTCACTCACTTTTATACTTGACTCATATTAATTATACATTGAACAAGTTATTTTGAAAAAATACGTTGTGCTTATAGACGCACTTCAAAACAAAAGTAAAATGAGACAGTGATTATAGACTCACTTCTATTTTTTTCTAACTTCCTCACACCATAAGCAAATTGAATAATTAATTCTTTTCTAGAATATTGGGTAGCCCTGAAAAGGGCTGTTTTTTGTGTTTGTGTGTACGAGGAAGGATGACAATCTTTTATCGTCTAAGATTGCGTCCTCGTTTGGCTACACGATAGGGTCTGCTTCTTCGGAAAGAGAAAGAGAACTCTTTCGTGTCCACACGACAGTCGACAAAACTTCTGTCTGGTTCCTGCTGCTGTTGCTGATGCTGCTGATGCTGTTCTCTCTGCTCTCTCTGCTGCTTTTGAAGTCGTTACTTCTCAGTCCATTCTTCTTTCTCTTTTTGAATTTCCTCTCTGAAGAGTTCTTCTATGAGGCCTTCCGTTACTTGTAGCATTCTTACATTCTCAATCTCTTCAGGCTTTGGCATCAGATTGTGTCTGATACGATGCAGAGTGACATAAGCTTCGTTCAGCTTAGCTAGTCTCGAGCACATCTTCGTTATAGGATGAGTCAAACAATGGATGGCCAGACTGGAGACTACCCCTGCTTTATATGGTTCAAGCGCGGACGTGATGGAAAACACCCCTCTACGGTTTAGGGTTTTGAAACGTTTAGATAGTTTGATGTGAGGGATAGAAAGAAAAGTCAAAGAGCATTTATATGAATACAAATGTAAAACAAACGACAGACGCATTGGTTTTCAAAACACAACATTTTTATTCAAATAACAAACATTATTTCAAAGAACAAACATTATTTCAAAGAAAAAACATTTTTTTTCTTCCATAACACCAATACATTATCTTTGACATGGTTGACAACGTTGTGAATTAAATTGAGATTTCCACTGTTGGAAATCATTGGGCGATTGATGTACACTACGTTTCCTAGCTAAAGACAACAGATAACCATAATGGTCACAAAACCATCGATCTACTTTGTCATCGTTTCGAGACGAATGACGATCAAAATAAGTCACTAAATGTTCTAAAGAATATCCAAGACTGCGATGATGCAGATAATAGATACAATATTGTCCACACACCATAGAATCTGTGCTTTGTAATTTCACATTATTGAATCGTGTCGTCTGAGCATTTCTTCTCATAAAGTCAATGATATCATCTTCGAAAGGAGGCAATCCATACGAATCAAAATACTCCGCACAACCCTCTTGAGGAAAGTAGACAGCTACCCAGTGAGTTCCTGGAAGATGACTGTCATCTGTGTTGATGACATAAGCTTGATTCTCTTGAGGCTTGCGATGAGGTAGTTCATCTTTAGCACACACGACAGGATTCCAAGAAGCAGTGTACGAACTACGGTTCAAAAGATAATAAAGTTCCCAGGTATCCATTTTTTGTTGTGTAGCCTTGTGTTTTTATCTCCTTTCTTCACAGGTGATGATAAGTCATCAATTCAATCCAGACTTTTTGTTTGAAACGGTCTGACAAGTAACTGATGGTTTGCTTCGTCTCTTTACTTTTGGCCAAGAGAGCTTCGATGCGATCGATTTCTCGAGCAAACAATGGAGGAGAGGAGTGATCACGTAAGCCTTTATACCACTGAAGTAACACGTCTTCTTCGGAGATGAGACTCCAAGCTTCGTTCAGATAATTATCCAATTTTTCTTCTTGACTCATCATCATACATTTATCGTGTTGAATTTGACTGGGATGATCGATTTGACATCCATAACAATCTTTTTTAATCATGTCCCTCATTTTATCTTCCAAGTGTTGTGCAAAACAAGCCACTAACTGTTGTTCCTGTTCTGGCCATCTGGATTGCATGATCACTACCTCTTCTTTTTGGTCTTGGGGTTCTGCTTTTTCTGTAACCTCCCATTCCATGGATTCTCCACTATTCAAAGAAGGACAAGGGTCTTCCATAATGTCTAATAGTCTAGAATGACTTCTCTCAAACTGTTGATTTCTATGGTATTATCGAATTCAGCATACAGAATGATATTCACCGTTTCGGGAAGAGGTGCTGCAAACTGAAGTTCCACACGCAGTTGCCCAGATTTTATAGGGTGGAAATGTCCCTCGTCGCTGCCTTGGTCTGGAGTGAAATCAAAAGCCCACAACGTGTAACCTCTTGCATAGTCGTCGTAGGAAATACCGTGACTGGTGTTGGTTCCTAACTGTCCTGTGGCTTCGTACAGTGACAAGTACGACCTCAAGTAATTTTTCTGTTCGCCAAAGTCGGGTTCGAAGGGTCTGGTACACAAAGTTTTGCCATCGCGACTGACTTCAATTTTGGATACTCTGCAGTGCTTAAACTGGAAAGGATTTTCATCGTGGGCACCATTGAGGGCTGCATTGCTGACGATACCAATGAATAAACGTTTGGGTAACTGTCCTTGGAACAGATGATCTTCGATCTTAGATCGGAGTCCAGCGGCAATGGTGAAAGTTTTGACTTCCACGCGTCGTATCGGATACTTGGCTGTCGTTCTGCTCAAAGTGTGACTGATATCATTTCCCACTTTAGGTAACACTTCCACGCGACGTACGTATAACCTGGCTTCTTGGATAATGGTTTTGTATTCGTTGGCATGAGCCATCAAATGGAAAGCAGTACTACTTCGATTCAGTCTCAAGCGAATATCTACTCCGTTCAGCAAATACTTCTCTTGAAACCACATGTCCAAATGCAAACGATCGAACAGTTCTAAACTACGTCCTTGCAAAATTTTCTTTCGACGCTCGTTAAAACCTTCATTGTGAGGATCGGCAGGAGCGCTGCCATCAGCAGCTGCTGCTACGGGCAAGGCTGTGTCGTTAAACTTATCTGCAGTGTCAGGTTTCCATACCACGCAAGCATCTAGATGAGTGTTCTTGGCTTCTTTTCCGTACGTCAAGAGATTTTCGAGGTACGCTCGGTAAGGGTAAGTATCCATGCTACTGCTGATCAGTTTGTTATTCATGTACAAATCCACATCGCTGAACAAGGAATGCATGAAATTGTTGACAGGAGCTACTCTATCATTGGCTCCTGGATTGGTGTTGTCTGTTTTGCTTACTTTCAGTTTCAAATACAAGTAACTGTTGTTGAGATCGATGTAATCTTCGGGTTGTCCTTTGATTTCAAACTCGATGGGAGCTGAATCCGTCAAAGAGGAGACGGGATGAAATTCGACCCATTGAGCTTCTTGCATGGTCATCATCGTGGGTGGCATGGCAAAGAGATCCAGTTCCGACTTGGAACAGGCACAAGATTCTTGGTGCATCATTTTTTCTTTAGGTTTTTTTCTTCACTTTTAATAATCAAAAATGTCTAAGTCTCGAGCGGTTCTTTTTTTCTTTGTCTTTCTCACTTTTGAGGTACGGAGACTTTTGAAAGGGTGCCTTCGTCGACGCTTTCTACCTTGTCCTTGCTGTGTCGTCAGGGAAGCAGGAATGTTAGACTCGGTACCGTTCAGAGCATTTATAGGACTTTCTCGTCGACCCAAAATTTCTTTACCCGTTTGAAGCAAGGCATTTTTGCCTGCTCTCAAAAAAGCTTCTTTAGGGTTTTGTTTGTCAATGAGAACATTGTAAAGAAAATCTTTGCCGTGAGTCAATGCGGCATCTTTTAAGGTGTGCAATCCTCGTGTCACCATTGGTTTTAAAACAGGGACCACGGAACGAAAGGCTGATTTAAACATATCTCCTAAACCATGTCCTCGTTGTCGAGTGACTCCTTGGTACACAGGATACATCACTTTTTCAGTTGTTGGAGAATCGTTTTTGAAAATGGAGTTTCACTGTGACTTTCCCTTTGGTAAATGGAATATTTTGACCTAGTTCTCCTTTTATAGTAATGTTGACACTGTCGAAATACGACTTACTGACGGGTAAATAATGAGGATGCACAAATTCGCGGTGAACGTGATAGGTATTTCCACCTTCCTCGTCAGCGGTAGTAGTATCTACTTTGAAAGGAATGACACGCAGTAACGGTACAGAGGTGTGTCCTACCACATTGTACTCCACCACATCGGAGTACACAAACATCAAATTGAGTCCTTGGTTCATTTCTACAGGGGATCGAAAATATTTGGTA
The DNA here is from genome assembly GCA_029339505.1 of Unio delphinus. NCBI lineage: Eukaryota > Metazoa > Mollusca > Bivalvia > Unionida > Unionidae > Unio > Unio delphinus. The sequence goes on from JAQISU010000115.1 coordinate 20,706,498, forward strand.
AAATCCAAGTTACTGGATATGCCTGGTATTTCTTTTTTTTTCGGGAGCATCTTGAGGTCTCCACCTAAGATATCAAACAATTCAGGACAAAAGGTAATGGCTATTATTTTCTTCTCTGAAAATTTGATCATGAAGCGGCGAGCCACTTTAATGTACTCAAAGGTAACACTTTCTCTGATTTTGTCCAGGGGTTTACCAAACACAACATTGAACCTGCTTGCAATCGTAGTCACTAAATGTTGACCGCTAAAATAGTAGCCTGCAGGAATGGTCAACACATGAGTGGACAGTTGTTTAGTTGTGGGTCCATCTGATTTCTTGTTGTCAATGCCAGTGATGCCTCGTTCATCTAAGGCTTGTTGCAATTGCTTGTCGTACACTTCAACTGTGAAAAAGTTTTGATTTTCGACGATGTTTTTGATTTGTGTCGGGTGTATTATTTCCACTAAAGCTGCTTCCCAGTAATCATCTTGATCCAAATGCATGGCTTGAGGTAATTTAGACGTGTAACAACACAATGTGTTGTTAGGAAACATCTCCATGGAACTGTCACTGGGTAACGTTAAGTAAAATTGGTTAATAATGTTGTTCATATTTCCAATGTTCTTCTGTCCGAGGAGTCACTCGAGGTTAAAGGAGTATCTAAAAGAGGATTGTGATTGGAAGGGTGACTGTCAGGAGAAGGACTAACGTTGGCCGCCAGACTCCCAATATTGTTACTGTTGTTCCCGTTGTAAGAGTATTTCAGGGAAGGATTGGGAAGAAGATACCCGATGCAACTGCTGAGTAAAATGGTCCACAATTGTTTGTCTCCTTGTTGCAAACTCAAATTAGCAATGGCTGCACCAATGACACAATATACCACAAAGATTTGACAGAAAAAAACGATTTGCGTTTTAGGGACACGTTCTCCACACCACACCCACAAGGATTGCTTTTGTAAATCTTGCAGAGATGACGTGGGTGAAGGAGTAGTCACTGTGGTTGCTGAAGCTGTATTGAAGGGCATGATGGTCACTTCTTTTTATAGTCGATGACTTGCGAAGCGTCAATCCAAGAATCAAAACTAGGAGGATATCCTTTCCAACGTACTTTGACTTCTTTGACACGACGTTTTCCTACTTTACGGGTTCTTCGTTCGAGAATGCTTTCAATGTCGTACACGTCGTCTTCTTTTTTGGTAACACGTTGTAACTCAGGCAAGTAAAATGTTCCTTTTAATACTTCTCCGTTCATGTCTTCCAATTTATAGACGGTAGGATGACGATCGCGCACTCGTCCAGTAACACGAAACAATTCGGTGGTCCAGTTGGGTAAGTAACCTTTGTCGAAAGTGCGTTTGGTTTTGCCAATGCGTACCCAATCTCCCGGGGTTAACACTTCTCTACCTTTCTTGGGGACAGCCCTCGTCCGGGACGTACCAAACAGACGCTCAAAAACAGTGACTTCGTTGTCAGGTGTCACCTCTTGTGGGGTACGTCCAATGCTTCTATGGTAAGATTGATTGTAGGCTTGGACTAAGTGTGGTAAGACGTCGATGTACTTGAGAGTGTGTTGATGTGTAAAATATTTCCACATGCGTTCTTTCAAGGTACGTTGAAAACGTTCCACGATACTGGCTTTGGTTTCAGGATTTTCGGTGGTGAAAAAATGAATGTGACGTTTTTTTAATTCTCGTTGGAAAGCTTGGTTCAGAAATTCGGTGCCTTTGTCGGTTTGCCATCGAAGAGGGTGACGACCACTTTGTTTCAACACCAGTTGCAAAGCTCGTACTAACTCTCCGCTCGATTTGGATGTCAATGGTACGACCCAGGCAAATTTAGAAAAGACGTCGATGACACAAAACAAATATTTGTAGCCACGATTGTAGGTGGCTAAATGAGAGACATCAGCTAAATCGGCTTGCCATTGATGATCGATGCCTTCCACTTGAGTGCGACTTCTGTGAAATTTTCGTCGAATGGGTTTGTGTAAAGTGTACGTCGCTTGTTCTTGTAACCATCGTTGTACTGCTGGTAAACGGAGCTTTTTCAGGCGAGTTTTGGCAGCACGATACAATTTCTGAATGCCTCCGTAACCTGCAGGGTGCGCTGGATCGTAGTAAATGCTGGCTAAGACCTTCTCCATGGTTTTTGTTAATAAGGGACCCACTCTTCGAGGATATTGCTTTGGGTGGAACGAAATGCGGGTTGTTTGGAAACGGTTTTACGTGTCCGATGTGCCACAGGAGTTGACGTCGAGGGTAATGGTGGTGGCGGAGGTAATGGGATAGCTTCTTTGGCCTTCTTTTCTTTTCTCACTTCTGGTTTCCTTTCTTTCTTTTTCACATCTGTCGAAGAAGGAGTAGCCATCATCTTTTTAACCCAAGTTTTGAGTTCTTCTCGTGGGGGAGTGGGGGAAGGGGTTAACAAGGAAGTGGCAATCTTACTCGGAATGGGAGTAGCAGTAGGTGTTTGAAAGAGATCATGGGGTTCTTCTTCCTTGGGTAATGGTGGGGTAACGTCTGTTTTAACTGCTGTAGAGGGTGAGGGTGAGGGTGCCGGGTTATTCATTAGAGCCTTAAAATCGGACAAAGTGGGTTGAGCTGTTTGTTCCACAGCTTTCTGATGAAAGAGTTGTAGCCGTTTCAAGAGTTGACCGTACTTTTGTGATTTTTCGGTTTCGGATAAATCGTGGCGATGGATCAAGGATTGCAATTCGTGTTGTAATTGCGACATCTCAGCCAAATTGGGATTGGGTGGTAAATGGGGGGATCGTTGTTCTTGCCAATGATGGTATTCCATCCATCGTTTGTAAGGAACCAAAGTTAGTTTTCGTCCTTCCATGGGCTTTCAAAGGTTATGTCTGAGATTGTGGTGCTCCATAGTGTCCTTTTATCTTCTACCCATCCCTTGGTTAAACCCTTGGGATATCCCTTGGGTCACCCCTTGTAGCAAACCTGGTATTATGCCTGTCAACAAAGGAGCAAGAAAGGGTAAAAATCCTCCGCGTTGCACCAACATCTTTTTCTTTTGACGGACGGATATTTTCTTTTGAACCATTTGACGAAGAACGTGTCGATGTTTGGCGAAGCATTTTTTCTTGTGTGGAGACAAAGGTATCGTGCCTTTCAAAACATTCAAACAACATTCACACACGGTATCGATGACATCTTTGGAGGCTGTTTTAATGATTTGTTTTCGCATGGGCGGAGAGGCTTTGGACAGGACGGACAACACGTCTCCGTGTTTGGCTAAACGAGGAGGTAGTCCTTTCCTTTTCTTTCCTTTGTGGGGTGAATAAGAATGTTTTTTGCGAGGTGACATCTTTGCTTGTTCGTTCCAGAAATACACTGATGTCAAAGACTTGGTACACACCCTCTTTTATCTTCTTTTTTCTATTGGCTTCTCCAAAAAGTAGCGGCATGCTTCGCTAAATCTTCAAAAGCAGGGCTAAAGATACCAGTTCGGTTATTAGCTGCTTTGTCTAGTTTCTGCATACCTTTAATAAGACCAATAAATATGCCTCCCCTTTGATGACTTCTCTTTTTCTTTGGATGACTGTGTCTTTTTACGGGAGGACGTCGTTGTTTGGTTTTTGAGCGTTTGGTAGGATGACGAGATTGTCTTTTTCCTTTTCCTTTTTGGACGGTAGAACGTCGAGGGTGATGGTGTGCACGTTTTTGAGGAGGCATCCTTGAGTGTTCATCAGTGGTACAGAAAAAATACTGATTGACGTCGTGGTTTTCAAGTCATATTTTTATACTGGAATGCGTCGCCACTGATTATCTTTGCGTCGTATCAACTTCATGGCAGGTAACACACGTCGTGAAGGAGTTCGCAATGGACTCAATCGGGACAGTTCTTGTTTGGACAAATCTAGTAAACTCTTTAACATGCCAGATCTTTCTTGGACTTTGACTTTGGGGACAGGTACTTTATGAGTAGCTGCTACTGACGCTAAGGTGGACGAGGGTGTCTCCGGTGGAGGAGACGTTTTGGGAGACACAGATTTCCAATGTTTCATCAAATTAGGAAAAACGGGTGTCAAATTGGGTTTGGCTGGCATCACCCGCAACGGAGAAGTGGCAGCCCCTGAGGCTACTGGCAACGTAGTCCCTGCCAAACGTCCATGTAGATCTTTTCTTACAGGTCGTGGTTGACGAAGGTAAGGTTGTGTCCTGGCCGAAGTGCCTCTTTTGCGGGTGACCGCTTTTTTCTGTGGACTTTTCTTTTTCTGTGCTTTGGTCTTGGTACCCTTGTTCTTTTTCTTAGGGGCTTGTTTGGCTTTTTTTGTTTTCTTCTTGGGGTGAACTTTGGGAGTATTGGGATCCCATTTTAAAAGGGAACGAATGATGACACCTCCTAGAGAACCACTACCTCCAGGTTTCAATATGATTTGCTTTTTGGTGTGAGTGTCAATGCGAGGATTGGCCAGTTGCGTCAAGGCTACTTTGTTTCTGTCAAAAAAGCGTTTGGTTTGATGTGGAATGTGAATGATGCCTTGCAGTATTTGACGTGCTGTCACCGTAAACCATCGTAAGACTTCTTTGAGACTGGCTTCTAAGACGTGAGCACGTCTTTGTGGATTTTTTTCGCGACTGATGCCGTACAAGGCACGAATCAATTTGATCGGAAGATGAGACTGAAGGGACGTCATGTTGACGATGTATGAGACCAGGTCAAAGTAACCCAAGGTTTTTATAGATTTTTTAGTGCTTCATAGTGTTATGTCAACGAGGAGGACGTGTACACGACAGGTCCTCCGTCTTGACACCAGTCGTGAAACAAATCGGTACGAAATCGCAAATAATCAGGGGTAGTGGGTTTTAAATCCACGAGTAAATAGGCGTGTGGCGTTTGAGTGGCATCATCGTACGCATGAGTTAGCCAAGGTGTTCCTAACTGTTTGGCTAAAACTTGCACTTGTGATTTATCTCGAGGACTTTTAAACAAGACCACGTAATGAGCATTGAGACTAATGGTACGATGGGCTTTACTTTGTTGAAATAAATTTTGTGTAATGTAAATGACACTGGCATTACGATGATGCCCTTTACGTGTAAACCACAGTTTAATTTCTTCTTCGTCTTCTCCTAACATGTCGTCAAAAATAACCCAATGAGTTTGACTAGGGTCAGACACGATCCCCTCGTCTTCTTTAGGAATGCCTGCTACAAACACAATGGAATCACCTTGACTTTCTTGCAAGAGGCTGTATGCCGATTGCCACTCTTTGTAACACCACACGATGCGTTGAGGTGGACGATCGATCAAATGATGTTTATGTTCGATCAAACGTTTGACAAATTCGGTTTTGCCTGAACCGCTCGGTCCAGCAATTAACATGTTAAAAGGATGACGAAGATACAAGGCTTTCCAACTAGCCTGATCTAAGTGTTCGTCAATGACTTTGAATGTGGAGGAGGAAGGAGTAGTAGAAAGAGTAGAGTGAGCCATAGTCGTGTAGTGGTATGTCAGTATTGACACAAAAACAGACAAGACAAGAGGTTTTTATACTTTTTTCAAGACACGTTTATTTGAATACATGTTTAAATTTGAACAACACGAAAACATAAAAGCCAAATGGATAACTACAGGAATAAAATACCTAGGCAAACGATCAAAGTGGAATATAAACAAGTCACTGTACAACGTGGTTTGGGTAACGAAGGTGTCCTAGAGGTAGTATGTAATGTTCTTATAGTCTCCTCTACAGGGGGTACAGTCACATAGGTGTCTTCTCGAAAGGGTCTTTGTGGGGGAATGTCCATGACAGTTCTGTCTTGAACAGAAGGATTGTCTTGGGTGATAGATTCTTTTTCTTTTTCTTCTTCTGGTACTGTTACTAACACAGGATTAAAAGTGACTTTTTTCACACGACGATGAATTTTAGGAACACAACGCTTGGGCATAATGGGATACTTCGTTTGTCCAAGCCTCAAAATCCCAACTTTTCCAGTCACGTACATCTGTCCAATGAGGGTGTAAATCACAAGCTACACACACATCTTCGTACACTGCTTCCGTACGTAAAAGTTGACGAATCTTTTTTTCTTGGAAAGGTCGAGACGTATCCAGATGAAAGCGTAAGGCTTTGAACAGAATAAGTCTCTCGTGGACATTTAAAGGAGTCACCATACTGTCTTATTTTTTGATAGGTAGTGTTCGTAAAGTGTCCACAAGGAATCGGCAGGTAAACGAAATCCCAGAAAGCAAGTCACTAAAACACACACGACACGTCGACCCCAATTCATAGGGTATAGTTCTTGTAATAAGTGTTCGTAATCTTTCACCGTGTGAATCTTCTCATTGATATCCTTCCACGGAATCTGTTGGATCACCAATGATAAAGGTTGTGGCATGGTCGTTCTCTTTTATACTTCTTTAGGTCGAAGATCATCAGTGTAGATTCAACCCAGAATTAAACACAGAATTAAATTTGCTCAAAAAGCGAAAGTGATTAATATAACGTGTAATTTCGTCCCACTGCCATTCAGGGTAACGGTTAAGAAGGATCAAAGTATCTTCAGAGGTAAACGTAGTAAATTGGTAACGGAGCAAAAAAATACCCTTGATCCAGAGAAATCTAACACGTTGGTTAATTTTTGTCACTTTCCTCTTGTGAATTTCACGACACAAAAGTTCTACAGTCACCCATTGAGATTTTTCTTTAGCAAGGCCTTGCCAAACGTCCTTGTAGATCTTCTCTTGCAATTCGTAGGGTAATCCTTGAATATTATGTTTTATATTATATACTGGTCTAGGCGTGTTACACGACATGGAGTAGTAGTGTCACTTCCAATCACTAGGTCCCACTAAAGGTAGGTATTGACAATTCGGAGACCATCGAGCATGTTCCAGGTAAGCGGAATCTTTCTGTTCCCACTCGTAAATGGATACACCACAACTGAAACACTTGACTTTATCCCCTTCGCCCAAGTAGAAAAATCAAGCTCTGGCTAATTCTTCAGGAGTTGGTCCAGGCAGATATTTTGACCATTTATCTTTGAAGGTTTGGAATCGACTTTTAAAGTGACAGTATTCAGACAAACTCGTCGGGAACGAATATTCGACTCTCCTCACTTCTGTTCGATGCAGGTACGGTGAAATTACCAGGAGGTTACTTTGGATTGAATGACATCCGTAGTATAGTAGCCGTATGGTCTCACGCGGAGATGGCATTGCTTTTGCATCAAGAGTGATTGAGAAGGTACTGTGAAGTTAGGACACGTACGTACTCCAGAAATACGCTTCTCGACTACTATGTCTCATTCTCTCTGTCACTTTTACTTTATTGCTGACCACGATGTCTACCAACAACTGTATTTATTTTTTGATATTTAAAAAAATATAAAATACTAGATCCATTTTTTAAAATAATCTACTCTTATTTGACAGCAGCGACAACGACTTCTACTCTTACCACAATTGCTACACCTACAAAGGGCATCCTTCCAATGTGTGGATGATAGATGGTGTGATATTGGATAGTAAATGATATGTTTTGTTTGGCTGCTTCCCCGTGTGTGTGGTTAGTATAGGGTGTGATTTTGGATAGTATATAGTAGGGTTTGTTTTGGCTGCTTCCCCGTGTGTGTGGATAGTATAGGGTGTGATTTTGGATAGTATATAGTAGGGTTTGTTTTGGCTGCTTCCCCGTGTGTGGTTAGTATAGGGTGTGATTTTGGATAGTATATAGTAGGGTGTGTTTTGGCTGCTTCCCCGTGTGTGGTTAGTATAGGGTGTGATTTTGGATAGTATATAGTAGGGTGTGTTTTGGCTGCTTCCCCGTGTGTGTGGTTAGTATAGGGTGTGATTTTGGATAGTATATAGTAGGGTGTGTTTTGGCTGCTTCCCCGTGTGTGTGGTTAGTATAGGGTGTGATTTTGGATAGTATATAGTAGGGTGTGTTTTGGCTGCTTCCCGTGTGTGTGTGTGTGTGTGTGTGTGTGTGTGTGTGTGTGTGTGTGTGTGTGTGTGTGTGTGGATAGCAACTGGTATGTTTTGTTTTGGCTGCTTCCCCGTGTGTGTGGATAGTATAGGGTGTGATTTTGGATAGTATATAGTAGGGTTTGTTTTGGCTGCTTCCCCGTGTGTGTGGTTAGTATAGGGTGTGATTTTGAATAATATATAGTAGGGTGTGTTTTGGCTGCTTCCCCGTGTGTGTGGATAGTATAGGGTGTGATTTTGGATAGTATATAGTAGGGTTTGTTTTGGCTGCTTCCCCGTGTGTGTGGATAGTATAGGGTGTGATTTTGGATAGTATATAGTAGGGTGTGTTTTGGCTGCTTCCCCGTGTGTGTGGTTAGTATAGGGTGTGATTTTGGATAGTATATAGTAGGGTGTGTTTTGGCTGCTTCCCCGTGTGTGTGGTTAGTATAGGGTGTGATTTTGGATAGTATATAGTAGGGTGTGTTTTGGCTGCTTCCCGTGTGTGTGTGTGTGTGTGTGTGTGTGTGTGTGTGTGTGTGTGTGTGTGTGTGTGTGTGTGTGTGTGTGTGTGTGTGGATAGCAAATGGTATGTTTTGTTTTGGCTGCTTCCCCGTGTGTGTGGATAGTATAGGGTGTGATTTTGGATAGTATATAGTAGGGTTTGTTTTGGCTGCTTCCCCGTGTGTGTGGTTAGTATAGGGTGTGATTTTGGATAGTATATAGTAGGGTGTGTTTTGGCTGCTTCCCCGTGTGTGTGGATAGTATAGGGTGTGATTTTGGATAGTATATAGTAGGGTTTGTTTTGGCTGCTTCCCCGTGTGTGTGGATAGTATAGGGTGTGATTTTGGATAGTATATAGTAGGGTTTGTTTTGGCTGCTTCCCCGTGTGTGTGGTTAGTATAGGGTGTGACTTTGGATAGTATATAGTAGGGTTTGTTTTGGCTGCTTCCCCGTGTGTGTGTGTGTGTGTGTGTGTGTGTGTGTGGATAGCAAATGGTATGTTTTGTTTTGATGTGTATTTTCCTTGAATAGTGTTTAGGTGTGTTCCCAAAAAAATAAACAGAAGGAACAAATCTGAAAAAGTCAGTTTGAAATGAGGTTTCTTTTTGCGTATACCTTTTTTCAAACTGTTAATACATGGCAGATTAAATCCGCATACAATATCAAAGTGAAAGGCCTATATACCAATGTCATTGCCTTTCTTTAATTCGGTTTTATTGCTCAGCCATCGTTAATCTTTAATTATTTTTTTAAACGCATTTCTTTTTAATAGACGATTTCGGGCTTTCTATTGTTGTAACGGTATTTATGTTGTTTAGTTTGTTGCTGAAATTATCTATACTATAGTCTATAGCAAAGCGCTTAAGTTTCTTCAGTATTTTAATTTCACGCTCACAAAAGGATACCAAGTTTGTCTTACAAGAGGATTGAAACTCTAAGTTACGCGGACGTGAAGAAACGCATTTCTTTGTTACTACAGTTAGGTGTTGTTGTTTTCATTCTAATCACGCTTGCCGTATATCTTTGTGTTTTGCAGGTCATATTGTTTTTTTATGTAAATATTCACATCAATAGACAGACAGACTGGGTTATCATCCTTGAGGTTCACTGTACTTTAGTTTCCTTGAGGTTCACTGTACTTTAGTTTATTTACTTTATACAAACCCCAAATTCACTAGTTTGACAAAAGTTACCACTCACTACTATATTATTTCTCTCTACCTAGACGAATGTGTTTATGTCAAAGTGTCAAAGTGAGAAAGTATAGTTTTGGTCAGTTTTAAAACTCGAACAATAATTGCAGTTAAGTAGTTGATGTGTCATGAAGAAATGGTACAATGTGCAACAAAAGGATTGTAAGTTCACACTTCAGTCTGCCTGCGCTGCAATTGAATCAATGCATGAGCCTAGGCAAAACAATGCGCCAGTCGTTAGAAGCAATTTATTGGTTACACTTTTTTTCTACCCCCCTTAGCTTCAAATTGCCCTCACTCGTTCTTAGTACAGTGACAAGATAAGACGTGTTTTTTCTGCGCCTGACCACTACACTACCTATCTTGAATTTCGAACCAAACAATGCGTCACTCATTGTAAGTGATTTCATTGGCAAACCGATATTTTCTACCGCCTTCGCTTCAAATCGGCTTCAGTTGTTATTCTCACAGCGAGAAGATAAGGCGTGTATTTCTGTACCTGTCCACTAGTCACTTTCCAAACAATAAAACTTATGCACAAATAATCGCACCATCGTAGAAATGTCAGTCTTATTGCGAAATACACTGAAACATGTTTGGATGTACTATTTTGTGAGAACATTTTAGTCGTATTTGTCATCGGTTCACTCTGGAGATATTTTAAAATCGTGGACCTTTCCTATGGAATTGATTTTCTAAGTGGGATGTGTGTTTCTTTGAATTTTTCTAAGGGAAAATATACCTCAAAAACAAGCGTAAGTGTCCTGATTCTTTTCAAAAGTAGGTATAACGTAGTCTCTCTCTCTCTCTCTCTCTCTCTCTCTCTCTCTCTCTCTCTCTCTCTCTCTCCGTCGTAATACGTTTGATTGAAATCCTAATGGTAGATGTTCCCGTTTGAAGATACCTCTCCAAATTTTTAATCAGTAGGCACCATAATTTTCTTTTGTCATGTAATTTGTTTTTCAAACGCTACGCTCTTACATATAGTCAGTCAGTAAATCGTTGGATGAAATAAAATCTTGAGTTGACAAACTTGTACAATTCAGTTATCAGAGCTTTATCTTTATAATTGGCACTGCAATGTGTCACGGAAATTTTTTTAAGCATGAGATCTACCGTTTTATAGAAATGAAACAAATACAAAACTATTTCAAGAATGACGCGAGTGATCTTGCCCTGTATAACCCTGCTTATGGCTAAGTTTGACATAAAAAACCCAGAACCAAAACACACGTTCGGAAGAATTTTAACAATGTAACAATGATTGACGCGAGTGACATTGCACTTTATGACCCTGCCTATGGTTAACTTTGAATTTCAAATCAAAACACACATCTTAGACTGTCGATAGAACAAAGCATATTTTGCTGCTGCTTCTTTTTCCCCTTCGACTTAGATTTGTTACAACTTGGCAACATTGTTTGTAGTGTGTGCTGAGAAACACAGGACATCCCTTATATTTGATATATGTTAAGAAGTCAGTCGACAATAAATATCACCCTACCATTTTACTAAATCGATGAATGAATGAAAATGAACATATTTCACATCGAATGTATGGTATTCTTTATTATCCTTGTTTTGTTTTCCTTTCCTTCTGTGTGTATAGGAGATTGTACCATTTTATTTTCCTTCCCTTCTGTTTTGATAGGAGATTGTGTGGCTTGTTTTCAGGGCCACTCATAAGTCTCGAAAAGATAGTAGCTTTCATTGCCACCCTTTTTTTCCCTTGTCCCTAGACAGTTTCCCTATACCCATACAAATCATATTCCCCATGTTCCATGTCCCTTGAGGCTAAATAGGCCCAAATAGTTCCCATGTTAAATTCCCCTTGACGCTAGATAGGCCCACCATGTTCAATTTCCCTTGACGCTAGATAGACCCAAATAGTTCCCATGTTAAATTCCCCTTGACGCTAGATAGGCCCACCATGTTAAATTCCCCTTGACGCTAGATTAGCCCAAGCTGTTTTTGACTGGATTTTCCCTTGACGCTAGAGTGCCCCATATTACTACTTAAACTAGTCATTTAATACTCTTCAGTACATTTTCAAAATACTTCCAGGTACGTTTTTAGACTGCAACGCTTTTATCTGAGTTTTGTAAAGTCTAAAGTTGATGAATGTAAAGCAACATTTATATTGCTTGTTCTATACAAAATTAAAGATTAAATCCTCTTAACATCACCGTATCATACATTGTTTCATATTAAAATGTCAGCAATGTAACAATGTTAACATCTCGATTATTCGATAACTTTCAAAACAGTCTATCCAATGACAAAATGTATCTGGTAAGAAATAGCAATGCCATTTTCTATTAATCGCTAAATATTCACCCTCTTTGATATACATCTTTTCGATACGCCGCATAGTTAAAATGTAACTGCATCCTGCTCCAATACAGATCAGAGAGGCAAAGGTAAGCGAGTCACTTAGCAGAAAAACTGTATACAAGGCCTCTTTGATTTATTGTTCTATGTTTATTGCTACATCAACACGTGAAACTTTACATTGTGCTGAAGCAATTGGAGTTATGATTTTTGTCCAGCGATACGACAGGTTATCCACACTGATCTGGGCAGAGTTTGGAGTCGTTTTGTCTGTTCTTACGTCCTGCACACTAAATACCCAGACACTGTAGCAGAAGTACATATTGCGTACTTTATATCAACAATTTCCCTACCGAAATCATTTGATAATAATAATGAGCGAAGAAAAAATTGGTTTTGCACCTAAAAGTTTAAAATTTTAGCGATATCAAAAACATACTTGGTGTTATGACATCGTCGGAGAAATATCGCTTATACATTGGAAAACACATTCACAGACGAAATTTAAACTTCAGGCAAGACGTCGCGTCTGAATTGTTTTAAATGAAGAATTATAACTGACTCGGCTGACAAAATAGTATTCATATTTACACATAACCCCTACTTCTCTCTTATAGCCCGATTTATAGGCATGGGAATATAAGTCTTGGAATAAATGAAACAAACCTCCAAGAGTAACTTACCTTACAGCTCCGCAACTACCTATGCTGAAAAATTACAGTAATAATTCAATTCCCATAGTTAATATATAGATACACCATCAGATTCAAAATTCAATAACTTAAAATGTCTGGATCCTAATGATCAGACCTATATTTAACCATGCACAACTATCTTTGTTGCAAGCTTCTGTGTGGAGAAAATCATATAATATAATGATTTAATCTCTCGTCGAATTTAATAGAAGAATTTTTCTTTTCTTAAATATAAAATAAATTTATGAAAATTCATTTTAAATTTTTTAGAGGTTTCGCAAAAGAGTCAAATATGCATTGAGTCGACTATGATATCAATCTCTGAAGCTGAAGCATATTTCAAAATTGTTGTTTGTTTGCTGTATCGACGAACCTCCATTGGTTTATCGGAGGGGTGAGGAACACAAGTGCTAATAGTTCCCAAGTGATTGTCATCAAAATCTTTTATTCCTTTCTCCTTCATTTTAAAACATTAACAAATATTGATCCTCATGATAATGATGGTATCAATAATTGTTTTATTATTTGCATTGTTGGTTTAGATGGCTATGTTAAACAATACTCTTGTATCATGAAATCTTTATAAAAAATATTACTTTTCGATACCGATATCGTTGCCTTAGCACAAATAAAATATACATTCCCCAAATTAATTAATTAGTAGTAGTAGTAGTGCGAAATTATTTTAAATGCAATGATATTTTCCTATTAAATTACAGGAGATGGAGATCGTCTACGGCAAGACAAAGGAGGGTATTTCAATATAAAATATATTTAATACGATCATAGATGTCCTTTTGCACCAACAAATATGAGTCAATTCTATTAGAATAAAACACATTTAATTGAAAAAATGACTAATCGGTCATCTCACATACATGCGACACAAACAAAAGCGAAAATAATTTCTGAATCAAAGGTTAAATATTAGTAAAGGGAATGATCACTATCAGTCAGACATTGTTGATATGCATGCATACAAAATACATTTTTGAAAACATCAGATATAGTTGAGCGCAGAAATTTGAAACGAAAGAGAAAAACTATACACGCATCAGACAAATCTTTAATGAAAAGAATCCAGACATGAGACAAAGGAATATATGGAAAGAATTTGATGACCGTAACTTTAATGAATTATTGGAGAAAGAAAATTTTGCATAATCTTATAGATACATACACATCTTCATAACTTATGAACTAGCGATTTTTAAACCTAGACAAGTAACTTAGTTTGTTAACTTGAAGAATTACAAGAGTGAATATTGAAGAAATACTTGACTATGATCTGTTTACAACCAACAAGACAAACTGTCCCAGGCTGATAACATTCTGTAGACAAAATATAAGACGGTAAACCAATGTGCTACAAAAGTTGCGAACCCTTCAAAAATATTGTCATTAAGTGGAATTTATAAATTGTATTACTTTTGGTCTAACACAAAAAACCCACTTCAGAATAAAATTAAACAAATTAAATGGCGACATCTTGTATTATAAAGCGATTCGAATAAGACAATTTCAAAATGTTTGTTGGCATTGTAAAAATAAGTTTTTAGACTGTATTCGATGTGCCGAGAAAAAGCCTGTCGACCAGACATTACGTCAAGAAGTACGCTATACAAAAGACGCAAGACAACATGCAAATCGGGAAAAATTGTGACAAAGTTTGAAGTGTAAGACCACAAGAAAGTTATGTAACTAACTGGTTTTATTAAAAGTGCAAAACAAATGAGATGTAGTAAAACTTTTAATATATATTCCAAAAAAGGGTAGAAAATAATAATTATCACACATAATTAGAACTAAATTTGTATAGAAACATTACATAACGCATTTAGAGTATTTACGTTTCGTCTACTAGCTTTCAATCCAACATGTTTTAATAATTAAAATGATAAGGCAATTAGGAGAAACAGCATTGACACGAACTGCAATCATGGAATTACACCCATTTAATTACTAGAAACAAACCTACCTTTCTCAAATACATGTTAAAATTAGCCTTAAATATCAAAATTTTTTCTAATATTTCTGTTTTTACTGGATTATTTCTTATACTTTTTACCGGTCATTCTGTTGTCTTTAATGTATTTCTTCTATCTCCAATTTTAAAATTGTTTTGCTTTTTCAATAGCGACAGTATTGGTTTTTGCAGTTATATTATACTCTTCTTAACAAACTTTTAAACCATTCAATTAAGAGTTTAATTCGTAATCGTTTCCTTTTCATTCTTGCTATGTTTCTTTACCTGATGCAATACCTTGAGGAAAAAAATGAATTTGGTCTTCTCCTATTGATAGACTTTGAAAAAGCGTTTGACTCAGTTGAATGGGACTTTCTAGAAGCTGCTCTGAAGTCTTTTAACTTTGGAGAATCAATTTGTCACTGGTTCAGGCTATTTTGCAATAAATCAAAAAGTTGTGTTATTAATAATGGACATTTATCCCCATTCTTTAATTTGGAGAGAGGTTGTCGCCAGGGAGACCCCTTATCACCCTATTTTATCATAATAGGAATTGAACTTCTTGCAACAGAACTAAAGAAAAACACAGATGTTACAGGCATTTTTTATAATGAAATGGAGTTTAAAATAGGGCAGTACGCTGATGATGCTTTTCTATTATTAGATGGTTCTCAGTTGTCCTTGAGGACAACCATGCAGATTTTAAATGATTTTGCTTTGGTGTCAGGTCTGCACTGCAATGTTTTGAAATCGAAAGCAATTTGGATTGGAAACAAAAAATATTCTAATGAAAAAATATGTCCAGAGATTGATATTAACTGGTCAATGTCTAATTTTAGATTGCTGGGAGTATATTTCTCTTTGAACTTGTAGGATATGGTAGAGCTTAATTATTCGATGAAGTGAAAGGAAGTTAAGAAACTGCTTGGCTGGTGGAGTAGAAGAAATTTATCCATTATTGGAAAAATTACTTTGATAAAGTCCTTGCTTTTGCCTAAATTCATTCATCTTTTTGCAGCTTTGCCAAATCCTCCACCCCATATAGAAAAGGAACTGAATACATTATTTTTCCAGTTTATTTGGGGCAGTAAAACTGAGAGAGTTAAACGAGACACACTTATTGCTTCTTTTGAGGAAGGGGGGTTAAATATGATTCACTTGCACTCATTTGTGTGTTATATAAAACTTACCTGGATTAGGCGCCTCTTAATAAACGAAAATGGCTTATGGCAAAAACTGGTTTCTGAACAAATATTTGGAAAATTTGGAGGTATGCTGTTACTTTCATTAGGAAAAACTAAACTAAAAGTAATCTCTAAATTAATTAAAAATATTTTTTGGCGTGATGTTATTTATGCGTTATCTCAATGGAAAAATGAACCATCTACTGTCAATGAATACTTGTCTCAAGATATTCTTAATTTAGTGACTGTAGATAATTTTAAATCATACACAAGATGGAGAACAAATGGTATTATAATTATTAAACATCTTTTTGATGCACAAGGGTCTCTATTAAGTTTTGATGAAATAAAACAAAAAAACAAAAACAAATAATTTCATACAGTACTTTGCTCTTATTTCAAAGATCTCTGTGATGTGGAAAAAGAAAATTAAAACTTTCTATGAAAGTGGAAATAGTTTTCTTGTAGCTTTGGACAAAACATCTCTCCTTAGGGTAAGAGCAAAGAATAAATTTATCTATAAAGACCTGATAAGAACCAAAATAATAAAGCCAAATGGTAAACAGGAAACTTGGTCCAGACAGCTAGAGTGTGCGATTGGTACAAATGAATGGACCAACTCTTTTGTTTCGGCTAGATTTTGTACAAAAGACACAAAACTGATTAGCTTTAACTTTAGATTTCTCCACAGAAATATTACCACAAACCAGTTTCTAAAAAATATTAATTTAAGTGATAATGATAAATGTACCTTTTGTAATGAGGGAATAGAAGAAATTGAGCACTTATTTTATGACTGTTTAGTTACTGAAAACTTTTGGAAACTGTTGGTAGAATGGATACAAACTTATGACCCAAATTTTCGAATTACACGAAAAGATGTCTTTATAGGAAATAACAACTTTGACGATCTTATTAACTTCCTAATTTTGCTTGCAAAATATGTTATATACAGATCACGTTGTGCATCAAAAAGCCCAAATCTTGCCTATTATAAAAATTGTGTTTTATCATATAAAACGCTGAAAAAATATGTCGCCAAAGTGAATAACAGCAGTGACGAGTTTAAAAGAAAGTGGACCCTATTATCAACTTTTGGTACATGAATTATTATTATTATTATTACTATTTTTACTTTTAAAATTTATATATTAATTATTATTATTATTATTATTATTATTATTATTATTATTATTATTATTATTATTAAATGCAATTTCATGCATCTTGGGGTTTGTATGCGAGTATGACTTTGTGTACAATAATTGTGATTGTAAGTAAGTGTCTGTGTGTGTATGTATGTGTGTGTTGTGTAGGGAACACATGTAGAGATCAGGACACAAAAGAATTTAAGATCATGCCCCATACGCCAGGTCAGGTGGTGATGTAGGGGAATATGTAAAATCCTGATACCTTGTGTTCAATAAAAAAAAAAAAAATGATACAATAACATTTTAGGGGGTGGGGTTCAGTTTTCTCATGTAACAAATACCACAGATGTAACTAAACTAAACTAAACTAAAGAATGATCTTTTAATCCAAGTTCAAAATGTAATTAATACATAAAATATGGTATAATCAATAATATCCCTACACTAAACGTAGGTAATAACTTAATTTAATAACTTTGTTTTGTTTGATGACTTATGTTCGTGAACGTTCGCCTTTTACCATATTCGCCAGTCAATGCACTCATAACAAACGAGAATTGAAATGGATATGCTTTGTGAAAATATCTAGGCAGTATGAGGTATAGACTTTACGAGTATTGCCTCTTTGCATATATATATATATATATATATATATATATATATATATATATATATATATATATATATATATATATATATATATATATATATATATATGACTGGAGATTCTGTCTATCAGAGGATTAAAAATATCGACATTGTAAAACAAAATGCAAATATTTGGATCTAAATTTCGTCGAGTTATGTTTCTAAGTTTCGTTCATTTATGCCTTTATATTATATCTCATCATGGTTTTATGTATTCATGTGTGAAAATATCAAGAAACCGAGATGGGTCAAATGCAGCGTCAATCGATGACCCATATAATGAAGTTGGTAGTGACTCATGTTATTAAAGTAGATATGATTATCAGTCTATTACAAGAGCATGATCATAGTTGTTGTATTACTATGGACTGCTATCAAAGCTTATTTTACTTAATCCATGAACACTAATAATCACTTAATGTTCCTTTACATTCTAATGTATTCAAAGACAGAAAATGGTACATGTGCTCGAACATATTTCTTACGCTTATGTAACGAAATCACCGTGTTCTGTTTCTAGGTCCGTAACTAAATGTAGCTAAAAAGCTTTTAATTTGCATCTTGGAAAGCAACTGACCTTAAATAATTAATTATAGCGGGGGAATGTTGTAGGTTTTAATGGTACTTTGTTTTAATAAATCTACTTGTATACATCTACATTATATACTAATCCTTATGTATATGTACATTGATAAAAATGCATGTTTTTGGTGTACGTTATAAAGTACTTTGTACGTGCTGATTCAGCAATAGTAATTGCTAGAGGTTAAAAAGGTGATAGAGTAAATATCTTAAGCTACAAAAAAAAAAAAAATGTTTCTTTACCTGACCTCTGAATGTAAATAATTCATTATCTCCAGCAATTGTTTTAATCTATCGATGTTTATCACTAATGCAACTAACTCATTGTTAATTTTTGTTCAACAAGTTTATCGTTTCATAGTATTGGCATGTTTCCTGCGTTTGCCACCCTTACTTCATTGTTTTAGGATTGTCTTGCGTTTCATAAATTATTCAGTCTCTGTTCGAACAAGTCTTCTGCGTGTCAAATCTTTTTTCTGTTGTCTTCAATCTGTTTCCGAAACTTTTTGTATTTTGTTCGCTGTTTAGTACCAAAAGGAAATATCAATAGTACATTGTTTTTAATGAGTTTAGATATTCAGAATTAATATCCTCAAACGACTTATGCATTTGAATTTCAATGCATTTTATTCAAAATATCTAGTTGTTGCATCGACTGTTTTAATTAAATTTGTGATGCTGTGGTTATTTAAGTTTAAGAATACCTAGCACTACATCTGTTTTTTTCTTTTCCTAAATCAACAGCTTTTTGCATTCATAGCATAGTGAAAGGATTTTCTCCTGTTGTCTGTCTAAATTGTAATCATTGTCACTTTCTTATGCTAATTTTAAATTATCACCAAGTAATTATCCTCCTAGTCAACTGGTAATCATTTGTGAATTTATTTTTTATTTTGCCTGGTAGTATACATTTTTGTAACAAGAAGCTAATTATAAATTGTAAATGGGTTTAACGAAATAAGATCAATTACATGTGTGACTTTTTTATTTTCCGTGTTTTTTACGTGAAGCTATCAATTTCATAAACATCGTCTTCGAATAATAATGTGACTAACTGTAAGAGCCACGTTTACTGGTGTATGGCAAACAGTAACAATTATATTGTCTTACATTTATGCTGTTAATGTTAGACTTCATATGTCTTAAAACATTTCTAGAGGGAGATATGAGTGTTCTTTTCATACAGTACCTACTTTAACTGGTTGGATTTTGACAGGTTTTAGAACCGAGGCAATTCTACGTTTTATACCTAATTGTTCTTAACAGGTTTTAGAACCGATATATGTATTCAAGTTCAATTCTGCGTGGATCTTTG
Source organism: Unio delphinus (assembly GCA_029339505.1). Classification (NCBI taxonomy): domain Eukaryota; kingdom Metazoa; phylum Mollusca; class Bivalvia; order Unionida; family Unionidae; genus Unio; species Unio delphinus. The sequence continues at coordinate 20,725,977 of JAQISU010000115.1, forward strand.
TTGGTGATGTACAATTACCTTTTATAGTGATTCTTCAACATTTGGTGTTTCGCCAGTTTTGCATTTCCTCTTTTCATTTATTTGCAACAAAGTTTTCAGGCAAATGTAGAGAAGATTTTATGATTATTTGCTAACTAATTAACCTATCTTATTTATTTTTCCATATATCAATTATTTTCAAGACAAGAAAAAACTGGACGAAGATGTATCCGTCTTGTTTCTAAAAAACAATACAAACAGAAAACATTGATACGCATACAACAAAAGTATACATGAAATACAGTTATGATGACGATAAATTAATTTGCTAGACACAAGTCAGACTTTAAAGGCGAGGAAATAAACTTAAAAGTTATGAACTTTGTTGAAAATACTGTTTCATCAATTGAATTATATAGATAACTACACTTTAAAAAAAACAAAACAGACATTGATGAATATATCCTAATTTAAGTCACGTTTATCTTTATTTGTCTCTTTCCTTTTCTGATCATATACAACTGAAGAAAATACTTTCACTGGTGAAAACTCGGATACACGAAAGCACGTGATAACATATGTAAAATGATAAAATGCCATCCAAAAGAGAAACACGAGAACATAATAGAAAACTGAAGAACAGACTACATCATTGGTCACATTCTGCATCAATTTTGCTAGTTTGTTTTAACTCACGTTTTGTTTACAAAACATTTAATTGTGTCAAAATCAAATCTTGTACTAGCAGCAAGTGTTACCACTAATTCAAAATGAAAACTTTGTATTGATTGCAAAGCATCTTGCACATATTTATTTGGCATTATTTTCATTGTTATGTTGTTTTTATTTTTGGTAGCTCAATAATTTGTTTTTTAGATGGTTTGTTTGTTTCTTAGCTTTCTGCACATGTAAAATTAGGGTACTTAAGGTTGTGGGGTTAGTGACAATAGGTAATTAAACCTAATGGATAACAAACCGAGTAAAATATAAAACGCCATTGGTGGTGATGATCATTTCTTTCGAAATAGCAGCAGTTTGATAACATAATAATTGTTATAATTAACCTGATATTACTTTTACAAGAGTATCATAGCATTTCTTGATTATTAATCGCTTCTCCGATACTTGCCACATAATTATATTTCTTTTCTTGTATGTTCCATTTGCTAACCCGATGTTTAATTCATATTTACACACTTCTTCAATTTCACCAACGTTTCTTTAAACTTATGCAAACCAAATGTTATCGAGATGGTTGATTTCATTTGAAAGATGAAAGAATTTCAAAGATGAAAGTAACTTTTAAGATTTAAGGTGCCAGATTACGATTCCTTAAAACATGAGGTCAATATATTTAATCGTGTGCAGATATCGAACTGTATTCAAATGTTCCAAAATACAAAAAGGGTCTTTCAACTCTTTTAATCTGCATCTTTATTGGATGAATACAAATATTGGATACTATCATGCATGTCCCTTTTCCTCTTGCACATATTGATACACTTCCCTTTATAATGTTCAACTTGAATATGGACAGGTAATACACGTTCTTATTGTTGAAAAAGATGTTTTGTTAAATATATCAAAACTAGCCATGTATTCGGATGAATGTGTAGGCTGCATATATTTACAACGTCAAATTATCATTGCTGTGTCAATTTGATCGTTCAAATTTCTTGCCAACTTGCCTAATGTCTGTGCCAAATTCCAAAAGCTATCAACAAACCTCAGCTTTTTAACCGTTATTTCTTCTCCTTTTCTAAAACCTAAAAAGTTAGAAACACTTTCTAAACGGCATGTACTTGTTTGAGGGCATGAATTTTACATTTTTCCTTGAGAAAAAGGTAGATGTCATATCCTGATGTTATGAATGGAAATAATTTGTATATTTGATATTTAAATTGCTTTTATTATGAGCTTGAGCCCTACGCTTGCTTTTTAAATGATGATCAGCACACACGTACACGCTTCAAAGACACAGACATTAATGCTCATGATTCATTTTTCCACAGACACGACGCACGTTGGTCTAGATAAAATGTGTTTCATCCTCAATGTCGAACGCCATCACATTTATATTATTTGGCTTGAATACCTAATAAAAAAGTACATAGGTTTTAACGCCCGAGTGTTAAAATCATTTCTCGTCTTATTGAGCAATAACAAGATCTTCAAGATAACCACTAAACTGGATGTAAGGTCATGATCATTTTCTTTTTTGTGAGCCTCACATTGATATTCCCATCAACGTGCAAGTGTACCAATTATTGTCAAGATGGCTATCATGGATTAAAGATTGCTATTTCTTCTTTAAGCCCAGCGAGATATCGTATGAAGTGTTGTGGAGAAAACATGTGACAATTAGATTTTATCAATATGATTTTCAAGGTTGGCCACTCTATTGGATATCAGGTCAGCATTTTTCCTCAATATCAACTAGACACCGTTTTTTTCAGGTCAAAATCAAATGTTGACATTAAAATCTTATGATGATAATATTATGTCCATCTGACTTTCTGTTTAGGACTAGCAACACTAATATTTTCAAGATAGGTGCCATGGTGGCAATTATAGATGCTCGATCAGTACTATGTTCATTTAGAACTAGACTAGACGTCATTTTTTTTGGTAATAATCATATCTCAATATGAGCACTGATTAAGAAGAGTAGAGGCATAAAGAATTTGGAAAAGGGCACCATTGTGTCCATACTGAATATCAGTTTGGCACCGTTTATAGAGGACCAGTTAGCGGTCATCTGGTGAAATTCCCATGTTGATAAGACTTTCCATTTTGAAAATAATAGCTATAACACTGATTTTTAAGATGTATACACGACTTTCCATTTTGAGGAATAGAAATAACCGAGATTTTCATGATGGCCAACTTAGATGTTGAGGCGGGAAATATTGTCATATTTGGCCATCAAAACACTGCGACGGACATCTTGTTTAATATTTCATGGAAATTCTCTGGTATCTAAGTAGTTTGGGAAGAATGGCGATATCCAGATTGTGCTAATGGATAGAAGACGAAACTGGTCTCCCACAGAGTCTGAGTTCGGTATAAAGCACTTTGTAGACTTTGAACTTTTCAGTTTTATGGATGGTAACACAAATTTTAAAAGATCTTTTAATCCTTGAGTCTGACCAATCAAACACAAAAGAGAAATTCATGTTCCTAATCGCTAAAGAGAATTGTCCGATTTGCCCTACATCACCTGCTTACAAAACGCCTTTGACAAAGTGTGGCATGTGGAATTGTGGGCCCCAATGACTAAGTACAACATGTGTCAAAAGTTGACCAATGCCATCATGCATCTGTACGCCAAGTCTAGTATGCAATAATTCCTCAAGGTTATGTGAAGGACTGGTTTCAGACAAAAGTCGTAGTACGTCAAGGCTGTCTCCTTTCACCAGCGCATTTCAACGTCTACTTAGAGAGTATCATGAGCAGATTCCTGGTAAACCACTGTGGGACAGTCATCATTGGAGAGCGTAACATCAGCAACTTCCGCTTTGCAGACGACATTGATGGGCTTGCAGGTAGTAAAGACGCGCTTGCCAAAGTAGTCGAGAACCTGCATGAAACATCGTCCAGATTTAATATAGAATTAAAAATTAGAATTTATAGTAATAAATGTTCTAATGAAGTTGAGTTAGAGTCCTGAAAACATTCTGGAAGGCATTGACGTAAATTGGAACCTCTATAGTACTGTTTTGTTTACAAATCCTTATAGAATCACAAGAAATATCGCCACGGTGTTTGAATTCCGAAAAAAGTTTCAAGAACTGTCCTTGTTCAAGCATGCTGTATGAACACTCAAATATTTCCAAACTAACTAAGCAGCAGAGAGGGTGAACCCTACAACGTTTTTAGACAAAATTTGATTGAAATCCTAAAACGAGCCGTCCTATAATCTCATTTTAACCAAAAAGAGGGCGAACCCTACAACGTTTTCAGACAAAAAATTGATTGAAATCTTAACGAGCCTTCCCTACGAAATCTCATTTTAACTAAAAAAAAATGAAAACGGAGATTTTTACGATTTTTTAATCAATTTTGGTCGCAACTTGTTGTCATCACCCTCTCTGCTGCTATGGGTTAACAAAAAATAATAAATGATTTGATCAAGTCTTTAGGACGAAAATCATTTATGATTTCACAAACAAACTTATCGCTAACACCTCCTCTTGTAGATCAATTAAATTATTTGACTGGTCGGTGAGTCGGAAATTAATTCTCGTTAACGAATTATTATGGCATCGCATGTAGACAGGATTAATTGGGTTTTCAATAATTAGGAATCCTGGAGGAGCTGTTTGTGCAAACGAATAAAGAATATATCCCTGCTGAGCTTGATTTGATTGCTCTAAATTAATCTGATAGCTTCCTTCGATAACATCACATACTAAATTAAGTGCAATCACCCTTGAAATATTTACGTTGAACGGAGCGATATGACTACCGCCACCATCTGGATCATTATTATGTTTGAGGAGGACAGTTGAGTCTGATTTTTGTAGTGCTTTGATATCGGTTTTAACAATTCTTGCTAATTCATCAGCGTTGTATTTCGGAAACTTGAAATTACGCAGATTGTCTTCTGTGATATTGTAATCGGTTAGGAATCGTTGTTTATTGTTGCTGTTGTCATTAATTATTGTTTGAATAATTAGTTCATAGATATATTCCATGTCGGATATAAGCTGATTTATTATTTCAACGTGTTTTTGCGATCTTGTTTTCCGTAGTTGTTCTAGTTGTGTGTCATATAATTGTTTAATTTCATTAAAATAACCACGGACGTCAGTTAGCGTAAATGAAATAGTAACAGATGACTCGGCTGTTCTTTTAATGATAAAATCCCATTGCAATGTGTCTTTGTTGGTAAATATAAATCTATCGCCGATTCTTCCTTTTCTTATATCAGATAAATTATCTCGATAACTGGGATTGATTTCATGATATGATTGTACGTCCGTGGTTAAGTCGGTGGTGGATTTTTCCGGTGGTTTTTCAGGCCATCCCAATACGGTTCTAATAGAACTCTGATAGATATCTACGACGTATCCTTCTGTGCTTATTTCAATTGCGGATGATAGCGTCGGTTCATGAACCGTTATAGCGATTTTTGATTCTTTTCCAGTAATCGATTTTATTCTACGCGCGAATTCATTATTGATTTGTTCGATTTGGTATGACCCTGTTGGTATCGAAACGACGTTCCAGTCTGGAGTCCCGTCGTCTTTATTCTTATTTGCAAACACCAGTGAATTATTCGGTTGTTGACCACCAAATGATTTTGATCTGATATTAGGCCAACTGTGATACACTCGTAGTTTTGCTAGCGCTATCTCCTTCACTGGGACCGGAGAGGGGAAATTCACACTGAATTCTGGATTCGTTGATGTTATTGATATCATGCTTGTTTGTACTGGGTTTGTGTTTTCCACTATTTGTTGAAGTAATTCCATCGGTGTCGTCATTGTTATTATACTCATATTGTATTTCTAATTTTGATACCGCGGAATCATAAATACTGACCATCACTGAGAATTCACAATCTGGTATGGTTGAGATTATTGAGATCATTTTGGTTTTTGGGTTCGTGTTTTCCAATTCCATCAGTGTTGTCATTGTTATTATATTCATGTTGTCGCTCTAATTTCGATATCGCGGAATCAAAAATACTGACCATCGCTGAGAATTCACTATCTGATATAATTGTATTATCGAGTGACGACGATATCATCAATGATAACTGCGAATATGCGGTTGATGCAATATGAAATTGAATTAAGCAATTCTGCAGTTTACTCTGGCTGCATGATGATATCTTTTTTGCTATCCCGGTTGATATACCCCCGATTGTAGCCACCGCAGAAATGCAAATTGGAACTACGACCGGGGCAATCATTGTAACCGATGCAAGTATTATTCCGGCGCCAGTGAGAACGCTTGACACCGAGTACATAGTAATATCAATTGCGGTGATTCTTCGTCGGTATTTTTTTATTTTTATTTGATACTCCTCGGCGAGGGTTTTGAGTCTATTTTGAAATTCTCTGACCTGATCATAGCGACATTGAGTTGATGAAATCATTGTTATTTTAAAAACGCTAGCGTTTTCAATTGTGAAATCCGAAGGATTTTCCTTTCAATTATCCTATTATTGACTTGGTTTTAGGATCGGATGATGGGACACCGGATACAAATTCTATTATCCAGGGTAGTGACTCCCTAATCACGAATTCGTCGGGACTGCTTATAACAATCGTAAGCTGGATTGGTATATAGGGTGGTGATTTTGGTATTTTCTCTAGTATATATGTCAGCGTGTTAACACCGGTGATACCTGTGTTGCTGAATTCCAAATCAAATTTACGGTTATGTATTATTGTAAGTCAATAGCAGCCTGGTGCACCAGTATGTCTGTTGCCAACACGAAGATAATTATCATTTCCTCGGATCCAATCAAAAGTCCCACTATCAACCGTGTACACGATGCTATTGACGCTTACACTATGTGGAATTTTTATTTTATCGATGGCCGCGCTAATTTCAACGAGAGACATACCCGCGTTGTGTGGAATTCCAAAGAACTTATTAACAATTTCACTGGCGGATTTTTGTTCGTCAATAGCGCTTTTAATTCAGCGAGGGTCGGGCCTGTCAACGATGTGGTTTCAGAAACAGGTGTTCTCCCTAGAAATCTATCAACGATGGTATTAAGTGTTGTTTGTCTCACCATAAACATATTAATATCTTTGAGAGTCATCGTAGATGTAGCCGGGACACCAAAGAAACTATTAGCGATGTAGGCATTGTGAGTGTGCTTGCCGATAAACTCACTGATTTCGGCGAGAGTCATTCATGCCACAAGCGGGTTTCCAAAGAATCTACCAACAATGTCGTTAGTGGGTTTTTAATCTTCTATTAGTTTAGAAATCTCGAGATAATTTGCCTTGATTTCTGAAGCAGTCATCATCCTTCCAGCTTCCTTGTTAGCGAAGAATGAATTCAACAAGTCTTTAATTTCAGCTAGAGTCATGCCAGCCACAAGCGGGGTTCCAAAGAATTTATGTATAACATTTTTGCGAAAATTATTATAACCTCGTATAAGATCATTTAGCTCACGTTCGTTGGTAGCAATCGCGTCTGTGATCGTAGACACATGTGCGCCTGGTTTAAGTCGTCCGTCGTTGGAATACAGCGCAATAGAGTTTTCAGCGGCGTCGCGCTGTCGTATCAAAATGTCATTCAATGACACATCACTAGATTTCAATTTACCCTGTTTGTCCTGAAATACAACTATTTCGTTTGGGTCAACACTTGCTAAATTTAACGTCTCAGCTATTTCATCTTCAATTATTTTTTTTTATATCCTTGATAGAATCAGGGGGTGCAGTGCCATCGGGTTTGGGTTTCAAAGATCTCCCCCAAATATCAATCATGTTATTGTAAAACTCTTTCTCTCTCTAAAATCGTTTTTGACGACTTCGTTGAAAAATCTTCGATTTTCTCCAGCGATTACTAGTGTATTCATTAACGACAACATCTGGTGGTTTTCCGCTTGGGTTACTCAAGGAGTTAGAAATAGCGTTAAGGACATTTAATACTTCGCTGCCACATATCGGTGGGTCAATCATCGCTTGTGTTGGTAGCGTAGAATACCAACTCTTCATTGGAAGGGTTTTTATATAACGCATAAACTCTTTTGGTGGGGCTAATCCATATGAATCGAAATAAACAATCCCACGTGGATCAATAGCGTATGCAACCCAGTGAGTTCCAGGTCCGGTGCTGTTATCTAAATTAATGATTCCGGTTTCAACGCTGTTTGGTTGATGAGGTAATTGATCTTTCATAAACACACCTCTGAAGTTTTTAATCGCGAGTTTTTTAGCAGCATCGAGTAAATCAAAATTGGACATGGGAACCATCGAAGATTTCTGAATTAATAAATCGTTCCTGGTAGTCTTAGACCCTTTCCGCTGTACCACGAATACGGGGTTCCTGGTAGTCTTAGACCCAATCCGTGAACGGATCGTCCCTTTTTTTTATATCCTTTCCCAGTTGCCTTCTTTAGTGCCATTCCTGCTGCAGTACCAACGGCTCCTAACGCTGCCGCTTTAGCCACCGCTGGGGCTGCTGCTGCAATCAATGCTGGAATCGCAGCTAACAACGGGAATATACCGCCTGTTTTAATTATATTTTTGATAGCAGCCGCAGAGAGAGTAATCTGAACACCCTTTTTTGCTACTAATGCGTCATTGAAATGTTTCACCTGACGAGTTGTCAGCGATAGTTTATTTGCACCACCAGTCATTTGGTTGGGTTTCAACGTGATTGTGGTTCCACATCGCTTAGCCGATTCTGATTGCAATTTTTTGATTTGACCAGGAGTTAACGCAACAATAATATTACTATATGACATTATACATAATTGATTGATTCTAAATCGTTTACAATTTCAATTACATGTTTTCCACTGGTGCATCTACCACTTTCATTCTTCCTCCAACACCTTCAAGTAGCATTGATTTATCACTGAGAATGACAGCAACCGCTCTGTAATTAGCAATAGCACCACGAGTCACATTAGCTCTAAAATGTATATCAACAACAGATTGTCTCATCAAATCGAGATGTTCCAGTGAGAAGTAATAGATCGGATATAGATTTTTAAAGTCGTATTGTGATATTTGCAAACCAGTATCCACATTTTGATCACGTGCCATAAATGACAACAGACGATGATAAACTCGTGCAATATGATTTTCTGTGTAATTAAGTTGTATATCCTCGGATGGTTCCTGCTGGCCGTTTATTCTCAGTGAGACGTCTTTCACACCTAATTGATCAAATATCATATGACTGAAACGTTGATCGCCAACTCGTGTGTTATCCTGTAACGCTACGAATATATGACGTGGCGCAGCAACACCTTGTTTTGATGCTAGGTTCCAAGTGAATAACCCGTTGATATTTGATTGCTTCACATCTGTACTCACTGATAACCAACTTAGTAATGACTTTCCTCCTTGGTCCATAAATGATAGTAATCGTTCTTCTGCGGTGATTGCTGGAGTCAACACTGGCATCAACAATGATATTTTTGTTAAATTGACTTTGCTGGCATCAGCATTGGGATTTGCATTGTCTGCTGGAATCCTCCAAATCGCGTCGTTATCATCACCCTTTCGTACAAGCGATACTGTATGCTTCGCTCCATAAAAAACTTTTCTGACGTTTCTACAGAATCCAAATATATGATGCAGTGGAATCGCGCATGAAAATGATTTACGCGCTCCTTGCAACATTAAAATACGTGTTGCAGCTCCTAGATTGAAATTATCATCTTTGTTTATAATCATATTCTCGACATCAGCATCACTATTATCACATTTTTTTTGGTCGTCTTACAACAAATTGATTTCCACCAGCGGTATTTGTAACATCTTTTGCAAACATCATAGAGGGTCCTGCTGATCTTGTATAATCATCAGAATATCTCGCTAACCCGAGTATTGTTGTAGCCACATCAACATCACGATCTATGGACTCAATTTATTTTCCATCAATGAGATATCTAGCACTCTCAAATAACGCCATAATACCATTATTGACAAAACCAACTTGAGTACCAGCTGGATACGGTGCTGGTACAGCAGTAGTATCAGCAGCTGTTACAATTTCTCCTTCTACTTCAATAAACGCTTCACAGGGTAAAAAGTATTTACTGGTATCATGGACTTGAAGATCGATTCTTGCTCGACTATTTGGGTCTATTGCATGATAGGCGTAATATTGATAATCGCGTACAGAATCATCCTTGCCAACTGGGGAGTCTATATCAAATGCTGGATCACGTGACTGTTTGAACATTTTATTCTATTTATCAGAGTCTAAATCGCGATTTTCCATTTTCATCGTCGTAGTTTTTTAAAGCCACTTCCTGCTATCATATTTGGGTCGGGGGTTAAAGCCATCGACGCTAATTTTTCATCTACTGCGTTATTTATAATTCTACTAACACTTGTAGGCATTTCCGCTGTAGACGGTAACGGTTTTGAAAATCCTTTGGATTTCATCCGTGATTTCACTAATGATGTTAATTTATTCTTCGCAGTTGAAAACGCTTTACCGGCAAGATCTCCAGCGAAATCTCCGATTTTGCCAATACCCTTATCACGAATAACATCAATGGCTTTCATTCTTAATTGTTTAGCTAACGGCATCACTTTTGGAGCCATTCTTGAAAATAATCCTAAAATGGTATTACCTAAACCATCTCCGTAGTATGCTCTATAAACCGGAAACCGTGAATTAACTACATAGACGGGGGTTGGTTTATCATGATTGTAGTGTATGATCATTATTTGAAATCAGAAACAATTTTTCAATTGACTTTTCAATTCAGCCACTATAATACCCATTTGCTAACTCGCCAATGAAATCTCGATATGTGCTGATATCCATGATACCACCCTGAAATAACCGTCTACAGATATCAGCTGCTTCATTAATTATTTCCGGTGAGTTATTTCCGGCTCGTTTCCCTCCAATGAGAACCTCTAATCGTGATATATCACTGAGAACACTACCAGGACATGAAATCCTTGGATTTTCACTGGAATCTTGCAATCCGCTTCCGCTATAACCCATTGCTACATCCATTTTTTTCCATTTCGTCTAAATCGGCTTTTTGTAAATAATCAAGAGGATCATCATCATCACGTGGTATTTGTTGTTTTTTAGGTGAAAAGGATATTTTCTTTGCAGGTTGCTGTCGCCGCCTTTGCGTTTTTTGCGGTTTTTGTTGTTGTTTAAACTCTTCGTATTGATTATATACTGTACCCACTGCATTGATATATTCAATGTATGATGCACTATCTTTCTTAATCAGACCTTTTTCAGTTTTGATTTTATAGAATATATCAGCCCAGTGAGTTATATTTCTAACATATTTATGATGTTCTGGTTTCAACATTTTTTTCCTGTTTTCATAAGTCTTAACAACAAGCGCAGGAATTTTTTCTGGATCAGTCTTATCAATTGCTGCTAACCCTTCCTCGTTAAATCTCATGCGTAAATCATCTACTGTTCTTTTTGATTCTATTTTTTGTACGGCCTGTTCTGTTTGTTCAGTTTTCGCTGCTATTTTTTCGAGTTCACCAATAACAGATTTTCCCGTCTCGGGAACATCTCCCAGTATAGCACGCTCTATCCCCTTCGTTGCTGTTGTTACTGGTTTAAACAATTCTTCAGATCCCGCAGCAAAATCAGTCTGAAGACTCTGTCGTTGTTGTAGTTTATTCCGTACAGAGTCACGAATTGGTACAAATCTCTTAATTGCAGCCAGTCGTTCACGAGCCAATCGGGTTGTTAATGCTTCATTGACAATTATTTGAAATCAGAAACAATTTTTCAATTGCAAAACAATTTTTCAATCCCGACCTAACACCAGTGACAAAGTCACCGTGGAAGTGTTTTAACAGCGTTATCAATGATGGCGAAAGTGACCAAATTGTATATAAAAATAATAATAATGTCACTTTCGCCACTTTTCTATTTGATCAATCCGACATATCATAGATGATTTTTTAACATCACCATGGAAGCGTTATTTCATCCTATCATTGATGGCGACAGTATCATAATTGTATATAAAAAAAATTAATACTGATAGTTTCGCAACTTTTCTATTTGATCAATCCATCGATTTTTGACATCCCTTGAGGGTCGGCTAAAAAAAATGATTAATGGTCAGGCAATCAAATAATGATAAATGGTCGGTCAATCAAATAATGATAAATGGTCAGTCAATCAAATAATGATAAATGGTCAATCAAAATTGTTCATTTTCTTGAATTAACGCCCGTAGGTTTCTAATTTTAGAACTAACCTCCTTTTTCAATTTGTATTCGTACCCCAATTCTTTTCGTATTCGTTCTACGATGGTATACAACGGAGCGAACACACTTACGTCACTGGAAAATGCGAGAGAGTCCCGAAAAGAATTCTGAATTCTTTTGATGAGCGCATACTTCTTTGGTAGCATATATTTATTGTTGTTAACTCCGTATTCTATATCCTGAAAATCAGACATGATTTGATCAGGATTTAACCCATCTGATAGTTCAATATCCCAACTTTTCAATTTTGAAATCTCGGATATGATGCTATTCATGTTTTCAGAATTCATTATTCTATAATAATGATTTATTTCTAAATGAAAAATATGACGCATTAGACGTAACTAAATAGAATTTTCTGTCCAGTCCCCTTTGAAATCGCAGATCGATAAATCCCCTCTGCAACTCTTCGTACTGAGGGTCCACAAATATCGAAGTGCCTACCGGCGCTGGTTATTGATTGAAATATTTTCTCTTCGTTAGTTATCGTATTCAAAGATTTCACAGGTCTCGCTTTTTTCGAGTATTTCCCAGTCCCCCCTCGTTTGGTATTCTCACTTTGTGTGATAGCCTGCAGATTTGATAAAGAATTATTCTTTGGATTAGAATCCTTGTGATCAATAACAAAATCATCCTCGATCAATCCATAAAAATACTTAAATGCGAAACGATGATTGAGATAAGTTTTCGTTTCTTTTCCCTCCCTAACAGTAAACATCAAGTACCCTTGATTATTCACAGCACCAACTGGTTTCTTCAGTCTGCGGTTTCTTACAACACCATCAATAGATGCTTCATAATTTGTGATCACAGGGTGTTGTCTGAATTCTTGGTTCATTCGTATACATAATACTATTGTTTGTCTAATTCATTGTTTGATTTAATGATAAATCTTTCGATGTAGTCTTGAGGAGTTCTTATGATTTTATCCTTGATACTTACTTTGTCAGCGTCAAGGATACTGACTTTGTCAGCGTCAGGGTCATAATTTCTGATTGATTGTCCATTTTTTATTCTTTTATCATAATAACGCTTCAACTCCCTGTATCGCTTTCCACCGCAATTCAAACACAACTGTGATTTCCCCCTGACCCCAACCCCACATCGAATACAGGGTAACGGGCCAAGGCTTCCACGACGATAGCTTTGCATATGATACCCACAAAACTCATTTCTGCATGATTTGTTACACGGGGTTATTGATCCAATCATAAGCCACTTACAGTGATTCATTATATATAAATTCTTCATTTAAATGCTTGTTTTAATTATAGCATGAGGGAATTAAGGAGAACGCCTTCGAAAAATGCTGAATTCAATGCTGATAAGGAGTTTAAGAGATTATTAAAAATTAATCCTAAATTTAATATCGATAGACCCAAAAAACGTCCAAGAGACGGAAATATGAAAGAGTTTAAGAGATTATTAAAAATTAATCCTAAATTTAATCTCGATAAACCCAAAAAACGTAACAAGAGATTATTAAAAATTAATCTGAAACGTCCAATAGACGGAAACATGAAAGAGTTTAAGAGATTATTAAAAATTAATCCTAAATTTAATCTCGATAAACCAAAAAAAACGTCCAAGAGACGGAAACATGAAAGAGTTTAAGAGATTATTAAAAATTAATCCTAAATTTAATCTCGATAAACCCAAAAAACGTCCAAGAGACGGAAACATGAAAGAGTTTAAGAGATTATTGAAAATCAATCCTAGATTTAATCTCGATAAACCAAAAAAACGTAACAAAATTAATCCTAAATTTAATCTCGATAAACCAAAAAAACGTCCAAGAGACGGAAATATATAAGAGTTTAAGAGATTATTAAAAATTAATCCTAAATTTAATCTCGATAAACCAAAAAAAACGTCCAAGAGATTACCCTGGAAAGATGCTCAATTCAATCTCGATATAGTTTCTAATACACCAAAGAACACAATTCTTGATAAAGCCATGATTAGTAAAATCAGAGACTGTTTTAATGAATTCAAGCGTGATGGAGCATCTTATTGTTGGTCAACATTTCGAATTGATGGTGTTGTTGATGCTACCATGACTGATGAAAAAGCAGCAGTGATAATTTCACGTGTTGGGGAAAAACGGTATTTTTTCCGAATCAAATTCATTATTGAAGTCGATGGCAAATGGATTATTAGGGATAAATTTGAACCAATCCTCAAGAATAAAAAAGCTGTCATTGTGAGTAGAGATTCCAAACCAGGAATTCTAACCGGCATTGATAAACCATACTACGAAAGATCTTATCCCGTAACAGCAATGGTTTATGGGATATATCCGTTAAATGATAAACCCGATATCGCAAAACTAGCTCCTATGAAATATTCGTCAGGGCTTAATTGTGTAGCAGAACGAATAATAGAACACTTCACAAATGCATCCCGAGGAAATAAACTAACTGATCTGCGACGTAGGAAAAAAACCGAGTGGGAACTGACAGTGAAACAGCATGGTGCAAAGATTTCTGACATAGCTAAATTAGAAACATCATTAAGATTCCCAATAACCGTTATGACGATAACCGGAGAGGTTTTATACGAACCGAAATATAACAAAAATGGAGCGCCAATACAGATTATTGATCATAACAAACACGCGTGGACACCTGCGGTAACAGTATTTCCACGAGAACGAACCGTGAAATATATCCCTAAGGAGTTCGTCGGGGATGTTTTCTATGAAGAGAAATTATTTGATGCTATTCATGCGTTGTGTAAAGATGATCCTGTGTCAGTGTGGTTACTTAGAAGTGATGAAGATCCCGAAATAGGATTCGATCAATTTGTAAAACCAAATGGTGAATTATATCGCGTTGAAGAATTAGATAACAGAATTAGAAAAATCGCTAGTGATTTTTCACCGGAGAGTTTCCATGAAAAACTACTCACGGATAGTTTTACTATTCCATCAGTGGTAGCTCACTTCGCAAGAGAAAAAAACTCATGGCGTCCAACACGAAGTGATTTTCTCGAGGATGTTAAATTGAGTTGCGTCGATTTGGTCATGGAGGACTGTGGAATACGAAATACCATCGTGATGGTATGATTTCAATTAATATAGCCGCGTGTTACCCCGGAAGTTTTCTCGGATATGGGGAATGCGCTGAGTACTTCAAACGATTTGGACACCCCACGCATGAAATGACTCGTGTTGCGATTAATGGACCATTGCCTGATTTTGATTTAACCGGATTCGCTCGTGTGATATCATTCGAATTAGCTACAGGGTTACATCCGTGTAGTTATGTTTGGCTCGGTAAACACCTATCTGAAAAGGCCTGGATGCCAATAGTGCTATTGAGATATATGATTGATTGTGGTATGCTAATATCGTTGATTGTTTCCGATGCTATTATATTCTATCGAGCTCAGAAAGAAGTTTGGCTACCACAACCCGATCTAGATCGTATAATCAGCGAACAGCGAAAACAATTCCCTGATTTCAATGAAGAACAAATCATGAATCGGTCTAAGAAGTTATTTGAAATTAAAAAAGAACAAGCAAAGGATCTCGGACGAAGAATAATCGGTAAATTTACCCAGGGTGGAAGATACGACAACGCAAAATATTCTTCGCGGTTGATCATAGATGTCGCTGAATACGATTTTATTGTAACGGATTTAATGAAACAGGGAAAACTTGTATCCCGTAAGGATGCTTTTCTATCCAATGGTGAGAAAATGGGTACGGTTGTTACCTACTGTGATGGATATAATTCCCAGTATACACATTTAAGATCATCTATGCTAGCCTATGCTTCTATTAATCTATTTTCGATGATAAATAGATTTCCTAATACCGCGGTTAGAGTGGCCACTGATTCGATGTATATACACAATAAATACAAATCAGCTGTAGCTAAATTTACAGATCCGGAGGAAGCGTGGGGGCGTTGGCGATTTAAAAAGGATATGCTACATGAGTATTGTGAATCCGCAGACGTTGCCATGGATGATAAATATCTTTGTTGTAACCGTATTGAAATTCAATCAGAATTTTCAAATGCACCACCGGTATCTGATCCAGTATGTAGATACAAGACAGTCTATTTAAACGGTTGTGGTGGGTCAGGAAAGACAACTCGTGCAATTGAATTATTCCGTGGGAAAAATCCTACAAATTTCACAAACATGATTGTACTAACACCGACTCACAGACTCGCCAGAGAGATGATACAGCGAGGGGTAAATGCTTGTACTTACCATAGTTTCTTTCGATGGAAGGGTGACAAATGGACTCCTGAGCGTATGGGTGATAAATTCATTCCTGAAATCATAATTTGGGATGAAATATGCACAGTGTCATTAGATGTATTACAAATATTTCTCGAGTGGTTGTTAAACAAAAACACAAAAGTCGTCATGTGCGGTGATCACGTCCAACCACCACCATTTGTCGGTGCATCTCCACATGAATGGCTAAGGGGTTTTGTAGACTATTATGAAGAAATTACCACTGATTATAGATCACTTGATGAACGATTACGAGAATTCAAAGCGCTAATTAGATTACAACCGGATAGAATCCAATGCGAAATAGCGCGTGAAGTGATTTCAGAAACTCCAATGAATGATTTCTGGGAAACATGGAGACCAAGTGATTTGATAATTGCAAGTAGAAAAATAGTCAGGGACACACTTCAGATGAAGTTATTTGAATTGCATAAAGAAAAATTTGCAACGCTTCCAGTACCCCTTTGTTATAGGCCATCGGATACACGAAAACAGAACATTGAAGTTGATATTCCAGGACAGAGTGAAAAACAAATTCTCGTATTAAATGATATTGTGCTGGTTGATATCAGCGTCGTCGAAAATGCATTGCGTGCTAATAAATCCCCGTGGACGCTAGGATACGCAGCGATGATACATTCTTCACAGGGATTGACTATATCGGATACAATTGTTTGGATGGTGGATAATCACATCGAATGGTCGAATTTAGTCTATCTCGCAGTATCCAGAGTACGAAGAATAAATCAACTTCGAAGAATTGTTTTCGATGATAATGACACCACAATAAATGATATTGATGTTAGCATCATTAATAAAAAAATCTCCGGTTACAAACAACAGGACAAAAAAAAAACAACGAGAATTTGAAATTGATGCTGAATTAATAATTACGCTGAAGAAACAACAGAATAATCACTGCGCGAGTTGCAATTGTATAATGTGTTGGCAGTATTCGGATAAGGATCCTCGCCAATTCACCGTAGACAGAAAAAATAACAGTCTCGGTCATGTCAGAAATAATGTGATGTTGACTTGTCTTGAGTGCAATAGACGCAACGGTGCTAGTTAAGACCATGCGGTGGCAATTGAGTATCCTCGGGAATTACCTGTAGTTGTTGTCGAGTAAAACCCCGCTGAGGGGCAGTTGAATCCAGTTTATAGACTGGAGATCTACCCGTAGATCGTGTTATACTAGATATCTTATGCGTAGTGACGCTCCAAATAGGATCAGTAGCCCTTTTTCTACCCCCTTCAAGCTCTCCTGGTTCGTATAAGTACCTCACAATGACATTACTACCAAGAATTGGTTCTCTGAAATCTTTTTGTGGTTGTACGGGTATTGACTTCTTTTTAATCGCGTTGATAGGTTTCATGTTGATTGTTCTAGTAATCTCGTTATTCAGTGCCGTAATCACAGATGGTAATCGTTTAACCCATTCACGGGATCGCTTTTCTTGAATGAATTCTTTTGCGTATTGATATCCAAATAACCGCTCAGCAATCGTCCGATTAAATCGTTCTACAATGGCCTGATCGCGATGTAGCGCAGTATGCCCTCGTCGTATGGTAACATTATGATGTTTCATTGTAGATAACACTGCACCCTGAAATTCCTTGCCAGGATCAACCTGCAATAGATTTGGCCAGTGCAGAGGACCTCGTCGATAAATCCTCTCAAATGCAGAAGCAACTTCAGTGGCTGATTTTGTTTTTAACGGTTCTGCTTCTTTGTATCGACTTGCAATATCAACTACGGTTAAAGCGTATTTGTAACCACGATCATGTGGCAGAAATAATATATCAGCCTGATGAACTTCATTAGGAGCGGTCACATCAAAATGCGAGAATTGAATTTGTTTAGGCGGTGGTAGATAAATTTGCCATAGTGCCTGTTTGGATAACCAATTAGCCGCAGTGGTTTTTTTTTCACTTTTGCAGCGCTAGCGAGTTTATGGACTGCTGATTTACCCCTCCAGTATCCTCTTGGGGAATAATAAATTGATTCCATATTATTAATTACCGGCACCTAACAGCAATTTACTTTTCATAGCCGATTTTATCAAAAAAGGAAGCCAATTTTTCTTTGAAGGATTTATCAGGAATAGCATTTAAGGCATGAATTAATTTCACATCTGCGAGATGCCTGTGTTGCAGATTGCTGCTTTTATAAGCAACATCATGAAGGTGACAGGCCTTATCAATGGCGTTTATTGGTTCTTCACTGAGGTTGGGTTGATTTTGATTATTGAGTCAGATATCAAGTCTGGTTCCCGGTCCACAGTAGCTATATCCTGGAAGGTGCTTTTCTCCGGGGTACTTTGCCCATGGGGTTCCAGGGAGCTTTGCCAATTTGGCTGCGATATCACCTCCTCGGTTTTTTTTAAATCAGAACTCATAGACACAAATCTAAATTTCTTTGTACCACATTGCACGCATTTACCAGAAAGCGCTGATCGGTTATTTCTGGTTGCAATCGTTGTCACGTCATCTGTGCCAGTACGCGTTTTACACTTCACACAATATAGATCCATAATTTATGTATAGAGATATGGATATAATTGATTTTTCAGCGACTAAAACAAGAGAACCGGTTAAGCATCATGCAGCGCTACCAAACTCTATCCGGATGATTATAATCGGGCCATCTGGATCCGGTAAAACGCAATTGTTACTCAATTTAATAATGAGATGGATGAAGTGGGATAAGTTGTATTTAATTGCCCCTAGCGTAGATGATCAACGATGTTATGAAGTGTTAAAGGATTTTAACGAGAATGCACCAGAGATTGCCGGTGAGAACGTCGTTGATTTTATAACCGATATTGATGAGGCACCATCAGTAGAAGATCTCGATGGAAGTATTAACAATTTAGTCGTATACGACGATGTGATGTTAGATAAGCAAAAAAATCCTGCTAGAATATTCTCCCGAGGCAGGCATAAAAACACCGACGTGATATATGTCACTCAACGCTACACTCAGATTCCAAAAGTGATCAGAGATAACTGCGATTTATTGTCTGTATTCAACGGCGTTGATACACATACGCTACGAAATATTTGGCAGACATCGTGCTCTGATATGGACTTCAATCAATTTAGAAATTTCTTTAGTCATGCTCAGTCGACTCCGCACGGATTCGCAACAATAAATTTGCATGATCCTCGGACACGATATCGTATCGGACTTGATCAAATATTCGGTTGAAATCATTTATTATTTTTTGTTAACCTGTAGCAGCAGAGAGGGTGGTGACAACAAGTTGCGACCAAAATTGATTAAAAAAATCGTAAAAATCTCCGTTTTCATTTTTTTAGTTAAAATGAGATTTCGTAGGGAAAGCTCGTTAAGATTTCAATAAATTTTTTGTCGGAAAACGTTGTAGGGTTCATTTTTTTTGGTTAAAATGAGATTATAGGACGGATCGTTTTAGGATTTCAATCGAAATTTGTTTCAAAACGTTGTAGGGTTCACCCTCTTTTTTGGTTAAAATGAGATTATAGGACGGATCGTTTTAGGATTTCAATCAAATTTTGTCTAAAAACGTTGTAGGGTTCACCCTCTCTGCTGCTAACTAACCTTTTAGAATCCAATATAATCTGAAGATTTTAAATAAAACTCAAAACTGCTCACAACTGAAAATAACAACATGACATCAAATGTTTAATCCCCCATAGTGTTAAATCTCTCTTTAAACAGCTATATTAAATCTAACTTCTCCCAAATTACGGTAAAGCCTGGATTGTGAAATTGAGGATCACGGGAGCATGTTTACATATGAATGTCACCTAAAGTCATATGCATATATGTCCAATATGATCCTGACATAAATGAATAATTTTACTCTAAGAATAAAAAATGAAAGTTATTACTCCACTGAGTTCATTTCTGAAAAAAAGGTCGGAAATTAAGTCAATTTTAGAACAGTGTTTATATTATTATGTGTTTATGAAAAGATTCAGGTCAAACTGAATGTTCTAGTTTTTTAAAGCAACAACGCTGGATCAAGTAGATAATATCGCATTGCATTAGCTTAGAATAAAAGAAGTTAAAGCTAACCAACAAACAATTAAATTAGATGAAATATAAATTAAATTAGACATACGTAACAGTATGTATGTATGTATGTATGTATGTATGTATGTATGTATGTATGTATGTATGCATGTATGTATGTATGTATGTATGTAATGTACTGCATAAGAGGGATAGATAATGGCTTTGTAGGAATATTGAAATGGCAATGCACTGCTGCGAAGAATCATTGTGGAAATCTAAACTTGAAATGAGACTTGAACTTTTACATTGTGCAAGTATCCACACTAATCTTCAACCACTTGCAGTTTGGAAACTTGGTAAATGTGTTCCTAATAAAACTTGGACTTTCGCTAACATTGTTTATTTAACTATGTGTCCCATTACAATAGAGAAGGAAAATAATTGTAAACTCTGCAAGAGATTAATTATAGACAGAACCAAGCATATGTTACTATACTGCAACGCCCTAAATGACGAGCGTAACACTATTTTTGAGAAAATAATAGATGTCATCGTCATCCTAGACTCCCATTGGCTTTTATGTCAGGACAATGACACCCTACATCATATCCTTTTGGGCAAGAGATTGGACATCTTTGATTCTATGGATGATCAATCATGGCAGGCATTCATGTGTGTGGTGGCTGATGGAATATACACAATTTACAGAAGAGCAAATGAGCTTAAAAATGATATTCCATAGTATGCTTGTTCAGTAAATTAAGGAAATGGACCCAATTCATTTATATCCAAAAAATAACTCACATGTGTTCTAAGTGAGTGAGAACATGATAATCAATTTAAATCGTTTTAGTTGAATGTAAATAATTCCAATTCCATTATTTCTCCTCTATTAATCTATGTTGCGTATATAACTCGATTGCGACGAGTTCTCTCACGCATGCGTTTTGATATTACGTTCTCTTTGCTTTTGTTGCTATATAGTATACTGTAAGTAATTTAATGACAAACTATGTTCATAACTTCTTTGTATTTACGAAACATTAACTGAATGAAATCTCTTCTGAAGAGGAAATAAAGAAAGT
Source organism: Unio delphinus (assembly GCA_029339505.1). Taxonomy (NCBI): domain Eukaryota; kingdom Metazoa; phylum Mollusca; class Bivalvia; order Unionida; family Unionidae; genus Unio; species Unio delphinus. Next base: position 20,747,219 of record JAQISU010000115.1, read on the forward strand.
CAGTCAGTCAGTCATACGTACGTACGTACGTACGTACGTACGTACATACATACATACATACATACATACATACATACATACATACATACATACATACATACATACATACATACAGACTGTTAAAGGATCCATTAAAAAAACAAACGTAACTTCTACTACAAAACTGTGTAGCATTTAGTTTAGATATCACAACGAACTACCCTAAATAGAGAAAATATTAAACGAAATAAATATGCATCAGGTACTTATAAGTACAATACTAGCATTGTGAAGGGAAATAAAACAAGATATGAGAATATATGGGACAATTATATAACAATTGATACACAGTTAAACGGCAGTGGATACACTGTTAACTATTTATCGCAAGAAAATTATATCGGAATAGCCATCTTTCCTAATACATGATTTTAACACAGTGGTCTTTCTCAAGTTTAAGACATGAGTTCTACTGATGTGGGTTTTTTTATTAACAGTATCCAACCTCACACAGGCACAAAGTAAATTCACACTTGATATAAATCATTAACGTTGTAGTCTACTAAAATCAACTAAATTTATATACAATAAAGAAAAAACATTTTTTTTGTATAAAACACACATAGACACTTCAAATCATCCGTCCAACACACACACACGCGCACACACACAAACACACACAACATATATATATTTATATATATATATATATATATATATATATATATATATATATATATATATATATATATATATATATATATATCTCTATATATATATATATATATATATATATATATATATATATATATATATATATATATATATATATATATAATACAAAGTGTGTCATAATAATCCAGAGATCCAGTCTTTTACGAAGTGGCTCATTAAAACATACAACGAGAGCCACATTTTACAAAGTGTAGTAAGAACCGAACGATTAAGCAGATATGTGGAAAATATATACTTAATGCTCTGAATCAGTGTATTCATAAAAAATTTAATTTGCTCCATTGCCTCGATATAGCCATTAATGTATTTTATAAGTGCTAGTACACTTCAACCAACAATCAACATACTTGATACATACAGCCAATTTTAAACGAAGTAATCCGAAACAGCGACTTTAAACAAATAGATTTTAAGATCCTTATGTCCAAAATTGTTAGAACAGTTTCGAGGACTTATTGTTGATGGATTATTGCAGGTTAACGATTTTTTACTCAAACATTTGAAACCAATTTAGTAAACGTTTAATTACATTGTCGTCACCGAATTATCGAGGAAGACAGGGGAATAAAACTCAAGATAATATATCACAACATTAGGAATTATGATGTTTTAATAATCCGTAAAATATATAATATATGTAACATTGTCGAAATCCCCAGAACTATAAAGCTTTAAGACTGTTTTAGTTCATTAATGTTATAAATGATGATTACCATATACATTAATGACCTAAATACATAAACCCCATTTATCGCAGTAGTGAACGCTCGTGTGAGTTGTCTAAACGGGTAAACATAACGCCATAGTGTGTAACCACGGGAAGGCTACAATATGGGATGATTTTAGTGGTACACGGAGTAAGACCACATTTCACACAGATTATTTCTTAACCATTTTGTGGAGCTTGGTTTGTGGTTGTGTGCTGACATTGTTCCAGTCAGATTCTAAACGAAGTTTATCTTCGTCCAGGCGAACAGGCAAGATGTCGGACACTAGACCTACATATTTAGCCAGATTATATGAGCGAAGCATGAGATTGCCATGTTTACATCCACACCATCCACATTTCCTCTGCTATGCACAAGACATTGTTTCTTATTTCCTAAGTCTTCTTCAACAGGAACCTTCATTTTAGTCAGATCGCCTTCACTGCCCTCTTTAGTTTCCTTCATGGCTAATGACCCATTGTTATGCACGGCTTTGTTTTAACGGCACTCAAACCAGTCTGTTCTGTGGACCAGAGGTATGGTCTTTTTACGGCACTTTGGCAGACCAATGCTTAGGTACGGTTTTGATTGGCTGTACATAAACAATGTAGCGGAAACATAGTGTCAGAATGTTGGATTGGGGAGCAAGGAGGTGCATTTCTAGCCATATTATATGCGCTTAAGGAAGCTAACGAACATGAGTTTCGCCATTTTTTTCCCAGCAATGCTTTTTTCGTATATAAAAGACTATGTTTTAATTGATCAGTTATTTATAGGGATATATAACTTTGTTCACAAAGCCAGATCACATCATAGACGATATTTTTAAATTCAAGTGAACTAAAAATATGGCTCGAATGACAATAACTGATGTGAATATGTATTCTGTGACCATCAAGCTATTTCCCCTCCAACTGGTGTCTGGGTGGATTATCAACTTTGTGGTGAAATGAATGTCTTACTTAGAGTTTAGCTCCAATAGAACTAAATAAGTAAAATGAGTCTAGTCTCCCGAACCGAAAGGATATTAGGTAGCAACATGATTTTGTTCATCTCCCAAAATGACTGAGTCCGCCCCTTATTTTTCTATGTAGCAAAAGGGCGAGTTTCCAAATAAGGCGTTTAATTTCGACAAAAGAAAGCTAAATAATTCGATTGCTTTTCATTCTTGGTTTCTCAGGAATCACCATATACTATTCGATTGTACAGAAATTAGAACCCTCTAAAATGAATCCCTTCTCATCACTTCTCGAGCTGTTTCGTATCAATATAAAAAGCTGTGATGCCTTGCAAAAGGTCCAAAAGACATTGCATTTCGTGTCTCAATATTAAATTTACGGTTTTTATTTCAAAGTTTTATTAATGCATAAACTATTGCAATTATAGTGTTTCGTCTAATTAAAAGATTTTATAGTTTTCAGTGACCTAAATTAGATAAATGGTTTTGCAAGTTTGTTTATGCTTTAATGTATTATATGGGTTATTTGTTGTGTAATGCTTTTGGTGAAAACATGATAAATTGAACGAATGTAGTGAAAAAGCTTGAGGAATGTTTGGGAATTAAGCAGGTGACAAAATAAATATGACTCATATTGCTGCTAATGGATTTTGTTCTACTATGTTATCTTTGTTTGCGAATCGAGCGTTTGCACCAGCAAATGCGCATATGGCGTCACATACTTTGGCCCAACCGGGAACAAGTTCAAATTCATCACCATTACGTGTCCACTTGACCCTTGTATACCTCTGGAAATGCTTATACATAATTTTCGACATGCATTTTGGATCCACCTCTTCTAGAAACATTAAATTTATGGGCTTCTTCTCCAGTTCTGCGCATAGGGCCTCAAAATCACAATACTGACTTCTACAGAATGTCGAAGACACAACCAGTAGAACAACGCAACAACTTTCCGTACAGCGGATGATTTCATCTAATATATATCTACCTGGTTCGAAATGAATATCACCGATACATACGATGTCATCTTTGCAAGTATCAAGCCTTGCACCCAAAGTGTGTCTTAGCTCGTCTATGATATATCTGTACACGAAATCTCGATCATCGTTACAGAAGGAAAGAAATACTAGATGTTTGTTTGGCAGATCTTCCTTCCGGTACTTTTCAATAAGAAATTTTATATGTCGTAATTTTAAACACCGCCGGTAGCTGCGAATTAGAATAACTCCTATGATTACAAAAATGCCTGTGCTGAATAAAGGAATTAGAGTAGCCATCAAAATTATTTTGGTTCTTTCGCAGATTTGCTCTATGTCTCTCAGAGACTTGTCATTTATCTGTATTACGTTTTTCTGCATCTCACAAATGTAACTTTCTCTATGTACCAGTGTAACTTGGGTGGTAAGAATCCATTGGATAAAACTTTTCATGTCGCATTCGCACTTGAAAGTATTTCCAGTTAAATTGATTGAAAATTGTCTAAATTGTGAATGATTTGATTCCATTTCAAAACTCATACTATCAAAGGTCCGTAAGAAATTCGAGTCGAAGAACAAGATATTATTATTGCTAATATCAAAATACTCCAATTTATTCAAATGTTCGATACGGAAAAGCTGGCCGGTTAACAAGTTATTATTGATAATTATTGTTTTCAGTTTCCTATTATTTAGGAAAAATTCTCGGGGGAATCTGTGCAACTTATTAAATGACAAATCGATATATTCGAGATCTAAATTGTGAGCAAACAAATTCACAAATTCAGTATATTTTTCCATCGCGCCTAAATTGTTTTGTGTCAGCGAAATCCAGTTCAGAATGGTGAAATGAGACGTAAGGTTTAAACTCAAATATTCCAAACTATTATTAGATAAGTCTACCTCACGGTACATCGGCATATTTGGATCTGCTTTTATATATGACGATCGAATCTTGTTGTTCTTCAGTTCGATACGACCTCTTACGTCTCGCTTGCAGTTTTGACTTTTAAAAGTAACATTTGTGTGTGTGTCTATCACTAGAATAATGTTGTTCATTCTCAGATTTCTAGCCTGAAATAGTGTGGAGAAACAATCATAGACACCGAGAGAGTATCTAATATCTAACGAAATGACTGCCCACTTCATTCTTGAAAAGCTGGTGTCCAAAAGCTGCAGATTTGAAAACGTGTGTTGCGGAAATGGAAAGTAAAAACGAACCAGTGATCTCCTCAGATCAATGCCTACTATACGTAGTTCCTCGAGGGAAGATCCAAGTAGGGAGATTGCAGTTAGGTCTTCCATTCTAAAATTTGACTGTGAAAGATCTAAGCGTTTTATACTGAAACGTTGTAACAGACGGAAGAAGGTTTCATTCAACTGTGCTGGTGTCAAAAACCTAGCCAACGACTGGAGGTTTAACACGTCAAGGTTGTTGGTAAATTCGGCGACTCTCAAAGCATCTGCAACCTTATCAAATGATAGCCGAAAGTCTCCAGACAGGTCAAGCGTTCGCAATTGTGTTAGCAGACTCAGAGCGTTGCACGGAATCTCATCTAAACCAGGAAAGGAAATCTGAAGATGCGTTAAATTTCTAACAGTCCGAAAAGTATTGCACAATAGATGTTTAACACTTCCCCCGCGTAGGTTGAGTTTGGTCACATTTATCCATCGATAATTAATGAAATGAAATGGACCAAGATATTCGTATTCTATATCTGTTATGTGTACAACTCTCGTATTGAGCGGAATCGTGTTGGGAATTGTATGTCTACAGCTGAGGTTAACATCATCATCATCACACTCACATGACATAGGGCAGTCAGAAGTTGTGGTCACCATAGAAACCAACATGAAGAGTGATAGGGCGATTATTTCTCCGTACGATTCAAACATTTCTTGTCCCTCAAAATGTCTCCTTCTGTTAATAATAATAATAATAATAATAATAATAATAATAATAATAATAATGATAAAAATAATAACAATAATAATAATTTGATGAGGATTCATGTTTAAAGTAAAGCATTACAGAACGCCTCTGAGTCATACATACATACATACATACATACATACATACATACATACATACATACATACATACATACATACATACATACATACATACATACATACATACATGCATACATACATACATACATACATACATCTATGCAAACTTGTAAAACGGAAGCACACAAAACATTCATACTGCAGACTTCAGTTTCTTCAACTTCGTCTCCATACCTCACAAACGTTTAAAGAATGAGTCAATCAACCACACATTAAAGTCCTGTCTCTTAACTCACTTTTTGCTTACTTTATAATTTTCCTCACTTGCTGTTTAATTTTATATTTTCACTCACTTGATGTTTACTTTTATATTTTCACTCACATGAAGTCTACCTTTGTAATTTTAGCTAATTGATTTTTACATTCACTTGATGTTTACTTTTATATTTTCACTCACTTGATGTCTAGGTTTGTAATTTTAGCTAATTGATTTTTACATTCACTTGATGTTTACTTTTATATTTTCACTCACTTGATGTCTACGTTAGTAACTTTAGCTAATTGGTTTTTACATTCACTTGACGTTTACTTTTATATTTTCACTCACTTGATGTCTACTTTTGTAATTTTAGCTAATTGATTTTTCCATTCACTTGATGTTTACTTTTATATTTTCACTCACTTGATGTCTACGTTTGTAACGTTAGCTAATTGGTTTTTACATTCACTTGATGTTTACTTTTATATTTTCACTCACTTGATGTCTACGTTTGTAACTTTATCTAACTGGTTTTTACATTCACTTGATGTTTACTTTTATATTTTCACTCACTTGATGTCTACTTTTGTAATTTTAGCTAATTGATTTTTACATTCACTTGATGTTTACTTTTATATTTTCACTCACTGGATGTCTACGTTTGTAACTTTAGCTAATTGCTTTTTACATTCACTTGATGTTTACTTTATATTTTAGCTCAGTTGATGTTTCCTTAATATTTGTACAAATATATTTATATCATAATTTTGCTCATTTGGTGTTGTGGTTTGATTGTGTTGGGGGTGGGGTGGGGTCGGAGAGGGCATCGTTTCTATATTTTATTCTCATTTAACTTAGAGACCGCACTGGTGGCCTAAGTGGTTAGAGCTGCCGCCTCGTATGTGGAAATTCGGTTATTCAATCCCTGGCCGAGTAATACCAAAGACAATAAAATAAATACTAACCGTTGCCTTGCTAGGCGCTAAGCAACCAAAGGTTAGTGTTAGAACTCTTATCGCCCTGGTCTTAGGATACTTGGTGGGACATCCTGCCAGATGTGTGATACATGATGCCAAATGTTAGACATCACTGTAAACTGCCACAATGCAGACATCATAGCGACATGACTGAACAATTGTTAAAGATCCAAATCACATGCACACATACGCGCGCTTATTTCACTTCAAATATATATGTGATCAAGAACAAAATTCTTTTATGTATTCTTGCATTTTTACATCTTGCATTTATAGATCGCTAACGGAGCATTTCTAGTTTGCTTTCAGAGCATGTACTGATCTTCAGTCACCTTACACTTGACATAAAACTTATTCCCTATTTCATTCTATAGGAAAGAAAATTCAAATCTCACGCACTTGATGCCATTATTTAAAGAGGTGGTATGGTTTATCAATAATGCCTACATATTATAAGAAAGCCTTGACACGATAGATTTAGTTTCGCTTCACTAACTATTTATACAGGTTGTCGGATAGAATTCCACAAAACATGCTTAAATGTAGTCAATAGGCTCAGGTACAATCAGTTACCCGTCTACTAAAACTAGGTTAGTACGAACACAGGTAAATGAAAACTACGGTTCATAATAGATGAGTTACATTATCCTCTTCCTTGTCAGTCAAATTAAAGTCTCTGAGAAGAATATGACTTAATTTGTCCATTGTTTTAAAATGGCTTTATCATTCTAGGTTTTGAGCTAGAATTGCATCTACTAAATAACATAAATATTTACATATTTGGTTTATGTGAGGACTAATAATTCATTCTTCTGTAAATTTTATTTCCGCTTCCAGCACACTATGGCAGTTCAAGATCTAGTAAAACATATCGAAGTTTGCCTGAAAAAGTAAACAATAGTGTCTGAAGTTAATCTTTCTCGCACATTAACTTTAACAAGATGTTCAGTTGAGATGCCTATCATTTAAAATATAAGTTACATTTGGTTCGTGTACTGCTTATTCCTTTTTGAAGTAGAACTAAATGCCAACTGCAGAAATAGCACTTGTACAAATTGTATGCAATCAGTAAACAACGTTAGTTGTGTTTCTCATCTTTGTCACTACCACCACCACACCTCTTTCTGTCCTGTAGAGTTGATTCATATTCAGCGTTTAATCTTCAAATACATTTCAACATGAAGTCAAGAAATAATGCTGTGCATAGTGAACTGTGGAAATGGCCATTATATTGTTGTGAATGTTTTGTTATTCTACAGATACCACAGATAATCACAACAAAGCTCGAGGGGGCCCCGAGTGGCCGAGTGGTCTAAAGCGCTGTCCGTTCCGGATCACTGCCATCTCGCCTCTGTCTGCGTGGGTTTGAGTCTAAGATTAGGCTAATGTAGTTATGTGAGAAAGCTTGCCAGTAGCTTCTCGTGGGTCGGTGGTTCATTCCGGGTTCTTCCTCCACCATTAATACTGGACGCCGTGGATAGCCTATATTGTGCTTAAAAATGGCGTTAAACCATAAAAACAAAACAAACAAACAAAGTTCGAAAACCGGTGCCTTACATTAATAGGTCAACCTGTGCAAAAGTAATGATGTGCTTTGCTTGCATGACATGTGCTGCGTGTGAAATGAATCGCGTTTCTCCACATCAGCCTATGCAAGGCAATACTTATGTTTCGACTTGACAAACATATTTATGTTAATCTTTCTGAAAAGTTTAAATCGCTAAGTGTTGGTGTGACTGCGTTAGTGTGTTAATGTGTGTGTGTGTGTGTGTGTGTGTGTGTGTGTGTGTTGGCGCCAGTATACTAAAAGTCACTACTCTATTTTATCCGACAGTTGTAAAGTGTGATTCAAAATTCTTTTCTTGTCATCATAACTAAGACGAACAAGTCACGCTTGCAAAAAAGCTAAAGTCAAGGCACTAATAATATTTATATTTATATCATTACCTCAATACTTACCTTAGTTAAATTTCTGAATCTGTATCCGTTTTTTTAATACAAACTCTAGATCAGCATGTACCTCTCAGTTTGCTGTATTCTTTAAAGCTTTTTCAAAACTGCGACAGTAAAATCAACAGTAAAGTGTCGCAAATAATGACACATTGGGATGACATTGCTCTTCTTTTGACCTTCTGCCAAGAACAATTACATAGTTTCTTGTTTTTGAAAACCAAAGTACACTTTCAGAAGTATTCTGGAATAGGACACCTTTCTTGAAATTTAAAAGTTTAGGAGATCAATGGTGATTTTAGTGTCGCAAATTATAATTTGCTGGCAACACTTCGCCGATAACGCTCAGCTCTGTGACAGCATAGCCATCATTAACTACATACGTTTATCACATGCAAAGCTATAATTCTACACTGGAACAGGTCTTCTTTATTTTTTAGCTTATAATATTGTCCTAACTGAACAAACTCTAGAAATAGTATTTATTGCAATATTCGATTTATAGCTATAGATTGATAGAGTAATAAGAGAATAAAAAAATTCTTATTTTATTTACTTTTTCTTTCTTTCTTTTTATAAATTGTAATTTTTTTATTTTAATATTGATTGGGCTCCAAATGGATGGAAAAACAGTTTATTAATAAGAAAATTAGAATTTCATTACTTCGATTGAAGGTATGGTATGTCCAATGTGCGAAACATTATGAACTAAAAGATGAAATTAATTATTGTGTTTAAAATTAAAAAGATACAAAAACATTGTACTGAATAATACTTTCAAACTGAATGAAGCTGTGAAATTCTACTCCCAACCAAACTAGCCATTATTTGTAAAATATGTACATATAATAGTCGAAAAAGCAGCCAACATAATATTTCGTTGGTTATATATATATATATATATATATATATATATATATATATATATATATATATATATATATATATATATATATATATATATATATATATATATATATACATATATATATATATATATATATATATATATATATATATATATATATATATATATATATATATATATATATATATATATAATTTTAAATGCAAAACTTTAATTGTTATTATTAATTTATATCGTGACTGAAATAAAAAATATTATAAATATCAATTTTACATTTGACTTTTTCCAACATCTTAATGATCGATACATCAATTGCGAATCACAAAGGTAGTGTTATAACGGTTTTACTAAATTTGATTAAAATATTTTCACATTCATTTTCACACAGAATTATTATGTCTGTGAACTGATCCATTTTACCTGGAATTAGAAATGGTAGATCTACATTTATTTACATTCTGAGAGCTCTTTTAAAATGTGTTTGTGGCTGTATTCATTCTACGAGTGTCTGTATTCATTATACGAGTGTATATATTCATTCTACGAGTGCAGCCATGATTTCCTTTCTATTTTCATGTTTGTTTTTATAACTCATACTGTTATTTATTTGTTTATGAGATTTATACGGTTGTATTTAATTGTTTGGTGTTAATTTGAATCAGTTTAATTGGTATTTAATAGCACACCAGCATATTAAAGGTTGCATCATAAAAGGACGACTGGAGTAAAATACGTGCACAAAAATGCTCAATGACGGCCAACGCGGCTTGGTCAAGGCACGTTGGGACATGCACTATTCTAGTCAAGAGTCCATCACACAAACCACCGTCACCACGGCAACATTAATATAATCTTTCATGCCCACACCCCACTCCGTAATAACGTGATATGTAGTAGATGATGTGCATACAATTATTTAATACATAAGTGAGATAATTGAAAATATAACACTCCTTCGTTAGGATTTCAATAATCTACATCATATCGTCATAGATATCTCCTTAAAAAAGCTGTAAAGTACGATTAATAAGTATATTACTTACGCTAATCACTGTCAGTTGCTAAGTCCTATGTTCGGTTTGAAACAGTAGAAACTTTTTAAAAAATCAAATTCAGGCATAGAATTCCGTTCGCAAGCAGGGTCGTATTATCCATAAGGCTGACTAGGCTGAAGCCTAGAGGACCACCATTGTCATGGCAATGCTGTCTAATCGAAAATTCCACATTTAAAAAATTACTACTCCATGCCACAACAATCAGACTGCTGCTAAATTCTACCTTTAAAAATCATTTTTGGTAAGTTTGTAATAATTAAAAGAGCGCGAAATTCGTGGGTGGATGTCGAGAGGCCCAAAGAAGCTCGAAGCCTGGGGGCCCTGCCATGGGTTAATACGGCACTGTTCGCAAGGCAAGGCCAATCCCTTGTTTATACAGAATGTGTATAACGTGATTCAACAGACGTCCACACATAGTTCAACAGTTCCTTTTACTAAATGCCGCAGTCCTAGCTTTAAAGTATATGGCAGACTAAAAACAATCATGGCACGAGAACATGCCAATCGAGATTATTACTGCGTGTACTGTGTACATTTATAGCAGCAGAGAGGGTGAATCCTACAACGTTTTTAGACAAAATTTGATTGAAATCCTAAAACGAGCCGTCTTATAATCTTATTTTAACCAAAAAAAAGGCGAACCCTACAACGTTTTCAGACAAAAAATTGATTGAAATCTCCCTACGAAATCATTTTAACTAAAAAAATGAAAACGATTTTTTAATCAATTTTGGTCGCAACTTGTTGTCATCCACCCTCTCTGCTGCTTAGTGATTTCATCACTGGGTTAATAAAAATAATAAAATGATTTTAACCGAATATTTGATCAAGTCTTTAGGACGAAAATCATTTATGATTTCACAAACAGACTAATCGCTAACACCTCTTCTTGTAAATCAATCAGATTATTTGACTGGTCGGTGAGTTTGAAATTAATTCTGGTTAATGAATTATTATGGCATCGCATATAGACAGGATTAATTGGGTTTTCAATAATTAGGAATCCTGGAGGAGCTGTTGGTGCAAATGAATAAAGAATATATCCCTGCTGAGCTTGATTTGATCGTTCGAGATTAATTTGATAGCTTCCTTCGATAACATCACACACTAAATTGAGCGCAATCACTGAGGATATATTCACGTTGAACGGAGCGATATGCCTACCGCCACCGTCTGGGTCATTATTATGTTTGAGGATTTTTATTTCCGGTGATGCTGTTTTTTTCCACGTATCATGAATTATTTTGAAACCAACATCGATGGCATCATTGAGAAGTTTTTTTAGTTCTGGTACGTTATATCCTGGTAGTTTGAATGTTGGGATATCTTCAACGCGGATTTTATAGTCTGTTGCAAATCTTATTCTCGATATGGGGTTTTTATCATCGAGTATAAATCGAATAATTTGTGAATTAAATTTTTCCATATCGTCGATAATTTTGTTACATGTTTCTACGACGCTGATAAATTCATCTCTGGTGAGAGAGCCGGATTTAAGGGGTATTAACAACAGTGATAAATCGTTGTTTATTGCATAAATCATACCAGTGATTTTAGGTTTGTTAACAAAATAATCCCCCTCTATTTTCTCCCCTGGCTTCTCTCTTCCAGTTGGTTGGTATATTAAATCAAAAAAATCTGTAATGAATTGGTAATCTCTATAACTACTCCCTATTGGATCATGATTTTTTATCACGTCGGTGACATAATCATTTTTTTGTGGTTCTGGTAAATCAACGGTTTTTCCCCCTGGTGGCTTTTCAGGCCATCCTAGTACGGTTCTAATAGAACTCTGATAGATATCTACTACGTATCCTTCTGTGCTTATCTCAATGGCGGATGATAGTGTTGGTTCATGAACTGTTATAGCGATTTTTGACTCTACTCCAGTAATCGATTTTATTCTACGCGCGAATTCATTATTGATTTGTTCTATTTGGTATGACCCTGTTGGTATCGAAACAACTTTCCAGTCTGGGGTTCCGTCGGGTTTCTTCTTATTTGCAAACACTAAAGAATTATTGGGTTGTTGACCACCAAATGATTTTGATCTGATATTAGGCCAACTGTGATACATTCGTAGTTTTGCTAGCGCTATCTCCTTCACTGGGACCGGAGAGGGGAAATTCACACTGAATTCTGGATTCGTTGATGTTATTGATATCATGCTTGTTTGTACTGGGTTCGTGTTCTCCACTATTTGTTGAAGTAATTCCTGCGGTGTCGTCATTGTTATTATACTCATGTTGTATTTCTAATTTTGGTATCGAGGAATCATAAATACTGACCATCACTGAGAACTCACAATCTGGTAATGTTGATATTATTGAGATCATTTTGTTTTTTGGGTTCGTGTTTTCTGATTCCATCGGTGTTGTCATTGTTATTATATTCATGTTGTCGCTCTAATTTCGATATCGCGGAATCAAAAATACTGACCATCGCTGAGAATTCACTATCTGATATAATCGTATTATCGAGTGACGACGATATCATCAATGATAATTGCGAATATGCGGTTGATGCAATATGAAATTGAAGTAAGTAATTCTGCAGTTTACTCTGGCTGCTTGATGATATCTTTTTTGCTATCCCGGTTAATATACCCCCGATTGTAGCCACCGCAGAAATGCAAATTGGAACTACGACCGGGGCAATCATTGTAACCGATGCAAGTATTATTCCGGCACCAGTGAGAACGCTTGACACCGAGTATATAATAACATCAATTGTGGTGATTCTTCGTCGGTATTTTTTTATTTTTATTTGATATTCCTCAGTGAGGGTTTTGAGTCTATTTTGAAATTCTCTGACCTGATCATAGCGACATTGCGTTGATGAAATCATTTTTATTTTAAAAACACTAGCGTTTTCAATTGTGAAATCCGAACGATTTAGTTATTTACTTAAATCCGCTACGAATTCCACATACCACGTTATTGAAACCCCAATCAAACTTTTATCAGTATATGTTATAGTGAACTTTTCAGTTTTATCCTTGTCGATGATCGTTGAAATCGTATTGTTGACCCCGGATGAACTCGACGATGATATATTAAATTGAGTTAATGGTGTTACTAGTGTTAATCGATAAATACCTTTAACGGTTGCAGTGATATCTAATTTGTTGTTTGTAGGTGTCCACTCAAATGATCCGTGTTGGATTGTATATACTACGTTATTGGTTTTCTCATGAGGAATTTTTGTTTTTTCAATGATTGTTATCATCCTCGAAAAATCACCTTTGACGGCTTCGATGAAGTTTTTCGTCTCATCGATGGATTTTTTAATATCAGGGAGTTTTATTTCAATTTTATCCAACTGGGTTCCAATAAATTTATCAATGATATTTCTACGAAAAACTGAAAACTGTTTTCCGTTATCTTCAATTTTAGATTCAAGCGTTGCCAGTACAACCACAAAATTTTTTAACTCATCGTTGAGAGTTTTTAATCGATCTGTAATCGTCGAAACGAGTACACCCGGTTTGAGTTTACCCTGATCGGAAAATAACGCGATAGTATCCTCGATTGCGTTTTGTTGTTTAACTAAAATATCATCCAGAGAAATATTACTGGTTTTCAATTTACCCTGATCGGAAAATAACGCGATAGTATCCTCGATTGCGTTTTGTTGTTTAACTAAAATATCATCCAGAGAAATATTACTGGTTTTCAATTTACCCTGATCCGAAAACAACGCAATGGTGTTCTCGATTGCGTTTTGTTGTTTAACTAAAATATCATCCAGAGAAATATTACTAGATTTCAATTTACCCTGATCCGAAAACAACGCAACGGTGTTCTCGATTGCGTTTTGTTGTTTAACTAAAATATCATCCAGAGAAATATTACTAGATTTCAATTTACCCTGTTTGTCCTGAAATACAACTATTTCATTGGGTTCAACACTTTCTAAATTCAACGTCTCAGCTATTTCATCTTTAATTTTTTTTGTTATATCCTTGATAGAATCAGGGGTTGCAGTGCCATCGGGTTTGGGTTTCAAAGATCTCCCCCAAATATCAATCATGTTATTGTAAAACTCTCTCTCTAAAATCGTTTTTGACGACTTCGTCGTTGCCAGCGATTGCTGGTGTAGTCATTTACGACAATATGAGGTGGTTTTCTAGATGCTAAAATAGCGTCAAGGACATTTAATACTTCACTGCCACATATTGGTGGGTCATTGATTTGTTGTGTTGGTAGCGTAGAATACCAAGTCTTCATTGGAAGGGTTTTTATATACCGCATAAACTCTTTTGGTGGGGCTAATCCATATGAATCGAAATAAACAATCCCACGTGGATCAATAGCGTATGCAACCCAGTGAGTTCCAGGTCCGGTGCTGTTATCGAGATTAATAATACCTGTTTCAGTTTTGTTTGGTTGATGTGGTAATTGATCTTTCATAAAAACACCTCTGAAATTTTTAATCACTAGTTTTTTAGCCGCATCCATTAAATCAAAGTTGGACATGGGAATCTTCGATTCCTGAATTAATAAATCGTTCCTGGTAGTCTTAGACCCTTTCCGCTGTACCACGAATATGGGGTTCCTGGAAGTCTTAGACCTAATCCGTGAACGGATCGTCCCTTTTTTTTATATCCTTTCCCAGTTGCCTTCTTTAGTGCCATTCCTGCTGCAGTACCAACGGCTCCTAACGCTGCCGCTTTAGCCACCGCTGGGGCTGCTGCTGCAATCAATGCTGGAATCGCAGCTAACAACGAAATATACCGCCTGTTTTAATCATATTTTTGATAGCAGCCGCAGAGAGAGTGATCTGAACACCTTTTTTGGCTGCAAGTGCATCATTGAAATGTTTCACCTGACGAGTTGTCAGCGATAGTTTATTTGCACCACCAGTCATTTGGTTGGGTTTCAACGTGATTGTGGTTCCACATCGCTTAGCCGATTCCGATTGCAATTTTTTTAATTGACCGGGAGTTAACGTAACACTAATAACACTATATGACATTATACATAATAGATTGATTCTAATTCAATGAAAATTCAATCAAAGATTTTCTACTGGTGCATCTACCACTCTCATTCTTCCTCCAACACCTTCGAGTAGCATTGATTTGTCGCTGAGAATGACAGCAACCGCTCTATAATTAGCAATAGCATCAGGACGGGTTACATTAGCTCTAAAGTGTATATCAACGACGGACTGTCTTGTTAAATCGAGATGTTCCAGTGAGAAGTAATAGATCGGATACAGATTTTTAAAATCATATTGTGATATTTGCAAACCAGTATCGACATTTTGATCACGTGCCATAAATGACAACAGACGATGATACACGCGTGCAATATGATTTTCTCTGCAATTAAGTTGTATATCCTCGGATGGTTCCTGTTGGCCGTTTATTCTCAGTGAGACGTCCTTCACACCTAATTGATCAAATATCATATGACTGAAACGTTGATCGCCAACTCGTGTGTTATCTTGTAACGCTATGAATATATGACGTGGCGCAGTAACACCTTGTTTTGATGCTAGATTCCACGTGAATAACCCGTTGAGATTTGATTGTTTAACATCTGTACTCACGGTTAACCAACTCAACAACGACTTTCCTCCTTGGTCCATAAATGATAGTAATCGTTCTTCTGCGGTGATTGCTGGAGTCAACACTGGCATCCACAATGATATTTTTGTTAAATTGACTTTACCGGCATCAGCATTGGAATTTGCAGCATCTGCTGGAATCCTCCAAATTGCGTCGTTATCATCACTCTTTCGTACAAGAGATACTGTATGCTTCGCCCCATAAATAACTTTTCGGACGTTTCTACAGAATCCAAATATGTGATGCAGTGGAATCGCGCATGAAAATGATTTACTCCCTACTTCCAACATTGAGTTTCGTGTTGCAGCTCCTAGATTGAAATTAACGTCGTTGTTTATAACTACAGCCTCGACATCAGCATCATCATTAGCAGCACTGACTTTTTTTGGTCGTCTTACAACGAATTGTTTTCCTCCAGCGGTATTTGTAACATCTTTTGCAAACATCATAGAAGGTCCTGCTGATCTTGTATAATCATCGGAATATCTCGCTAACCCGATTATTGTTGTAGCCACATCAACATCGCGATCTATCGACTCGATTTCTTTTCCATCAATGAGGTATCTTGCACTCTCAAATAACGCCATAATAACATTATTGACAAAACCGACTTGAGTACCAGCTGGATATGATGCTCCAGCAGCTGTTACAAGTTCTCCTTCTACTTCAATAAACGCTTCACAGGGCAAAAAATATTTACTGGTATTATGGACTTGAAGTTCAATTCGCGATCGACTATTTGCGTCTATCGCATGATAAGCGTAATATTGATAATCGCGTACAGAATCATCTTTGCCAACTGGGGCGTCTATATCAAACGCCGGATCATGTGATTTTTTGAACATTTTATTCTATTTATCAGAGTCTAAATCGTGAAATCATAAGCGATTTTCATCGACGTAGTTTTTTAAAGCCGCTTCCTGCTATCATATTTGCAATATTGCTTTGGTCGGGAGTTAAAGCCATCGACGCTAATTTTTCGTCTACTGCGTTATTTATAATTCTACTAACACTTGCAGGCATTTCCGCTGTAGATGGTAACGGTTTCTTTGAAAATCCTTTGGATTTTTCTCGTAAATCACTTCGTGATTTCACTAATGATGTTAATTTATTCTTCGCAGTTGAAAACGCTTTTCCAGCAAGATCTCCAACAGCACCAATACCCTTATCACGAATAACTTGAATTGCTTTCATTCCTAGTTGTTTAGCCAACGGCATCACTTTTGGAGCCATTCTCGCAAATAACCCTGCAATGGTATTGCCTAAACCATCTCCGTAGTATGCTCTATAAACTGGAAACCGTGAATTAACTACGTAGACGGGGCTTGGTTTATCATGATTGTAGTGTATGATCATTATTTGAAATCAGAAACCATTTTTCAATTGGAAACGCTAGCGTTTTTATTCAATCCCGGTGATTAATCACTGTGATACCCACTTTCCACTAACTCGTCAATGAAATCTCGATATGTTTTGATATCCATGATACCACCCTGAAATAATCGTCTACAGATATCAGCTGCTTCATTAATAATTTCCGGTGAGTTATTTCCAGCTCGGAAACCTCCTACAAGAACTTCTAATCGTGATATATCATTGATAACACTACCAGGGCAGAAACTCTTTGAGTTTCCAATCCTTGGATTCTCACTGGAATCTTGCAATCCGCTTCCGCTATAACCCATTGCTACATCCATTTTTTTCATTTCTTCTAAATCGTCTTTTTGTAAATAATCAAGAGAATCATCATCATCATCAGGTGGTAGTTGTTGTTTTTTAGGAGAGTAGAGTAGTTTCTTTGCAGGTTGCTGTCGCCGCCTTTGCAATTTTGGTGGTTTTTGTTTTTGTTTTTGTTCTTCAAATCGTTTATACACGTTACCCACCGCATTGATATATCCATTGTATGATGGACTATCTGTCTTAATTTGACTTTTTTCAGTTTTGATCTTATAGAATATATCAGCCCAGTGAGTTATATTTCTAACATATTTATGATGTTCTGGTTTCAACATTTTTTTTCTGTTTTCATAAGTCGTAACAACAAGCGCAGGAATATCTGCTAGTTTAGTCTCATCAATTGCTGCTAACCCGGTCTCGGTAAATCTCACGCGTAAATCATCAACTGTTCTTTTTGATTCTATTTGTTCTATTTGTTCTGTTTGTTCAGTTTTCGCTGCTATTTTTTCAAGTTCACCAATAACAGATTTTCCCGTCTCGGGAACATCTCCCAGTATAGCACGCTCTATCCCCTTCGTTGCTGTGGTTACTGGTTTAAACAATTCTTCGGATCCCATAGCAAAATCAGTCTGAAGACTCTGTCGTTGTTGTAGTTTATTCCGTACAGAGTCACGAATTGGTACAAATCTCCTGATTGCATCCAGTCGTTCACGAGCCAATCGGGTTGTTAATGCTTCATTGACCATTATTTGAAATCGCAAACAATTTTTCAATTGCAAAACAATTTTTCAATCCAACCTAACACCATCGGATGGTCATGGAAGTGTTATTTCGTCGTGAGACAGCTTCGTTCAATGATGAGGGAAGTGTGGAAATCCTTATAAAAATAAATAATATCACACTTCCCTCACTTTTCCATTTGATCAATCCGAGCCAGCCATCAACTTTTTATTCACTGATTTCAACAGTTTTGATCAAAAAATGCTAAAAAAAAATTAAAATCTCTATGAGGGACGGTCACAATCAAATAATGATAAATGGTTGGTCAATCAAATAATGATAAATGGTTGGTCAATCAAAATTGTTCATTTTCTTGAATTAACGCCCGTAGGTTTCTAACTTTAGAATTAACCTCCTTTTTCAATTCGTATTCGTACCCCAGTTCTTTTCGTATTCGTTCTACGATGGTATACAACGGAGCGAACACACTTACGTCACTGGAAAATGCGAGAGAGTCCTTAATAGAATTCTGAATTCTTTTGATGAGCGCATACTTCTTTGGTAGCATGTATTTATTGTTGTTAACTCCGTATTCTATATCCTGAAAATCAGACATGATTTGATCAGGATTTAACCCATCTGATAGTTCAATATCCCAACCTTTCAATTTTGAAATCTCGGATAAAATGCTATTCATGTTTTCAGAATTCATTATTCTATAATAATGATATATTTCTAAATGAAAAATATGACGCATTAGACGTAACTAAATCGAATTTTCTGTCCAGTCCCCTTTGAAATCGCAGATCGATAAATCCCCTCTGCAACTCTTCGTACTGAGGGTCCACAAATATCGAAGTGCCTACCGGCGCTGGTTATTGATTGAAATATTTTTTCTTCGTTAGTTATCGTATTCAAAGATTTCACAGGTCTCGCTTTTTTCGAGTATTTCCCAGTCCCCCCTCGTTTGGTATTCTCACTTTGTGTGATAGCCTGCAGATTTGATAAAGAATTGTTCTTTGGATTAGAATCGATATGATCAATAACAAAATCATCCTCGATCAATCCATAAAAACACTCAAATGCGAAACGATGATTGAGATAAGTTTTCGTTTCTTTTCCCTCCCTAACAGTAAACATCAAGTACCCTTGATTATTCACAGAACCAACTGGTTTCTTCAGTTTGCGGTTTCTTACAACACCATCACTGGATGCTTCATAATTTGTGATCACAGGGTGTTGTCTGAATTCTTGGTTCATTCGTATACATAATACTATTGTTTGTCTAATTCATCGTTTGGTTTAATGATAAATCTTTCGATGTAGTCTTGAGGAGTTCTTATGATTTTATCCTTGATACTGACTTTGTCAGCGTCAAGAATACTGACTTTGTCAGCGTCAGGGTTAAAATTTCTGATTGATTGTCCATTTTTTATTCTTTTATCATAATATCGCTTCAACTCCCTGTATCGCTTACCACCGCAATTCAAACACAACTGAGATTTTCTCCTAACCCCAACTCCACATCGTATGCACGGTAACGGACCAAGGCTTCCACGACGAAAGCTTTGCATATGATACCCACAGAACTCATTTCTGCATGATTTGTTACACGGGATTACTGATCCAATCATAAGCCACTTGCAGTGATTCATATATAAAAATCTTTCATTTAAATGCTTGTTTTAATTATAGCATGAAGGAATTAGGGAGAACGTCTTCGAAAAATGCTGATAAGGAGTTTAAGAGATTATTAAAAATCAATCCTAGATTTAATCTCGATAAACCCAAAAAACGTAACAAACGTCCAATAGACGGAAACATGAAAGAGTTTAAGAGATTATTAAAAATCAATCCTAGATTTAATCTCGATAAACCCAAAAAACGTAACAAACGTCCAAGAGACGGAAACATGAAAGAGTTTAAGAGATTATTAAAAATCAATCCTAGATTTAATCTCGATACACCAAAAAAAACCAAAAAACGTCCAATAGACGGAAACATAAAAGAGTTTAAGAGATTATTAAAAATCAATCCTAGATTTAATCTCGATAGACCAAAAAAACGTAACAAAATCAATCCTAGATTTAATCTCGATAAACCCAAAAAACGTCCAATAGACGGAAACATGAAAGAGTTTAAGAGATTATTGAAAATCAATCCTAGATTTAATCTCGATAAACCAAAAAAAACGTCCAAGAGAGATTACCCCTGGAAAGATGCTCAATTCAATCTCGATATAGTTTCTAATACACCAAAGAATACAATTCTTGATAAAGCCATGATTAGTAAAATCAGAGACTGTTTTAATGAATTCAAGCGTGATGGAGCATCTTATTGTTGGTCAACATTTCGAATTGATGGTATTGTTGATGCTACCATGAATGATGAAAAAGCAGCAGTGATAATTTCACGTGTTGGGGAAAAAAGACATTTTTTCCGAATCAAATTCATTATCGAAATCGATGGCAAATGGATTATTAAGGATAAATTTGAACCAATCCTCAAGAATAAAAAAGCTGTCATTGTGAGTAGAGATTCCAAACCAGGGATTCTAACCGGCATTGACAAACCATACTACGAAAGATCTTATCCCGTAACAGCAATGGTTTATGGGATATATCCGTTAAATGATAAACCCGATATCGCAAAACTAGCTCCTATGAAATATTCGTCAGGGCTTAATTGTGTAGCAGAACGAATAATAGAACACTTCACAAATGCATCCCGAGGAAATAAACTAACTGATCTGCGACGTAGGAAAATAACCGAGTGGGAACTGACAGTTAAACAGCATGGTGCAAAGATTTCTGATATAGCTAAATTAGAAACATCATTACGATTCCCAATAACCGTTATGACGATAACCGGAGAGGTTTTATACGAACCGAAATATAACAAAAATGGAGCACCAATACAGATTATTGATCATAACAAACACGCGTAGACACCTGCGGTAACAATATTTCCACGAGAACGAACCGTGAAATATATCCCTAAGGAGTTCGTCGGGGATGTTTTCTATGAAGAGAGATTATTCGATGCTATTCATGCGTTGTGTAAAGATGATCCTGTGTCAGTGTGGTTACTTAGAAGTGATGAAGAATTCGATCAATTTGTAAAACCAAATGGTGAATTATATCGCGTTGAAGAATTAGATAACAGAATGAGAAAAATCGCTAGTGATTTTTCACCGGAGAATTCCCATGAAAAACTACTCACGGATAGTTTTACTATTCCATCAGTGGTAGCTCACTTCGCAAGAGAAAAAAACTCATGGCGTCCAACACGAAATGATTTTCTCGAGGATGTTAAATTGAGTTGCGTCGAATTTGGTCATTGAGGACTGTGGAATACGAAATACTCACGTGATGGTATGATTTCAATTGATATAGCCGCGTGTTATCCCGGAAGTTTTCTCGGGTATGGGGAATGCGCTGAGTACTTCAAACGATTTGGACACCCCACGCATGAAATGACTCGTGTTGCGATTAATGGACCATTGCCTGATTTTGACTTAACCGGATTCGCTCGTGTGATATCATTCGAATTAGCTACAGGGTTACATCCGTGTAGTTATGTTTGGCTCGGTAGACACCTTTCTGAAAAACACTGGATGCCAATAGTGCTATTGAGATATATGATTGATTGTGGTATGCTAATATCGTTGATTGTTTCCGATGCTATTATATGCTATCGAGCTCAGAAAGAAGTTTGGCTACCACAACCCGATCTAGATAGAATAATCAACGAACTACGAAAACAGTTTCCAGATTTCAGTGAAGAAGAAATCATAAATTGGTCTAAGAAGTTATTTGAAATTAAAAAAGAACAAGCAAAAGATCTCGGAAGAAGAATAATCGGTAAATTTACCCAGGGTGGACGATACGATAACGCAAAATATTCTTCGCGGTTGATCATAGATGTCGCTGAATACGATTTTATTGTAGCGGATTTAATGAAACAGGGAAAACTTGTATCCCGTAAGGATGCTTTTCTATCCAATGGTGAGAAATTAGGTACGGTTGTTACCTACTGTGATGGATATAATTCCCAGTACACACATTTGAGAAGTTCAATGCTAGCCTATGCTTCTATTAATCTATTTTCGATGATAAATAGATTTCCTAATACCGCGGTTAGAGTAGCCACTGATTCGATGTATATACACAATAAGTACAAATCAGCTGTAGCGGCATTCACAGATCCGGAGGAAGCGTGGGGGCGTTGGCGATTTAAAAAGGAGATGCTACATGAGTATTGTGAATCCGCAGACGTTGCCATGGATGATAAATATATTTGTTGTAACCGTATTGAAATTCAATCAGAACTTTCTAATGCACCACCGGTATCTGATCCAATCTGTAGATACAAGACAGTTTATTTAAACGGCTGTGGTTGGTCAGGAAAGACAACTCGTGCAATTGAATTATTTCGTCGTGGAAACGCTAGCGTTTCTAACATGATTGTGCTAACACCGACTCATAGACTCGCCAGAGAGATGATACAGCGAGGGGTAAATGCTTGCACTTATCACAGCTTCTTTCGATGGAAGGGTGCCAAATGGACTCCTTATCGAATGGGTGATAAATTCATTCCTGAAATCATAATCTGGGATGAAATATGCACAGTGTCATTAGATGTATTAAAAACATTTCTTGAGTGGTTGTTAACCAAAAACACAAAAGTCGTCATGTGCGGTGATCACGGCCAACCACCACCATTTGTCGGTGCATCTCCACATGAATGGCTAAAGGGTTTTGTAGACTACTATGAAGAAATCACCACTGATTATAGATCACTTGATGAACGATTACGCGAGTTCAAAGCGCTAATTAGATTACAACCGGATAGAATCCAATGCGAAATAGCGCGTGAAGTGATTTCAGAAACCCCAATGAATGATTTCTGGGAAACATGGAGACCAAACGATTTGATCATTGCAAGTAGAAAAATAGTCAGGGACACACTTCAAATGAAGTTATTTGAATTGCATAAAGAAAAATTTGCAACGCTTCCAGTACCCCTTTGTTATAGGCCATCGGATACACGAAAACAGAATATTGAAGTTGATATTCCAGGACAGAATGAAAAACAAATTCTGGTATTAAATGATATTGTGCTGGTTGATATCAATGTCGTTGAAGATGCATTGCGTGCTAATAAATCCCCGTGGACGCTAGGATACGCAGCAACAATACACTCTTCACAGGGATTGACTATATCGAATACAATTGTTTGGATGGTGGATAATCACATCGAATGGTCGAATTTAGTCTATCTCGCAGTATCCAGAGTACGAAACATAAATCAACTTCGAAGAGTTGTCCTCGATGATGAAATCATTGGTGATGATAATGACACAACAATAAGTGATATTGATGTTAGCATCATTAATAAAAAACTCTCCGGTTACAAACAACAGGACAAAAAAAAACAACGAGAATTTGATATTGATGCTAAATTAATAATCACTTTGAAGAAACAACAGAATAATCACTGCGCGAGTTGCAATTGTATAATGCGTTGGCAGTATTCGGATAAGGATCCTCGCCAATTCACCGTAGACAGAAAAAATAACAATCTCGGTCATGTCAGAAATAATGTGATGTTGACTTGTCTTGAGTGCAATAGACGCAACGGTGCTAGTTAAGACCATGCGGTGGCAATTGAGTATCCTCGGGAATCACTTGTAGTTGTTGTCGAGTAAAACCCCGCTGAGGGGCAGTTGAATCCAGTTTATAGACTGGAGGTCTACCCGTAGATCGTGTTATACTAGATATCTTATGCGTAGTGACGCTCCAAATAGGATCAGTAGCCCTTTTTCTACCCCCTTCAAGCTCTCCTGGTTCGTATAAGTACCTCACAATGACACTACTACCAAGAATTGGTTGGGAAACGCTAGCGTTTCTAGGGAAATCTTTTTGTGGTTGTACGGGTATTGACTTCTTTTTAATCGCGTTGATAGGTTTCATGTTGATTGTTCTAGTAATCTCGTTATTCAGTGCAGTAATCACAGATGGTAATCTTTTAACCCATTCACTGGATCGCTTTTCTTGAATGAATTCTTTTGCGTATTGATATCCAAATAACCGCTCAGCAATCGTCCGATTAAATCGTTCTACAATGGCCTGATCGCGATGTAGCGCAGTATGCCCTCGTCGTATGGTGACATTATGATGTTTCATTGTAGATAACACTGCACCCTGAAATTCCTTGCCAGGATCAACTTGTAACAGATTTGGCCAACGCAGAGGACCTCGTCGATAAATCCTTTCAAATGCAGAAGCGACTTCAGTGGCTGATTTTGTTTTTAATGGTTCTGCTTCTTTGTATCGACTCGCAACATCAACTATGGTTAGCGCGTATTTGTAACCACGATCATGTGGCAGAAATAATATATCAGCCTGATTAACTTCATTAGGAGCGGTCACATCAAAATGCGAGAATTGAATTTGTTTAGGCGGTGGTAGATAAATTTGCCATAGTGCCTGTTTGGATAACCAATTAGCCGCAGTGGTTTTTTTCACTTTTGCAGCTCTAGCGAGTTTATTGATTGCAGCGTTACCCCTCCAGTATCCCCTCGGAGAATAATAAATTGATTCCATATTATTAATTACCAGCACCTAACATCAATTTACTTTTCATAGCCGATTTTATCAAAAATGAAGAAAATTTTTCTTTGAAGGATTTATCAGGAATAGCATTTAACGCATGAATTAATTTCACATCTGCTAGATGCCTGTGTTGCAGATTGCTGCTTTTATAAGCAACATCATGAAGATGACAGGCCTTATCAATGGCGTTTATTGGTTCTTCACCGGGGTTGGGTTGATTTTGATTATTGAGTCTGATATCAAGTCTGGTTCCCGGTCCACAGTAGCTATATCCTGGGAGGTGCTTTTCTCCGGGGTACTTTGCCCATGGGGTTCCAGGGAGCTTTGCCAATTTGGCTGCGATATCACCTCCTCGTTTTTTTTTAAATCAGATCTCATAGACACAAATCTAAATTTCTTTGTACCACATTGCACGCATTTACCAGAAAGCGCTGATCGGTTATTTTTAGTTGTAACCGTCGTCACATCATCTGTGCCAGTACGCGTTTTACACTTCACACAATATAGATCCATAATTTATGTATCGAAATATGGATATAATTGATTTTTCAGCGACTAAAACAAGAGAACCAATTAAGCATCATGCAGCGCTACCAAACTCTATCCGGATGATTATAATCGGGCCATCTGGATCCGGTAAAACGCAATTGTTACTCAATTTAATAATGAGATGGATGAAGTGGGATAAGTTGTATTTAATTGCCCCTAGCGTAGATGATCAACGATGTTATGAAGTGTTAAAGGATTTTAACGAGAATGCATCAGAAATTAAGGGTGAGAACGCCATTGATTTTATAACCGATATCGATGAAGCACCGAGTATTGATGATATTGATGGAGATATTAACAATTTAGTCGTATACGACGATATAATGTTGGATAAACAAAAAAATCCTGCTGGAATATTTTCCCGTGGGCGTCACAAAAACACTGACGTGATATATGTCACTCAACGCTACACTCAGGTTCCAAA
Organism: Unio delphinus; assembly: GCA_029339505.1. Taxonomy (NCBI): domain Eukaryota; kingdom Metazoa; phylum Mollusca; class Bivalvia; order Unionida; family Unionidae; genus Unio; species Unio delphinus. The sequence continues at coordinate 20,773,262 of JAQISU010000115.1, forward strand.
AGTCATCAGAGATAACTGCAATTTGTTGTCTGTATTCAACGGAGTTGATACTCATACGCTACGAAATATTTGGCAGACATGGTGTTCTGATATGGACTTCAATCAATTTAGAGATTTCTTTAGTCATGCTCAGTCGACTCCGCACGGATTCGCAACAATAAATTTACATGATCCTCGGACACGATATCGTATCGGACTTGATCAAATATTCGGTTAAAATCATTTTATTATTTTTATTAACCCAGTGATGAAATCACTAAGCAGCAGAGAGGGTGGATGACAACAAGTTGCGACCAAAATTGATTAAAAAATCGTTTTCATTTTTTTAGTTAAAATGATTTCGTAGGGAGATTTCAATCAATTTTTTGTCTGAAAACGTTGTAGGGTTCGCCTTTTTTTTGGTTAAAATAAGATTATAAGACGGCTCGTTTTAGGATTTCAATCAAATTTTGTCTAAAAACGTTGTAGGATTCACCCTCTCTGCTGCTTTTATTGATGATAACATACCAGTAAATGTTTCCGATTCAATCATCGATAAAAACACATGTATCGGTTATGCAACAGGAAATAAATTTTTGAAGTATCAGTAATTATCCAAACGATACCAACATTTTTAAAGTTATTTTTGCTACGTTTGAGGCATATTAATGACCCTTTGTTACTATCAATGATAATATAAATGCCAACAAATAAATCAGAGTTGTCTCCCTTGTATGGAGTCTCGCATCAAGTGGTCATATGAAATTGTAACGCTGTATTAACTGGGATGTACATAAAACTACTTAGTGTGGTAATAAGATTGAACTGTACATGATTCATTGAGGGATAATTTTACGCTTAAATCTTGTAATAAGTACTGGAAAAACGCTGAAGAAGCTCGTCGCACACATGAAACACGTGCAGATCATTTCCCCACACACTTGATCTAAATAATCTTTCAGCAATTATTTATTATAAATCCCATCAAGTTTCTACAAGAGGGTGGTGGCGAAATCTATGCAGTCATGGAGGAGGGGAGGGTGCAAAATTTGAAGTTATGTCACTGCATGTGCAATTTAATAACTTCTAAATGGCGAGGTTTATGATGCTTGTATATACGCTAAATGTTACTTCATCTCCTATATAACACACGATGTATACACAGAACATTTGATGCAGCTGGCAAACGCGCAATTTAATATCTTTTTAAATGGCGGGGTTTCGCTTTTGTTTAATATTTAAATACACGATAAGGATTGCTTCGCCTACTGGGTAACATATTATATTCACTGACTTTTATGTTGTCGAAATTTGCCTAGAGCAGCAAAATAATATATCTCAATAATTATACTTTTCACTAGGATAAATAAACAAATGCTGTATTGGTCTCAAACACACCTAGCTTGAACAGGAATTTAAGAACATGTTTGAGATTGAGAGCTAATTTAAGTTGTTAGTACCTGTGTCCAATCCCATTGTATCATACTGCGGTAATAAAACATGTTTTACTAATAGCATGTATGCGTTTTAGGACAAGCCAATGTCAGATAAAGGGGATGGCAAAATCTGCATTTATTAGGGTATTTTCTATAAGGTCTCAATGATCATCAATGAAGAAAAATAATGTGATCTTTATCAAGCCTAATGATGAAGCCCTTGTTACGCGAGATGTCTACACGTGACTATCATGCTACATCAGTAGTATCAGTTTTACATACAATATTATTATCTGTTTTTATCCACAGCAGTATTATCTGTCTTATCTAAAACAAAAGTACTCTGCTTTACCTACAGCAATATTATCTGTTTTACCTACAACATTATTATCTGTCTTACCTACAACAGTATTAACTATTTTACTTACAACATCATTATCTGTTTTACCTACAACAATATTCACTATTTTACCTACATCATTATTTGTTTACATACAACCTCATTATGTCTTACCTACAACAGTATCATGTGTTTTACCTACAACATTATTATCTGTTTTTACTTACTTCAGTATTAACTATTTTACCTACAGCAGTATTATCTGCTTTACCTACAAAAGTATTAACTATTTTATTTACAACATTATTTTCAGTTTTACCTACAACAGTATTATCTGTTTTACCCACAACAGTATTATCTGTTTACCTTCAACAGTTTTATACATTTTACTTTCAACACTATGACCTGTTTTGCCTACAAACAACATTATCTGTTTTGACTACATCATTATATGTTTTGCCTACAGCACCATGATCTGTTTTACCAACAAACATCATTATCTATTTTGCCTACATCACAATGATCTGTTTTACCTGCAAACAGCATTATCTGTTTTGCCTACAGCACTATGATCTGTTTTACCTACAAACAGCATTATCTGTTTTGCCTACAGCATTATCCGTTTTACGTCCAACATGTTTATTAGTTTTATTTACAGCAGCATTCTCACGTTTACCTACAAATTATTTATCTGTTTGCCATTAAACATTATTAGTTTTTCTAGTTGGAACACTACTGTCTGTTTAATTACAACAGTATTACCTTTTTCAGCTACATCAAAAATAATAATCTGTTTTACCTACAACATTATTATATATTTTACTGTAGTTAAAATTATCTGTTTTACCTACAACAGTAACATCTGCTTTACCTACATAAGTATTATCTGTTTTATCTGCAATAAAATTATCTGTTTCACCTGCAAAAGTATTGTTTCAACCGCAAAAACATGATCTGTCTTACCTATATTAGTATTAACTGTTTTACCTAGAGCACTGTTCTTTGTTTTATTTACAACAGTATTATCTATTTTACCTACAACACTAATATCGTTGTTTTTCTTTATAACAGTATTGTCATTTTTACTATACAACATTATTATGTTTTGCTTACGTCAATATTATCTGTTTTAACTACAATAGTAATAACTGTTTTGCGTATTAATAGTATTATCAGTTAGACCTACAACAGCATTTTCTGTTTCATGTACAACAGTGTTATCTGTTTTACCGCAGCCCCGCGTGGCCGAGTAGTCTAAAGCAATCACCGTCACACATCACTGCGGACTGCACGGCGATCGATAATAAAGTATGTCTGAAATTCACACACTGGCCCATTCACACTTAAAATGCACAAGAACAAATCTGCGGCGTTTTGAGATGACGAGTCCTGAAACTAATCTAACACTCATAATTCCGAGAGCTAAGCAAAGGCAGCTGATAGTACCAATTTTAAAAGTCTTTGCTATGACTCCGCCGGGATTCAAACCCGCAACCTCCCGCATCCGAGGCGGACGTTCTAACCACTTATCCCACTAGAGCTGTGGAATCTAATTGTAAGCATTACTTCAGATGATTACAAGGATGAAATTAGATAACATAAAATACACCTACTAATGAGTAAAAAGAGAGTGTGTGCAAAGAGGGGGGGGGGGGTAAATGAAGCTTTAGTGACCCTCAACTTTGCCCTTCAGAAAAAGTCAAGAGGATATCCCCATGACATTAAATGGCTCCCATGCATTCATTCATTCATTCATTCATTTATTTATTCATTCATTCATTCATTCGTAGATTAATAACAGAGAAATAGTAAAGACACGATAATGACACGAACAATACAAAATTAACTCGTACATATACTCACACAACTGCACATATAAATTACAAACTCGTACATATAAAAATAACAATACTTTTTGTGTACGAAATCGTGTACCATATAAAATATAAATGGATCATTTCTATATTCTCTTGCTCAACAAAATACCTATAAAATATAAGAGTTACGCAATACAATTATCAAATTTGAGATATAGCTGAAAATATATATCAGGTTGTATGAACAATTATATAGTGACATATTCAAAGCTGTGCAGTCAAGTTATCCGTTAGGCAACCCAGTGGGATACTTTTGAATTTGTTCATTCATGTCGGCTCCGTGCAGAAAATATAACAGCAAATATAATACATTTTTGTAGATTTCGGGGTCAATGAGTCTTCATGTATATCGGAATTCCTTCCGTACTAAATGCTGAACAATTTCTCTCAGTAATATTATGAAGCTATGCACCAAGAACAATATCAAAATTATTGTCAATATGCGATTAAAATGGATCCCTCCTCCTTTTTTTTTTTTAACACAAGATAAGCATATAACAATAACATCAGTGTACGAAATATTGCAGTGTTTTCAATTAAGAAGTGTCGTAGTGTATGGAGTTGCCTGAAAACTGATACAAAGTTTGACCATTTTAAGCTCTTTGTTTGACCTGGGTATTTGTGAATTTTTTAATCTTCGAAATTATGGATTATAGCGATTCATATTCATTGATGGTGTTCCCTACAATGTGCTTCCGTTCATCCTTAGCCGGATATGTTTCCTTGTGTAACAAATAAAAATGCAGTCATTCAAGTCGCATTTGAGAACCATTCTATATAAAACGGTACTAAATCGCACTTGTTTCATACGGTTTTTCCTGCAAAGAAAGGTTTACAATCGAATTAAAAATATTCTTTCAGACAATGTATTTGCATGCATATAACATAATTTGTAATGGAAATATAGTTTTCTTTTCTCAGTTTCAGGGACAATTCTGTTTAGTCACGTCCTGTGTTTACCAGTAACGTATTAAAAGTACCAATAATACCAAAAGCATGCAAACAAGTATCCCGTGTTTTGTACACAGTGTGAAAGGGCTGGTAACTGTTTGGCCGATACTGTTATCTGAACGACACACTCCTCTATAGTGACTTTGAGTGATGAACCTACTGTGGAACATGTACATTGGCTGCTGACATTTTAATGTTTACTGTTGAAAAACAACAGGACCCACCATACACGTTGACGGGAGATAATCAAAATTACAACTGGTATATTTGGTGTCAGACATGTTACTGGAAAAATTGACCTATCGCCACTTTTGTCAATCATGCTGATCAATTAACTAATCAGCGAACATAAATTTGACACACCTCCAGGCATTGCTTTCATCCGCCATTTTTCTCTAACAAGTTGCTTATGGTATCACGGTACCAATTGTTTTCTTCATAGACCTCAATGCTAATGTTTTGTGAAATAAATATACTTTCTATCCTACTTCAGCATGCATGTCACACACTGTCGTAGAGAACAATGTTAGATTGTCAATTTGGCAATGATAGAACCAGGTACTCCATTGCATTTAAGATATAACTCTGCTGGAACTAGACAGGGGGTATGAGTTATCTAGTCACAACATACCTATTTTCAGTCAAGTGTATCACATTTTCAAAAAATCATAAAAAATACAAAATATGATCTATAGAGGAATTAGCATAAATTCACATGTTGCCAAGACGCTATTCTGTTTTGAAGCCTGACAGAAAGTACAACTCTTACATAATCCATCAATCATAGCATGTGTTGTTGTTTATTTCTGAATGCAATGTTCCCTACACTTTAAGCTCCACCCACCTGGACTTCTGCAATTGGTACCGTTATATCTTATGGCAATATAATGAACTCATTATGGTATGTGCAAATTTTTCAATGATTTGTCGATTTCTCAATCGAAAAGGGTGAAAAGAAGTCAGTGGGAGCCTCACAGATTTGACAGTCAATACTCAGATTGTCTAAATGGAGGAATTAGATTTATTCCTTTCCGAAACATATACAAAATTTCGTGGTCAGCTGAATATGGAAACAATTGATGACAATTATATGTTTATTTACATAAACGTACGTAAAAAGTACTTCCCGTCGACGGTTTGAAGAACACAAAGAAAAATATATTGAAATTGAAAAATATATATAATGTATAAAAAAAATTTCTAGAATATGGGTTGGAGAACCCCATAACTTGTGGGATTTTTTTAAATTAATATTATTTTTCTTGTATAAAATGGACTGAACCCCAGACTGCGTTATTTTAAATATTAAAAATTTACATTTTAATGTTTGATTGTCACAAAAATAATAATGTCTCGTCTCGATCTTTCCAACACTTGGTACTTTATTACTTTCTCATGGGGCTGAAGGAGGAGTGTGGATATAGACATTTAATAATAAGAAATACCAAAACAATGGTTTTAGATAAATATCGTCCGATATATTAAGCACGCATTTACATATTAACATACATCAATTATCAAAATTCTGTCTGACAAATGCAGTATAACATTAAAATTAGTATTTATACTGCATAATAGTATACTTCTAAACGGTAATCATTTAGGATTTTGTTATTAATTTTTAATTAAATTTACTTGCAAGGCAGCATACACAAAAGACAGATAAAATAAATAAGGATAAGACTATTTACTAAATACATTAGTATCTTTTGCAGCGAATTTTTGTTTTCATAAATAAATTCTCGAGCAGCTTTGAAATTGATTTTTATTATTAACTGAAATTAAACATATCGGTTTTTGGTATGCGAACCTGAACTAAAACTATAAATATTGTCTAATACGGTATAATTAATGTAACTTTGTAATTTTACATGTTTAAGACTAATACAAAGCATTTATAATAAATATATCATTAAAACTGAAAAATATCTCTGTGCCAAATACTGCATGTTTGTCGGAGTTTAACAGGTTGTCATGTCATGTGATTGGTAGGAGCAGCGATCTTTTATTTGGCGTAAGGTCAATTAGTAAATTATCCTACACGATGCTGATTGCTTGTATACGTTATATATCATTGTCTAATCATTCTTACCACTGAACTTAACATGCACAATTGACGATATGGTGTATCAACACAATATCCATTCAAGCAATTCAAGTTTGAAACTGCATATTTTAATCATGATAAAAACTAACTTCTTTTATTGAGCAAAGCCAAGTACCTCCGTAATTTATCGTTATCGTGAGTTTTATTGAGACTCTTTTACAGATATAGGGAATTATGATGACTTACTTATACGTGCCCTGAATCTGGTAGATAGCGCAACCGAATAACTCAGGTCCATCAAATAACGAAAAAGATTATCGTATCCATGCTTCGGGAACTTGCATTCAAGACATCTCGAAAACGCTAGATTAAATTGAATTTGGTTCTGATGAGATCGTACATTCCATCATGGAAGAGGCATGTTAGTACCTCAAGAAAGCGATATATTTACATGCATCGGCTCTAAATATTGGCTTGCAAGATAATTTCGAGTAACGAAATGTAAACTACTTGTGATGGAAAGTTCCGTTACGTGTAATGGAGGTCTCCATTAAACGCATTATATATCCAATTAAAACTCCGTTCTGATTGGTTTATTCAAGATCGTGAAACCGAGCAAAGGTTTTCACGTTATGGCTACAATGGCTTGACGTATGTTTCTGAATCGACCATTGACCTCATCATTATGATCTGAATTTGGATTATAGCACATATGAGAAAGTGCCATAAAAATATTTCAGAGTTAGCAGTCATAAAAAACATGTAATAATACATAGCTAGCAAAAGATAAACCTACATAATTTCCTATTTCGTTGAGATACAGTTTAGAATAATAATAATAATAATAATAATAATAATAATAATAATAATAATAATAATAATGAGGACTTTGTAAAGCGCCTAATCTTTAGAAGCTCTAAGCGCTTTACCACATCTAAATTGATATGACTACACTTCAGTAAAAAAACAAAAAAGCCATGAAATCGGAAAACACAAACCACGCTGAAAACATAAAAGGTACAAAACATTATTAGGTCTCTAAGTTTCTTCCTGCAGGTGAGTTTTAAGAGCACTCTTGAAAGGGACCACTGTGTCTTTGTGTCTAAATTCAATGGGCAATACGTTCCACATCGCCGGGCCCTGGTACCCAAAAGAACTTTGTCCAAATGACTTCGTTTTCATAGTGGGAACAATGGGTATACGATTGTCAGAAGAGGAGCATAAGTATCTTGCTGGTGTATACACATAGGAGAGGACGTATATCTATTTTGGAGTGGAGTCTGTCAGTGAAACGTAGCACATAGAACAAACTTCGTTTCTGATTCTGTATCGAATTGATATCCAGTGTAGGGTACAGAGCATTGGTGAGGTATGCTCTGATTGAGGTACTCTAAAGATGATCCGAGCAGCTGTATTTTGAACTTTTTCAAGTTTCTGGAGTAGATATTGTAACGAAGCAGACAAAACTGAGTTTCAATAGTCCAGTCTTCAAAAGTACTAATGAAAACACTAGTGTTTTAGTGGCATCAACTGCTGAAAGATATTTGTGAACTGGTCTGATGCGTCTCAGTGCAAGATATGCAACCTTGCATATGTTCATGACATGTTGGTGCAATGTGAGAGTACTGTCTAGAGTAACACCTAGGTTTTGCACTGAGTGTGTGAATTTAATGTTGCTGTTGCTGATATTTATTGTCTGAGGTAAATGATGTGAATGAGAAAGTCTTTGTATTGTGATCAGAATGGCCGCAGTTTTATCATCATTCATCTGCTGCTTGTTACATGTCATCCATGACTTCACATCAGAAATGCACCTCTCTACTCCATGGATTGTAGCATCAACTTCAGTTGGGTAGCTGGGACACTGGGTGATGTTCTATGACACTTGAGAGGCGCTGAGTGTATAGAATGAACAGAACAAGTCCAAGAACAGACCCCTGTGGAACACCACAACATCTATCAACTGGGTTGGAGTTTATTTCATTTTGCAGATACAATTTGTGTCCTGTTGACTAAGTGGGACTTGAACCCCTGTAAGGCTGTATTCTTATTGCCATATACATGCTGGAGACAGTGAAGTAATATATTATGGTCTATTGTGTCAAATGTTGCAGACAAATCCAGGAGGGTGAGGACTGTTATCTTTCCACTATCCAAAGCAGAGAGAATGTCATTAAATACTTTCAGAAGAGTAGTTTCCGTAATGTGGCAAGGGCCATATGCAGACTGCACATTGCTAAAAGACCGTTTGAATTAAAATGAGGTACAAATTGGGTTAGAATAACTTTTTCGTAGGATACAAGGGTGGATTGCAGAATATTATGATCAGGTCTATGAAGCATACAGTCTAAACTGCGACCAAGTATATGGATGGGTTGGTTACCTGACTGTTTAAGGATAAAAACATGAATGGAATCTAGGAGTTTTGATGTGTACGGGTTTCGGGGACAGTCAAAGTAAAAGTTGAAATTTCCAAGAATAATTAGGGTGCCACCAATCGAATTTCCATACTCAAGAAGATTCGGAAACTACTCCAAAAGAGAGATGCAGTCAGCTCGTTTTTTCTACTAGGAGGAGGACGGTAGAGACAGAAAAAATGGACTGACCTTTGTTCCAGTGTGTGTTGCTGGGACTAGTTCAAAACTATGTGTAGCAGAATTTTAAGGTTGTGTTGTACTTTAGACATTTTATCATGTAATTCTTTGTAATGACAGCACTTCCACCTCCGCGAGAGTTGCAGGGGAACGACATAAAGGAATAAGTGGTGAGTGTTAAATCCGCGCGCCTGCGTTAATCGCTTGATGTTTTTAGCCATGTTTCTGTCAGGAAGAAGACGTCGATATTCTGGTCGTTGATAAAATTAACTATTTCTGTGCGCCTTGCCGGGATTCTTCTGATTGGGCGTTGAATAATGCAATACGTTGTGGTATCACTGGGACAATTGACATAATGGTTGACGATTTAAGATGAATTTGCACCAGGTTATAAAAATTAACTGCCGAATTTTTAAATTGTTTATCTGTTAAGGGTGAAAGGAAGATAACTGGAATTCTTCTTCGTGTTTTACGCCGGCCAGCTCTGAATTCACGTTTCTTTTTTCCCTTCCGTTTACATTTAAGTAATTATGAATGTAGTCCAAGTTCGTTATAAGATTTAGAAGCACATAAATTATATTTATATAACTCGAAGTCATGGCTAAAGGTGGGAAATACAGTGAAAAATAATAAAACCGATAAATGAGACATTTTTTAATTCTCGTATCTTTTCAAACGGAATGTTACAAAAAATGAGATGGAAATATGTGAAAGCATTGATATACGGGTCGTGTGTCGTTTGTAATTTGGATTTTTAACACTTTAGCAATTTAGCAATATTCTTATCATATAGCTACTATGTCTGCAATATGGCAGTTTAACGTGATGTCTAGCACTGAGGCATCATAATACAGACATGCAGCATCATGTCCCACCCAATCACATCATTCTGACACTAGGCCGACCAGTCCTAACACTAACCTCTCAATGCTGAGCACCTAGCGAGGCAGTTGCTAGTATCATTTCTTAGTTTTCCGTATATTTCGGTCGGGGTTTGGAACCAGCGACGTCCCGCATTCTAAAGGACGTTTAACCACTTAGGCCACCGGAGCGGTCTGTAAGACTAGATTATTTGTAAGATTACAAAGAAAGAAATTTAATGGCGCAGCTGCTGAGTTTTGAGTGAAACGCGAACTGAGAGAAACTGCGAAAATGACATTTTTCTGAAGGCACAAGTGTTTTCGGTCTCTGAAAAAGGAGGAGTAAATTTTGTTCAAGCAGCAAATCTCCATACGATATACGATTATTGGGATAAAACTCTTTGTCACTAAACCGCCTGTTTTCCAATAAAAAAGAAACTCAAGGGTCACTCACTCGCATATCCTTCGTTAAAAAGTAAACAACATGATTTTTTAAATACAAAATCGTAACTATTTTTGTACTGATGTGAGGGTATTTGGTCTACCCGAGGAATTTTCTTCTCAAACACAGCATATATCATCCATGTCTTATTGTAATTGTACTCAAATAGAATAAGTTAATGCAAATCAAAACTATTATGGTAACTTATAAACATCAGAGACGAAATTAAAATGTTTCAGGTTACTGCCAAAGATAACAACTATTCTCTGTATGTTAGTACCATTATAGGACGATCAAGTTTTGAATCCCACAAATGACAACGTTTATATCTAAACAATTGAACATATTTGTAATAACATTAACACTCAAAAATATCATTATCTGAGATAAATAAATGAAAAAATAACTATCCTATAAATCATGTCAGTAAATAAAACCCATACAACTATATATCAGACATCTGGAGAACGTACGACAGCTAATGTGATAAATACATTCAAACGTCTTTATGTTTATGGAACTGCTAAGTAATGAGAAAAGAGTCCGCTGAAATAATTATTAGACATTTTACAACAGCGAATACCTATCCAGAATTCGGTTGATGTAAACATATGAATTTACTTTATCTACAAGACAGCAAAGGACTAGTAGAACAAGCAATTTTAGACCAAAACAACATATCACGTTTTATGTGATGTGTATTGTATGTGCTCCATTTATTACACAGATTGTTCTACTGTTGCTGGCACTAAAGGAAAAAGTTTTTTTTTTTGGAAAGATTAATTTTAGGCTAGCAATGATTATTACTCAGAGGACAATTTCATCAATATTTCAGCAGTTTGTTTCCCAAGGAATATGGTGATAACAATGGGCAGCATTAAAAGGTACAACCATATTCAGAAGGCAATCAGATACATTTAATATATTCGTAAATGCGTCTAACAATACCGTCGTGGTAAGAATATAATACAGTAACTGATAAACGGTCGAAAATTATTATACAACACAAAGATTACTAAGTAACCGGACTACAGAGATTTAAAAGACAGATCGTGAAACAAAAAAGCAAGCATGCATTGTTATGTCATTAGTTGCAGTAGCATGCGCAATTGTTTTGTTAAATATATTAAATGAATTGTTAATATATTACTAATTCACTTTTGACAGAGACCTTTGTATTATATTAGTTTTGCTACCAAATATTAAACTTGTGATACATTTACAAAGAACAAATCAATTAAAGTAAAAAATAGCCAAAATATTTAAAAACTAATAAAGAAATTATTTTTCCCGCTAATGTCAAGAAAAATCAGCTTATTACATTACCAATGCTCCGATACAAACATACTATGCCTTTAAACTAACTAATTTAAAGATATATCTGTCAATATTTTTCACACTACTTTTAAATTTATGAACTAATGAATCGATAGTTTTAATTCAACTGCAAAAACTACTGCCTGTCTATCCTCCTGTTAAACATTTTAAAAACATTTTCTAACGGTTAAACCAAGAGTTGTTGCTACCATAGATAAACATACGTGTATAAAATCTGTTCAAGAATACAATTTCAAGTCTCATCAACAATAAAGATAATTTTCCAATGTGTCTGTTTCTTATTGTGTTCTTCTATTATTTTCTGTTGTGGTACTGTATAATTTTATATATCTGTTTTGCTCTGTTGTACAAAACCTCGGAAGAATGTGAAAGAAAAATATATGTATCTAAATTTTCCACACCTTTAAGCTCTTGAAATGTAACTAGATAATTAAAATTCGTTGCACATATTTCTAATATCCTCCCGTCGCTCCTTTGACAAGTTGACCCCCAGCTTAACACCAGCATCCCCATCACCTGCTCTTGGCGTATAATGAATATCCACACCATCGATCTTATCTGCCTGCGTTTCCAGCGGTACAGCACGCTTGTATCTACGCAGTTAATTTACATGATAGGTTACCGTACCTAGCCTACCGGGTGCTTTTCGTAGCACAAGATAAGTTCTCTGCCATTGTGCCTTCATCTTGGACGAACTTGATGGCAAGAGAGTAATGACTTCATTACTGGCACTAATTTCTCGTGTTTTTATGTGACGATCATACAGTGTCTTTTTTTCTTTTGGCGATCCAACAGATTATCTTTGACAAAAGCCCCGATTTCATACAACTTCTCATGCATTTTTACAAACATGCTCCACAGTTGACTTCCTTACCTCCTCTCCGGTAAACAAGCCTTGTAAAATCTGCATTGGCCCTCTAACAAGCCATCCATACAACATCTCAAAGGGTGCAAGTTTCCTCATGTGGGACCTCACGGTATGCCAACAACTAAGATGGTAACATCTCATCCCATTCATTCTTGTTGTCTGTACAGAACTTCCGTACCATTAATATTGATTTTAACGTCACATTAAAACGTTCTACCTTTCCAATCGCTTGTGGGTGATACGATTTTGTTGTAACTCAACGGATACCCACTAGTTCATACAACTGTTTCAATAAGGTGCTAGTAAATTTGGTCCCTTGGTCTGGTAGGATAACCTGTGGAAAACCAAGCTAAACAGCTCTATCACTGCTCTAGCTACACTCGTTGCCTCCATATTATTTAGAGGAAAAGCTTCGGGATATCTCTTTGACTCATCAACCAACGTCAGAATTATTTGTGTCCAGACTTTGTTCTTGATAAAGGTCATACAATATACATTACAATTTTTTTGAAAGTTTCTGTCATCACTGGTGGGCAAACCATTGGTGCATTCTCACCTGCAGTCGGTTTTGCTGTCATCTGACATTCATGACACGAAGTACAATACCTCTTTACATCGGAAAACATTCCAGGCCAAAAGAACGATTGGAGAATCCTCTCCTTTGTTTTCTCCAAACAAAAACGACCTGCAAGGGCTCGATCGTATGCCAGCTCCATTACCCTTTTTGTAAACCTTCAGGTACAACAATGTGCTACCCTCCACGCAAACCATCACCAGATTGCCATTTCCGTCGCAAAATATCATTCTCCCAGAAGAATGACATTGGCTCCTCCTCAGCATCTTCACGAGTAGCTAAGAACTTCTCTCTAACACTTTGCAGTGAAATATCCTCAATCTGTAATTTCAACAACATGTCCGCATTCATTGCTCGACATTTTGCAACTTCAATGTCCTTACGCTGATCAGTATCTGCTGTCTTGATGCTGTTGTTGACAACTTCCTTTTTACCCTCGTCCTCACATTGGTCAGTATTTTCTACGGTCCTCTAATTGTCATGTCCTTTAACCATCGACCATGTAACAACAAATGACCCTTTCTTACTAATTATAGTTTCAGCGGCTAAATTTGAAACAAGACTCACTTGCGCTGATCCCCTATAGTACTTAGTGTCGATATTTACCACAGCCAACTATGCTGTAAATGACTGACCCACTGCTGTGTATAGCGTGCATAACTTTGTGCCCCCCCAGCTTTTAACTCTCGTCAGCGAGATATTTTCTTATCAGGGTCATATCGAATCCAGTGTCCTTCACAAACATGATTCGCGTCCATTTACTTATCCTGTTTCCAAAATAAACCTTTGACCAATTGTTGGCTTAACAAAACAAGTTGGTGGGTTGCCACGATGTTTCATGTCATCTGTTGGACAATACCTTGCAATATGTCCCCATTGCTTACATCGATAACACTGCCTATTCTTATGCTTGGACTGGTCATTCTTCAATGTTAGTTTCACTTGCTGATGTACGTTCTGAATATTCGTCTTGTTACTATTTCCACTAATGTTCGGATGAAGCCTATTTTCTTTACTTTTAATATTTCCACGTCAACTTCTATTTATTAACGAAAAATATTTCAATGTAAGATTAAGTTATTTTGTATAATGTGGAACAATTTTTAATCATGGTATAACAACTGTTTGATATATCTATTACGCCACTCTAAACACAGTTAAGTTAATTATTTTTAAGCTGTGTATTGCATCAATGGCTATGCCATGTGCTGTGACCTAAAGCGCAATTTGAAATCATAACAAAACTTGAACTATCCTTGTTTGTATTTTTCTGTAACTTATACTGTAAGTCGAAACCATGATATGGTTTTAACTTCAGTAGTGCATTGCTATTTAATCTGATGGAGTCAACAGACTTCATTTTTTAGTCTCTGTTGTATCTGAAACTCCGCGATACGCCTGGCACGGTTACTGACGGTGTCAAAATAAATTGTACAAACTTTACAAACTTTTGGGATTTTGTACTTAGGTGTAGTCGTGTCGCACTATACGAGTATGTATGTATGTATGTATGTATGTATGTATGTATGTATGTATGTATGTATGTATGTATGTATGTATGTATGTTAAATCTTAGAACTATTTTACCCTACGTAGTTAGCAAATTTTTTTCGTTTCCACTTGAGCTTCTATATGCTAACTTTAATCGAAGGCAAAAAAAATATTTAGCATACGTCAAAGTGGTCCCTGTTAATTAGACTAATACAAGTTATCGATATAGCAAAACTGAGCTGCTTTTCATAAATTCAACATATTGACCTATTTACTTCAAATGACTTGATCAATTTTAAATTTTCACAAGTAGAAATATTTTCTGATAGTTTGTTTGAATGTATTACAAATTTACAAACATAATGTAAACACAGATAGGGGCGCAGATCGGTTTCGGTGCAAGTTCGATGCATTTCTAAACTAAAAGCTGAGACATTTTTAATGTAATGACTTCAGATAGTTGTTTCATGTAATTTATTAAACTGTTTGTTTATCGGAAAAGGGGCTCGTGCTTGTTTGTTCTATATATCTGCTCAGATCTCTAGATATATATTTCCATCTATACCTTTCACCACTTATATTACTCGAACCGGGCAATTACATCGAGGGAGGTATTCTCCTAGATACCGAGTACCACAAGAGGTGGGATATATAATAGCGTTATAAACGCCACCCCGTCACAAAGTCCGTAGCAAACCGAAGAATCAGGTTTAACTCATCATAGGCAATGCAGTAAAACTTAATGTGAGTACGTTTATCTAGAGACTATGGTAGTAGCGTTTAGCGAACGAAAGAATAAAAATCTAGGACTGCAAAAAAAATTAGATTATAAGATTTCTTAGCCTTGTCTGGCTTCATGGATAATGTATAACAATGGATATGCTGATGTTTGGAGTTTTACAAATAAGCTAATGTCTGTCTGTAACATCTCCATCTTAGTAAGAGGTGTAGTTAATAGGATTTAGCTACGTTACCTAGGGAATGACCTCCCTCGATATAATGACCCGGTGTGAGTGAAAGATAGACTATAAACAGAGAACTCGGTAAGATTATTGGGAAAAAATAATTTAATACAAGACCCATTAGACAAGACAAATAAACAAATTTAACCAAACAAATGAATAGTGATAAGTTCAATTCACCTAAAACGATATCAACAGGATTTACTAGCAGTATCTAATTTGATTTATTTCATCATCATAACGAGTGGTGAAAAGGCGCAATGTCCACAGCTGATTGCATCACCTTCCTCTCGACCATGTTGCAACGTTTTCTGTTTACTCGAGTCTTCCTTTTTTGACTGTATCGTCCTTCTTGGACTTTCTAGATTTCACTCTGAACTCGTCACTTCGCCCTTTCGAAGTTCACTCGTCACTTCTCTTTTTTCGAACTTCACTCGTCACTTCTCTCTTTTTCGGAATCCGTCTTCGGACCGTCGAGTTCACTCTCCCACGGAAAAATGTTTTAGACAAAATTCATGCAAATACATATAAATTCAGGAAAGCATTATTGAATTGTCACACAAATAGATTTTAAGCTCCTTATGTCAAAAATTGTTCAAACAGTTTCGAGGACTTATTGTTGATGGATTCTTGCAGGTTAAAGATTTTTTACTCAAACATTTGAAACCAATTTAGCAAAAGTTTAATCATTTTGTTGTCAGCGAATTATCGAGGAAGACAGAGGAGAAAAACTCAAGATAATATATGACAACATTATGCAGTATGATGTTTTAATAATCCGTAAAATATATAACATATGCACCATTGAAGAAATCCCCAAAACTTTAAAGCATTAAGATGTTTTAGTTCATTGATGTTATAAATGATGATTACCATATACATTAATGACATAAATACATAAACCCCATTTATCTCAGCTGTGAACGCTCGTGTGAGTTGTCTAAACTTGTAAACATAACGCCATAGCGTGTAACCACGGGAAGGCTACAATATGGGATGATTTTAGTGGTACACGGAGTAAGAACACATTTCATACAGATTATTTGTTAACCATTTTGTGGAGTTTGGTTTGTGGTCGTGTGCGGACATTGTTCGAATCAGATTCTAAACAAAGTTTATCAAGCAAACAGGCAATATGTCGGACACTAGAACTACATATTTAGCCAGAATATATGAGGGAAGCATGATATTACCATGTTTACATCCACACCATCCACATTTCCTCTGCTATGATCAAGATATTGTTTCTTATTTCCTAAGTCTTCTTTAACAGGCACCTTCATTTAAGTCAAATCGTCTACACAGCCTCTTTAGCTTCCTTCATGGCTAATGACACATTGTTATACACTGCTTTGTTTTATCGGCACTCAAACCAGTCCGTTCTGTGGACCAGAGGTATGGTCTTATTACCAATGCTTAAGTACGGTTTTGATTGGCTGTACATAAACAATGTAGCGGAAACATGGTGTCAGAATGTTGGATTGGAGCAAGGAGGTGCATTTCTAGCCATATTATATGCGCTTAAGCAAGATCACGGACATGACTTTCGCCATGTTTGTCCCAGCAATGCTTTTTTCGGATATAAAAAAACTATGCTTTGGTTGATCAGTTATTTGTAGGGATATATAACCTTGTTCACAACGCCAGATCACATCATAGACGATATTTTTAAATTCAAGTGTACTAAAACTACGGCTCGAATGACAATAACTGATGTGAATGTGTCAAACTATTTCTCCTCCAACTGGTGTCTGGCTAGATTATCGACTTTGTGAGGAAATGAATGTCCTACTTAGAGTTTGGCTCCAAAGGAACTAAATAAGTAAAATGAGTCTAGTTTCCCGAACCAAAAGGATATTAGGTAGCAACATGGTTTTGTTCATCTCCCAAAATAATAGAACCCACTCCTGGGTTTGTATGTAGAAAAGGTCGAGTTTCCAAATAAGGCGTTTAATTTCGGCAAAAGAAATCTAAATAATTCGATTGCTTTTCATTCTTGGTTTCTCAGGAATCACCATAAACTATTCGATTGTCCAGAAATTAGAACCCTCTAAAATGAATCCCTTCTCATCACTTCTCGATCTTTTTCGTATCAATATAAACATGTGTGATTCCTTGCAAAAGGTCCAAAAGATATTGCATTTCGTGTATCAATATTAAATTTAAGGTTATTATTTCAAAGTTTTAGTAATGTATAATCTATTGCAATTATAGTGTTTCGTCTAATTAAAAGATTTCATTGTTTTCAGTGACCTAAATTGGATAAATGGTTTTGCAAGTTTATGTATGTTTTAATGTATTATATGAACTCTTTGTTGTGTAATGATTTTGGTGAAAACATGATAAATTGAACGAATGTAGTGAAAAAGCTTGTGGAAAATTTGGGAATTAAGCAGGTGACAAAATAAATATGACTCATATTGTTGCCAATGGAGTTTTTTCTAGCATGCTATCTTTGTTTGCGAATCGAGCCTTTGCACCAGCAAATGCGCATATGGAGTCATATAATTTGGCCCGACTGGGAACAAGTTCAAATTCATCACCATTACGTGTCCACGTAACCCTTGTATACCTCTGGAAATGCTTGTACATAATTTTCGACATGCATACAGGATCCACCTCTTCTAGAAACATTAAAATTATGGGCTTCTTCTCCAGTTCTACGCATAGGGTCTCAAAATCACAATAGTCACTTCTACAGAATGCCGAAGACACAACCAGTAGAACAACACAACAACTTTCCGTACAGCGAATGATTTCATCTAATATATATCTACCTGGATAGAAATGAATATCACCGATACATCCGATGTCATCTTTGCAATCATCAAGCCTTGCACTTAAAGTGTCTTTTAGCTGGTCAATGATATATCTGTACACGAAATCTCGATCATTGCTACAGAAGGAAAGAAATACTAGATGTTTGTTTGGCGGATCATCCTTCCGGTACTTTTCAACAAGAAATTTTATATGTCGTAATTTTAAACACCGCCGGTAGCTGCGAATTAGAATAACTCCAATGATTACAAAAATGCCTGTGCTGAACAAAGGAATTAGGGTACCCATCAAAATTATTTTGATTCTTTCGCAAATTTGCTCTATGTCCCATAGAGAGTTGTCATTTATCTGTATTACGTTTTACTGCATCTCACAAATGTAACTTTATGCACGAGTGTAACTTGGGTAATACGAATTCTTTGGATAAAATTGTTTGTGTCGCATTCGCACTTGAAAGTATTTCCAGTTAAATTGATTGAAAATTGTCTAAAATGTGAATGATTTGATTCCATTTCAAAGCTCATTCTATCAAAGGTACGTAAGAAATTCGAGTCGAAGAACAAGATATTATTATTGCTAGTATCAAAATACTTCAATTTATTCAAAATGTTTGATACGGAAAAGCTGACTGGTTAACAAGTTATTGCTTATATTTATTGTTTTGAGATTCCTGTTTTTTAGGAAAAAGTCTCAGGGCAATCTGTGCAATTTATTAAATGACAAATCGATATATTCGAGATCTAAATTGTGAGCAAACAAATTCACATATTCAGTATGTTTTTCCATTACGCCTAAATTGTTTTGTGTGAGCGAAATCCAGTTTAGGATGGTGAAATGAGACGTAAGGTTTAAACTCAAATATTCCAAACCATTATTAGATAAGTCTACCTCACGGTACATCGGCATATTTGGATCTGCGTTTATATCTAACACTCGAATCTTGTTGTTCTTCAGTTTGATACGACCTCTTACGTCTCGCTTGCAGTTTAAACTTTTGTAAGTAACATTTGCTTGTGTGACTATCTCTGAAATTATGTTGTTCATTCTCAGATATCTAGCCTGAAATAGTAGGAAAAAACAATCATAGACACTGACAGCCTCTCTAATATTTAATGAAAGGACTGTCCACTTCATTCTCGCTAAACTTATGTCCAAAAGCTGCAGATTTGAAACCATGTTTTGCGCAAAAGGCATGCAAAAATAAAACACTAAGCTGCTCAGATCAACGTCTACTGTGCGTAGTTCCTTGAGGGAAGATCAAAGTAGGGAGATTGCTTTTAGGTCTACCTTTCTAAATTTGACTGTGAAAGATCTAAGCGTTTTATACTGAAACATTGTAATAGAAGGAAGTGGGTTTCATCCAACTCTGCTGGTGTCAAAACCCTAGCCAACGACTGGAGGTTCAACACGTCAATGTAGTTGGTAAATTCGGTGACTCTCATTTCATCTGCAACCTTATCAAATGATAGCAGAAAGTTTTCAGACAGGTCAAGCGTTCGCCATTGTATTAGCAGACTCAGAGCGTTGGTTCAATTGTATATAAACCAGGAAAGGAAATCTGAAGATGCGATAAATTTATAACAGGAAGAAAAGTATAGCTACGTACACGGTTAACACTTCCGCCACGTAGGTAGAGTTTGGTCACATTTGTCCGTAAATAATAAATGAAATGAAGTTGACCAAGATATTCGTATTCTATATCTGTTATGTTTACAACTCTCGAATTGAGCGGATTCATGTTGAGAATTACCATCATCATCACACTCACATGACATAGGGCAGTCAGAAGTCGTGGTCACTGTTGAAACCAACATGAAGAGTGATAGGGCGATTATTTCTCCGTACGATTCAAACATTTCTTCAACTGCAGTTTCTTCGACTTTGTCTCCATTCCTCACAAACGTTAAAAGAACGAGTCAATCATCCACACATTAAAGTCCTGTCTCACTCACTTTTTGCTTACATTATAATTTTATTCACTTGCTGTTTAATTTTATATTTTCACTCTTGATGTTTACTTTTATATTTTCACTCACTTGATGTCTACTTTTGTAATCTTAGCTAATTGGTTTTTACATTCACTTGATGTTTACTTTATATTTTGACTCATTTGATGTCTACGTTTCTAATTTTAGCTAATTGATTTTTACATTCACTTTATGTTTACTTTGATATTTTCACTCACTTGATATCTACGTTTGTAATTTTAGCAAATTGATTTTTACATTCACTTGATGTTTACTTAATATTTAAGCTCAGTTGATGTTTCCTTAACATTTGTACAAATATATTTATTTAATAATTTTGCTCATTTGGTGTTGTGGTTTGTTTCTGTTGTGGGTGGGGGGTCGTGGATGGGGATCGTTTCTATATTTTATTCTCATTTAACTTAGAGACCGCACTGGTGGCCTAAGTGGTTAGAGCTGCCGCCTCGGATGTGGAAATTCGCTTATTCAAACCCCGGCCGAGTCATACCAAAGACAATTAAAATAAATAATAACCGTTGCCTTGCTAGACGATAAGCAATCAAAGGTTAGTGTTAGGACTGGTCCTTGGATACTTCCAGATGTGTGCTACATGATGCCAAATGTTAGACATCACTGTAAACTAGCGACATGACTAAACAATTGTTAAAGGTCCAAATCACATGCACACACATACGCGCGATTATTTCACTTGAAATATATATGCGATCAAGAATAAAATTCTTTTATGTTTTTGGCATTTTTACATCTTGCATTTATAGATCGCTAACGGAGCATTTCTAGTTTGCATTCGTAGCATGTACTGACTTTCAGTCACCTTACACTTAAAATAAAACTTATTCCCTATCTCATTCTATTGGTATGAAAATTCAAATCGCACGCACTTGATGCCCTTGTTTAAATAGGTGGTATGGATTATCAATAATGGCTACATGTTACAAGAAAGCCTTGACACGATAGGTTCAGTTCGCTTCACTACCTATTTATACAGGTTGTCGGATAGAATTCCACAATCATGCTTAAATGTAGTCTGTAGGCTCAGGTACAATCAGTTACCTGTCTACTAAAACTAGGTTAGTACGAACACAGATTAATGAAAACTACTGTTCATAATAGATGAGTAACTATCCTCTTTCTTGTCAGTCAAATTCAAGTCTCTGAGAAGAATATTACTTAATTTGTCCATCGTTTTAAAATGGCTTTTATCATTCTAGGTTTTGAGCTAGAGTTGCATCTACTAAATAACATAAAAACTTGCATATGTGGCTTATGTGAGAACTAATAATTCCTTCTTCTGTAAATTTCACTTCCGCTTCCAGCACAATATGGCAGTTTCAAGATCTAGGAAACATATCGAAGTTTGCCTGAAAAAGTAAACAATAGTGTCTGAAGTTAATCTTTCTCGCACATCAACTTTAACAAGATGTTCAGTTGAGATGACTATCATTTAAAATATAAGTTACATTTGGTTCGTGTACTGCTTATTCCTTTTTTAAGTAGAGTTAAATGCCAACTACAGAAATAACACTTGTACAAATTCCATGCAATCAGTAAACAACGTTAGTTGTCTTTCTTATTTTTGTCACTACCACCACCACCCCTCTTTCTGTCATGTAGAGTTGATTCATATTCAGCGTTTAATTTTGAAATATCTTAAATTTCAACATGAAGGCAAGAAATCATACTGTGCATAGTGAACTGTGGAAATGGCCATTATATTGTTGTGAATGTCTTGTTTTTCTACAGACACTATAGGTCTGATCACAACAAAGTTCGAAAACACGTGCCTTACATTAATATATCAACCTGTGCAAAAGAAGCGGTGTGCTTTGCTTGCATGACATGTGCTGCGTGTGAAAAGAATCGTGTTTCTCCACCTCAGGCTATGCAAGGCAATACTTATGTTTCGACGTAACAAACGTAATTATGCTAATTTTTTCTGAAACGGTTAAATCGCTAATTTTTTGTGTGACTGCGTTAGTGTCTTAAGTATATATATATATATATATATATATATATATATATATATATATATATATATATATATATATATATAAGCACAAATACTATCTTTGGTCGCCAGCCAAGCAACCTTTGGGCGACCACTTTCGCCGGAAAGATATAGCTTCTGTATCCGAAAAGTCAAACATTATTTCCTACAATTTTCGTTAACTGAAAAGTGTCAGTTTCCAAAATTTTGAATGAGATAGTAATGAGGTTAAACATTGTTTCAAACCATTTTAATGTGAAAGGTTTCGTAGATTTTTGCATTTTAATGTTTTGACATCATGTATATTTTGAAAATCTATGTTGATAGGATGTATGTTTACATTAATTAAGTATATTTTTAAATAAGTTTTTATGTTCATCCTTCTTATGCTTCGAGGCGTTAACGTAAAGAATGTTATATTAAAATGCCCACATATGAGCGAAGTTCAGACCCAATTTTTTGTTCAACTGTTTGTTCAAGCCTTCTAGTGTGATGCCCAACATGCGCATGCTTGTCGTTCACTTCTGGATCCACGGCGCTGCTATTCAAACTGGACATAATGGCAGGTTTATCACTGAGTTATGGCACGCGTATGGTAAGTAGTTTCCATGTAGTAAAGGGATTCTCAAATTTGACATTGTAGGAAGAGTTTTCAGCGTGGGGATGTTGGGGTGTCTGTTTAATTTAGTCTTGTTCCATGGTTAATAATATTATCGTGTCGCCGGTTCGTCTTGTTGTATAAAATTAAAAAACAACAACACAGTACCAGAGTGCATACTATAGATTAAAAGATTAGTTGTTTTTATCTATTCTACATTTAATATGGGTGCCGTAGGTACAGTGTTGTAAATAGCCAATTTCCAAAGGTCAGAACAAACGTTTTTATTCATTACCATTATTGACGCAAAACGCATACCGAATTCGACCGATTGACGAAAATGAAATACTGCAATGCTAGCAATTTGAATAAAAGGCAGTTGTCACCAGAATATTCTGTTCCAAATAATATTAATTATGGACACACCGGATATCACAGGGGCACGTTGCAAAGACAATTGGAAGCATCCGTCCATGAACCAATGTATGGGGGTAGGTTGGGTGGGGGTGTCTAATCTTTATGAATAATTGACGTGCTTATTGTCCAGTTATCAAATTGCACTCATGCAGAATTTAGTAAACTTTGATTTATTTAAGGGATATTGATAATACAAATTGACTTATGGTCGTTGGGTGTGGTATACCTATTACTTATAGTACGTAATAACAGGGATCTGTATGTGTCTTACAATTTACACGTCGTACATGTACTATATAATCAATACAAGAGCAAACTTCTCATTTATATGGCAAACTATACAAAATCGTTGATAGTTCAAGATACATTTCATGTAGCATAACAAATTTTGTAATGTTGTTTATCTCAGGCATTCATTGTTGTGCATCCAGAGTTTGGCTTACTATCACACCTTTAAGGAATACAAGGCAATTTTCCCTCACTACTGCTTGACATGGCCTTAATCGCACCCGATTAATATGCAAGTGAAATCCCATGGAATATATTACTTTCCTCTCATTTGTTAAATGAAAATTATGTCTGGCATTTATAACTTATTTTCAATTTGGAGATTTGAATGCAGTATTACCTTCATTGCATTGTTCTTACATGATTATGGCCACTGTATGTCATATAGGCCACATCTATGGAAAGAGTCGCAAATTATTTGTACAGTTATATGTTAGGGGTGATTTTGTTACATTTTCTGTATTTGTGATAACTTATTTATATTGTTTTTGATTTTTTAGTTGACATCTGACATTGGAAAAATAAATATTTATCCTTGTACATTGTATTCTTTTGCAAGTACATGGGTTTGTTTAGAAGCCGGGCTACAGGTAGGCAGTTAAATGTGACTGGTGGCCAACATAAATGAAAAATACTAGACATTAGTCTTATATTTTGTAGATTGTGCTTTCAAAACATTTTTATTATGATACCAAAAACGTGGTCACAGATTTAAACTCCAGATTCAATAATTAATAAAGATTCGAAAATTTAATTACCACTTAAACATATACAAAATGACATATGAGCCGAAAATATTAATATTCTAGCTGCTTGTTCAGGTGACTATGTCATTTTTATAATAATTATTATTATTATTATTATTATTATTATTACCAAAATACATTGAAAATGGTAATTTCAGTACGTGGCAAGGGTAACATGCAGACTGTACATTGCTAAAAAGACTGTTTGAATTCAGATGAGATACAGGTTGGGTTAGAACAACTTTTTCAAATATTTTTATATGAACAGGAGATTAGAAACTGTGCGGTAGTTCTTTAAATCATTATAGTTGATTGTTGGTTTCTTCAGCAGAGGCTTTCCAATGACAGTTTTGAAAAATGTTGGGGATTCCACCCAACCCACAATGAAAGAGAGGTTTATGTATTAATAACATCAGTTGATGAAGGCAATATTGGGTCTACGCAATCAAGCAGTAGTGATGTTGGAATTGGATCAAGTTCACATGACTTTGGTGCACTCTTCACCATGATTGTCTGTACTAAATTTATAGAGACAGGTTCAAATGCTCCTAATGGTTTTTGCTGAAATTCCGTATCATAACTATGATGATGATGAGTCAATTGAAATTGTGTTGTTAAGCTTATCTCTAATTGTTTGTACTTTTTCACAGAAGACAATTTGCAAATAGGTCTGTAAAGTCTACTGTAGAGAAGGTAGTTGGAAGTTGTGTACATTTGTTCTGTGACATTAGCAGGATGGGGTTTGGGAATTTCGTGTATTTTCAGACATGCAAATTATAGATTTGATTTTCACAAGTGAAAATAGAAGGTTGTCTGTTATGCTATTTGATGTTTTATTGTGTATGCTTTCAGAAGTTAATATGCATATATAAGTTATACTTGTGTGAAGAAAGACTTGTTTTTTTGAACTTGAGGTATAAAAGAATCTGCATTATTGATCAATCATGGAAATTAGTACAATATTATAGGAAAAAGAAAATAAACTGACTTTATTGAAACGGATTAGGTGATTCCTGATTTACCGTTTGATCAGAAGGTTTGTATACTTTTGATCAGCCAATATAAGTAATTGAAACTGGATAAACATATGAAAAGGTGGGGTAGTATGTCAAATGTTGAATAGTGAGTTTAATTTTTAAAGCTTTTATTTTCGAAAGGAAGTTTGAAAGAAAATTTAATTTTCTGCTTGTGTATCAGGTATATGTAATTTGCTATGGTTAGGTTGGTAGGGTTATAATCGCTCATCTGTTGGTTGATAAAATAATTGATTGCGAACTCAATAATCGATTGTGTGTAAAAGGAGACTACTTTTTAAGTGTATGCAAAGGACAAAGGTTAGTAAAACTCCCAGCCAGTAAAGTTAACCTGAAATTTATTAATTCCATTCACAACTACAAATATGAAACCTTATGATTCATAATTAGGAACATATAGTCATTAATACATGGTCAAGTTGTTACAATTGTTGATTTTTTTCAGTTAAATTGCAACATCTTTTGTAGTATTTATAAACCATGACAAACAAGAAAAACCTGTCCTTCTATACTTTAAATTATGGACACATCACATGACAGTGAACGAATGAATTGCGGGGGATTGTAGAAGTATTTCATTTACGTATAACTTATCAGCTATACAAAGATGCTTTACAAAGTAACACACATTGTAATTTTGTCAGGTTAAAGTATGTCATTAAAAGAGATTACTCCTGCACATTTATAAACATATTGAACTCTTGATCAAAGATATAACTGTTTAACAAAAATTAAAATGTGCTCTTATTAACGGATTATAATCGATGATCAGTTGGTTAAGGGGAACCGATTATCAATTATGAATATCTGACCAATTTTCATCACTAATCTCCAGATTAAAATATATAATGGACATAATTAGTGAAGAATGTTAAGGGCTAGACATTTTTAAATCCAGTTCCCTGCACTACCACAAAAGTTCCATTACACTGATAACTAATATATGCCAGTTTTACTGACAAAATTCGACCCTGTTCAAGAAAAAGATAAAGCTGTAGGCATTTGTACTGGCGAACTGTCCACCGTGTTGCAAGTCTTAAAAGTGTACCTTCTTAACATCTGAGTCTATATAAAACTGACTTAATGTATTCATACAGTTGTAATTCAATGTCCTATCAAACTTTGATCAGTGATCATTGGCAACAACAGAGTACCAGAAGGAGAGTCAGTCGATCTTATTGATTGGATGCAAAGGTTTGATATCGGACTCGAGAAGAAACAATACAAATTTAAGTATTATTTGTTTCATAGACAGCAGTATTATTTGTTTTATAGACAGCAGTCACTTTCTGCTTCATGTCATTTGCACTAAAGATTTTAATCACTGGACAGCAATATTTGATTGTTTTCAGAAAGTACCTTGATTATGGAGTCTATTTTCTGTAGACCATTGGTGCTTATTTTATACACTTGTTCAGAAGAAACTACCGGTAATACCATTATTTTGGGATGGGGTATCAGCTTGCTGTGGATTTGGTCTGCTTCTATTTATAGATAGCTATTAGTCAAGTGATCTAAGCATGTTGAAGTGAAATACTTTTTCACCCATTACAAGCCACTGAAACTAACATTTTAATATGGTTCATTTAAACACTTTAACTATTTTTCTTCATAGATGTACGCTGAATCAAAGTTGTTTATTGTATATGAATTTGTGATTGACAGTGGAATGCGATTACACTATAATATGTTCCACATAGCATCACTAATTGACTTATCGGCACTTATCTATTGGCATCCATGGGCTTTGGGTTGACCTATCATTGTATCGACAGTGCTTTTCTGGGACTAGTTTTTTCTTCCCATTTTATCACAATTAGGCAATAACAAAATTTTTGATACTTTAATTAGAGCATTCAGAATTCTTGAGTGAGACCTTTACATTTATTCATTTACATCCTGAGATACATGTACTACAAAAAGAGACGTCATTCACAGCTATCATTGTGTGCAGGTTTCATTATAGTTTGACTGCATATTGGACTAAGGTGATTAAATTATCGGCCAGTAAAACATTTGAAACAAAACAAACCTGGTATGATTAGTAGTGTTTTAAATGCCCTTGTGTTTCCTCAATCTAGATATGCCACGGTAGATTACTCTTTGATTTAAATTGAGTCAATTAAATTAAAAAATTATTGAAGAGTATTTTATTGACATAATTGTCTATATCTTTTGGAACTGATTTTTTGATAGTAATGAGTACTTATTTTATTTTAATTGATCTTCTAGAGGATTAATTTCAAATATGCATTGTTGTGTTGTATGTTAATTTGTTAATTAAGGAGCAGTCAGTGTTTGGATTTAAAAGCAAGAAAATGTATCTCATCTTTTTAGTAGACATAGTTATCATATTTATAGTATAGTATAGTATAGTATAGTATAGTATAGTATAGTATAGTATAGTATAGTATAGTATAGTATAGTATAGTATAGTATAGTATAGTATAGTATAGTATAGTATAGTATAGTATAGTATATTTTGTATTCTAAAATTTGTTTGCTCTATTATTTTCACAAATATTTTTATTTGGAATTTCAGAGCAGGACAAGTCATATAAAATCAGTTAATACCATGTAAGGATGCCACTCAGTCTTGATGTTACAATTTCTCCAAATGAACATAATCTAGACTCTAGTAGTTAAAGTGAGATGTTATTATTAAAGAACCTAAGAGATTCAGAAATTTTGGCCGCACTGGGCTGACGATTATCCATGGTTTGAATTCACTGGCTCTGAAGGGAAGATGTTTTGCAGTTATCTATTATAAACAATATATGGCATTATTTGGAAATTCAACTGGTGGAACTGACAAATTTTTTATATAATCAAGCAACTGTTGTGACGTTTAAACCTCATAAAGCCAGCACCGCACATTGCATGACATCTGACGTGGACATAATCCCTAAAGTTAGTTTCTAACACAATACTATGAAAGGCCATTTTAATTTTAAATGAAAATGAGCATTCTTTAAAGAACAACAATGGCAAACAGACTTTAGGCAATAGCCTCTGCTGTCACTTTATCAAGTCTTGAGAGAAAATGTTTGGGAAAGTATAAGGTTGAGTAAATTTATTTCCATTTATGCTTATGACAGTATAAATGCAATCATATCAGAGCAACAATTAGTTATGCCAAGCTACCCTGGTGATAAAAGTTGAGCACTTGGAAGTAATAAATCTGTTGTGCATTATTTGTATGGGTCTGTTTTTTGTTTTCGATGGATTAAGCTTCCAATATCTTGTAAAATTTAGGCGGTAGAGTGTAGATGTGTTTGAAAAAGAAATTTGATCAGCCTTGGCAATTGATCCGAAAAATAGCTAAGGTAACATGCAACCCATTTTGCCTGGGACTTGACACTGGCTATTTGACTCGTTTGCAGGAGCATCTGAAAAGGCACAAACTACTGTCACTACATCTAGCTGTTGTGTTTGTTGCTTTTTCTAACCCGAGTGATACCGAAAACTTATAAAAATGGTACTAGCAGCTGCCTCGCTTTGTACTCAGCATTAAGCTGATAGTGTAAAGACTGTTTGCCTTCTGTCATACTGCAGAAATCATAGTGATAGGGCTAAAACTGTGTTAAAGTTTCATACCAAATCCCAAACACGCACCTACAAACACACATATGATGATATATATAGGTGTAGATCTAAATAAAACATTACAAGGTGAAATTATTTTTACTTTCCTAAGAGAAAAAAGATAAGTTTACATTTTTGGGCTACTTATTACCCATATAACCTTATGGCATGACCCCAGAGTATGTAATGTATTTGTCAGTAAATTGTTTCTAGTTCGGATTGTGCAACAGTTGAATAATCGACACAGTGCCTTACTAAAAAGTAAAAACATAAACTTTTTAGTTCTCAGCTAAACCCAAGTTTGTCTACAACGACCATAAATTGCTGAATCCGACTTCGATAGGCCCATAGTAAGATTTCCCCAAAGGAAGATCAGAAGAAGCAATTGTTAGGCTTTCATAAATTAATGAATTAAAGAGGTTAAATGCATGGGTCTGATATTGGTCAATCAGAAGGTAAATCTTCCATATTGGTAATGTTTTTTTTAGCTCTACTAAGCTATCAGTCAGTGATATGATGAAGTGGAATGGGTGGTGTTCTGTTATAATCTATTTTATGATAGTAGCCTGGGTAGTAGTGATTGTTGTCATATTATTTTCTGGACCATGTGACAAGGAACTTTGAATGAAAATTGTCATGTTTAACATGATTTGCTTCATAGGCAACAAAGAGATAATTTCCACAAGAAAAAAAGACATGAAAAGCTATAGAAAGTGGAGGCATAAAACTATGCATCTGATAGGTAAAGCAAAAGAGAAGTACTATAAACAGGCTATTAATGAAAGTAAGAGTACCCAAACATTGTGGAAGCATCTAAAAGAGCTGAACCCACCCAAAGCAGTTGTTTTCCAAGTTCCCACTAGACTTAAGTAAAATGATGATATAGCCACATCTGTACAAGACATTGTGGAAATGTTCAACAATTTCTTCATAAGCATCTCCAGTAACAGTATTCAGAACCAAACTAGCATCCCAATTTAACTTGGTGCTCATCTGTCATTAAAAGATCTAAAACTCATGAAGATATTTTTTTTTAAATAGCTAATGTTAGTGAAGCTGATGTTTTTGATATGCTAATTAAGTTGAATATTAATAAATCCTTTGGATTAGATGGTATTGGTCTACGAATTCTTAAAATTGCTGCACCTGTAATAACCAAGTAAATAACGAATATCATAAATTAAGTATAATGAGTGTTAATTTTCCAGAAACACTGAAATGTGCAAAGGTTACACCTATCTTTAAGAAAGGAGAAAGGGAGGATCCAGGAAATTAAAGGCCAATATCAATTCTACCTGTATTGTTAAAATGTTTAAAGAACTTTTAAACAACTTATCTGAGCAAAATACAGAGCTTGACGAACTTTTCTGGCATATCTGCCTTCTTAATACTGGACAAATAATGTTGTATGCAATAAAATATGGATTAAAATATAACAAAATTTCAACTGAAAGCATTATACATACCCTGTTATATTGGCTAATTGAATTTGCATTTGACTATTAAAACATGTCATCTAGATGAGTAATCTTCTATTTACTTGATCTTTTATATTTTATAACTAATTAGCTTCTATTTATATTTTATAACTAATTAGCTTCTATTTATATTTTATAACTCATTAGCTTCTATTTATATTTTAGTGCTTGAGCAGATATGTGTGAACATTTTTCAAACAAATGATAAAAGTTAACTCACATTTTGCACTGTTATCTTATGAAGTTGATAGATTCTGAGTACCAATAAAAAAAATTGTCTTTTTTCACTCTCATTATACTTGAATAAGTCAGTTTCATCATAATAATAAATTGTGCATAAGTTAAGATATTTGTTTGTCATGATCTCTAAACACATCCCCACCTCTTACACCTTATTGTCGTTCACTTTTCTTAGATAAGTCAAATTTTAAATTAAAGATGGTGAATTCATATAAAACTTTCTTTTATACTCTCTAAGGGCAATTGATATAGGGTGGGAATAAGCACAGAATATTGTCAAATAGACATAAACTCGAATAAATTACAAAGTATAGTCCCACCCATCAACTTCTCATGTTCATAAACAACAGACAATATATGCCAGTTAATGTTAAGCTGCTTTTTTATGCTTACATAAAAGTGACATGTCGAATATATAGCAAAACTTCAATATCTTACAAATTAACTGTGATGTAAATTAGTTATCAAGCCTGTTGGTCTTTGAGCTTCAATTCCCCAGACAGATATATTATATATTATTTACAATAAATAATACTAAATAAATTTGGTTTGGCACCGATATTTTCTGAACATAACATCAGAAAGATATTTCCATAGGTAATAATGTTTGTGATCAATAACAATGACACTTGACTTCATTTTTTATTATAAAAAAGATAAATGTGACCTTATCATATTTATACACGTGCAGGTACATGTACTAAAAAAAATGCCTGTATTAAAATATGCCACTAACATGCACTGAGGCACAAAATACTGATTGTATGCACAAACTTAAAGATAACGAATTTCACTTGCTATTCGAAGTTTAAGTGAAATATCAATAAGGCCTAGTTTATATGCATTTAGGTTTAACCTGAAACGTGTATCGCATACATAATAAGAACAAATTAATTTGTGCGTATACAACTTGCACAAAGCACAAAGCCAGGGTCATGTCTTTTTATAGAATAGACGAGAACCAAAACAAAATGGTTACGAAAGTCAAACTGACTAGGTTGGTTTGGTACTCTGTTGCACAGCACATTTATACTGCCACGATAATTAGGAGCCACTTTTCCCTAGGACACAAAATCAAATCGTATCATTCTGTAGGATTAAAACCAGCACCCTTTGGTCAGCTGGGCGTGTTAATCACCAAGTCCTCACATCTAGCAAAACTCATTATACCAAAATGCTGTTTTGGGTTAATGTCTTTTTTTAAAGGAGTCTTGTCAAAGATCTTCTGGAGCTTTTAAACAAGTCAGACTTGACATCCTCAGTTGACCTGAGTGGTAAATGTATTAAACTATCAAATATTTAGATGATCAGATTATTATATTTCAGAATCCTGTTAGAAGTTTGTAATTTATTTCCAGATCTTGAAATTAACTATTTTAATAAAACTTTTAAAAAATCTTTTTAATGAAATACCATTACTTGATTTTATAATTGAATTTTTGGATTTTATCTACATCAAGGCTTAGACTAAACTAATGCTTAAAATATTATTAATAACAATAAACTTGTTTGATTTATTTCCATGTGAATATCTTTCACTGTAGTGTTGTTTATTGGTTGGTAAATAGCTAAATGAAAATGTCTAGTATTTGGATTACAAATGTAATGAGAATCATTTATTATCATGCAAGAAACGCTTAGAGCAATCAATTTAAATCTTCCATAATTAAACTATGGCAGGTTTTTTAATATGAAGATTTTATATTGTTAGAAATTCGAAATCATAAAAACCCTTTAAAAGAAAGTTGTAGTATATGCAGTAGATGTGTTTGGCAATTTTAGCAAAAGTGTATCCAAGATAGGAATTTTTAAGTTTCCACTGTTCCAAATCTACAATAACATTTTTTAAATGGATAAAATATTAAAACCCAAGTTTTATTACAGAGATTGAACGAGTTTCAGATTGAATATTAACAGTTAAATTGTGCACTGTATGGTAACGTTTAACTTGTTTTTTAAAGGAAACAACATATTTTCATACTTCACGTAAATGAATATTCGAACTGATGAAAATACATGTATTGGGAAAATATCTTGCGCCATTTTATTGAGCAGTTTTAATGATATGGCTGGTAAATTTCAAACATTCACTTGGAAAGTCTTCAGAATGAAAGTCAGTATGATAGAAACAGAAGTGACCCACTAGTTCGCTTCTTGCTTATCACCCATTCGGACCACCTTGGCTATTTTTTAAGGCATCATCTGCAGAAAAATACATTCTGTTGCATGAAATTTATTAGCAAATAAGAAATCTTAATTTATTCCAACATTATCAGCTATTTATATAAATAGATTGCCATATGAATGACCTAGAAGTTGCTAAGGAAACAATAGTTTGATGGAATTGCAAAAGCTTTGTCAATTCTTTTTTCTTAAGTATCAAGGATGGTCTGAATAGCAGTTAATAATAATTATAATAATAATGAGGACTTTGTAATGCGCCTAATCTTTAAAAGTTCTAAACACTTTACAACATCTATAGTTATATGACTACACTACAGAAAAACTAAAACCAATAACCATGAAATTGGAAAACATAGCAATATGCTGAAAACATTTAAGGTACAATGCATTATAAAGTTTCTATGTTTGTTCCTGTAGTCGAAAAAAGTGAGTTTTAAGAGCACTCTTAAAAGGGGACACTGTGTCTTTGTGTCTAATTTCAATGTGCAATTCATTCCACATCACCGTGCCCTGGTATGCAAAAGAACGTTTTCATTGTGAATTCGTTTTCATTGTGGAAAAAACAATGAGTATACGATTGTCAGAAGGAGAGCGTAAGGATCTTACTGGTGTTAACACATGGGTGAGGCCGGATTTGTATGTTCGACTGGAGTCTGTGAAACAGAATAAATTTTGTGTTTGATTCTGTATCAAACGGAGTGCCAGTGTATGGTAGAGAGCGGTGGTGAGGTTTGATCTGATCGAAGTACTCTAAAGATGATCCGAGAAACTGTGTTTTGATCTTTTTGATGTTTCTGGAGTAGATATTGTGATTAACCAGACATAATTGAGTTACAATAGTCCGGTCTTGAGAGTACTAATGAATACATAAGTGTTTTAGTGGCATCAACTGAAAGATATTTGCGAATTGAACTGATGAGTCTCAGCTCAAGATATGCAGTCTTACATATGTTTTTGACATGCTGGTGCACCATAAGAGTACTGTCTAGAGTAACACCTAGGCTTCGTACTGACTGTAAATTTAATTTATTGTGTTGCTGTTATTTATTGTTTGAGGTAAGGAATGTAAATGAAAAAATATTTGTGTTGTGATCAGAATAGTCTCAGTTTTATCATCATTCATCAGCAGCTTGTTACATGTCATTCATGATTTCACATCAGAAATGCACCTCACTACTCTATGGATGGTACCATTAACTTCAGTTTGGTGAATAGACTTGTATATTTGGATGTCATCAGCGTACAGTTGGTGAGACACTGGGTGATGATCTATGACACTTGAGAGCGGCCTAGTGTATAGAATGAAGATAACCGGTCCAATAACAGACCGCTGTGAAACACCACAGCATAGGTCAACTGGGCAGGAGTTTATTTAATTTTCAGATACAATTTGTGTCATGTTGACTAAGTAGGACGTGAACCACTGTACGGCTGTATTCTGAATGCTAAATACATGTTGGAGACATTGAAGTTATATATCATGGCGTATTGTGTCAAATACTGAGGACAACTCAAGTAGGGTGAGAACTGTATTCTTTCCACTATCCAAAGCAGAGAGAATGTCATTAAATACTTTCAAGTAATTTCTGTACTGTAGCAAGGGCGATATATTAATGGCAGCTATTGGTATACATTTGTGATATGAACTATCGGATTGCCTGAAAAGTTGTGAATAGTTTATCGCGAATGCATAAGTCTGTGTAAGAACAACCAGTCAGACAGTGAATTCACTATCCACCTATGCCAGTCTAAATTAAAATCGCCACATTCTTACATGGCGATCTGACAGACAAATTCTAAATCATTTGTTGATGTGTTTTGGAACTTATGTTTAACATCCTATTATAGAAAGTGATACACATTCGTGTTAGATTAATTATTGATATCAATATGTTCCGAATGACGTCACTTTCATATTGGAAAGTAGTAATTTGATTGGTGAACCCTAAGGTGAACAGAGCATGAACGTTGTTCTTGTCCACCAGATTACTGCCGTAAGACTGGAGTTCTGATCTAAATTAGATTGGTACCCATATATTATTAGTCTGGTAAATGGCCAACTAAGTAAGTTACAAAACTGAATTAAGTATAGGCAGGCAAAAATGCAATTTTTTTAAACAAAATGTCAGAGGAACAGTGATAGTTCCGTTAAAACTGAAATAGCAGGATATGTTGTTTCCAAAAATAAAGTTTTTTTTTAACTGTTTAAAAATATTGACAGAAGAATGGCATTAAACATAATGATACAAGTGAAGGGGAAGTCACATTATTTATCGAGCAGCTATTACATGGGTTATCTCATAAGCTTGTTAATAGAAGAGTATTTATTTATTAAAAGTGAAAGCATGCCGACATTAAATAAGTCTCAGCTTAGCTTAGCGAGTCTATACGACTCAGATTTGTGCATCATATTCTTTGAACCAATCGCTTTTGACTACTCCATATGATAACTTTAAACTAAATCGAAACTTTGAAACAACCATCAAGGTTTTGGAAATTTACAGTTTGATGTAATTTTCAATTAAGATGATGGAGTTTTATTCAAAATAAATATGATGCACAAATCTGAGTCGTATAGACTCGCTAAGCTAAGCTGAGACTTATTTAATGTCGGCATGCTTTCACTTTTAATAAATAAATACTCTTCTATTAACAAGCTTATGAGATAACCCATGTAATAGCTGCTCGATAAATAATGTGACTTCCCCTTCACTTGTATCATTATGTTTAATGCCATTCTTCTGTCAATATTTTTAAACAGTTAAAAAAAAACTTTATTTTTGGAAACAACATATCCTGCTATTTCAGTTTTAACGGAACTATCACTGTTCCTCTGACATTTTGTTTAAAAAAATTGCATTTTTGCCTGCCTATACTTAATTCAGTTTTGTAACTTACTTAGTTGGCCATTTACCAGACTAATAATATATGGGTACCAATCTAATTTAGATCAGAACTCCAGTCTTACGGCAGTAATCTGGTGGACAAGAACAACGTTCATGCTCTGTTCACCTTAGGGTTCACCAATCAAATTACTACTTTCCAATATGAAAGTGACGTCATTCGGAACATATTGATATCAATAATTAATCTAACACGAATGTGTATCACTTTCTATAATAGGATGTTAAACATAAGTTCCAAAACACATCAACAAATGATTTAGAATTTGTCTGTCAGATCGCCATGTAAGAATGTGGCGATTTTAATTTAGACTGGCATAGGTGGATAGTGAATTCACTGTCTGACTGGTTGTTCTTACACAGACTTATGCATTCGCGATAAACTATTCACAACTTTTCAGGCAATCCGATAGTTCATATCACAAATGTATACCAATAGCTGCCATTAATATATCGCCCTTGCTACAGTACAGAAATTACTTGAAAGTATTTAATGACATTCTCTCTGCTTTGGATAGTGGAAAGAATACAGTTCTCACCCTACTTGAGTTGTCCTCAGTATTTGACACAATACGCCATGATATATAACTTCAATGTCTCCAACATGTATTTAGCATTCAGAATACAGCCGTACAGTGGTTCACGTCCTACTTAGTCAACATGACACAAATTGTATCTGAAAATTAAATAAACTCCTGCCCAGTTGACCTATGCTGTGGTGTTTCACAGCGGTCTGTTATTGGACCGGTTATCTTCATTCTATACACTAGGCCGCTCTCAAGTGTCATAGATCATCACCCAGTGTCTCACCAACTGTACGCTGATGACATCCAAATATACAAGTCTATTCACCAAACTGAAGTTAATGGTACCATCCATAGAGTAGTGAGGTGCATTTCTGATGTGAAATCATGAATGACATGTAACAAGCTGCTGATGAATGATGATAAAACTGAGACTATTCTGATCACAACACAAATATTTTTTCATTTACATTCCTTACCTCAAACAATAAATAACAGCAACACAATAAATTAAATTTACAGTCAGTACGAAGCCTAGGTGTTACTCTAGACAGTACTCTTATGGTGCACCAGCATGTCAAAAACATATGTAAGACTGCATATCTTGAGCTGAGACTCATCAGTTCAATTCGCAAATATCTTTCAGTTGATGCCACTAAAACACTTATGTATTCATTAGTACTCTCAAGACCGGACTATTGTAACTCAATTATGTCTGGTTAATCACAATATCTACTCCAGAAACATCAAAAAGATCAAAACACAGTTTCTCGGATCATCTTTAGAGTACTTCGATCAGATCAAACCTCACCACCGCTCTCTACCATACACTGGCACTCCGTTTGATACAGAATCAAACACAAAATTTATTCTGTTTCACAGACTCCAGTCGAACATACAAATCCGGCCTCACCCATGTGTTAACACCAGTAAGATCCTTACGCTCTCCTTCTGACAATCGTATACTCATTGTTTTTTCCACAATGAAAACGAATTCACAATGAAAACGTTCTTTTGCATACCAGGGCACGGTGATGTGGAATGAATTGCACATTGAAATTAGACACAAAGACACAGTGTCCCCTTTTAAGAGTGCTCTTAAAACTCACTTTTTTCGACTACAGGAACAAACATAGAAACTTTATAATGCATTGTACCTTAAATGTTTTCAGCATATTGCTATGTTTTCCAATTTCATGGTTATTGGTTTTAGTTTTTCTGTAGTGTAGTCATATAACTATAGATGTTGTAAAGTGTTTAGAACTTTTAAAGATTAGGCGCATTACAAAGTCCTCATTATTATTATAATTATTATTAACTGCTATTCAGACCATCCTTGATACTTAAGAAAAAAGAATTGACAAAGCTTTTGCAATTCCATCAAACTATTGTTTCCTTAGCAACTTCTAGGTCATTCATATGGCAATCTATTTATATAAATAGCTGATAATGTTGGAATAAATTAAGATTTCTTATTTGCTAATAAATTTCATGCAACAGAATGTATTTTTCTGCAGATGATGCCTTAAAAAATAGCCAAGGTGGTCCGAATGGGTGATAAGCAAGAAGCGAACTAGTGGGTCACTTCTGTTTCTATCATACTGACTTTCATTCTGAAGACTTTCCAAGTGAATGTTTGAAATTTACCAGCCATATCATTAAAACTGCTCAATAAAATGGCGCAAGATATTTTCCCAATACATGTATTTTCATCAGTTCGAATATTCATTTACGTGAAGTATGAAAATATGTTGTTTCCTTTAAAAAACAAGTTAAACGTTACCATACAGTGCACAATTTAACTGTTAATATTCAATCTGAAACTCGTTCAATCTCTGTAATAAAACTTGGGTTTTAATATTTTATCCATTTAAAAAATGTTATTGTAGATTTGGAACAGTGGAAACTTAAAAATTCCTATCTTGGATACACTTTTGCTAAAATTGCCAAACACATCTACTGCATATACTACAACTTTCTTTTAAAGGGTTTTTATGATTTCGAATTTCTAACAATATAAAATCTTCATATTAAAAAACCTGCCATAGTTTAATTATGGAAGATTTAAATTGATTGCTCTAAGCGTTTCTTGCATGATAATAAATGATTCTCATTACATTTGTAATCCAAATACTAGACATTTTCATTTAGCTATTTACCAACCAATAAACAACACTACAGTGAAAGATATTCACATGGAAATAAATCAAACAAGTTTATTGTTATTAATAATATTTTAAGCATTAGTTTAGTCTAAGCCTTGATGTAGATAAAATCCAAAAATTCAATTATAAAATCAAGTAATGGTATTTCATTAAAAAGATTTTTTAAAAGTTTTATTAAAATAGTTAATTTCAAGATCTGGAAATAAATTACAAACTTCTAACAGGATTCTGAAATATAATAATCTGATCATCTAAATATTTGATAGTTTAATACATTTACCACTCAGGTCAACTGAGGATGTCAAGTCTGACTTGTTTAAAAGCTCCAGAAGATCTTTGACAAGACTCCTTTAAAAAAAGACATTAACCCAAAACAGCATTTTGGTATAATGAGTTTTGCTAGATGTGAGGACTTGGTGATTAACACGCCCAGCTGACCAAAGGGTGCTGGTTTTAATCCTACAGAATGATACGATTTGATTTTGTGTCCTAGGGAAAAGTGGCTCCTAATTATCGTGGCAGTATAAATGTGCTGTGCAACAGAGTACCAAACCAACCTAGTCAGTTTGACTTTCGTAACCATTTTGTTTTGGTTCTCGTCTATTCTATAAAAAGACATGACCCTGGCTTTGTGCTTTGTGCAAGTTGTATACGCACAAATTAATTTGTTCTTATTATGTATGCGATACACGTTTCAGGTTAAACCTAAATGCATATAAACTAGGCCTTATTGATATTTCACTTAAACTTCGAATAGCAAGTGAAATTCGTTATCTTTAAGTTTGTGCATACAATCAGTATTTTGTGCCTCAGTGCATGTTAGTGGCATATTTTAATACAGGCATTTTTTTTAGTACATGTACCTGCACGTGTATAAATATGATAAGGTCACATTTATCTTTTTTATAATAAAAAATGAAGTCAAGTGTCATTGTTATTGATCACAAACATTATTACCTATGGAAATATCTTTCTGATGTTATGTTCAGAAAATATCGGTGCCAAACCAAATTTATTTAGTATTATTTATTGTAAATAATATATAATATATCTGTCTGGGGAATTGAAGCTCAAAGACCAACAGGCTTGATAACTAATTTACATCACAGTTAATTTGTAAGATATTGAAGTTTTGCTATATATTCGACATGTCACTTTTATGTAAGCATAAAAAAGCAGCTTAACATTAACTGGCATATATTGTCTGTTGTTTATGAACATGAGAAGTTGATGGGTGGGACTATACTTTGTAATTTATTCGAGTTTATGTCTATTTGACAATATTCTGTGCTTATTCCCACCCTATATCAATTGCCCTTAGAGAGTATAAAAGAAAGTTTTATATGAATTCACCATCTTTAATTTAAAATTTGACTTATCTAAGAAAAGTGAACGACAATAAGGTGTAAGAGGTGGGGATGTGTTTAGAGATCATGACAAACAAATATCTTAACTTATGCACAATTTATTATTATGATGAAACTGACTTATTCAAGTATAATGAGAGTGAAAAAAGACAATTTTTTTTATTGGTACTCAGAATCTATCAACTTCATAAGATAACAGTGCAAAATGTGAGTTAACTTTTATCATTTGTTTGAAAAATGTTCACACATATCTGCTCAAGCACTAAAATATAAATAGAAGCTAATGAGTTATAAAATATAAATAGAAGCTAATTAGTTATAAAATATAAATAGAAGCTAATTAGTTATAAAATATAAAAGATCAAGTAAATAGAAGATTACTCATCTAGATGACATGTTTTAATAGTCAAATGCAAATTCAATTAGCCAATATAACAGGGTATGTATAATGCTTTCAGTTGAAATTTTGTTATATTTTAATCCATATTTTATTGCATACAACATTATTTGTCCAGTATTAAGAAGGCAGATATGCCAGAAAAGTTCGTCAAGCTCTGTATTTTGCTCAGATAAGTTGTTTAAAAGTTCTTTAAACATTTTAACAATACAGGTAGAATTGATATTGGCCTTTAATTTCCTGGATCCTCCCTTTCTCCTTTCTTAAAGATAGGTGTAACCTTTGCACATTTCAGTGTTTCTGGAAAATTAACACTCATTATACTTAATTTATGATATTCGTTATTTACTTGGTTATTACAGGTGCAGCAATTTTAAGAATTCGTAGACCAATACCATCTAATCCAAAGGATTTATTAATATTCAACTTAATTAGCATATCAAAAACATCAGCTTCACTAACATTAGCTATTTAAAAAAAAATATCTTCATGAGTTTTAGATCTTTTAATGACAGATGAGCACCAAGTTAAATTGGGATGCTAGTTTGGTTCTGAATACTGTTACTGGAGATGCTTATGAAGAAATTGTTGAACATTTCCACAATGTCTTGTACAGATGTGGCTATATCATCATTTTACTTAAGTCTAGTGGGAACTTGGAAAACAACTGCTTTGGGTGGGTTCAGCTCTTTTAGATGCTTCCACAATGTTTGGGTACTCTTACTTTCATTAATAGCCTGTTTATAGTACTTCTCTTTTGCTTTACCTATCAGATGCATAGTTTTATGCCTCCACTTTCTATAGCTTTTCATGTCTTTTTTTCTTGTGGAAATTATCTCTTTGTTGCCTATGAAGCAAATCATGTTAAACATGACAATTTTCATTCAAAGTTCCTTGTCACATGGTCCAGAAAATAATATGACAGGTGTGTGTGTGTGTGTGTGTGTTAGACTTGTAATGTGGCATTTAGGATTATTAGGAATTTGAATCACAATACCGTAAATGTCTCTTAAATTTTAACTCTGTAACTAAGAGAAATAAATAATGAATTTTACTAAAATTATTAATTTTTTTTCTTTGTGTTACTAAATTTAGATTCGTAACACTGTTTAAACGAATATTCCTGTTTTTTAAATACAGTTAATAACATCTATATTAGAGCTGTATGTAAACTCTAGATAATGATTCGTGTATGGGTTATATATCTTCTAAGTGGGGAACACAGGGAACTTTTGTTTTTACCGAACTTTTTCTTATGTATTGATCACAGTTAGTGTGAACTAACCCAACGATTTTTCTGATTGCCTTTTGAATCCAATTTGGTCATATACCAGAGTACCAATGTCGAACAGTGTAGGGAAGTCAAAAACCTACTTACGATTCAGCACAATGTTTCTTAACCTTCTCGTCACAAAATTTTTTACCAAGATACTTGTTTCGTTGTGTTTTGCAGAGTACGCATGTATTTGCTCACCTATCCAATACATGTAGCCACTATAATTTTATGTATGTTTTCCTTCGGTTATGTATGTAATGATTATTGCTGTTTGAACACTTGAGGGCTAGATGAATCCATTAATTTCATTTTTTTCAATTAATCTTCTGGTATTAAATTTTAATAAAAAAAAACGTACAGTCTTTCGAAATATTGTTATTTCTATAGCGTGTGAAACAAAATATCTATTGTTTTGTAGTGAGATTAAATTCGTTTGATAATAAATTGTACGCTTATTATGTCGTCATTCCTTGACCTGCTTTTCTAGACTTCCTTCAATGTTACTTTTAAACTTTGGGTGTATATTTTCTTTCTGTCATTCCTCTGTATGAATAACTATACCAAGACTACTTGAATTAGGTTATCTCCTGTAATTATTGATATCTGAAATTAAAAGAATGATTAGCAACACCTCTGATCATATGAGCAGAGTCTGAATACTATTGGTGGAATATAAGTATTTAAAAAACTAAAATCATTATTAACTGAAAGTCTCTGATTGGCGTTAAGTATATTTCGCTTACGTTGTAATCGAATGTGTCTAATATATTCTCTTTTCGGAATTAGCCAATAAAAGCGACGATGGTTGATCATGTTTACACTTCAGTAATTTTAATTGTATTTGTTGGATACTGTAAATATTTTTTTCTAAATATCAGTCACAAAAAAGGCATATATTTACAGTGGAGCCTCGTTAATCCGGACACATTCGTTCCTAGTGATTATGTCCGGATTAACGAGTTTTCCGGATAATTGAATCATGCATATTTCCTTTCTACGATATCATCACACACACACACACTATATATATATATATATATATATATATATATATATATATATATATATATATATATATATATATATATATATATATATATATTTATTTATTTATACCACATACATTAAAAATAACATGGCATTTAAAGTGTTGGTATAAAGCAAATCTATATACCAATACTATTGGTATATCAAATAGTGATCCGCCCATAGCGCAATAATACGAATATATAAACATTCTTTCTACCGTAGGCCTATAGCTCTATGAAGAATTTCTACTCATTCATTAATCATAAATGACATGAAATTAACGACACAAATATTAATAGTCCCTGTTTTCTAAATATTAAAATGGTACACAATTTCATCGGAATCCTGTCTTTTTCCTCTCCCCCGCTCATGCAAAATAAGCACAAATCTGGAGTGAGAGAGAAATATATTGCCCTGGACGAAAACATTAAAGCTGAACTCGTACCAAGTAACCCACAGTACTCTGTTTCCTTGTAAACCTATGCTTACGCTTTCCTTAGGATTTATCTATAGTATTCTTAATATCAATGATACATAGTTGCAATCGTCAGACGACACACAAGGCCTACATGTTAAATTTGTCGGTTACGATGCGCACATACTGTATTGTGTTTTAAGCCTTTGTTGTTGTTTCTGAAACCCGTTTTAATTGAGTATTAATAATTAAATATAAAACTGTCCAAATGGTCGCCAGCAAGCCCCCCTTCTCTCTGGAGCAAAAATACACGAAAATACAAGCGTTGTAGATTTTTGCTTGTGTCATACGACGATGTCTCTGAACCTATGAATGATGGCAATGTTAGTCAAGATGTACAGAGAGAGAGAGAGAGAGAGAGAGAGAGAGAGAGAGAGAGAGAGAGAGAGAGAGAGAGAGATATGTTTAGTCTGTAGAATCGCTAATTAAATCAAAATGATGACTTAGTTGAACTGTCAATATATTAAAATATTTTAATTACCTCTTGTTGGTTCGTGATTCCAATTCGTTTATATTCCACGCGAATTTCTATACGCAAGTAGGTCAATGCCTAACAGTACATGCATAGTCTATATTAAGATCACCGTGTTTGCAGTGCACTACTTTCTTCATTAAAAAAAACAACACAACAACATATTTTATGTTTAAATAATGCGTGTGTCTTAT
The DNA here is from genome assembly GCA_029339505.1 of Unio delphinus. NCBI lineage: Eukaryota > Metazoa > Mollusca > Bivalvia > Unionida > Unionidae > Unio > Unio delphinus. Next base: position 20,817,146 of record JAQISU010000115.1, read on the forward strand.
ATTGATTTAATAAATGTGAACAAAAAAGAAAACAATCAACTTATCAATTTGAATATGTGATTGTGAATAACAAGAAAAATCGTAGAACTAGATTTTGTAGCAGACAGCCACTTGGTTGTGAGGAGGTCATTTACTCTGGCAATATATCAGGAGCACATCGTAACTCCAACTTGCAAATATTTGTATTTGTATGTGATATAAATAAAATATATGTATAGTATGTACGCTGTATCATTGATATACCACTCGTTGTATAAATTTTTCATTAAAAGGAAACTCGGGCAAGCCTCGTTTCATTTTAATGAAAAATTTATACATCTCGTGGTATATCACTGATACAGCGTACATACTATACATATATTCTATATTTATACCACATACATTAAAAATAACATGGCCTTTGAAGTGTTGGTATAAAGCAATTTGATATACCAATAGTATTGGTATATCAAATTGTGATTTGCCCATGGCGTATGAATACGCATAATGAAGATGTTTTTATAGCTATTATACTCTCTAAACATGGATATGAATTTCTTATAATATTACATTTCAAAAGGAAAAAATAACAAAATAATGATTTTCTTGTAAAATATTTTAAAAAAACTAACATTTATATAAAAAAAAACACAACAATACTCAATTCAGGAAATATATATTATTGAGCTCTGCCCTGTGTCGTCTGCTGTCATCGATGTCAACACTGCCGTTTCAAGTCTCTCCCTCTGGCAAAAATCAAACACTGCAACTCTGTGGAAAAAAGAAAAGAATGACATCAGATACGGAGCAAGATCAAGAACCAACATTTAATCTACTAAACTGTGAGTTAATTGAAGAGTTTGATAGAAACATGGCTGAGACATTTGTAAATGAAAATGATCATTGTGTTAGGGAAGACAGATTTGTACACCATGAGCCTGATGATATACTAAAATTTATAGAAAGTAATCAGAATGCAAACACTTTAAAAAAGACACTTTTTGATGTAAGGCTAGTGACAGAATTCTTGCAGTCAAAAAATGAATTCAGAAAGTTAGACAAGATAAACCCATCTGAATTGGATCAGCACCTGGCTTGTTTTATACTCAGTGTTAGGAGAAAAGATGGATCTGAGTTTGAACCGAACAGCTTAAGAAGCATCATCAGCTCCATCAATCGCCACCTTAAAATCAAGAAATATGCAAGTACAATCATGAGAGGAACAGACACAAATTTTGCATTAACAAGGGAAGCTCTTCGGGCTAAGCAAAAAGATTTAAAATCTAAAGGAAAAGGAAATAAACCTAATCGGAGTCAACCTATCACAGATGAAGAAATAAATGCCTTGTATAGTAAAAAACTAATGGGGATGGAAACACCTGAGGCCATTGTTAACACATTGTGGTTTAACAACTCTGTACATTTTGGTTTGAGGGGAGTGACTGAACATTACAATTTGAAATGGGGGGATGTTACACTAAAGAAAGATGTGAATGGCCTGGTATATCTTGAACTCAATGAAAGGCAGACAAAAACAAGAACAGGAGACAATGTCAAGGACATCAGGGATATTAATCCTAAGATGTATGAAAACAAAAACAACAAAGAGAGAGATCCACTTGCTATCTACAAACGGTATGCTGAGCTAAGACCAGCAGACTTTTGTCAACGTGAAGATCCTTTCTATATTGCGCCCAACACTATGCCAATCTCAGCGACAAACCCAAAATGGTTTAGGAAACAAGTCGTTGGAATTAACAAACTTGGAAGCATCATGAAAAAAATGAAAGAGAAGGCAAATATTACAGAAAGAAAGAAATTAACAAACACAAGTAGCCGCAAGTATTTAATTCAGAAGTTAAGAGACAAAAACATTCCCCCAACTGATATCATGCAAATTTCTGGCCACAAAAACGTGCAGTCTATAAACAGCTACTCAAACATTAGTGAAAAACAACAACAGACGTACTCCAATTACCTGAGCAACACCGGCCACCCAAGTAATGATGATGTTAACCCCCACCCCCACAACAAAGAAATTTCCAGCTGCACAGCTGCAGACTTCAGTATATCAAGTTCCCAAACGTGTAATATTCAGGAGAATAAGATTATCAGCAACCCATTCTACGGATCAAACATCACCGTACAAAATATGTTTGTTATGAACGAGATCCCTAACTGGGTCAACTTTCAACAGGCGAATTCTCAAACAGGGCCCACACAGCGGAAACGTAGGAGAATTATTGAAAGTGACACTGACAGTCAGTAGAAATAGCTAAATATGGACATAAACGATATCAATGAAATGTGATTAAGGTTAAATTGTTTAATTACCTATTGTTCCTTCATTATTTTGACATTTCCGGCTCGAATCGTACGGTTGCTACCGATGAAAATGGCCGCACTGTTACTGTTCATGGCAACGAACGCTGCAAATTAAATTTTTGCATGCACATTATTAAAAATATTTTGAATTTTAACTATCAGCCTTGTGTTTTCATTTGATTAATATTGCTAAAGTAAACATATATAAATTAATATGAATGAAGTGTACACGAAATTATGAATAACTACAGAACTTCTTTTTTGTGCGTACATACATGCGAGGGGTTGTGAAGAGTTCACTCCCCTAAAGTACGCTGTTTGTGGCCGTCAGTTTTATCTACAATATAAAATGAAAACTTTGATGTGGTATAAATAAAATATATGTATAGTATGTACGCTGTATCAATGATATACCACTCGTTGGATAAATTTTTCATTAAAAGGAAACTCGGGCAAGCCTCGTTTCCTTTTAATGAAAAATTTATACATCTCGTGGTATATCATTGATACAGCGTACATACTATACATATATTCTATATATATATATATATATATATATATATATATATATATATATATATATATATATATATATATGCACAAATCCTACCGTTAGGCGACAGCGTCTAAATTGCAACCTTTCGGCGACACGGTTGTATACTGAATACGTACGAGTGATAATATTGCCAATATCGTTAATAATGTATAGAATACTGAAAGGAATATGAAATAACACGTCAAAGTGGTAAAATAAAATAAATAACACACATACAAATGTTGTCGCCCATTTACTGTCGCCGAAAGGTAAAACGACGTACGCTCATGCATATAACCAACGTTTGGGCGACCGGGTTCCAAAAGGTTGATGTGTCGCCAAAAGGGTTAGTATATATCGCGCTCAGATATATTAAATGTGTCACCTGACATTATTATATACAATGTAGTTTCAACATTACGATTACCAGCGAGACGGAAATAAAGTGATCACATAAGCTGAACGATTTAATATTTGAGTTCTCCTATCGGCATCCATAAAGTAGTGGATTATGTTCCCAATTTACGTAATCAAGCGACCGTGTTAATATACTTATTAAACTAGACTGGAATAACTCACCGTAATCCGGAATAATGAAGCTTTTAATTCGGACTGTATAAAGTTTTAATCATGAAGATAAACGTGGTTATTTGCATAGAGATTGATATAGTATATATTTTGTAAGAGAGATGATTATTTTATTTGTAATTTTTAAACTGAATATATTAAATTCATTCATTGTGTACATGAATTTCAGATGAGTATACATACTTTTATTATAAGTAATTCTGCGAATCATTTCATGTTCCATTTAAAATATTTTTTCATAATTCACAGGGGTTAATTATGAATGGGGTCACGGGTGGCCGAGGTGGTCAAAGGTGCACACCTTTATTAGATCATTTACACTAACCTTGGTCCGCGTGGGTTCGAGTCTCGACTCGACATACGTTGGCATGTGAGAAAGCTTGCCAATAGCTTCCTGTGTGTCTGTGGTTTTTCTTTCATCACATATACTGGCCGCCATGTAGAGCCAAACAAAATGGTGTTTTACACATACATATACCAACCAACCAACCAACCAATTAAATTAGAAAGGTTTTTGTCCCAATGTGGTCGATAGCCATTGAAAAGAATATGATCAAGAAATGTGAAGAGTATTTTTGTAATATTCCCTGTTTTTTTGATAATTATATCCACATATCACCAAGGTGTACCAGGTTCGAATCCAGCAATCTACTTTTCATTTTCTTTTTTATTATGTGGGACCCTTAAATTTATGCGATGGGCCCTCTGTGAGCACGACATTTGAAAATAAACTTTCAAAACAGTTTTATACGATATTGACCTTAACATTTTCTTCCATTGATTCAAAATTACTTTCTCCCTAAATATATACGTTTTAAAATTTACTTACGCTCGGGGAACCTGTGAATGCGGGGCTCGACTGTGCCACATTGTTTTCATCAGCCCGTGTCAGACGAAACCCTGTGGAAGCCATTAGGGCCGTCCAAAATCTTAGTGCCTCCCTCGCAAATTATCTTCTAAAATGTTTTCATGCGAGATTCCTAAAAGGCGTGGGGCCCATAGGATGGTGCCTAACTTGACTATTTGAATTCTGCACTGCAATCGGTCCAAAGTCGACTATGTTACTACTACTTTTTTCTATGCTAATATATATATATATATATATATATATATATATATATATATATATATATATATATATATATATATATATATACAGCAAAAAATATACGGTGATCACCTGGCATTATGCAGTAGGAAAACTTCTACTTATTTTAATATACATATTGCTAGCCAAAACGTATGAGCATGACATACAAGAAAAATTGGCTTGTATCGTAGAAATAACGTTTATATTGGATACATAAAAAAGAAATAAATGAAATATATCCGCTATTGTCTCAATAGGAGACAATATCCTCTATCAATAAACAGCATACGCTTAATGTATATCCATAAGGGTAAACTGAAAACTCTCTGAACTATTTCCAAGTGGTGTGTACTGATTGCATGTGTTTCAGGCATCCTGAAATACATATTTGTAGAATACGGTAAAAAACGGCAAAGAAAGACACAAACGATGAATTATTCGACCGTTAATATAGCTATGATTTACGTATTACCACCAAGTGAAGCTGGGCTAGATTGGGTCAGAAGCTATGGAAATGATAAAAACCTCAGTTGTAGATGACGCTGAATACAAAACCATAACTACAGTACTTTTTGAAACCTTTGTAAATAGGGAACATTACAAGCTAATGGAAAAGTTGGAGAGGGGGATTAAGAATGAAATTGGTCAATAACCAAAAAAATACTGTCAAATCAAACAAAACATAAGGCGAGGAACGCAAAGAAAATATAGTAATAAATATTTAAATAAAAAAGATGAGGATATAATAATATCGGAGCTTTCGACGATTACAAATTAACTAACACAATATAGTAGCAGCATAGTTATTTAATTAATATATTAAAGCATGAGGGATGCACATCACTGAAGAAATAGGAAAATGACATAGCAGGTAAATGCAGAATCTAAAAGAGATAATGTTACCATAATTAGGCCGAGACATGGGGTTGATAGAAAAATACGCTGCGAATATACTATTCTCGTAAATCTCCTAGTACTCTAGGTCTCAATGCGAAAAACTTATAATATCAAATGATATAACTGCAGCATTCGAGCAAATCTATCGAGAAAAATCATTTGGCTCTGCTGGCTCAACGACGGATTTGTATATTACTTTTTTTTAAAAAAAACTAGGTAAGATAATATAATAATTCTTCATTTCAGACTACATTGTCCATACATCTAAATCAAAATATAAATATAAAGTAAAAACATTGCTAATATAAAAGATACAGATACATCCACAACAACTAACTGAGCCCTGCATTGTTAAATATCTCTTAATTCAAATATTGAGGAGAGTATATGTTAATATTATATTATATAATGAAATGACGTACAAGATTAAAGAATGGTTAGAAACACTTGTATATAAAGGTAAATGATATGTAAAAGACCTAATGAGTTGGATATCGTTATCGCTTTATAGACTATAAAATACATAATACGATCATTGCAAAAAGAATCAAAACATGTATTGGAAACATAATTAAAATTATATTCCAAACAAACTTTAATTTTAAAAACAGAATTTTTTTTTCAAAGCTTAACTTGTAACGAGAAATGTAAAAGCACTTGGAGTGACTTGGGTGGGATAATCTTTGAGGATGAAAATTCAACACATTTTAGAAAAACTACAAACTAACTTACAATTGTTAATCACATGCAAATTTAAATATATAATATATCGAATAAAGGTCACTCAGACATATGTATATTCAAATATAGAATGAGCTTAACTAGTTAGATGACAATATCATATATACTAATGACAAATAAATGATTATGTCCGAATGGGTAGGGAAATTAAATTACCCCCGCAGAAAATATTAACATAAAAAAGATGTTGTTTGGAGATGTAACATTTTTAAAATTTCACAACATATACCAGTATGCTCCTCTATGTAAAACATGATTTCCACACACACACACACACACACACACACACACAGACACACACACACAATGAAGTGTTGAACTGCAAAACATATGACGAAGATAGAACAAATTAAACTTCAAAATTACATCTCAGTATGTCACCTTTCAGATAGCGAGCCTGCTACACATAACGAATATAAAGAGTTGTGCAAAAAAAATAATACATTACATTATATGTGTCATGATTAGATATGGTAGAGCATCTTGTCTCACTTGGAACATGAAATACAAACATAATGGTATAAATCTTGTAAAAGTCGTATCCATAGATGAATGTGGTACGTTTGTACTAGTCATGTCAGAATTTCTAAGAGTCGCATAACAACAGAGGGGCCTCGTCAGATCAAGTGTTGGGGAGAGTGGTCAAACATTTAAAACGAGCTCTGACCTTCCTCGAAAGGGCACCAATGCAAAAGTTTATGCCTATATTGGCACAGTGTGCATAATACCCAATAAACTTGCGCAAAGGAATACAATGATGATAAAATGACAAATCACTTGACATTTAGCGTGCATACGTGTTATTTTTTCTTTAATCGTGAGGCGGTAGAGCCGGACTCCACGCCATCTGGCCCTTCACTTTCAAATCTACAAAGCAAAAATCATTAACGAGAACATAAAACTAACACCTGCGAGTTTTCAACATTGAAACGATTAACACGCAAACTTTCATTTCAAAATTATTTTTTCTCTTAGCAGAGTTTAGGTGTAGAATCGTGAAGGACCAGTGTGAAGGGGGAGAACGTTATGAAGTGGTCCGATAAACTGACCCCACAAATCTATATTGATACTGATGGACGATATGTCAATTTGAGGTCACCTGTTCAGTCAAATTTTGCTGCATGCAAATCATTCCGGAACAATCCTGCCAACACTTTAGACATATATCGATAATTAATAACAGCCATACCTAGAGCGATATTCAAAGTGGCTACATAACAGAAGGGTTGTTCTTTGAAAAAATAGAGCGGGTGTAAGCATGACGAGACGTCTGCAGTTTTATATATGAAATGGTTCCAACATAATACCCTGTAACTAAAGTCATCCTAAGATGACTTTATGGCATGGATGTCTATAACACGAAATCGACTGCATTTGGTGCTGACAGTTCATAAGCGAAAGAGTTATATAGTATCATCTCTCTAAATGAACAACTCAATCTGATTTTTCATTGAGATTTGCTAACGCCTGACAAATGATAATTGAACTCGATCAAAGTATCGTTGAGAACTACTCAGGAAGCGAGGTCGCTACTGAGTTCAACATCATGTATAATAAACAGAATTTGGACGGTTTTAAAATTCTCATATGTATTACGCCCATCATTTTTTTCTTCTTGTTTGTTAGCGTTCGTAATTGTATTATTTCTCAATAAAGTAAACTATTTAAAGTTGAATTATAGCTTTTTTTAAAAGTTTATATAACCACATGATTACGCGTACTCACGGGATTTTGTTTATATTTAAACTGTTCGACGTATTGGAACATAATAAGAAGATTATCTTAAAAACAAATTGAAATGTCAAATTTAAATCCTGGACTAAACTGAATAATATTTCACATGATCCGTGTCAGCTATGAAATTTGGAGAAGCAGCCAGAAATCTGTGTCTAATCAGCCTGGTGCATGTTTGAGAGTCATTACTACATTAATGAATAATGTTAGAAATAATAGATGTATCAATCAAACAATGTTAAATCTAACATTTTTAAAAAAATGGTTCTGTTCCGGGTTTTGTTTTGGTATTAGAAATCTAACGACTTTATTTGAACACAGACTTTCAATTATAAATGATTTTTTTCTAGTATCGACATTACACAAACAAGATGAATGCAGAATGTGAGGAAGGGGTTATTATACAATGAAACTGTCTTGAACGTTAGTCAGGAAGAAAAATACATATTTATCCGATTCAGTTACATACAAAATCAAAGGTACATAATGAATTGATGTTGGAAACAATAATGAAAATGCGTAAACATGTCTTTAATGCTATTTCATTTGGTAGATAATTTCTTACTTTTTAAAGATTGAGAAAAATGAGAGTAAATAAAGTGAGAAATGTTCCAGTACCCATGTTAATATAATTTTTCAATATAAATATCAGAGTTCAGCAGCGATAAAATGTAAGGCTTTCAAAACAAATACTTTTTGATACCATTATTGAAACATTTTGCCGTATAACTGTAAGAGATGAAAACTGATGGAAAACAGCGGCAATATATCCCATATTATTTAGTACAATGCGTAGGATCGTCTAAGAGAATATTTATATATATAAAAAAACAGCATTCGGATTCGTGCTGAACATATTCAATCTATGAAAAGGTATTGAACCATCTATTTGACAATCTAAAGTACGTTTGATAAAATAATTACATTTATTTGATCATGAATGAATTTAAATAAGTTGCGCATGGCACTTACATAGATTCTGTCAAAATGGGTTAAAGACAAAATTTTTTATATCCGAGGTAAAATCGATGACGACTGGCGTTCTGTTTTTTTTTTTTTAAGCAAGTGTTCCCGTCGTTTTAGTAGATATCTGATGAAAAGTAGAATATCAGCAAATTTGACAATGATTTTGATATTCCTGCATATGAAATTCAACAAATGCACCAAAATGACCAAAAAGAAATATATGATGGCATTTGCAACATTACGTTGGAATAAGAGCATACAAAATATAATTTGGATATAGGTGCAGCATATAATCTAGAAACTTTATTCAACAATGCACCGACACTTAGTTATTCGTTTTTAAACATATCTCACAAATAAAATTCTCCCTTGTTTTTCTTTGTTTTCCGGGTCTGACTTCGTTTCAGTTTCCCGTCCGAAACCATCTTGACTTGCATATATATGGAATTCGCTTTCTTGTACTGGATATATATTTTAAGAGTGTACAAAAAAAGGTTCCTGTAAGTAGCTACGAGGTAACAACGATGTTTTTCTTTAATTTAAAAAAAGATTGTCTTTGAAAACTTTTGCGAATAATAATTTCACTACTATACATCGAATGTTGAGAAAAGTTGAAACGTAAATTTCGCATTACAAACTAATAACGTTGCTGCAAGATCAGCCTTATCGTTAGTGGAACCACTAATTGCAACAACACTTAGTATAAAATGAGAGAGAGAGAGAGAGAGAGAGAGAGAGAGAGAGAGAGAGAGAGAGAGAGAGAGAGAGAGAGAGAGAAGAGAGAGAGAGAGAGAGAGAGAGAGGGGGGGGGGGTAGAGAGAGAGAGAGTTCCACATTCATATGAAATGTATTTGTTTAAATATGTTGTTTTATGGAACATACCATTTTATGAGCTCATTAAAACATAATATTCATGAACAAAGCCTTTTTCTTCCATTGGAACTTGCTCATTTACACAAAATACGTATGTTTATTTACTTTTGTTTTTAGAACTATGATTAATGTCTTAATGTGGTGTTTGCATGTAACTGTGGTTATAATGGTTTCAATTAAATCTGTACTGAGTTGACCTTTCCTTCAGAAAGAGTAAAAATGAAATGATATATAAAGCTGGCATTAAATTTAAATGAGAAACAATTACACCGGGTTTCCTCACTTACTAAATTGGTTATTTAAAAAGAACCTTGTATAACTTAGGTATTGTTCAAATAACCTAAATTTCCTTTTATGTTGATGTATGATTGATGGGTTTAATAAATAGTTATAGAAAAACAACTCACAAAACCGTCGAAACAGTTTGGAAACTGTTATTAAACGATTAGTTATTCATTGGTTCAATTTCAGTGAAATCCCAAAGTACAATTTTAAAACCATTTGATCGCTCTTATTACAAAGTCAAAAAAGTCGAGCATGATTATATGCTTACGTTTTTGTAATGAAATGTCTATCTAAAAACATTCTAGATACAACATATACTTAAATATGTTGAAACATCTTTTTTATTTTCAAAATGTGCAATATATTGTACATATTTCAGTGTAAGTGTTTGGCAGGACTGGATGGATGCAAGTTGGGAGAAATTGCGAGAATGACGAGAGGATGATAATATATACTTAACTTGCATTTAAGTCGACAGTGATTATATTTTCGGATTAATAAAAAAATTATTTAATTGATTAATTAATTAATAATAAATAGGCCTCAATAATTAAACATTGAAAACAAATGTAGAAAAAAAACAATAGTACAAATTGATTCAGCAACCATGTGGAGGATGTATAAAACTTGCCGGGAGTGGAGTGGTGTGTATACGAGTGTCTAAAGAAGATTAAAATGCATATATATCGAAACAATGTGTGGTGTGATATTACAGCCTTTTAGGAAGAAAGGTTTGCTATTGTGAGATCATAGAATATAAAACAAATGCAAACTATCTTCTTGAAAACTTCTGGTAACTGCTTATGAAAAACTATTGTAATAAATGTAAAGTTTGTACGAAAAAAGTACTCTTACCAAAGTGATTTTGTTTCTTTGCAGCATTTTTGTTAGGGACAATTGGTCTATTTCATTCGCGCAATTATCAACTTATGCACAGAATGTCCCTATACTATGAAAGTAAGAACTTTCCGCATATGCAATGCTGTTCTGGATTCGATATTCTTATTCAACTCTTATAGTAACCTCTAGCAGCAATAGGATTTTAAACTTCAACTAGTTTCTAACTGGCTATAATCAAACCTACCCTTATCAGACACGAGATGCCCCATGGCAATGATGTTTTCATCATCTTCATGCAAATGAAATGAAAATACTGTCAATATCGTATCTGGTGATATTCCCTAAGTCAAGTCTATACAAATTTCAAATACTAAATTTACATCAATAGCATCTTGCTTCGCGTTTTCCAACAAAGTTAAGATTTCATTATCAAGTAATTATGGACCATTAGAACTTAATATATTATGTTATGGTCACCCATTTCTATACTAATCCATAGTTGTCCGTATGACTATTACCGCAGGTCAAATAGTTTACATGTATACCGACCGGCTAATCGACAGAATGTCAGTCGGTAGAAACTGAATCAGGATTGACAGCAGAATATCGCTTTATTCAGAGAGTGACATAAATATATCTCATCTAACATTATTATATACAATGTATTCGCTATTATGATTACCAGCGAGACTGAAATAAAGTGATCGCATAAGTTCGACGGTTTAAAAATGTGGGTTTTGCTGTCGGAATCGATAAAGTAGTGGTTTATGTAATCAATTCACGTAATTACGCGACCGTATTAGTATACTTATTACACTAAACTGGAAGAACTGACCATAACCTGGAATAGTGTAGTGGTTTTATTATGGACTGTATAAAGTTTAAATCATGATGATAAACGTGGTTATTTACATACATTTTCTAGCAGAGATGGTTGTTTGATTTGTAATTTTTTAACTGTATATACCATTCATTACGCACATGAATTTCAGATAATTATTCATACTTTTTATATATGCAAGTCTGCGAATCAGTTGATTAACCATTTAAATATTTTTATAATTCACTTGAGTATGTTATGAATGGAGTCACGAATGGCCGAGTGGTCCAAGGCACACACCTTCATTAAATCACTGACACTAACCTACGTCCGCTTGGGTTCGAGTCTCGACTCGACAAACGTGGGCATGCCAGAAAGATTGCCAGTAGCTTACTGTGGGTCTGTGGTTCTCACCGGGTTTTTCATCTGCAACATATTCTGGCCGGGATGCAGAGCCGAATACAATCGTGTTATGCACACACACTACACATGCACAAACACATACTTGCCAACCAACCAATTAAATAATATTAAAAGGTTTGCGTCCCAATGTGGTCGATAGCCATTGAAAACAATATGATAAAGAAATTCAAAGTCTTCTCGTAATATTCTTTATTTAATGGTAATCATATCCACATATTAAGATGAGGATACATTGTTTATCACTTTGTAGAATTAATCTTTTGTAATATAGCAACACAAAAAAAGATGTAAATAATAGGTAAATAATATGTAAATAATATGTAAATAATATGTATACTCTTAACTCATATATTATATATCATGTTTTTCAATAAAGAAAGAAAACAAATTATATCCACATATCACCCACGTGTACCAGGAATTTCTACTTTAGAGTCACTATCAAACTGAAATTCAATTTCTACCTAATGACATTCTGTCAATTAGCCGGTCGGTATGCATGTAAACTATTTGACTTGCGGTAATTGTTTTTTTATTTATTTTATGGTTTAACGCGATTTTTAAGCACAATATAGGCTTGAAATGGCGGCAGTATAGTTGGTGGAGGAAGAACCCTGAAAACCCCCGGAAAGAACCACTGACGAGAAGCTACTGACAAGCTTTCTCACATAACTACATTAGTCGAATCTTAGACTCGAACACACGCAGACAGAGGTGAGATGGCAGTGATCCGAAACGAAGAGCGCTTTAGACCACTCGGTCACACGGGCCCCACTGTTTTGGTCATTTTGCAGTGATATCCAAATCATTGTGAAATTTACTGAGATTCTGCTTTTCATCGGATATCTACGAAAACGACAGGAACACTTGTTCAGAAAAACAAACAGCACGAGTCATCATCGTTTCATCGCAACTTATTTAATATCATTGATGTTCAAATAAATGTAATTTAATTTTATTAAACGTACTATTAAGTAGTCAGTGTCATTTTTTTGAGAGGGTTAAGGTTCTCAAACAGATGATTGGATACCTTTTCATTGATTTAATATATTTAGCACGTATCCGAATACTGATTTTTTAATTCTCTTAGACGATCCTACGCTTGGTACTGAAAAAAATGGAAAATTAGGCAACTGTTTACCATCAGTTCTCATCTCTGACAGTTACACAGCGAAACTGTTTCAGTATTGGTAGAAAAATGTATTTTAAATCCTTTCATTCTATCGTTGCTGAACTCTACTATTTATATTAAAAAATTATATTAACATGGGTACTGGAACATTTCTCACTTTATTAACTCTCTTTTTTTCAATCTTTAAAAAGAAATAAATTATCTACCAAATGTAATAACATTAAAGATTTATTCACACATTTTCATTCAATGTTTCCAACATCAATTCATTATTCACCTTTGATTTTGTATATAAATGAATCGGATGAATATGCAATTTGCTTCCACACTACTGTTCAAGACTGTTTTCGTTGTAATAAACCTTTCCTTCTCATTATGCATTCATCTTGTTTGTGTAATGTCTATAATATAAAAATGAATAACTTATATTGAAAGTCCGTGTGTTCAAATAAACTCGTTAGATCTCTTATAACAAAACAAAAATGGGATTAGCACGAGAAACATTTTTAAACAAATGTTACTGTTAACTTTCTTGATTGATCTATCATACTAACATATTTCATTAATGCGGTAATTACTCTCAAACTTGTACCAGGCCGATTCGGCACAGATTTCTGCCTATTGTTCAAACTGTAAAGTTGATTCGGATCATGTGAAATATTATTCAATTTAGTTCAGGATTTAAATGTGACACTTAAATATGTTCTTAAGATGTTCTTATTATGTCCCAAGTTCGTCGAACAGTTTAAATATAAACAAAAGCCCGTCTGTACGCGTGATAATGTATCCCCCTCTTGGGGTCCTACCGAAGTAATCCAAATAAGGCCATTCATTTACTAAGGCCACTGCTGATTAGTAACATAATTATCCTTCCCAACTCAACGTTGAATACGCATATTTAAAAAGAAAAATGAAAAATAGGTTGATGGATTCTAACCTGGTACACGTGGGTGATATGTGGATATAATTTGTTTTCTTTCTTTATTGAAAAACATGATATATAATATATGAGTTAAGAGTATACATATTATTTACATATTATTTACATATTATTTACCTATTATTTACATCTTTTTTTGTGTTGCTATATTACAAAAGATTAATTCTACAAAGTGATAAACAATGTATCCTCATCTTAATATGTGGATATGATTACCATTAAATAAAGAATATTACGAGAAGACTTTGAATTTCTTTATCATATTGTTTTCAATGGCTATCGACCACATTGGGACGCAAACCTTTTAATATTATTTAATTGGTTGGTTGGCAAGTATGTGTTTGTGCATGTGTAGTGTGTGTGCATAACACGATTGTATTCGGCTCTGCATCCCGGCCAGAATATGTTGCAGATGAAAAACCCGGTGAGAACCACAGACCCACAGTAAGCTACTGGCAATCTTTCTGGCATGCCCACGTTTGTCGAGTCGAGACTCGAACCCAAGCGGACGTAGGTTAGTGTCAGTGATTTAATGAAGGTGTGTGCCTTGGACCACTCGGCCATTCGTGACTCCATTCATAACATACTCAAGTGAATTATAAAAATATTTAAATGGTTAATCAACTGATTCGCAGACTTGCATATATAAAAAGTATGAATAATTATCTGAAATTCATGTGCGTAATGAATGGTATATACAGTTAAAAAATTACAAATCAAACAACCATCTCTGCTAGAAAATGTATGTAAATAACCACGTTTATCATCATGATTTAAACTTTATACAGTCCATAATAAAACCACTACACTATTCCAGGTTATGGTCAGTTCTTCCAGTTTAGTGTAATAAGTATACTAATACGGTCGCGTAATTACGTGAATTGATTACATAAACCACTACTTTATCGATTCCGACAGCAAAACCCACATTTTTAAACCGTCGAACTTATGCGATCACTTTATTTCAGTCTCGCTGGTAATCATAATAGCGAATACATTGTATATAATAATGTTAGATGAGATATATTTATGTCACTCTCTGAATAAAGCGATATTCTGCTGTCAATCCTGATTCAGTTTCTACCGACTGACATTCTGTCGATTAGCCGGTCGGTATACATGTAAACTATTTGACCTGCGGTAATAGTCATACGGACAACTATGGATTAGTATAGAAATGGGTGACCATAACATAATATATTAAGTTCTAATGGTCCATAATTACTTGATAATGAAATCTTAACTTTGTTGGAAAACGCGAAGCAAGATGCTATTGATGTAAATTTAGTATTTGAAATTTGTATAGACTTGACTTAGGGAATATCACCAGATACGATATTGACAGTATTTTCATTTCATTTGCATGAAGATGATGAAAACATCATTGCCATGGGGCATCTCGTGTCTGATAAGGGTAGGTTTGATTATAGCCAGTTAGAAACTAGTTGAAGTTTAAAATCCTATTGCTGCTAGAGGTTACTATAAGAGTTGAATAAGAATATCGAATCCAGAACAGCATTGCATATGCGGAAAGTTCTTACTTTCATAGTATAGGGACATTCTGTGCATAAGTTGATAATTGCGCGAATGAAATAGACCAATTGTCCCTAACAAAAATGCTGCAAAGAAACAAAATCACTTTGGTAAGAGTACTTTTTTCGTACAAACTTTACATTTATTACAATAGTTTTTCATAAGCAGTTACCAGAAGTTTTCAAGAAGATAGTTTGCATTTGTTTTATATTCTATGATCTCACAATAGCAAACCTTTCTTCCTAAAAGGCTGTAATATCACACCACACATTGTTTCGATATATATGCATTTTAATCTTCTTTAGACACTCGTATACACACCACTCCACTCCCGGCAAGTTTTATACATCCTCCACATGGTTGCTGAATCAATTTGTACTATTGTTTTTTTTCTACATTTGTTTTCAATGTTTAATTATTGAGGCCTATTTATTATTAATTAATTAATCAATTAAATAATTTTTTTATTAATCCGAAAATATAATCACTGTCGACTTAAATGCAAGTTAAGTATATATTATCATCCTCTCGTCATTCTCGCAATTTCTCCCAACTTGCATCCATCCAGTCCTGCCAAACACTTACACTGAAATATGTACAATATATTGCACATTTTGAAAATAAAAAAGATGTTTCAACATATTTAAGTATATGTTGTATCTAGAATGTTTTTAGATAGACATTTCATTACAAAAACGTAAGCATATAATCATGCTCGACTTTTTTGACTTTGTAATAAGAGCGATCAAATGGTTTTAAAATTGTACTTTGGGATTTCAATGAAATTGAACCAATGAATAACTAATCGTTTAATAACAGTTTCCAAACTGTTTCGACGGTTTTGTGAGTTGTTTTTCTATAACTATTTATTAAACCCATCAATCATACATCAACATAAAAGGAAATTTAGGTTATTTGAACAATACCTAAGTTATACAAGGTTCTTTTTAAATAACCAATTTAGTAAGTGAGGAAACCCGGTGTAATTGTTTCTCATTTAAATTTAATGCCAGCTTTATATATCATTTCATTTTTACTCTTTCTGAAGGAAAGGTCAACTCAGTACAGATTTAATTGAAACCATTATAACCACAGTTACATGCAAACACCACATTAAGACATTAATCATAGTTCTAAAAACAAAAGTAAATAAACATACGTATTTTGTGTAAATGAGCAAGTTCCAATGGAAGAAAAAGGCTTTGTTCATGAATATTATGTTTTAATGAGCTCATAAAATGGTATGTTCCATAAAACAACATATTTAAACAAATACATTTCATATGAATGTGGAACTCTCTCTCTCTCTACCCCCCCCCCTCTCTCTCTCTCTCTCTCTCTCTCTTTCTCTCTCTCTCTCTCTCTCTCTCTCTCTCTCTCTCTCTCTCTCTCTCTCTCTCTCTCTCATTTTATACTAAGTGTTGTTGCAATTAGTGGTTCCACTAACGATAAGGCTGATCTTGCAGCAACGTTATTAGTTTGTAATGCGAAATTTACGTTTCAACTTTTCTCAACATTCGATGTATAGTAGTGAAATTATTATTCGCAAAAGTTTTCAAAGACAATCTTTTTTTAAATTAAAGAAAAACATCGTTGTTACCTCGTAGCTACTTACAGGAACCTTTTTTTGTACACTCTTAAAATATATATCCAGTACAAGAAAGCGAATTCCATATATATGCAAGTCAAGATGGTTTCGGACGGGAAACTGAAACGAAGTCAGACCCGGAAAACAAAGAAAAACAAGGGAGAATTTTATTTGTGAGATATGTTTAAAAACGAATAACTAAGTGTCGGTGCATTGTTGAATAAAGTTTCTAGATTATATGCTGCACCTATATCCAAATTATATTTTGTATGCTCTTATTCCAACGTAATGTTGCAAATGCCATCATATATTTCTTTTTGGTCATTTTGGTGCATTTGTTGAATTTCATATGCAGGAATATCAAAATCATTGTCAAATTTGCTGATATTCTACTTTTCATCAGATATCTACTAAAACGACGGGAACACTTGCTTAAAAAAAAAAAAACAGAACGCCAGTCGTCATCGATTTTACCTCGGATATAAAAAATTTTGTCTTTAACCCATTTTGACAGAATCTATGTAAGTGCCATGCGCAACTTATTTAAATTCATTCATGATCAAATAAATGTAATTATTTTATCAAACGTACTTTAGATTGTCAAATAGATGGTTCAATACCTTTTCATAGATTGAATATGTTCAGCACGAATCCGAATGCTGTTTTTTTATATATATAAATATTCTCTTAGACGATCCTACGCATTGTACTAAATAATATGGGATATATTGCCGCTGTTTTCCATCAGTTTTCATCTCTTACAGTTATACGGCAAAATGTTTCAATAATGGTATCAAAAAGTATTTGTTTTGAAAGCCTTACATTTTATCGCTGCTGAACTCTGATATTTATATTGAAAAATTATATTAACATGGGTACTGGAACATTTCTCACTTTATTTACTCTCATTTTTCTCAATCTTTAAAAAGTAAGAAATTATCTACCAAATGAAATAGCATTAAAGACATGTTTACGCATTTTCATTATTGTTTCCAACATCAATTCATTATGTACCTTTGATTTTGTATGTAACTGAATCGGATAAATATGTATTTTTCTTCCTGACTAACGTTCAAGACAGTTTCATTGTATAATAACCCCTTCCTCACATTCTGCATTCATCTTGTTTGTGTAATGTCGATACTAGAAAAAAATCATTTATAATTGAAAGTCTGTGTTCAAATAAAGTCGTTAGATTTCTAATACCAAAACAAAACCCGGAACAGAACCATTTTTTTAAAAATGTTAGATTTAACATTGTTTGATTGATACATCTATTATTTCTAACATTATTCATTAATGTAGTAATGACTCTCAAACATGCACCAGGCTGATTAGACACAGATTTCTGGCTGCTTCTCCAAATTTCATAGCTGACACGGATCATGTGAAATATTATTCAGTTTAGTCCAGGATTTAAATTTGACATTTCAATTTGTTTTTAAGATAATCTTCTTATTATGTTCCAATACGTCGAACAGTTTAAATATAAACAAAATCCCGTGAGTACGCGTAATCATGTGGTTATATAAACTTTTAAAAAAAGCTATAATTCAACTTTAAATAGTTTACTTTATTGAGAAATAATACAATTACGAACGCTAACAAACAAGAAGAAAAAAATGATGGGCGTAATACATATGAGAATTTTAAAACCGTCCAAATTCTGTTTATTATACATGATGTTGAACTCAGTAGCGACCTCGCTTCCTGAGTAGTTCTCAACGATACTTTGATCGAGTTCAATTATCATTTGTCAGGCGTTAGCAAATCTCAATGAAAAATCAGATTGAGTTGTTCATTTAGAGAGATGATACTATATAACTCTTTCGCTTATGAACTGTCAGCACCAAATGCAGTCGATTTCGTGTTATAGACATCCATGCCATAAAGTCATCTTAGGATGACTTTAGTTACAGGGTATTATGTTGGAACCATTTCATATATAAAACTGCAGACGTCTCGTCATGCTTACACCCGCTCTATTTTTTCAAAGAACAACCCTTCTGTTATGTAGCCACTTTGAATATCGCTCTAGGTATGGCTGTTATTAATTATCGATATATGTCTAAAGTGTTGGCAGGATTGTTCCGGAATGATTTGCATGCAGCAAAATTTGACTGAACAGGTGACCTCAAATTGACATATCGTCCATCAGTATCAATATAGATTTGTGGGGTCAGTTTATCGGACCACTTCATAACGTTCTCCCCCTTCACACTGGTCCTTCACGATTCTACACCTAAACTCTGCTAAGAGAAAAAATAATTTTGAAATGAAAGTTTGCGTGTTAATCGTTTCAATGTTGAAAACTCGCAGGTGTTAGTTTTATGTTCTCGTTAATGATTTTTGCTTTGTAGATTTGAAAGTGAAGGGCCAGATGGCGTGGAGTCCGGCTCTACCGCCTCACGATTAAAGAAAAAATAACACGTATGCACGCTAAATGTCAAGTGATTTGTCATTTTATCATCATTGTATTCCTTTGCGCAAGTTTATTGGGTATTATGCACACTGTGCCAATATAGGCATAAACTTTTGCATTGGTGCCCTTTCGAGGAAGGTCAGAGCTCGTTTTAAATGTTTGACCACTCTCCCCAACACTTGATCTGACGAGGCCCCTCTGTTGTTATGCGACTCTTAGAAATTCTGACATGACTAGTACAAACGTACCACATTCATCTATGGATACGACTTTTACAAGATTTATACCATTATGTTTGTATTTCATGTTCCAAGTGAGACAAGATGCTCTACCATATCTAATCATGACACATATAATGTAATGTATTATTTTTTTTGCACAACTCTTTATATTCGTTATGTGTAGCAGGCTCGCTATCTGAAAGGTGACATACTGAGATGTAATTTTGAAGTTTAATTTGTTCTATCTTCGTCATATGTTTTGCAGTTCAACACTTCATTGTGTGTGTGTGTCTGTGTGTGTGTGTGTGTGTGTGTGTGTGTGGAAATCATGTTTTACATAGAGGAGCATACTGGTATATGTTGTGAAATTTTAAAAATGTTACATCTCCAAACAACATCTTTTTTATGTTAATATTTTCTGCGGGGGTAATTTAATTTCCCTACCCATTCGGACATAATCATTTATTTGTCATTAGTATATATGATATTGTCATCTAACTAGTTAAGCTCATTCTATATTTGAATATACATATGTCTGAGTGACCTTTATTCGATATATTATATATTTAAATTTGCATGTGATTAACAATTGTAAGTTAGTTTGTAGTTTTTCTAAAATGTGTTGAATTTTCATCCTCAAAGATTATCCCACCCAAGTCACTCCAAGTGCTTTTACATTTCTCGTTACAAGTTAAGCTTTGAAAAAAAAATTCTGTTTTTAAAATTAAAGTTTGTTTGGAATATAATTTTAATTATGTTTCCAATACATGTTTTAATTCTTTTTGCAATGATCGTATTATGTATTTTATAGTCTATAAAGCGATAACGATATCCAACTCATTAGGTCTTTTACATATCATTTACCTTTATATACAAGTGTTTCTAACCATTCTTTAATCTTGTACGTCATTTCATTATATAATATAATATTAACATATACTCTCCTCAATATTTGAATTAAGAGATATTTAACAATGCAGGGCTCAGTTAGTTGTTGTGGATGTATCTGTATCTTTTATATTAGCAATGTTTTTACTTTATATTTATATTTTGATTTAGATGTATGGACAATGTAGTCTGAAATGAAGAATTATTATATTATCTTACCTAGTTTTTTTTAAAAAAAAGTAATATACAAATCCGTCGTTGAGCCAGCAGAGCCAAATGATTTTTCTCGATAGATTTGCTCGAATGCTGCAGTTATATCATTTGATATTATAAGTTTTTCGCATTGAGACCTAGAGTACTAGGAGATTTACGAGAATAGTATATTCGCAGCGTATTTTTCTATCAACCCCATGTCTCGGCCTAATTATGGTAACATTATCTCTTTTAGATTCTGCATTTACCTGCTATGTCATTTTCCTATTTCTTCAGTGATGTGCATCCCTCATGCTTTAATATATTAATTAAATAACTATGCTGCTACTATATTGTGTTAGTTAATTTGTAATCGTCGAAAGCTCCGATATTATTATATCCTCATCTTTTTTATTTAAATATTTATTACTATATTTTCTTTGCGTTCCTCGCCTTATGTTTTGTTTGATTTGACAGTATTTTTTTGGTTATTGACCAATTTCATTCTTAATCCCCCTCTCCAACTTTTCCATTAGCTTGTAATGTTCCCTATTTACAAAGGTTTCAAAAAGTACTGTAGTTATGGTTTTGTATTCAGCGTCATCTACAACTGAGGTTTTTATCATTTCCATAGCTTCTGACCCAATCTAGCCCAGCTTCACTTGGTGGTAATACGTAAATCATAGCTATATTAACGGTCGAATAATTCATCGTTTGTGTCTTTCTTTGCCGTTTTTTACCGTATTCTACAAATATGTATTTCAGGATGCCTGAAACACATGCAATCAGTACACACCACTTGGAAATAGTTCAGAGAGTTTTCAGTTTACCCTTATGGATATACATTAAGCGTATGCTGTTTATTGATAGAGGATATTGTCTCCTATTGAGACAATAGCGGATATATTTCATTTATTTCTTTTTTATGTATCCAATATAAACGTTATTTCTACGATACAAGCCAATTTTTCTTGTATGTCATGCTCATACGTTTTGGCTAGCAATATGTATATTAAAATAAGTAGAAGTTTTCCTACTGCATAATGCCAGGTGATCACCGTATATTTTTTGCTGTATATATATATATATATATATATATATATATATATATATATATATATATATATATATATATATATATATATATATATATATATTAGCATAGAAAAAAGTAGTAGTAACATAGTCGACTTTGGACCGATTGCAGTGCAGAATTCAAATAGTCAAGTTAGGCACCATCCTATGGGCCCCACGCCTTTTAGGAATCTCGCATGAAAACATTTTAGAAGATAATTTGCGAGGGAGGCACTAAGATTTTGGACGGCCCTAATGGCTTCCACAGGGTTTCGTCTGACACGGGCTGATGAAAACAATGTGGCACAGTCGAGCCCCGCATTCACAGGTTCCCCGAGCGTAAGTAAATTTTAAAACGTATATATTTAGGGAGAAAGTAATTTTGAATCAATGGAAGAAAATGTTAAGGTCAATATCGTATAAAACTGTTTTGAAAGTTTATTTTCAAATGTCGTGCTCACAGAGGGCCCATCGCATAAATTTAAGGGTCCCACATAATAAAAAAGAAAATGAAAAGTAGATTGCTGGATTCGAACCTGGTACACCTTGGTGATATGTGGATATAATTATCAAAAAAACAGGGAATATTACAAAAATACTCTTCACATTTCTTGATCATATTCTTTTCAATGGCTATCGACCACATTGGGACAAAAACCTTTCTAATTTAATTGGTTGGTTGGTTGGTTGGTATATGTATGTGTAAAACACCATTTTGTTTGGCTCTACATGGCGGCCAGTATATGTGATGAAAGAAAAACCACAGACACACAGGAAGCTATTGGCAAGCTTTCTCACATGCCAACGTATGTCGAGTCGAGACTCGAACCCACGCGGACCAAGGTTAGTGTAAATGATCTAATAAAGGTGTGCACCTTTGACCACCTCGGCCACCCGTGACCCCATTCATAATTAACCCCTGTGAATTATGAAAAAATATTTTAAATGGAACATGAAATGATTCGCAGAATTACTTATAATAAAAGTATGTATACTCATCTGAAATTCATGTACACAATGAATGAATTTAATATATTCAGTTTAAAAATTACAAATAAAATAATCATCTCTCTTACAAAATATATACTATATCAATCTCTATGCAAATAACCACGTTTATCTTCATGATTAAAACTTTATACAGTCCGAATTAAAAGCTTCATTATTCCGGATTACGGTGAGTTATTCCAGTCTAGTTTAATAAGTATATTAACACGGTCGCTTGATTACGTAAATTGGGAACATAATCCACTACTTTATGGATGCCGATAGGAGAACTCAAATATTAAATCGTTCAGCTTATGTGATCACTTTATTTCCGTCTCGCTGGTAATCGTAATGTTGAAACTACATTGTATATAATAATGTCAGGTGACACATTTAATATATCTGAGCGCGATATATACTAACCCTTTTGGCGACACATCAACCTTTTGGAACCCGGTCGCCCAAACGTTGGTTATATGCATGAGCGTACGTCGTTTTACCTTTCGGCGACAGTAAATGGGCGACAACATTTGTATGTGTGTTATTTATTTTATTTTACCACTTTGACGTGTTATTTCATATTCCTTTCAGTATTCTATACATTATTAACGATATTGGCAATATTATCACTCGTACGTATTCAGTATACAACCGTGTCGCCGAAAGGTTGCAATTTAGACGCTGTCGCCTAACGGTAGGATTTGTGCATATATATATATATATATATATATATATATATATATATATATATATATATATATATAGAATATATGTATAGTATGTACGCTGTATCAATGATATACCACGAGATGTATAAATTTTTCATTAAAAGGAAACGAGGCTTGCCCGAGTTTCCTTTTAATGAAAAATTTATCCAACGAGTGGTATATCATTGATACAGCGTACATACTATACATATATTTTATTTATACCACATCAAAGTTTTCATTTTATATTGTAGATAAAACTGACGGCCACAAACAGCGTACTTTAGGGGAGTGAACTCTTCACAACCCCTCGCATGTATGTACGCACAAAAAAGAAGTTCTGTAGTTATTCATAATTTCGTGTACACTTCATTCATATTAATTTATATATGTTTACTTTAGCAATATTAATCAAATGAAAACACAAGGCTGATAGTTAAAATTCAAAATATTTTTAATAATGTGCATGCAAAAATTTAATTTGCAGCGTTCGTTGCCATGAACAGTAACAGTGCGGCCATTTTCATCGGTAGCAACCGTACGATTCGAGCCGGAAATGTCAAAATAATGAAGGAACAATAGGTAATTAAACAATTTAACCTTAATCACATTTCATTGATATCGTTTATGTCCATATTTAGCTATTTCTACTGACTGTCAGTGTCACTTTCAATAATTCTCCTACGTTTCCGCTGTGTGGGCCCTGTTTGAGAATTCGCCTGTTGAAAGTTGACCCAGTTAGGGATCTCGTTCATAACAAACATATTTTGTACGGTGATGTTTGATCCGTAGAATGGGTTGCTGATAATCTTATTCTCCTGAATATTACACGTTTGGGAACTTGATATACTGAAGTCTGCAGCTGTGCAGCTGGAAATTTCTTTGTTGTGGGGGTGGGGGTTAACATCATCATTACTTGGGTGGCCGGTGTTGCTCAGGTAATTGGAGTACGTCTGTTGTTGTTTTTCACTAATGTTTGAGTAGCTGT
The DNA here is from genome assembly GCA_029339505.1 of Unio delphinus. Taxonomy (NCBI): domain Eukaryota; kingdom Metazoa; phylum Mollusca; class Bivalvia; order Unionida; family Unionidae; genus Unio; species Unio delphinus. Next base: position 20,841,914 of record JAQISU010000115.1, read on the forward strand.
TTATAGACTGCACGTTTTTGTGGCCAGAAATTTGCATGATATCAGTTGGGGGAATGTTTTTGTCTCTTAACTTCTGAATTAAATACTTGCGGCTACTTGTGTTTGTTAATTTCTTTCTTTCTGTAATATTTGCCTTCTCTTTCATTTTTTTCATGATGCTTCCAAGTTTGTTAATTCCAACGACTTGTTTCCTAAACCATTTTGGGTTTGTCGCTGAGATTGGCATAGTGTTGGGCGCAATATAGAAAGGATCTTCACGTTGACAAAAGTCTGCTGGTCTTAGCTCAGCATACCGTTTGTAGATAGCAAGTGGATCTCTCTCTTTGTTGTTTTTGTTTTCATACATCTTAGGATTAATATCCCTGATGTCCTTGACATTGTCTCCTGTTCTTGTTTTTGTCTGCCTTTCATTGAGTTCAAGATATACCAGGCCATTCACATCTTTCTTTAGTGTAACATCCCCCCATTTCAAATTGTAATGTTCAGTCACTCCCCTCAAACCAAAATGTACAGAGTTGTTAAACCACAATGTGTTAACAATGGCCTCAGGTGTTTCCATCCCCATTAGTTTTTTACTATACAAGGCATTTATTTCTTCATCTGTGATAGGTTGACTCCGATTAGGTTTATTTCCTTTTCCTTTAGATTTTAAATCTTTTTGCTTAGCCCGAAGAGCTTCCCTTGTTAATGCAAAATTTGTGTCTGTTCCTCTCATGATTGTACTTGCATATTTCTTGATTTTAAGGTGGCGATTGATGGAGCTGATGATGCTTCTTAAGCTGTTCGGTTCAAACTCAGATCCATCTTTTCTCCTAACACTGAGTATAAAACAAGCCAGGTGCTGATCCAATTCAGATGGGTTTATCTTGTCTAACTTTCTGAATTCATTTTTTGACTGCAAGAATTCTGTCACTAGCCTTACATCAAAAAGTGTCTTTTTTAAAGTGTTTGCATTCTGATTACTTTCTATAAATTTTAGTATATCATCAGGCTCATGGTGTACAAATCTGTCTTCCCTAACACAATGATCATTTTCATTTACAAATGTCTCAGCCATGTTTCTATCAAACTCTTCAATTAACTCACAGTTTAGTAGATTAAATGTTGGTTCTTGATCTTGCTCCGTATCTGATGTCATTCTTTTCTTTTTTCCACAGAGTTGCAGTGTTTGATTTTTGCCAGAGGGAGAGACTTGAAACGGCAGTGTTGACATCGATGACAGCAGACGACACAGGGCAGAGCTCAATAATATATATTTCCTGAATTGAGTATTGTTGTGTTTTTTTTTATATAAATGTTAGTTTTTTTAAAATATTTTACAAGAAAATCATTATTTTGTTATTTTTTCCTTTTGAAATGTAATATTATAAGAAATTCATATCCATGTTTAGAGAGTATAATAGCTATAAAAACATCTTCATTATGCGTATTCATACGCCATGGGCAAATCACAATTTGATATACCAATACTATTGGTATATCAAATTGCTTTATACCAACACTTCAAAGGCCATGTTATTTTTAATGTATGTGGTATAAATATAGAATATATGTATAGTATGTACGCTGTATCAGTGATATACCACGAGATGTATAAATTTTTCATTAAAATGAAACGAGGCTTGCCCGAGTTTCCTTTTAATGAAAAATTTATACAACGAGTGGTATATCAATGATACAGCGTACATACTATACATATATTTTATTTATATCACATACAAATACAAATATTTGCAAGTTGGAGTTACGATGTGCTCCTGATATATTGCCAGAGTAAATGACCTCCTCACAACCAAGTGGCTGTCTGCTACAAAATCTAGTTCTACGATTTTTCTTGTTATTCACAATCACATATTCAAATTGATAAGTTGATTGTTTTCTTTTTTGTTCACATTTATTAAATCAATATAAGACACACGCATTATTTAAACATAAAATATGTTGTTGTGTTGTTTTTTTTTAATGAAGAAAGTAGTGCACTGCAAACAAGGTGATCTTAATATAGACTATGCATGTACTGTTAGGCATTGACCTACTTGCGTATAGAAATTCGCGTGGAATATAAACGAATTGGAATCACGAACCAACAAGAGGTAATTAAAATATTTTAATATATTGACAGTTCAACTAAGTCATCATTTTGATTTAATTAGCGATTCTACAGACTAAACATATCTCTCTCTCTCTCTCTCTCTCTCTCTCTCTCTCTCTCTCTCTCTCTCTCTGTACATCTTGACTAACATTGCCATCATTCATAGGTTCAGAGACATCGTCGTATGACACAAGCAAAAATCTACAACGCTTGTATTTTCGTGTATTTTTGCTCCAGAGAGAAGGGGGGCTTGCTGGCGACCATTTGGACAGTTTTATATTTAATTATTAATACTCAATTAAAACGGGTTTCAGAAACAACAACAAAGGCTTAAAACACAATACAGTATGTGCGCATCGTAACCGACAAATTTAACATGTAGGCCTTGTGTGTCGTCTGACGATTGCAACTATGTATCATTGATATTAAGAATACTATAGATAAATCCTAAGGAAAGCGTAAGCATAGGTTTACAAGGAAACAGAGTACTGTGGGTTACTTGGTACGAGTTCAGCTTTAATGTTTTCGTCCAGGGCAATATATTTCTCTCTCACTCCAGATTTGTGCTTATTTTGCATGAGCGGGGGAGAGGAAAAAGACAGGATTCCGATGAAATTGTGTACCATTTTAATATTTAGAAAACAGGGACTATTAATATTTGTGTCGTTAATTTCATGTCATTTATGATTAATGAATGAGTAGAAATTCTTCATAGAGCTATAGGCCTACGGTAGAAAGAATGTTTATATATTCGTATTATTGCGCTATGGGCGGATCACTATTTGATATACCAATAGTATTGGTATATAGATTTGCTTTATACCAACACTTTAAATGCCATGTTATTTTTAATGTATGTGGTATAAATAAATAAATATATATATATATATATATATATATATATATATATATATATATATAGTGTGTGTGTGTGTGATGATATCGTAGAAAGGAAATATGCATGATTCAATTATCCGGAAAACTCGTTAATCCGGACATAATCACTAGGAACGAATGTGTCCGGATTAACGAGGCTCCACTGTAAATATATGCCTTTTTTGTGACTGATATTTAGAAAAAAATATTTACAGTATCCAACAAATACAATTAAAATTACTGAAGTGTAAACATGATCAACCATCGTCGCTTTTATTGGCTAATTCCGAAAAGAGAATATATTAGACACATTCGATTACAACGTAAGCGAAATATACTTAACGCCAATCAGAGACTTTCAGTTAATAATGATTTTAGTTTTTTAAATACTTATATTCCACCAATAGTATTCAGACTCTGCTCATATGATCAGAGGTGTTGCTAATCATTCTTTTAATTTCAGATATCAATAATTACAGGAGATAACCTAATTCAAGTAGTCTTGGTATAGTTATTCATACAGAGGAATGACAGAAAGAAAATATACACCCAAAGTTTAAAAGTAACATTGAAGGAAGTCTAGAAAAGCAGGTCAAGGAATGACGACATAATAAGCGTACAATTTATTATCAAACGAATTTAATCTCACTACAAAACAATAGATATTTTGTTTCACACGCTATAGAAATAACAATATTTCGAAAGACTGTACGTTTTTTTTTATTAAAATTTAATACCAGAAGATTAATTGAAAAAAATGAAATTAATGGATTCATCTAGCCCTCAAGTGTTCAAACAGCAATAATCATTACATACATAACCGAAGGAAAACATACATAAAATTATAGTGGCTACATGTATTGGATAGGTGAGCAAATACATGCGTACTCTGCAAAACACAACGAAACAAGTATCTTGGTAAAAAATTTTGTGACGAGAAGGTTAAGAAACATTGTGCTGAATCGTAAGTAGGTTTTTGACTTCCCTACACTGTTCGACATTGGTACTCTGGTATATGACCAAATTGGATTCAAAAGGCAATCAGAAAAATCGTTGGGTTAGTTCACACTAACTGTGATCAATACATAAGAAAAAGTTCGGTAAAAACAAAAGTTCCCTGTGTTCCCCACTTAGAAGATATATAACCCATACACGAATCATTATCTAGAGTTTACATACAGCTCTAATATAGATGTTATTAACTGTATTTAAAAAACAGGAATATTCGTTTAAACAGTGTTACGAATCTAAATTTAGTAACACAAAGAAAAAAAATTAATAATTTTAGTAAAATTCATTATTTATTTCTCTTAGTTACAGAGTTAAAATTTAAGAGACATTTACGGTATTGTGATTCAAATTCCTAATAATCCTAAATGCCACATTACAAGTCTAACACACACACACACACACACACACACACACACACACACACACACACACACACACACACACACACACACACACACACACACACACACACACACACACACACTGTTAAATAATTAATTTAAAAGACAAAATTAACATCTAATACAAAACTGTATAGCAAATATTTTACATATCAGAATTTAATATTAAAAAGAGAAACTTGAATGCTTAAACGAAATAAAAATGCATGGGGTACTTCTAAGTATAATACAAGCGTTGTGCAGTGAAAAAAACAAAATGCTATGAGAAAATAAATGGCTCAAATATGTAGGAATTAAGACACTATAAAAAGTGAATGGATACACAGTTAACTATTTCTAGCAAGAAAATTATATCCGAATAGCCATTTTTCATAATACATGATTTTAACACATGGGTGTTTCATAGAAAATGAATTCTACTGATGTGTGTTTTTTTATCAGCAGTATCCAATCTGACACCGGCACATACACATATACACACACATGTATATGTATATGTATATATATATATATATATATATATATATATATATATATATATATATATATATATATAATGAGTCATGACCCAAAGATCAAGCATTTTATAAAATGGCTCATAAAAATGAACAGTGAGAGCAACATTTTGCAAAGTGTGTTGTAATGTCGAAACGATCAAGCAGACTTCGGGAAAATATATATATACTTGATGCGCTGTGTATCCTTGAAAAAAGTAATTTGCTCCATTGCCTCGATATAGCCAATAATCTGTGTTCTAAGTGCCAGTACAATTCAACCATCTTATTACATACAGACGACGTTATACATATAATGAGTTTTTAGCTCCTTCTGTCACTAAGGTTTCAAATAGTTTCGAGGATTTGTTGTTAATGGATATTTACAGGTTAAAGATTTTTTACTCAAACATTTGAAAAAAATTTAGTCAACTTTTAATTTTTTTATTTTATTTATATTTTAATTATTACCGAAGTATCAAGAATGACAGGAATTAAACTCAAGATAATATATCACAACATTAGGCATTATAATGTTTTTATAATCCGTCAAATATATAAAACATGTGACATTGTCTAAATCCCCAGAACGTTGAAGCATTAATACTGTTTTAGCTTATTGTTGCTATAAATGATGATTACCATATACATCAATCGCATAAATACTTAAATCCTAGTGGCAGTGAACGTTTGTGTGAGTTGTCTAAGCCTGTAAACATAACGCCATATTTTGTAATCACAGGAAAGCTACAATATGGGCTGCTTTTCGTGATACACTGAGCAAAAACACATTTCATTCAGATCATTTGTTTACCATTTTGTGGAGCTTTGTTTGTGGTTGTGTGCTGAATTTGTTCCAATCAGATTTTAATCGAAGTTTACATTCGTTCAGAGGAACAGTCAAGATGTCGGATAATATACCGAGATATTTAGCCAGAGTATATGAGCGAATCATAAGATTCCCATATTAATAATGTTAGCTCCTTTTATTGTTTTGTCTAATTGGATGGTTTTATATATTTCAGTGACTTAAATTAGATAAATGGTTTTGCACGTTTGTCTATGTTTTAATGTACTGTATGGACTATTTTACCTGTGTTCTTTAATGTTCTAGGTTAAAACATGAGAAACTGAACGACTAGTGAAAAATATTGAGGAATAATTGGATTGAAGCAGTTAACAAAAAAATATAACTCATATTGTTGCCAATGGGGTTGATCCTACTATGCTATCTTTGTTTGCCAATCGAGCGTTTTCACCAGCAAATGCGCATATGGATTCGCAAACTTTCCCCCAACTGGGAACAAGTTCAAATTCATCACCATTACGTGTCCACTTGACCCTTGTATACCTCTGGAAATGCTTGTACATGATTTTTGACATGCATTTCGGATCCACTTCTTCTAGAAACATTAAAATTATGGGCTTCTTCTCCAGTTCTGCGCATAGGGCCTCAAAATCACAATAATGACTTCTACAGAATGCCGAAGACACAACCAGTAGAACAACACAACACCTTTGCGTGCAGCGGATTATTTCATCTAATATATATCTACCTGGTTCGAAATGACTATCACCGATACATACGATGTCATCTTTGGAAGCATCAAGCCTTGCACTTAAAGTGTGTTTTAGCTCGTCTATGATATATCTGTACACGAAATCTCGATCATTGTTACAGAAGGAAAGAAATACTAGATGTTTGTTTGGCGGATCTTCCTTCACGTACTTTTTAATAAGAAATTTTATATGTCGCAATTTTAAACACCGCCGGTAGCTACAAATTATGATAATTCCAATGATTACAAGAATTCCTACGCTGAATAAAGAAATTAGGGTACCCATCAAAATTATTTTGGTTCTTTCGCAGATTTGCTCTATGTCCCTCAGAGAGTTGTCATTTATCTGTATTACGTTTTTCTGCATCTCACAAATATAACTTTCTCTGTGCACGAGTATAACTTTGGTGGTAAGAATCCATTGGATCAAACGTTTATTGTCGCATTCGCACTTGAAAGTATTTCCAGTTAAATTGATTGAAAAGTGTCTAATATATGAATGATTTGATTCCATATCAAAATTCATACTATTAAAGGTACGTAAGAAATGGGAGTCGAGGAACGAGATTTTATTATTGCTAATATCAAAATACTCCAATTTACTCAAATGTTCGATACGGAAAAGCTGGCTGGTTAACAAGTTATTACTGATAATTATTGTTTTTAGTTTCCTATTATTTAGGAAAAAGTCTCGGGGCAGCCTTTTCAAATTATTAAATGACAAATCGATATACTCGAGATCTAAACTGTGAGCAAACAAATCCACAAATTCAGTATAGTTTTCCATTGCGCCTAAATTGTTTTGTGTCAGCGAAATCCAGCTGAGAACGGTGAAATGAGACGTAAGGTTTAAACTCAAATATTCCAAACCATTATTAGATAAGTCTACCTCACGGTACATCGGCACATTTGGATCGAACTTAATATCCAACAATCTAAACTTGTTGTACTTCAGTTCGAAACGACCTTTTATGTCTCGGTTGCAGTTTATACTTTTGTAAGTAACATTTTCTTGGATTATTACTGTCTCTAAATTAATGCCGTTCATTCTCAGATTAAAAGCCTGAAATGGTGGGAATAAACAATTATAGTAACTGACAACGTTACTAATACTTTTTGAAATGTCTAAATTCATTCTTGTAAAGCTTGTGTCGAAAAGCTGCAGATGTGGTAACATGAGTTGCTCAACTGACATATCGAAATAAAGTACGAAGGTCAGATCAACATCTACCATGCGTAGTTCCTCTAGAGAAGTTCCAAGAAGAGCGAGCGCTATTAAATCTACATTTTTAATATTTGAGTGTGAAAGATCTAAGCGTTTTATACTGAAACGTTGTAACGGAAGGAAGAAGGATTCATTCAACTCTCCTTGTATCCAAGAACTAGACAAGAATTGGAGGTTCAACTCGTCAAGTTTGTTGGTAAATTCTGTAATGTTCAAAGCATTTGCAATTTCATAAAATGATATATAATAGTTTCTAGATAGGTCAAGAGTTCGCAATTGTGTTAGATGACTAAAAGCGTATGAGCTAAGGTTATATAACCCAGGAAAGGAGATCTGAAGATGCGTTAAATTTCTTACATTCCGAAAAGTATTCTCAAATATAGAGTGAACACTTCCGCCACGTAGGTAGAGTTTGGTCACATTCGCCCATCGGGCATGATATAAGTGAGATTGATTAAGATGTTCGTACACTATATCTGTTATGGTTACAACTCTCGTTTTGAGCGGAAGCGTGCCGGGAATTGTATGTCTACAGCTGAGGTTCACCGTTTCATCATCAACATCACACTCACATGCCATAGGACAGTCAGAATTCGTGTACGACATAGAAACCAACATGAAGAGTGATAGAAAGATTATTTTTCCGTACGAATCAAACATTTCATGTCCCGTGAAATGTCTCCTTCTGTTAAAAATAATAATAATAATAATAATAATAATAATAATAATAATAATAATAATAATAAAAATAATAATAATAAAAATAATATTAATACGAATAAAATAATTAAGCAAAAATAATAATAATAATAATAATAATAATAATAATAATTAATAATTAAGCAACAATTATAATAATAATTAAATTTAATAATTAGATTTAAAAATAATAATAATAATAATAAAAAGAATAATAATAATCAGCATCTAATAATAATTATAATAATAATAATAATAATAATAATAATAATTTTATGATGACTAAATTGTTTAAGGAAAGCGTTACTGAATGCCTCTGAGATATACATGCACACACACACACACACATACATAGAAGTATTGTACATCTATAAATATTTGTAAAACGGAAGCACACGAAACATTCATACTGCTGACTGCAGTTTCTTCAACTTCGTTTCCATATATCACAAACGTCTAAAGAAAGAGTCAATAAACCTCACATTAATGTCCTGTCTCTTCACTCACTTTTTGTTTACCTAATATATTCACTCACGTGCTGTCTACGTTTGTATCTTCACTCACTTGATGTTTGCTTTATCTTTCTATAAATATATTTAATTAGTAATTTCACTCACTTTTGTTAACTTTGTATGTTCACTCACTTGATGTTTCCTTTATCTTTCTACAAATACATTTAATTAATAATTCTACTTACTTTGTGTTTTGTGGAATTCGTTTCAATATTGTATTTTTATTTTACTTGAAGACCACTCCAGTGACCTAAGTAGTTTTATTGTCCTCCTCGAATGCGGGAGGTCGCGGGTTCGAACCCTTGTCGGGTCATATCAAAGGCTGATAGAAAAAAGAACTAACAGTTGCCTTATTCAGCATTAAGAGATTTGTGTTAGGACTTGTCGACCTGGTCTCAGCATAATGGGTGGGACAACCTGCTAAATGTATGCTGCATGGTGACCAATGCTAGACATCAGTGTAAATTGCCACAATGCTGACATGGTAGCGACATGACTGAACAATTGTCAAAGATCTAAATCACATGCACACACGCTTAGTTTTTCACCTAAAATATATATGCGACCAAGAATTAAATTATGGTTTGTTTTCTTGCATTGTGTAATTTATTGTTGCTAAAGAAGCATTTCTAGTTTGCTTTCAGAGCATTTACTGACCTTCAGTCACCTTACACTTGACATAAAACTTATTCCCTATTTTATTCTATAGGAAAGAAAATTCAAATCTCACGCACTTGATGCCCTTGTTTAAAGAGGTGGTATGGTTTATCAATAATGTCTACATATTACAAGAAAGCCTTGACACGATAGGTTCAGTTTCGCTTCACTAACTATTTATACAGTTTGTCGGATAGAATTCCACAAAACATACTTAATGTAATCAGTAGGCTCAGGTACAATCAGTTACCTGTCTACTAACACTAGGTTAGTACGAACACAGTAAATCAAAACGACGGTTCATAATAGACGAGTTACACTATCTTCTTCCTTGTCAGTCAAATTAAAGTCTCTGAGAAGAATATCACTTAATTTGTCCATCGTTCTTAAATGGCTTTATCATTCTAGGTTTTGCGCTAGAGTTGCATCTACTAAATAACATAAAAACTTACATATTTGGCTTATGTGAGGACTAATAATTGCTTCTTCTGTAAATTTTACTTCCGCTTGCAGCTTAATATGGCAGTTTCAAGATCTAGTAAAACATATCGAAGTTTGCCTGAAAAAGTGAACAATAGTGTCTGAAGTTAATCTTTCTCGCACATCAACTTTAACAAGATGTTCAGTTCAGATGCCTATCATTTAAAATATATGTTACATTTGGTTCGTGTACTGATCATTTCGTTTTGAAAGTAGAGTTAAATGCCGACTACAGAAAGAACACTTGTACGGATTGCATGCAATCGGTAAACAACGTTAGTTGTTTCATCTTTGTCATCCTCACCCCACCCAGCCCCGCCCTATTTAATCCCTGTGGACTTTATTCATACTCAGCGTTTAATTTTGAAATATCATACATTTAAACATGAAGGCAGGAAATGTTGCTGTGCATATTGAACTGTGGCCTTTATTTTGTTGTAAATGTTTTGTTATTCTACCTACGCCTTAGGTCTAATCACAACAAAGCTCGAAAACAAGTGAATTTCATTAATCCGTCAACCTATGCAAAAGCAATAGTGTGCTTACATGACATGTGCTGCATGTGAAAGGAATTGCTCTTCTCCACATCAGCCTATGAAAGGCAATAATTATTTTCCGACTTAACAAATCTATTTAGGTTAATCTCTCTGAAAAGGTTATGTCCCTAAGTGCGTATGTGTCTCTGTGCGAATGTGTGTGTGTGTGTGTGTGTGTGTGTGTGTGTGTGTAAGTGTGTGTGTTGGCTCCAATATACTAAAATGCAATACAAATCCCCATAAGTCACTACTCATTTTTTTCTTCGAGAGTTGTTCAGCGTGATTGAAAATTATTTATTGTCATCAACTAATATCACCAGGCGTCACGTAAGCAAACAGCTAAAGTCAAGGCCGTAATAATAGTTATATTTATATCACTACATAAATACTTAACTTAGTTAAATTTCTGAATCTGTATCCCATTTTGTAATACATACCTTAGATCAGCAGATATCTCTCCATTCGCTGTATTCTTTAAAACTTGATAAGTAGGGAGTAAGGAAGTAATGAACGCCAATATGCACATTGTCAATATAATGGATTTTATTGGCTACCTGTAAATACAAAAGGCATAATGTGATATGTAAAAACTTTCATTCAAATTAGATTTTTTACCTTGAAGAGGTGCGATGCATTATGTATTAATGTGTAAAGTAGACAATTTCGTATGAAAGGCGTTAGTACTTATATGGGAAACTCTAGCTACAATGGGAATGCCTGTGTTAAAGGTTGCGGGAACATCTAACGACAAGGGGAATTTAACATGGGGACTATTATTTGGGACTGTCTAGCATCAAGGGGAATTTAAGCAAAGAAAGCAAATATCTTTCCGAAACCTATGAGTGGCCCTGAAAAGGGCATTTGGGTTCTTCTGTTTCTTGCAATTCTTTAACCATCGCCTGACTTTCTCCATTATTACATTCTTCTTTGTCTTTACCTTCTCTGGAATAATGTCTGAAGTTAATCTTTCTTGCACATCAACTTCAACAAGCTGTTCAATTGAGATGCTTATTATTTAAAATATAGGTTACATATGGTTCGTGTACTGATCATTTCTTTTTGAAAGTAGATTTAAATGCCGACTACAGAAAGTACACTTGTACGGATTGCATGCTATCATTAAATTACGTTAACTGTGTTTATCATCTTTTTCATACCCCGTTCTGCCTTGCAGAGTTGATTCATACTCAGCGTTGCCTCAATGTAATGTTATGACAGATGGATGACGACACAGATTTGTGTATAAAATCCAGTTGAAACAAACTTATTTTAATTACATTTGTTTGGAAATATCATACATTCAAACATGAAGGCAAGAAATGATGATGTGCATAGTGAACTTTGGAAATGCCATTATATTGTTGTGCATGTTTTGTTATTCTACCGATGCCATAGGTATAAGCACAACAAAGCTCGAAAGCACGTGCCTTATATTAATAGGTCAACCTGTGCAGAGGTAATTGTGTGCTTGCATGACATATGCTGCATGTGAAACGAATTGCGTTTCTCCACATCAGCCTATGCGAGGCAATACTTTTTCGACTTAACAAACGTATTTAGGTTAAATTTGCTGAAAAAAGTTAAATTGGAGTGTGCGTGTGTGTGTGTGTGTGTGTGTGTGTGTGTGTGTGTGTGTTGGTGCCAATATACTGAAATACAGTACAAATCCGCATACATGAGGGTTGTTCAGCGTGAATAGCAATTATTTTATTGTAGTCGTAACTAAGACTACCAAATCACGCGGGCGAAAAGGTAAAGTCAAGGCATAATACTATACTACAATCTCATCAGGTTCCGTAGTTAAATGTCTGAATCTGTATCCCATTTTGTAATACATACCTTAGATCAGCAGATAACTCTTCATTCCCTGTATTCTTTAAAGCTTAATGAGTAAGGAATAAGGAAGTAATGAACGCTAATATTCACATTGCTAATATAATGGATTTGACTGGCTACCTGTAAATACAAAAGGCAATATGTGATATGTTAAAACTTGCATTCAAATTAAATTGTTCACCTTGAAGAGCTGCGATGCATTATGTATCAATGTATAAAGCAGACACAATTTCTTAAGCAAGGCATTAGAAGTTATGTGGGATACTGTAGCGACAATGGCAATCCCAGTGTCAAGAATTGTGGGAACATCTAGCGACAAGGGGATTTTAACATGGGGAATATTATTTGGGACTGTCTAGCAACAAGGGGAATTAAGGCAAAGAAAGCAAATATCTTTTCGAAAGCTATGAGTGGCCCTAAAAGGCATTTGCGTTCTTCTCCTATTTCTTGCACTTCTTTAACCATTGCCTGCCTTTTTCCATTTTTCCTTTCTTATTAGTCCTTACCATCTCAGGAATAGTGTCTGAAGTTAATCTTTCTTGCACATCAACTTTAAAAACTTTTCAATTGAGATTCTTATCATTTAAAATATAATTTGCATATGGTTCGACGAAACAGTTACTTGACAGAACGTTTCAAGCAAAAAGTCTGGATTGAATTGATAACTTATCATCACCTCTGGAAATAGAAAACAATAGCACAAAAATGGATACCTGGGAACGTTATTACCTTTAAAACCGCAGTTCGTACACTGCTTCATGGAATTCTATCGTATGCGTTTAGGATGAACTACCGCATCGTAAACCACATGAGTATCAAGCTTATGTCATCAACGCAAACGAGAGACATCTTCCAGGAACTCAGTGGGTAGCTGTCTACGTTTCCAAAGAGGTATGTGTGAAGTATTTTGATTCGCATTGATTGCCTCCTCTGGAAGACGATATCAATGACTTTATGAGAAGAAATGCCCAGTCAGCACGATTCAATATTTTGAAATTACAAGCCACAGAGTATATGGTGTGTAGACAATATTTTGTACATTTTCTGCATCATCGCAGTCTTGGATATTCTTTAGAACATTTACTGATTTATTTTGATAGTCACGTGTCTAGAAACGATGACAAAGTAGATCGATTCATTGTGACCATTATGTCTCTCTGTTGTCCTTAGCTAGGAAACGTATTGTACATTAATGGCCCAATGACTTCCAACAGTCGAAATCTCAATTTAATTCACAACGTTGGCAACCACGTCAAAAAAAATTTCTTTGCGAATTGAAAAAATGTTCTCTTGTTAATAAAAACAAATGTTTGTTAGTTGAAATATATTGTTTTGTTAGTTGTTTGTTATTTGAATAAACATGTGAATTTGTTTTATTAAAATAGATGCTTCTGGACTTGTTTCTATCTCTCACATCAAACTATCCCAACGTTTCCAACACTAAATCATAGAGGGATATTTTCTAACGCGTCTGAGTTTGAACCATATACAGCAGGGGTAGTTTTCAGTCTCACCATCCATTGTTTGGAAATGGAAATATATAAGATAAAGGGAAACATCAAATGAAAGGCCCACAAAAAAATAAAAAGTATCAAACATTTCTAGAACGAAGAATGACAACAATAGCAAACTAAAAACAGTTGTGCAAAATGAACAAAACAGCACCAACGATAATATTGGCAAGACCATCCAAAAATGTAGGTACCCAGAGAATACCTCTAAGAACAAAAACGACAATAATAATCAGCAAACAGGAGATAGCAACAAACAAAAGATGTATCAGCAACTTCAACAACAAAGGAAAATGGGCAGTCACCAATATCAGTACCATGCACCAGAACACACTATCTTCATAGCCAGTACAACTTCGAGACTGCTACGCATTAGTAACAGGAGCCTAGCTAATGCACTCATAAAACAACATGACGGAGAGTTTAGGAATATTAGACCGCCCAAGGATTATATCATAATACAGTGCAACACATTGAAACAAGTCTGCAAAGATATGTAAATCACAGCCACAGCATGGCTCCCAGTACAAATCACAAGGCACAAAGCCACAATCAAAAATAACAATAACAATAACAAAACAATCACAACTCAAGATAAGGATAAATCCACCCAAAGACCATATTTAGCAAACCAAGCTAAATACAAAGCAATCCTTAAACTACCTCGAACAATGGTGCGGAAAACGCAACAAAATATCGAATATGACCTCAGATTTCACAAAATAACTTGCAAAAGGGTTGTCAAATTACGAAGTCATCTAGGAATGGAAACGTCAACAATCCTACTAGAATTCTAACCACCCCCACCAGCACACGTCAGAACTGGACCACATTGAACTAAATTAAAACTACAGCAGTACATCAACAAACACCGATACTGCAATACTGGCTGTAAATCGGGTCACTTTTCTTCCCGCTGCCATTCACACCCAAGATGTGGATAATGTGGCGGCAAACACAAAGGAACATGCTTTATCAAAATACCAAAGTGTGCTAACTGTAGGGCTGATCATAAATCATATGATACCCAATGCCCCATAGCAGTACCAGAAAAAGTTATCATTCGACTAATGGATCAACAAAACATCTCCTATAATCAAGCCAAGAAACAACATATGCAAAAGGAAATCATACCTAAAGAAAAAAGGCAGAAGCACGACCCAAACCAAAAACAACTAATGAAAATAATGACAAAGATACAAGGCTAGCTTCAAATCAGGAACAAACACCTGCGAGAACGAGAAACCTAGAAACAACCGCAAACCCAGAGATATTTTCAATAGAACAACCATTGACACCTATTTAAACCAACTACAAAAATCAATCAGCAACCAAATGAGGAATGACCGAATTACTAAAAATGAATTTATTAGCATATATATGCAGCAAATACAGGACTACCTAGCATCACACCAGGGAGAGAATAAATCAACAACAAACAAAATATTAGCAACAGCATAAACAATGAATACTGGGGAAAAAAATGCTTCGGCTAACAAAACAAAAAAACAAGACCCCAGACAAGTTACTTATATGGCAATGGAATTGCAGAGGGCTAAATAAAAACCATGGAGAAATAATCGCAGCAATCCACGCAACTAACACCAAACCCAAGATCATCTGTCTTCAAGAAACTCTTAAGGAAACCGGTATAAACATTCCTAAAATAACAGGCTATCAAACTACATTCTTAAAACACAGAAGTACCGGCAAAAAAGGAGGATGCCTAGCCATATATGTACATGACATTATCACAGACGCAGTAGAGGAAGTTATTAATGTGAACTCAACAGAAACAACAATTGATTTTTAAAAAATTGTCTTCACAGTAGCAACCAAAACAATACATCTGTACAACATATATGATCCAGGACAAAATAGCCAAAACAACAACCAACTTTTTCAACAAATATTCAAGAAAAGGGGCACAAACACTATTATCTGCGGCGACTTCAATGAACATCACACAGAATGGGGTAGTGACCGCACAGATACGAGAGGGAAAAACATCATAAAATACATAACAGAAGAACAACTAGAACTTTTGAACAACAGAACCCCCACACGTATAGACCCCAGCCAAGGCTAACTCTCTACCATTGACCTCACCATTGCGACGCCTAGCCTGGCTGTAATTACCCAATGGGAAGTGATGCAACATTCTACGTTAGGCAGCGACCACTTCCCCCTATGTACCACCATATACGTCTCGTGCCCAACGGAGTTACAAAAAACACAACAAAGATGGAAACTAAAAAATGCAAACTGGAACAGCTTTAAAGACCAACTTAAATTAGTGAACCATGCGGAAATCCAAGATGAGGATACAAATAAATATTACGACAATCTCATACAAATTATAAACGAAGCGGCAAATAAGAATATACCCAAAAAAACAGGTTTCCATTATAAACAGACTGCAATCCCCTGGTGAACAGAAAATTGCAGAATTGCCATTCAGAAAAAAACAGCCTTAAATCGCTATAAACACACAAGAACCGCCTCTGACTTTCTTATATACAAGCAAACAGAAATCAACTCTATGACGGTAATAAATGAGGCAAAAAAGGACTCATGGATAAGATACTGCACAACGCTCAATCATCAAACAAATACTAACGAAATCAAGAAAGAAATAAAAGCCATGAAAGGCAGACACCCACAACTGCGCCGAAAATCCAGGGAACAGAAAACAAAATGGAAGTAGCAGAGAAGTTAGCACAAAACTTCGCTAACTCCAGCAGCGATAATAATCACAAACACGAGTTCTTACAGCAAAAATCAACATTAGAAAAAGAATTTCCCCACATTTTCAAATATCGAGACAACAGAGATTCGCCAACGCAACCAATTTGGTATAACAGGAAGAATGCACCGCTGGATAGCAAACTTCCTTACGCGAAGAACCTTTAAAACCAGAGTAAGAGAGACCTTGTCCCAAACATATACTCTGGATAATGAACCCCCAAGGAAGTGTAATTAGCCCAACCCTATTCAATCTAATGGTAAGCAATCTAACCAGCGGTCTCAAAAAATTGACCAGTTGATCTGTCATAATTTGCCGATGACAGAAGTATCTGGAAAGCAGGAAACCCCAATAGTCAAAAGAACATCACTCAAATTCAGAAAGGACTAGACATCATCGGTACATGGGCCAACAACTGGGGTTTCAACATATCGCAAATAAAAACAGTTGCCATGCTCTTCTCCCCAACTAACAAACGACCTAAATACCCTAAACTATATATATGTAACAAGATAACCGGGACGAACCACTTCGGATTAACAACAAAACACGCTTTGATGATACAGATATAAAAATTATGATTTAATGTGGCGATATATGTATATAAACAAAACAATGTAATACGTGCGTATTGTAATCCAAATATTTGATTTAATTATACATAATTACGCACAGACTAGAAGATGCAAACGACTAATACAATGATACAAATCAATGATACAATGATACAAAACAATGATACGAATCAATGATACAAGACCCAGCGAAAAAAATATACAAAAAAAAAATGAATACAGTTTACTCACGTAGTAAACAATGCAGGATTATTCATATAGTAAAAATGTATACGCTCAAATAGCGAAACTATATTGGAAAAATAATAACAGGGCAGATAACTCATCTTTCCAGTCTCAAACCATATACTGGGTTCCGCAAACCCACATTAGCCCACGGCTAACAATTTACGAATAAATATATATAATCAACTATTAGTATACAGCTCCACAGCTGGTACAATAGAACTTCACAATTTCTACAGACTCCGGACCCTCGGAATACAGCAAAACATTAGACCCTCCAGACACTCTGGTCATTTAGACAGCTCCACAGCTGAGTCACCCTTGTCACCCTTGACATTAGACACTCCGGTCGCTAGACATTAGACACTCCGGCACACTAAACAGCTCTGGACACACCAGTGCATTTAATCACAGCTCCCGACGTTTGACAGCTCCGGGCACCCCGGACGTTTAAATCCCTCGTACAAATAGCTGAAAAGATACCCGACACCGTGTACTAACCTCGATACAGATATAACGTAATGACGTTATACACGGTAAATTATCAAGACTATTATTATCATAATGACAAAATGATAGGTTCTATAGTACACCTTCCCTGTTTGATAATGCTGAATAGTAAACAAATATATTTTAACAAAATATAGCTTTACTTTACCAATTTAAATGCCTCGCGAACAAGAGTAGAAAATGCACGCATTATGCTGTGTAAAACTGTAACAAACATGCAAAGGTAAATATAGTGATACAAAAAGCTATCACTCAGCATAAAAAATGTACTTACCCCTACAGCTAAAGTTGTGCAATCCTCCCTCCCTCGGATCTATAACCCTATAGCTACAGTCCTTGAAACCAGCCGCTTGTTGACAAAACCCGTAGTAATGTAAAGACCCTTTACATATAGCAAAGTATTTATACGGATTCGTGCTCCGTATCAAGAACACTTTGCACGAGCGGCATATAGCGAATTGTACTCACGATTCCGAAGTACAACTGCCCATATATATATAAATAAAAAAATCACCCTCGGGTATCGTTGCACACGATAAACAAAACCCGAGTACATGTCTTTCCTAAATAAAAACTACAACATTCCGTGACAATACCTCCCCCCTAAAAAAAAAGTGGTATCACTTTTAGAACAATCACGGAATGTGAGGTATGAACCATTATAAAAATCCTCCAAAATTTGTAGGCTGAACGAAATGATCTGCCCACTACACCCTACTTAAAAAATCAGCCCTTACATTTTCTGAGCCTCGAATCGCCTCGATTCGGAAACAATACGGCTGCAAAGATAACGCCCAACGCATCAATCTTGCGTTGGCAACCTTCGCTTTATTCAAATATAAGAGTGGCTGATGGTCCGTTTGCAAAGTAAACTCCCTCCCAAAAAGGTACGTGTGGAATTTCCCTATTCCCCATACTAAGCCTAAGCACTCCTTTTCAATCACGGAGTAATTTCTCTCTCTAGGGAGTAATTTCCTACTTGCATAAGCAATGGGCAATTTCACACCCCCTTGCTCCTGTAGCAAAACAGCCCCAAGACCGATATCGGAAGCATCACTCCTCAGTACAAAAGGTTTTTCAAAGTCTGGCAACTTTAAAATTGGTGCACTTACCAGTTTATGTTTTAAAGCGTTAAAGGCTTTTTCCTGGCATGCACCCCATGAAACTTTATTCGGTTCCCCCTTTTTAGTCAAATCTGTTAATGGGCTTGCAATAGCTGAAAAGTTGGGGACGAATTTCCTATAAAACCCCACTAGACCTAGGAATGATCTCACTTGTTTTTTTTGTCTCTGGTCTAGGTGCATCCCTGATTGCTCCTATTTTATCTGGCTGAGGTTGCAACTGGCCTAGTCCACTTACCAGATATCCCAAACATTCTAGACTTGAATATCCTATGCTACATTTAGTAGGCCTAACTGAAAGATTTGCAGTGTGAAGTTTAATGACCAAATCCCGCAATACCCTAACATGTTCATCCCATGTATGTGTGTAAACAAAAATGTCGTCAACAAAGCTGTCGACGCTTTCCATTCCGTTTAACAGTTTACGCATAAGACGGACGCACAACGCTCCGGCATTTACTAAACCAAACGGCATGACTTTAAATTGGAAAAGTCCCTTTGGAGTCGTGAATGCCGTTAATTTGCGGGCATTATCAGAGATTGGTATCTGCCAATATCCTTTGCTCAAATTCAATTTGGAAATGTATTTGTGGCCTGCCAATTTCGAAAGTACATCTTCCATATCAGGCATTGGTTCTGCGTCAAATACGGTGACCTTGTTTAATTGTCGAAAATCGATGCAAAGCCGGTTGGTACCATCTTTCTTTTTGACTAACACCACAGGGGACGAGTATGGGGAATTTGACGGTTCGATCACATCCTGATCTAACATTTTGGTCACTTCTTCGTTGATAGTCTCGTGCATTAAAGGGTATCTTATATCCTTTAATCCTGATAGGCTCAGATGTATTCAATTTTATCTCGTGTCGAATTAGATTCGTACGGCCTGGTCTGTCCGTAAACACCTCTGGGTATGTATAAAAAACCTCCATGATTTGTGTACGCTGACCTTCCGATAAATTAGTGCATATATTTATCTGGTCAATACTTTCTTTGCCTACGTCAATAGGGTATTCAAATGGTAATCCTTTACTGGAGACTAATTCCCCTTCATCATTAGACCCATCTTCTATCACCGCTACGCATACTACATTCAAGATCCCTTTATCAATTGTTTGTCCAGGTCTCGCTATGTAGAGTTTAAGCATATTGGCATGAAACGTTTTCGATTTTCCCTCTACTTCAACGATATAATCCATTTCGCCCTTTACCTGTTTGACTTCATATGGCCCCTTCCATTGAACTAGCAGCTTGTTGTTATTCGTTGGAAGAAGCACCAACACTTGATTTCCTACGTCAAACTTTTTCCTCCGCGTTCCTCGGTTGTAATACTTTGCGTATCTACGACTTGATTTCACGAGTTCTTCTTGAGCCAGCCGACATGTACTTTCTAATCTTTCGCGCAAATCAACCACATATTGATAAGTGGTCTTAACCTCTTCGTCCACGACCTCGTCCGACCACAGTTCGCGAAGTATACGCATAGGACCACGGACTGTCCTACCGTACAATAGTTCAAACGGGGAGAAACCTAAGCTTTCCTGAGGAACCTCACGATATGCGAACAGAAGGGCATTCAGATATCTATCCCAATCCTTCGGTCTTTCCGTACACATCCTCCGCAACATTTGCTTCCGTGTCCCGTTGAATTTCTCGACCAACCCGTTGCACATAGGATGGTAGGGTGTTGTACGTAATTGTTTAAGGGATAGCAACCTACTAATTTCTGCCATGAGATCTGAGGTAAATTGTACTCCACAATCTGTAAGAACTTCCTCTGGCACTCCGACCCTGCTGAACATGTCTACGAGCGCTTCAGCTACACGTTCGGTTTCAATTGATGGCAGAGCTGTGGCTTCGGGATATCTGGTAGCGTAATCTACCAGCGTCAAAATGTATCGGTTTTTTCGATCTGTATGTGGAAATTTTGGTCCTACAATGTCGATGGCTACTCTTTTGAACGGAGTATCTATCAACGGCATCTGACCCAACGGTACTCTAGTTACCCTACCTTTAGGGGTAGTCTTCTGGCAAATGTCGCACGAGCGACAGAACCGCGCTACATCGCTGTTGACACCAGGCCAATAAAATTCTCTTAATACCCTATCCGTTGTTTTCTTTATGCCTAAATGACCCGCCATACTCTACTCGTGCGCGACCTTGAGTACATGTGACCTCAAATTCTGGGGAACCACTAGTTGCAGGAACTTCCTGTCTGATGTAGAATATTCTCTGTACATTAAACCCTTTCGAGTAAGGAATTTAGAGGAACCCCCGTTCTTACACTTTTTCACTGTACCCGTTAATATTTTCTCTGAAATTGCACGTAAAGACTCGTCACGTTTTTGCTCATTTCGAAATTCTTCGCGGGAGATATCAGTAATGGCTTCTGGTACTTTCAATTTACGTAATGGTTTATTTTGCTCCTTAATTTGAGCTCTAGTTTGTACCGCTTGGATGATAGGAAATCTGAAATCTTCTATGGTTGGAAGTCTCGAACCCGGTGCATTGCCAATAGTAAGTTCATATATCGGGTTGGCTATGCACAAAGCTTCCACGGTCCTTGTCAAAAAAGGTGTTTCTACTATTATCCTGGCGACTGGAACATGGCCGATTGTCTGGTCAAGTAACATGCAAGGTGATTTAAACCCAAGCAATTGATCATCGCGGACTAAGCTCCGTTTCACGACTACAGTAGTGCATCCAGTGTCTCGTAAAACTGTGACCTCTTGTCCGTTGACAATGCCGTTTGCGATCGGCACCCGTGCCTCTGGAAAAATACAAGTACCGATTGATTGGATTGCATCGCAATTGGTCTCTAAACGCGTCACCGGTTCGCGTACTGCTTCCCGCTTAGCTTGCTGGGAAACATCTAGTTTTCTGTTTACCGACCTTCTGCCTCTAATGGCTACCGCGACTTTCTGGACTGGTCCCTTCCGCTTGGGACACTAATGGGAGTTATGACCCACTTCCTTGCAAATGAAACATTTCGCGTCACTCTGCTTGCCCTGGTTACGCCCACCTGATTTATCAGGTTCCCTGGGTTTTCTGTCTTTGACCTGATTCCCCCCTTGGATATCTCGCGTGACGACATTCTGCGAACCTCCCCGGGCTTCAGCGAACAAATCCGCCTGTGTGGCCATATCATGTATATTTGTGAAGGACCTTTCCTTCAAAAATAAATATAGCTCCTTACCACATGTTGTTAACAATTGGTCACGAAGCAAGAAATCAACAAGACCCTCAAATGTCTTGACGACTTTACCACATTCCACCCATCGCTGCAAGTAATTATAAGTCCTACTGACGAACTGGGTGAATGTTTCGCTTCTCTCGGGTTTGCTATATTTAAATTTCTTGCGAAACCGTTGCTCAGTTAGTTCATATTTCTTGAGAAGTGCCTCTTTCAACACGGGGTAATTGAGCGAATTGGCCGTGGATAAACGCGAATACACGTCTAACGCTTTACCTTTCAGTAACGCGCTAAGGTGAAGCGGCCAATCGTCTTTCTTCCATTTTTGTACCGTAGCATACCTCTCGAACCTATTTAGATAACTATCCATATTATCTTTATCGTCTTCAAATGGGGGCAATTTTGGACCCCTCAGTTTAACATCATGTTCCCCCTCTTTTTGAGCTTGCAATAACTCAGAATTCCTTTGATGCTCCCTCTGCCTATTCCTATCTTCTATCTCCAAAGTTTCTAACCTTACCTGTTTTTCCCTTTCTATCTTCTCCCTCTCTGCTTCCCTTTCCCATTCTATCCTTTCCTTTTCTGCCTGTTTTTCTAGTTCTATCTTTTCTTTTTTAAAAGCCATTCTCATTTCTTCTGCTTGTTTTTCTAATTCTATCTTCCCTTTCTCTAATTCTAGCATTTCCCTCTTGGTTTCCCTTTCTAATTCTATCCTTTCCTTTTCTGCCTGTTTTTCTAGTTCTATCCTTTCCTTTTCTAATTCCCTCTCCTTTATTCTTTGGTCCCTCTCCCTAGCCTGTTCCTCACGAACGAAATTTCTAAGGGACTCCCCATCATAACCGAACTGTTTCCCCAATTCTACCAGTTCTTTCATAGAAGACATTTCAGAAGTTTGGCAGTGACCAACCTTAAAGTCCAGGCTTAACAAAACACGCAATTACCAGTAAACCGTATTTCCCTTCTCAGAATTGCAACACAATTATTAAATAAATACAAAGAAATAAAATAACATTAGATACCTACCTAACCCCTCTATACTTTATCAAGCGAGTCTGAAAGACAAAAACCTACAAACCAATTTCAGTGCTCTGTTAAATCCGAAATGATCCCACTTCTGACACCATTTGTAACAAGATAACCGGGACGGACCACTTCGGATTAACAACAAAACACGCTTTGATACAGATATAAAAATTATGATTTAATGTGGCGATATATGTATATAAACAAAACAATGTAATACGTGCGTATTGTAATCCCAATATTGGATTTAATTATACATAATTACGCACAGACTAGAAGATGCAAACGACTCATACAATGATACAAATCAATGATACAATGATACAAAACAATGATACGAATCAATGATACAAGACCCAGCGAAAAAAATATACAAAAAAAAATGAATACAGTTTACTCACGTAGTAAACAATGCAGGATTACTCATAAAGTAAAAATGTATACGCTCAAATAGCGAAACTATATTGGAAAAATAATAACAGGGCAGATAACTTATCTTTCCAGTCTCAAACCATATACTGGGTTCCGCAAACTCACATTAGCCCACGGCTAACAATTTACGAATAAATATATATAATCAATTATTAGTATACAGCTCCACAGCTGGTACAATAGAACTTCACAATTTCTACAGACTCCGGACCCTCGGAAAACAGCGAAACATTAGACCCTCCAGACACTCTGGTCATTTAGACAGCTCCACAGCTGAGTCACCCTTGTCACCCTTGACATTAGACACTCCGGACGCTAGACATTAGACACTCCGGCACACTAAACAGCTCTGGACACACCAGTGCATTTAATCACAGCTCCCGACGTTTGACAGCTCCGGGCACCCCGGACGTTTAAATCCCTCGTACAAATAGCTAAAAAGATACCCGACACCGTGTACTAACCTTGATACAGACATAACGTAATGACGTTATACACGGTAAATTATCAAGACTATTATTATCATAATGACAAAATGATAGGTTCTATAGTACACCTTCCCTGTTTGATAATGCTGAATAGTAAACAAATATATTTTAACAAAATATAGCTTTACTTTACCAATTTAAATGCCTCGCGAACAAGAGTAGAAAATGCACGCATTATGCTGTGTAAAACTATATAACAAACATGCAAAGGTAAATATAGTGATACAAAAAGCTATCACTCAGTATCAAAAATGTACTTACCCCTACAGCTAAAGTTGTGCAATCCTCCCTCCCTCGGATCTATAACCCTATAGCTACAGTCCTTGAAACCAGCCGCTTGTTGACAAAACCCGTAGTAATGTAAAGACCCTTTACATATAGCAAAGTATTTATACGGATTCGTGCTCCGTATCAAGAACACTTTGCACGAGCGGCATATAGCGAATTGTACTCACGATTCCGAAGTACAACTACCCATATATATATAAATAAAAAAACCACCCTCGGGTATCGTTGCACACGATAAACAAAACCCGAGTACATGTCTTTCCTAAATAAAAACTACAACATTCCGTGACAATATACAGAATCCGCCCATCCAATTCCAAAACGAGACCTACTTCCTGAGAATGCTACTAAATGAAACAATCAACTGGAAACCACACATACAACAAAATATTTAAAAATGTCAAAAAGATCTAAACATACTTAAAAACATCAAAGGCACTACATGGGGAGCTGATCACAAAACTATGCTAATGATCTACAAATCTTTAATCCGAGCTAAGATAGACTATGGCTGCCAGATCTATTCCTCAGCCAACAAGGAAACACTTAGACAACTAGACAGATTTCAATATAAGCACTTAGACTCTGCACCGGTGCATTACCGAACACCTCCCTAGAAGAACTACAAATCTTCGCATGTGAACCACCATTACTGAGAAGAGAAGAACACATACTTTGATACGCCTGTATAATCTCAATAAATAAGGAGATCAATTCCACCAGAAAAATAATAAGTAAATATCAAACCATCTTTAGCTCAAGACTGGTACCATATCCTCCAGCAGCTAACCAAATACGCACACTCTGCATAGAACTCAATCAAATAGAACTCCAAGCAGAACAACTACTTATCAAGGAACCCACACCTTGGAGAAATAACCAACCTAACATCAACCTAACAGCACTCCAACTGGTGCATAAGCGCGACAAACACAATATCACATTAACGCAAGTACAAAGTCTCGTCAACAACAACTATGATGGATATGTAAAATTCTATACTGACGGCTCAAAATCTAAAGAACTACATAGAACGGCTGCAGCGGTAGTGATCCCAGAACATCAGACCACATTTACGACAAGACTACCAGATGACTGTTCCATATATACCACGGAATTCTGGGTCATCAACCGAGCCCTAAAATGGATAGTAACACAAAATCAAAAACAGTACGTCATCATAAGAGACTCACTTAGTGTACTTGAACGTATTGAGACAGGTAATTCAAAAAGCAGACAAAACCTTCTAAAGGACACTATGCTGACCATCAGGGAAGCAGATAAATCACACCAAACCATACACTTCTTGTGGGTGCCATCTCACATCAATTTGCCTGGAGAAAAAAAAGCAGACCAAGCAGCAAAAAGCAGTCTGATGAAAGACCAAATTGAACCCGTACAGGAACTATATAGTAAAGTCAGGGACAGAATTAATAATAAATGGCAACAACAATGGGAAAACTCCACAAAGGGTAGACATCTATACCAGCTACAAAAAGAGGTCACTAGAACACAACGTTTGCCAAGAAGCCTGGCAACCATTGATATTAGAATCATCAACAGAATCAGAACAGGTAAAACACTACTAAATGGCAGCTTTATGAAACATATAAGTACAGGAACCACGCCGGATAAATGTCCACACTGTCCAGAAACTACTGAAACATTGGAACATGTATTCAACATATGTCACAAATACCATCGACAACGTACCGTCCTCCTTCTACAACAAAGAAAACATGACTCAGTTACATCATTCCCCCACATTCTAGATAAAGGGTATAACAAAAACGTAAATACTACCTATATACATATACTTAATTACCTAAAATCAATAGACATAAAACACAAAATATAAATATCAAAACCATCAAATAAATAAATAAACATAAACATAGCCATAGAGTTAATATTTATCAATCAAGGGGCCATAGCAGATAATAATACCCCTAGCTCAAAAGCAGTCCCACGTAACAATGCCTTAAATAAATAGACAAAAAATAAATATTATAACTACCAAATATATAAATAATTAACGAGGCCATATCGGTTAAAGGGGCCAGAGCGGATAGTAATACAGCTAGTTTAAAAAAGCAAAACCATTTAACATTACCCTAAAATAAATATATATAAAAAAGAGAGAAGGGGAAATAATGGGAAAGGGGGGAATAATATAAACATTGTAATGCTAGGAAAAAAGGAAGAAAGAGAAGAAAGCGAAGAAAGAGAAGGGGAAACAAAAAAAGGAGAACATTACACTAAGTAGTGGCACAATGTAGGTACAGTAAAACCAGTCAAACGACATGTGGCAAGATAAATACAAGTGTGATGAGAACACTGGGATCAAATAGTGAAAGCTCAAGGAAATATAACACCAACCAACCGACAATAAAAAGTAAAAAGAAAGGAAAAAGAAGGAGGGAAGAAGGAAAAAGAAAGAAAGAGGGAAGAAGGGAGTAAGAATAAAGTGGGAAAGAGAAAATGGAAAAGAATAGAAAAAGAAGAAGGAAGAAATGAAATAACACCAAACACACCCCACTCCAACTCTAATTTTTTTAAAATTTGTTTTTTGTTATATTTTTTTATTATTTTTTTCTTTATTTATTTTTTTTTCCTTTCCCAGGGTTCTCAATTGCTGCGAGAACCCGTTTCGAACAATCTCTTTCTCGAAATCTAACTTGATCAATTTTGACCACCGCTCAAAATTAACAAGCTAAAATACCTAACAGTGACTACACTCATTTATGTCGCTAAGACATTTTAGCAATTAAATTTGTTAAGGACCTACAACATGTACACTATATACTAGAAATATATTTATTGATAGGAAAGATGAAACATTCTATGACTATATGGATTTGTTATAATTGCACAGGTGGCTTACACATTATTGATATTTTTCTGTCCATAGTAAAACTGGATTAGATTAGAAATAAGTGCGACCCGGGCGTTTCAAGCGTAACAAATGGCAACATCCAGGAGTGTGGAGAAACAGAACTAGGCTAACCTGATTGTCGACGAAAACATGGCTGATCCATTGGACTTTATCTACTTTTACGTAACACGGGTTCTAATTAGATGTTGGAAATCTTCATTTCAAGCTCGGCCTATTCTCACACTGATGTAAAGTACAACTAAACTGTTTGGCAATTCACTAATTACACATATACTAAATACTTCATTTTAGAAGTAATAAGATATCAAATCGATTGGATTCTGTTTTTAACTAGAGTGAAACAATTTGACAAACTAGCTTTCCTAAATCGGGTGCCTTCCTGCTTTGCCATGACCCGACATGTTACTCTAAGGCGAGACTGCCATTCAACGCGGGTGACGGGGAGACTGCGATAACACAACCTAGTGTAGTCAAAGTTACCTTTGGTCCCGACCAATTAAATCGCTCTACCATCGGGCATTAACCGGTCGTGAAAGCACATAGTTGCACATGCGACCTTAATTCATATAAAAAAGTCTGGCTACCTATCGTCGGTGCATCAACCCAAAAAGATGAGTAGACTACACAAATAGGATGAACTCCAAATGCACCTGGAGCATGCTAGTCGCCTGGTTGATGAACTGACCATGGAGCCAGGATTAAAGAAGATGAGGAGAGACAAAAGAAAGAAGAGAAAATAAAAAGAACAATTTTCCCTCACCTTATTACGAGACAGATCAATAAAGTCACACCCATGGTGAGGACACCTCCACAGGCACCACAACCGCAACAGCCACAACAACCGCTACCAGTACAAGTTCGTGTGGTTGATAACAGGAAATCACAATAACCACGCATATGGCATAAGAGAAAAGTAAATACTGGGAGAGTGATGCTACTCATCTACCCTCTGCGCTCCCAACAGAAAAACTAAATAGGGAGAATGATTGGAGTAGGAGATGTGTGTGTGGGGCTAGACCTGAAAGATAGCAGCATTAGCCAGGTGTATTTTTTTATAGTTTAAACAAACACAGCCCTTCTCAGGGCTACCCAATACTCCAGAAAAGAGACTATTCAAGTTGTCAGTTTTATAAATGAGTAGTGTAAATATAAACACTCACTTTTGTGTTAATATGTGTGTGTGTGTGTGTGTGTGTGTGCGTGTGTGTTTTGCTATACTTGCGAGGACTTGAGTTGTGTTGCACACCAACATCTCGAGGACTGTACTACATTTCGAGGACATACACACCAGTCCTCGAAATGTTTTGTCGGAAAATGGTTGAGAATGATCAAATGATACCAACCACGTGTTTTTGTAAAAGTCCTCACAAAGTCGGTAAGGTTTTACATACAGTCACACTCCGTGTGTAACAGTCACACAATTTGTAGCCTTCCTTTTTCGCTTGACTAGTGTGCAAACTATTAGCCAATCAGAATGCGTGTGATTTCAGACTGTCATCCAATCAGAATATCGCTGCTTTGCAGTGTCACTGTAAATTTAATGTACAGATAAATGCGACGTTAAAAAATAATTAATAGTTTTAAACAAATAATTTTGTAACAGTGGCAAACTGGCGATGCCAGAATAAAGTGCGATATTTTTAGCCCGGGGCGTCCGTTTGTGTGGTGTTTTGGCGCGTTTTTGTTTAACCGCGTACATTGATTCCATTCCTGCAAGAGTTAGCCTAATACACTAAATTCTTGGAAGATGGCAAGACATGCTGGATCAAACTGGTAAGTAACAAAACAATTCTTTTTCAAATTATTAACTGTATTTCTCTAAAACAGCTTCTAGATTTTATATTCGTTATTATTTGTGACAACATGGTCTTACCCCATTTCCACGAATGAGCTTATCTTGATGATCATACACATTTTCTAGTTCTAATAAAGACAATTTAATAGATATACCAGATCAAATTGTAGATAATACTTAGATAATTTCTCGAAAACAACTATTTACTACTGTACTTTTTTCATTTACGAAAAGCTGATGAACACATTTCGCAACGGTGCATACAATTACCGGAATGCAATAACGTGTACAGTAGTATAACATTGCTGAAATTTGTTAAATTTGCGACATTTTTGAAAGAAAATAACATTTACTATTAATAGTGCCTAATACAGTTGTTACATAGTTTTAATGTTTAATCTATTGCAAACAAAAGCATATTAGTAATGATTTTATTAATAAGTGTTCTCGTCACTCGGAACGTTTTATCTATCATCGTTTACAATTGTATATAAAGTTCACGTATCTTGTCATGAACTATTCTTATTTACCGTTATCTGATATTTTGATTAACTTCTAAATGGTAAGATTACAAAACAATAGACACCGAACAGTTTACAACAAACCGTATTCGTATTTGATGCAAAACAATACTGCACAAGTTTTGATAGTTACCCCATGCACGAGCACAGCAGGATCAGATGAAGTGTTGGGGAAGGGTTTTCCAAATTTACAAAAGGGTCTCAACTTGTGTGACTCTTTACCTAAAGTGCCTATTACCCAATAAACATGAGCAAGAATATAACTAGCCAAATTTCAAGTGACAAGTAACTGTACATATACTTTGGGTTTTTTTGGCTGAGGGGAATGTTGGTAGATGTCCTGTTGAGGTCTCTGTAATATCTTGTACCATTTCTTTTGATATCCAATCATAGTATTATTGATGTGTGATTTAAACTTGAGATTTGTATTATAAAAATGAAACATGTCATTATTTTCTTATTTTAAATAAATTTATCTTGTGATGAATTTAATAACAAAGACAAAATATGCAGGTCAGAAAAAACAATCTTGCCTCATTGAATGGCCAGTCCTGTGCGGTAAACATAGTTACTATTGAATAAGTATGCATGTTCAGCCTCGTGATGTAAGTCATTATGGGATTTGAAAATTCAGAATGGGCGTTTTTTTAACAACAATTAATGGCATTCAACTGGTATTCAGTTGTCTACACCTTAGACTGTGTAAGGTGGTTTAGATTTTCTTTGAATAAAAACTAAAAGTATACAAATTACAAATAAAATAAGTCTAAAAACCTTCTCTAAACATAATATGTGAGACATTTTTCTTTTACCGCTATGTGTTTTGGTCTTTCCTTGGATGGTCCTCATCCTTCAGTCATTCAAATTTCAGTCAGTAAAACTTTTGTATTATTGACTGCACCATGATAATTTGAGCTAGATTAACCTGGAATAAATCCAAGTTATTCCCAAGCTGGCAGTGACATTATATATACTTTAAAAAGCTATTAATATTTCATGGTGTTACCTATTAGATAAAAAAAGTAGACAAAAAAAAACCACCTGACAATATAATATTGCTGATGATATCTTTGCTCTTCTTGTATACAAATTTCTGGTGAACCTTGGTGAAAATCTTTGCAATAATCATTTCATGAATTCCTATATTTTGTTTCAAGGGGACACAAAAAACTCCCGCATAGTGAAATAGGTAAAGCATTGGAATCATGCAAGGTCGGCATAGACCCAGATGGATTTGTGGTGAAATATATAGATGACTATATAGGTGTGTAATTAATATAATTGTACAACATTAAATAAATGGTTTTGTTATGTTGAGTAGGTACAGTTGTTTAAAACATTTTTATGATATTACAACTCAAACATCTGTTTGAGGTTTGTTATTTGTTAATTTGCGTTATTTGTTAACTTTCTTGATGATTGTATTTTGTGATTGATTTTGGGAAATGCATTATACATACCGGTAGTTCATATTATTCAGTGAATATGGATTAAATATTAGGATTAATATCAATGAAGTTATTTTTATAAATAAATAAAAAATTAGTCTAGTACATTGGGTTTTAATTTTGGAAACTCTTAGACTTCTTTGCAACATTAATGTTTCCAAAAGGAACTGACCTACATTCTGGCTCTAATATTGTGTCTTAGCTTTACATATTAATGTAGGTTATTTGAAAAATTACTCATTCCTATTTTACTATCTATGGTGGAATCGGTTTTATTGCCATGTTCTGTTGTTAGTTTTGGTGCATGTAGCTTTTGAAATGATGTACTGGCATTACAAAGTGTTAAATTATCTTGGGCTAAAACATTAATTTGTACTTTTAGTGAATTCAGACAAGGACATCTTGGAGTTTTTTTATTACTGGCACATCAGTCAGTTAGAGACAACAGGAATTCAATTAGAACTTTATTATTTAGGACTTGCGATAAAACTTTTTGGACTCTTTCAGAATTAATTTATTTTTAAATTGACTTCATGATTTCATAGGTTTGCTGAGTTTTACAAAGGTTGTTTTGATCATTTTTGTTAGTTTAAGGCCATCAAGCCATTACTAAACATTATTTCTGATTTCCAAACTTTTTGTCTTGTTTAAAAGTTTACTTCATTTTAGACTTTTATTTGAATTGTTTTATTTGTGCTTACAACCCTCCTACAAAATGGTTCTGAATTCATTTACTATTCGTGTTGATCACAAGAATGTGTATGGAGATATCATGTCTTAGTTAATGGAAAATGATATCCCAAAAGTAAACAGGTCATATCTAAACTGATTACTAAGTTTTTATTTATTGAGTACCATCTTTGTATGTCACAATTTGAAAGTGCATGTAATACTATATTTAGTAATTAGTTTATCTTTTCTTTCATCTAGTCCCCCTGTATTTGTACAGTAATTTGTATCTGTATTTTATAATTGAAAGATGCAGTAATGAGTTTATCGGGGACTAATATACAAAAGTGACTGGAAACTCAATACAACCGCAACAATTTATATCCTATGTTTGTTCTACTATGCACAAAAGTTTGCCAATAGCCTGCGTGATTCGGAGATCAGAAGATGAAAAAATGTTGTGCATTCTAAGTACCTCAGAAACATTTATATCCATAGGACAACCTATTTGAAGATTTTAGTTGCCATTTCAAAGTTTACATTGATAAGCCCAGTACTTTGGTTGCCATGTAAATTGAAAACAAATGAATGTGAAGTTTATAGTAGAAATTTGACTTTGACATTTAGTTGAGATAAATTAGAGAATAATTAAAAACTGCAAATGATTTTTTTTATAGTACATTACATACAACTGTCTTCAGCCTCAGTAATAATCTACACAAGTCTCAGGCAAGTCATTGGGTGAACATGGAACATCACTATATACCTGGCCTTCAATTTGCATCATTTTCTTCAGATGATAAGTCATATCAATAAGTCTTGGGCACATCCACATTCTATATAGTGTACTGGACATCAATTGTACTGCCAAATGACTTGTTTTTGTTCTATCTCTGCATTATGTTTAGTGTTATTCACTGCATCATAATGGATTGTACAGTTATTTAAAATAATTATTAAGCATTTCATGTGACAGATTGACTTTGTTAGTGGCCATGATTTGCCTTTGTTAACTGAGACATGCGATACATTCTTTAGATCGCAGGATCGCAGTGTTTGATGCAAAGAGTGTAAAGAAAGATGAATACATTTTACAATATCAGGGACAACGTATTTTGTACAAAGAAGGTTACCAGAGAGAAACGCTATATCGTGAAAAATCAGCTGCGAGTTTCCTGTTGTTTTGTTTAGATACAAGGAGAAGACAGTATGGTATGTGTACTTTATAGTGCATTGATGTAATCAAAATGACAAGTACACCACTCCCTCGATAACTCTAGATTACTCTTACAACTCAGTGTACCTAATTACCTGCCGGCTTTGTTTTGATTAAAAGTGTTATTTTGCAATAAAATTAAAGATGCCCAAAATGTTGACTACATAAAGATCATGCAGTTGAGAAATCTGAGGGATATTGCTTGGCGCAAGAAATCAAAGAGTAAATCACCCCCCCCCAAAAAAAAAAACAAATGATTATTTCAAACAAAAGTGAATTGTAATTTGTCAAGCGTTTCACAAACTGCATGTTATATCGTGTTCTAAATTACGCTGTTTTAAATTTATAGACCCATTAAATCTATTTATGTAATGATTAACATTTGTTTATTTTTGTTTTTGTTTTTACTCTACAAAGTATCCAGTTCAACAAAGAATTAGTGACGTACACAATGTGTAAAGTGGTACACGTCAAGCGAATGGAAACCATGTGGAATAATGTTTTTGACAATCTGAATATATTGTAATTTATCCTGAAATTAAAGTTAATCTATGAGGAAAAAATTAACAAACTGCACAGTTATGAAGAGATATTTATTCACAGTTAATCTCAACACGATTATTAGTTGTGTATTCAACACTATAATCTGCCAAACAACCAACCTCTCTTTTGTGTTTATGTTCATCCCTGTATTGATTTTTTTTATAGGTCCCTCGATGACTCTTCTCACTTATAGTGTCATCAATGATTTTTAAACCCTGATGTGCGCGAGTTGATAAGAGAGAGGTGTACATTGATTTATTTTAAGGATATAATTTTTTTGGTATTTCTGTATATCATTGAACTGTCACACCTCGAGTAAATAATACATTGAGGTATACTTCTTGGAAGTACACTGTCATTTTCTTTCGCCTGCAAGCTAGTTGAAAAACTGTACAGCTGAACCAAAACCGATTTAGCATTAGGCACCGTGGGTAGTTAACCTAATTGATCTGATGTGCTTTTGACAGTCTTAGAAAATATCAAAGCAAACTGTTAGTGATCTTTTATAAGCAGTAGTAATTATTATCATTAAAGGCTAATTTACTGTTTATCCATGACATAACTTTTGCATTTTGAAGCTTTCTAATGTAATTCCAATACTTGACACTTTTCTTAATAAGTTTTCTTGTGTTTGACCTGTTTATACTATTCATTTATTATGTGCATTGACTACAGACGTTATTAGAGGATATTTTTACATCTTTATCCTATTTCTACTGTGTTGATGCAACAAATGAAAAATTCTCCATTGGAAGAATGGTAAAAAAGGGAGTTGGAGCCATGGCAAATGCAAGGATTGGCATTGTACCTTTGGATGGGTGTCCGCATCTTTGCATGTTTTCAGTGAGAGATATTTCCCCAGGGGAAGAAATTCTATATAGTTATGACGTCCTAGGACTGCCATGGAGAAGGTAATTTTTACAGTTTTGTTGCATTTAAATGACATTGTCACAGAGTTAACATTTTGATTGTAATCTGAGTTTCACTTACAACAATGCTTAAACTTTACCAGTATGTATTATGTAATGCAATTCACTTTTTCAGATTCTTTAGTTGTTTTTTTTTGTAATCTGATGTAATTCATTTTCATAGGTCTCCAATACAACAAATATACAATAATTAACTCAGATTAATATATCTTGCATTTAATTCATGAAGGAAAGAAAATCGAAAGCTGCTTTGAGATATCTTTGGTATCTTAATTTTCTGCATTCAGTATATTTGTTATGTTAGGATGTGGTGTCACTAGTATCAAACTGAGTATAATTAATGAAGACACTTTCATTAGGAACTTTTGTAAAAATAACATTTTTTTTTATCATCTTGCTACACTTTTATTTAATTGCAAGAAATACTTGGGGGTGGGGTGGGGGTCTGCACAATTTAGATTTCTTCTTCTTCATCCCATGTTCCATTATTGTTAGTTTGAATAGGCTAAGGACACGCAGTCAGGTATGTTTAAGCACGAAAACCAATGACACATAACATAAACTACTCATGAATTCTGTGATCTGTCAGTGTCAGTTTTTTGTGTAGTCCTTGTTTTCAACTGCTGTGCAGATGTAATTGACTTGTAATTTCCAACTTGTAATGTCTGCTGTTTATTCCAACACTTATTGTTTTGATATAGTCAATACATAGGTATGTAATTTTAAAGCTAGGCACACAAAAGTTTGGTCAGTTGCCCAGTTTGTGTAGATTGTTCCAGAACATTTAGAAATATGAACTGAAATGGATTGCTAATTATTTTTAAAAATTTTTTGCTGCTGCATGGATGTTAGAAGCAGAATGTAGTATTTATATGTTAATGTCACAATTCTGACCTCCAATATGGCTGCCAGATGAACAGGAGTGTCAATGTAATATTATCCAGAATGCCTGCCCATGCATTTGGGTTTAAATTCTTATTTTTTGTTGCTTATTCAACTGATGGCCCATCTTAAATGACATTAATCTAATTGACTATAAAATGTCTGTAAACTTGAACAGTGAAATTGCCTAATTTGACATTAAAATGTTGCCATAATTTCTTTATAGCTCATGTATTCAAAAGATTTTAACGTTTTCTGTACATATTTATTTGCTTGTATGCTGGTGTTTGCACAAAAGAGAAATATATATCGAATTCATGTCTCACCTGTGCATCATCATTCTTGTCTTGTGTTCAGCTTAGTTTAGAGAATTTCATTGACATGCTGTTTGATATATATGATAAATAACATGTAGACTCTTTAAATTAACGATAATAAACAAAGCATGAACGTATCTCGTAGATATGTTAGAAAAAAACCTTGCAAACATTTTCAACAATAAACAAGATATGTAATACATTTTTCCGCATGAAACATAATTAGAGACTGCACCGATAGAAATATATTTTGACAAAACCACAAGATTTTCATATAAAAATAAAATAAATTACTGTTAATGCTAATATCTGTACTATAAAGATTCTTTAATAAAATCAGTGATCCCAAAACATTAACTTTATGTTTCAGTATATGTAATTATTTTTTTGTTAATGGCAACGTAATCTTTTTGTGAATTGATGTGTACCTAGAGAAGTTTAACAATTAAACTTGTTTCTTTCTTTTACTGGGTAGAGTTCAGATACTATCTGGCCGTAATGCTGAGGTTAAATACCTAATGTTTACTGGGTTTGTAGATGATATGCACTTGTAGCTGTTGCTGTTAAAGCAAACTAAATAGTATGTTACACTAATATATTTGTTAGTGTGAAATCAAGATTCTAAATTTAATGTTTCCTATTGGCAGTATTGGTTTCTTTACATTGCTTATATCGTAAATATTTGAATAATTCCTAGTTAAAATAGTATCAATGTCTGGTGAATATAACATCCAAAATGAAGAGGGAATATTTTTTTGTAGATAAAAGCTGCAAATCAATTCTCAAAGCAGAGAAGAAGAAAACGGCAAGGGTACTGTGGTCCCTGGAGGAGAAGGCAGCTGTCGAAAGACAACAGGGACAGTTCATTAGAACGGCTTCACTGCCAGGAAAAGCAGCCAGTGAGGAGGCCAAGAGAAAGGAGCCTATTCTAGCAAGGCGTCCATGGATCCAAAGCAAATTTTTTATAAATATTTCTAAATGTAAACCTTTAATGTTAAAGGTAAAGAACTAAGAATTTCACAGAGATACTACATATTTGCTGGCCTATAAGTCCATAATGTTGGATCATAAAGTCTGGTCTTTGTCTTACACTCTTAATTAAGTTGTATATGGAATTTGCCATTCAATTCATTTTTCATTCAAAAAGTTAGAAGCCAATATTAGAAGGATTTCAAAATATATACATGTGTTTAAGTATTAAATTCTGGTGCATCTTATGTAATTGTGCAAAAGCAGCATGTACTAATAATTTGATTACATATAATAGATATGTTAGAAAATGAATATCCATGACGAAGATGGGTATTCAATCCATTTCTATTGTACCTTGTGATATAACATGTACTGATATGAGAAGTTTCTAGAGAATTTTAAACTGTATTAAAAGTTAAATGACAATAGTGATCATACTCCTGTATAAAGGCAATGCACCACTGGATATCACTATGTCAACAATTCCTTTTTGTCTAAATTGTGGTATCCATTGTTTCAAAACAAAATTGCTTTGCAGTGTTAATTACATGCTAATCAAATATACTAATGCTTGGTAAGGTCATTCTAGTTGAAACCTGTGTGAGCTTAATGTTCGGCAGACCAGATCAAATTGGTACCTACCCATAGGATATTGTGAATATGGTACCAATTATCACCATTTTCACAATTTGCAAGCCTGGAGGGTTGGCAGCTATGCATACAGTGTAAAATTCCCGAAAACAAAAGTTGCTGTAGTACATTTCACGCAGCATCTTAAATTTTATCCTATCTGTAACTCAGTAAATTGTCAGGTCATTTGTGGCTAATAGTATCAGTATTGTTTTAGATATTTGTTGTGAAGCTACATTTAATTGTACTGACCTGTAAATTTGTGGAGTTAAAGCTTGGATAAAATTCATGATGCGTGTGTCAAACTGACAAAAAACAGTTTAGGTATT
The DNA here is from genome assembly GCA_029339505.1 of Unio delphinus. Taxonomy (NCBI): domain Eukaryota; kingdom Metazoa; phylum Mollusca; class Bivalvia; order Unionida; family Unionidae; genus Unio; species Unio delphinus. The sequence goes on from JAQISU010000115.1 coordinate 20,879,551, forward strand.
GCTTTAGCCTCGTCTTATACTTGGCATCTACTTGTTTATGAATGAAGGACAAAAACTGGCTAAGTTGACGTATAGGCCAACAAATAGGGTAGATTCTCCAGTTGTGTTTATGATGTGTTCTCAGATTTCAGTTTGGTCATTTAATTAATTTGCATCCAGGCCCAGACATGATTTTTCTCCGCTTTAAAACGGAATTCCGCTTTTCTCCTGACTTGAATCCGATGTTTTTTAATATAGTCCGTTTTTAAAAAAAAATAATGTCCGATCCGTTTTTTTTCCCCCGGTTTTTAACCGTTCTTTACAGTCTCATTCCGCAACAACCCTTGTAACGTATTCAATCCATATATTAGTTAGCCCGTGACTCTCTTAAAGAGTATTCTGATTGGTCAAAAGTTTAAATTCATCCAATGAATCTTCGTGTAAAGGAAATTGATGGTAATAGAAAGTAGAAGCGTGCTCGCAAACAAAAATGGCGTCCTTAGTTGTTGAGATAGACAATGATACGAAATGTTTAATAAAGGTTTTTAAAAAACGGAAGGAAATGGCTGGAGATAATAGTCGACGGAAATTTAGTTGGTCAGTTTATAAGAAAACTGAATGCTCGAGGACTGGCATTTTGTGCCTACTGCAATATATACACTACAGAAGTCGTGGTTGAAGTTGCATACGGAAAAAAAATGAAGTCCTCTGTAAGAATATGTGCACTGCATGTCGCCAATACAAGCTAGAGCTGGAAATGAGAAAGGCTCTCGTTGAGAAGGAAACGAAACGAATGCACATTGAGTCAGAAGAATCATTGGTGATGAAAAGAGAGACTAAAGAATTTTTTTTTTAAACCCGCAAAAAGAGCTCAACTGGCATATCAAGAGGTTGTGTTCAGTGGACAAATAACGAGTGAATATATGAGATTATTTTTATATGTAGATGATGTATTTGGGTGTTTATTTTACATATTTGTTATGAAAAGAGAAAAGTATATTTTGGCAGCAAAAGATAACTATTTATTGACTTAATTACGATGTGAACACTGACGTGCATATACAATAACTTCAGTAATAATAGCATTGGAAAACAAATTCATGTGACAATAAATATTGAAAAATTATTGAGATATTTTGTAAGTTTTTTAGTTTTTCAAATCATTATTTTGTTACATGTTATGGTCACAAGTTGCACCAGAGGCAGATTTGTATGTGTGTAAAATGCATTTTTAGTCAAGGGTCTTCGACACCCGAAACCCCCTGATAAGGGGCACTGCCCCTCGAGACCCCGTTGGGGGAGTACCACCAAACCCCCCTTTCAGATTTTCTCTTTTTTTTAATTAAAGGTCAAAATCATGTCTGCAGGCCATGAAAGTTTAAATTTGTGTTCAGATGTACAGTTTTGTTATTTGCTTTTTTAAATATATTTTTCGTAAGCAAATATATTTTCAGGCAGTGAAGTCCATTTGATATTTGTGACTCATTAAGAAACATTGAAATATATTGCCATGTTAGAAAAATATATATTTGAATATTGCCCCAGAAAATAGTGTTGTCTCTGACATCATGATTACTTCAGTATGATAATTAGTCATTGTGGTTTCTTAGCATGATGTTTAAAAAAATTGTTTTTTTTAATTACATTTATGTTGTTCCTGTATATAGTTTTCATATTAGTTTTAAAGAAATTTGGATTTTAATTTCTTTACTCATAGTACATACATGTTTACTTGGGTAAGAAATATAATGCAGTTTTGAAATTTGGTATTGCATCCAGTAAATGCAAGTACAGTACAATGTCTTTTCTCCAAATTAAGTTTGTCTGATATTTGTGAATGCAAAACTTAATAACATTTTTCAGATGAACTGGTTTATGTAACAGTTGTATTTGTCATATGTTTAAAAGGTCATTCAATGAGATTATGCAACATCTACATTTTTTACTTGCATTTTAGCTCCTGTTTTGAATGTGTTCAAAGGTCTGCTATCATTTCTCATTTATCATTAGTATTCTGCACTGTTTGGACTCGAGGGGGAAATCTAACTGGAATTATGGTACAGCTAACTTAAATTGTGTTTGCTTCTTTCATTGAATAAGTAAAGTTGAAATTGTTTGAATTACTAAAATGTATTTACACTTTGCGAACGAAATTGTCTTGCTACTTCATGTTCCTTCCAAAAAGAAATTGACAGTGTGACGTTTCAGCAAGGTTGGAACAAGGAATTACCTTATCTTTTTATAATAGAGATTGCCCATGCAGATATTAATGATAAATAAGATTATGTTTTCATATAACATTGCAGCAGTATTGCATGTCTTCCTGTGATGCCATTTTTGTCAATACTCTTCCACCTTAGATGGAAGTTGATGTCCTGTTATTCATCAACATCTTTTAATTACCCTCAATGGTACAGTTGTTTTAATTTATTTGTCTTTAATACCATTGTAACCAACATTTTGAATGTTCACAAGTGGACTTAATATGCAGGCTGTGGCCAGCTTCTCGTATTTATTCAATAATGACATACATAATGACTGAAATGACTTTATTTGGGTTGCATCTTTTATATTAAATATTTTTTTTGGAGATGAACAGTTACTTTATGCAATGAAATATGTGTCATATTCATACATGAATCTCTGGCTCAATTAAATTATAATGCAATCTAACCATTTAATGTCTTTTTTTATTTTTATTTTCAACATTCTACTGTTTTTTATTTTTAATTTGTTGGTTTCAAACAGTATTAGGTAGGTGGCCATAGCAGCTCAGCAGGTGGATCACTGCATTTTGTAATTCAATGGTCATGAGTTCAGTATACTGGAGAAAAAAAGCAAAGCCTGACTTTTACATCCTAAATAAGAACACTGACGAGAGTTGTGCTCAGAGACAGGCAATGTACCTGATAATAAAAGACTGAAAAGCTCATGTGTCCATTAATATTTTAATTGTGATAGGTTTGATAGAATTGCTCACAGTTGATATAGAACATTTCGACATGAATGGCTTATAATTCGCAATCATAAAATCAGATTGATTTGTTTGATCCAACAACTTTATTGCTTTTAGTACAGGACTGTGACATTGGCCTCCTAATATAGGAGCCTTCGGATAGTCTGTCTCTATTATGTTGCTTATATTTCAATCTTTAGCAGTCTGAAATAGCATGTACTTTCTCGTTGCAATATAGATTTATCCCGTTTCCTATTTGAAATTTTCTAACTTGTTCATAAACATCAGGTACCAACTCGTCACACCTCAAGATATGTACCATAACCACATCATAATTAACACTTTGTTACAATGAGGATGAAGTGTGGATTTTGTTAGTTTTGCCAATAAGTACACTTTGTACAAATATATTTCAATGCTGCCTTGGCCATATTGATCTACTTCCTCTTCTCTGGCAATTTATACTAACCTATTATTTACGATAGCATCAAAACAAAAGCATATATGTAAAGGAAGGATTGCTTTTTACTTTCCAGTTCAAAATTAAAAATCTAAATTGCATTTCTCCATTTTCCTTTTCTTTCTGTTGTTTATCTCTTTTTTTAATATATTATTTCCATTCGCCTATAGACCACTCCAGTCGCAAGAGCGTCAGTCCTAGATTGGGGTGGGCAGGGGTGCTGGTTCTAACCCAGGTCGTCATATACCAAAAACATGCGATAGATACTCAGCAGTAAGAGTTTAATGTTGGCACTTGCTATCCTGGTGCTAGGATAATGTCTTGGTAGGACAGCAGCATGATACCCATGTGCTAGACAACACTATATACTGCCATGCTGCAAACATTATAGTGATATGACTGATTTTGTTTGTGAAAGCTATGATAAATATCCAGATCGTACACATGCACATAACTCAATTTGCATATCTTTTTGCTATCATCTTTCTAAAATTGGAGTTGACTTTCTCTTTGAATGATACCCAGTATTAATGCAGGCCAATTCCAATACTGAACTAGATATGTAAATAGCTTAGAATGTGCTAATGTGCCAACATTCTTCATGTCTCAGGGGGATACCACATAAATGAACCACCGACCCAAGAAAAGCTGCTGGCATGCTTTCTCACATAACTACATTAGCCGAATCTTATACTTGAACCCAAGCAGACAGAGGTGATTTGGCAGTGATCCGTAACGGAGAGCGATTTAGATCACTCGGGGTCCCTTAATATGTAAGAATATGAACCTTGAAATTCCAGTTCATAATTTAAAGAAATGAATTTTCTTAAATATTAACACATTAACCCTTAGCGACGACTTAACGTGGCATGAGTTAGTAGCCTACTTCCACGGTCTGTAGCGTCAAGGTCATGCATGATACACTTAATGGGTGGTATTATAGAAAGGTAGACAGATGTTGCTCTACAATGATAGCAAATAATCTGGACATTTGCTTTGCACTACAAAATACAGAGGAAATAAAACCTACGTTTTTGGACCCATTTTTTCACCCAAAATTTGCCCATGGTCGGATTCCGAATTTGTGTCCAGATTTTAGACTTTATGGAATCAGATCTACGGCAGACCGGTCTGAAGCGCGCATAGACAGGTGCACCTGTGCTAAAAGTATTATAAGGTGGACATTTTGAATAAAGAGTCTTCTCCATAGGAAAAGTATTGGTCCGTTAAGCAAAACAATTTATAAAAAAATAAACAATTTTGTTTCTCTTTCTGCTCATACGCCAGCAAACAAACTAATGAAAAACATTTTTTATAGCACAACTAGCCATTTGTCTAATGGAATATTGCTTGTAAGTCGATGTATTAGGATGTATTTAGAAATAGTCCCCAAAATGTGTTTCCGAACCGCATTTCGTGCGAAAAAAGCAAAACCCTTCAGGGCTTAATGTGTTAAACAGTCACTTTACATGATACCACAAAATCTGAATATTCTATGCGTATTTAATCACTTGTGCATCAACACTGCACATGAATTACAAATGTTGCCATAGCGTGACAATTTTTCTCTTCAAAATTTTTGTTAAGACATTAACCCCTACCGACTACTTTACGGGGCATGAGGTAGTAGCGTACTTCCAGTGTCTGCTTTTTTGTGTATTTTTTTTAGGGTTTAACGCCATTTTTCAGCACACGATAGGCTATACGTGGCGGCCAGTATTATTCGTAGAGGAAGATACCGGAAAGAACCACCGACCTACGAGAAGCTACTTGCGAGCTTTCTCACATAACTACATTTTCCAAATCTTAGACTCGAACCCACGCAGACAGAGGTGAGACGGCAGTGATCTGTAACGGAGAGCGCTTTAGACCATTCGGCCACTTGGGGCCCCTCCAATGTCAGTAGCGTCAAGGTCATGCATGATACACTAAAGTGGGTGGTATGATAGAAAAGTTGACATGTTCTACAATGATAGCAAACAATACGGACATTTTAATTGCATTACAAAATACAGGGGGAAAAACCCTAAGTTTTTGGACCCGTTTTTTTTTCTCCGAAAATTTGCCCATGGTTGGATTCCAAATTTGTGTCCATATTTTAGACTTTATGGAATCAGATCTACGGCAGACAAATCTGAAGCGCACACAGACAGGTGAACCTGTGCCAAAAGTAGGATAACGTGGACATTTTGAATAAAGAGTCTTCTCCATAAGAAAATTATGGGTCCTTTAAGCAAACAAAAAGTCCTTTTTTCACCTTCTTCTCATACGCCAGCAAACTAACCAATGAAAAAAGCATTTTCTTTAGCGCAACTAGCCATTTTTCTAATGTAATATTGCTTGGCAGTCGATGTATTAGGATGTATTCAGAAATAGTCCCCAAAATGTGTTTCCAACTCGCACTGCATGCGAAAACAGAAAAAACTGCAGGGGTTAATGTGTTAACTAAAATGCAACCCAGATTGAGTCCTCAAAAACTGATGTTATTTAGACATGCAATAAGGAAGTTCTATTTCTTTTTCTTTAAATGCTAATTAATCAACCTAAACACTTGCAACCTAATCGATGTGTATAATCTATTATTTGATTGTTTACCTGCAAATTACAGAAGGCTGATAACTCTTTATTGTTTGAAAAAGAAGTAAACAAATTAAAATAAGTGTACATGTACTTAACTCCTCCAACTTTAACTCGTCAGAGAGATTTTAAATGCATATCGCAGGCTTCACGGTGACTAGATTATTTTTTAAGCAAATGAATAAGGCAGAGTACTGAAAACATTTAGATTTTAGAACAAAATATTATTATTAAAGTCTAGCTTTCATTAATGCACATGTTGATCTGTTAGCATATCATGGCGTATAAAACTGAATTTAATAACGGCATAAAGCAAGTCAAATGAACCTGTTAGGAGACAAAATATTTAATGTTTCAATTCAATGTATCCCCCCTCTATCTATACTCTCTCTGTCACAGAATTAGGCGAAAATTTGAACTGATTTTTGTTGTACTTGAATTGCAAACGAAACTCACCATTTTCTTGATTACGTCGTACACGCATTACCTGGGGTGATTAAGTGGCGTGTAACGATTTGCATGTGCCAATTTGTAATTTACATGAAATCCGAAATACTCTTTTTACGTGGTGCACGGCAAGCTCGATGTGATTTATGTTCACCTATTGAGAGTATATAAGGCTAAGGATTTCTCATTATTATTTACGGGAACCAAAATATCTAATCAAAGGATAGATAACCTCGTCTTGCAAATCTCCAGCCAAAGGGGTGAGTGTTAAATTTACATTTCGTTGTATTGTGAATTTTATTCAGATTATCATTTCGTATAATGATGCCTTTATTGCAATTAAACGTGGAATATTTGGAATTACTAGTCACTTTTAGACTTTAAATACAATATCGTAATCTACGGCTTAGATTATTTTTGAGACAACTATTATTAGTCTGGTTTTGTTTATTATAGCTGATTCCGTCGTTGATTCCGTCGTTGATTCCGTCGTTGATACCGTAGAAGTACATCACTGATAGCGCATCTAATAACATCGTTGATACCGTAGCTGCTAATAACATCGTTGATACCGTAGCTGTTAACACATCTGATACCATCTTTTGATAAACATCTTTGATATCGTCTGATTTGTTGTGGGACATCTATTGTTTGTTCTGGAACATCTCTGTATAAATATCTGAATGTGCTTGTGCCGTTAATTTGTGCAAACGGAATTGAAGTATCTGTCTGTGTGTCGAACTGTCTGTTCGTCAACATCTGTGTAACATGTAAATATCCGGAAAGCTAGAAGTCCGAGTGTCGGAGCTGTCTTAGAGTTGTAAAACGTCCGGGTCGACATCTAGGGTAGTGAGGAACCGTTGGTTCTGGTAGATGTTGTATGCTGTCTGAACGTATAACTGTGGTGGATCCGTGTAGGGAAACGTCCGATAATAGTATTGGTCAACCCTCGGTTCTCGGGGAAACTGGGAGACGATTCAACTGTTGCTGAATCGTGCGGTTATACAGGGGAGACACATAGGTGTATTGAAATTGTGATATAATTTAATACATTGTTGTATTTGCATGTTTATGTCAGATCGCAATAATATTTCAAGTGATCACATAGATATCAATAAAAGCTAGCAACTTGATTGAATACAAGTATATGATCGTGCTAGTTATCGCAATCCATCGTGCGATAGATAGTTTGTCGTTTGTGTTTATTTTTTTCGTAAATCATACTTGCATTTATTTAACTTTCGTAAAGGATTCTTGGATCTGTGTATAATCCAAGAGATCCCTTTACATTTGTGATTCCTTTTGTATTGTTATTTAATTTGTTCATGTATTGTGAATGGTTGTGAGTTTAATTGTGGGTTGAGTGCATGAATTCTTGTGTTGTTACATCTGTATTTTTTTCATTTATAATTTATTACATAAATTTATATTTTCTTTCACAAATTGTGTTTGTATTGTTCATTTAATCCACCCTCCTCTCGGTAACAATTCTGTTACACTCTCATTTCTAAATATTTAAAAACCATAGTATATTTATGCATGCATATACACGTGCATATATATGCATTCTAACCCTTCCTTTCCTTCTCACATACATATTTTATCTTCATTTGTTATTGACACTTTTTGATAACTGATAATTATGGGCGTATGATTTTAAGGCATAAAGAAATAAAAAATGAAGAAGAAAAAAATAACTAAAATGAATGGAACACAATTTCCTTTACTTCCCGTTTTATTCTGGAGAATATTTAAACTTTTGTAGTGATTTATTGTCATATAATGAGTCAGGTGCAGATTTCCCAAAGGCAACTTTAGTTCCAGTGAATTTGCATTGGGTAACTGCCTTATGGCACTTTAGTTGCTTTGGTGTCAACCTACATTTTTAGAAATCACATTTTTTTATATTAATAGATGAAATTAAAAACGAACTTAAAACTAATATTTTAATGAGATTTGAACCTTTAAGCTCGTGTATCTATTTGTATGTCTGTAGTTTTAGTTGCAGATAAATTTGTTCTTAAGCTTTTAAATATCTTCTCATGTTTTTACAAGACAGGTGCAATAAGAAGACTAAAAAATATTCAGATCCTCAGGTTGATGGTAGTCTTTTACTGTGTGTAAATTAGTCCTCACAATGACGTCCTCACAATGATGGCAAAGTCAGAGTAGTCCTCATAATGCATAAAGCAGTATATGGCAAAAATGAAGTGATACAAATATTGCCTATCTTACAGTTAAGCTTACTTTCAAATTTCTAACATATACTTCCATTCCTTCTCATGGTCCTCGAAATGTAGTAATATGTTAAGGTCCTCACAAGTATCTAAATACACGTGTGTGTGTGTGTGTGTGTGTGTGTGTGTGTGTGTGTGTGTGTTTTGCTATACTTGCGAGGACTTGAGTTGGGTTGCACACCAACATCTCGAGGACTGTACTACATTTCGAGGACTTACACACTAGTCCTCGAAATGATATATCGGAAAACGGTTGAGAATGGTCATATGAGATGAACCACGTGTTTTTGTAAAAGTCCTCACGAAGTCGGTAATGCTTGACATAGAGTTACACTCGTGTGTAAAGGTCACACAATTTGCGGCCTAGCTTATAGCACTTTGGATGCTTGACTAGTGTGCAAACTATTAGCGAATCAGAAGGCGTGTGATCTCAGACTGTCATCCAATCAGAACATCGCTACTTTGCAGTGTAACTGTAAATTTTATAAAACAAATAAATGTGACTTTTAAAAATAATTACTGGTTTAAACAAATAATTTTATAATAATTGCAAACTGGCGATGCCTGAGCAGAGTGCGGTATTTTAAGCCCGGGGCTTCCGTTTGTGCGGTGTCTTGGCGCGTTTTAAATTTCTTTTTAACATCGATTCCATTCCTGCAAGGATTAGCCTATAATACACTACAGTAAATTCTTGGAAGATGGCAGGACACGCTGAATCAAATTGGTAAGTAATAAAACAATTCTTTTTCAAATTGTTAACTGTATTCCTCCAAAATAGCTACTAATTTTTTTTATCGCTACGATGTCGTAGCCTCAACTTTATTTGTTGTGGTTTAGTGTCCACGACGTAAGAGTAAGGGTACAACTAGTTTTTATATTATTATAATTATTATTTGTAACAACTTGGTTTTATCCCATTTTCAGCAATGAACTTATATTGATGTCAGTACAGCTTGCGTATATTTTCGGAATTCCACGCAATGCAGTGGTGGGTGGTGCAGAGAGAGCGAGAGACAGAGGGGGTTGGGGTGGGTGGCCATCTCTCCATCGTTGTAGTCATTCAGGATGAAACCACCGCAGAGTGGGCGTGAGTTAATGTCACAGGCACTTGATTCTGGGTAAATTAATGTATACACTCAACCCCAAAATAGCCCCAATAACCTCAATTTACACTTAATGCAGCCACCTGTTCAGTCCTTGAAAAGTAATGACTCACAAGGTTGAATATACATGTACACAATTATTGAATTATAAACCTTTTCCCGATTCTGACTGCATTGTTACTGTATCCGACTTCTTAGTTATGGTCCTACATGTTCTGTTGCATCACCTGTGAATTATTGTTGTGACAAAATAATTACTTTTCTATAAAGAATTCGCATCTTCACTAAATAAGAATGGCACACTACGAATGCTTAACTCCAATGCCATTCCCACAAAAGAAACTTATACGAGTTAACATCTGACCTTTTTAGACTGTATATACCAATGTTAATTACCATCGTTAAATGTTGTTGTTGTAGCTGTTGTAGAGTTTAACGCCATTTTTCAGCACACGATAGGCTATACATGGTGGCCAGTATTATTGGTGGAGGAAGAACCCGGGAACGTATAAATGAATCTTGTCCCCGGGCTCCAAACACTCTAGCTACGCCTCTGCATCAATGTACTGGTATAGTTAGCGTTCAAAATTCCTCTTGTCACAAGCCAGTTTCAGGCATTTTAATGATTAACTGGCCTGTACTGCTGTCGCAAAACTATAGAGAAATTCACCAACTATCATCAAAGGAGACACCGAAACATCAAGCTTTTCATTGTGTTGAAAGTTGTGATATTTGTTCAGCCAAAAGACAAAACTAAAATTGATTGAACTTGATCTTAGTCGATCTATATGAGAATTTTAGCTTTTATTATTACCTCTCTTCGTGAACATGTAAATTATGATGGTTATGTGCCTTGTACAATCAAACGTGCATATCTTTTTAAACATATTGCCTCAATCTGCAGGATCGCTTTTATCATTGAAAATGAGTAACTCTTGAAACATTCATTGTAAATGAAACAGCTATTAAGGACTATCTAAATTGTTATGTAGAAGAATGCAATTTGGTCGTAACGATGAATAAAGCAAAATCTGCATCCAATATGTTTGGGAATAAATATGGATTTTAAGTAATGATATACATGCTTTGCACTGTGTAAGTACTGTACATTATAGTACATGTCTCCCCGGCCCACGAATTATGAAGTCTGTATTTACCTTTATTTAATTCCATGTTGGAGAAATCAGAAAATATGAACCTGCAAAATAGTAACAAACTCAATCATATTATTTTATAACAGTTTAATAATTGTCGGGTCACCGAAAGTTACTTTTTTAACATGCCTATGTCTTAAGACACGGAAAAAATCATTGTTTCATGTTCCAAGATTTACAGCTGTTACAGTAGTAAACAAAAAGACCTAAAAACGGTAAAGTTTAGACATTGGCCCATAGAAAAGCCGACACCCACCCACCCCCTCCAGGCAATTTTTTCTCCCTAAATTATTAAGCTTATACGCGAGTATTTATACTGTGATAATCTCATAATCAGTATCGGCAATTTTATCGCGGTATCAGCATAATTGGCAAAAAGTGACATCGGTACAGCTCTACATTTCATCTGACAGATTCACTTTGTTAGTGGCCATGATTTGCCTTTATTAACTGAGACATGAACAACATTCTTTATATTGCAGGACATGGTGTATTTGCTGGAAAGAGCGTGAAGAAAAATGATTACATTTTACAATATCAGGGAGAACTGATATTATACAAAGAAGGTAGCCAGAGGGAAAAGTAATACAGGGAAAAACTAGCTGCAAGTTTCCTGGTTTTTTTAAGATACGGTATGTGTACTTTATGGTGCATTATGTAATCAAAATGGCAAGTACACCACTCCCTCGAAAACTTGCAAACACTCTTATAACGCGGTGTACAGCATGGAGCCTGATTTTTTTCAAAGAAAATATGTTTTTAATATCTTTAAATATGCTGAACATAAGGAAAAAGTCTAGACGAGATACAGATTGATAATGATGAATTTGTCAATGTGACTTATTATCAAGTGTGAATAGTTGTATATTACATTAATTCAGTGACCAAAACTTTGCAAAATACGTAAAGAGATTCTTTGATTCTTCTGAACATAACTTAGCAGGGATATTTCTGTCACATGATATTGAAGGTAGTTCATATGAAGGACTTTGGTAGTTTTTGAGCTTTTTTATAAAGCTTCTAATTTCTGATACATAGAAAAATTGCGAATGGGTTGTTGAAAGAACCAAAGACTGATTATCATGACTCCTCTCAACATAGGACTTGATAAATTGTCCTCAAAATAAAGAAACGACGTAAAGCACAAAGTTTACGTATAGATGACATTCAGCGTGTTAAATTTTCAGATAACTGGTTTAAATATAATCACTTTGATTTTACTGACCTATTGTAGCTTTAAGAATCATTCATTTTCGGTTTCTTTTGCAATCCATTATTTGTCATTATCATTATAAACGTCATCATTATCCAAAGTCTGTCCTATTATTCTTCAGTGTTGCTTGTCAATTGATTTGTCCTTTTGTTGATATTTAACCCAGATATGTATCTTAGCTAGACAGTCTGTCATGTGAAGCGAACATTTTCTGTGTATTTTGTTATATGTATTTGATATGTAGCTTTTGTAACTTCAGGAAATATGATGAAAGCATTCGCAAATAAAAATGATAGCTGGATATTGTCACATATTTGATAGTCAGGTTCCAGTTTTAAATTTCAGAAGATAGTTTGGTTACCTTGTTATAATATTTTTTTTTTATTAATGAAAACAATTGGCAAGTATCCAGTTCATATATTTTATGCAATATAAAATAAATTTGAACATTATCTTTACAGATATTATTGAAGACCTTCAAGATGGTTGTTCAGTGGAGGAAGAAGAATAAAAGACATAATTTTGTGAAGGTAATGTATTGCAGTTGATGCTTTTGGAGATTAGCACCGGAAATAAGTTGATGTGCAATGCTTACCAAAATAAAAGATACTGATATGATCCTGAGAAACCACTAAGACTACGAATTCACTATCTTTATGGTTGTCACACACAACGACTTTCCAGATCCTATGATTATTCATACCGGGAAACAATAGGTAGATGCTTGCATATTAAGTATATGTACTTATGTAACATCTATAAGTTCAAACATGAGTGTCACATGTTATGTAAGTGTATCATACTGCAATGTTTGGACCCGTTGCTATATGCTTATAACTATTTCAGAGCATAACAGCACTGATAGAAATATATTTTTACAAAACCACAAGATTTTTACATTATAATGAAAGAAATTACTGTCAATTACTAACATCTGTACTATAAAGATTGTTTAATAAATTCAGTGATCCCAAACAATTTAACTTTATTTTATGTCATAACTCATTGTTTCAGTAAATGTAATTAATATATTGTTAATGGCACAGTAATCCTTTTGTGATTTGATGTGTACCTTTTTACCTAATGTTTACTGTGTTTATAATTGATATTCACTTGTAGCTGTTGCTGTTAAAGCAAACTAAATAGTATGGTAAACTAATATATTTGTTAGCATGAACCCAAGATCCTAATTTCAATGTTTCCTTTTGGCAGTATTGGTTTCTTCACATTTCTTAAATGGTCAACAGTTTAATAATTTGTGGTCAAAATAGTATTAATGTTTGGTGAATCTATCATCCAAAATGAAGAGGGATTATTTGTTTTGTAGGTAAAAGCTGCAAATCAGTTGTTAAGGCAGAGAAGAAGAAAACAGCAAGAGTACCATGGCTAAAGAAGGATAAGGCAGCTGTAGAAAGACAACCTGGACAATTAATCAGAACAGCATCACTACTAGGAATAGCAGCATGCGAAGAGGCAAAGAGAACGATGCCTATTCTGGCAGGGCGTCCATTAACCCAGATCAAATATTTTATAAAATATTTAAATAATAAACCTTCTATGTTAAAGCTAAAGAACAGTTGCCTAAGAATTTCACAGAGATAATACATATTTGCTGGCATATAAGTCCATAATGTTGGATCGTAAAGTCTGGGCTTTGTCTTTTACTCTTCATCAAGCTGTATATTGAATTTGCCATTCAAACAATTTTTTCATTCAGTTTTTTATTCAAATAGTTAGAACCCGATATTAGAAGGCTGTCAAAATATATACATGCATTTCAGTATTAAATTCTGGTGCATCTTATGTAATTGTGCGAAAGCAGCATGTACTAGTAATTTGATTACATATAATAGATAAGTTAGAAAATGAATATCCATGACAAAGACAGGTATTCAATCCAGTTTTATTTTTGTACCTTGTGATATAATATGGTCTGATATGAGAGGCTTCCGGAGAATTGTAGCCTGCATTAAGTTAGATGACAATAGTGATCATACTCCTTGTACAAAGGCGATGCATCATTATCAATTGATATCACTGTCAACAATTCCTTCTAGTCTAAATTATGGTAACCATTGTCTCGAATTAAAATCGTTTGCAGTGTTAATTATATGCTCATTAAATATAGTAATGATTTAGTCCGGTCACTCTTGTCAAAACCGGTGTGAGCTTAATGTTTGTCAGACCAGATCAGATTGGAAAATTAGGATATTGTGAATATGTTACCATGTAATGCCAGGTGCTTAATGGTGTTGGTTTCTCAACCAGCGATGCATTTTGTACAGAAGTGTCATTTAGAGCAACAACTAACATAAGCAAATATAGAAACCATGTGCATCCTAACTACAGAAAGTGCAAATACTCTTATGTGTTGGGCATGGAGAGGTTATTATACATAAAAATTAATTACACAATGTGACCAAATGGTCATTTCAGAATTTAAATTGATTCTTTATGGATATAAATATTGTGATTACTTAAAACTTAGAAACTGAAGAATTCTGGTTTGTATTTAAGTTTACATTGGCAATTTAGTTTATTACTGTTTTCTCTTTAAAGAAACTTAAGATGAATGGGGCAGTAGTAAGGTATAAAATACCCTCTCTCATCCAAACAGAACTTTGGAAAATATATTTTAGCTTTAGTGATACAATTTCCCTGTTGCCTTAATCTGAAATACATACACATAGTTGCCAACCATTTTTCATTGATTCACAAATTCACGCCTTTATGCAAAAATTAATTCCCCAATTTTCAATTATTTAATTTTTTTGTAAAAATTAAATGATTTCTCATAAAACGCTGGTTATGATATCAGTAACATTTGTTTTGTATCTTATGTGTTTTCAGCATGTTTTTTATGTTTTCCAATTTCATTGTTTTTCTGTAGTGTAGTAATATCATTAGAGATGGTGTAAGGTGCTTAGAGCCTCGAAAGATTAGGAAATTCAGGCGCTATACAAAGTCCTCATTATTATTATTATTTATTATATCGACAGTTGCTGAATAGGTCTGGGAAATGGACTTTGACCGTGCACACCCCCCCCCCCCTCACCCCCCATAAAACTCCAAATATAAAAAAATGGTGTGGCAAGGGACAGAGGAAACTCGGAATAGTAAAAGGAAATATATTACACATACAGTGAAGTTTAGTTTGGAATATACCAAACACTTGCCATTCATTCATTTGTATCGACAAATATTCGCAGATTCTAGGATCACTTCATGAATTCATGTCAAAATTCACTAATTTTTATCACCATTTTCACAAAATTGTGAGTCTGGAGGGTTGGCAGCTATGCATACAGTGTAATATTCCTGAAAACAGAAGTTTTTTTAGCTACATTTAACTATGCTGATTGGTAAATTTGTGGAACTACAGCTAGGATAAAATTCATGTGTGTATCAAACAGTAGTGAAACAAACAAAGTTGAGGTATTGCTCTGGCCTTGTTTTATACTTGGCATCTACTTGTTTATGAATGAAGGACAGAAACTGGCTAAGTTGACTTAAGCTTCACAGTGACTTATAGGCCAACAAATAGGATAGATTCTCCAGTTGTGTTTATGATGTGTTCTTAGATTTCAGTTTGGTCATTTGATTAATTTGCATCCAAGCCATGAAAGCTTAAATTAATGTTCAGATATATAGTTTTGTTATTTGCTTTTTCTAAATATTTTTCTTAAGCAAATATAGTTTGGAGGCAGTGAAGTTCTTTTGAATTTTGTAACTCATTAAAAAACATTGAAATATTGTCATGTTTCAAAAATATAAATTTGAATATTGCCCAGAAAATAGTGTAGTCTCTGATATCATGATTACCGTACCTTAGTACAATAATTATTGATTGTGGTTTCTTAACATTATGTTTAAATTGTTGTTTTTAAAATAATAAAAAATATTACAATTATGTTCTTCCTGTATATATTTTTCATATTAGTTTAGATTTTAATTTCTTTTCTCATAGTACATTGAGACATGTTTACTTTCGTAAGAAATAAAATGCAGTTTTGAAATGGGATATTGCATCTTGTAAATGCATGTACAGGAAAATATCTTTTCTCCAAATTAAGTTTGTCTGAATTTTCTGAATGGAAAACTTAACATTTTTCAGATGAATTGGTTTAGGTAACAGTTGTATTTGTCATATGTTTAAAATGTCAACCAATGAGATTATGCCACATCTACATTTTTTACTTGCATTTTAGCACCAGTTTGAATGTGTTCAAAGGTCTGCTAGCCATTTCTCATTTATTATTAATATTCTGCAGTTTGGACTCAAGGGAACAATCTAACTGGAATTATGGTACAGCTGACTGAAATTTTGTTTGCTTCTTTCATTAAATAAGAAACGATGAAAGTTTTTGAATTACTAAAATGCCTTTACACTTTTCGAAGGAAATTGTCTTGCTTCCTGATGTTCCTTCCAAAAAGAAATTGACAGTGAGACATTTCATCAAGGTTGGAAGGAATTACCATATTTTTATATAATAGAGACTGTCCATGCAGATATTAATGATAAATAAGTTGATGTTTTCATTTAATAATGCAGCAGTATTGCATGTCTTTTTGTGATGCCATTTTTTTGTCAAGACTCCTCCACCTTACATGGAAGTTGATGTCCTTTCATTCATCTGTCAACACCCTTTAATTACCTTCAATGAAACAGTTGTTTTACTTTATTTCACTTTAATACCATTGAAAACAACATTTTGAATATTTGTGACTGGACTTAATATGCAGGCTGTGGCCATTCTTCTTGTATTTATTAAATAATGACATGCATAAATGACTCAAATTACTTTATTTGGGTTGCATCTTTTATATTAAACATTTTGGTCGAGATGAACATTTACTTTATGCAATGACATATGTGTCATATTTGTACATTCTTCGCTCAATTAAATTATATTGCAATTTAACCATTTAATGCTTTTTTTCTTTTTCTTATCAACGTCCTACTGTTTTTTATTTTTAATTTGTTGGTTTCAAACAGTATTAGATAGGTGACCATAGCAGCTCAGTAGACGGATACTGCATTTTGTAATCCAATGGTCATGAGTTCAGTACACTGGAGAGAAAAAGCAAAGCCTGATTTTACATCCTAAATAAGAACACTGTGACCAGTGTTGTGCTCTGAAACTGGCAATGTACCTGATAATAAAAGACTGAAAAGCTCCTTTGTCCCTTAATATTTTAATTGGGATAGGCTTGGTAGAATTGTGCACAGGTGATAAAGAGCCTTTCAACATAAATGGCTTACAATTATCAATCATAAAATCAGATTGATTTGTTTAATCCAACAAATTGATTGCTTTCAGTACAGGTCTGTGACATTGGACTATTAATATAGGAGCCTTTGACTAGTCTGTTTCAATTATGCTGCTTATTTTTCAATCTTTAGCAGTCAGAAATAGCATGCACTTTCTTGTTGTAATATAGATTTATCCAGTTTCCAATTTGAAATTTTCTAATGTGTTAATATACGTCAGGTACCAACTCTTCACGCCTCAAGATATCCACCTGAAGCACATCATTATTAACACTTTGTTGCAATGGCAATGAAGTGTGGATTGTATTAGTTTTGCCAATAAGTACACTTTGTACAAATATATTTCAGTGCTGTCTTGGCCATATTGATCTACTTCCTCTTCTCTAATAATTTATACTAACCTATTATTTATGATAGCATCAAAACACAATCATGTATGTAAACGAAGAGTTGTTTTTTTCACTTTCCAGTTCTAAATATTTAATCTAATTTGCATTTCTCCATTTGACTTTTCTCTCTGTATTTTATCTCTTCTTTTTATTTCTATTTGTCTTAAAGACCACACCGGTGGTTTAGTTGCAAGAGTGTCAGTCCTAGATTGGGGTGGGGGGCGCTGGTTTTAACCCAGGTCGAGTAACATACCAAAGACATAAAAATGGCAGCTTTTGCGATAGATGCTCAGCAGTAAGAGTTTAATGTTGGCACTTCTTATCCTGGTGTTATGATAATGTGTCTTGGTTGGACAGCAGCATGATACAAAAGTGCTAGACATCACTATATACTGCCACGCTGCAAACATTATAGTGATATGACTGAAATATTATTAAAGCTATGGTAAATATCCAAATCGCACACATGCACATAACTCAATTTGCATACCTTCTCGCTCTCCTCTTTCTGCAACACTCTCTTTATGAAATTGCACTTGACTTTGTCTTCAAGTGATATCCATTAGTGATGCAAGCCAAAGTCCAATACTGAACTAGATATGTCAATAGCTTAGATTGTACTAATGTGCCAACATTCTTCATGTCTCGGGGGGGGGGGGAGGGGGTTATGATCCAAACGTCTTAAACCAGTTCAGTACCATTACAAAATAGTAATTTAGTCTAATATGTAATAATAAGAACCTTGAAATTCCAGTTTATAATTTAAAGAAATTAGTGTCTTAAATATCAACACATTACCCTCTAGTGACGACTTTACGGGGCAGAAGGTAGTAGCATACTTCCAATGTTTGCAGCGTCAAGGTCATGCATAATACACTAAAGTGGATGGTATTATAGAAAGGTAGACAGATGTAGCTCTACAGTGATAGCAAATAATCTGGACCTTTTAATTGCAGTACAAAATACAGAGGGAAACAAACTAAGTTTTTGGACCCGGTTTTTTTTCCTCGCCCAAAATTCGCCTATGGTCGGATTTCGAATTTGTGTCCAATTTTTAGACTTTATGGGCACAGATCTACGGCAGACAAATCTGAAGTGATGCCTTGCAAAAGGTCCAAAAGACATCGTATTTCGTGTCTCAATATTAAATTTAAGGTTATTATTTCAAACTTTTAGTAATGTATAAACTATTGCAATTATAGTGTTTCGTCTAATTAAAAGATTTTATAGTTTTCAGTGACCTAAATTAGATAAATGGTTTTGCAAGTTTGTTTATGTTTTAATGTATTATATGAACTCTTTGTTGTGTAATGCTTTTGGTGAAAACATAATAAATTAAACGAATGTAGTGAAAAAGCTTGAGGATTGTTTGGGAATTAAGCAGGTGACAAAATAAATATGACTTATATTGTTGCCAATTTAGTTTGTTCTTGTATGCTATCTTTGTTTGCGAATCGAGCCTTTGCACCAGCAAATGCGCATATGGAGTATTATAATTTTGCCCAACTGGGAACAAGTTCAAATTCATCACCATTACGTGTCCACTTGACCCTTGTATACCTCTGGAAATGCTTATACATAATTTTCGACAAGCATTTTGGATCCACCTTTTCTAGAAACATTAAAATTATGGGCTTCTTCTCCAGTCCTGCGCATAGGGCCTCAAAATAACAATAGTCACTTCTACAGAATGCCTCAGACACAACCATTAGAACAACACAACAACTTTCCGTACAGTGGATGATTTCATCTAATATATATATATATATATATATACCTGGATCGAAATGAATATCACCGATACATACGATGTCATCTTCGCAAGCATCAAGCCTTGCACTTAAAGTGTCTTTTAGTTTGTCAATGATATATCTGTACACGAAATCTCGATCATTCCTACAGAAGGAAAGAAATGCTAGATGTTTGTTTGGCGGATCTTCCTTCAGGTACTTTTCAATAAGAAATTTTAAATGTCGTAATTTTAAACACCGCCGGTAGCTGCGAATTAGAATAACTCCAATGATTACAAAAATGCCTGTACTGAATAAAGGAATTAGGGTACCCATCAAAATTATTTTGATTCTTTCGCAGGTTTGCTCTATGTCCCTCAGAGAGTTGTCATTTATCTGTATTACGTTTTTCTCCATCTCACAAATGTAACTTTCTCTATGCACGAGTGTAACTTGGGTAATAAGAATCCATTGGATATAATGTTTCGTGTTGCATTCGCACTTGGAAGTATTTCCAGTTAAATTGATTGAAAGTTATCTTAAATGTGAATGATTTGATTCCATTTCAAAATTCATACTATCAAAGGTCCGTAAGGAATTCGAGTCGAAGAACAAGATATTATTATTGCTAATATCAAAATACTCCAATTTATTCAAATGTTCGATACAGAAAAGCTGGCTGGTTAACAAGTTATTACTGATAATTATTGTTTTTAGTTTCCTATTATTTAGGAAAAGCCTCGGAGCAATGTGTGCAACTTATTAAATGACAAATCGATATATTCGAAATCTAAATTGTGAGCAAACAAATTCACAAATTCAGTATGTTTTTCCATTGCGCCTAAATTGTTTTGTGTCAGCGAAATCCAGTTAAAAATGATGAAATGAGACGTAAGGTTTAAACTCAAATATTCCAAACCATTATTAGATAAGTCTACCTTACGTTACATCGGCATATTTGGATCTGCGTTTATATCTAATACTCGAATATTGTTGTTCTTCAGTTCTATACGACCTCTTATGTCTCGCTTGCAGTTTAAACTTTTGTAAGTAACATTTGCTTGGGTGACTATCTCTGAAATTATGTTGTACATTCTCAGATTTTTAGCCTGAAATAGTGGGAAGAAACAATCATAGACACCGACAGCGTCTCTAATATTTAATGAATGGACTATCCACTTTATTCTTGCAAAACTTATGTCCAAAAGCTGCAGATTTGAAAACATGTTTTGCGCAAAAGGCGTGTAAAAATAAAACACTAAGCTGCTCAGGTCAACGTCTACTATGCGTAGTTTCTCGAGGGAAGATCGAAGTAGGGAAATTGCTTTTAGGTCTACCTTTGACTGTGAAAGATCTAAGCGTTTTATACTGAAACGTTGTAACAGAAGGAAGAAGGTTTCATCCAACTCTGCTGGTGTCAAAAATCTAGCCAACGACTGGAGGTTTAACACTTCTAGGTTGTTGGTAAATTCGGTGACTATCAAAGCATCTGCAACCTTATCAAATGATAGCAGAAAGTTTTCAGACAGGTCAAGCGTTCACAATTGTGTTAGGTTACTCAGAGCGTTGGTTCTAATTGTATATAAACCAGGAAAGGAAATCTGAAGATGCGTTAAATGTCTCAGAGGAAGAAAAGTATAGCTACGTACACGGTTAACACTTCCGTCACGTAGGTAGAGTTTGGTCACATTTGTCCGTAAATAATAATGAAATGAAGTGGACCAAGATATTCGTATTCTATATCTGTTCTGTTAACAACTCTCGTATTGAGCGGCAGCGTGTTGGGAATTGTACCTCTACTGCTGAGGTTAACAGTTTTACCATCATCATCACACTCACATGACATAGGGCAGTCAGAAGTCGTGGTCACTGTAGAAACCATCATGAAGAGTGATAGGGCGATTATTTCTCCGTACAATTCAAACATTTCTTGTCCCTCAAAATGTCTCGTTCTGTTAATAATAATACTAATAATAATAATAATATTAATAATAAACAACATATAATAATAATAATAACAATAATAATAATAATTTGATGAGGACTCATGTTTAAAGTAAGGCATTACAGAACGAATCTGAGTTATACATACATACATACATACATACATACATACATACATACATGCAAATTTGTAAAAAGGAAGCACACAAAACATTCATACTGCTGACTGCAGTTTCTTCAACTTTGTCTCCATTCCTCACAAACGTTGAAAGAATGAGTCAATCAACCACACATTAAAGTCCTGTCTCTTAACTCACTTTTTGCTTACTTTATAATTTTACTCACTTGCTGTTTAAGTTTTATATTTTCACTCTTGATGTTTACTTTTATATTTTTCACTCACTTGATGTCTACTTTTGTAATTTGAGCTAATTGGTTTTTACATTCACTTGATGTTTACTTTTATATTTTCACTCACTTGATGTCTACGTTTCTAATTTTAGCTAATTGATTTTTACATTCACTTGATGTTTACTTTTATATTTTCACTCACTTGATGTCTACGTTTGTAATTTTAGCTAATTAATTTTTTATATTCACTTGATGTTTACTTTTATATTTTCACTCACTTGATATCTACGTTTGTAATTTTAGCAAATTGATTTTTACATTCACTTGATGTTTACTTTATATTTTAGCTCAGTTGATGTTTTTTTTAATATTTGTACAAATATATTTATATAATAATTTTGCTCATTTGGTGTTGTGGCTTGTTTCTGTTAGGGGTGGGGGGTCGGGGAGGGGGATCGTTTCTATATTTTATTCTCATTTAACTTAGAGACCGCACTGGTAGCCTAAGTGGTTAAAGCTGCCGCCTCGGATGTGGAAATTCGCTAATTCAAACCCCGGCCAAGTCATACCAAAGACAATTAAAATAAATACTAACCGTTGCCTTGCTAGACGTTAAGCAATCAAAGGTTAGTGTTAGGACTCTTATCGGCCTGGTCTTAGGATACTTGATGGGACATCCTGCCAGATGTGTGCTACATGATGCCAAATGTTAGACATCACCGTAAACTAGCGACATGATTGAACAATTGTTAAAGGTCCAAATCACATGCACACACATACGCGCGCTTATTTCACTTCAAATATATATGCGATCAAGAATAAAATTCTTTTATGTTTTTTTGCATTTTTACATCTTGCATTTATAGATCGCTAACGGAGCATTTCTAGTTTGCATTCGGAGCATGTACTGACCTTCAGTCACCTTACACTTGACATAAAACTTATTCCCTATCTCATTCTATAGGAATGAAAATTCAAATCTCACGCACTTGATGCCCGTGTTTAAAGAGGTGGTATGGATTATCAATAATGCCTACATATTATAAGAAAGCCTTGACACGATAGGTTTAGTTTCGCTTCACTAACTATTTATACAGGTTGTCGGATAGAATTCCACAAAACATGCTTAAAATGTTGTCAGTAGGCTCAGGTACAATCAGTTACCTGTCTACTAAAACTAGGTTAGTACGAACACAGGTAAATGAAAACTACGGTTCATAATAGATGAGTTACACTATCCTCTTCTTTGTCAGTCAAAATTAAAGTCTCTGAGAAGTATATTAATTCATTTGTCCATCGTTTTAAAATGGCTTTTATCATTCTAGGTTTTAAGCTAGAGTTGCATCTACTAAATAACATAAAATGTTACATATGTGGCTTATGTGAGACCTAATATTTCCTTCTTCTGTAAATTTCACTTCCGCTTCCAGCACAATATGGCAGTTTCAAGATCTAGTAAAACATATCGAAGTTTGCCTGAAAAAAAACAATAGTGTCTGAAGTTAATCTTTCTTGCACATCAACTTTAACAAGATGTTCAGTTGAGATGCCTATCATTTAAAATTTAAATTACATTTGGTTCGTGTACTGCTTATTCCTTTTTGAAGTAGAGTTAAATGCCAACTACAGAAATAACACTTGTACAAATTGCATGCAATCAGTAAACAACGTTAGTTGTATTTCTCATCTTTGTCACTACCACCACCACCCCTCTTTCTGTCCTGTAGAGTTGATTCATATTCAGCGTTTAATTTTGAAATATCTTAAATTTCAACATGAAGGCAAGAAATCATGCTGTGCATAATGAACTGTGAAAATAGCCATTATATTGTTGTGAATGTCTTGTTTTTCTACAGACACCATAGGTCTAATCAAAACAAAGTTCGAAAACACGTGCTCTACATTAGAAGATAAACCTGTGCAAAAAAGCGGTGTGCTTTGCTTGCATGACATGTACTGCGTGTGAAAGGAATCGAGTTTCTCCACATCAGGGTATGCAAGACAATACTTATGTTTCGACGTAACAAACGTATTTATGTTAATTTTTCTGAAAAGGTTAAATCGCTAAGTGTTTGTGTGACTGCGTTAGTGTGTTAATGTATGTATATATATATATATATATATATATATATATATATATATATATATATATATATATATATATATATATATATAAGCACAAATACTACCTTTGGTCGACAGCCAAGCAACCTTTGGGAGTCCGCTGTCGCCGAAAGGATATATCGTCTGTCGCCGAAAAGTCAAAAATATTTCGTACAATTTCCGTTAACCGAAAAGTGTCAGAGTTTCTAAAATTATGAATGAGATAGTAATGAGGTTAAACATTGTTTCGAACCATTTTAATGTGAAAGGTTTCGTAGATTTTTGCATTTTATAGTTTTGATATATATTTCCGGTGCAGCCTTTCGGCGACATCATGTATACTTTGAAAATCTCTGTTGATAGGATGTATGTTTATATTAATTAATTACATTTTTATGCTTCGAGGCGTTAACGTAAAGAATGTTATATTGAAATGCCCACATATGAGGGAAGTTCAGACCCAATTTTCGTTCAACTGTTTGTTCAAGCCTTCTAGTGTGATGCCCAACATGCGCATGCTTGTTGTTCACTTACGGATACACGGCGCTGCAATTCAAACTGGAAATAATGGCAGGTTTATCACTGAGTTATGGCAAGCGTATGGTAAGTAGTTTCCATGTAGTGAAGAGATTCTCAAATTTGACATTGTAGGAAGAGTTTTCACCAGCGTGGGGATGTTGGGGTGTCTGTTTAATTTAGTCTTGTTCCAATCATGGTTAATAATATCATCGTGTCGCCGGTTCGTCTTGTTGTATAAACTTAAAAAACAACAACACAGTACCAGAGTTCATACTATAGATTAAAAGATTAGTTGTTTTTATCTATTCTACATTTAATAGGGGTGCCGTAGGTACAGTGTTGTAAATAGTTAATTTCCAAAGGTCAGAACAAACGTTTTTATTAATTACCATTATTGACGCAAAACGCATACCGAATTCGACCGATTGACAAAAATGAAATACTGCAATGCTAGCAATTTCAATAAAAGGCAGTTGTCACCAGAATATTCTATTCCAAATACTATTAATTATGGACACACCGGATATCACAGAGTCACGTTGGAAAGAAAATTGGAAGTATCCGTCCATGAACCAATGTATGGGGGTAGGTGGGGTGGGGGTGTCTAATCTCCATGAGTAATTGACGTGCTTATTGTCCAGTTATCAAATTGCCCTCATGCAGAATTTAGTAAACTTTGATTTATTTAAGGAATATTGATAATACAAATTGACTTACGGTCGTTGGGTGTGGTATAACTATTACTTATAGTACATAATAACAGGGATCTGTATGTGTCTTACAATTTACCTGTCGTACATGTACTATATAATAAATACAAGAGCACACTTCTCATTTATATGGCAAACTATAAAAAACGCTGATAGTTCAAGGTACATTTCATGTAGCATAATATTCGGTAATGTGTTTAGCTCAGGCATTCATTGTTGTGCATGCAGAGTTTGGCTTACTATCACACCCATAAGGAATACAAGGCAATTTTCCCTCAGTACTGCTGGACATGGCCTTAATCGCACCCGATTAATATGCAAGTGAAATCCCATGGAATAGATTACTTTCCTCTCATTTGTTAAATGAAAATTATGTATGGCATTTATAACTTATTTTCAGTTTGGAGATTTGAATGCAGTATCACCTTCATTGCATTGTTCTTACATGATTATGGCCACTGTATGTCATAGAGGCCACATCTATGGAAAGAGTCGCTAATTATTTGTACAGTTATATATTAGCGGTGATTTAGTTACATTTTTTTGTATTTGTGATAACTTATTTATATTGTTTGGATTTTTTAGTTGACATCTGATATTGGACAAATAAATTTTTATCCTTGTACATTGTATTCTTTTGCAAGGACATGAGTTTTTTTAGAAGCCGGGCTACAGGTAGGCAGTTAAATGTGGCTGGTGGCCTACATAAAGGAAAAATACTAGACATTAGTCTTAT
The DNA here is from genome assembly GCA_029339505.1 of Unio delphinus. Taxonomy (NCBI): domain Eukaryota; kingdom Metazoa; phylum Mollusca; class Bivalvia; order Unionida; family Unionidae; genus Unio; species Unio delphinus. The sequence goes on from JAQISU010000115.1 coordinate 20,905,431, forward strand.
ATTTTGTAGATTGTGCTTTCAAAACATTTTTATTATGATACCAAAAAGTGATCACAGATTTAAACTCCAGATTCAATAATTAATAAAGGTTCAAAAATTTAATTACCACTTAAACATATACAAAATGACATATGAGCCGAAAATATTAATATTCTAGCTGCTTGTTCTGTTGACTATGCCATTTTTATAATTATTATTATTATTATTATTATTATTACCAAAATACATTGAGACGGGTAGTTTCAGTACGTGGCAAGGGTAATATGCAGACTGTACATTGCGAAAAAGACTGATTGAATTCAGATGAGATACAGGTTGGGTTAGAACAACTGTTTTAAACATTTTTTATATGAACAGGAGATTAGAAACTGTGCGGTAATTCTTTAAATCATTAAAGTTGATTGTTTGTTTCTTCAGCAGAGGCTTTACAATGACAGTTTTTAAAAATGATGGGGATTCCACCCCACCCCCAATGCAAGAGAGGTATATGTATTAATAACATCAGTTGGTGAAGGCAATATTGGGTCTACGCACTCAAGCAGTAGTGATGTTGGAATTGGATCAAGTTCACATGACTTTGGTGCACTCTTCACCATGATTATCTGTACTAAATCCTTAGAGACAGGTTCAAATGCTCCTAATGGTTTTTGCTGAAATTCTGTATCGTAACTATGGTGATGATGAGTTAATTGAAATTGTGTTGTCAAGCTTATCTCTAATTGTTTGTACTTTTTCACAGAAGAAATTTGCAAATAGGTCTGTAAGGTCTACTGTAGAGAAGGTAGTTGGAATTGGTGTACATTTGTTCTGTGACATTAGTATGATGGGAGTTGGGAATTTCGGGTAATTTCAGACATGCAAATTATAGATTTGACTTTCACATGTGAAAATAGAAGGTTTTCTGTCATGCTATTTGATGTTTTATTGTGTATGCTTTCAGAAGTTAATGTGCATATATAAGTTATACTTGTGAGAAGAAAGACTTGTTTTATGAGCTTGAGGTATAAAAGAATCTGCATTATTGTTCAATCATGGAAATTAGTAGAATATTATAGGAAAAAGAAACTAAACTGACTTTATTGAAACGGATTAGGTGATTCCTGATTTACCGTTTGATCAGAAGGTTTGTATACTTTTGATCAGCCAATATAAGTAATTGAAACTGGATAAACATTTGAAAAGGTGGTGGTCGGATAGTATGTCAAATGATGAAAAGTAAGTTTAATTTTTAAAGCTTTTATTTTCGAAAGCAAGTTTGAAAGAAAATTTAATTTTCTGCTTGTGTATCAGGTATATGTAATTTGCTATGGTTAGGTTGGTAGGGTTATAATCGATCATCAGTTGGTTGATAAAATAATTGATTGTTAACTCCATAATCGATTGTGTGTAAAATGAGACTACCTTTTAAGTGTATGCAAAGCACAAAGGTTATTAAAACTCCCAGCCACTAAAGTTAACCTGAAATTTATTAATTCCATTCACAACTACAAATATGAAACCTTATGATTCATAATTAGGAACATATATTCGTTATTACATGGTCAAGTTGTTACAATTGTTGATTTGTTTCAGTTAAATTGCAACATCTTTTGTAGTATTTATAAACCATGACAAACAAGAAAAACCTGTCCTTCTATACATTAAATTATGGACACATCACGTGACAGTGAACGAATGAATTGCGGGGGATTGTAGAAGTATTTCAGTTACGTATAACTGATCAGCCATACAAAGATGCATTACAAAGTAACACACAATGTAATTTTGTCAGGTTAAAGTATGTCATTAAAAGAGATTACTCCTGAACATTTATAAACATATTGACCTCTTGATCAAAGATATAACTGTTTAACAAAAATTAAAATGTGCTCTTGTTAACGGATTATAATCGATGATCAGTTGGTTAAGGGGAACCTATTATCAATTTTGAATATCTGACCAATTCCCATCACTAATCTCCAGATTAAAATATATAATGGACATAATTAGTGAAGTATGTTAAGGGCTAGACATTTTTAAATCCAGTTCCCGGCACTACCACAAAAGTCCCATTACACTGATAACTAATATATGCGTTTTACTGACAAAATTTGACTCTGTTCCAGAAAAAGATAAAGTTGTCGGTATTTGTACTGGCAAACTGTTCACCATGTTGCAAGTCTTAAAAGTTTACCTTCTTGACATCTGAGTCTATATAAAGCTGAATTAATGTATTCATACAGTTGGAATTCACTGTCCTATCAGACTTTGATCAGTGATCATTGGCAACAACAGAGTACCAGAAGGAGAGTCAGTCTATCTTATTGATTGGATGCAAAGGTTTGATATCGGACTCGAGAAGAAACAATACAAATTTAAGTATTATTTGTTTCATGGATAGCCAAGCAGTCACTTTCTGCTTCATTCCATTTGCAGTAAAGATTCTAATCACTGGACAGCGATATTTGATTGTTTTTCAGAAAGTACTGTGATTATGGAGTTTATTTTCTGTAGACCATTGGTGCTTATTTTATACACTTGTTCAGAAGAAACTACTGGTAATACCATTATTTTGGGATGGGGTATCAGCTTGCTGTGGATTTTTTCTGCTTCTATTTATAGATAGCTATTAGTCAAGTGATCTAAGCATGTTGAAGTGAAATACTTTTTCACCCATTACATGCCACTGAAACTAACTTTTTAATATGGTTCATTTAAACACTTTAACTATTTTTCTTCATAGATGTAAGCTGAATCACAGTTGTTTATTGTATATGAATTTGTGACTGACAGTGGAATGCGATTACACTATAATATGTTCCACATAGCATCACTAACTAATTGACTTATCGGCACTTATCTATTGGCATCCATGAGCTTTGGGTTGACCTATTATTGTATCGACAGTGCTTTTCTGGGACTAGTTTTTTCTTCCCATTTTATCACAATTGGGCAATAACAAAAGTTGTGATACTTTAATTAGAGCATTCAGAATTCTTGAGTCAGACTTTTACATTTATTCATTTACATCCTGAGATACATGTACTACAAAAAAAGGTCATTCACAGCTATCCTTGTGTGCAGGTTTCATTATAGTTTGACTGCATATTGGACTAAGGTGATCAAATTATCGGCCAGTAAAACATTGGAACAAAACAAACCTGGTATGATTAGTAGTGTTTTAAATGCCCTTGTGTTTCCCCAATCTAGATATGCCACGGTAGATCACTCTTTGATTTAAAATGAATCAATTAAATTAAAAAAATTATTGAAGGGTATTTGATTGACATAATTGTCTATATCTTTTGGAACGGATTATTTGATAGGAATGAGTGCTTATTTTATTTTAATTGATCTTCTAGAGGATTAATTTCAAATATGCATTGTTGTGTTGTATGTTAGTTTGTTAATTAAGGAGCAGTCAGTGTTTGGATTTAAAAGCAAGAAAATGTATCTCATCTTTTTAGTAGACATAGTTATCATATATATAGTATAGTATAGTATATTTTGTTTTCTAGTTTGCTCTATTATTTTCACAAATATTTTTATTTGGAATTTCAAAGCAGGAAAATTCATATAAAATCAGCTAATACAATGTAAGGATGCCACTCAGTCTTGATGTTACAATTTCTCCAAATGGACATAATCTAGACTCTAGCAGCAAAAGTGAGATGTCATTATTAAAGAATCTAAGAGATTCAGAAATTTCGGCCACACTGGGCTGATAATTATCCATGGTTTGAATTCACTGGCTCTGAATGGAAGATGTTTTGCAGTTATATATTACAAACAATATATGGCATTATTTGGAAATTCAACTGGTGGAACTGACAAATTTTGTATATAATCAAGCAACTGTTGTGACTTTTAAACCTCATTAAGCCAGCACAGCACATTGCATGACATTTGACGTGGGCATAATCCCTAAAGTTAGTTTGTAACACCATACTATGAAAGGCCATTTTAATTTTAAATAAAAATGAGCATTCTTTAAAGAACAACAATGGTAAACAGACTTTTGGCAAGAGCTTCTGCTGTCACTTTATCAAGTCTTGAGAGAACAAGTTTGGGAAAGTATAAGGTTGACTAAATATTTTTCCATTTATGCTTATGACAGTATAGATGCTCATATCAGAGCAACAATTAGTTATGTCAAGCTACCCTGATGAGAAAAAGTTGAGCACTTGGAAGTAATAAATCTGTTGTGCATTATTTGTATGGGTCTGTTTTTTTGTTTTCGATCGATTAAAATTCCAATATCTTGTCAAATTTAGGCGGTAGAGTGTAGATGTGTTTGAAAAAAAAATTTGTCAGCCTTCGCAATTGATTCGAAAAGAAAGCTAAGGTAACATGCAACCCATATTAACGGGGACTTGACACTGGCTATTTGACTGGTTTGCATGAGCATCTGAAAAGGCACAAACTACTGTCACTACACATAGGTGTTGTGGTTGTTGCCTTTTCTAACCCGAGTGATACCAAAAACTTATAAAAATTGTACTAGCAGCTGCCTCGCTTTGTACTCAGCATTAAGCTGATAGTGTAAAGACTGTTTGCCTTCTTCATACTGCAGACATCATAGTGATAGGGCTCAAACTGTGTTAAAGTTTCATACCAAATCCCAACCACGCACCTACAAACACACACAAATATATATAGGTGTAGATCTAAATAAAGTACAAGGTGAAATTATTTTTACTTTCCTAAGAGAAAAAAGATAAGTTTATATTTTTGGGCTAATAGTTACCCATATAACCTTATGGCATGACCCCAGAGTATGTAATGTATCTGTCAGTAAAAACATTTCTAGCTCGGATAGTGCAACAGTTGAATAATGGACACAGCGCCTTACTAAAAAGTAAAAACATAAAATTTTTAGCTCTCAGCTAAACCAAAGTTTGTCTACAACGATTATAAATTGCTGAATCCGACTTCGATAGCCCCTTGTAAGATATCTCCAAAGGAAGATCAGAAGAAACAATTGTTAGGCTTTTATATATTAATGAATTAAAGAGGTTAAATGCATGGGTTTGATATTGGTCAATCAGAAGGTAAATCTTCCATATTGCTTATGTTTTCTTTAGCTCTACTAACATATCAGTCAGTGATATGATGAAGTGGAATGGGTGGTGTTCTGTTAGAATCTAGTTTATGATAGTAGCCTGGGTAGTAGTGATTGTTGTCATATTATTTTCTGGACCATGTGACAAGGAACTTGGAATGAAAATTTAACATGATTTGATTCATAGGCACCAAAGAGATAATTTCCACAAGAAAAAAAGACATGAAAATCTATAGAAAGTGGAGGCATAAAACTAAGCACCTGATAGGTAAGGCAAAAGAGAACTACTATAAACAGGCTATTAATGAAAGTAAGAGTACCAAAACAGTGTGGAAGCATCTAAAAGATCTGAACCCACCCAAAGCAGTTGTCTTCCAAGTTCCCACGAGACTTTAGTAAAATGATGATATAGCCAAATCTGTTCAAGACATGGTGGAAATGTTCAACAATTTCTTCATAAGCATCTCCAGTAACAGTATTCAGAACCAGACTAGCATCCCAATTTAACTTGGTGCTCATCTGTCATTAAAAGAGCTAAAAGTCCTGAAGATAATTATTTTTAAATAGCTATGCTAGTGAAGCTGATGTTTTTGATATGCTAATTAAGTTGAATATTAATAAATCCTTTGGATTAGATGGTATTGGTCCACGAATTCTTAAAATTGCTGCACCAGTAATAACCTAGTAAATAACGAATATCATAAATTAAGTATAATGAGTGGTATTTCTCCAGAAACACTGAAATGTGCAAAGGTTACACCTATCTTTAAAAAATTAGAAAAGGAGGATCCAGGAAATTAAAGACCAATATCAATTCTACCTGTATTGTCAAAACTGTTTGAAAAGCATGTAGCTATTCAAGCCTATACATTTTTGAAACAAACTCTCTATTTCATAAAGCACAATCAGGATTTAGAACGTACCACTCGTGCGAAACATAACTTACCAAATTAATTGATCTTTGGATGAAGAAAATGAATAATGGACATATGACTGGCATTGTTTTCCTTTACATCAAAAAAGCTTTTGATCTTGTTGACCATAAAAATTCTGCTGCAAAAGTTGAACTGTTACAGGTTTGACAATCCTTCTTTAAACTGGTTTAGATCATACTAAAATCAAAGGTCTCAACAAGTAACCATTGGCAATATTAGCTCTCAAACTCACACTATTCATTCAGGAGTCCCTCAAGGCTCAGTTTTGGGCCAGCTCCTCTTCATTATCTATATCAATGATCTACCATTAAATAATAAATCCACAAATGCAGATTTGTTTGCAGATGATGCAACCTTGTATACATCTAGTTCTGATACTGAAGTTATCCAAACAAGATTAAACTCAGACCTTATTAGAGTCCAAAACTGGGCACAACAAAATAGGATGTTAATTAATGAAGGTAAAACAAAATGTATGATTCTGGGGACGACACAAAAGCTACACAAGTCAGGGAACTAGAAAATGTCAGTCATGAAAGGCTTATTGGTGTGTCCATAAATAATAATTTATTATGGAATTACCATATTGATTATTGATAAGCTTTTTTAAAAACAAAACTCATCCAAAATAGCCCTTCTCAGCAGGATCAAGAAATAATTACCTATGGAAACTTGCAGTCTATACTAAAAGTTATATATTCTTCCAACAAGGGATTACTGTTCTAATGTATGGGGAAACTTTGCTAAATCTGAGCTTGACAGGATTTATAAACTCCAGAAACAAGCAGCACATGTAATTTTAGATACATCTGTTGGTCATCCCATAAAAGCATTATTTACAGAACTCAAATGGTTTACAATATATGACTGGATAGATTTTCACAAGGCAGTTCTTTTATATAAATGTCTACATGGAACTGCACCAGAGTATCTTCAGGACTTATTCAGGCCTTTTTCAACACAATACCAGTTGGGATCAATATCACATGGAAACCTTCTAGTACGTGTACCAAAACCATGAACAGAGCAATTCAAAAAGAGTTTTCAATACTCTGGTACAGTTCCGTGGTAAAAGCTTCCACTACATGTAAAAGGGCTGAAAATATTAGAGTATTTAAGAAGACATATCATGATCATGCATGTGTTTCTAATAGATAATGAAATTTAGTATTTTAATACTAAACAAGCTACAATAAGCACTAATTATTGCTTTCTTCATACAATGTGCATTTGCTATACTCTCATTAAGAGGGCCTCAATGGAGAATATCCTTGACTAATGAGTCACCCTCAATAAATAAAGCATTATTATTATTATTATTATTATTATTATTATTATTATTATTATACAAATTAAAGTAATTAAATTATAGTCTACATTTAAATATTACAAATATTGGAGCATAGCAAGAGTGGAATTTTTGTTTTTGTTGCTAAGTCAGCACTTTTTAGCTCTCCATATGGAGTACAACAGAACTATTTTATAACCATCCATGTTGTTATCCTCACCATTTAAAGCATATATACATTTACATTCTTTTTGATAAATAACTATTTATTCCTTGATCCCTGGCATTAGTGTATAATTTTATTGGACCTCCACCCTACATTTCAACTGGCTATGGGGCTAAGTTGATTCATGGACAATAGTTGCATAATTTTTATTAATTGTGTTGGTCCAACTAAAGTCTTTTGTAAATTTTTGTGCAAACCTTTACCACCTGGAGACATGAACATGGTGAGATTATGAATTTCCACAAGCTCTATGACCTTCTCACCAAAGGAGGTCAATAACACTTAAGTTCAGTTTTTTTTGTTGACTTTGCCTAAAGATCCTGTGTGATCTTTATTTATCAAGCTTCATGTATGCCATCGTAATAAAAGCTAGATGATGATATGCATTCAAGGATAGAAATGAATGCTTACTTCAATATGATTTTTGGCAATGGACCCCTAAAACCCAGCAGTCACTAAACTGGTAGAGCAGTACAAATATTGCCAGTAACAATCATAATGGTTGAACAGTTGTTCTAAATAATAATATCTTCATTAATGGTTAATTGGTATGGTTGTTTGGTCAATTCATAGGTTGCCTGGGCAGTAAAGACCATTTAAAATCATTGGTAAACCAGGGTTCGCATAGTACCTTAAAAATTAGTTGAAAATCATTATTACCTAGAAAAATACTTGAAAATAAGACTCGGTTATTGAAAAATATAAAATTAGTTGATTAATGAATGTACGAAAGTTATTGTTATACCATTACGTCAAGTAGTCAAAGTAAAACTGTTTGATATTGGGTTGTTTACAAAAATCAGATATTTATGATTGTGCACAGATCTGATAGAGAGCATTAAAAAGAGGGTGAATTTGTTTCGAAAATCATTCTTCGTCATCAATTTATGTTCTGTGGTAGAACATAAGAAGTATATCTTTGTACTTTAAATTCTGGTTAATCAGCTGTTCAAACAATGGTTTGGTACTGCAGAAACATTTCAGGTTAGCGTTGATGATGATGATGGAACTTGACAGTTTCTCATGTTTTCTCAGAAAAATACAAGACATAAATTGAACTTTGTTATTTCTGTAGTTTGTGCCAACCTAGAATCTCCATGTTTGCTTATCTGTAGAGGGGAAAGGTTGTTGTTGTTGTTGTTGTTGTTGTTGGGTTTATGTCATTTTTTTAATGGGGAGAGTAAATGCACGTTACCAAATCTGACAATATGTGACACTGTATACATTTAAGTTGTAATTCTAAAGTAATTATATAATGAAAAAGTTATAAATTTGTATCTGTTAATTTTCAGAAACAACGTACACAACAAGAAGATGCCATCTTTTGGATCGAATGTGGTCTTGATCAGATGGGTTCACTCTCAAATATAATCTCTTCTAAAGAATTAGTCCCTCTGTTTAAATCTGGCCTGCCATTCTACATGGAGCTGGGAATATTTGGACTTATCCCAGAACAGAAAAGCAGTACCACAGCAGCAGTTAAGCATTGACTGAAAACTTGAGGGTCAGAAGAAGAAAAAAATTCTTTATGGGCACAGAACTACAAAAAAAGGAATAGAAAGAAAATGTGTTCATCCAAAGATACCTAGCAAGCCTTGATTTTTGAAAAAGCATGAAATGTACTGTCTGCAGTCAGTATGATTTATCATGCATGAGATATTATCACAGATTGTGTAAAGGCAGGAGTGGGAAAACAAATGTCATTAGCAGTTGATTGTGACACCATCGTTGGTAATGAGGATGTTGATTTCATGAATTATGTTAATTCTGATTGCTGTGTCATGGGGATTGTGTTTTGAAAGTAGTGATTACAAGGAAGCAACCGAGTTATTGAATAAAAAGACCATTTTACATAAAAGTGATTTATGATTCACTGGCTGGCATGTGTATATTGACGCCTTTATCAGATGGCAAAACATACTAGTCGAACATTTATTTTTCTCATGATAAGATGTATTTATACAAATGTATAATGCATCAGAATAAATTGTTTACAACTATTATATTAATGTCATTCAAATGCAAAATACAGAAACTGTTTGAAGAAAAAATGATGCATTTGGATATATTTCCCAGATGTAATGTTCCAATAATTCCAGTTCATGTTAAACATTATAAACAGGTTTTGCTGTACCTATATAAACACATTTGAAAAGTCAGATCCTGTGATGCATTTTATTTCATAAGTTTCTTTGCTTAGTATTTTATGTATTCTGCAAAATTCATGTTTAGTAATATTGTTTTTAAATGAACAAATGTTTGCTTTGCGAATAACCAAAATAAAATCTGCCATCTTGTATATTTTTCAGTCAAAATTATAGGATGTTACTGAAATTTATTTCTTATCAGGCTATGTATATAGAATTTGTCATATTTTCACCAGAGCTTGCAAACCTGCAAACATTGTGTGTATTGTGTTTTTTTATATATCTATAGTAATCACAACTGCAGGAATAGTAAGTGTTGCAATTGTAGGAGTTGTAATGTTTACATTTCAGCACTTATTTTCAGGTGTAATACTTTTCATTTGAATCTAAATTTGTCTTTTTATTGTATATTACCTAATTTATGCCACAATTCCAATTAATGCCCCTCTGCTTTCTTAAGAACAGAGCAAGTAAAAGATGTGCATAAGACCTATACTTATCAGTACTCATCTGCTTAAGTCCTTGACTAAACAAAATGAAAGGGACCCCGAGTGGCCTAAAGCGCTTTCCGTTACTGATCACTGCCATCTCACCTCTGTCTGCGTGGGTTCGAGTCTAAAATTCGGCTAATGTAGTTGTGTGAGAAAGCTTGCCAGTAGCTTCTCGTGGGTCGGTGGTTCTTTCCGGGGGTTCCCGGGTTCTTTCTCCACCTTTAATACTGATCGCCATGTATAGCCTATATTGTGCTGAAAAATGGTGTTAAACCATAAAAAACAAATAAACAACATGAAGTAGTAAGCTCAGTTGATTACACTGTTACAATACATATATCAATGTATAAATTAAAAATGTCAAAGGCACACACATGTAGAATGTTCAACATGATGCAATAGAAGAGCAGCAGGTTCAGAGACTTAGAAGACATACTTCAAACAGCTGCTTAGTCGGAAAATGTGTGGATCAATTGATCATTCTAGCTGTGACGATGACAGAATTTAGTGGCAGAAAGATTTGGTCAATATTAAAGTGCATTAAAAGAACAACGTGAGCTTTGATTATTGTGCTCTAATAAATGTCCTTCTACCCCCCAGTTTGGATAATTCTACATCCCCGTGGCCTATAATTAGTGAATATACAGTATTAATGGATTGGTACTGATGTGCTGGTGAGGGGCAGTTCCTAAACATATAGCTTTGTCCGTAGATAAAGATTGAACAGTTTATATAAAATTTATCAATTATATTTACTAGTAGTAGTACTAGCTAGATGGAATTGTCATTCATAAAATATATTTATACTGATTTATTCAGGAATTGTTATTGTTAAGTGTTCTACTTGAACGCACACATTACCAGAGAAAGCAGTTTATTAAAAACATATATACCCCAGGTTAATCTAATTATTCAGAATTCATATAGAAACAATTCAAAATTAGAAATTGCATCTATGGGTGACTGCTCCATGTTGACAGTGCTTTTCCATGGTTCAAAGTGTTTTACTGGAACAGTCCTTATGATGTCTAGTTTGTCCTAAATGAAAGTAGTTCTACTCAGGCATCCATTATGGCCACTACAGCAGACATATTGGAAATCTTATTACTGCTGCTCATGAATAGCAAGAAGGCTTTTAAGAGTATTCAAAAGATACTAATCTACCATAAACTATGACTGCTGTAACTAAAATAACTTGTAATAATGTCTTTGAAAATTCATGTAACTGCCATGTAGAACTTGACAAATGTGGCAAAACATAACACACATTGAAAGTATTTTGGACTTTTCCTGTACAATGATGCCTTTCCACCATCAAATATAGATAGCGTTACTAAAAAGGGTTTATAAAATGTTTAAAGAACATTTACACAACTTATCTGAGCAAAATACAGAACTTGACAAACTTTTCTGGCATATGTGCCTTCTTAATACTGGACAAATAATGTTGTATGCAATAAAATATGGATCAAATTATAACAAAAGTTCAACTGAAAGCATTATACATACCCTGATATATTGGCTAATTGAATTTGCATTTGACTATTAAAACATGTCATCTAGATGAGTAATCTTCTATTTACTTGATCTTTTATATTGTATAACTAATTAGCTTCTATTTATATTTTAGTGCTTGAGCAGATATGTGTGAACATTTTTCAAACAAATGATAAAAGTTAACTCACATTTTGCACTGTTAACTTTATGAAGTGGGTAGATTCTGAGTACCAACAAAAAATATTGTCTTTTTTCACTCTCATTATACTTGAAACAAGTCGGTTTCATCATAATAATAAATTGTGCATACCTTAAGATATTTGTTTGTCATGATTTCTAATCACATCCCCACCTCTTACACCTTATTATCGTTCACTTTTATTAGATAAGTCAAATTTTAAATCAAAGATGGTGAATTCATATAAAGCTTTTTTCATACTCTCTAAGGGCAATTGATATAGGTTGGGAATGGTGCAAATTTGTTTGCGTGCGATGCATTGAATAAGCACAGAATGTTGTCAAATAGACATAAACTCGAATAAATTACAAAAAAAAGTCCCACCCATCAACCTCTCATATTCATAAACAACAGTCAATATATGCCAGTTAATGTTAAGCTGCTTTTTTATGCTTACATAAAAGTGACATGTCGAATATATAGCAAAACTTCAATATCTTACAAATTAACTGTTATGTAAATTAGTTATCAAGCCTGTTACTTGGTCTTTGAGCTTCAACTCCCCAGCCAGATATATTATATATTATTTACAATAAAGAACACTAAATAAATTTGGTTTGGCACCGATATTTTCTGAACATAACATCAGGAAGATATTTTCATAGGTAATAATGTTTTTGATCAATAACAATGCCACTTGACTTCATTTTGTATTATAAAAAGCTAAATGTGACCTTATCATATTTATACACGTGCAGGTACATGTACTAAAAAAATGCCTGTATTAAAATATGCCACCAACATGCACTGAGGCACAAAATACTGATTGTATGCACAAACTTAAAGGACAACGAATTTCACTTGCTATTCGAAGTTTCAGTGAAATATCAATAAGGCATAGTCCATATGCATTTAGGTTTAACCTGAAACGTGTATCACATACATTGTAAGAACAAATTACCTTGTGTGTATACAACTTGCACAAGGTACAAAGCAAGGGTCATGTCTTTTTATAAAATAGACGAGAACCTAAACAAAACGGTTGCGAAAGTCAAACTGACTGGGTTGGTTTGGTACTCTGTTGTACAGCACATTTATACTGCCACGATAATTAGGAGCCACTTTTCCCAAGGACACAAAATCGTATCTTTCTGTAGGATTAAAACCAGCACCCTTTGGTCAGCTGGGCGTGTTAATCACTAAGCCCTCACATCTCGCAAAACTAATTATACCAAAATGCTGTTTTGAGTTAATGTCTTTTTTTAAAGGAGTCTTGTCAAAGATCTTGTAGAGCTTTTAAACAAGTCAGACTTGACATCCTTAGTTGACCTGAGTGGTAAAAGTATTAAATTATAAAATCTTTAGATGATCAGATTATTATATTTCAGAATCCTGTTAGAAGTTTGTAACTTATTTCCAGATATTGAAATTAACTATTTTAATAAAAGTTTTGAAAAATCTTTTTAATGAAATACCATTACTTGATTTTATAATTGAATTTTTGGATTTTATCGACATCAAGGCTTAGACTAAACTAATTCTTAAAATATTATTAATAACAACAAACATGTTTGATTTATTTCCATGTGAATATCTTTCACTGTAGTGTTGTTTATTGGTTGGTAAAGAGCTAAATGAAAATATCTAGTATTTGGATTACAGATGTAATGAGATACATTTATTATCATGCAAGAAACGCTTAAAGCAATCAATTTAAATCTTCCGTAATTAAATTATGGTAGTTTTTTTTAATATGAAGATTTTATATTGTTAGAAATTTGAAATCATAAACACTCTTTAAAAGAAAGTTGTAGTATATGCAGTAGATGTGTTTGGCAATTTTAGCAAAAGTTTATCCAAGATAGGAATTTTTACGTTTCCACTTTTCCAAATCTACAATAAAATTTTTTAAATGGATAAAACATTAAAACCCAAGTTTTATTACAGAGATTGAAGGAGTTTCAGATTGAATATTAACAGTTAAATTGTGCACTGTATGGTCACGTTTAACATGTTTTTTAAAGGAAACAACTTATTTTCATACTTCACCTAAATGAATATTCGAACTGATGAAAATACATGTATTGGGAAAATATCTTGCTCCAATTTATTAAGCAGTTTTAATGATATGGCTGGTAAATTTCAAACATTCACATGGAAAGTCTTCAGAATGAAAGTCAATATGATAGAAACAGAAGTCACACCATTAGTTCGCTTCTTGCTTATCACCCATTTGGACCACCTTGTCTTTTTCTAAGGCATCATCTACAGAAAAATACATTCTGTTGCATGAAATTTATTAGCAAACAAGAAATCTTAATTTATTTCAACAATATCAGCTATTTCTATAAATAGATTGCCATAGGAATAACCTAGAAGTTGCTAAGAAAACAATAGTTAGATGCAATTGCAAAAGCTTTGTCAATTCTTTTTTCTTAAGTATCAGGGATGGTCTGAATAGCAGATAATAATAATTATAATAATAATGACGACATTGTATTGCGCCTAATCTTTAAAAGTTATAGGCACTTTACGACATCTATAGTGATATGACTACACTACAGAAAAACTAAAACCAATAACCATGAAATTGGAAAACATAACAATATGCTGAAAACATTTAAGGTACAATGCACTATAAATTTTCTAAGTTTGTTCCTGTAGTCGAAAAAGGTGAGTTTTAAGAGCACTCTTAAAAGGGGCCACTGTCTTTGTGTCTAATTTCAATAAGCAATTCATTCAACATCACCGTGCCCTGGTATGCAAAAGAACGTTGTCATTGTGAATTCGTTTTCATAGTGGAAACAATGAGTATACGATTGTCAGAAGAGGAGTGTAAGGATCTTACTGGTGTATACACATGGGTGAGGCCGGATTTATATGCTGGACTGGAGTCTGTGAAAACGAACAAACTTTGTGTTTTATTCTGTATCAAATGGAGAGCCAGTGTATGGTACAGAGCAGTGGTGAGGTTTGATCTGATCGAAGTACTCTAAAGATGATCCGAGCAGCTGTGTTTTGAACTTTTTGATGTTTCTGGAGTAGATATTGTGACGAACCAGACATAACTGAGTTATAATAGTCCGGTCTTGAGAGTACTAATGAATACATAAGTGTTTTAGTGGCATCAACTGAAAGATATTTGCGAATTGAACTGATGTGTCTCAGCTCAAGAAATGCAGTCTTACATATGTTCTTGACATGCTGGTGCAATGTGAGAGTACTGACTAGAGTAACACCTAGGTTTCGTACTGACTGTAAATTTAATGTATTGTGTTGCTGTTACTTATTGTTTGAGGTAAGGAATGTGAATGAAAAAAATATTTGTGTTGTGATCAAAATTGTTATCAGTTTTATCATCAATCATCAGCAGCTTGTTACATGTCATTCATGATTTCACATCAGAAATGCACCTCACTACTCTATGGATGGTACCATTAACTTCAGTTGGGTAAATATACTTGTATATGTGGGTGTCATCAGCGTACAGTTGGTGAGACACTGGCTGATGATCTATGACAGTTGAGAGCGGCCTAGTGTATAGAATGAAGAGAACCGGTCCAATAACAAACCCCTTTGAAACACCACAGCATAGATCAACTGGGCAGGAGTTTATTTCATTTGCAGATACAATTTGTGTCCTGTTGACTAAGTAGGTCGTGAACCAATGTAAGGCTGTATTCTGAATGCTAAATACATGTTGGAGACAGTGAAGTAATATATCATGGTGTATTGTGCCAAATACTGAAGACAACTCAAGTAAGGTGAGGACTGTATTCTTTCCACTATCAAAAGCAGAGAGAATGTCATTAAATACTTTCAAGTAATTTCTGTACTGTAGCAAGGGCGATATATTAATGGCAGCTATTGATATACATTTGGGATATGAACTATTGGATTGCCTGAAAAGTGGTGAATAGTTTATCGCGAATGCATATGTCTGTGTAAGAACAACCAGTCAGACAGTGAATTCACTATCCACCAATGCCAGTCTAAATTCAAATCGCCACATTCTTACATGGAGATCTGACAAACACATAGTAAATCATTTGTTGATGTGTTTTGGAACTTATGTTTAACATCCTTTTAGAGAAAGTGATGCACATTCGTGTCAGAGTAATTATTAATATCAATATGTTCCGAATGACGTCACTTTCATATTTGAAAGTAGTAATTTGATTGGTGAACCACAAGGTGAACAGAGCATGAACATTGTTGTTGTCCACCAGATTACCGTAAAAAGACTGGAGTTCTGATCTAACTTAGATTGATACCCATATATTATTAGTCTGGTAAACGTCCGTCTCAGTAAGTTACAAAACTGAATTAAGTATAGGCAGGCGAAAATGCAACTTTTTTAAACAAAATGTCAAAGGAACAGTGATAGTTCCGTTAAATCTGAAATAGCAAGATATGTTGTTTTCAAAAATAAAGGGTTTTTTTTTGGAACTGTTAAAAAATAATGATAGAAGAATGGTGTTAAACATAATGATAAAAGTGAAGGGGAGGTCACATTATGTAACGAGCAGCTATTACATGGGTTGTCTCATAAGCTGGTTAAGAGAAGAGTATTTATTTATTAAAAGTAAAACCATGCCGACATTGAATAAGTTTCAGCTTAGCGTAGCGAGTCTATACGACTCAGATTTGTGCAACATATTCTTTGATCCAATCGCTTTTGACTACTCCACATGATAACTATGAACTGAATCGAAACTTTGCAACAACCATCAAGGTTTTGGAAGTTTACAGTTTGCTGTAATTTTCAATTAAGATGATGGAGTTTTATTCAAAATAAATTACTGCGACGTACGTAAAGTGGGGATGTATATAAAAGAGATTTTGGTAAGCACAGTCTTCATTCATGCTTTTATGTAGTCTTTATGAATCTACAATCAGAGATTTTGTTCTGTTCATATATAATTGGAGAGGGATCATTGATTTACAAAGTATTCATTGGAATTACAAAGTGTGCATTAACTTTTTGGACAAAACCTCTTTGGGGATTATTATGAATTCATTCAGGGACATTCAAAATTATATAATTGTGATATATCAGGACTGTTGGCACACGAAACTATACAAGACCATCGGTACAATGAATAATCGATTTTAATCCAAAACCTTGTTTCTTTTGGACTTATGTGATAGAAGATCTGTGATTATTTTCTTATTTAATTCACAATACAGTAAGTCTCTATTTAATTTTTACCTTGACGCTGAGAGAAATAAATAAAAAGATGAACAGATTACTTACATAAAATTAAAAAAAAGTCATTAAGCTGCTTTTAGATACTTATATCCAAATGGAATTTCTACCTTAGAGTCACTATCAAACTTAAATTCAATTTCTACCTAATGACATTCTGTCAATTAGCCGGTCGGTATACATGTAAACTATTTGACTTGCGGTAATTGTTTTTATATTTTATTTTATGGTTTAACGCGATTTTTAAGCACAATATACATGGCGGGTAGTATTATTGGTGGAGGAAGAACCCTGAAAACCCCCGGAAAGAACCACTCACGAGAAGCTACTGACAAGCTTTCTCACATAACTACAATAGTCGAATCTTAGACTCGAACCCACGCAGACAGAGGTGAGATGGCAGTGATCCGAAACGGAGAGCGCTTTAGACCACTCGGCCACACGGGGCCCCCTGTTTTGGTCATTTTGGTAAATTTCTCTAAGTTCATATGCAGTGATATCCAAATCATTGTGAAATTTACTGAGATTCTGCTTTTCATCGGATATCTACGAAAACGACAGGAACACTTGTTCAGAAAAACAAACAGCACGAGTCATCATCGTTTCATCGCAACTTATTTAAATTCATTGATGTTCAAATAAATGTAATTAATTTTATTAAACGTACTATTAAGTTTTCATGGTCATTTTTTGGAGAGGGTAAAGATTGTCAAACAGATGATTGGATACCTTTTCATTGATTGAATATGTTCAGCACGTATCCGAATACTGATTTTTTTAATTCTCTTAGACGATCCTACGCTTGGTACTGAAAAAGATGGGAAATAAGGCCGCTGTTTACCATCAGTTCTCATCTCTGACAGTTATACAGCAAAACTGTTTCAGTATTGGTAGCCAAATGTATTTTAAATGCTTTCATTTTATCGTTGCTGAACTCTAATATTTATATTGAAAAATTATATTAACATGGGTACTGGAACATTTCTCACATTATTTACTCTCTTTTTTCTCAATCTTTGAAAAGTAATAAATTATCTACCAAATGTAATAACATTAAAGACATATTCATACATTTTCATTCAATGTTTCCAAAATCAATTCATTATGCACCTTCGATTTTGTATATAACTGAATCGGATGAATATGCATTTTGCTTCCACACTACCGTGCAAGACTGTTTTCGTTGTAATAAACCTTTCCTTCTCATTCTGCATTCATCTTGTTTGTGTAATGTCTATAATATAAAAATAAATCACTTATAAT
The DNA here is from genome assembly GCA_029339505.1 of Unio delphinus. Taxonomy (NCBI): domain Eukaryota; kingdom Metazoa; phylum Mollusca; class Bivalvia; order Unionida; family Unionidae; genus Unio; species Unio delphinus. The sequence goes on from JAQISU010000115.1 coordinate 20,923,706, forward strand.
TGAAAGTCCGTGTGTTCAAATAAACTCGTTAGATTTCTTATAACAAAACAAAAACAGGATTAGCACGAGAAACATTTTTAAACAAATGTTACTGTTAACTTTCTTGATTAATCTATCATACTAACATTTTTCATTAATGTGGTAATTACTCTCAAACTTGCACCAGGCCGATTCGGCACAGATTTCTGCCTATTCTCCAAACTGTAAAGCTGATTCGGATCATGTGAAATATTATTCAGTTTAGTTCAGGATTTAAATGTGACACTTAAATTTGTTCTTAAGATGATCTTCCTATTATGTCCCAAGTTCGTCGAGCAGTTTAAATATAAACAAAAGCCCGTGTGTACGCGTGATAATGGTGCTGTTATATTTCATAAAATAACTTAATCCTGTTTATTTTGCATTGACAATTTAGTAGTGAAATATATTTTTAAAATTTTCATTCAACTTTAAATAGTTTGCTTTATTGAGAAATATTAAAATTACAAACACTAACAAACAATAAGAAAAAACTACATGATGAGCGTAGTACATGTGAGCTTTTATAAACCGTCCGAATTCTGAGTATTAGCCATGGTGTTGAACTCAGTAGCGACCGCATTTCCCGAGTAGGCATCAATGTTGCTTGTATCGAGTTCAATTATCATTCTTCAATGGTTAGCAAATCTCAATGAAAAATAAGATCAAATTGTTCAGTTACAGAGATAATACTCTAACCCTTTAACTTATTGACGGTCACCACCGATTCAGTCGATTTATTGTTACAGAGGACAAACACCCGCTCTATTTTTCAAACGAAAAACCCTCTGTCTTGTAGCCACTTTGAATATTGCACTATTATGGATGTTACCAATTACCGGTATATGTCTTAAGTGTACGCAGGATTGTTCCGGAATGATGTTCATGCAGCAAAATTCTATATTGTAATGAACAGGTGACCTCAGACCGACATATTGTCCATCACCATTAATATAGATTTGTGGGGTTGATTTATCGGATTACTTCTTAGCATGATCCCTTCACACTGGCCATATTCTATTCCATCCCTAAACTATGCTACGAGAAAAAAAATAATTTTGAAATGAAACTTTGCGTATTAATCGTTTTAATCTTGAAATTATCGCAGGTGTATGTTTTGTGTTATCGTTAATGAATTTTGTTTTGTAGTATAATATGTATAACAAATTAAGTCTGTTTGTTTCTTATGCTTTAACGCCATTTTAAGCACAATATAGGCTATACATGGCGGCCGATATTATTAATGGAGGAAGAACTTGGCAAAAATCCCCGGAAAGAACCACCGACCCACGAGAAGCTACTGGCAATCTTTCTCACATAACTACATTAGCCGAATCTTAGACTCGAACCCACGCAGACAGAGGTGAGATGGCTATGATACGAAACGGAGAGCGCTTTAGACAACTCGGCCACACGGGGCCCCCTGTTTTGATCATTTTGGTAAATTTCTCTAAGTTCACATCCAGTTATATCAAAATCATTGTGAAATTTACTGAGATTCTGCTTTTCATCGGATATCTACGAAAACGACAGGAACACTTGTTCAGAAAAACAAACAGCACGAGTCATCATCGTTTCATCGCCACTTATTTAAATTCATTGATGTTCAAATAAATGTAATTAATTTTATTAAACGTACTATTAAGTAGTCAGGGTCATTTTATGGAGAGGGTTAAGATTGTCAAATAGATGGTTGGATACCTTTTCATTGATTGAATATATTCAGCACGTATCCGAATACTGATTTTTTAATTCTCTTAGACGATCCTGCGCTTGGTACTGAAAAAGATGGGAAATAAGGCCGCTGTTTACCATCAGTTCTCATCTCCGACAGTTATACAGCGAAACTGTTTAAGTATTGGTAGAAAAATGTATTTAAATCCTTTCATTCTATCGTTGCTGAACTCTAATATTTATATTAAAAAATTATATTAAGATGGGTACTGGAAGATTTCTCACTTTATTTACTCTCTTTTTTCTCAATCTTTAAAAGGTAATAAATTATCTACCAAATGTAATAACATTAAAGATGTATTCACACATTTTCATTCAATGTTTCCAACATCAATTCATTATTCACCTTTGATTTTGTATATAACTGAATCGGATGAATGTGCAATTTGCTTCCACACTACCGTGCAAGACTATTTTCGTTGTAATAAACCTTTCCTTCTCATTCTGCATTCATCTTGTTTGTGTAATGTCTATAATATAAAAAAAATCACTTATATTGAAAGTCCGTGTGTTCAAATAAACTCGTTAGATCTCTTATAACAAAACAAAATTAGGATTAGCACGAAAAACATTTTTAAACAAATGTTACTGTTAACTTTCATGATTGATCTATCATACTAACATATTTCATTAATGTGGTAATTACTCTCAAACTTGCACCAGGCCGATTCGGCACAGATTTCTGCCTATTCTCCAAACTGTCAAGCTGATTTGGATCATGTGAAATATTATTCAAATTTAGTTCAGGATTTAAATGTGACACTTAAATATGTTCTTAAGGTGTTCTTATTATGTCCCAAGTTCGTCGAGCAGTTTAAATATAAACAAAAGCCCGTGTGTACGCGTGATAATGTATCACGGAGGGCCCCTCTTGGGGTTCTACCGAAGTAATCCAAATAATGCCATTCATTCACTAAGGCCACTGCTGATTAGTAACATAATTATCCTTCCCAACTCAACGTTGAATACGCATATTAAAGAAGAAAAATGACAAATATGTTGCTGGATTCGAACCTGGTACACGTGGGTGATATGTGGATATAATTTGTTTTCTTTCTTTATTGAAAAACATAATATATAATATGTGAGTTAAGAGTATACATATTACTTACATATTATTTACCTATTATTTACATATTATTTTGTGGTGCTGTATTACAAAAGATTAAAATCTACAATGTGATAAACAATGTATCCTCATCTAGATACGTGGATATAATTACCATTAAACAAAGAATATTACGAAAAGACTTCGAATTTCTTTATCATATTGTTTTCAATGGCTATCGACCACATTGGGACGTAAACCTTTTTAATTTTATTTAATTGGTTGGTTGGCTAGTATGTGTTTGTGCATGTGTAATGTGTGTGCATAACACGATTTTATTCGGCTCTGCATCCCGGCCAGAATATGTTGTAGATGAAGAACCCGGTGTGAGCCACAGACACACAGTAAGCTACTGGCAATCTTTCTCGCACGCCCACGTTTGTCGAGTCGAGACTCGAACCCAAGCGGACGTAGGTTATTGTCAGTGATTTAATAAAGGTGTGTGCCTTGGACCACTCGACCATTTGCGACTCCATTCATAACATACTCAAGTGAATTATAAAAATATTTAAATGGTTAATCAACTGATTCGCAGACTTGCATATAAAAAACGTTTTTGTGTATATGAGCAATTTCCAATGGAAGAAAAGGGCTCTTTGTTCATGAATATTTTGTTTCAATCAGCTTATAAAATGGTTTGTTGAATAAAACTAACGTATTTCATTACATGTTAAAAGATATACAGTTAAAATGAAAGTGTATCGCCAAACATTTTTGTCCATTTCGCTCGCGCGCTCTCTCTCTCTCTCTCTCTCTCTCTCTCTCTCTCTCTCTCTCTCTCTCTCTCTCTCTCTCTCTCTCTCTCTCTCGCATTTTATGCTAAGTGTTGTTGCAATTACCAATTACACTAACAACAAGGCTGACCTTGCAGCAACATTATTAGTTTATAATACGAAATTTACGTTTCAACTTTCCTTAACATTCTATGTATAGCAGTGAAATTCTTACTCGAAAACTTTTTCAAAGACACGCTTTATTTATAAAAAAGCGTTTTTACCTCGTTTCTACTTACAGGAACATTTGTTTCTTTTTTTTGATTACACTCTTAAATGTACAAGCTGATTCGTCCGTACCCTTTGTCCAAAAGTTGTAACGGTATTTTACACATTTATGTTGTGGAATGTTTTCTGGAAAACGAAAAGGTATTTTGAAGGGAAGTTTTGTACATTTATCTATTTTGAAGTCGGATTTTTCTTTTCTTTATGAAGGATGTGTACATGGTTAGATTTTAGTTTCATGGGTTCCTTCACTTACATGTCCATGCTTAAATTTTTTTTAATACAAGTCTCGTACTCCCATCCTGAGGCAATATATACTTTGTCTGGTTTTCTTTCCATGACAAAATAAGTGATCCTTGCCTAGGATCAGTTTTTGTTCATTAATGTGTGCGTATTGAATGCTATTTACTGATAAGTTTGTTTTTTTAACGGTGGGATGACTTTCATAGATCATCTTTTTTAATGTCTTCTTGTTTCTCTGAATCTATTCTGTGGGAAAAAAATCGCTTTCAAGAAAGACAAAAATGCAGGAAGTATAGAGTAGAATATTCCGGGCATGCAGTGGTAGAAGGAACGTAATTGCGACACTTAGACTCTAGTGGGATGGTTTTCCTAACTTGGCCGATAAATCAGCCCCTCAACCAAGCGATGTTAATTTTCGGGAGAGGGGCTGATATCACCTATTTTGTTAAAAGACGCAATTATTTGCAGCTGCACACGTGGGCGTACATTTTATAGGTACATGGAGAAGTCTCATCACGGAGAACTCGCCTTGTGAGAATTCGCCTCACCGATCTGGAGAAGTCGCCCCATATGGTTGAAGAAGTCACCACAAGATTTGTCATCCAGAAAACCTATTTAATATTTATGTCTGAAATAAATAAATCGTTTAAAAGATAGAAATGTGTGACGATATCTCCAGATGGTGGTTTAGGCATTATTGGAATACAGTAATGATGTATCTTATTATCTGGTATTGACTCAAGTGTACAAGGAAGCAAATTCGATATCTATGCAACTCAGGATGGTTTCGGAAGGGAAACTGAAACGAAGTCAGACCCTGAAAATATAAGAAAAACAAGGAAGAATATTTCACTTGTGAGATATGTTCAGAAACGAATAACTGTGTCAGTGCATTGTTGAATAACTGTTAAAGATTATATGCTGCACCTATATCCAAATTCATATTTTTATGTTTGTCATTCCAACGTAATGTTGCAAATGCCATCGTATCAAAGTGTATATTCTGTTTTGGTTGTTGTTGTTGTTCTTGGGTTAAACGCCATTTTTAAGCACACGATAGGCTATACATGGCGGCCAGTATTATTGGTGGAGGAATAAGCCGGGAAAATCCCCGGAAAGAACCACCGACCCACGAGAAGCTACTGGCAAGCTTTCTCACATAACTACATTAGCCGAATCTTAGACTCGAACCCATGCGGACAGAGGTGAGATGGCAGTGATCCGAAACGGAGAGCGCTTTAGACCACTCGGCCACACGGGGCCCCCTGTTTTGATCATTTTGGTAAATTTCTCTAAGTTCATATGAAGTGATATCCAAATCATTGTGAAATTTACTGAGATTCTGCTTTTCATCGGATATCTACGAAAACGACAGGAACACTTGTTCAGAAAAACAAACAGCACGAGTCATCATCGTTTCATCGCAACTTATTTAAATTCATCGATGTTCAAATAAATGTAATTAATTTTATTAAACGTACTATTAAGTAGTCAGGGTCATTTTATGGAGAAGGTTAAGATTGTCAAATAGATGGTTGGATACCTTTTCGTTGATTGAATATATTCAGCACGTATCCGAATACTGATTTTTTTTATTCTCTTAGACGATCCTACGCTTGGTACTGAAAAAGATAGGTAAATAGGCCGCTGTTTACCATCAGTTCTCATCTCTGACAGTTATACAGCAAAACTGTTTCAGTATTGGTAGCCAAATGTATTTTAAATGCTTTCATTTTATCGTTCCTGAACTCTAATATTTATATTGAAAAATTATATTAACATGGGTACTGGAACATTTCTCACTTTATTTACTCTCTTTCTCTCAATCTTTAAAAAGTAATAAATTATCTACCAAATATAATTACATTAAGAACATATTCACACATTTTCATTCAATGTTTCCAACATCAATTCATTATGAACCTTCGATTTTGTATATAACAGAATCGGATGAATATGCATTTTTCTTCCACACTACCGTGCAAGACTGTTTTCGTTGTAATAAACCTTACCTTCTCATTCTGCATTCATCTTGTTTGTGTAATGTCTATAATATAAAAAAAATCACTTATAATTGAAAGTCCGTGTGTTCAAATAAACTCGTTAGATTTCTTATAACAAAACAAAAACAGGATTAGCACGAGAAACATTTTTAAACAAATGTTACTGTAAACTTTCTTGATTGATCTATCATGCTAACATTTTTCATTAATATGGTAATTACTCTCAAACTTGCACCAGGCCGGTTCGGCACAGATTTCTGCCTATTCTCCAAACTGTCAAAATGATTTGGATCATGTGAAATATTATTCAATTTATTTCAGGATTTAGATGTGACACTTAAATTTGTTCTTAAGATGATCTTCTTATTATGTCCCAAGTTCGTCGAGCATTTTAAATCTAAACGAAAGGCAGTGTGTGTACGCGTGATAATGGTGTTGTTATATTTCATAAAATAACTTAATCCTGTTTTTTTTTGCATTGACAATTTAGTAGTGAAATATATTTCAAAAATTTTCATTCGACTTTAAATAGTTTGCTTTATTGAGAAATATTAAAATTACAAACACTAACAAACAACATGAAAAAACTACATGATGAGCGTAGTACTTGTGAGCTTTTATAAACCGTCCGAATTCTGAGTATTAGCCATGGTGTAGAACTCAGTAGCCACCGCATTTCCCGAGTAGGACTCAATGTTGCTTGCATCGAGTTCAATTATCATTCGTCAATGGTTATCAAATGTCAATGACAAATAAGATTAAATTGTTCAGTAACAGAGATAATACTCTAACCCTTTAACTTATTGACGGTCACCACCGATTCAGTCGATTTCGTGTTAAAGAGGTCTCACACCCGCTCTATTTTTCAAACGAGAAACCCTCTGTCTTGTAGACACTTTGAATATCACACTATTATGGCTGTTACCAATTACCGGTATGTGTCTTAAGTGTCCGCAGGATTGTTCCGGGATGATTTCCATGCAGCAATATTGTATATTTTAATGAACAGGTGACCTCAGACCGACATATTGTCCATCAGTTGTTTTTTTTTATGGCTTATCGCCATTTTTAAGCACAATATAAGTTATACATGGCGGCCAGTATTAATGGTAGAGGAAGAACCCGGAAAACCCCCGGAAAGAACCACCGACCCACGAGAAGCTACTGGCAAGCTTTCTCACATAACTACATTAGCCGAATCTTAGACTCGAACCCACGCAGACAGAGGTAAGATGGCAGTGATCCGTAAGGAACAGCCGTTTAGACCACTCGGCTACTCAGGGCCCCTCAGCAAATTACGTAGAAGCTTTTTTACTGGATAGTGTCATCCAACACCGTTTATTTTCTACTGTATAGTTTTATATTAGCATAGTATATAGTAATAGTAATAAAGCCGGCTTTAGGCCGAGTCAGTGCCAGATTACCAAATAGGTATGGTTGGTACCGTCTTATGGTTCCCACGCGTTTTAGGGGCCCAGCGACAAAACGTATTAGAAGATAATTTGCGAGGGAGGCACCAAGATTTCGACTACCTAATGGCTTCCACAGGGTATAATCCGCCAATGCCCGATTTCGACCAATGTGGCCCAATAGGGCCCCGCATTCACAAGTGCCCCGAGCGTTAGTAATTTTTAAAAATACCTATATTTAGGGACTATTTACCTATATATATATATATATATATATATATATATATATAGAGAGAGAGAGAGAGAGAGAGAGAGAGAGAGAGAGAGAGAGAGAGAGAGAGAGAGAGAGCGAGAAACAGACAGAGCGAGAGAGAGAGGTAAAGTGATTTTCAATCGATCGAAGAGAATTTTAAGTTCAATATTTTATAAAACTTGTTAAAAACTTTATTTCCAAATAAAGTGATCACTGAGGGCCCCTCTAGGGGTGCTACCGAGGTAATCCAAATAAGGCCATTCATTTACTAAGGCCACTGCTGATTAGTTACATAATTATCCTTCTCAACTCAACGTTGAATACGCATATTAAAAAAGAAAAATGAAAAATAGGTTGCTGGATTCGAACCTGGTACACGTGGGTGATATGTGGATATAATTTGTTTTCTTTCTTTATTGAAAAAGCATAATATATAATATGTGAGTTAAGAGTATACATATCATTTACCTATTATTTACCTATTATTTACATATTTTTTTGTGGTGCTATATTACAAAATATTAAAATCTACAATGTGATAAACAATGTATCCTCATCTAGATACGTGGATATAATTACCATTAAACAAAGAATATTACGAAAAGACTTTGAATTTCTTTATCATATTGTTTTCAATGGCTATCGACCACATTGGGACGAAAACCTTTTTAATTTAATTTAATTGGTTGGTAGGCTAGTATGTGTTTGTGCATGTGTAGTGTATGTGTATAACACGATTTTATTCGGCTCTGCATCCCGGCCGGAATATGTGGTAGATAAAGAACCCGGTGAGAACCACAGACCCACAGGAAGCTACTGGCAATCTTTCTTGCATGCCCACGTTTGTCGAGTGGACACTCTTACCAAAGCGGACGTAGGTTATTGTCAGTGATCTAATAAAAGTGTTTGCCTTGGACCGCCTGCGCCATTCGTGACTCCATTCATAACATACTCAAGTGAATTATAAAAATATTTAAATGGTTAATCAACTGATTCGCAGACTTGCATATATAAAAAAGTATGAATAATCATCTGAAATTCATGTGCATAATGAATGGTATATACAGTTAAAAATTACAAATAAAACAACCATCTCTGCTAGAAAATATATACTAAATCGATCTATATGTAAATAACCACGTTTATCGTCATGATTTAAACTTTATACAGTCCATAATTAAACCACTACACTACTCCAGATTATGGTCAATTATTCCAGTCTATTGTAATAAGTATACTAATACGGTCGCGTAATTACGTGAATTGATTACATAAACCACTACTTTATCGATGCCGACAGCAAAACCCACATTTTTAAACCGTCGAACTTATTCGATCACTTTATTTCAGTCTCGCTGGTAATCATAATACCGAATACATTGTATATAATAATGTTAGATGAGATATATTTATGTCACTCTCTGAATAAAGCGATATTCTGCTGTCAATCCTGATTCAGTTTCTACCGACTGACATTCTGTCGATTAGCCGGTCGGTATACATGTAAACTATTTGACCTGCGGTAATAGTCATACGGACAACTATGGATCAGTCTAGAAATGGGTGACCATATCATAATATATTAAGTTCTAATGGTCCATAATTACTTGATAATGAAATCTTCACTTTGTTTGGAAACGCGAATCAAGATGCTATTGATGTAAATTTAGTATTTGAAATTTGTATAGACTTGACTTAGGGAATATCACCAGATACGATATTGACAGTATGTTCATTTCATTTGCATGAAGATGATAAAAACATCATTGCCATGGGACATCTCGTGTCTGATAAGGGTAGGTTTGATCATAGCCAGTTAGAAACTAGTTGAAGTTTAAAATCCTATTGCTGCTAGAGGTTACTATAAGAGTTGAATAAGAATATCGAATCCAGAACAGCGTTGCATATGCGGAAAGTTCTTACTTTCATAGTATAGGGACATTCTGTGCATAAGAAAAGTTGATAATTGCGCGAATAAAATAGAAAAATTGTCCCTAACAAAAATGCTGCAAAGAAACAAAATCACTTTGGTAAGAGTACTTTTTTCGTACAAACTTTACATTTATTACAATAGTTTTTCATAAGCAGTTACCAGAAGTTTTCAAGAACATATTTTGCATTTGTTTTATATTCTATGATCTCAAAATAGCAAACCTTTCTTCCTAAAAGGCTGTAATATCACACCACACTTTGTTTCGATATATCTGCATTTTAATCTTCTTTAGACACTCGTATACACACCACTCCACTCCCGGCAAGTTTTATACATGCCCCACATAGTTGCTGAATCAATTTGTACTATTGTTTTTTTTCCTACATTTGTATTCAATGTTTAATTATTGAGGACTATTTGTTATTAATTAATTAATCAATTAAATAATTTTTTGTATTAATCCGAAAATATAATCACTGTCGACTTACATGCAAGTTAAGTATATATTATCATCCTCTCGTCATTCTCACAATTTCTCCCATCTTGCATCCATCCAGTTCTGCCAAACACTTACACTGAAATATGTACAATGTACTGCACATTTTGAAAAGAAAAAAGATGTTTAAACATATTTAAGTATATGTTGTATCTAGAATGTTTTTAGATAGACATTTCATTACAAAAACGTAAGCATATAATCATGCTGGACTTTTTTGACATTGTAATAAGAGCGATCAAATGGTTTTAAAATTGTACTTTGGGATTTCACTGAAACTAAACCAATGAATGACTAATCGTTTATTAACAGTTTCCAAATTGTTTCGACGGTTTTGTGAGTTGTGTTTCTATAACTATTTATTATACCCATCAATCATACATCAACATAAAAGGAAATTTAGGTTCTTTGAACAATACCTAAGTTATACAAGGTTCTTTTTAAAGAACCAGTTTAGTGAGTGAGGAAACCCGATGTAATTCTTTCTCATTTAAATTCAATGCCAGCTTTATATATCATTTCATCTTTACTCCTTCTGAAGGAAAGGTCGACTCAGCACAGATTTAATTGAAACCATTATAACCACAGTTACATGCAAACACCACATTAAGAAATTAAGCATAGTTCTAAAAACAAAAGTAAATAAGCATATGTATTTTGTGTAAATGAGCAAGGTCCAATGGAAGAAAAAGGCATTGTTCATCAATATTTTGTTTTTAATGCGCTCGTAAAATGGCATGTTCCATAAAACAACATATCTTAAAAAAAAATTCATATTGAAATAAATACAGTGCATATGAACGTCTCTCTCTCTCTCTCTCTCTCTCTCTCTCTCTCTCTCTCTCTCTCTCTCTCTCTCTCTTATTTTATAATAAGTGTTGTTGCAATTAGCGGTTCCACTAACGATAAGGCTGATCTTGCAACAACGTTATTAGTTTGTAATGCGAAATTAACGTTTCAACTTTCCTCAACATTCAAAAGTTTTCAAAGACAACCTTTTTTAAATTAAAGAAAAACATCGTTGTCACCCCGTAGCTACTTACAAGAACCTTTTTTTGTAGCTACTTACAGGAACCTTTTTTTGTACACTCTTAAAATATAGATCCTGTACAAGAAAGCAAATTCCATATATATGCAAGTCAAGTTTGTTTCGGACGGGAAACTGAAACGAAGTCAGACCCGGAAAACAAAGAAAAACAAGGGAGAATTTTATTTGTGAGATATGTTTAAAAAGGAATAACTTAGTGTCGGTGCCTTGTTGAATAAATTTCCTAGATTATATGCTGCACCTATATCCGAATTATATTTTGTATGCCCTTATTCCAACGTAATGTTGCAAATGCCATCATATATTTCTTATTGGTCATTTTGGTGCATTTCTCGAAGTTCATATGGAGGGATATGAAAATCATTGTCAAATTTGCTGATATTCTACTTTTCATCAGATATCTACTAAAACAACGGGAACACTTGCTTAAAAAAAAAAAAGAACTCCAGTCGTCATCGTTTTTACCTCGGATATAAACATTTTTGTCTTTAACCCATTTTGACAAAATCTATGTTAGTGCCGTGCGCAACTTATTTAAATTCATTCATGATCAAATAAATGTAATTATTTTATCAAACGTACTTCAGATTGTCAAATAGATGGTTCAGTACCTTTTCATATATATTATATTTATATATATATATATATATATATATATATATATATATATATATATATATATATATATATATATATATATATATATATATATATAAATATTCTCTTAGACGATCCTACGCTTGGTACTAAATAATATAGGGTATATTGCCGCTGTTTTCCATCAGTTTTCATCTCTTACAGTTATACGGGAAAATATTTCAATAATGGTATCAAAAAGTTTTCGTTTTGAAAGCCTTACATTTTATCGCTGCTGAACTCTGATATTTATATTGGAAAATTAGATTAACATGGGTACTGGAACATTTCTCACTTTATTTACTCTCTTTTTTCTCAATCTTTAAAAAAGTAAGAAATTATCTGCCAAATGAAATAGCATAAAAGACATGTTTACGCATTTTCATTATTGTTTCCAACATCAATTCATTATGCACCTTTGATTTTGTATGTAACTGTACCAAATGAATATGTATTTTTCTTCCTGACTAACGTTCAAGACAGTTTCATTGTATAATAACCCCTTCCTCATATTCTGCATTCATCTTGTTTGTGTAATGTCGATACTAGAAAAAAATCATTTATAATTGAAAGTCTGTGTTCAAATAAAGTCGTTAGATTTCTCATACCACAACAAAATTCGGAACATAACCATTTTTACAAAATGTTAGATTTAACTTTCTTTGACTGATACTTCTATTATTTCTAACATTATTCATTAATGTAGTAATGACTCTCAAACATGCACCAGGCTGATTAGACACAGATTTCAGGCTGATTCTCCAAATTTCATAGTTAAGACGGATCATGTGAAATATTATTCATTTTATTCCAGGATTTAAATGTGACATTTCAATTTCTTTTTAAGATAATTTTCTTATTCTGTTCCAATACGTCGAGCAGTTTATATATAAACAAAATCCCGTGAGTACGCGTGATAATGTGGTTATATAAAATTTTAAGAAAAGCTATAATTCAACTTTAAATAGTTTACTTTATTGAGAAATAATACAATTACGAACGCTAACAAACAAGAAGAAAAAAATGATGGGTGTAGTACATATGAGCCTTTTAAAACAGTCCAAATTCTGCTTATTATACATGATGTTGAACTCAGTAGCGACCTCACTTCCTGAGTTCAATTATCATTTGTCAGGCGTTAGCAAATCTCAATGAAAAATCAGATTGAATTGTTCATTTAGAGAGATGATACTATATAACTCTTTCGCTTATTGACTGTCAGCACCAAATGCAGTCGATTTCGTGTTATAGACGTCCATGCCATAAAGTCATCTTAGGATGACTTTGGTTACCGGGTATTATGTTGGAACCATTTCATATATAAAACTGCAGACGTCTCGTCATGCTTACACCCACTCTATTTTTTCAAAGAACAACCCTTCTGTTCTGTAACCACTTTGAATATCGCGCTAGGTATGGCTGCTACTAATTATCGATATGTGTCTAAAGTGTTGGCAGGATTGTTCCGGAATGATTTGCATGCAGCAAAATTTGAGTGAACAGGTGACCTCAAACTGACATATCGTCCATCAGTATCAATATAGATTTGTGGGATTAGTTTATCGGACCACTTCTTAACGTGCTCCCCCTTTACACTGGTCCTTCACGATTCTACACCTAAACTCTGCTACGAGAAAAAATAATTTTGAAATGTAAGTTTGCGTGTTAATCGTTTCAATGTTGAAAACTCGCAGGTGTTAGTTTTATGTTCTCGTTAATGATTTTTGTTTGTAGAGTTGAAATTGCAGAGCCAGATGGCGTGGAATCCGGGTCTACCGCCTCACGATTAAAGAAAAAATAACACATACGCACGCTAAAATGTCAATTGATTTGTCATTTTATCATCATTTTATTTCTTTGCGCATGTTTATTGGGCATTATGCACACTGTGCCAATATAGGCATAGACTTTTGCATTGGTGCCCTTTCGAGGAAGGTCTGAGCTCGTTTAAAATGTTTGACCACTCTCCCCAACACTTGATCTGATGAGGCCCCTCTGTTGTTATGCTACTCTTAGAAATTTTGACATGACTAGTACAACCGTACCACATTCATTACTATCTATGTATACGACTTTTACAAGATTTATACCATTATGTTTGTATTTCATGTTCCAAGTGAGACAAGATGCTCTACCTCATCTAATCATGACATATATAATGCGATGTATTATTTTTTTTGTACAGTTCTTTATATCCGTTATGTGTAGGAGGCTCCCTATCTGAAAGGTGACATACTGAGTTGTAATTTTGAAGTTAAATTTGTTCTATCTTCGTCATATGTTTTGCAGTTCAACACTTCATTGTGTGTGTGTGTGTGTGTGTGTGTGTGTGTGTGTATGTGCAATCATGTTTTACATAGAGGAGCATACTGGTATATGTTGTGAAATCTTAAAAATGTTACCTCTCCAAACAACATCTTTTTTATGTTAATATTTTCTGCGGGGGTAATTTAATTTCCCTACCCATTCGGACATAATCATTTATTTGTCATTAGTATATATGATATTGTCATCTACCTAGTTAAGCTTATTCTATATTTGAATATACATATGTCTGAGTGACCTTTATTCGATATATTATATATTCAAATTTGCATGTGATTAACAATTGTAAGTTAGTTTGTAGTTTTTCTAAAATGTGCTGAATTTTCATCCTCAAAGATTATTCCACCCAAGTCACCCAAAGTGCTTTTATATTTCTCGTTACAAGTTGAGCTTTGAAAAAAAAAATTCTGTTTTTAAGATTAAAGTTTGTTTGGAATATAATTTTAATTATGTTTCCAATACATGTTTTAATTCTTTTTGCAATGATCGTATTATGTATTTTATAGTCTATAAAGCGATAACGATATCCAACTCTTTAGGTCTTTTACATATCATTTACCTTTATATACAAGTGTTTCTAACCATTCTTTAATCTTGTACGTCATTCCATTATATAATATAATATTAACATATACTCTCCTTAATATTTGAATTAAGAGATATTTAACAATGCAGGGCTCAGTTAATTGTTGTGGATGTATCTGTATCTTTTATATTTACAATGTTTTTACTTTATATTTATATTTTGATTTAGATGTATGGACAATGTAGTCTGAAATGAAGAATTATTATATTATCTTACTTAGTTTTTTTTAAAAAAAAGTAATATACAAATCCGTCGTTAAGCCAGCAGAGCCAAATGATTTGTCTCGATAGAGTTGTTCGAATGCTGTAGTTATATTATTTGATATTATAAGTTTTTAGCATTGAGACCTAGAGTATTAGGGGATTTACGAGAATAGTATATTTGCAGCGTATTTTTCTATCAACCCCATGTCTCGGTTTAATTATGGTAACATTATCTCTTTTAGATTCTGCATTTACCTGCTATGTCATTTTCCTATTTCTTCAGTGATGTGCATCCCTCATGCTTTAATATATTAATTAAATAACTATGCTGCTACTATATTGTGTTAGTTAATTTGTAATCGTCAAAAGCTCCGATATTATTATATCCTCATCTTTTTATTTAAATATTTATTACTATATTTTCTTTGCGTTCCTCGCCTTATGTTTTGTTTGATTGACAGTATTTTTTTGGTTATTGATTAATTTCATTCTTAATCCCCCTCTCCAACTTTTCCATTAGCTTGTAATGTTCCCTATTTACAAAGGTTTTAAATAGTACTGTAGTTATGGCTTTGTATTCAGCGTCATCTACAACTGAGGTTTTTTCATTTCCATAGCTTCTGACCCAATCTAGCCCAGCTTCACTTGGTGGTAATACGTAAATCATAGCTATATTAACGGTCGAATAATTCATCGTTTGTGTCTTTCTTTGCCGTTTTTTACTGTATTCTACAAATATGTATTTCAGCATGCCTGAAACACATGCAATGAGTACACACCACTTGGAAATAGTTCAGAGAGTTTTCAGTTTACCCTTATGGATATACATTAAACGTATGCTGTTTATTGATAGAGGATATTTGCTCCTATTGAGACAATAACGGATATATTTCATTTATTTCTTTTTTATGTGTCCAATATAAACGTTATTTCTACGATACAAGCCAATTTTTCTTGTATGTCATGCTCATACGTTTTGGCTAGCAATATGTATATTAAAATAAGTAGAAGTTTTCCTACTGCATAATGCCAGGTGATCACCATATATTTTCTACTGTATATATATATATATATATATATATATATATATATATATATATATATATATATATATATATATATATATATATATATATATTAGCATAGAAAAAAGTAGTAGTAACATAGCCGACTTTGGAACGATTGCAGTGCACATTTCAAATAGTCAGGTTAGGCACCGTCCTATGGGCCCCACGCCTTTTAGGAATCTCGCATGAAAACATTTTAGAAGGTAATTTGCGAGGGAGGCACTAAGATTTTCGACGGCCCTAATGGCTTCCACTGGGTTTCGTCTGACACTGGCCGATGAGAACAATGTGGCACAGTCGAGCCCCGCATTCACAGGTTCCCCAAGCGTAAGTAAATTTTAAAACGTATATATTTAGGCAGAAAGTAATTTTGAATCAATGGAAGAAAATGTTAAGGTCAATATCGTATAAAACTGTTTTGAAAGTTTATTTCCAAATGCCGTGCTCACAGAGGGCCCATCGCATAAATTTAAGGGTCCCACATGATAAAAAAGAAAATGAAAAGTAGGTTGCTGGATTCGAACCTGGTACACCTGGGTGATATGTGGATATAATTATAAAAAAAACAGGGAATATTACCAAAATACTCTTCGCATTTCTTGATCATATTCTTTTCAATGGCTATCGACCACATTGAGACAAAAACCTTTCTAATTTAATTGGTTGGTTGGTTGATTGGTATGTGTATGTGTAAAACACCATTTTGTTTGGCTCTACATGGCGGCCAGTATATGTGATGAAAGAAGAACCACAGACACACAGGAAGCTATTGGCAAGCTTTCTCACATGCCAACGTATGTCGAGTCGAGACTCGAACCCACGCGGACCGAGGTTAGTGTCAATGATCTAATAAAGGTGTGCACCTTTGACCACCTCGGCCACCCGTGACCCCATTCATAATTAACTCCTGTGAATTATGAAAAAATATTTTAAATGGAACATGAAATGATTCGCAGAATTGCTTATAATAAAAGTATGTATACTCATCTGAAATTCATGTACACAATGAATGAATTTAATATATTCAGTTTAAAAATTACAAATAAAATAATCATCTCTCTTACAAAATATATACTATATCAATCTCTATGTAAATAACTACGTTTATCTTCATGATTAAAACTTTATACAGTCCGAATTAAAAGCATCACTATTCCGGATGACGGTTAGTTATTCCAGTCTAGTTTAATAAGTATATTAACACGGTCGCGTGATTACGTAAATTGAGAACATAATCCACTACTTTATGGATGCCGACAGCAGAACTCAAATATTAAATCGTTCAACTTATGTGATCACTTTATTTCCGTCTCGCTGGTAATCGTAATGGTGAAACTACGTTGTATATAATAATGTCAGGTGACACATATAATATATCCGAGCGCGATATATACTAAACCTTTGGGCGACACATCAACCTTTTGGAACCCGGTCGTCCAAACGCTGGTTATATGCATGAGCGTACGTCGTTTTACCTTTCGGCGACAGTAAATGGGCGACAACATTTGTATGTGTGTTATTTATTTTATTTTACCACTTTGACGTGTTATTTCATATTCCTTTCAGTATTCTATACATTATTAACGATATTGGCAATATTATCACTCGTACGTATTCAGTATACAACGGTGTCGCCGAAAGGTTGCAATTTAGAAGCTGTCGCCTAACGGTATGATTTGTGCATATATATATATATATATATATATATATATATATATATATATATATATATATATATATATATATATATATATATATATATATATATATATATATATATATATATATAGTGTGTGTGTGTGTGTGTGTGTGTGTGATGATATCGTAGAAAGGAAATATGCATGATTCAATTATCCGGAAAACTCGTTAATCCGGACATATTCACTAGGAACGAATGTGTCCGGATTAACCAGGCTCCACTGTAAATATTTGCCTTGTTTTTTGTGACTGATATTTAGAAAAAAATATTTACAGTATCCAACAAATACAATTAAAATTACTGAAGTGTAAACATGATCAACCATCGTCGCTTTTATTGGCTAATTCCGAAAAGAGAGAATATATTAGACACATTCGAATAAAACGTAAGCGAAATATAATTAACGCCAATCAGAGACTTTCAGTTAATAATGATTTTAGTTTTTTAAATACTTATATTCGACCAATAGTATCCGGACTCTGTTCATATGATCAGAGGTGTGGCTAATCATTCTTTTAATTTCAGATATCAATAATTACAGGAGATAACCTAATTCAAGTAGTCTTGGCATAGTTATTCATACAGAGGAATGACACAAAGAAAATATACACCCAAAGTTTAAAAGTAACATTGAAGGAAGTCTAGAAAAGCAGGTTAAGGAATGACGACATAATAAGCGTACAATTTATTATCAAACGAATTTAATCTCACTAGAAAACAATATATATTTTGTTTTACACGCTATAGAAATAACAATATTTCAAAAAACTGTGTACGTTTTTTCATTAAAATTTAATACCAGAAGATTAATTGAAAAAAATGAAAATAATGGATTCACCTAGCTCTCAAGTGTTCAAACAGCAATAATCATTACATACATAGCCGAAGGAAAACATACATAAAATTATAGTGGTTACATGTATTGGATAGGTGAGCAAATACATGCGTACTCTGCAAAACACAAAGAAACAAGTATCTTGGTAAAACATTCTGTGACGAGAAGGTTAAGAAACATTGTGCTGAATCGTAAGTAGGTTTTTGACTTCCCTACACTGTTCGACATTGGTACTCTGGTACATGACCAAAATGGATTCAAAAGGCAATCAGAAAAATCGTTGGGTTATTTCACACTAACTATGATCAATAAATAAGAAAAAGTTCGGTAAAAACAAAAATTCCCTGTGTTCCCCACTTAGAAGATATATAACCCATACACGAATCATTATCTAGAGTTTACATACCGCTCTAATATAGATGTAGAATATTCGTTTAAACAGTGTTACGAATCTACATGTAGTAACACAAAGAAAAAAAAATAATAATTTTAATAAAATTCATTATTTATTTCTCTAAGTTACAGAGTTAAAATTTAAGAGACATTTACGGTATTGTGATTCAAATTCCTAATAATCCTAAATGCCACATTACAAGTCTAACACACAAACACACACACACACACTGTTAAATAATCAATTTAAAAGACAAAATTAACTTCTAATACAAAACTGTATAGCAAATATTTTACATATCAGAATGTAATATTAAAAAGAGAAACTTGAATGCTTAAACGAAATAAAAATGCATAGGGTACTTCTAAGTACAATACAAGCGTTGTGCAGTAAAATAAACAAAATGCTATGAGAAAATAAATGGCTCAAATATGTAAGAATTAATACACTATTAAAAGTGAATGGATACACAGTTAACTATTTCAAGCAAGAAAATTATATCCGAATAGCCATTTTTCATAATACATGATTTTAACACATGGGTGTTTCATAGAAAATGAATTCTACTGATGTGTGTTTATTTGATCAGCAGTATCCAATCTGACACTGGCACAAAATAGATTCACAACTGATAAAATTAATTCACTTTGTGGACCATTACAATCAACTATCTTTATATAAAATAATGATTAAACATATTTGTTATGACATACACACATATCTGTCCAGGCATCCAAACACACACACACAAACACACGCACATACACATATACACACACATGTATATATATATATATATATATCTATATATAATGAGTCATGACCAAAAGATCAAGCATTTTATAAAGTGGCTCATAAAAATGAACAGTGAGAGCAACATTTTACAAAGTGTGTTGTAATGTCGAAACGATCAAGCAGACTTCGGGAAAATATATATACTTAATGCGCTGTGTGTCCATGAAAAAAGTAATTTGCTCCATTGCCTCGATATAGCCAATAATTTGTGTTCTAAGTGCCAGTACAATTCAACCATCTTATTACATACAGACGACGTTATACATATAATTAGTTTTTAGCTCCTTCTGTCACTAAGTTTTCAAATAGTTTCGAGGATTTGTTGTTAATGGATATTTACAGGTTAAAGAGTTTTTACTCAAACATTTGAAAACAATTTAGTCAACTTTTAATTATTTTATTTTATTTCTATTTTAATTATTACCGAAGTATCAAGAATGACAGGAATTAAACTCAAGATAATATATCACAACATTAGGCATTATAATGTTTTTATAATCCGTCAAATATATAAAACATGTAACATTCTCGAAATCCCCAGAACGTTGAAGCATTAATACTGTTTTAGCTCATTGTTGCTATAAATGATGATTACCATATACATCAATCGCATAAATACATAAATCCCATTTATCGTGGCAGTTAACGCTCGTGTGAGTTGTCTAAGCGTGTAAACATAACGCCATATTTTGTAATCACAGGAAAGCTACAATATGGGCTGCTTTTAGTGGTACACAGAGCAAGAACACATTTCATTCAGATCATTTGTTTACCATCTTGTGGAGCTTTGTTTGTGGTCGTGTGCTGAATTTGTTTCAATCAGATTTTAATCGAAGTTTACCTTCGTTCAGAGGAACAGTCAAGATGTCGGATAATAGACCGAGATATTTAGCCAGAGTAAATGAGCGAATCATAAGATTCCCATATTAATGTTAGCTCCTTTTATTGTTTTGTCTAATTGGATGGTTTTATATATTTCAGTGACTTAAATTAGATAAATGGTTTTGCACGTTTGTCTATGTTTTAATGCACTGTATGGACTGTTTTCCCTGTGTTCTTTAATGCTCTAGGTGAAAACATGAGAAATTGAACGACTAGTGAAAAATATTGACGAATAATTGGATTTAAGCAGATAACAAAAAAATATAACTCATATTGTTGCCAATGGAGTTGATCCTACTATGATATCTTTGTTTGCCAATCGAGCGTTTGCACCAGCAAATGCGCATATGGAGTCGCAAACTTTGCCCCAACTGGGAACAAGTTCAAATTCATCACCATTACGTGTCCACTTGACCCTTGTATACCTCTGGAAATGCTTGTACATGATTTTTGACATGCATTTTGGATCCACGTCTTCTAGAAACATTAAAATTATGGGCTTCTTCTCCAGTTCTGCGCATAGGGCCTCAAAATCACAATAATGACTTTTACAGAATGCCGAAGACACAACCAGTAGAACAACACAACAACTTTGCGTACAGCGGATAATTTCATCTAATATATATTTACCTGGTTCGAAATGACTATCACCGATACATACGAAGTCATCTTTGGAAACATCAAGCCTTTCACTTAAAGTGTGTTTTAGCTCGTCTATGATATATCTGTACACGAAATCTCGATCATTGTTACAGAAGGAAAGAAATACTAGATGTTTGTTTGGAGGATCTTCCTTCCGGTACTTTTTAATAAGAAATTTTATATGTCGCAATTTTAAACACCGCCGGTAGCTACAAATTAGGATAATTCCAATGATTACAAGAATTCCTACGCTGAATAAAGAAATTAGGGTAGCCATCAATATTATTTTGGTTCTTTCGCAGATTTGCTCTATGTCCCTCAGAGAGTTGTGATTTATCTGTATTATGCTTTTCTGCATCTCACAAGTGTAACTTTCTCTATATACGAGTGTAACTTGGGTGGTAAGAATCCATTGGATAAAACTTTTCGTGTCGCATTCGCACTTGAAATTATTTCCAGTTAAATTGATTGAAAATTGTCTAAGATCTGAATGATTTGATTCCATTTCAAAATTCATACTATCAAAGGTATGTAAGAAATTGGAGTCGAGGAACAAGATTTTATTATTGCTAATATCAAAATGCTCCAATTTATTCAAATGTTCGATACGGAAAAGCTGGCTGGTTAACAAGTTATTACTGATAATTATTGTTTTTAGTTTCCTATTATTTAGGAAAAAGTCTCGGGGCAGTCTGTTCAAATTATTAAATGACAAATCGATATATTCGAGATCTAAATTGTGAGCAAACAAATCCACAAATTCAGTATGTTTTTCCATCGCGCTTAAATTGTTTTGTGTCAGCGAAATCCAGCTCAGAATGGTGAAATGAGACGTAAGGTTTAAACTCAAATATTCCAAACCATTATTAGATAAGTCTACCTCACGGTACATCGGCACATTTGGATCGAACTTAATATCTAACAATCTAAACTTGTTGTACTTCAGTTCGAAACGACCTTTTATGTCTCGGTTGCAGTTTATACTTTTGTAAGTAACATTTTCTTGGGTTATTACTGTCTCTAAATTAATGCCGTTCATTCTCAGATTAAAAGCCTGAAATGGTGGGAATAAACAATTATAGTAACTAACAACGTTACTAATACTTTTTGAAATGTCTAAATTCATTCTTGAAAAGCTTGTGTCGAAAAGCTGCAGATGTGGTAACATGAGTTGCTCAACTGACATATCGAAATAAAGTACGAAGGTCAGATCAACATCTACCATGCGTAGTTCCTCTAGAGAAGTTCCAAGAAGAGCGAGCGCTATTAAATCTACATTTTTAATATTTGAGTGTGAAAGATCTAAGCGTTTTATACTGAAACGTTGTAACGGAAGGAAGAAGGTTTCATTCAACTCTCCTTGTATCCAGGAACTAGACAAGAATTGAAGGTTCAACTCGTCAAGGTTGTTGGTAAATTCTGTAATGTTCAAAGCATTTGCAACCTCATAAAATGATATATAATAGTTTCTAGATAGGTCAAGAGTTCGCAATTGTGTTAGATGACTAAACGCGTATGAGCTAAGGTTATATAACCCAGGAAAGGAGATCTGAAGATGCGTTAAATTTCTGACATTCCAAAAAGTATTCTCAAATACAGATTGAACACTTCCGCCACGTAGGTAGAGTTTGGTCACATTCGCCCAACGGGCATGATAGAAGTGAGATTGATTAAGATGTTCGTACTCTATATCTGTTATGGTTACAACTCTCGTTTTGAGCGGAAGCGTGCCGGGAATTGTACGTCTACAGCTGAGGTTCACAGTTTCATCATCAACATCACACTCACATGCCATAGGGCAGTCAGAATTCGTGTACGCCATAGAAACCAACATGAAGAGTGATAGAAAGATTATTTTTCCGTACCTTTCAAACATTTCTTGTCCCGTGAAATGTCTCCTTCTGTTAATAATAATTATAATAATAATAATAATAATAATAATAATAATAATAATACGAATAAAATAATAAAGCAATAATAATAATAATAATAACAATAATAATTAAGCAACAATAATAATAATTAAATTTAATAATTATTTTTAATAATAATAATAATAAAAGAATAATAATAATCAGCATCTAATAATAATAATAATAATAATAATAATAATAATAATTTTATGATGACTAAATTGTTTAAGCAAAGCGTTACTGAATGCCTCTGAGTTATACATGCGTATATACACACACATACACACATAGAAGTATTGTACATCTATAAATATTTGTAAAACGGAAGCACACGAAACCTTCATACTTCTGACTGCAGTTTCTTTAACTTCGTTTCCATATATCACAAACGTCTAAAGAATGAGTCAATAAACCACACATTAATGTCCTATCTCTTCACTCACTTTTTGTTTACTTAATATATTCACTCACTTGCTGTCTACGTTTGTATCTTCACTCACTTGATGTTTGCTTTATCTTTCTATAAATATATATAATTAATAATTTCACTCACTTTTGTTAACTTTGTATGTTCACTCACTTGATGTTTGCTTTACCTTTCTACAAATACATTTAATTAATAATTTTACTCACTTTGTGTTTTGTGGAATTCGTTTCAATATTGTATTCTTATTTTACTTGAAGACCACTCCAGTGACCTAAGTAGTTTCAGTGTCCTCCTCGAATGCGGGAGGTCGCGGGTTCGAACCCTTGTCGAGTCATATCAAAGACTGATACAAAAACGAGCTAACAGTTGCCTTACTCAGCATTAAGAGATTTGTGTTATGACTTGTTGACCTGGTCTCAGCATAATGGGTGGGACAACCTGCTAGATGTGTGCTGCATGGTGACCAATGCTAGACATCGTTGTAAACTGCCACAATGCTGACATGGTAGCGACATGACTGAACAATTGTTAAAGATCCAAATCAAAAGCACACACGCTTAGTTTTTCACCTAAAATATATATGCGACCAAGAATTAAATTATGGTTTGTTTTCTTGAATTTTGTAATTTATTGTTGCTAAAGAAGCATTTCTAGTTTGCTTTCAGAGCATTTACTGACCTTCAGTCACCTTACACTTGACATAAAACTCATTCCCCATTTCATTATATAGGAAAGAAAATTCAAATCTAACGCACTTGATGCCCGTGTTTAAAGAGGTGGTATGGTTTATCAATAATGCCTACATATTACAAGAAAGCCTTGACACGATAGGTTCAGTTTCGCTTCACTAACTATTTATACAGGTTGTCGGATAGAATTCTACAAAACACCCTTAATGTAATCAGTAGGCTCAGGTACAATCAGTTACCTGTCTACTAAAACTAGGTTAGTACGAACACAGGTAAATGAAAACTACGGTTCATAATAGATGAGTTACACTATCTTCTTCCTTGTCAGTCAAATTAAAGTCTCTGAGAAGAATATGACTTAATTTGTCCATCGTTTTAAAATGGCTTTATCATTCTAGGTTTTGAGATAGAGTTGCATCTACTAAATAGCATAAAAACTTACATATTTGGCTTATGTGAGGACTAATAATTCCTTCTTCTGTAAATTTTACTTCCGCTTCCAGCACAATATGGCAGTTTCAAGATCTAGTAAAACATATCGAAGTTTGTCTGAAAAAGTAAACAATAGTGTCTGAAGTTAATCTTTCTCGCACATGAACTTTAACAAGAAGTTCAGTTCAGATGCCTATCATTTAAATGTAAAATATATGTTACATTTGGTTCGTGTACTGATCATTTCGTTTTGAAAGTAGAGCTAAATGCCCACTACAGAAAGAACACTTGTACGGATTGCATGCAATCGGTAAACAACGTTAGTTGTGTTTCTCATCTTTATCATCCACATCTCACCCAGCCCCGCCCTATTTAATCCCTATGGAGTTTATTCATACTCATCGTTTAATTTTGAAATATCATACATTTAAACATGAAGGCAGGAAATGTTGCTGTGCATATTGAACTGTGGCCTTTATTTTGTTGTAAATGTTTTGTTATTCTACCTACTCCTTAGGTCTAATCACAACAAAGCTCGAAAACACGTGCCTTTCATTAATCCGTCAACCTGTGCAAAAGCAATAGTGTGCTTGCATGACATGTGCTGCATGTGAAAGGAATTGCTCTTCTCCACATCCGCCTATGAAAGGCAATAATTATTTTCCGACTTAACAAATCTATTTAGGTCAATCTCTCTGAAAAGGTTATGTCCCTAAGTGCGTGTGTGTCTCTGTGCGAATGTGTGAGTGTGTGTGTGTGTGTGTGTGTGTGTGTGTGTGTGTGTGTGTTTGTTGGCTCCAATATCCTAAAATGCAATACAAATCCCCATAAGTTACTACTCTTTTTTTCTTCGAGAGTTGTTCAGCGTGATTGAAAATTATTTAGTGTCATCAGTTAAATTTCTGAATCTGTATCCCATTTTGTAATACATACCTTAGATCAGCAGATATCTCTCCATTCCCTGTATTCTTTAAAACTTGATAAGTAGGGAGTAAGGAAGTAATGAACGCCAATATGCACATTGTCAATATAATGGATTTTATTGGCTATCTGTAAATACAAAAGGCATAATGTGATATGTTAAAACTTTCATTCAAATTAGATTTTTCACCTTGAGAAGGTGCGATGCATTATGTATCAATGTGTAAAGCAGACAATTTCGTATGAAAGGCGTTAGTAGTTATGTGGGATACTGTAGCAACAATGGGAATCCCAGTGTCAAGGATTGTGGGAACATCTAGCGACAAGGGGATTTTAACATGGGGGAATATTATTTGGGACTGTCTAGCAACAAGGGGAATTTAGGCAAAGAAAGCAAATATCTTTTCGAAAGCTATGAGTGGCCCTGAAAGGGCGTTTGCGTTCTTCTCCTATTTCTTGCACTTCTTTAACCATTGCCTGACTTTTTCCATTTTTCCTTTCTTATTAGTCCTTACCATCTCAGGAATAGTGTCTGAAGTTAATCTTTCTTGCACATCAACTTTAAAAGCTGTTCAATTGAAATTATTATCATTTAAAATATAATTTGCATATGGTTCGACGAAACTGTTACTTGACAGACCTTTTCAAGCAAAAAGTCTGGATTGAATTGATAACTTATCATCACCTCTGGAAATAGAAAACAAGAGCACAAAAATGGATACCTGGGAACGTTTTTACCTTTAAAACCGCAGTTCGTACACTGCTTCATGGAATCCTATCGTGTGCGTTAAGGATGAACTACCGCATCGTAAACCACACGAGTATCAAGCTTATGTCATCAACGCAAACGAGAGACATCTTTCAGGAACTCACTAGGTAGCTGTCTACGTTTCCAAAGAGGGATGTGTGAAGTATTTTGATTCGCATTGATTGCCTCCTCTGGAAGACGATATCAATGACTTTATGAGAGGAAATGCCCAGTCAACACGATTCAATATTTTGAAATTACAAGCCACAGAGTATATGGTGCGTAGACAATATTTTGTATATTTTCTGCATCATCGCAGTCTTGGATATTCTTTAGAACATTTACTGATTTATTTTGATCGTCTCGTGTCTAGAAACGATGACAAAGTAGATCGATGCATTGTGATCATTATGTCTCTCTGTTGTCCTTAGCTAGGAAACGTAGTGTACATTAATGGCCCAATGACTTGCAACAGTCGAAATCTCAATTTAATTCACAACGTTGGCAACCATGTCAAAAATAATTTCTTTGTGAATTGGAAAAATGTTCTCTTATTAATAAAAACAAATGTTTGTTAGTTGAAATAAATTGTTTTGTTCGTTGTTTGTTATTTGAATAAAAATGTGAATTTGTTTATTAATATAGATGCTTCTGGACTTGTTTCTATCCCTCACATCAAACTATCCCAACGTTTCCAACACTAAATCGTAGAGGGATATTTTCTATCGCGTCTGAGCTTGAACCATATACAGCAGGGGTAGTTTTCAGTCTCACCATCCATTGTTTGGAAATGGAAATAAAGAAGATAAATGGAAACATCCAATGAAAGGCCCACAAAAAATCAAAAGTATCAAACATTTCTAGAATGACAACAATAGCAAACTAAAGACAGTTGTGCAAAATGAACAAAAGAGCACCAACGATAACATTGGCGACACCATCCAAAAATGTAGGTACCCAGAAAATACCTCTAAGAACAAAAACGACAATAATAATCAGCAAACAGGAGATAGCAACAAACAAAAGATGTATCAGCAACATCAACAACAAAGGAAAATGGGCAATCACCAATACCAGTACCATTCACCAGAACACACTATCTTCATAGCCAGTGCAACTTCGAGACTGCTACGCATTAGTAAGAGGAGCCTAGCTAATGCACTCATACAACAACATGACGGAGAGTTTAGGAATGTTAGACCGCCCAAGGATTATATCACAATACAGTGCAACACATTGAAACAAGTTTGCAAATATATGTAAATTACAACCACAGCATGGCTCCCAGTACAAATCACAAGGCACAAAGCCACAATCAAAAATAACAATAACAATAACAAAACAATCACAACTCAAGATAAGGATAAATCCACCCAAAGACCATATTTAGCAAACCAAGCTAAATACAAAGCAATCCTTAAACTACCTCGAACAATGGCGCGGAAAACGCAACAAAAAATCGAATATGACCTCAGATTTCACAAAATAACTTGCAAAAGGGTTGTCAAATTACGAAGTCATCAAGGAATGGAAACATCAACAATCCTACTAGAATTCCAACAATCCCCACCAGCACACGTCAGAACTGGACCACACGGAAAAAAAGTAAAACTACAGCAGTACATCAACAAACCCCGATACTGCAATACTTGCTGTGAATCGGGTCACTTTTCTTACGGCTGCCGTTCACACCCAAGATGTGGAAAATGTGGCGGCAAACACACAGGAACATGCTTTATCAAAATACCAAAGTGTGCTAACTGTAGGGCTGATCATAAATCATATGATACCCAATGCCCCATAGCAGTACAAGAAAAAGTTCTCATTCGACTAATGGATCAACAAAACATCTATAATCAAGCCAAGAAACAACATATGCAAAAGGAAATCATACCTAAAGAAAAAAAGGCAGAAGCACAACCCAAACCCAAAAAAAAATAAAGAAAATAATGACAAAGATACAAGGCAAGCTTCAAATCAGGAACAAACACTAACACCTGCGAGAACGAGAAACCTAGATACAACCGCAAACCCAGAGATATTTTTCAATAGAACAACCATTGACACCTATTTAAACCAACTACAAAAATCAATCAGCAGCCAAAGGAGGAACGACCGAATTACTAAAGATGAATTTATTAGCATATATATGCAGCAAATACAGGACTACCTAGCATCACACCAGGGAGAGAATAAATCAACAACAAACAAAAAACCTTAACAACAGCATAAACAATGAATACTGGGAAAAAAATAATGCTTCGGCTAACAAAACAAAAAAAAACAAGACCCCAGACAAGTTACTTATATGGCAATGGAATTGCAGAGGACTAAATAAAAACCATGGAGAACTAATCGCAGCAATCCACGGAACCATCACCAAGCCCAAGATCATCTGTCTTCAAGAAACTCTACTAAACCAGTACAAACATTCCTAAAATAACAAGCTATCAAGTACCGGCAAAAAAGGAGGATGCCTAGCCATATATGTACGTGACATTATCACAGACGCAGTAGATTATTAATGTGAACTCAACAGAAACACCAATTGAATTTTAAAAAATTGTCTTCACAGTAGCAACCAAAACAATACATCTGTACAACATATATGATCCAGGACAAAATAGCCAAAACAAGAACCAACTGTTTCATCAAATATTCAAGAAAAGGGGCACAGACACTATTATCTGCGGCGACTTCAATGAACATCACACAGAATGGGGTAGTGACCGCACAGATACGAGAGGGAAAAACATCATAAAATACATAACAGAAAGAACAACTAGAACTTTTGAACAACGGAACCCTCATACGTATAGACCCCAGCCAAGGCAAACTCTCTACCATTGACCTCACCATTGCGACGCCTAGCCTGTCTGTAATTACCCAATGGGAAGTGATGCAACATTCTACATTAGGCAGCGACCACTCCCCCCTATGTACCACCATATACGTCTCGTGCCCAACGGAGTAACAAAAAACACAACAAAGATGGAAACTCAAAAATACAAACTGGAACAGCTTTAAAAGACCAACTTAAATCAGTAAACCATGCGGAAATCCAAGTTGAGGATACAAATAAATATTACGACAATCTCATACAAATTATAAACGAAGCGGCAAATAAGAGTATACCCAAAACAACAGGTTTCCATTATAAACAGACTGCTATCCCCTGGTGGACAGAAAATTGCAGAATTGCCATTCAGAAAAGAAACAGCCTTAAATCGCTTTAAACACTCAAAAACCGCCTCTGACTTTCTTACATACAAGCAAACAGAAATCAACTCTAGGACGGTAATAAATGACGCATAAAAGGACTCATGGAGAAGATACTGCACAACGCTCAATCATCAAACAAATACTAAAGAAATCTGGAATTAAAAAAAAGCCATGAAAGGCAAAACACCCATAACTGCGCCAAAAATCCAGGGAACAAAAAACAACATGGAAGTAGCAGAGAAGTTAGCCCAACACTTCGCTAACTCCAGCAGCGATAACAATCACAAACACGAGTTCTTACAGCAAAAATCAACATTAGAAAAATAATTTCCCCACATTTTCAAAGATCGAGACAACAGAGATTCGCCAACGCAACCAATTTGGCATAACAGGAAGAATGCACCGCTGGATAGCAAACTTCCTTACGGGAAGAACCTTTAAAACCAGAGTAAGAGAGGCCTTGTCCCAAACATATACTCTGGATAATGGAAACTCCAAGGAAGTGTGATTAGTCCAACCCTATTCAATCTAATGGTCAGCAATCTAACCAGCTATCTAAAAAATTGCCCAGTTGATCTGTCACAATTTGCCAATGACAGTAGTATCTGGAAAGCAGGAAACCCCAATAGTCAAAAGAACATCACTCAAATTCAGAAAGGAATAGATATCGGCACATTGGACAACAACTGGGGTTTCAACATATCCCAAATAAAAACAGTTGCCATGTTCTGCCATGCTCCCCAACTAACAAACGAACCAAATACCCTAAACTATACATACAGAATCCGCCCATCCAATTCCAAAACGAGACCTACTTCCTGGGAATGCTACTAAATGAAACAATCAACTGGAAACCACACATACAACAAACTATTCAAAACTGTCAAAAAGATCTAAACATACTTAAAAACATCAAAGGCACTACATGGGGAGCTGATAAGAAAACTATGCTAATGATCTACAAATCTTTAATCCGAGCTAAGATAGACTATGGCTGCCAGATCTATTCCTCAGCCAACAAGGAAAAACTTAGACAACTAGACAGCATCCAATATAAAGCATTACCGAACACCTCCCTGGAAGAACTACAAATCCTCGCATGTGAACCACCATTACTAAGAAGAGAAGAACACATACTTTGATAAGCCTGTAGAATCTCAATAAATAAGGAGATCAATCCCACCAGAAAAATAATAAGTAAATGTCAAACCATCTTTAGCTCAAGACTGGTACCATATCCTCCAGCAGCTAACAAACTACGCACACTCTGCATAGAACTCAATCAAAAAGAACTCCAAGCAGAACAACTACTTATCAAGGACCCCACACCTTGGAGAAATAACCAACCTAACATCAGCCTAACAACACTCCAACTGGTACATAAGCGCGACAAACCCAATATCACATTAACACAAGTACAAAGTCTCGTCAACAACAACTATGACAGATATGTAAAAATCTAAACTGACGGCTCAAAATCTAAAGAACTACATAGAACGGCTGCGGTGGTAGTGATCCCAGAACATCAGACCACATTTACGACAAGACTACCAGATGGCTGCCAGATGACTGTTCCATATATACCGCGGAATTCTGGGCCATCAACCGAGCCCTAAAATTGATAGTAACACAAAATCAAAAACAGTACGTCATCATAACAGACTCACTTAGTGTACTTGAAAGTAGTGAGACAGATAATTCCAAAAGTACACAAAACCTTCTAAAGGACACTATGCTGACCATCAGGGAAGCAGATAAATCACACCAAACCATAGACTTCTTGTGGGTGCCATCTCACATCAATTTGCCTGGAAATGAAAAAGCAGACCAAGCAGCAAAAAGCAGTCTGATGAAAGACCAAATTGAACCCGCACAGTACAACAATCAGGAACTATATAGTCAAGTCAGGGACAGAATTAATAATACATGGCAACAGCAATGGGAAAACTCCACAAAGGGTAGACATCTATACCAACTACAAAAAGAGGTCACTAGAACACAACGTTTGCTTAAAAGCCTGGCAACCATTGATATTAAAATCATCAACAGAATCAGAACAGGTAAAACACTACTAAATGGCAACTTTATGAAACATATAAGTACAGGACCCACGCCAGATAAATGTCCACACTGTCCAGAAACTACTGAAACATTGGAACATGTATTCAACATATGTCACAAATACCATCGACAACGTACCGTCCTCCATCTACAACAAAGAAAACTTGACTCAGTTACATCATTCCCCCAAATTCTAGATAAAGGGTATAACAAAAACGTAAATACTACCTATATACATATACTTAATTACCTAAAATCAATTGACATAAAACACAAAATATAAATATCAAAACCATCAAATAAATAAACATAAACATAGCCATAGAGTTAATATTTATCAATCAAGGGGCCATAGCAGATAATAACACCCCTAGCTCGATAGCAGACCCAAGTAACAATGCCTTAAATAAACAGACAAAAAATAAATATTATAACTACCAAATAAATAAATAATTAACGAGGCCATATCGGTTAAAGGGGCCAGAGCGGATAATAATACTGCTAGTTTAAAAAAGCAAAACCATTTAACATTACCCTAAAATAAATATATATAATAAAAGAGAAAAGGAAAAATAAAGGGAAAGGGGGGATAATATAAACATTGTAATGCGAAGAAAAAAGGAAGAAAGGGGAGAAAGGGAAGAAGGAGAAGGGGAAACAAAAAAAAAGGAGAACATTACACTAAGTAGTGGCGCAATGTAGGTACAGTAAAACCAGTCAAACGACAAGTGGAAGATAAATACAAGTGTGATGAGAACACTGGGATCAAATAGTGAAAGCTCAAGGAAACATAACACCAACCAACCGATAAGAAAAAGTAAAAAGGAAGGGAAAAGAAGGAGGGAAGAAGGAAAAAGAAAGAAAGAGGGAAGAAGGGAGTAAGAAAAAAGTGGGAAAGAGAAAAGGGAAAAGAAGAGAAAAAGAAGAAGGAAGAATAAAATAACACCAAACACACCCCACTCCAACTCTAATTTTTTTTTATTTGTTTTTTCTATATTTTTTTTTATTTTTTTCTTGATTTATTTTTTTTCCCTTTCCCAGGGTTCTCAATTGCTACGAGAACCCTTTTCGAACAATCTCTTTCTCGAAATCTAACTTGATCAATTTTGATCACCGCACAAAATTAACAAGCTAAAATACCTAACAGTGACTACACTCATTTATGTCGCTAAGACATTTTAGCAATTAAATTTGTTAAGGACCTACAATATGTACACTATGTACTAGAAATATATTTATTGATAGGAAGGATGAAACATTCTTTAAATATATGGATTTGATATAATTGCACAGGTGGCTTACACATTATTGGTATTTTTTCTGTCCATAGTAAAACTGGATTAGATTAGAAATAAGTGCGACCCGGGAGTTTCAAAAGTAAACAATGGCAACATCCAGGAATGTGGAGAAACAGAACTAGGCTAACCTGATTGTCGACGAAAACATGGCTGATCAATTGGACTTTATCTACTTTTACGTAACACGGGTTCTGATTAGATGTTGGAAATCTTGATTTCAAGTTCGGCCTATTCTCACACTGATGTAAAGTACAACTAAACTATTTGGCAATTCACTAATTACACATATACTTAATACTTCATTTTAGAAGTAATAAGATATCAAATCGATTGGATTCTGTTTTTAATTAGAGTGAAACAATTTGACAAACTAGCTTTCCTAAACCGGGTGCCTTCCTGCTTTGCCGTGACCCGACATGTTACTCTAAGGCGAGGCTCCCATTTAACGCGGGTGACGGGGAGACTGCGATAACACAACCTAGTGTAGTCAAAGTTACCTTTGGTCCCGACCAATTAAATAGCTCGACCATCGGGCATTAACTGGTCGCGAAAGCACATAGCTGCGCATGCGACGTTAATTCATATAAAAAGTCTGGCTACCTATCGCCGGTGCATCAACCCAAAAATATGAGTAGACTACACAAATAGGTTGAACTCCAAATGCACCTGGAGCATGCTAGTCGCCTTGTTGATGAACTGACCATGGAGCCAGGATTAAAGAAGATGAGAAGAGGCAAAAGAAAGAAGAGAAAATAAAAAGAAGAATTTTGCCTCACCTTATTACGAGACAGACCAATATAGTCACACCCATGGTGAGGACACCTCCACAGGCACCCAACCACGACAGCCACAACAACCGCTACCAGTACAAGTTCGTGTGGTTGATAACAGGAAACCACAATAACCACGCATATGGCCTAAGAGAAAAGTAAATACTGGGAGAGTGATGCTATTCACCTACCCTCTGCGCTCCCAACAAAAAAACTAAATTGGGAGAATGATTGGAGTAGGAGATGTGTGTGTGGGGCTAGACCTGAAAGATAGCAGCATTAGCCAGGTGTATTTCTTATAGTTTAAACAAACACAGTCCTTCTCAGGGCTACCCAATACTCCAGAAAAGAGACTATTCAAGTTGTCAATTTTATAAATGAGCAGTGTAAATATAAACACTCACTCTTGTGTTAATATGTGTTTGTGTGTGTGTGTGTGTAGTACATTTGAGCTTATTTTGGATGCTTCCCGTTTGTGGATAGTAGATTGTATGATTTGTTTTGGCTGCTTCCCCGTATGTGGATAGTATATTTATGGTTTGTTTTGGTTGCTTCCACGCATGTTGATAGTGGATTGTATGGTTTGTCGTGGCTTCTTTCCTGTGCGTGGATATTAGATAGATTGGTTTGTGTTGGTTGCTTCCCGTTTGTGGATAGTAGATTTCTGTTTTGTGAACAGTATATAAGTGAGTGTAAGGATTGTTTTCCTTCACGTTCGTGCTTGACATAAATAAACCCAAGTGTCTGTAATTATCACCATTCCACGGAATAACCAAAGTAGATGGTGGCAGCGTCAACATTGTTCAACAATTTAAGACACGGCAATTTCTGGATATTAGATGGGGAATATGTAGTGGAAAGGCTACATGTTGAATGGAGGGTTCCACATAGCCTGACTTTAGCAACAGACTGCAAATAGCCATGGAGCTCTTTAAAGGACTGCTAAGGGAAGAAGCCGAAAGGTTACGATGATGCCTTAACCCTCCTAATGTCAGAGTGGGGAAATTGAAGGAGGTCGAATATATTGTCCACAATATGAAGTGTTTTTTTAAAAAAATAATATCTTTCATTTGACAGAGTAACCTCATGTCGAAAAGTGTCTGGACCAGCTCAAGAAAGCCACAAAACTAATGAGTAATGAGCTAACAGAATACGTGAAGAAGATAAAAACATAACTGGAGTGAGGAAAGAAAGGAAAATGAAAACAAAAAGAGAAAGAGGAATTTGAGAGATTCAATACCAATTGGATGAAGATACAATAGAAGTTTAGAGAGATTTGTTATCGAGATTGGATTTCAGACAAGGTAAAAACAAAGAAGAAAGGAATAATGGAGAAAGTCAGGCAATGAATAAAGTAGTGCAAGAAATAGAAGAACACAAAGGTCCTTTTCAGGGCCACTCATAAGTTTCGAATATATATTGTTTTCTTTGCCTAAACTCCCCTTATCACCAGACAGTCCCAAATATTCCCCATGTTAAATTCCCCTTGTCGCTCGACAGTCCCAAATAATATTCCCCATGTTAAATTCCCATTGTAATTACATGTTCCTACATAACTACAAATGCCTTGCATAAAAAATTGTGTCTGCTTTATACATTGATACATAATGTGTCGCAGCTCTTCAAGGTGAACAATTTAATTTGAATGAAAGGTTTAACATATCACATATTGCCTTTTGTATTTACATGTTGCCAATCGAATCTATTATATTAGCAATGTTCATATTAGCGTTCATTACTTCCTTATTCCTTACTTACTCGACAAGCTTCAAAGCATACAGGGAATGGAGAGATATCTGCTGATCTAAAGTATGTATTAAAAAATGGGATACAGATTCAGACATTTAACTACGGTACGTGATGAGGTTGTAGTATAGTATTATGCCTTGACTTTAGCTTTTCGCTCGCGTGACTTGGTGGTCTAAGATACGACTAAAACAAAATAATTGTTAATCAAGCTGAACAACCCTCATGTATGTGGATTTGTACTGTATTTCAGTATACTGGCGCCAAAATACACACACATACACACACACACACAGACACACGTACACTCCGATTTAACTGTTTCAGCAAATGTAACCTAGATACTTTTGTTAAGTCGATAAAAGGTATTGATGTGGAGAAACGCAATTCTTTTCACATGCAGCATATGTCATGCAAGCACACAATTAACTCTGCACAGGTTGACCTATTAATATAAGGCACGTGTTTTCGAGCTTTGTTGTGCTTATACCTATACCATCGGTAGAATAACAAAATATGCACAACAATATAATGGCCATTTCCACAGTTCTCTATGCACATCATCATTTCTTGCCTTCATGTTTAAATGTATGATATTTCCAAACAAATGTAATTAAAATAAGTTTGTTTCAACTGGATTATATTCCCAAATCTGTTTCATCATCCATCTGTCACAACATTACATTGAGGCAACGCTGAGTATGAATCAGCTCTACAGGGCAGAACGGGGCATGAAAAAGATCGTTGATTGATTGATATTTAACGGCGCAACATAACTTTTAGGCTATTTAGCGCCATACAACAGGTTGTATTTAAACATAGTTAAAAATACTTAAGGTTTAATATCGACCAGCAATATAAAAAAACAAATAGTTCAATATAAAATGATAAGTTGTTGGTTACAGTAAAATATGAAGCTTCCCAAAAGATCATAAACACAGTTAACGTATTTTAGTGATATCATGCAATCCATACAAGTGTTCTTTCTGTAGTCGGCATTTAACTCTACTTTCAAA
The DNA here is from genome assembly GCA_029339505.1 of Unio delphinus. Taxonomy (NCBI): domain Eukaryota; kingdom Metazoa; phylum Mollusca; class Bivalvia; order Unionida; family Unionidae; genus Unio; species Unio delphinus. Next base: position 20,960,256 of record JAQISU010000115.1, read on the forward strand.
AGAAATGATCAGTGCACGAACCATATGTAACCTATATTTTATATGATAAGCATCTCAATTGAACAGCTTGTTATAGTTGATGTCCAATAAAGATTAACTTCAGACACTATTCCAGAGAAGGTAAAGACAAAAAAGAAAGGGATAACGGAGAAAGTCATGCAATGATTAAAGAATTGCAAAAGACAGAAGAAGAACCCAAATGCTCTTTCCAGGGCCACTCATATAATCCCAGTGAAAAGGTTGTAGGAACATCTAGTGAGAAGGGGATTTTAACATGACGAATATTATTTGGGACTGTCTAGCAACAACGGGAATTTAGGCAAAGAAAGCCAATATATTTTCGAAACCTGTGAGTGGCACCACCTGTTAGAGAAATAAATATTATTTTGTCTTTACACACATGGTTGAATATCCACTGCACTATTGTCTTCAGTGCAATCTGTTGATAAATTTTGGTTCCATATAAATTATAAAATTAATTCCTTCATGAATACATGTGTGACTTTACTTATTTCTTCTCAACTGCATCTATTATAACAATTCGAACATCAAAATTTACATTGATACAGGCTTATGAAAAATATTAGGTTGCATTGTTCATATTATATAAGCATCATACCTTTATTACAGGGCACCTTATAAGTACATATATATATATATATATATATATATATATATATATATATATATATATATTAACAATACAAGGTCCAATGCTTCTTCACATCTGGGAGTATAGGTTGCTTTCTCTCCAGGTCAAAGTTCACAATTTAATAAAATAATTAAAATTTCCTTTTCAACAGTCAAGAGAGACTTATAGTTGTCTAGGCATTGCATATAAAATGGCATAAACATAATCATGCTTTGATCATTTGTGCCACCTCCAACGCTAAAGTGCAGCACATATTTTTGTTGTCTAAATTCAGGAAGAAGACAACGTTTTGATAAATATTGAATAGAAACTTACATTCCTTGCCCATGTAGCCTCCTTCATAGTGTATCTCTCCCATTCAACTAATTACTGCTGAATGCCTCTTATCTTTCTCTGTGCATGGATTGCTTTCACACCGTAGACTTCTGAACAGTAATATAGATTTACATAATTCGCCATATACACCTATTTTGCACGAGTTGTAACTTTAGTTTTCAGAATGTTTATTTGGCTCTTCTGGACAACAAGCTGCTACTATTTTATTTTGTCTTCGTCCATGTACCCGCCCCCCCCCCCCCCCCATTGAGATGGACAATACTGGTATTCTGCTGTCGATCAGTTTTTTACATTCAAGTACATAACTCAAAAGCTGAAATTCTAAACCAGAACAAATTTAAAATGAATACGCCTTTTGTGGTTTCCAAAACTTGATTAAGATCTGGTGACTGTTGCCTTAATTTTCAATTATTAATTTTTTTTAGCACTCTTAAAATAATGTAAAATGTCATTGAAATAGTTTCTAGCAGCAGACAAAAGACATATGCTTCTTTGTACTAATATATACAGGACACGGTTATTGCATGTGTTTTAAAATTAGAGTAGATAGATATTTCTTATGATTATTTCAAACATTATATATATATTATAATGATTAGTAAATATATGATATACTAAGCAGTTCAAGTACTTGGCTCAACCCACTCAATTTGATGTACGAAGTTATTTTGGAATTAATGTAATTCTTTTTACCCTGGAGGAAAAATGTTTTAGTGTCGGCAGTGATAAACAGGGATAGTCTAGAAACACACATTTTTTCTTATGATCTAAGAATTCAGCCTCCTGGCTCCTTTTAGGGCACATATTAACCATTTCCTAATTTTGAAAAACTTAATATCTCAGTCTGCTTTTAAAAGTGAATTTTCACCAATCACTCAGCAATACTGTTGACATCACCACTCAAGTAGAGTGAGGTTGCATTGAAAGGAAACTTAATATATTATATATGGCTGAAAACGATATAAAATATAACTTGACCTTATGAGGGGAAACATGCTCAGTATTTATGACTTGAATAGTCCTTATAACTGATGTTTTTAACAACGAGAGAGATTCAGTTAAAGAATAGTGAATTAGACATTGCATTGCTACCACCCTATACAACAATTAACAAATGTCATTCTTTGCAGTAAGTCAAATAAGGTTTATCACAAATAGTGAGAGGAACCATATGTCAGCCATGACTTAAAGTCATCACGTATTTTCCAGAAAATACAAATTTTAAAGAATGCTTCAAAAGACAATGTTTTTTGGGGGAAATCATATAAGTATTTTCTATTTTAAAAAATTCATAAATTTATTTTGAAGCTGTATATTTTACACAAAAAATAGCACTCATCAGAAAATAGTTCTTCATACATTGACATCCATTATGTTTTGACGATTTGATTACCTGGCCCAAACAATTGTACACAGTAACTCAGATCAAAACTTGTTTCAGTGTCAACTCATTTACCTTTATGTCAATTGGTTCCAACACACTTTCAGCATGATAGTTTTGAATATATATATATATATATATATATATATATATATATATATATATATATATATATAGGCTCTAATGTACAGCCTATCAGGTGCAAAATATTGCGTTACATCCCAAAAGCCAAAGCAAACTAAATGCACAAGGGTAGCAAAGAAAGGTATTTCTTGAAGTAACTGATTCTATGATACTCTTGTGAATCAGAGAGTTCATATGGTAATGATAATAAATTATAAATTGCAATTATGGATGATCACTCTACAGTGAAAATACCTTCCCTCTACTACAACAGACAGACAGACAGATAGATATACATATGGTATCACGGTACCAATTGTTTTTCCATAGCCCTCAATGCTAATATTTGGAGAGATAAATATATACAAATAAAAAGCTTCCCTCCTTTGCGTAGTGAATACAGTTGATCTAATGAGCCAATCTGACACCAAATAAAGTAGATGACAGCTTTCTAAGTGGTTATGTTGGGTTTGAGGGTGAAAATGGGGACTAAATACAGAAAAAGGCTCAAGTTTAACAATGAGTATAGTGAGTTCAATGGATTTAAAAACAGGAGGAAAGTGTGTATCTAAATGGGAGATGTAGCTAATGATAATGGAATTAAAGGAGACAAAAGCAGCAATGAGAAAAATGAGAAGTGAGAGCTTGATAACATTATCTTAGAAAATATAGGGCGGCAGTGTACCATAGGTGCAAATACAATTTAAAGGCACCTGTGCTATAACATCCCTTACAGGCACCAAATATCAGGTGACATGGTGTTCATTCCTAGCTAATATAAAATGGTGAATAATGTAGATAATATAGATGCATATAAGTTATATTTCTTCTAAATAAGAAATTAACAATAATGGGCTTCTGTTAGACAGAAAATACCTAAACCAAACAAAGCATGTTTGATCAGTTTTCAAACTTGTAAACTTTGCTGGGAGAAATTATTAAAGTACTTCTAGTTCAATTTGCTTCAAGACCAAGAGCTAATATGATACTTCACAAAAATCTTCTCTTTATTTATATACACATTCACTTAAATTGTGGGTTTTTATCTATTGAAATGTTATGTCTGTGTAAGGGAGATAACTGAATGTTATACATAAGGTGGGGTCTTTTTGTTTCCTCCAATATATTATCCATGTAATATAGATGAATTCAAGAACACATGTATTAACTTCAATGCAATTAAATTATCGAAAAATGCATTACTGATAAAGTGAGAACCTAAATTCCAGACTTCTATATGTGGTAGAGACCTCAATAATGATTATCTAACTAAGGAATCGCATGTTCATTTTTCAAGGCAAAAAGTTTACAACAAAAAAAGACAATTAAAGCAGGACAGTTAAAATCAAAATAGGAAGGAATACCATATCTTTAATAAATTACCTAAAATACTCTTACCAGAATATTTTTTTATGATACAAGTGAACTATCTAAAAGATGACCAGGAGTGTCCTGTATCCTGCTCTATGTCATGCTTTAGAAGAACAAGATAATTGTTTTTTTATCCATGATTTTTCATCTTGTGCGCATAAAATAGTCAATATTTGGCTAAAATTAACTAAATTAACTTTACATAACTTATTTTTTTTTGCTTGTATACTAATCTTGAAGCTGACTAAACAGGCACAAAGCCATCAGTCTATATATGTTTTATAGTAACAAAAGCCGAATTCCAAGGCTAATGTGTCTTATTTTCTGAAGATTTTATACATTTTCTATGTAAAAGTCTGTCAATATTAGACAAAAACTTCTCAATATCCATTATTTAACCAAATGACACTATGACAGTATATAAATCGTGGCTATGTATACTCGGTGCTATGGATACACTGTGAAGCTGGTATTACCTTTTAGGTATCACGGTACCAATTGTTTTTCCATAGACCTCAATGCTAATATTTGGAGAGATAAATATATTTTCTATCCTAATTTAGCGTGCATCTCACACACTGTTATAGAGAACAATGTTAGATTGTCAATTTGATGATGACAAAACCAGGTACTCCATTGCATTTAAGAGAGATAACTCTGCTGGAACTAGACAGGGGTATGAGTTATCTAGTCACAACATACCTATTTTCAGTCATGTGTATCACATTTTCAAAAAATCATAAAAAATAAATGCAACGATATTTTCCAATCAAATTGCAGGAAACAGAGATCTTCTACGGCAAGACAAAGAATGGTATTTAAATTTACAATATATTTAATACGATTCAGAATGTCCTTTTGCACCAACAAATATCAGTCAATTATGCTAGAGTAAATCACAGTTAATTGAAAAAATGACTAACCATTCAATTCACATACATGCAACACAAATAAAAGCGAAACTAATTTCTGAATCAAAGTTTAAATATCAGTCACGGGAAAGATCACTATCAGTCAGACATTGTTGATATGCATGCATACGACAGTGTGCAGAAATATATTTTCATAACTTCAGATATGCCTGAGCGCAGAAATTAAAACGAAATGGAAAAAATCATACAAGCGTCAGACAAATCTTTAATGAAAAGAATCCAGACATGCGACAAAGGAATATATAGAAAAAAATGTGATGACCGCAACTTTAAGGAATTATTGGAGAAAGCAATATATCGCATAATCTCATAGATAAATATATATCTTCCTAACTTATGAACTAGAGATTTTAAAACTAGACAAGTAACTTAGTATGTTAACTGGAAGAATTAAAAGAGTGAACATTGAAGTAATATTTATTAGAATCTGTATCTGTTTACAACGAACAAAACAAACTGTCCATGGCTGATAACATTCTGAAGACAAAATAGGAGACGGTCAACCAATGTGATACAAACATTGCGAACCCTCTAAAACTATCTGCATTCAGTGGAACTTAATAATTTGATTACTTTTAGTCTGACGCAAAAAAACCACTCCAGAATAAAATTAAACAAATTAAACGAGGACATCTTGTATCAGAAAACGATCGAATAAGAAAATATCAAGATGTTTGTTGGTACTATAAAAAGAAATTAGACTGTTTTCGATGTGCCGAAAAAAAGCCTATCGACGAGACACAACATCGAAAAGTACGCAATACAAACGACTCAAGACTGCATGCAAATAGGGAAACACTGTCACAAAGTTTAAAATGTAAAACCACAAGAAAACTGCATAATATGTATATTTTTAAAACATTAGCAATATTTTATATAACTACTTACCGTGATTAAAACTACAAAACAAACGATATGTACTGCCACTTTCAATTCATGTTCCAGAAAAGGGTAGAAAATAAGAATTATCACACAAAATGAGAACTAATTGTTTATACAAACACTACAGAACGCATATAGAGAAACTAGTTTTCGTCCACTAGCTTTCAATCCAACATGTTTTAAAAATTTAAATGAGAAAGCAATTAGGAGAAATAGCAAAGACACAAACTGCAATCATGGAATTACACCCATTTAAGTATTATAAACAAACATACCTTTCTCAAATACATGTTAAAATTAGCCTTGAATATCTCAATATTTTCTAATATTTCTGTTTTTCCTGGATTAACTCTTATGCTTTAAACAGGTCGTTATTTTGTCTTTAATTTATTTCTCCTATATCAGATTTTATAATTTTTTTGAGTTTTTGCAATAGTGACAGTAGTGGTTTTTGCAATTATATTAGACTATACTTACAAAACTTTTAAATCATTCAATTAAGTGTTTAGTTCGTAATCGTTTTCTTTTTTTCTTGCTATGTTGTTTTACTTGATCTCCGTGAATAATTCATTATCTACAGCAATTGCTTTATTATCTCGAAAGTTCCCACTAATGATCGAACTCAATGTTTATTTTTTGTTCAACAAGTTTATCGTTTCATAGTATTGGCCTTTTTTATGAGTTTAGATATTCAGAGTTATTATCCTCAAAAATCTTATGCATTTGAATAACAATATAAAATTCTTAAGTAATTTTGTTAATTAAATTTGTGATGCTGTGGTTATTCAAGTTTAATAATACCAGCACTACATCTGTTTTCTTCTTTTCCTAAATCAACAGCTTTTTGCATTTATAGCACAGTGAAAGGATTTTCTCCTGTTGTCTGTCTAAATTGTAATCGTTGTCACTTTCTTATGTTAATTTTATAATATCATAATGTACTTATCCGCCTCGTCAAATGGTAATCATTTGTGAATTTATTTATTTATTCTAACAACAAAGCTAATTGTAAATTGTAAACGGAGTTAACGAAATAAGAACAATTACATGTGTGATTGTTTTTTTCCGTGTTTTCCGTGAAGTTATCGATTTCATAAAGATCGTCTTCGAATAATAATGTGACTAACTGTAAGAGCCACGTTTACTGGTGTATGGCAAACAGTAACAATTATATTGACTTACATTTTATCTCTTAATGTTAAACTTCATATGTCTTAAAACATTTTTAGAGATGGATTTCACTTTTCTTTTCATACAGTATCTACTTTAACTGGATGGCTTTTGGCAGGTTTTAGAACCGAGGCAGTTGTAATGTTTATACTTAATGGTTTAAACACGTTTTAGAACCGATAGCTTTATTTGAACTTGTTGGTCTTTAACAAGTTTGGAACCGAGACAGATGTACTTAAAGTGGTTGTTTAACAGGTTTAATAACCGAGACAGCTTAACTCTTTGTATACATCAAGTTAAACCTAAGACAATATTACCACATCCCATAAATCATGCATTTTGTTCCAGCTAATCAAACTTGTGTCATATAGTACTTCGCTCGCTTTGCTCAAGATTTTGTTCGTGGTTTAACCCCCATGCTTTGCCGTTTTCAGCATTCCAATGAATGTGTTCAAGTTCAATTCTGCGTGAATCTTTGCTGGTGATGTACAATTACCTTTTATAGTGATTCTTCAACATTTGGTGTTTCTCCAGTTTTGCATTCCCACTTTTCATTTATTTGCAACAAAGTTTTCAGGGAAATGTAGAGAAGATTTTACGATTATTTGCTAACTAATTAGCATATCTTATTTATTTTTCCATATATCAGTTATTGTGAAGAGAAGATAAAACTGGATAAAGATAAAACATTGTTGAATCTGAAAACATTATTATAATGAGTTCCGCAGAAAACAAAATAACTAAACAATAAAAACAGAAAACATTCACATGCATACAACAAAAATAAATATGAAAAAAAGCTATCATAAATTAATTTCCTAGACGCAAGTAAGACTTTAAAGGCGAGGAAATAAACTTAAAAGTTATAAACTTTGACGAAAATACTGTTCCATCACTTGAATTCTATAGATGACTATACTTTTAAAACACAAAATGAGAGATGGATGAATATATCCTAATTAAAGTCAGGTTAACCTTTGTTCCTCTCTTTACTTTTCTGATCATATACAACTGATGAAAATGCTTTCACCGGTCAAAAATCGGATACACGAAAGCAAGTGATAATATATTTAAAATGATTAAATGCCATCCAAAGAGAAATGCGAGAACACAATAAAAAATCAAAAGTGAATAACAGACTACATCATTAGTCACTTTCTGAATCAAATTTGCTAGTTAGTTTAATCTCACTTTTTGTTTACAAAAACTTGAATTGTGTCGATATCCTATCTTGTACTAGCAACATGTGTTACCACACATTCAACATAACAACATTATTTTCATTGTTCTGTTGTTGTTGTTATTGTAGCTCTTTTATTTGTTTCTTAGATGGTTGCAATTGAACAAGTAGTTTAAATTGATTGGGTAAATAGGTAATAAAACCTAATTGATAGCAAACCCAGTAAAGTATTAAACGCCATTAGTGGCGATGACCATTTCTGTCGAAATACCAGCAGTTCTCATCATGATTGTTATAATTAACCTGATATACATCCTCATAAGAGTATCATAAAAGATCTTGATTAGTAATCGCTTCAAAGCCTCTTGCCACATAGAGAATTATATTTCTTTTCTTGTACGTTCCATTTGCTAACCTAATGTTTAATTATTTTTTACACACTTTTTCGAGGTCATAAACTTATTTTTAACCATACGCAAACCAACTGTTCTCACATGGGTTGTATCCATTTGAAAGATGACAGAACGTCAAAGATAAAATTAAGTTTTAAGATTTAAAGTGCCTGAAGACGATTACTTAAAGGATGAGATCAATATATTTAATGGTGTAAAGATATTAAAATGTTCCAAAATACAATGAAGGTCTTAACTCCTTTAATCTGCAGCTTTAGTGGATGAATATAAATATTGGATAATATCATGCGTGTCTCTTGCACATACTGATATACTTCCCTTTATAATGTTCAACTTTAATATGGACACGTAATATGTTCTTGTTGTTGAAAAAAAAATTTTGTCAAATATTTCAAAACTAGCCATGTATTCGAATGGATATGAAGACTGCATACATTGACAACGTCAATTTATCATTGCTGTGTCAATTTTATCGTTCAAATTTCTTACCAACTTGCCAAATGTCTGTTCCAAATACCAAAAGCTATCAACTAACCTCAGTTTTTTAACCGTTATTTCTTTTCCTCTTCACAAACCTAAAAAGTTACAAACACTTTCTAAACGGCATGTACTTGTTTGTCGGCATGAATTTTACCTTTTTCCTTGATGAAAAGGTAGCTGTCATATCCCGATGTTATGAATGGAAATAATTTGTATATTTGATATTAAAATTGTTTTTATTATGAGCTTGAGTCCTACGCATGCCTTTAAAATGATGATCAGCACACACGTACACGCTTCATAGACACAGACCTTAATGCTCATGATCATTTTTCCACAGACACGACGCACGTTGGTCTAGATAAAATGTGTTTCATTCTCAATGTCGAACCCCACCACATTTATATTCTTTGGCTTCAAAACCTGATAAAAAAGTACATCGGTTTTAACGCCCGAGTGTTAAAATCATTTCGCGCATTATCGAGCAATAGCAAGATCTTCAAGATAACCACCAAACTGGATGTAAGGTCATGACCACTTTCTTATTTGTGAGCCTCACATTGATATTACCATCAATGTGCAAGCGTAGCGGTACCAATGATTGTCAAGCTGGCTATCATGGATTAAAGATTGTTACTTCTTCCTTAAGCCCAGCGAGATATCATACGTAATATCCTGGAGGAAACCTGTGACAATAAGATTTTATCAATATGATTTTCAAGGTTGGCCACTCTATTGGATATCAGGTCAGCATTTCTCCATCATGATCAACTAGACACCGATTTTTTCAGGTGAAAATCTAATGTTGACATTAAAATCTTATGATGAAAATATTATGTCGATATGACTTACTGTTTAGGACTAGCAACACTAATATTTTCAAGATGGGTGCCATGGTGGCCATTATGGATGTTTGTTCAGTGCTATGTTCATTTAGAAGTAGACTAGACGTCATTTCTTTTGGTAAAACGTTATATCTCAATATGAGCACTGATTCACAAGAATAGAGGCATAAAGAATTTGGAAAAGGGCACCATTGTGTCCATACTAAATATCAGATTCGCACCGTTTATATAGGACCAGTGAGACGTCATCTGGTGAAATTCCCATGTTGATACGACTTTCCATTTCGAAAACAATAGCTATAACAATTATGCTCAAGATGTATACACGACTTTCCATTTTGAGGAATAGCAATAACCGAGATTTTCAAGATGGTAACCTAGATGGTGAAGTGGCAAATATTGTCATATGTGGCTACCAAAATAATGGGACGGACATCTTGTTTAACATTTCATGGAAATTCTCTGGTACCTTAGCAGTTTGCGAAGAATGGCGATATCCAGATTGTGTTAATGGACAGAAGACGAAACTGGTTTCCCAAAACCTTGAGTCTGAGTCCGGTATCGAGCACTTTGTACACTTTGAACTTTTCGGTTTTATGGATGGTAACACAAATTTTAAAAGATCTTTTAATCCTTGAATCTGACGAAACAAACACAAAAGAGAAATTCATGTTCTTAATCCATAAAGAGAATTCCCCCATTTTCCCTAGATCACCTGCTTACAAAAGGCCTTTGACAGAGTGTGGCATGAGGAATTTTGTGCCCCAATGAATAAGTACTACATGTGTCAAAAGTTGACCAAGCCCATCATGCATCTGTACGCCAAGTCTATTATGCAGTAATTGCTCAAGGTTATGTGAAGGACTGGTTCCAGACAACAGTCGTAGTACGTCAATGCTGTCTCCTGTCACCCGCGCTTTTCAACATCTACTTAGAGCGCATCATGACCGGAGCCCTGGAAAACCACTGTGAGACAGTCAGCATTGGAGGGCGTAACATCAGCAACCTCCGCTTTGCAGACGATATTGATGGGCTTGCAGGCAGTAAAGACGAGCTTGCCAAAATAGTCAAGAACCTGCATGAAGCATCGTATAGATTTGATATGGAGATACGCCCGTAGACGACAAAGCTGATGACAAATAGTGTCAAACAAATCTCAGCCAAAATTAAAGTCGGAGGACAGGATTTGCAAACAGTGAGCCATTTTAAATAGTTTGGTTCTATAATCACCGAAGAGGGATCAAGAACAGACATTTTGTCACGAGCAGCAACAACAACGGCTATGACAAAGCTAATACCCATCACGAGAGACAAGAATATCTGTCTGAAAACTAAAATCAGATTATTGAGAGCACTAGTCATCTAAATAGTTCGATGTTCATGTGAATTCTTTACCCAGACAGCAGAATTACAACGAAGAATCCGGGCACTTGAAAAGAGATGCCACAAAACAGCCTTGGCATCTCTTACATGGACCACATCACAAATGAAGAAATGCGTAACACCATCAGGCGCAAAGTAGGCCAATATGAAGACCTCCTCACCACTGTCAGAAAAAAGGAAAGCTGACATGGTATGGCCATGTCACTCGAACCAACAGTCTATCCATAACAGCTCTGCGTGGCACCGTCCAGGGTGGCAGAAGGAGAGGTAGACATAAAACAGAATGGACTGACAACATCAGAAATGGACCAGGAAACGTTTTGCTGAGACACAGGCATTGCCACATGATTGAGGCAAGTGGAGGGAACTGGTCAAATGTTCAGAAGCATAGTTCCTCGACGACCGCACTAGGTCAAGAGACTGATGATGATGATGACCTGTGTCTGGAAGACATGGATAGAGCGAAGGTCATAAAATGGCAGTATCATTTATGCACTTGTTCAAAAAGGCTTCATTTTGAAATCCTTCCCAAAGTATTTTCCTGGGCAATACATTTTCCTCTAAATGAGAACAGACAACGTAAACAATTTTCTGATACCGTAATGCTAATGTTTTGTAAAATAAGACCAGCAAAATATTTTCGAAATCCTGTGCATCATCTGCTCATCAGAAAACTTTAAAAACCATACAAATGGTATGCTGCGCGGCTCCTTTCTAAGAAAAATTCCCTTGTTAGTGTCGACTACCAAATTCTGCCTGGTACTAATGTGCGTCGACAGTCAAAATTAAATGATTTAAGGTTTAAACCTACGTCTGCCTGCAGCTTCCCTAATCTTAAGCTTCGTCCGAAAACTTATCTCAGACCTTTTAGATAATCAGCTGTCTTCTTTTTTTCTATATGGTATATTGGATTTCGCGATTTCCGTGTTGAATCTTTCGATGCGTTGTTGTTTACTGTATGAGCGCGTACTAATTACCATTTCATAATATTTTTCACAAAAAAAAAATGTTCCTATTGGAACATTTTGGAACATTTTGGCATGAGTACAAATAACATATAACTACTTTGACTCCTATTTCGATATGCAATGTATATTCTAAATCAATTACAATGCACAGTGTGCCAAGATCGTAACCAAGGACGTTTGGTCTGGTTTTAGGTTGTACGCCACAACTTTGCTGTTGTTTTTCTTTCGGGAGGGGGGGGGGGGCTGAGACATCTGGAACAAAGTACCCTTCCCAAGGACGTTATCACCGCAGTTTCTGATCCTGTTATCGGATTGCAACTCAGCCCATTTCGGGCGAGAGTATAACACCCTTAATCACTGCTCCACTATCCCGTCCACAAGTGAAATAAAATATAGCAGTCACATAGCAAGTATAAAAGTCACATAATCATGATTAAATATTCTAAAGATTTGTTTTATTCATAAGCTTGCCCGAAGTCACTGAATGTCCCTAAATAAAAGGTGTAACGTTTGCTTACTTCATTTTGATATGAGAATTGTGAGTAAATAACAGTGACCACATGAAGGAAAGTAAATCTTTGAGTCCAATTATTCTATTCGCCCATGTCAGGTTTCTGAACATTTTCATACAATACCTTTGGATCAAAACGCCTGGTATGTGTAATTGTCAGAATTACCCAGAATGCCATTGTATCATAATAAAGCGGATGTGCAATTCACATAATTTCACACAATACCTTGGTAAAATTTCACCTTGTATGTGTTTTATAATTTCACACGATATCCTTGTATCTTATCACCTTGTATGTGTTTTCGCATAATGTAACACAATATCAATACATTTTGACACTTTAATGTGTAATTTGTTTAATTTCACACGATCATTACACCTTAATGTTTAATTTTCACAATTTCACAGTGGAGCCTCGTTAATCCGGACTCCGTTTATCCGGAAACCTAGCTATCCAGACATAATTCAACGGGAACGGAATTCCTAAACGTTAATTTGCTCCGTTAATTAAGTAATCCGCCTTCCGGATCCTGAAATCAAAATTGGGGACCAAAGTGTAAAATTATATTAAAACGTGTCTCAATAATCCGGAAATAATCTGTCCAAAAAAAATAAAATTAGAAAAATTGTGTATCAAAAATACAGTCAGTAGAATAACACATAAAACTCAATAGTAAAGCCCTTGAGGATCTATGGCCACTATCAATAACTAAGTAGCGTGTAAACAGCGATTGTATAAGCAATGTCTGTTTTAGGGGGCAGGGTCCAGTTTTTATGTACAAATTTAATGTCGCATGCACCTGCCTAATATAAAAATTCATTAAAAATATAATGCGCGAGTGAGGTCAAAAAGGTACATATTCCTGGATAGGTATTATGTAGTGCACCATAATGATATCACACACATGACCTGACAAGTCTACTGAAGTTCTTAGAATAAAATATTTATGTACCCCAACCCCTATTTAATACATGCATTTTTCACATCCGAAGGCCATTTTTGACAGCATGTGGTGCTCACAGTGCAAACGCAAGGCCTTTTCCTAGATGAAAATTTTGAAAAACATTGTCTACTAAATAGCTTGATGCAATTCATAATGGTTGTCATCCATGCCGTTTTTGAGATGTTCTACTTGCCTTGAACCCACGTGTCTACTGCTATGGGAGGCTAGCTCTTCTTCCTAGCCGACTATTGGTATTTCACAATCAACATACTGCAGAGTAACTATGGAAAGTGTACATGTCTGACATCAATTTCAAGAACAACACAAGCCTGAAACACCTAGTTCACAAATTTATCCATATCTTTAATTATTACACAATAGTAGCTCAAAAACTCGCACCATACCCTTAAGTTAAGAAATTTGCCAGGGGCCAATTTACGAAACTGGACCCTGCCACCTTAAGCATTTTGCAAAAAATAATTTCTGTCAAAAATTTTGTACATATCACTTACCTAGACATTATCTAACAAAATGCTATCAAGGAAATTATTTTGTATGCTAAAGTAAAAATGTTATTACTCTTTTAGAAAAGTGACTACATTGCGGCAAAGCGCATTGCATTGTATATACTTTGTGCTAGGGTTGCTGTCTTGAAAAGAATTAAACTTGTGTGCAATGGAATGTTTCCTGTCCTTTTTGCCATCGTATAGTCAGGAAGATACCAGAATTACATGATGATGTTGACTGAATGCTAGGAATGGATTTTATAGTTGCAAATAGTGACTGAATATGAGATACACTCTTTGTTATTAGCGATAGAACTTCTCTATTGTTCAAGCAATTATTTGTTGAAATTTTTCTTTTAAAAAGTGCCACTTAGGAAAAATGTTACCAGACATTTACATTTATAATGTACTTTAATAATAATTATAGCTTGAGACATACACATCAACATTCCTGACCTGGTATTGTTCTAGTGATGCTAACATAAAAAGGATTGGGGGGGGGTGTGTGAATACACCTATGTCTAGCTAATTGGGACAGATATAAAGAAACAAATATTATTCTATGTTGGGACATTGATGTGAGGAACCTTGCTGAACTTACATCAACATATCGGATAAATTCAGTGACAACAGGCCTTTGAAATGAACCATTCTCAAGCCCAAAATGCAAAATAAATACACAGTCCATACAGTTAACCCAAATATTCTCAGAATCCTATCCACTCACAGCTGACTTTAGCAATTGCAAGGATATAGAGAATGAGAGGAAATAGAAAGAAAAGCTACAAGAAAAATATTAACAAGAAGAAAACTCAGTACAAAAAGGGACATGTTGTAATTTCTATTGCTTTAAATAAGGACCTACCAGAAAATACAAGTCATGATGAAACCAAGTCGGTCTTTCATAATCAATCTTTAGTGCGTTTGGATCATAATGAATACATGCTTCAAACTTAAATGCTTCTACCAATATGACTGAGACAACATATCCTAACATCATTCCATGCAAATTGAGACCTACAAAAAGGAAAACAACTGACATTATTACTCATTCTGTACTCAGTAAAAAAAGTGGCTACCAGTATGCCAGAAGAAAACTGTGTTGTCAACATCAATAAACTTTCAGATCTAATCATGGTATTTCTGCCACATCAATGTAAGAATGCTTTTCCAGTTGTTACGGTACACAAAAGACAGGGTTTGCATTACTGTTTGTGTGCAATACAATAACTGTAAGTTTAAATCCAATATGGTGGAACTGTTCACAAAAGTACTAACACTTTAATTCTTTTTCCTCGAAACATTGTCCGAAATATGCCATATCCATCACTATTTGCAACACCGTTCCATTGATGACATTCACCATTTATAACAGTATGTCTACTTATGATTTCTTGAAAGTGCATTTGCTCCTGTGGAGTGAAATTACTTAGAAGAATGTGTGATGTCATGTCATGTAATGTTTTTGTGTGTCTGCAATGAAATATGAATAACTTTCATTAAAATAGGACTACAGAGCTTGTTACCTACATGAAAATCAAGTAAACACATTTTAAACCCCCATTTTCTCTCAAAGCAGCTTAGTCAAGCTCAAAATATGCTAACTTGTCCTGATACCAATAGGTATAATTTATAGGTGCAAAAAGAAATTACCTCCCTTGAATCTCCTATAGAGCTGAGAGATTCAAAATAAGGAGACAAATAGAGGTACTATGATAAGGCTAATGTATAAGAATTAATTGCATATGAATAAAGAACAAGAAAATAAGACAAAATGTGGTTCATTGCACAATTTTTTTATAGCATTTTTCCCTTAAGGGGGCAGGGTCCAGTTTCTATGTACAAATTTAATGTCGCATGCACCTGCCTAATATAAAAATTCATTAAAAATATAATACGCGAGTGAGGTCAAAAAGGTACATATTTCTGGATAGGTATTATGTAGTGCAACATAATCATATCACACACATGACCTGACAAGTCTACTGAAGTTCTTAGAATAAAATATTTATGTACCCCAACCCCTATTTAATACATGCATTTTTCACATCCGAAGGCCATTTTTGACAGCATGTGGTGCTCACAGTGCAAACGCAAGGCCTTTTCCTAGATGAAAATTTTGAAAAACATTGTCTACTAAATAGCTTGATGCAATTCATAATAGTTGTCATCCATGCCGTTTTTGAGATATTCTAGTTGCCTTGAACCCACGTGTCTACTGCTATGGGAGGCTAGCTCTTCTTCCTAGCCGACTATTGGTATTTCACAATCAACATACTGCAGAGTAACTATGGAAAGTGTACATGTCTGACATCAATTTCAAGAACAACACAAGCCTGAAACACCTAGTTCACAAATTTATCCATATCTTTAATTATTACACAATAGTAGCTCAAAAACTCACACCATACCCTTAAGTTAAGAAATTTGCCAGGGGCCAATTTACGAAACTGGACCCTGCCACCTTAGCTAGTCGCCAACGGGGCTGTTAATAATTAAAAAAATACACTGGGATCAAGTCGTCCACGCTTTTTGACATAACATATGGTAAATAAATTTGAAGTGTCATTAAGTCACTTTGTTGTTTACCAATTGTATGTAACAATCACTCTTTATTGATGCCTGCACAAATACTGTTGACATATTTGAGCTGTGTACAGTATAGGGCTTCATTGCCGAATAGAATGAGGACGTCAATCATTAGCAGCTGTAACAGCCGTAAAATACGACTTATAAAAATTGTATTAGTTTACCATAATGCATTCAACTGCGAGATAACAGTTTATTTTCGTTGTACTTATTACATATATTATGGCGACACCATCAAAAAAGCGTATACGAGTAGAGATAACGTAATGACAGCGTGGGGTTCAGTGACACCAACAACAATCTCAAACTGCTTTAGACATGTACAGATCATACCGACACTAAACACTACTGTCGAAGAAATTGATGAGGGAGACGACATGCCATTAAGTGAGCTCACATATCTAATAAAAAGCCTTCTCAACCAGGCTGAGATGTCTGCCGAGGAATACGTACGGATAGACGAAAAGTAAGAGACAAGGCAACAACTCAACGATGACGACATTTTGACCCTGATATCTGAAGATGAGGTTCCAGACAAGGATAATAAAAAAGACGATAATGATACTACCTTCAAAAGACTGTGTACGTTGTTTTATAAAAATTTAATACCAGAAGATTAATTGGAAAAAATGAAAATAATGGATTCACCTAGCCACTCAAGTGTTCAAACAGCAATAATCATTACATACATAGCCGAAGGAAGACATACATATAATTATATTGGTAACATGTATTGGATAGGTGAGCAAATAAATGCGTACTCTGCAAAACACAAAAAACAAGTATCTTGGTAAAACATTTTGTGACGAGAAGGTTAAGAAACATTGTGCAGAATCGTAAGTACGTTTTTGACGTCTCTACACTGTTCGACATGGTACTCTGGTACATGACCAAAATGGATTCAAAAGGCACTCAAAAACAACGTTGGGTTAGTTCACACTAAATAGGATCAATACATAAGAAAAAGTTCGGTAAAAACAGAAATTCCTTGTGTTCCCCACTTAGAAGATATATAACCCATTCACGAATCATTATCTAGAGTTTACATACCGCTCTAATATAGATGTCATTATCTGTATTTACAAAACAGGAATATTCGTTTAAACAGTGTTACGAATCTAAATTAACTAACACAAAGAAAAGAAATTAACAATTTTAGTAAAATTCATTATTTATTTCTCTAAGTTACAGAGTTCAACTTTAAGAGACATTTACGGTATTGTGATTCAAATTCCTAATAATCCTAAATGCCACATTACAAGTCTAAAAGTATAGAATGTCCCGAATAAACTCCAATAGTTTTCACCGCCCTGATGTAGCACAACGATGCTATCCAGATTGTATTTCAATAATTTAAAATTATATTTTATTTCAAAGTCGATGAGCACTCATTAATTCCAAATAATAAATCTGATAACAACTGGATTCCAGAAATTGAAATAAAATAAGAATGAAGCAATTGTTTATCAAGCCCCAATTACACACATTTGCACTTGACCGAGACATGAGTCATGCTGATGAAATCTTCGAATTTAATTGCAGGCATGTCTCCTTCTAGACTATTCTAAGCTCAAAAAGCAATGTCAACTTGTTATTTTGCATCTTACAATAATGTATCGAAGTTAGCGTACGGTTTGTAAAAAATGAGGTAAAATCTGCATTCACAGTCAAAAGACATGCATACATACGTACGTACGTACGTACGTACTTACGTACGTACGTACACACACACACACACACACACACACACACACACACATACATACATACATACATACATACATACATACATACATACAAGCTTGCACGATTGCATCGATCCATCCATCCATCCATCCATCCATCCATCTATCCATCCATCCATACATACTCGCATACGTACGTGCTTGCACACACCAAGCACACACGCAGACATCCATGCATACAAACAGACAGACAGACATGCATTCATGCATACATACATACATACATACTCACATGCATGCATGCATACATACAAGCGTGCATACTTGCGTGCGTGCACACACACACACACACACACACACACACATACATACATACATACATACATACATACATACATACATACATACATACATACATACATACATACATACATACATACATACATACATACATAATCAATTTAAAAGACAAAATTAACTTCTAATACAAAACTGTCTAGCATATATTTTACATATCAGAATGAAATATTAAAAAGAGAAACTTGAATGCATTAAACGAAATACAAATACATGGGGTACTTCTAAGTACAATACATGCGTTGTGCAGTTAAATTAAAAAAAATGATATGAGAATAAATGGCACAATTATATAAGAATTAATACACTATTAAAAGTGAATGGAAACACAGTTCACTATTTCTTGCAAGAAAATTATATCCGAATAGCCATTTTTCATAATACATGATTTTAATACATGGGTTTTTCTTAGAAAAAGAATTCTATTGATGTGTGTTTATTTTAGCAGCAGTATCCAATCCGACACTGCCACAAAATAGATTTACAATTGATAGAATTAATTCATTTTGTAGACCATTAAAATCAACTATCTTTATATAAAATAAAGAAAAAACATATTTTTTATGACATACACACATATCTGTCAAAGCATCCAAATACATACACACACACACACACACACACACACAAACACGCACACATGTATATATATATATATATATATATATATATATATATATATATATATATATATATATATATATATATATATATATATATATAATTCAAAGTGAGTCATGGCCCAAAGATCAAGCATTTTACAAAGTGGCTCATAAAAACGAACAATGAGAGCCACATTTTACAAAGTGTGTTGCAATATCGAAACGATCAAGCAGATTTCGGGGAAATATATACTTAATGTGCTGTGTGTATATGAAAAGAGTAATTTGCTCCATTGCCTCGATATAGACAATAATGTGTGTTCTAAGTGCCAGTACAATTCAACCATTTTATTACATACAGACGACGTTATACATATAATGAGTTTTTAGCTCCTTCTGTCACTATGTTTTCAAATAGTTTCGAGGATTTATTATTAATGGATATTTACAGGTTAAAGATTTTGTACTCAAACATTTGAAAACAATTTAGTCAACTTTTAATTATTTTTTTCGTCACCGAAGTATCAAGAATGACAGGAATGAAACTCAAGATAATATATCACAACATTAGGCATTATGAAGTTTTTATAATCCGTCAAATATATAAAACATGTAACATTGTCGAAATCCCCAGAACGTTGAAGCATTAATACGGTTTAGCTCATTGTTGCTATAAATGATGATTACCATATACATCAATCGCATAAATACATAAATCCCATTTATCGTGGCAGTGAACGCTCGTGTGCGTTGTCTAAGCGTGTAAACATAACGCCATAGTTTGTAATCACGGGAAAGCTACAGTATGAGCTGCTTTTCGTGGTATACGGAGGAAGAACACATTTCATTCAGATCATTTGTTAACCATTTTGTGGAGCTTTGTTTGTGGTCGTGTGCTGAATTTGTTCCAATCAGATTTTAACCGAAGTTCAGAGGAACCGTCAAGATGTCGGATAATAGACCGATATATTTAGCCAAAGTATATGAGCGAATCATGCGATTCCCATATTAATGTTAGCTACTTTTATTGTTTTGTCTAATTGCATGGTTTTATATATTTCAGTGACTTAAATTAGATAAATGGTTTTGCAAGTTTGTCTATGTTTTAATGCACTATATGGACTATTGTCCCTGTGTTCTTTAATGCTCTAGGTGAAAGCATGAGAAATTGAGCGACTGTAGTAAAAAATATTAAGGAATAATTGGATTTAAGCAGATACTAAACTAATATAACTCATATTGTTGCCAATGGAATTGATCCTACTATGCTATCTTTGTTTGCCAATCGAGCGTTTGTACCAGCAAATGTGCATATGGAGTCGCAAACTTTGCCCCAACTGGGAACAAGTTCAAATTCATCACCATTACGTGTCCACTTGACCCTTGTATACCTCTGGAAATGCTTGTACATGATTTTTGACATGCATTTTGGATCCACGTCTTCTAGAAACATTAAAATTATGGGCTTCTTCTCCAATTCTGCGCATAGGGCCTCAAAATCACAATAATGACTTTTACAAAATGCCTCAGAAACAACCAGTAGAACAACACAATAACTTTGCGTACATCGAATGATTTCATCTAATATGTATCTACCTGGTTCGAAATGAATATCACCGATACATACGATGTCATCTTTGGAAGCATCAAGCCTTGCACATAAAGTGTCTTTTAGCTCGTCAATGATATATCTGTACACAAAATCTCGATCATTGTTACAGAAGGAAAGAAATACTAGATGTTTGTTTGGCGGATCTTCCTTTCGGTACTTTTCAATAAGAAATTTTATATGTCGCAATTTTAAAAACCGCCGGTAGCTACAAATTAGGATAATTCCAATGATTAGAAGAATTTCTAAGCTGAATAAAGAAATTAGGGTAGCCATCAAAATTATTTTGGTTCTTTCACAGATTTGCTCTATGTCCCTCAGAGAGTTGTCATTTATCTGTATTACGTTTTTCTGCATCTCACAAATATAACTTTCTCTGTACACGAGTGTAACTTTGGTGGTAAGAATCCATTGGATGAAACGTTTCGTGTCGCATTCGCACTTGAAAGTATTTCCAGTTAAATTGATTGAAAATTGGCTAATATATGATGTTACGAAATGCCCGATATGGCATGGATGATACACTATACTCCTCTAAGCTATATTTTAAGCATTAATTTTGTCATATAATGTGTTTGTCGTCGTTCTGTACTTCATGAATTACTATTTTTAAGCTCGTTACGCAATATCCGATATGGCGAAGAGGGTACACCATACTCCTCAACGTGAATTGTCCTATACAGCGAGTTGCACGTGCCGCGCGGATAATTCACGCGAATTACTTTTTTACAAGTACATTTAATTAATAATTTTACTCACTTTGTGTTTTGTGGAATTCGTTTCAATATTTTATCTTATTTTACTTAAAGACAACTGCAGTGACCTAAGTAGTTACAGTGTCCGCCTCGAATGCGAGAGGTCGCGTTTCAAACCCCGGTTGGGTCATATCAAAAGCTGATACAAAAACGAACTCACAGTTGCCTTACTCAGCATTAAGAGAGTTGTGTTAGGACTTGTCGACCTGGTCTCAGCATAATGGGTGGGACAACCTGCTAGATGTTTGCTGCATGGTGACCAATGCTAGACATCAGTGTAAACGGCCACAATGCTGACATGGTAGCGACATGACTGAATAATTGTTAAAGATCCAAATCAAAAGCACACACGCTTAGATTTTCACCTAAAATATAAATGCGACCAGGAATTAAATTATGGTATGTTTTCTTGCATTTTGTTATTTATTGTTTGCTAAAAATGCTTTTCTAGTTTGATTTCGAAGCATTTACTGAAATTCAGTCACCTTAAACTTGACAATAAAACTTATTCCCTATTTCATTTGAAAGTAAAGAAACTTCCAACCTCAAGTACGTGATGTCCTTGTTTAAAGAGGTGGTATGGTAAATGTATAATACCTACATATTACAATAAAGTTGTGACACGATAGGATAGGTTCAGTTTCGCTTCACTAACTATTTATACAGGTTGTCGGATAGATTGCAACAAAACACCTATAACAGTAGTCAATAATCTCGGGTACAATGAATTACACGTCTCCTAAAACTAGTTTAGTACGAACACAGGTAAATAAAAACTACTGTTAATAATAGATGATTTACATTATCGTCTTCCTTGTCAGTCATATATAAGTCTCTAGAAGACAATTGACTTAATTGGCGCTTCGCTTTAAAATGACTTTACCATTCTAGGTTTTCAGCTAGAGTTGTGTGTATTAAATATCATAACACTTACATATTTTGGCGGATGTGAGGACTAATAATTTCTTCTTCGGTAAATTTTACTTTCGCTTACAGCACAATACGGCAGATCAAGATCTGGTAAATATTATCGACGGTTGTCTGAAAAAGTAAACAATAGTGTCTGAAATTAATCTTTCTCGCACATCAACTTTAACAAGATGTTCAGTTGAGATGACTATCATTTAAAATATAAGTTACATTTGGTTCGTGTACTGCTTATTCCTTTTTGAAGTAGAGCGAAATACCAACTACAGAAATAATACTTGTACAAATTGCATGCAATCAGTAAACAACGTTAGTTGTGTTTCTCATCTTTATCATCCCCACCCCACCCACCTCCACCATATATATTCCCCGTGGAGTTGATTCATACTCAGTTTTATTTTGAAATATCATACATTTAAACATGAAGGCAGGAAATGTTGCTGTGCATAGTGAACTGTGGAAATGGCCATTATTTTGTTTTGAATATTTTGTTATTCTATCTTACGCCATAGGTCTAATCACAACAAAGCTCGAAAACAAGTGCCTTACATTAATCCGTCAACCTGTGCTTGCATGACATGTGCTGCATGTGAAAGGAATTGCGCTTCTCCACATCAGCCTATGAAAGGCAAAAATTATTTTCCGACTTAACAAATCTATTTAGGTTAATCTCTCTGAAAAGGTTATGTCGCTAATTGTGTGTGTCTCTGTGCGAATGTGTGCGTGTGTGTGTTGGCTCCAATATACTAAAATGCAGTACGAATCCCCATAAATTATTACTTTTTTTTTTTCTTCGAGAGTTGTTCAGCGTGGTTGAAAATTATTTATTGTCATCAACTAATATCACCAAGAGTCACGTGACCAAACAGCTAATATCAAGGCCGTAATAATAGTTATATTTATACCTCTACCTAAATACTTACCTTAGTTAAATGTCTGAATCTGTATTCCAGTTTTTAATACATTCTTTAGGTTAAATTTGCTGAAAAAGTTAAATCGGAGTTTGTGTGTGTGTGTGTGTGTGTGTGTGTGTGTGTGTGTGTGTGTGTGTGTGCGTATGTTGGCGCCAGTATGCTGAAATACAGTACCAATGCATATACATGAGGGTTGTTCAGCGTGATTAACAATCATTTTATTGTAGTCGTAACTAAGACCACCAATTCACGCGAGCGAAAAGTTGAAGTCAAGGCATAATACTATACTACAACCTCATCACGTACCGTAGTTCAATGTCTGAATCTGTATCCCATTTTGTAATACATACCTTAGACCATCAGATATCTCTCCATTCCCTGTATTCTTTAAAGCTTGATGAGTAAGGAATAAGGAAGTAATCAACGCTAATATGCACATTGCTAATATAATAGATTTTATTGGCTACCTGTAAATACAAAAGGCAACATGTGATATGTTAAACCTTTCATTCAATCGAAGAGCTGCGATGCATTATGTATCAACGTATAAAGCAGACACAATTTCTTACGCAAGGCATTAGTAGTTTTGTAGGATACTGTAGCGACAATGGGAATCCCAGTGTAAAAGGTTGTTGGAACGCCTAGCGACAAGGGAAATTAACATGGGGAATATCATTTGGGACTTCTAGCGACAAGGGGAATTTAGGCAAAGAAACAAATATCTTTTCGACACCTATGAGTCATCCCGAAAAAGGGCATTTGCGTTCTTCTTCTATTTCTTGCACTTCATTAGCCATTGCCTAACTTTCTCCATTATTCCTTTCTTCTTTGTCTTTACCTTCTGCGGAATAGTGTCTGAAGTTAATCTTTCTTGCACATAAACTTTAACAAACTGTTCAATTGAGATGCTTATCATTTAAAAGATAGGTTCCATATGGTTCTTGTACTGATCATTTCGTTTTAAAAGTAGAGTTAAATGCCGACTACAGAAAAAACACTTGTACGGATTGCATACTATCACTAAAATACGTTAACTGTGTTTATGATCTTTTTCATACCCCGTTCTGCCCTGTAGAGTTGATTCATACTTAGCGTTGCCTCAATGTAATGTTATGACAGATGGATGACTACACAGATTTGTGCATATAATCCAGTTGAAACAAACGTATTTTAATTACATTTGTTTGGAAATATGATACATTTAAACATGAAGGCAAGAATTAATGACGTGCATAGTGAACTGTGGTAATGGCCATTATATTGTTGTGAATGTTTTGTTATTCTGCCGATGCCATAACTATAATCACAACAAAGATCGAAAACACGTGCCTTATATTATTAGGCCAACCTGTGCAGAGGTAATTGTGTGCTTCCATGGCATGTGCTGCATATGAAACGAACTGCGTTTGTCCACATCAGCCTATGCGAGGCAATAATTTTTTTCGACTTACCAAACGTATTTACGTTAAATTCGCTGAAACAGTTAATCGGTGTGTGTGTGTGTGTGTGTGTGTGTGTGTGTGTGTGTGTGTGTGTGTGTGTGTGTGTGTTGACGCCAGTATACTGAAATACAGTACAAATCCACATACATGACGGTTGTTCAGCGTGATTAACAATTATTTTATTGTAGTCGTAACTAAGACCACCAAGTCACGCGAGCGAAAAGCTGAAGTCAAGGCATAATACTATACTACAACCTCATCACGTACCGTAGTTCAATGTCTGAATCTGTATCCCATTTTGTTGACTGATTGATTAATTGAATTTTAACGGCGCACCAGCACTTTTAGGATATTTAGCGCCATACAATAGGTTATATGTTTAAAAATACGAAAGGTTTAATATCGACCAGCGATATAAAAAAACATAATAGTTAAATATAAAATGTTAAGATGATGGTAACAGGACAATATGAAGCTTCCCAATCAACGGGAGATGTAAATGGTGTATATTGATGATAAGATGTTGTAAATAAAAGGCGGTATATGCATTAGATAAAAATGCTTTTAGGTGATGTCATACAAGTTATAGTTTAAAATAAAGATTTACTTCCTTCAGGAACACTAAAATACTAGTGATTGGAATAGTCATGTCATGTCAAGTACATTACAGTATTTGTCACTCGTAGGTTCCAGGTCGGAACACTCGGTCATTTAGTGCTTAACAGTGAAAGGTTCATTGCAAGAAACGCACTCTGGTGGATCTTCACCTTTTAGTATGTGGGAGTGGGTAATGTATGTATAACCGATTCTGATTCTTGCAATGATAACTTCATCCCTACGGATAGTTCTGTAGGAAGGAGTCCCTTCTCCGAGGGTTGGTTTGATGGCATAAAGTTTATTATTGACTGCATCATTCCATGACACTTGCCACTTCTGACGTAGGTAATTTTTGATACAAGGTTTAAAATCATTAAACGGTAATTTAAAATCTGATGGTTCTTGGGATAGAGCCATCTTAGCAGCCAGGTCTGCTTCTTCATTACCTCTAATACCAATATGGCTAGGTATTCAACAGTATACTATATTGTAGGAGGTACTAAGCTCCGAGTTTTTGACGAGTATATTGACAAATAATGGATTATCCAGTTTTTTATTGTGTAGTGACTGAAGCACTGATAACGAGTCAAAGAAGATAATGCTATTTAAACTGCGTTTCTCTTCGATAAATTTGAGAGCAATGTCTATTGCTCTGATTTCCGCTGAAAATATGGACGCATCATTTGGCAAGCGCACTTTGGTTATGTGCTTGCCGCTAACGAAGGCTGCAGCAACCTTTTCATCAACCTTTGATCCATCAGTATAAAATTTCGTGTAATTTGTAAAATCGTTGAGAAGTTCATGATAAGAGTTCAGGAATATGACAGGGTTGGTCTCAGATTTATTCCCATCGTGTAACGTAAAAGTCACTTTGGGTTGCTTAAGGAGCCAAGGTGGTGTTTTCGAGACAAACGTTTTCTAAACTGTAGAGATATTACTTTTGATATTGTCAAGGATGGATGATATTCTAATGCCAAATGAAGGTATGGCATTTGGTTTATTACCATATAAAATTTTGTATTTTGGTTGAAAAATAGCCGAAAAAGCAGGGTAACGAGGGTATGATCTTAACTTAAGAGCGTATTGTGCAGAAAGCATTTCTCTGCGATGCGATAAAGATGGTTCATTCGCTTCTGCGAGAAGGCTTTCACATGGAGATGTCTTAAATGCTCCTAGAGCGAGTCTTATTCCCTGATGATGAATTCGATCAAAAATTTTCAAATAGGACTTCCTAGCTGAACCATAAACAATGCATCCATAGTCTAGTATGGAGCGGGTAAATGTTCTATACAAATTAAGGGAGACTTTTTTATCAGCACCCCAGTCAGTGTGCGCAATTACCTTAAGTAAATTTAAAGCTTTTAAGCATTTAGCTTTTAACTTCTTGATGTGTGGTATAAAAGTCAGCTTTCTGTCAAAGATAACATGCAAAAACTTTGTTTCCTCAACAACTGGAATAAGTGTTTCATCCAGCGTGAGTTTAGGGTCATCACGATGTCTTCGCAATTGACAGAAATGCATGCATATTTGAAACCGTTATTACTGGCCCAACTTTGGATCTGATTGATATTTTGCTGCAGTTGCCTTTCAATTGTATGCATGTGCTTTGATCGATAACAAATTAAAAAATCGTCTACATATAATGAGCAATCCACACCGGGAGCTAAGCACTTGGTGATGCTATTGATTTTGATATAAAATAGCGTCACAGATAAAATACTGCCCTGGGGCACACCCATCTCTTGCTGGTGCATATCGGAGAGGGTAGAGCCCACTCGTACTTTGAATTCTCTGTCGGAAAGAAAACTGGAGATAAAAGAAGGCAGACGGTCATTTAGACCCAGATCGTGCAGGTCATTTAGTATACCGTACTTCCATGTTGTGTCATAGGCCTTTTCTAAATCAAAGAAGACTGTTACTAAATGTTCCTTCTTGATAAATGCATCGCGAATAAATGTTTCCAGTCTAACCAGATGATCGGTTGTACTACGACCAGAACGGAAGCCACTTTGGAAAGGAGATCTTAAATTGTTACTTTCCAAGTACCATACAAGCCGAGAATTAATCATTCGTTCCATTGTTTTGCATACGCAGCTTGTCAATGCAATAGACCGATAGCTATTAGGATCTTCGTTATCTTTGCCTGGTTTGGGAATTGGTATTACTATTGCTTCTTTCCAGCTCTGAGGTACATTACCAGCAATCCATAAATCATTGAAGATTTTCAGAAGTAATGTCAGAGAAGATTCTGGGAGGTGTTCAAAAACTGGTAATGGACTTCTTCAGGCCCAGCGGATGTATCATGGGCCTTGTCTAAAGCCTCCCTAAGCTCCAATAAAGAAAACAGCTGGTTATAGCTTTCAGAGTTGTTAGATGTGAACTTTAAACGTGACTTTTCTTTTTGAGATTTTAATCTTCGAAAGGTTTCTAAATAATTAGATGATGATGAGTTTTTTGAGAAAATATCGGCAAGAATATTTGCTATGTCACGTTTCGAACTAAAATTGTTATTGTTTGTTTTCAGTTGTCGAATAGAATTGTGTTTCCTCTTTCCATTTATTTTTCGAATAGTATCCCAAACTTGTTTCATTGAGGAACGAGAGTTTATAGATGAAACATATTTCTTCCAGGATGTACGTTTACATTCTTTGATTGTGCGTCGTGTTTTAGCCCGCGCAATAAGATATTTGTTTAAATTTTCGGGCGTATGACGAGTGTTGAATTGTTTTAATGCTTCTCGGCGTTGTCTAATGGCTTCTTTGCATTCCTTGGTTACCCAAGGTTTTTGCGGTTTTTTACTGTTCGGTGAAGACTTAGGAATAGATTCATCTGCAATTGAAATTAGAATTGAAGTAAAATGCTGTATAGTATTAACAGCATTGAATATTGTATCATTATTTAGTCTAGTTTGACATAGTGTTTCAAAGGAAGCCCAGTCGGCATTCTTTATATTCCATTGTGGAATTGCGTCATCAATTTTAGAGTTATTTTCAAGAGTGATTGGAAAATGATCACTGCTGTGAAGGTCATCAGCGACCTTCCATTCATAGTCCAAAAGGAATGAAGGAGAGCAAATTGTTAAATCAATGGACGTGTACGTACCCGTTCCTGGGTGTAAATATGTCAGTGAGTTAGTATTATACAGACACAGATCGTGTCTAGAAATGAAATCTTCTACTTTATGGCCTATGTCGTGTATGTGATTCGATCCCCATAGAATGTTATGGGCATTAAAATCTCCGAGTAAAACGAAGGGCGTGGGAAGTTGTTGAACAATATTGTCTAATTCATTTGGTACTAGTTTGGTGTTTGGTGGTAAGTAAATAGAGCAAAATGTAATCACTCGATGTAAAGTGACGCTTACAGCAATAGCTTGTAAATTTGTATTTAAAGGAATGACTCTGTGAGAGTCTCTATTGTTCACAACAACAGAGACTCCTCCTGAGGCCCTGTCAGCGTTTTGAAAGTACGTGTTGAACAGGGAAAATTTTTAAATGTAATTTCATCTGTGTCTTTCAGGAATATTTCCTGTAAACATAGTACAGCAGGATCGTGTTCATTTAAAAACAGAAGAATATCATTGTAGTTTGCTTTAAGTCCTCGACAGTTCCATTGTATGATGGTGTTCTTCATTGTAAAATTATGCTGGAGATTCTGGATCTAGGTAAGGCTAATCGCGGAGAAAATGTGTGTTGTTATTTGTCTGGAGGAAGTACGGGAGTATATTTGGTTTTACTAGGTTTGTAGGAACCTTGAGTACATGGAGCAGTTTCTTCTGCATCCATGCTCTCAAGTTCTCCAAACATATTGTAAAGTTTAGTGGGGTCATCTGACTCCTTTTGCTGTTTATTTGTTTGTGGGTTTTGTTTGTTTCTTGGAGGTTTTGGTGGTGGGTTGGCATTAAATGGTGTCTGAGTGGATGCTGTGCTTTTCTGTGGTTGGTAATGAGGGATGTTGGCACTTGTTGTTGAATTGGGCTGATCTATCTGCGTTTGGGCGTCCTTCGTGATTTTTGGGTTGTGTTTCACAACTGTGGAGAAGGATGGGCCAGGAAAGGCTATTTTTGCCTGGACAAGTTTTCTGGCCTGTGGGTAGGGTATGTTGGAGGTAAACTTTACATTCTGAATTTTCTTCTCCTGTTTCCAAGTATCACAATCCTTAGAATCGGCATGATGTTCTTTGCGACAGTTGACACAATGCAGAGTTGCTCTACAATCAGCTCCCTGATGAGAGTTGTCTCCGCATCGGCCACAGACCTTGACTCTGGAACATCGGTCCTCGTGATGGTCGTATTTCTGACATTTATAGCATCGAAGGAGGCTTGGTATGTAAATCTCAACCTTTACTTGCAAAAACCCGACCTTGACCACTTTGGGCACAATTGGTTTATTAAAGGTGAGTACAAATGTGTTGGTGTCCTGCAGGGTGTTATTACGTTTAATACGTATTCTACGCACTGCAGTGACACCTTCATGTTTCATCCCTTCGATGATATCTGCGTCGTTGACTCCAGCCAAGTCACAACACCGCATCACGCCTTTGGACGTATTCAATGAAGTGTGAGCGAATGAGGTAACTGGAATGTCGAAGAATGTTTTCATCTTTTTCAGATTTTCAGATTAACTTTTTCGCTCACATTCAACGAGAAGACAGCCCGATTTTAGTTTTTTGACACCTTTTGGTGTGCCGATTAACCCCATTAACGTTTTCTCAATTACAAAAGGAGATAGTGCAGCAATTTGTTTTAAAGCATCAGTAGACTGTATGATCATGAAGCGTGGGAATGACTTCACACCACATGGTTCTTCATCAGAGTCGGATAGTGGTTTCGTCCGTTTGTTCTGATTTTTTTGGGAATTTTCCATGATTTTGTATTAAAGTTTCTGCACCCATGCTCCGCGCCCACCATGGAGCCCAACAAGGGGACACGTTTCAAGTGCCAGGGATACACAGATGCTATACTCAGTAGATAAAATTACCTAGGATCGGCAAAATTACCTCCCGATTGACCCGTTAAGCCACCGATATCTAGGAGGTCCTCTAGTACTTGGGAAAATGAAAGCTAGAATGATAGAATAAAGAGGCAACGGTGGTACCAAGAGAGATACAAGAAAGATATAGAAGGTGAGCTAGTAAATAAAGACCTCCTAGGGCTCGGCGTGACCAGCCGATTTGTCGAGACCGGGCCCATCTCGACCACCCGTCTAAGAGAAGTAGAGGCCAAAGTAGTGTATTGCATCGGAAAAGCCTCCGCTCAACTACCAGGATCCTTTCCTCCTCCGACACGGGTCGCAACCCACGGCAAACAGGTCGCCTCTACTTAGTCGCCTTTTACGACACGTGGCGAGGCACGTCGGGCCAATTCTACAACCCTGAACCCGCAGAGGGAGTATCCCATTTTGTAATAAATACCTTAGATCAGCATATATCTCTCCATTACCTGTATTCTTTAATGCTTGATGAGTAAGGAATAAGGAAGTAATGAACGTTAACATGCACATTGCTAATATAACGGATTTGATTGGCTACATGTAAATACAAAAGGTAACATGTGATATGTTAAACCTTTCATTCAATTAAATTGTTCCTCTTGAAGATCTGCGATGCATTATGTATCAATGTATAAAGCAAACACAATTTCTTATGCAAGGCATTAGTAGTTATGTGGGATACTGTACCGACAATGGGAATCCCAGTGTAAAAATGTTTGTGGGAACATCTAGCGAAAGGGGAATTAAACATGGGGAATATTAGTTGGGACTATCTGCAGACAAGGAGAATTTAGGCAAAGAAACAAATATCTTTTCGAAACCTTTGAGTGATCCCGAAAAAGGGCATTTGCGTTCTTCTTCTATTTCCTGCACTTCATTAGCCATTGCCTGACTTTCTCCATTATTCCTTTCTTCATTGTCTTTACCTTCTCTGGAATAGTGTCTGAAGTTAATCTTTCTTGCACATCAACTTTACAAACTGTTCAATTGAGATTCTTATCATTTAAAATATAATTTACATTTGGTTCGACGAAACAGTTACTTGACAGACCTTTTCAAGCAAAATGTCTGGATTGAATTAATAACTTATCATCATCTGTGGAAAGAGAAAACAAGAACACAAAAATGGATACCTGGGAACGTTATTACCTTTTGAACTGCAGTTCGTACACTGCTTCATGGAATCCTATCGTGTGCGCTAAGGATGAACTGCCGCATCGTAAACCACACGAGAATCAAGCTTATATCATCAACACAAACGAGAGTCATCTTCCAGGAACTCACTGGGTAGCTGTCTACGTTTCCAAAGAGGGATGTGTGGAGTATTTTGATTCGCATTGATTGCCTCCTCTGGAAGACGATATCAATGACTTTATGAGAAGAAATGCCCAGTCAATACGATTCAATAATTTGAAATTACAAGCCACAGAGTATATGGTGTGTAGACAATATTTTGTATATTTTCTGCATCATCGCAGTCTTGGATATTCTTTAGAACATTTACTGACTTATTTTGATCGTCACTTGTCTAGAAACGATGACAAAGTAGATCGATTCATTGTGACCATTATGTCTCTCTGTTGTCCCTAGCTAGGAAAAGTAGTGTACATTAATGGCCCAATGTCTTCCAACAGTGGAAATCTCAATTTAATTCACAACGTTGTCAACCATGTCAAAATAATTTCTTTGTACATTGAAAAAATGTTTTTTATTACTAAAACAAATGTTTGTTAGTTGAAATAAATTGTTTTGTTCGTTGTTTGTTATTTGAATAAACATGTGAATTTGTTTATTAATATAGATGCTTCTGGACTTGTTTCTATCCCTCACATCAAACTATCCCAACGTTTCCAACACTAAATCGTAGAGGGATATTTTCTATCGCGTCTGAGCTTGAACCATATAAAGCAGGTCGGAACACTCGGTCATAAAGTTCTTAACAGTGAATGGTTCATTGCAAGAAACGCACTCTGGTGGATCTTCACCTTTTAGTATGTGGGAGTGGGTAATGTATGTATAACCGATTCTGATTCTTGCAATGATAACCTCATCCCTACGGATAGTTCTGTAGGAAGGAGTCCATTCTCCGAGGGTTGGTTTGATGGCATAAAGTTAGTTATTGACTGCATCATCCCATGACACTTGCCACTTCTGTCGTAGGTACTTTTTGATACAAGGTTTAAAATCATTAAACGGTAATTTAAAATCTGATGGTTCTTGGGATAGAGCCATCTTAGCAGCCAGGTCTGCTTCTTCATTACCTCTAATACCAATATGGCTAGGTATTCAACAGTATACTATATTGTAGGAGGTACTAAGCTCCGAGTTTTTGACGAGTATATTGACAAATAATGGATTATCCAGTTTTGTATTGTGTAGTGACTGAAGCACCGATAACGAGTCAAAGAAGATAATGCTATTTAAACTGCGTTTCTCTTCGATAAATTTGAGAGCAAAGTCTATTGCTCTGATTTCCGCTGAAAATATGGACGCATCGTTTGGCAAGCGCACTTTGGTTATGTGCTTGCCGCTAACGAAGGCTGCAGCAACCTTTTCATCAACCTTTGATCCATCAGTATAAAATTTTGTGTAATTTGTAAAATCGTTGAGAAGTTCATGATAAGAGTTCAGGAATATGACAGGGTTGGTCTCAGATTTATTCCCGTCGTGTAACGTAAAAATCACTTTGGGTTGCTTAAGGAGCCAAGGTGGTGTTTTCGAGACAAACGTTTTCTGAACTGTAGAGATATTACTTTTGATATTGTCAAGGATGGATGATATTCTAATGCCAAATGAAGGTATGGCATTTGGTTTATTACCATATAAAGTTTTGTATTTTGGTTGAAAAATAGCCGAAAAAGCAGGGTTACGAGGGTATGATCTTAACTTAAGAGCGTATTGTGCAGAAAGCATTTCTCTGCGATGCGATAAAGATGGTTCATTCGCTTCTGCGAGAAGACTTTCACATGGAGATGTCTTAAATGCTCCTAGAGCGAGTCTTATTCCCTGATGATGAATTGGATCAAAAATTTTCAAATAGGACTTCCTAGCTGAACCATAAACAATGCATCCATAGTCTAGTATGGAGCGGGTAAATGTTCTATACAAATTAAGGGAGACTTTTTATCAGCACCCCAGTCAGTGTGCGCAATTACCTTAAGTAAATTTAAAGCTTTTAAGCATTTAGCTTTTAACTTCTTGATGTGTGGTATAAAAGTCAGCTTTCTGTCGAAGATAACATGCAAAAACTTTGTTTCCTCAACAACTGGAATAAGTGTTCCATCCAGCGTGAGTTTAGGGTCATCACGATGTCTTCGCAATTGACAGAAATGCATGCATATTTGAAACCGTTATTACTGGCCCAACTTTGGATCTGATTGATATTTTGCTGGAGTTGCCTTTCAATTGTATGCATGTGCTTTGATCGATAACAAATTAAAAAATCGTCTACATATAATGAGCAATCCACACCGGGAGCTAAGCACTTGGTGATGCTATTGATTTTGATATAAAATAGCGTCACAGATAAAATACTGCCCTGGGGCACACCCATCTCTTGCTGGTGCATATCGGAGAGGGTAGATCCCACTCGTACTTTGAATTCTCTGTCGGAGAGAAAACTGGAGATAAAAGAAGGCAGACGGCCATTTAGACCCAGATCGTGCAGTTCATTTAGTATCCCGTACTTCCATGTTGTGTCATAGGCCTTTTCTAAATCAAAGAAGACTGTTACTAAATGTTCCTTCTTGATAAATGCATCGCGAATAAATGTTTCCAGTTTAACCAGATGATCGGTTGTACTACAACCAGAACGGAAGCCACTTTGGTAAGGAGATCTTAAATTGTTACTTTCCAAGTACCATACAAGCCGAGAATTAATCATTCGTTCCATTGTTTTGCATACGCAGCTTGTCAATGCAATAGGCCGATAGCTGTTAGGATCTTCGTTATCTTTGCCTGGTTTGGGAATCGGTATTACTATTGCTTCTTTCCAGCTCTGAGGTACATTACCAGCAATCCATAAATCATTGAAGATTTTCAGAAGTAATGTCAGAGAAGATTCTGGGAGGTGTTCAAAAACTGGTAATGAACTTCTTCAGGCCCAGCGGATGTATCATGGGCCTTGTCTAAAGCCTCCCTAAGCTCCAATAAAGAAAACAGCTGGTTATAGCTTTCAGAGTTGTTAGATGTGAACTTTAAACGTGACTTTTCTTTTTGAGATTTTAATCTTCGAAAGGTTTCTGAATAATTAGATGATGATGAGTTTTTTGAGAAAATATCGGCAAGAATATTTGCTATGTCACGTTTCGAACTAAAATTGTTATGGTTTGTTTTCAGTTGTCGAATAGAATTGTGTTTCCTCTTTCCATTTATTTTTCGAATAGTATCCCAAACTTGTTTCATTGAGGAACGAGAGTTTATAGATGAAACATATTTCTTCCAGGATGTACGTTTACATTCTTTGATTGTGCGTCGTGTTTTAGCCCGCGCAATAAGATATTTGTTTAAATTTTCGGGCGTATGACGAGTGTTGAATTGTTTTAATGCTTCTCGGCGTTGTCTAATGGCTTCTTTGCATTCCTTGGTTACCCAAGGTTTTTGCGGTTTTTACTGTTCGGTGAAGACTTAGGAATAGATTCATCTGCAATTGAAATTAGAATTGAAGTAAAATGCTGTATAGGATTAACAGCATTGAATATTGTATCATTATTTAGTCTAGTTTGACATAGTGTTTCAAAGGAAGCCCAGTCGGCATTCTTTATATTCCATTGTGGAATTGCGTCATCAATTTTAGAGTTATTTTCAAGAGTGATTGGAAAATGATCACTGCTGTGAAGGTCATCAGCGACCTTCCATTCATAGTCCAAAAGGAATGAAGGAGAGCAAATTGTTAAATCAATGGACGTGTACGTACCCGTTCCTGGGTGTAAATATGTCAGTGAGTTAGTATTATACAGACACAGATCGTGTCTAGAAATGAAATCTTCTACTTTATGGCCTATGTCGTGTATGTGATTCGATCCCCATAGAATGTTATGGGCATTAAAATCTCCGAGTAAAACGAAGGGCGTGGGAAGTTGTTGAACAATATTGTCTAATTCATTTGGTACTAGTTTGGTGTTTGGTGGTAAGTAAATAGAGCGAAATGTAATCACTCGATGTAAAGTGACGCTTACAGCAATAGCTTGTAAATTTGTATTTAAAGGAATGACTCTGTGAGAATCTCTATTGTTCACAACAACAGAGACTCCTCCTGAGGCCCTGTCAGCGTTTTGACAGTACGTGTTGAATAGGGAAAAGTTTTAAATGTAATTTTATCTGTGTCTTTCAGGAATGTTTTCTGTAAACATAGTACAGCAGGATCGTGTTCATTTAAAAACAGAAGAATATCATTGTAGTTTGCTTTAAGTCCTCGACAGTTCCATTGTATGATGGTGTTCTTCATTGTAAAATTATGCTGGAGATTCTGGATCTAGGTAAGGCTAATCGCGGAGAAAATGTGTGTTGTTATTTGTCTGGAGGAAGTACGGGAGTATATTTGGTTTTACTAGGTTTGTAGGAACCTTGAGTACATGGAGCAGTTTCTTCTGCATCCATGCTCTCAAGTTCTCCAAACATATTGTAAAGTTTAGTGGGGTCATCTGACTCCTTTTGCTGTTTATTTGTTTGTGGGTTTTGTTTGTTTCTTGGAGGTTTTGGTGGTGGGTTGGCATTAAATGGTGTCTGAGTGGATGCTGTGCTTTTCTGTGGTTGGTAATGAGGGATGTTGGCACTTGTTGTTGAATTGGGCTGATCTATCTGCGTTTGGGCGTCCTTCGTGATTTTTGGGTTGTGTTTCACAACTGTGGAGAAGGATGGGCCAGGAAAGGCTATTTTTGCCTGGACAAGTTTTCTGGCCTGTGGGTAGGGTATGTTGGAGGTAAACTTTACATTCTGAATTTTCTTCTCCTGTTTCCAAGTATCACAATCCTTAGAATCGGCATGATGTTCTTTGCGACAGTTGACACAATGCAGAGTTGCTCTACAATCAGCTCACTGATGAGAGTTGTCTCCGCATCGGCCACAGACCATGACTCTGGAACATCGGTCCTCGTGATGGTCGTATTTCTGACATTTATAGCATCGAAGGAGGTTTGGTGTGTAAATCTCAACCTTTACTTGCAAAAACCCGACCTTGACCACTTTGGGCACAATTGGTTTATTAAAGGTGAGTACAAATGTGTTGGTGTCCTGCAGGGTGTTATTACGTTTAATGCGTATTCTACGCACTGCAGTGACACCTTCATGTTTCATCCCTTCGATGATATCTGCGTCGTTGACTCCAGCCAAGTCACAACACCGGAGCACGCCTTTGGACGTATTCAATGATGTGTGAGCGAATGAGGTAACTGGAATGTCGAAGAATGTTTTCATCTTTTTCAGATTTTCAGATTAACCCTTTCGCTCACATTCAACGAGAAGACAGCCCGATTTTAGTTTTTTGACACCTTTTGGTGTGCCGATTAACCCCATTAACGTTTTCTCAATTACAAAAGGAGATAGTGCAGCAATTTGTTTTAAATCATCAGTAGACTGTATGACCATGAAGCGTGGGAATGACTCCACACCACATGGTTCTTCATCAGAGTCGGATAGTGGTTTCGTCCGTTTGTTCTGATTTTTTTGGGAATTTTCCATGATTTTGTATTAAAGTTTCTGCACCCATGCTCCCCTCGCACCATGGAGCCCAACAAGGGGACACGTTTCAAGTGCCAGGGATACACAGATGCTATACTCAGTAGATAAAATTACCTAGGATCGGCAATATTACCTCCCGATTGACCCGTTAAGCCACCGATATCTAGGAGGTCCTCTAGTACTTGGGAAAATGAAAGCTAGAATGATAGAATGAAGAGGCAACGGTGGTACCAAGAGAGATACAAGAAAGATATAGAAGGTGAGCTAGTAAATAAAGACCTCCTAGGGCTCGGCGTGACCAGCCGATTTGTCGAGACCGGGCCCATCTCGACCACCCGTCTAAGAGAAGTAGAGGCCAAAGTAGTGTATTGCATCGGAAAAGCCTCCGCTCAACTACCAGGATCCTTTCCTCCTCCGACACGGGTCGCATCCCACGGCAAACAGGTCGCTTCTACTTAGTCGCCTTTTACGACACGTGGCGAGGCACGTCGGGCCAATTCTACAACCCCGAACCCGCAGAGGGAGTATCCCATTTTGTAATAAATACCTTAGATCAGCATATATCTCTCCATTACCTGTATTCTTTAAAGCTTGATGAGTAAGGAATAAGGAAGTAATGAACGTTAACATGCACATTGCTTATATAACGGATTTGATTGGCTACATGTAAATACAAAAGGTAACATGTGATATGTTAAACCTTTCATTCAATTAAATTGTTCCTCTTGAAGATCTGCGATGCATTATGTATCAATGTATAAAGCAAACACAATTTCTTATGCAAGGCATTAGTAGTTATGTGGGATACTGTACCGACAATGGGAATCCCAGTGTAAAAATGTTTGTGGGAACATCTAGCGAAAGGGGAATTAAACATGGGGAATATTAGTTGGGACTATCTGCAGACAAGGAGAATTTAGGCAAAGAAACAAATATCTTTTCGAAACCTTTGAGTGATCCCGAAAAAGGGCATTTGCGTTCTTCTTCTATTTCCTGCACTTCATTAGCCATTGCCTGACTTTCTCCATTATTCCTTTCTTCATTGTCTTTACCTTCTCTGGAATAGTGTCTGAAGTTAATCTTTCTTGCACATCAACTTTACAAACTGTTCAATTGAGATTCTTATCATTTTAAATATAATTTACATTTGGTTCGACGAAACAGTTACTTGACAGACCTTTTTAAGCAAAATGTCTGGATTGAATTAATAACTTATCATCATCTGTGGAAAGAGAAAACAAGAACACAAAAATGGATACCTGGGAACGTTATTACCTTTTGAACTGCAGTTCGTACACTGCTTCATGGAATCCTATCGTGTGCGCTAAGGATGAACTGCCGCATCGTAAACCACACGAGAATCAAGCTTATATCATCAACACAAACGAGAGTCATCTTCCAGGAACTCACTGGGTAGCTGTCTACGTTTCCAAAGAGGGATGTGTGGAGTATTTTGATTCGCATTGATTGCCTCCTCTGGAAGACGATATCAATGACTTTATGAGAAGAAATGCCCAGTCAATACGATTCAATAATTTGAAATTACAAGCCACAGAGTATATGGTGTGTAGACAATATTTTGTATATTTTCTGCATCATCGCAGTCTTGGATATTCTTTAGAACATTTACTGACTTATTTTGATCGTCACTTGTCTAGAAACGATGACAAAGTAGATCGATTCATTGTGACCATTATGTCTCTCTGTTGTCCCTAGCTAGGAAAAGTAGTGTACATTAATGGCCCAATGTCTTCCAACAGTGGAAATCTCAATTTAGTTCACAACGTTGTCAACCATGTCAAAATAATTTCTTTGTACATTGAAAAAATGTTTTTTATTACTAAAACAAATGTTTGTTAGTTGAAATAAATTGTTTTGTTCGTTGTTTGTTATTTGAATAAACATGTGAATTTGTTTATTAATATAGATGCTTCTGGACTTGTTTCTATCCCTCACATCAAACTATCCCAACGTTTCCAACACTAAATCGTAGAGGGATATTTTCTATCGCGTCTGAGCTTGAACCATATAAAGCAGGTCGGAACACTCGGTCATAAAGTTCTTAACAGTGAATGGTTCATTGCAAGAAACGCACTCTGGTGGATCTTCACCTTTTAGTATGTGGGAGTGGGTAATGTATGTATAACCGATTCTGATTCTTGCAATGATAACCTCATCCCTACGGATAGTTCTGTAGGAAGGAGTCCATTCTCCGAGGGTTGGTTTGATGGCATAAAGTTAGTTATTGACTGCATCATCCCATGACACTTGCCATTTCTGTCGTAGGTACTTTTTGATACAAGGTTTAAAATCATTAAACGGTAATTTAAAATCTGATGGTTCTTGGGATAGAGCCATCTTAGCAGCCAGGTCTGCTTCTTCATTACCTCTAATACCAATATGGCTAGGTATTCAACAGTATACTATATTGTAGGAGGTACTAAGCTCCGAGTTTTTGACGAGTATATTGACAAATAATGGATTATCCAGTTTTGTATTGTGTAGTGACTGAAGCACTGATAACGAGTCAAAGAAGATAATGCTATTTAAACTGCGCTTCTCTTCGATAAATTTGAGAGCAAAGTCTATCGCTCTGATTTCCGCTGAAAATATGGACGCATCGTTTGGCAAGCGTACTTTGGTTATGTGCTTGCCGATAACGAAGGCTGCAGCAACCTTTTCATCAACCTTTGATCCATCAGTATAAAATTTTGTGTAATTTGTAAAATCGTTGAGAAGTTCATGATAAGAGTTCAGGAATATGACAGGGTTGGTCTCAGATTTATTCCAATCGTGTAACGTAAAAATCACTTTGGGTTGCTTAAGGAGCCAAGGTGGTGTTTTCGAGACAAACGTTTTCTGAACTGTAGAGATATTACTTTTGATATTGTCAAGGATGGATGATATTCTAATGCCAAATGAAGGTATGGCATTTGGTTTATTACCATATAAAGTTTTGTATTTTGGTTGAAAAATAGCCGAAAAAGCAGGGTTACGAGGGTATGATCTTAACTTAAGAGCGTATTGTGCAGAAAGCATTTCTCTGCGATGCGATAAAGATGGTTCATTCGCATCTGCGAGAAGGCTTTCACATGGAGATGTCTTAAATGCTCCTAGAGCGAGTCTTATTCCCTGATGATGAATTGGATCAAAAATTTTCAAATAGGACTTCCTAGCTGAACCATAAACAATGCATCCATAGTCTAGTATGGAGCGGGTAAATGTTCTATACAAATTAAGGGAGACTTTTTTATCAGCACCCCAGTCAGTGTGCGCAATTACCTTAAGTAAATTTAAAGCTTTTAAGCATTTAGCTTTTAACTTCTTGATGTGTGGTATAAAAGTCAGCTTTCTGTCGAAGATAACATGCAAAAACTTTGTTTCCTCAACAACTGGAATAAGTGTTCCATCCAGCGTGAGTTTAGGGTCATCACGATGTCTTCGCAATTGACAGAAATGCATGCATATTTGAAACCGTTATTACTGGCCCAACTTTGGATCTGATTGATATTTTGCTGCAGTTGCCTTTCAATTGTATGCATGTGCTTTGATCGATAACAAATTAAAAAATCGTCTACATATAATGAGCAATCCACACCGGGAGCTAAGCACTTGGTGATGCTATTGATTTTGATATAAAACAGCGTCATAGATAAAATACTGCCCTGGGGCACACCCATCTCTTGCTGGTGCATATCGGAGAGGGTAGATCCCACTCGTACTTTGAATTCTCTGTCGGAGAGAAAACTGGAGATAAAAGAAGGCAGACGGCCATTTAGACCCAGATCGTGCAGTTCATTTAGTATCCCGTACTTCCATGTTGTGTCATAGGCCTTTTCTAAATCAAAGAAGACTGTTACTAAATGTTCCTTCTTGATAAATGCATCGCGAATAAATGTTTCCAGTCTAACCAGATGATCGGCTGTACTACAACCAGAACGGAAGCCACTTTGGAAAGGAGATCTTAAATTGTTACTTTCCAAGTACCATACAAGCCGAGAATTAATCATTCGTTCCATTGTTTTGCATACGCAGCTTGTCAATGCAATGGGCCGATAGCTGTTAGGATCTTCGTTATCTTTGCCTGGTTTGGGAATCGGTATTACTATTGCTTCTTTCCAGCTCTTAGGTACATTACCAGCAATCCATAAATCATTGAAGATTTTCAGAAGTAATGTCAGAGAAGATTCTGGGAGGTGTTCAAAAACTGGTCATAGACTTCTTCAGGCCCAGCGGATGTATCATGGGCCTTGTCTAAAGCCTCCCTAAGCTCCAATAAAGAAAACAGCTGGTTATAGCTTTCAGAGTTGTTAGATGTGAACTTTAAACGTGACTTTTCTTTTTGAGATTTTAATCTTCGAAAGGTTTCTGAATAATTAGATGATGATGA
Source organism: Unio delphinus (assembly GCA_029339505.1). Classification (NCBI taxonomy): domain Eukaryota; kingdom Metazoa; phylum Mollusca; class Bivalvia; order Unionida; family Unionidae; genus Unio; species Unio delphinus. The sequence goes on from JAQISU010000115.1 coordinate 21,001,869, forward strand.
GTTTTTTGAGAAAATATCGGCAAGAATATTTGCTATGTCACGTTTCGAACTAAAATTGTTATGGTTTGTTTTCAGTTGTCGAATAGAATTGTGTTTCCTCTTTCCATTTATTTTTCGAATAGTATCCCAAACTTGTTTCATTGAGGAACGAGAGTTTATAGATGAAAAATATTTCTTCCAGGATGTACGTTTACATTCTTTGATTGTGCGTCGTGTTTTAGCCCGCGCAATAAGATATTTGTTTAAATTTTCGGGCGTATGACGAGTGTTGAAGTGTTTTAATGCTTCTCGGCGTTGTCTAATGGCTTCTTTGCATTCCTTGGTTACCCAAGGTTTTTGCGGTTTTTTACTGTTCGGTGAGGACTTAGGAATAGATTCATCTGCAATTGAAATTAGAATTGAAGTAAAATGTTGTATAGGATTAACAGCATTGAATATTGTATCATTATTTAGTCTAGTTTGACATAGTGTTTCAAAGGAAGCCCAGTCGGCATTCTTTATATTCCATTGTGGAATTGCGTCATCAATTTTAGAGTTATTTTCAAGAGTGATTGGAAAATGATCACTGCTGTGAAGGTCATCAGCGACCTTCCATTCATAGTCCAAAAGGAATGAAGGAGAGCAAATTGTTAAATCAATGGACGTGTACGTACCCGTTCCTGGGTGTAAATATGTCAGTGAGTTAGTATTATACAGACACAGATCGTGTTTAGAAATGAAATCTTCTACTTTATGGCCTCTGTCGTGTATGTGATTCGATCCCCATAGAATGTTATGGGCATTAAAATCTCCGAGTAAAACGAAGGGCGTGGGAAGTTGTTGAACAATATTGTCTAATTCATTTGGTACTAGTTTGGTGTTTGGTGGTAAGTAAATAGAGCAAAATGTAATCACTTGATGAAAGTGACGCTTACAGCAATAGCTTGTAAATTTGTATTTAAAGGAATGACTCACAACAACAGAGACTCCTCCTGAGGCCCTGTCAGCGTTTTGAAAGTACGTGTTGAACAGGGAAAAGTTTTTAAATGTAATTTTATCTGTGTCTTTCAGGAATGTTTTCTGTAAACATAGCACAGCAGGATCTTGTTCATTTAAAAGCAGAAGAATATCATTGTAGTTTGCTTTAAGTCCTCGACAGTTCCATTGTATGATGGTGTTCTTCATTGTAAAATTATGCTGGAGATTCTGGATCTAGGTAAGACTATTCGCGGAGAAAATGTGTGTTGTTATTTGTATGGAGGAAGTACGGGAGTATATTTGGTTTTACTAGGTTTGGAGGAACCTTGAGTACATTGAGCAGTTTCTTCTGCACCCATGCTCTCAAGTTCTCCAAACATATTGTAAAGTTTAATGGGGTCATCTGACACCTTTTCCTGCTTATTTGTTTGTGGTTTTTGTTTGTTTCTTGGAGGTTTTGGTGGTGGGTTGGCATTAAATGTTGTCTGAGTTGATGCTGTGGTTTTCTGTGGTTGGCAATGAGGGATGTTGGCAATTGTTGTTGAATCGGGCTGATCTGTCTGCGTTTGGGCGTCCTTCGTGATTTTTGGGTTGTGTTTCACAACTGTGGAGAAGGATGGGCCAGGAAAGGCTATTTTTGCCTGGACAAGTTTTCTGGCCTCTGGGTAGGGTATGTTGGAGGTAAACTTTACATTCTGAATTTCCTTCTACAGTTTCCAAGTATCACAATCCTTAGAATTGGCGTGATGTTCTTTGCGACAGTTGACACAATGCGGAGTTGCTCTACAATCAGATTCCTGATGAGAGTTGTCTCCGCATCGGCCACAGACCTTGACTCTGGAACATCGGTGTTCGTGATGGCCGTATATCTGACATTTATAGCATCGAAGGGGGTTTGGTATGTAAATCTCAACCTTTACTTGCAAAAACCCAACCTTTACCACTTTGGGCACAATTGGTTTATTAAAGGTGAGTACAAATATGTTGGTGTCCTGCAGGGTGTTATTACGTTTAATACGTGTTCTACGCACTGCAGTGACACCTTCATGTTTCATCCCATCAATATCTGCGTCGTTGACTCCAGCCAAGTCACGACACCTCATCACGCCTTTGGACGTATTCAATGATGTGTGAGCGAATGAGGTAACTGGAATGTCGAAGAATGTTTTCATCTTTTTCAAATTTTCAGATTGACCGTTTCGCTCACATTCAACGAGAAGACAGCCCGATTTTATTTTTTTGACACCTTTTGGTGTGCAGATTAAACCCATTAACGTTTTCTCAATTACAAAAGGAGATAGTGCAGCAATTTGTTTTAAAGCATCAGTAGACTGTATGACCATGAAGCGTGGGAATGACTCCACACCACATGGTTCTTCATCAGAGTCGGATAGTGGCTTCGTTCGTTTGTTCTGATTTTTTTTGGGATTTTCCATGATTGTTATTAAAGTTTCTGCACCCATGCTCCGCGCCCACCATGGAGCCCAACAAGGGGACACGTTTCAAGTGCCAGGGATACACAGATGCTATACTCAGTAGATAAAGTTACCTAGGATCGGCAATATTACCTCCCGATTGACCCGTTAAGCCACCGCTATCTAGGAGGTCCTCTAGTACTTGGGAAAATGAAAGCTAGAATGATAGAATGAAGAGGCAACGGTGGTATCAAGAGAGAATCAAGAAAGATATAGAAGGTTAGCTATTAAAAAAAGACCTCCTAGGGCTCGGCGTGACCAGCCGATTTGTCGAGACCGGGCCCATCTCGACCACCCGTCTAAGAGAAGTAGAGGCCAAAGTAGTGTATTGCATCGGAAAAGCCTCCGTTCAACTACCAGGATCCTTTCCTCCTCCGACACGGGTCGCAACCCACGGCAAACAGGTCGCCTCTACTTAGACGCCTTTTACGACACGTGGCGAGGCACGTCGGGCCAATTCTACAAACCCGAACCCGCAGGGGGAGTATCCCATTTTGTAATACATACCTTAGATCAGCAGATATCTCTCCATTCCCTGTATTCTTTAAAGCTTGATGAGTAAGGAATAAGGAAGTAATGAACGTTAACATGAACATTGCTAATATAACGGATTTGATTGGTTACAAGTAAATACAAGAGGCAACATGTGATATGTTAAACCTTTCATTCAATTAAATTGTTCACCTTGAGGAGCTGCGATGCATTATGTATCAATGTATAAAGCAAACACAATTTCTTATGCAAGGCATTAGTAGTTATGTGGGATACTGTTGTGACAATGGAATCCCAGTGTAAAAATCACTGCTTGAAAAGATATCTTTACTAGGACTTAAAAGATAAAGAAAGACCAACTTTGCTTGACCTTTACTTAACTTTAATACAAATTTTAAGAAAATGTTAAAGGTATTAAAGATGATATTTACAAGCAATTTTAGGGTCCTAAAATGTATATAAATGGCCCACTTTTCCAATGAACAAAAGGTGCATGAAAGAATAACTTTTAGTTTGTAAAGAAGTAGTAAATTGTTCCATTAAGTAATTAAAGGGTACCAAACATGAAGAATTTACAAATCAGGAAAACTTCATGTCGATGGAGATGTCTGTTCACTGCTGTAACCTTGGTTAACAGTTTTACTGCATACTAATATGGGTTTATGTGGCAGGTAAATATAAAAAGAAGAAATGGAAAGAACAAACTAGTAAAACAACAAGCTATGGCCATCATCCTTTATTACAATATTAATTTGCTCAATAATTCAACAATGACATGTACAATGAAAACAAGATATACAATCACAACCTCCATTTATCTGACAATCGCCTTATATTTAATATACTTCAAATGTATATGACTGATTAAACATAATGCATGCATTTATTAATTTATTCAACAATTGCCTTAATAAAAATTTTAATTTCAGTAGCTTGTCTCAGATAAACACGACGAGACACTACATGTTTAATGAAATTTATATTACAGTAAAACCTGTCTTGAAAGACCACTGCTATGTGAGACCACCAATCATGAAAGACCACATTCTCAATGCACAAATTTATTGGTTATATAACTTTGTAATCTGCTAGGAGAGACCACCTGTCTTGAAAGACCTAAATGTTTTGGCAAAAGAGGTGGTCTTTCAAGACAGGTTCTACTGTACTATGTAAAATTATGTAGCGATATACAATTTTCAAATGTGAAAAAGTGCAGCAGGTCCCTTACCAACATACTAAAATATGAGAGCAGTAAACTATACTTTTTTGTAATTATGCAAAGAAGAATTGCAGAAAACATGTAGTTAATATACTTCTTTCCCAATGACAGAAATTAACTTTGTTGTGGTGTCTAAAGCTTTATTTTGTGTTAAAAACTTCGACAAAATGTAAATACATTTCCAAACATTAGTTATCATAAAATCGCAATGTCCTGCCAAGCTAATCTCAGCTTCAAATATCGCCAGGCCACTTCGGTCAGGTTGTGAAATAGGTCTTTGTCAAACTGACAGAAAAGGCAGAGGATGTTCCTATTCAGAGGCGTAGCGAGGGGGGGGGGGCCGGGGGGTACATATGTCCCCGGGCGCCGAGGTACATGGGCGCAAAAATGAGGCTTGCAACGTTACATTATAATAAGAAAACAAGGGTAATAAATCTGTCACAAGATCGCTGGGGCGCCAATTTTATAGTCTATCCCCGGGCGCAAAATATCATCGCTACGCCTCTGTTCCTTTTGCACACATGCCAACCCCTGACGAGGAAAAAGCGTAATCCAAGTAGTCAACAAGCAGAATCGAAGCAGAAAAAGCATAATCCATATATAACATTCTAAAATTTCAATACACAATGATTTCTTTGTCCCTCGAGTCTTTTAACATCTTTTACTGTTTCAAGTTTTCATATGTAGCAATTTTAGCTTTACACGCATCGACTAGAAGCCATCATAAGACTATTAGCGCAAAATAATAAAATTCTTTCCACACAGCCTGAAATAGATGTCACGTGATGCTGCACTCTCGTCTTAATATTTTAAGGATTCTGTTATTTTTGGTTTCGTAAATGTTTTTTTTTTCTGCTTTTTTCTAATTAATCTGGGAAATTTTTGAAAAGAAATATTTTTTTTTTGCTCACATTAATGCAGACTTAAAGGCCAAATGAAACGATTTTATATGAATTATACGATTTATTTAAAATTTTGTACAGTTTTGTGTTTAAAATCATTATTAATGTTTCCCCGATTGAAAAATATGATCATACCCCATTTAAATCGATCAAAATGATTGGGTACATATTTCCCGCCATAATATTTACATCGCTTACTTCCATTTGCTGATGACGTCACTTGTGTCACAACAAGCTTTGTTCACAAGCAAGTTTACCTGTGTGAATCAATAAGCAGTGAAATGGTGTATTGCGTCGCTTTTAACTGTAAAACTGAATCAGGTCAAGGGGTAGGATTATTTGAATTTCCGAAAGGCGAAAAGCGGAGAAAAGTTTGGATTTCCCGAATAAAAAGGAAAGATTTTAGTACATCGAAAACTTCGAGGCTTTGTGCAAAGCACTTTACCAACGACCAGTTTGTTGTTGATCCTTCATTAGCAATGATAATCGGCTACAAATTGAAACAAACTACAGCTAAAACGAGATGCAATAACATCAATTTTTGATTTTGAATCGAAAACAAAAGGATGTGAAAACGCGGATTCACTCAAAAGAAAACAACGACAATCGGGGGCAGTAGCAAAAAGAAAAAGAATTGCAGTATTTTTTTTCCTTTCTTAAATTTATAATTGAATTGTTTTACTAATCATTATTTTTCAAAATTAAACTGTATTTTCAACATTAATATGAATCTATAAATAAACTAGATCTCTCGAATTTCACCCAAGAACAATGGGTTTGTATGTATGAGATAAGCACAGCAGGAGAGTCTGGACTATGTCTAAAGATATAATCACTAATTAATACAGTAAACAACTGCTCATTTTTATGATTAGCATGAATAATTGCTATCCACACAATTAACTATTTCAATAATACAAAGATTTTTTTTTTTAGTAAATTCCTTTATAATTTATTTATTTTGTTGCTAAATAAAGATGTTAAATAATATTATATTTTTAAATTTTTTGTAGACACTTGCACAAGTATTGAAGGATTCATCTGATAGTGATCAGAATGACAATACATGTAACATTAATGAAGGCAAGGAGACACCACATGAATCTGATACTGAGCAGGATCAGAATGATTGCCTTGCCCCTGGTTTGCAACTAACAGCAAGATCTTATGCCTCATGTCAAACAAGAACCACTGTAAGTTCATGAACAAAATATATAATTTCATATTATAATATGTTATATTACATATATAAATATATATATATATATATATATATATATATATATATATATATATATATATAAATTGTTTGTTACATTTTAATGCAAACACTATTTTTAGTAAATAAATGTGTGTACTAGTAAACTGAAAGAGAGTAATTAGACATCATTGTACATTTCATATTTCATTGTTTTTTCTATTTGGGAAAAAATTAATTATATCATCAATGTTTCATAGGCCAGTAAAAACTCCAGCTGCCAGGCAGAACCGTGCATAGTAACAGATAGATGGGAAACAAGAAGAAGCGCATCGCACAAATCTTATATAAGCTGTATTCTGTAAAAAAAAAAATTCTTAAAATCATTGAAGAGGTATTAAAATTGAATGTGACACATAGATGTACAGATGAATAATCATTTATACATGTATATATATTTATTTTAAATTGGTTTGATTTCATTTTTATTGTTGCTGTCATGTTCATTATCTATTACTACATTTATTTTGCATTACTATTAACACCTCTATAAACAGCTGTTTTTGTGCTTTATTTCTACAAATTAAGAACACCAAAATGCACCAAAATCATTGTACTTTTTCCATGCCCAGATGGAAGCAAGGTAATTATACTGCCAACAGTAATACACTGATGTAACCACAAATTGGTTTTACTGATATAGTAAATGAAAAAAAAACAATTGTATGTCATAAGTCATAAATACCCAGTATACTGTTCATTTCAACAAGTCATACTTTTCAAAAAGTAGTTTTATTAGTTCAACATTTCAATAACTTCAAATTATCTTTTTTTATTTGCAGGCTTTATCTTGCCGCCCCGCGTTCTTTTCAGCAGAAGCCTCCTGTTCCTTGTTGAACATATATCCAAATATTTATTGTCCAATATTTCCTTCACTTTTTGGAAGGTATCGGATTCCCATGAAGGAGGTTGGGAAATCAGCCCACCATCTGCCCCTTCTTCGTCCGAACTCATGTCCAGGACCTTCCTTACTTTGGTTTTTTTTTCCAGACTCCACGATTCCTTTTTGTCCAAAGCAGTGAGTCTTCTTTTGGATTTCTGTTAAATTATAAATAAGAAAAAAAGTTGATAGATTGCACTTAATTACTATATGTATATACACACACACACATATACACAGACACATGCAGGTCTCTTCTACTTTAACAATAGCCATGACAGACATAACAGTGTAATGCCTAAGAGGTGAGTTTCTCTCATCATGATGTGCATTATATAGTACTTCTAAAAAATAATAATAATAGTTATAATGAAGACTTTAAAACACTAGACAGCACCTATAACATAAAAAATAAAAAAATATAATGGTATGATTACAAAAAACAAACAGCATGAAATTATAAAAAATAAAAACATTGCTGGTCCCCGCTTGTCCATATGACTTCATTTTTAAAGTGGGAATAACGAGTATACGATTGTCAGAAGTGGAGCATATGTATCTTGCTGGTGTGTACACATGGTCGAGTCAGATAGGCATGTTGGACTGGAGTCCGCCAGTGAAACATAGCACAAAGAATGAATTTTGTGTTTGATTATGGATCGAATGCAAAGCCAATATAGAGTACAGAGCAGCGGAGAGATGTGCTTTGATCATGGTACTCAAAGTATGATCCGAGCAGTGGTGTTTTGAACTTTTTTAAGTTTCTGGAGTAGATATTGCGATGAACCAGACAGAATTGAGTTACAATAGTCAAGTCTGGTCATACCCGCATTGCAAAATGGAATGTGTTACACTGAGTTGTTTTATTTGGAGAACTGTCTACATATATCAGGGCTCGAAATAGCAGTAGTCCGCTAGCCTGAGGCTAGCAGATTTTCCGTTGGACTAGTAAATTTCATACTGTTATAAGTCCGATGGGTTAGTAAGTTTTGGTTATCAATAGTCAGCAATTGTTTATGCCATTCCCTAATAAAGAGTTGACTTAGCAGATGTCCTGTAGAATCAAAGCAGTGGCCATTGTAAACACAGCCATAAAATATTAGCATGAGAAGATGAAGCCAATTTCTGCCTCGGAAATGGGGCGTTTCTATAACAAGAATTCATTTGATTCATTGCATTAGCAGCAGAGAGGGTGAATCCTACAACGTTTTTAGACAAAATTTGATTGAAATCCTAAAACGAGCCGTCTTATAATCTTATTTTAACCAAAAAAAGGCGAACCCTACAACGTTTTCAGACAAAAAATTGATTGAAATCTCCCTACGAAATCATTTTAACTAAAAAAATGAAAACGATTTTTTAATTAATTTTGGTCGCAACTTGTTGTCATCCACCCTCTCTGCTGCTAAAGTTTTCAGTTCTGGGTTAATAATTCTTTTACGATTTTAACCGAATATTTGATCGAGTCCGATACGATATCGTGTCCGAGGATCATGTAGATTTATTGTTGCGAATCCGTGCGGAGTCGACTGAGCATGACTAAAGAAATCTCGAAATTGATTGAAGTCCATATCAGAGCACCATGTCTGCCAAATATTTCTAAGAGTATGAGTATCAACTCCGTTGAATACAGAAAGAATATTGCAGTTATCTCTGATGACTTTTGGAACCTGAGTGTAGCGTTGAGTGACATATATCACGTCAGTGTTTTTGTGACGCCCACGGGAAAATATTCTAGCAGGATTTTTTTGTTTATCCAGTATTATATCGTCGTATACGACTAAATTGTTAATATCTCCATCAATATCATCAATACTCGGTGCTTCATCGATATCGGTTATAAAATCAATGGCGTTCTCACCCTTAATTTCTGATGCATTCTCGTTAAAATCCTTTAACACTTCATAACATCGTTGATCATCTACGCTAGGGGCAATTAAATACAACTTATCCCACTTCATCCATCTCATTATTAAATTGAGCAACAATTGCGTTTTACCGGATCCAGATGGCCCGATTATAATCATCCGGATAGAGTTTGGTAGCGCTGCATGATGCTTAATTGGTTCTCTTGTTTTATTCGCTGAAAATCAATTATATCCATATTTCTATACATAAATTATGGATCTATATTGTGTGAAGTGTAAAACGCGTACTGGCACAGATGATGTGACGACGATTACAACAAAAAATAACCGATCAGCGCTTTCTGGTAAATGCGTACAATGTAGTACAAAGAAATTTAGATTTGTTTCTAAACCCAAGGAACCTTTAAAAAAAAACGAGGGGGTGATATCGCAGCCAAATTGGCAAAGCTCCCTGGAACCCCATGGGCAAAGTACCCCGGAGAAAAGCACCTTCCAGGATATAGCTACTGTGGACCGGGAACCAGACTTGATATCAGACTCAATAATCAAAATCAACCCAACCCCGGTGAAGAACCAATAAACGCCATTGATAAGGCCTGTCACCTTCATGATGTTGCTTATAAAAGCAGCAATCTGCAACACAGGCATCTAGCAGATGTGAAATTAATTCATGCGTTAAATGCTATTCCTGATAAATCCTTCAAAGAAAAATTGTCTTCATTTTTGATAAAATCGGCTATGAAAAGTAAATTGATGTTAGGTGCTGGTAATTAATAATATGGAATCAATTTATTATTCTCCGAGGGGATACTGGAGGGGTAACGCTGCAATCAATAAACTCGCTAGTGCTGCAAAAGTGAAAAAAACCACTGCGGCTAATTGGTTATCCAAACAGGCACTATGGCAAATTTATCTACCACCGCCTAAACAAATTCAATTCTCGCATTTTGATGCGACCGCTCCTAATGAAGTTCATCAGGCTGATACATTATTTCTGCCACATGATCGTGGTTACAAATATGCGTTAACCGTAGTTGATATTGCAAGTCGATACAAAGAAGCAGAACCGTTAAAAACAAAATCAGCCACTGAAGTCGCTTCTGCATTTGAAAGGATTTATCGACGAGTTCCTCTGCACTGGCCAAATCTATTGCAGGTTGATCCTGGCAAGGAATTTCAGGGTGCAGTGTTATCTACAATGAAACATCATAATGTCACCATACGACGAGGGCATACTGCGCTACATCGCGATCAGGCCATTGTAGAACGATTTAATCGGACGATTGCTGAGCGGTTATTTGGATATCAATACGCAAAAGAATTCATTCAAGAAAAGCGATCCAGTGAATGGGTTAAAAGATTACCATCTGTGATTACTGCACTGAATAACGAGATTACTAGAACAATCAACATGAAACCTATCAACGCGATTAAAAAGAAGTCAATACCCGTACAACCACAAAAAGATTTCAAAGAACCAATTCTTGGTAGTAGTGTCATTGTGAGGTACTTATACGAACCAGGAGAGCTTGAAGGGGGTAGAAAAAGGGCTACTGATCCTATTTGGAGCGTCACTACGCATAAGATATCTAGTATAACACGATCAACTGGTAGACCTCCAGTCTATAAACTGGATTAAATTGCCCCTCAGCGGGGTTTTACTCGACAACAACTACAAGTGATTCCTGAGGATACTCAATTGCCACCGCATGGTCTTAACTAGCACCGTTGCGTCTATTGCACTCAAGACAAGTCAACATCACATTATTTCTGACATGACCGAGATTGTTATTTTTTCTGTCTACGGTAAATTGGCGAGGATCCTTATCCGAATACTGCCAACGCATTATACAATTGCAACTCGCGCAGTAATTATTCTGTTGTTTCTTCAAAGTGATTATTAGTTCAGCATCAATATCAAATTCTCGTTGTTTTTTTTTTGTCATGTTGTTTGTAACCGGAGAGTTTTTTATTAATGATGCTAACATCAATATCACTTATTGTTGTGTCATTATCATCGAAAACAACTCTTCCAAGTTGATTTATGTTTCGTACTCTGGATACTGCGAGATAGATTAAATTCGACCATTCGATGTGATTATCCACCATCCAAACAATTGTATTCGATATAGTCAATCCCTGTGAAGAGTGTATTGTTGCTGCGTATCCTAGCGTCCACGGGGATTTATTAGCACGCAATGCATCTTCAACGACATTGATATCAACCAGCACAATATCATTTAATACCAGAATTTGTTTTTCATTCTGTCCTGGAATATCAACTTCAATATTCTGTTTTCGTGTATCCGATGGCCTATAACAAAGGGGTACTGGAAGCGTTGCAAATTTTTCTTTATGTAATTCAAATAACTTCATTTGAAGTGTGTCCCTGACTATTTTTCTACTTGCAATGATCAAATCGTTTGGTCTCCATGTTTCCCAGAAATCATTCATTGGAGTTTCTGAAATCACTTCACGCGCTATTTCGCATTGGATTCTATCCGGTTGTAATCTAATTAGCGCTTTGAACTCGCGTAATCGTTCATCAAGTGATCTATAATCAGTGGTGATTTCTTCATAGTAGTCTACAAAACCCTTTAGCCATTCATGTGGAGATGCACCGACAAATGGTGGTGGTTGGCCGTGATCCCCGCACATGACGACTTTTGTGTTTTTGTTTAACAACCACTCAAGAAATGTTTTTAATACATCTAATGACACTGTGCATATTTCATCCCAAATTATGATTTCAGGAATGAATTTATCACCCATACGCTCAGGAGTCCATTTGTCACCTTTCCATCGAAAAAAACTGTGATAAGTGCAAGCATTTACCCCTCGTTGTATCATCTCTCTGGCGAGTCTGTGAGTCGGTGTTAGCACAATCATGTTAGAAACGCTAGCGTTTCCACGACGAAATAATTCAATTGCACGAGTTGTCTTTCCTGACCCACCACAACCGTTTAAATAAACTGTCTTGTATCTACATACTGGATCAGATACCGGTGGTGCATTAGAAAATTCTGATTGAATTTCAATACGGTTACAACAAAGATATTTATCATCCATGGCAACGTCTGCGGATTCACAATACTCATGTAGCATCTCCTTTTTAAATCGCCAACGCCCCCAATTTTCTTCGGGATCTGTGAATGCCGCTACAGCTGATTTGTACTTATTGTGTATATACATCGAATCAGTGGCTACTCTAACCGCGGTATTAGGAAATCTATTTATCATCGAAAATAGATTAATGCAAGCATAGGCTAACATTGAACTTCTCAAATGTGTGTACTGGGAATTATATCCATCACAGTAGGTAACAACCGTACCTAATTTCTCACCATTGGATAGAAAAGCATCCTTACGGGATACAAGTTTTCCCTGTTTCATTAAATCCGCTACAATAAAATCGTATTTAGCGACATCTATGATCAACCGCGAAGAATATTTTGCGTTATCGTATCGTCCACCCTGGGTAAATTTACCGATTATTCTTCTTCCGAGATCTTTCGCTTGTTCTTTTTTAATTTCAAATAACTTCTTAGACCAATTTATGATTTCTTCTTCACTGAAATCTGGAAACTGTTTTCGTAGTTCGTTGATTATTCTATCTAGATTGGGTTGTGGTAGCCAAACTTCTTTCTGAGCTCGATAGCATATAATAGCCTCGGAAACAATCAACGATATTAGCATACCACAATCAATCATATATCTCAATAGCACTATTGGCATCCAGTGTTTTTCAGATAGGTGTCTACCGAGCCAAACATAACTACACGGATGTAACCCTGTAGCTAATTCAAATGATATCACACGAGCGAATCCGGTTAAATCAAAATCAGGCAATTGTCCATTAATCGCAACACGAGTCATTTCATGCGTGGGGTGTCCAAATCGTTTGAAGTACTCAGCGCATTCCCCATACCCGAGAAAACTTCCGGGATAACACGCGGCTATATCAATTGAAATCATACCATCACGTGAGTATTTCGTATTCCACAGTCCTCCATGACCAAATTCGACGCAACTCAATTTAACATCCTCGAGAAAATCATTTCGTGTTGGACGCCATGAGTTTTTTTCTCTTGCGAAGTGAGCTACTACTGATGGAATAGTAAAACTATCCGTGAGTAGTTTTTCATGGGAATTCTCCGGTGAAAAATCACTAGCGATTTTTCTCATTCTGTTATCTAATTCTTCAATGCGATATAATTCACCATTTGGTTTTACAAATTGATCGAATTCTTCATCACTTCTAAGTAACCACACTGACACAGGATCATCCTTACACAACGCATGAATAGCATCAAATAATTTCTCTTCATAGAAAACATCCCCGACGAACTCCTTAGGGATATATTTCACGGTTCGTTCTCGTGGAAATATTGTTACCGCAGGTGTCCACGCGTGTTTGTTATGATCAATAATCTGTATTGGTGCTCCATTTTTGTTATATTTCGGTTCGTATAAAACCTCTCCGGTTATCGTCATAACGGTTATTGGGAATCGTAATGATGTTTCTAATTTAGCTATATCAGAAATCTTTGCACCATGCTGTTTCACTGTCAGTTCCCACTCGGTTATTTTCCTACGTCGCAGATCAGTTAGTTTATTTCCTCGGGATGCATTTGTGAAGTGTTCTATTATTCGTTCTGCTACACAATTAAGCCCTGACGAATATTTCATAGGAGCTAGTTTTGCGATATCGGGTTTATCATTTAACGGATATATCCCATAAACCATTGCTGTTACGGGATAAGATCTTTCGTAGTATGGTTTATCAATGCCGGTTAGAATCCCTGGTTTGGAATCTCTACTCACAATGACAGCTTTTTTATTCTTGAGGATTGGTTCAAATTTATCCTTAATAATCCATTTGCCATCGACTTCGATAATGAATTTGATTCGGAAAAAATATCTTTTTTCCCCAACACGTGAAATTATCACTGCTGCTTTTTCATCATTCATGGTAGCATCAACAACACCATCAATTCGAAATGTTGACCAACAATAAGATGCTCCATCACGCTTGAATTCATTAAAACAGTCTCTGATTTTACTAATCATGGCTTTATCAAGAATTGTATTCTTTGGTGTATTAGAAACTATATCGAGATTGAATTGAGCATCTTTCCAGGGGTAATCTCTCTTGGACGTTTTGTTTGGTTTATCGAGATTAAATCTAGGATTGATTTTCAATAATCTCTTAAACTCTTTCATGTTTCCGTCTATTGGACGTTTTTTGGGTTTATCGAGATTAAATCTAGGATTGATTTTGTTACGTCTTTTTGGTTTATCGAGATTAAATTTAGGATTGATTTTCAATAATCTCTTAAACTCTTTCATGTTTCCGTCTCTTGGACGTTTGTTACGTCTTTTTGGTTTATCGAGATTAAATTTAGGATTGATTTTCAATAATCTCTTAAACTCTTTCATGTTTCCGTCTCTTGGACGTTTGTTACGTTTTTTGGGTTTATCGAGATTAAATCTAGGACTAATTTTTAATAATCTCTTAAACTCCTTCATGTTTCCGTCTCTTGGACGTTTTTTGGGTCTATCGAGATTAAATCTAGGATTGATTTTTAATAATCTCTTAAACTCCTTATCAGCATTGAATTCAGCATTTTTCGAAGGCGTTTTCCTTAATTCCTTCATGCTATAATTAAAACAAGCATTTAAATGAAAGATTTTTATATAATGAATCACTGCAAGTGGCTTATGATTGGATCAATAACCCCGTGTAACAAATCATGCAGAAATGAGTTCTGTGGGTATCATATGCAAAGCTTTCGACGTGGAAGCCTTGGTCCGTTACCCTGTATTCTATGTGGAGATGGGGTCAGGGGAAAATCTCAGTTGTGTCTAAATTGTGGTGGTAAGCGATACAGGGAGTTGAAGCGATATTATGATAAAAGAATAAAAAATGGACAATCAATCAGAAATTTCGACCCTGAAAAGGTCCTTGACCCTGACAACATCAAGGATAAAATCATAAGAACTCCTCAAGACTACATCGAAAGATTCTCCAGTGATGTAATCATTAAACCAAACGATGAATTAGACAAACAATAGTATAATATATAAATGAACCAAGAATTCAGACCACACCCTGTGATCACAAATTATGAAGCATCCAGTGATGGTGTTGTCAGAAACCGCAGACTGAAGAAACCAGTTGGGTGGGATAATGGTATGGGGTATTTGATGTTTGGTGCTGGAAAGAAGAAATATTACTGCCATCGTTTCGTGTATGAATGTTTCAATGGATTGATCGAGGATGATTTTGTTATTGATCATATCGATTCTAATCCGAAAAACAATTCTTTATCAAATCTGCAGGCTATCACACAAAGTGAAAATTCCGAACAAGGGGGGACTGGGAAATACTCGAAAAAAGCGAGACCTGTGAAATCTTTGAATACGATAACTCACGAAGAAAAAATATTTCAATCAATGAATGAAGCCAGTAGGCACTTCGATATTTGTATATCCTCAGTACGATTCGTTGCAGAGGGAATAACCAAGACGGCTATTTCAAAAAGGACGGGACAAAAAGTTCAATTTAGTTATGTCTGATGCGTCATATTTTTCATTTAGAAATATATAATTGTTATAGAATAATGAATTCTGAAAACATGAATAGCATTTTATCCGAGATTTCAAAATTGAAAAGATGGGATATTGAACTATCAGATGGGTTAAATCCTGATCAAATCATGTCTGATTTTCAGGATATAGAATACGGAGTTAACAACAATAAATACATGCTACCAAAGAAGTATGCGCTCATCAAAAGAATTCAGAATTCTATTAAGGACTCTCTCGCATTTTCCAGTGACGTAAGTGTGTTCGCTCCGTTGTATACCATCGTAGAACGAATACGAAAAGAATTGGGGTACGAATACGAATTGAAAAAGGAGGTTAATTCTAAAGTTAGAAACCTACGGGCGTTAATTCAAGAAAATGAACAATTTTGATTGACCAACCATTTATCATTATTTGATTGTGACCGTCCCTCATAGAGATTTTAATTTTTTTTTAGCATTTTTTGATTAAAAATGTCAAAATCAGTGAATAAAAAATTGATGGCTGGTTCGGATTGATCACTTCCACGATGGTGTTAGGTCGGATTAAAAAATTGTTTTGCAATTGAAAAATTGTTTCTGATTTTAAATAATGGTCAATGAAGCATTAACAACCCGATTGGCTCGTGAACGACTGGATGCAATCAGGAGATTTGTACCAATTCGTGACTCTGTACGGAATAAACTGCAACAACGACAACAAGCGCAGACTGACTTTTCTGTGTCAAGTGAACAACTGTTTACTCCGATAACAAGTGCGCCCAAAGATGTGAAAAAGTTAACTGAAGCAGCGATATACGGAGATATTCCTGAGCGAGAACGAGTAAAGAAGGCGCCGCTGCTTGATACGCTTGAAAAGATAGCAGCAGAGACCGGACAAACACGCGCAGGGATACAACAGTTATCCAGTGATATAAAAACTCAGCGCGAGTATGAACGATTAGCTGATATTGATGATTCTGCGCCTGAAACTCAAAGAGTTTCCACACCTGAACCACAACCTGTTGATGTCGTCACCCCAAGAGGTGTTCCCTTTATAGACAAACTTACCGAAGAAGCTATATTAGAAATCAAAAAACCTAAATTAATAAAAATCAACGATTATTCGACTTTTGGTGATTTTGCCGCCAAAAGCTTTGATTCTAGAAAGGATTTTTTAAAAGACGAGTATAAAAACAGTAGAATAAGCCGAGATGAATGGGTTAATTGGTTGTATAAAACGAATAAGGTGATTACTGGTAATTTGAAAAAGGATACAATTGAGTATAGATCTTTTAAATTAGGAGTTGATAGCTATGGTATACAAAAACAACAAGAACGAGAAAAACAAAGTCGAGGCCGACAAAGGCAATTACTTGATGATAGTGAGGGCGCAACTGGTACAACTGAGGAAACAAGCGGAAAAGGATATTCGATTAAAAATCCAAAGGATTTCAACGCTGGAGTCTATGACTCTACCACGACATGTCCTGGTAGTGTTCTCAGTGATATATCACGATTAGAAGTTCTTGTAGGAGGGTTCCGAGCTGGAAATAACTCACCGGAAATAATTAATGAAGCATCTGATATCTGTAGACGTTTATTTCAAGGTGGTATCATGGATATCAGCACATATCGAGATTTCATTGGCGAGTTAGTGGAAAGTGGGTATCACAGTGATTAATCACCGAGACTGAATGAAAACGCTAGCGTTTCCAATTGAAAAATGGTTTCTGATTTCAAATAATGATCATACACTACAATCATGATAAACCAACCCCCGTCTACGTAGTTAATTCACGGTTTCCAGTTTATAGAGCATACTACGGAGATGGTTTAGGCAATACCATTGCAGGGTTATTTGCGAGAATGGCTCCAAAAGTGATGCCGTTAGCTAAACAACTAGGAATGAAAGCAATTGAAGTTATTCGTGATAAGGGTATTGGTGCTGTTGGAGATCTTGCTGGAAAAGCATTTTCAACTGCGAAGAATAAATTAACATCATTAGTGAGACGAAAAAAGAAACCGTTACCATCTACAGCAGAGATGCCTGCAAGTGTTAGTAGAATTATAAATAACGCAGTAGACGAAAAATTAGCGTCGATGGCTTTAACCCCCGACCAAAGCAATATTGCAAATATGATAGCAGGAAGTGGCTTTAAAAAAACTACGACGATGAAAATCGTTTATGATTTCACGATTTAGACTCTGATAAATAGAATAAAATGTTCAAAAAATCACATGATCCGGCGTTTGATATAGACGCCCCAGTTGGCAAGGATGATTCTGTACGCGATTATCAATATTACGCCTATCATGCCATAGACTCAAATAGTCGAGCAAGAATTGAACTTCAAGTCCATGATACCAGTAAATACTTTTTGCCCTGTGAAGCGTTTATTGAAGTAGAAGGAGAACTTGTAACAGCTGATGATACTCCTGCTGTACCAGCACCGTATCCAGATGGTACTCAAGTCGGTTTTGTCAATAATGGTATTATGGCGTTATTTGAGAGTGCTAGATATCTCATTGATGGAAAAGAAATTGAGTCCATAGATCGCGATGTTGATATGGCTACAACAATAATCGGGTTAGCGAGATATTCCGATGATTATACAAGATCAGCAGGACCCTCTATGATGTTTGCAAAAGATGGTGAGAATACCGCTGGAGGAAATCCATTTGTTGTAAGACGACCAAAAAAACGTGATAATAGTGATGCTGATGTCGAGAATATGATTATAAACAACGACGTTAATTTCAATCTAGGAGATGCAACACGAAACTCAATGTCGCAAGGAGCGCGTAAATCATTTTCATGCGCGATTCCACTGCATCACATATTTGGATTCTGTAGAAACGTAAGAAAAGTTATCTACGGGGCGAAGCATACAGTATCGCTTGTACGAAAGAGTGATGATAGTGACGCAATCTGGAGGATTCCAGCGGATGCTGCAAATCCCAATGCTGATGCCGGTAAAGTCAATTTAACAAAAATATCATTGTGGATGCCAGTGTTGACTCCAGCAATCACCGCAGAAGAACGATTACTATCATTTATGGACCAAGGAGGAAAGTCGTTGTTGAGTTGGCTAACCGTGAGTACAGATGTTAAACAATCAAATATCAACGGGTTATTCACGTGGAATCTAGCATCAAAACAAGGCGTTGCTGCGCCACGTCATATATTTATTGCGTTACAGGATAACACACGAGTTGGCGATCAACGTTTCAGTCATATGATATTTGATCAATTAGGTGTGAAAGACGTCTCACTGAGAATAAACGGCCAGCAGGAACCATCCGAGGATATACAACTTAATTACACAGAAAATCATATTGCTCGCGTGTATCATCGTCTGTTGTCATTTATGGCACGCGATCAAAATGTTGATACTGGTTTGCAAATATCACAATTTGATTTTAAAAATCTGTATCCGATCTACTACTTTTCACTGGAACATCTTGATTTAACAAGACAATCTGTTGTTGATATACATTTTAGAGCTAATGTGTCTCGTGGTGCTATTGCTAATTATAGAGCAGTTGCTGTCATTCTCAGTGATAAATCAATGCTACTTGAAGGTGTTGGAGGAAGAATGAGAGTGGTAGATGCACCAGTGGAAAACATGTAATTGAAATTGTAAACGATTTAGAATCAATCAATTATGTATAACATGTCATATAGTACTATTAGTGTTGCGTTAACTCCCGGTCAATTAAAAAAATTGCAATCGGAATCAGCTAAAAAATGTGGAACCACAATCACGTTGAAACCCAACCAAATGACTGGTGGTGCAAATAAACTATCGCTGACAACTCGTCAAATAAAACATTTCAATGATGCACTTGCAGCCAAAAAAGGTGTTCAGATTACTCTTTCTGCGGCTGCTATCAAAAATATGATTAAAACAGGCGGTATATTTCCGTTGTTAGCTGCGATTCCAGCATTGATTGCAGCGGCTGCCCCAGCGGTGGCTAAAGCAGCGGCGTTAGCAGCCGTTGGTACTGCAGCAGGAATGGCACTAAAGAAAGCAACTGGGAAAGGATATAAAAAAAAGGGAAAGGGTCTAAGACTACCAGGAACCCCGTATTCGTGGTACAACGGAAAGGGTCTAAGACTACCAGGAACCCCGTATTCGTGGTACAGCGGAAAGGGTCTAAGACTACCAGGAACGATTTATTAATTCAGGAATCGAAGATTCCTATGTCCAATTTTGATTTAATGGATGCTGCTAAAAAACTAGCGATTAAAAACTTTAGAGGTGTCTTTATGAAAGATCAATTACCACATCAACCAAACAGCGTTGAAACCGGAATCATTAATTTAGATAACAGCACCGGACCTGGAACTCACTGGGTTGCATACGCTATTGATCCACGTGGGATTGTTTATTTCGATTCATATGGATTAGCTTCACCAAAAGAGTTTATGCGGTATATAAAAACCCTTCCAATGAAGACTTGGTATTCTACGCTACCAACACAAACGATGATTGACCCACCAATATGCGGCAGCGAAGTATTAAATGTCCTTGACGCTATTTCTAACTCCTTGAGTAACCCAAGCGGAAAACCACCACATGTTGTCGTTAATGAATACACTAGCAATCGCTTTTTAGAGAGAGAAAGAGTTTTACAATAACATGATTGATATTTGGGGGAGATCTTTGAAACCCAAACCCGATGGCACTGCACCACCTGATTCTGTCAAGGATATAAAAAAAATAATTGAAGATGAAATCGCTGAGACGTTAAATTTAACAAGTGTTGATCCTAATGAAATAGTTGTATTTCAAGACAAACAGGGTAAATTGAAATCCAGTGATGTGTCATTGGATGATATTTTAGTTAAACAACGAAACGCAATCGAGAACACCGTTGCGTTATTTTCCGATCAGGGTAAATTGAAAACCAGTAATATTTCTCTGGATGATATTTTGGTTAAACAACAAAACGCAATCGAGGATACTATCGCGTTATTTTCCGATCAGGGTAAACTCAAACCGGGTGTACTCGTTTCGACGATTACAGATCGATTAAAAACTCTCAACGATGAGTTAAAAAATTTTGTGGTTGTACTGGCAACGCTTGAATCTAAAATTGAAGATAACGGAAAACAGTTTTCAGTTTTTCGTAGAAATATCATTGATAAATTTATTGGAACCCAGTTGGATAAAATTGAAATAAAACTCCCTGATATTAAAAAATCCATCGATGAGACGAAAACTTTCATCGAAGCCGTCAAAGGTGATTTTTCGAGGATGATAACAATCATTGAAAAAACAAAAATTCCTCATGAGAAAACCAACAACGTAGTATATACTATCCAACACGGATCATTTGAGTGGACACCTGCAAACAACAAATTAGATATCACTGCTACTATCAAGGGTATTTATCGATTAACGCTGGTAGCACCAATTCAATTTAATATATCATCGTCGAGTTCATCCGGGGTCAATAATGTGATATCAACGATCATCGACAAGGATAAAACTGAAAAGTTCACTATAACAGCTACTGATAAAGATTTGGCTAGAACTTCGGTATCATGGTATGTAGAATTCGTAGCGGATTTAAGTAAATAACTAAATTGAAAGGATTTCACAATTGAAAACGCTAGTGTTTTTAAAATAAAAATGATTTCATCAACTCAATGTCGCTATGATCAGGTCAGAGAATTTCAGAATAGACTCAAAACCCTCACTGAGGAGTATCAAATAAAAATAAAAAAATACCGACGAAGAATCACCGCAATTGATGTTATTATATACTCGGTGTCAAGCGTTCTCACTGGTGCCGGAATAATACTAGCATCTGTTACAATGATTGCCCCGGTCGTAGTTCCAATTTGCATTTCTGCAGTGGCTACAATCGGGGGTATATCAACCGGGATAGCAAAAAAGATATCATCATGCAGCCAGAGTAAACTGCAGAATTACTTACTTCAATTTCATATTGCATCAACCGCATATTCGCAATTATCATTGATGATATCGTCGTCACTCGATAATACGATTATATCAGATAGTGAATTCTCAGCGATGGTCAGTATTTTTGATTCCGCGATATCGAAATTAGAGCGACAACATGAGTATAATAACAATGACAACACCGATGGAATCAGAAAACACGAACCCAAAAACAAAATGATCTCAATAATATCAACATTACCAGATTGTGAGTTCTCAGTGATGGTCAGTATTTATGATTCCTCGATACCAAAATTAGAAATACAACATGAGTATAATAACAATGACAACACCGCAGGAATTACTTCAACAAATAGTGGAGAACACGAACCCAGTACAAACAAGCATGATATCAATAACATCAACGAATCCAGAATTCAGTGTGAATTTCCCCTCTCCGGTCCCAGTGAAGGAGATAGCGCTAGCAAAACTACGAATGTATCACAGTTGGCCTAATATCAGATCAAAATCATTTGGTGGTCAACAACTGAATAATTCACTGGTGTTTGCAAATAAGAATAAACCCGACGGAACACCAGACTGGAACGTCGTTTCGATACCAACAGGGTCATACCAAATCGAACAAATCAATAATGAATTCGCGCGTAGAATAAAATCGATTACTGGAAAAGAATCAAAAATCGCTATAACAGTTCATGAGCCGACACTATCATCCGCAATTGAGATAAGCACAGAAGGATACGTCGTAGATATCTATCAAAGTTCTATTAGAACCGTACTAGGATGGCCTGAAAAACCACCAGGGGGAGAAACCGTTGATGTACCAGAACCACAAAAATCTGATTATATCACCGACAGAATAAAACCCGATAATCCAATAAGGAGTTATGAAGATCACAGAATCACTATACAATTTTTTGGTCTTGGATACCAACCAACTGGGAAAGAGAAGCCAGGGGAGGGAATAGAGGGATATCATTTTGTTGACAAACCTAAAATCGTTAAAAATTTCACAGCAATGAATAATGATTTTTCACTGTTGTTAATATCTCTTAAATCCGGCTCTCTCACCCGAGATGAATTTATCAGCGTCGTAGAAACATGCAATAAAATTATCGACGATATGGAAACATTTAACCTAAAAATTATTCAGGATATATTAGATGACGATAATCCCCTATCGAGAACAAGATTTGCATCAGACTATAATATCCCCGTTAAGGATATTCCAACATTTAAACTACCCGGATATAACGTACCAGAACTAAAAAAACTTCTCAGTGATGCCATCGATGTTGGTTTCAAAATAATTCATGATACATGGAAAAAAACAGCATCACCGGAAATAAAAATCCTCAAACATAATAATGATCCAGATGGTGGTGGTAGGCATATCGCTCCGTTCAACGTGAATATTTCAACGGTGATTGAACTTAATTTAGTGTGTGATGTTATCGAAGGAAGCTATCAAATTAATCTCGAACGATCAAATCAAGCTCAGCAGGGATATATTCTTTATTCATTTGCACCAACAGCTCCTCCAGGATTCCTAATTATTGAAAACCCAATTAATCCTGTCTATATGCGATGCCATAATAATTCATTAACCAGAATTAATTTCAAACTCACCGACCAGTCAAATAATCTGATTGATTTACAAGAAGAGGTGTTAGCGATTAGTCTGTTTGTAAAATCATAAATGATTTTCATCCTAAAGACTCGATCAAATTATTTATTATTTTTGTTAACCCAGAACTGAAAACTTTAGCAGCAGAGAGGGTGGATGACAACAAGTTGCGACCAAAATTAATTAAAAAATCGTTTTCATTTTTTTAGTTAAAATGATTTCGTAGGGAGATTTCAATCAATTTTTTGTCTGAAAACGTTGTAGGGTTCGCCTTTTTTTGGTTAAAATAAGATTATAAGACGGCTCGTTTTAGGATTTCAATCAAATTTTGTCTAAAAACGTTGTAGGATTCACCCTCTCTGCTGCTGCATTTCACTTAACAGTGCAAATTATGTTCCCATAATTAACAACAGAAGTTTGATAATTGATCCTAATTAATCTGATAACGAATTAAATGAAGAAAAAAAAATGATGTGATTTGACACTTTATACCCTCGACCACAGTAACAAACTACAAATCTATATACCACACAAAAGAACACGGCAAAAAGTATTTTTTAAAAATTAGTTCATAAGGATATTTTTTTATTTCTTGCTACCCAAATGCTCCAACAGTCACACACAGGAAACTACATATTTCCATTGAAATAATTATAAGAATTAGATCAATTTATTACGATGACATTATTGACATCCTTTCCATACAACTACTTTTTTATGATGATAAGAATAGTTTTTTTTATTTTTTTCCCTTACAAGAATGAACAAATAATTGGATATTGAACTTTAAAATTGAATTTGTAAATGTATATGAATGCTGTGTGACATTGTTTTGTGAACAGGACTAGCAAAGATTTGGCAGGAAATTTACACACACACACACAGAGGGTTAAGTTCACATCGGTAGCAAATGGTAGCCATTTACACCCAGACGGGTTTTCAGTCAAATTGTGAGAAGACTGGTATTTAATAGGTGTATTTTTTGTCTCCGAAATGCATAGTCTCTCCACCTCCATGAAAATAAATTAGTCAGTCCATAAGCTGAAATGAAGAGTACATTGTTTGCCGCTTGTGTCACAAGGTCACATGCACAAAGCATCTAATATAGTAATAATAATACAGTGGGACCCCGCTATAACAAGATAGTTGGGAGCCATAGAATCTGACCGTGTTATGAACCAAACCGTGTTATAAGCAACCATGTACAATACGAACACATTTTTGGATTTAATTGGGGGGGGGGGGTGAGAATTTTTTATCAACCGCCGCATTGGCTGTTGCTTAGTTGTGTATGAAATTAAGAGAACATATATCGGAGATTATTAGAGCAACGATTGTATTCGGAATGCATTCAAGACAAACACAAAGTAGACACGATGGCTTCATTACTCAGGAATCAGTAATTATAATATTGACATTTATGAGCTGTAATTTTTCAACAATCAGCAAAGATCAAAGTTCTCAGTAGGCCCAGCAATTGGTTTGTATTTCCGACATTTATTTTGGCACAAAACTAGAAGAAATTTGATGATTCATTTTCTACACGTTCTTTTTCGCACTGTTTAGACGAATATGAGAATGATAATTAAACTCTTGACGTATTTTTTTTTCATACTTCAGTTTTTTTTGGGTTTTTTTTGGTCTTTGAGAAAAATACCTGTAACAAATTACCCGAAATTTCGGGAGCCATGCCACGACCGGGTTATATCCGAATTCGTGTTATAACGGGACGGTTTATAGCGGGGTCCCACTGTAATAATCTAATAATGCAAGCAAATTTAATTCATCAACTGTATCACCTATTTCTTCCTCTCATATCGCATCTGGCGTACTTTGTGCTCATCTAATTTGTTTTTTGTCTTTCTTGTTTCAGTCTCGTTTTGGGTGGTGTAATGTCTTGTCATAACAGCTGTGTGAAAAATAAAAGATACATTGTAGCGAACTATTCTCAACGTCTAGGTCACTGTATAAAAATTATGAATAGTTTAAAAATTTTATACGTTTAACAGTGTCACTGGCCCCAAACAGTAAGGCAGATGCATGCCACACAGAACATTGGGATTTGATTCCCATGATAGCAACATTTTATTTTACATTTTTTGTTATTGCAATCTGTTTACTTTTAATGCAAACTTAATGACAGTTTTAATGTGTCAATGAAAAGCACTTTTAAGTTGACTTACAAGCTGAAATTAAATCTGAAGCAGATGCAAATTTCATACCTTTTAGAAACACGCAATCTACAGTGGGATAAATCCCTTGTACATAATTTTTCATAAAGCAAGTCAACTTCTCATTGGACTGATCACTAAATCTGAAGAAGAAAAAAAAAGGTCATTCTTTTCCAACATTTGTAGTCTAATTGTATTACCCATTCATGCATAAAAATGCACATCGTTGTTGGATGGGGTGTATCAATATGGTATTGTATCCATGAATAAACATTATATGTCCCTGCTGTTCATGATTATCCTTGTTTAGTTGTCATCTCTGTATTGGAAAGTATACAAATATGGAAAATGTAGATATGGATTCTGAAATTTCAAGAACTTTCAGCACACACACAACAATGTGGACTGTCAAAAGAGCAAGACATAAAAGTACAAAAATGTAGTCTGGTAATCAGGTATAATATGGTCTATGAGTTTAATGGCATTTTCCAACAAATGATAGACTTATACATGGTGGCCAGTATAACTGGTGGAGGAATAATCTGGAGAAGAAAAAAAAACTGAAGAACCACTCACCCACAAGAAGATACTGGCAAGCTTTCTCACACACCTACATTGGTCGAGCCCAAAACTCAAACCCACAAAAAGGTGAGATACCAGTAATCATTACAGGGGAACACCTTAGATCACTCATCCACCTGTGGCCCTCTAATCTGGTTTAAATATGGAATACATATATTTACAACATATCTTTAATTTCCTTTGACTACGTTTAGTAATTTTGGCCCATTTGTGCTAACAAGGTTTCTATGGAAAATTTCAAGTAAAACAATGTACTTAAAAAATGATTTTATTTAGTTATATGACCTGAAAATAGAATTAGGTCAACTTCAAATGCAAACCAAACATTTCTCTGTTAAACAGCTTTACGCAATAATGTTCAATAGCTTAAAATCGAGTCCGTGAGCAGTAGCAGTACATGTATATAAAAAATATGTTACATATATTTTTCTTAGAAAAACTAATGAAATTAACAAAGTATCACAGGTCCTGCAATACAATGGAAGGAAACTGGTACAACAGCTACATGTAAATTTCTAAAATGGAATGGAAATTAGTGGACATTCTAAATGCAATGCTATATCCTAATCATGTTTGAATAATTTGCCTCAAGCATATTTACCTCTTTTGTCAAACTGCCATGCCAAACCCCTGTCAAGTCCACTGGCATATGCCTCGTGGACTGCATTCTAAAAAAGAATTCAAAATTGAGATACAGTATAAGGAACTCCTATGGCTTGCTATTACAAATTCCAAACTACTATTTATAGTATGTTCAACCTGAGATAACCAGCATCTTTTAAATTTAGCCTTTTCCCAGTTTTTACTTTGCGACCAGATTTTACTATTACATTAACAATACAAGTATGTCAAATTTTAATATATTATGTCACATATTCAGGCTGTCCTTGCTAGATCTGATGCTGTACAGAATTGTTCATTTTTACTTGATATGTTTCATCCCAACGCGCTTGAATGTGAGTGACAGAAGCTAGTCATATTCTGCACTGACTGTGTATTATATAGGGTTGAAACAGTACACCTGTGCTACGTATCGATACAATTAACGATATGATACATATCGGTTATCAATTTAAACAATAAGACAAATGACTAATAATCATTCATGACTGCTGCTGAAGATTAAAATAACTTTAAAATCAAAGTTAGATATTGTTTTGTATCGATGCTTCACCTCTTGTATAGATATGGCAAAGGTATCAATGCATGGATATATCCATGAATTATGTCACCCATAGTAGTATACACACCCTGATCTGTAATGGGACTTTAATTGGCTCCTTCAAGTTTGCATCTCTTTCTTCTAAGATAGTCTTCAGACTTCTAATTTCTCTCTCATTCTTTTTGATGGCCCTTAGAATTTCCTTCTGGTTTTGAAGAATCTCTTTCAAAAGTCCCTTCTCACTTTTATCTTAAAAACAGAAGAAATAAGAGAATTACAAAGCAGCTTTTATAAAACAAATGCATCAAAAAACAACATGCAAAAGAATATGGGGCATAATGAGACATCTACATATTCCTATATATATATATATACAGCCCTTTCTCACTACATCGCTGTCCACAGGATCAATAAATTAAAAAAATGGAATTGATTGTCATACCGGCCTTATATAAGGCATTAAGGGATATTGTTAGAGGGATACATATTTGCGAGGAAGTGGTGTACATCAATTGTTGTATGGAAAGACATTAATATAGAGGATTTTAAATATCTCATTTTATAATGTTTACTATTAATGTCCCCACACTTACCTCAACAAGTTGGGACAACTGTAAAAAACAACTATTGTACTGTCTTCATTTCTTAAAAAGAGTTTTGCTAGTGACTTTTTAGATATCTGAAACAAACTTAAAAAAGCAAACTTTAAATCTTAGTTCAGAAATAATTATTCACTTTAATATTAGCAAGTGATTTTGTTTCAAAATTCCTTTTCTGGGGGGAAAAAGAAAGATAAACTGCATTGGACCAAAATTGTAGAATTTTTAAATATTGTATGGGTTAACTAGTAAATCAAAATTATGACTGATCATTAAATTTGATTAAATTTCTCAATGCTCTATTACCTTTGGCAAGTACATGTACATCGGTGCTACATGCAGATATCCTTAGTGCAGCCAATGATGTACTAAGCTTCAGCGACTGATTGTGACTAGAAATTGTCTGAAAAGATCATGAGTCGATGGAAAGAATAAGATGATAAAGTTACTCTACAACTGACACCTTTATTAAATCTGACATAAGACAGAAATTTATTTTTACTGGTAGCATTAAATTTTACAACCAATAGCATTAGCTCTGAGGAGCTATTGCTCCAGCAAGAAATAAAGCACAGAGACAGTAACAGGCCTAGGGGTGCTTTAGAAAGAAGAAGAAAATACATTATATCATACACAGACATTTCCATACACATATACATTTATATTTAAAGAAAGATTTAAACAGACATTAAATCATAACATACAAAAAGAATACATGTATACACAGCATTCTCATTATCAACTGGCCACCAGCTAATTTAATTTATTACTTTTTTTAAATTAAAAGTACATGGCATTGGCTCTCTTGGCAACTACAAAAGGGCACCTTGTTATTGAAAGTCAGTTTGCTGTCCAAGTGGAAAAACATTTTTACTTTTCCTTACGGTGAAAAACGTTATTTAACAAACTGATATAGTGAAGAAATTAAAATGTGAAAATTACATATGAAAAAGCTAAAAATGAAAATTAAATACAGAATGGAATGTCAATGATAGTTGGAAAAAGAAAGGGGGTCTTCAGTGGGCAATTCAACAAAATATACTATCCTACCTCATCCAAATCGACATCAGACTCCGACGAATCAGTTGACAAGAGTCTTGCTCGGGAATAACTCGTTGCCCTTGCAGTTTCAGCTTCTGGTCTTTTGTATTCAAATTTGAGACTGGCTCCTGTAAAGGTGCAAATCGTCATCGCTCATATCATCAGACATTCTTTTCTTTTTTTAATGGCGAGGCTGTTTGAAATGGCGGTTGAAATCTGCGCCAAAACACCGTACTAATTACACGATGAGGATTGATTGGCTGGATTACAATCATGTGCTGCGGATGCTGAGCTGCACATGAGTCAGTTATCGCCTTGCTGTAGCTGGATTCCGCTCGGGTCAGTGATAACATACGCTTCGCATCACGATTAATGTTTGTTTACAACCTTGTTGCCAAAAAGAAAACAAAAACAGAACATAGTTCAACATTCTGATGCTGCATGCAACATAGCCAGGTAAGTAGCCTTATAAAAAATATAATATTCTCAGTTTCAAGGGGTGGGAGTGAGACTTAGAGAATGCTGGCTGATTAGGCTCAAATTACGGAATTATTTACACCGAATTCCAAGCTGATTCGGACCATTTTAAATATATGTCATGGATGTAAAAGTGATATTTACTTTTGTTTAAAATATATTTCTCATTATTTGCAAGGTATCCTGTCCATTTAGTACGTACACAAGGAAGGGGAGTGGGTTAACGCAAATGCGTAAGGGGGGTGTGTGCGTGTGTGTATACTGATAATGTACGTACGCATAGGAACAGGTGTGTGTGAAACCTAGATAATAATAGGTCTAATACGTAACCTGCTTGACTGCAGTCAGCATTTGAATTTTAGCGGATACTGGACTAACTTTTTAAAGTTGCGCATTTTATTTATTTGCTGCAGCGAGACATTCGACGACGGTGTAGTATCTATTTTATCAAACATGTTAATATTGTTAATACTTGATCGTTTTTGTGTGGATTAAATATTGATCATTCTTTATAATTCTAGATATGGGGTGTGTGGGTGGTCAAGCGCTATGTTTTCAAACTTTCGACCTAAAATTTTATTAACAGCATCTGTATGGCTTAGTGAAGAGAGAGCAGACTGGTTTTCTAAATTTAATCTTTATGCACATGTTCTTTGTTCTAATTAATATTTATTGCAGAACCATTGTAAAGGTATTAGGCACTAATATTTTATATTTTATCTTAGTCGATACATATATATGAGAGCAAAAATATCTCCTTAAAAACGTTCAGATGGATTTGAAAAGGGCAAAAACAACAACAACAACAACAAAAAACAGTTCTCTAAATATGACGACACAAATGCAGCATCACATGACATCTCTTTCAAATTGTGGAAAGAATGTTAATATTTGGTGCTAAAAGTCTTATGATGGATTCTAGTCGATGTGTGTGTAAAGCTAATAGTGCTACATATGAGAACTTCAAACAGTAAAGGATGTTAAAGAATGAGAGGGGCAAATCAATTTTTTTTTTAAATTTTAGCATGTTATATTTGGATTACTCTTTTTTCTGGCTAGATTTTGCATTTTTACCACTTGGATTACACCTTTTCCTCGTCAGGGGTTGGCATTTACGCTTATGATTTTGTGAGACCTTTTCAACATACACCAATTTGGTAGGCATTTATGTATAGATATTCATATGACCTAACTACATTGTCAGGACATTATAGCTTATTCTCAGTATTGTATGCTGGTATACCTGTTTTAGAAACCCAGATTTGAAGCTTCAACTTTGATATAAATTTTTGTGTTAAAATGGATGCCACTTTACGTTAATATTATCATAAAATTTCAGTAACGAATATATTAGTTATTGAAACTTTATGATAATATTAACATAAAGTGGCATCCATTTTAACAAAGCTATAGCTGCCAGTGAAATTTGTTCTGACATAACTGTGAGAACATTGATAAATGCACAGAATATAATACTAATGATTGAAATCAACACTCCATTAAATCTTGAAAGACATTAAATCAGTGTCGTTTAAACGTGGGTTCCATTGGTGGGGGGGGGGGGGGGGCATTGACATTCTTCTGGTAGCTTTTCTCTAATAGAAGATACCATGTAAGATTTGGTTGCTTAGGCCCCTAGCAAAAGTTGCATCCACTTTCGGTTGAAATATTAATACATAAACAGGCATTTGAAGCACAAATCTTCATTTTAGTTCATGCAAGTGGTAATCTTGTTGTTTTCAGAGAAGTACAGAGACATTTTAAAAATGCCATTGTTGATGCGTGGTTATACTAACCACAAAAACTTAGCCAATGTTACAGTTAGCCACTATGGTGATATCAATCATAGCTTTCAGACCCAATATGATCTTTTGAGTAACAAGATGCAGTCTTTATTGATAGTGACACTTTATAGTATTTTTTAAAAATTGTTATAACT
Source organism: Unio delphinus (assembly GCA_029339505.1). Classification (NCBI taxonomy): domain Eukaryota; kingdom Metazoa; phylum Mollusca; class Bivalvia; order Unionida; family Unionidae; genus Unio; species Unio delphinus. Next base: position 21,033,020 of record JAQISU010000115.1, read on the forward strand.
AGGGAAAAAGTCTTTATATGCCCATTTCCTTTCAAGTATTATAAATAAGTTTTCTCTATATTTCAGTCCATTCTAGTTTAAGGAAGTGATGGAAAAAAAGAGAAAAAAAAGACACTGTCAACGCTGTGGTGATGAGTTTTCTGATCGACACTTCAGACGTCATAATTGCAAAGATGTTCACTGTGATTCAGCTGAGGAAGAGGAGCAAGGATCAGTTGAGGACAATAGTAGGCAGTATTTTGAGAGGCCAGATTTACCTTGGCAGACATCAGCGATGCCATTACCAAAGAATATCACAGAGGAGGACAGATTGATGTATTTTGAATCAGTTCAGAGTCAAGGTATCAGTTGGTCAGACAGTGAAAGTGATGATAGCATGTATGAAGCAGCTTTTGAAGATGCTATGTCTGACTGTGAAACCGAAATTGTTACTGAAAATCCATCTGGAAATGATTATATTTGGTGGATTCTAAAAGCAATTTTAAAGTGGCAATCCTGTTTTTTATACCTGATAGAGCCTTTTCTTATATTTTGATTCTAATAAAATCTGTGTTGTACTTGTGCTCAAATTCATCAGATTTCATGAAAGCTTTGTATCAGGACTTTCCAGTAACCATTTATCAAATGAATAAATTCTTGTCTTTTAGTAGAGACAATTTTTAGCAATATGTTGTTTGCACAAAATGTTTTACACTGTATGACTATTAGGAATGTTTTGATGTTATTGAAAGTCGTAAAGTTTCACACATTTGTGGAAATGTAGCTTATCCATGTCATCCTAGTCCACATTTACGAAGAGCTTGTGGAGAAACATTGTTAAAAATTGTACACTCACAAAATGGGGATCAATTAACTAATTTTAAAACATATTGTTATAAGAAATTAGAAGATAGCATCTCGGGTTTGGTAAAAAGACCAGGTTTTGAAAAACGCTGTGAATTATAGAGGCAGAGAAAGGTACCTAATGATGTTTTGATTGATGTTTATGATGGAAAAGTTTGGCATGACTTTTCTAGTGATGCATGAAATTATTTTACTAGTGAACGTAGTTATGCATTAATGTTGAATGTTGACTGGTTCCAGCCATTTAAACATACAAGCTATTCTGTTGGAGCTATATATCTTTGCATATTGAATTTACCTAGAGAAGAAAGGTTTAAGCAGGAAAATATGATTTTAGTTGGTTTAATACCAGACATGAAAACTGAGCCTCCAACAAACACCTTTATAGAACCACGTGTAGAGGAGTTAAAAGTTGCTTGGAATGATTTTTATTTGAAAAGTTACCAATCTCCAGATGTTCCAGTTCTTGTCAGGTTAGCATTGTTATGTGTTGGTTGTGATATTCCAGCAAGTAGAAAATTATGTGGCATTTTAGGCCATTCTGCTACAATGGGTATAACAAATGTACTAGAGCATTTATAGGTGGGATTGGAGAGAAGAATTATGGTGGTTTTAATTTATCGGAGTGGAACTTGAGAAATAACTCGTCACATCGAAAATTAGTGCAAAAGGTCATGAAAGCAAAAACCAAAGGTTCCGGAGAAGAGTTAGAAAGAAAATATGGCATACGTTACTCTGTTCTCCTTGAATTGCACTATTTTGTTACAGTTAGAATAACCATTCTGACCCTATGCATAACTTCTTTCTAGGAAGTGCGAAATATATGTTAAAAATTTGGAATGCAGTAAAAATACTGTGTGATGAACATTTAGGGATGATACAGGAGAAAATAGAGCTAATTCAATGCCCCTCTGATGTTGGAAAACTACCACTAAAATTTTCATCAAGTTTTGGTAGTTTTACAGCAGACCAGTGGAAAAACTGAACCATACTTTTCTCAGCTTTTGCTCTAAAAGATGTGTTGAACTCAGAGGATTTAGAATGCTGGCGAGCATTTGTTCTTGCATGCAAGAATTTATGCACGCGAACAATGAAAAAGTCAAATGTCCAGCTTTCCTAGAGACTGTTGTTGTCGTTTTGTGAGAGATTTGAAAAGCTATACGGGGAAGACCGAGTAACACCTAACATGCATATACATGCGCACTTGGATCAGTGTATTAATGATTTTGGACCCATATATTCTTTTTGGTTGTTCAGTTTTCAGAGAGAAAATGGTATATTGGGCTCAATGCCCCCAAACAGAAGAAATATTGAAATTCAGTTAATAAGAAAATTCATCAAAAACTTGCACTCACTGGATATTGTTTGCAATTTAAACATATTGAGCGACTTTGGATCAGAATTTAATAATCTGTTTGTTTTAGATGAGTCACCAGATCGTGGAACCCTAAGTGCAATGGGTCGAAAACCAGATTTTGAATATATAAAAATGTCATCAAGGAACATATATTTTCAGAATGCAGATTGGAGATTAAATGATGGAATTGTGTATCCCACTGGTAAGAGTATGGCTTTGACTGAGGTGGAAGTTAAGTATCTATTACTAATGTATGGTGCACTGTATCCAAACAGTGTGATTTCTGCAGAGTCTGTGTGCAGTTCATACAGATCTGTAAGACAGGTATCGATATATGGTAGTATATTGGGTACTAAACATGGAAGGAGTTACAGATCATCAATGATACTGGCTCATTGGTCTGATTTAGATGGTAAGCTTGCTGGTTGTAATGCGGTTGATTTGACCCCACGGCCAGGTCAGATTGAAAAACTTTTGTTACACAATCTGTTTTTGGATGGGAAATTGTGTTTGCATTTAATAGCAAAAGTTAATTGGTTTACAGAATTAGAGGAGTCACTTAAAAATATGTATGGAAAACCAGTTGAAGTGTGGAGAAGTAATTCATTTGAAAGAGAGGGACCAGCAGTATTTATACCTGTGCAAAAGAATTAAGTCAAAGTTTGTTTATGCATACAAAACAATCAAAAGCAAGAAAGTCATAATTGTCTGCCCTCGTGATAGATATCTTGTGTAAGATAAAGGGATTTTTAGGTAAGCAAATTAATAGTACTTTATTACCATTTATATTTTTAATGGACTAGTAATATGTTTCTAAGTGTTTACAAGTGTCATAAATTAAAACATTGTGATGTATATGACTAAACATGTAAGACTTTAATATTCAGGTCTTGATGAAGTATTATTCAGCTGTACATTTGCTGATGTAGATAAAATGTTTATTGTTGGCTTCTTAAAGGCAAATTGTGTTTTTGATGGAAATACATTTATGTATGTCTGGTTTTTAAATAACTAAAGCCTAAGAACAGTTAATTTAAATGTTAATTGTTACAAGCAAATTCTTTTTAAAATTCAACCACACAATGTTTCTGAAACCATGCGCGTGTATACAATACACAAAGCTAGTACACACAGAAGTTGTGTGAAACCATGCACATGTATAACTTACATGAAGCTGGAACACACAAAACTTGTGTGAAACCATGCACATGTATGACTTACATGAAGCTGGTACACACAGAACTTGTGTGAAACTATGTACGTGTATGACTTATATGAAGCTGGAACACACAAAGCTTGTGTGAAACTCTACACATGTATGACTTACATGAAACTAGTACACACAGAAGTTGTGTGAAACTCTGCACATGTATGACTTGCATGAAGTTGGTACACAAACTTTGTGAAAATGTGCACATTTATTGCTTACATTGCACATAGCGATGAACCTACCATTGATCATAATAAAACATTAATTGATAGCAATGAAAAGCTAAGCACTCAAACTCAAAAATAAATGTTCAAAAAATAAATTCAAAAGCTGAAATTCTAAACCAGAACAAATTTAAAATGAATACGCCTTTTGTGGTTTCCAAAACTTGATTAAGATCTGGTGACTGTTGCCTTAATTTTCAATTATTAATTTTTATTTGCACTCTTAAAGTAATGTAAAATGTCATTAAAATAGTTTCTAGCAGCAGACAAAAGACATATGCTTCTTTTTACTAATATATACAGGACACGGTTATTGTATGTGTTTTAAAATTAGAGTAGATAGATATTTATTATGATTATTTCAAACATTATATATATATATATATATATATATATATATATATATATATATATATATATATATATATATATATATATACTATAATGATTAGTAAATATATGATATACTAAGCAGTTCAAGTACTTGGCTCAACCCACTCAATTTGATGTACGAAGTTATTTTGGAATTAATGTAATTCTTTTTACCCTGGAGGAAAAATGTTTTAGTGTCGGCAGTGATAAACAGGGATAGTCTAGAAACACACATTGTTTCTTATGATCTAAGAATTCAGCCTCCTGGCTCTTTTTAGGACACATATTAACCATTTCCTAATTTTGAAAAACTTAATATCTCAGTATGCTTTTAAAAGTGAGTTTTCACCAATCACTCAGCAATACTTTTTGTTGACATCACCACTCAAGTAGAGTGAGATTGCATTGAAAAGGAAACTTAATATATTATATATGGCTGAAAACGATATAAAATATAATTTGACCTTATGAGGGGAAACATGCTCAGTATTTATGAGTTGAATAGTCCTTATAACTGATGCTGTTAGCAACGAGAAAGATTCAGTTAAAGAATAGTGAATTAGACATTGCATTGCTACCACCCTATACAACAATTAACAAATGTCATTCTTTGCAATAAGTCAAATAAGGTTTATGACAAATAGTGAGAGGAACCATATGTCAGCCATGACTTAAAGTCATCACGTATTGTCCAGAAAATACAAATTGTAAAGAATGCTTCAAAGGACAATGTTTTTGGGGGAAAATCATATAAGTATTTTCTATTTTAAAAAATTCATAAATTTATTTTGAAGCTGTATATTTTACACAAAAAAATAGCACTGATAAGAAAATAGTTCTTCATACATTGACATCCATTATGTTTTGACAATTTGATTACCTGGCCCAAACAATTGTACACAGTAACTCAGATCAAAACTTGTTTCAGTGTCAACTCATTTACCTTTATGTCAATTGGTTCCAACACACTTTCAGCATGATAGTTTTGAATATATATATATATATATATATATATATATATATATATATATATATATATATATATATATATACAGGCTCTAATGTACAACCTATCAGGTGCAAAATATTGCGTTACATCCCAAAAGCCAAAGCAAACTAAATGCACAAGGGTAGCAAAGAAAGGTATTTCTTGAAGTAACTGATTCTATGATACTCTTGTGAATCAGAGAGTTCATATGGTAATGATAATAAATTATAAATTGCAATTATAGATGATCACTCTACAGTGAAAATACCTTCCCTCTATTACAACAGACAGACAGATATATGGTATCACGGTACCAATTGTTTTTCCATAGACCTCAATGCTAATATTTGGAGAGATAAATATATACAAACAGAAAGCTTCCCTCCTTTGTGTAGTGAATACAGTTGATGTAATAAGCCAATCTGACACCAAATAAAGTAGATGACAGCTTTCTAAGTGGTTATGTTGCATTTGGGGGTGAAAATGGGGACTAAATACAGAAAAAGGCCCAAGTTTAACAATGAGTATAGTGAGTTCAATGGATTTAAAAACAGGAGGAAAGTTGTATCTAAATGGGAGATGTAGCTAATGATAATGGAATTAAAGGAGACAAAAGCAGCAATGAGAAAAATGAGAAGTGAGAGCTTGATAACATTATCTTAGAAAATATAGGGCGGCAGTGTACCATCGGTGCAAATACAATTCAAAGGCACCTTTGCTATAACATCCCTTACAGGTACCAAATATCAGGTGACATGGTGTTCATTCCTAGCTAATATAAAAGGGTGAATAATGTAGATAATATAGATGCATATAAGTTATATTTCTTCTAAATAAGAAATTAACAATAATGGGCTTCTGTTAGACAGAGAAATACCTAAACCAAACAAAGCATGTTTGATCAGTTTTCAAACTTGTAAACTTTACTGGGAGAAATTATTAAAGTACTTCTAGTTCAGTTTGCATCAAGACCAAGGGCTAATATGATACTTCACAAAAATCTTCTCTTTATTTTTATACACATTCACTTAAATTGTGGGTTTTTATCTATTGAAATGTTATGTCTGTGTAAGTGAGATAACTGAATGTTATACATAAGGTGTGGTCTTTTTATATCCTCCAATATATTATCCATGTAATATAGATGAGTTCAAGAACACATGTATTAACTTCAATGCAATTAAATTATCGAAAAATGCATTACTGATAAAGTGAGAACCTAAAATCAAGACTTCTATATGTAGTAGAGACCTCAATAATGATTATCTAACTAAGGAATTGCATGTTCATTTTTCAAGGCAAAAAAGTTTACAACAAAAAAAAGACAATTAGAGCAGGAGAATTAAAATCAAAATAGGAAGGAATACCATATCTTTAATAAATTACCTAAAATACTCATACCAGAATATTCTTTATGATACAAGTGAACTATCTAAAAGATGACCAGGAGTGTTCTCTATCCTGCTCTATGTCATGCTTTAGAAGAACAAGAGAGTTGTTTTTTATCCATGATTTTTCATCTTGTGCGCATAAAATAGTCAATATTTGGCTAAAATTAACTAAATTAACTTTACATAACTTATTGTTTTTGCTTGTATGTTAATCTTGAAGCTGACTACAAAGGCACAAAGCCATAAGTCTATATATGTTATAGGTATAGTAACAAAAGCCGAATTCCAAAGCTAATGTGTCTTATTTTCTGAAGATTTTATACATTTTCTATGTAAAAGTCTGTCAATATTAGACAAAAACTTCTCAATATCCATTATTTAACCAAATGACACTATGCCAGAATATAAATGGCGGCTATGTATACTCGGTGCTATGGATACACTGTGAAGCTGGTATTACCTTTTAGGTATCACGGTACCAATTGTTTTTCCATACACCTCAATGCTAATATTTGGAGAGATAAATATATTTTCTATCGTAATTTAGCGTGCATCTCACACACTGTTATAGAGAACAATGTTAGATAGTCAATTTGATGATGACAAAACCAGGTACTCAATTGCATTTAAGAGAGATAACTCTGCTGGAACTAGACAGGGGTATAAGTTACCTAGTCACAACATACCAATTTTCAGTAATGTGTATCACATTTTCAAAAAATCATAAGAAATACAAAATATGATCTATATAGAAATTAGCATAAATTCACATGTTGCAAAGAGGCTAAACTTTTTTTTTAAGCTTAACAGAAAGTACAACTCTTACATACTCCACCAATCATAGCTTGTGTTGTTCTTTATTTCTGAATGGTATGGACCCTACACCTTAAGCTCCACCCACATGGACTTGCGCAATTGGTACCGTTATACCATATAGAACGATAGTTTGTAAGACAGATAGACAAATAGTCATCCATATTGTCCTAAAACAATTGTTAATTTACATCTATATATATATATTTACATCTATACATGTATTGTACATTAACATCCTATTGAAAGCCATCCAACTTTGATGACAAGGTATCATTATAATTGCAGTGGGAGATTCATGGTGACAGAGTAATCTTAATGTGCTCTACTTTGGTGCAAGATTTTGCCAAAACATTCTTAATGAAAGCGAACCATATTTAGTCGATTTTATGTAACCCTGTAGAGTTCACTTACAAATCACTTTCATTACCATTTCTAAATATCTTCAGACATCTCGGCCACCAGTGACCATAATCGTTTTGTAGCGTTTTTAAAATTATTTCCTTTAGAAGTAGCATGATAAAATGCAAATGATTTGTCGCTCACCGAGGAAGGTATTGTCGATTATTGATGTATTTTGTAGAAACCGTTTGATTTAATTTGTTTTTGATATAATTCTTCAAGAATCATTGCGGATAGAAGACAGTATTATCAGCATCATATAAGAAGATGAAAAGAGGCTGTCCTTTATGTTCTTGCTGCTGGTTTGGGTTTTGCATGAGAACATGATTATTTAGGTTTCCAATGTATTTATATATTCGCTTATAAGTCGAGTCCGACTACAAATTATATAAGCATATATTACTTTGCCAAATTAGTCAACAGTGTAGGCTCTATTATGTTTGTTCTACTCATTACTCCTAACAAACTTCGTAGACCCAGATCTTCCAGCATTAGCAGTGTGTAGTTGGACTAGACATATAATTGAGTGCATACGGTAACTTGTTTCAAGGATCGTTTTGCATTTTTTTAACAATTCATACTCCGATTGTTTACGTTAGCTTTGAATTTTGTTGATACATCTACAAGTCATTTTATACTCTTCAGTACATTTTCAAAAATGCTTCCAGTTATGTGTTTAGACTTCAACGCTTTTATCTGACTTTTTTAAATTCAAACGTTTATGAATTTAAAGCAACAATTATATTGCTTGTTCTAGACCAAATTAAAGATTGAATCCTCTTAACATCACAATATAATACATTGTTTCATATTAGAATGGCAGCACTGTAACATTTTAACTGCTCGATTAACCCCCATGCTTTGCCGTTTTCAGCATTCCAATGAATGTATTCAAGTTCAATTCTGAGTGGATCTTTGCTAGTGATGTACAATTAACTTTTAAAGTGATTCTTCAACATTTGGTGTTTTTCCAGTTTTGCATTCCCACTTTTGATTTATTTGGAACAAAGTTTTCAGGCAAATGTAGAGAAGATTTTACGATTATTTGCTAACTAATTAACATATCTTATTTATTTTTCCATATATCAATTATTTTCAAGACAAGATAAAACTGGATAAAGATAAAACCTTGTTGATTCTGAACACCTTATTATAATGAGTTCCGCAGAAAACAAAAAAACTAAAACATAAAAACAGAAAACATTGACATGCATACAACAAAAATAAACTTGAAAAATAAAGCTATCATAAAGTAATTTCCTGGACGCAAGTGAGACTTTAAAGGCGAAGAAATAAATTTAAAAGTTATAAACTTTGATGAAAATACTGTTTCATCACTTGAATTGTATAGATGACTATACTTTTAAAACACAAAATGAGAGATGGATGAATATATCCTAATTTAAGTCACGTTAACCTTTGTTCTCCTCTTTACTTTTCTGATCATATACAACTAAAGAAAATGCGTTCCTTGTTCAAAAATCGGATACAGGAAAGCAAGTGATAACATATTTAAAATGATTAAATGTCATCCAAAAGAGAAATGCGAGAACACAATAAAAAATCAAAAGTGAAGAACAGACTACATCATTGGTCACTTTCTGAATGAAATTTGCTAGTTTGTTTAATCTCACTTTAAGTTTACAAACCCTTGATTTATGTCAATGTCCTATCTTGTACTAGCAGCCGGTGTTACCACACATTCAACATGAAAACATTATTTTTATTGTTCTGTTATTGTTGTTGTTATTGTAGCTCTTTTATTTGTTTCTTAGATGGTTGCAATTGTAATATTAGGGTATTTAAATTGTTTGGGCTAGTGCCAATAGGTAATAAAACCTACTTGATAGTAAACCCAGTGAAGTATTAAACACCATTGGTGGCGATGACCATTTCTGTCGAAATATTAACAGTTCTCATCATAATTGTTATAATTAACCTGATATATACCTTCACAAGAGTATCATAAAAGTTCTTGATTAGTAATCGCTTCAAAGCCACTTGCCACATAGAGAATTATATTTCTTTTCTTGTACGTTCAATTTGCTAACCTAATGTTTAATTCCTATTTACACACTTTTTCGAGGTCATCAACTTGTCTTTAACCATACTCAAACAAACTGTTCTCACATGGGTTGTATCCATTTGAAAGATGACAGAACGTCAAAGATAAAATTAACTTTTAAGATTTAAAATGCCTGAAGACGATTACTTAAAAGATGAGGTCAATCTATTTAATGATGTGAAGATATTAAACTATATTCAACTGTTCCAAAATACAATAAAGGTCTCAACTCCTTTAATCTGCAGCTTTAGTGGATGAATACAAATATTGGATAATATGATGCGTGTCGTTTTGTCTCTTTCACATACTGATATACTTCCCTTTATAATGTTCAACTTGAATATGGACACATAATACGTTCTTGATGTTGAAAAAGAAATTTTGTTAAATATTTCAAAACTAGCCATGTATTCGAATGAATATGTAGGCTGCATACATTGACAACGTCAAATTATCATTGCTGTGTCAATTTTATCGTTCACATTACTTGCCAACTTGCCAAATGTCTGTGCCAAATACCAAAAGCTATCAACAAACCTCAGTTTTTTAACCGTTATTTCTTCTCCTTGCCACAAACCTAAAAAGTTAGAAACACTTTCTAAACGGCATGTACTTGTTTGCCGGCATGAATTTTACCTATTTCCTTGATAAAAAGGTAGCTGTCATATCCTGATGTTATGAATGGAAAAAATTTGTATATCTGATATTTAAAGTGCTTTTATTATGAGCTTGAGCTCTACGCTAGCCTTTTAAATGATGATCAGCACACAGGTACACGCTTCATAGACACAGACCTTAATGCTCATGATCATTTTTTGCAGACACGACGCATGTTGGTCTAGATAAAATAAGTTTCTTCCTCAATGTCGAACACCATCAAATTTATATCCTTTGGCTTCAATACCTGATAAAAAAGTACATAGGTTATAACGCCTGAGTGTTAAAATCATTTCTCGTATCATTGAGCAATACCAAGATCTTCAAAGATATCCACCAAACTGGATGTAAGGTCATGACCACTTTATTTTTTGTGAGCCTCACGTTGATATTACCATCAATATGCAAGCGTAGCGTTATCATTGATTGTCAAGCTGGCAATCATGGGTTAAAGATTGCTACGTCTTCCTTAAGAACAGCGAGATATCGTACGTAGTATTTTTCTGGAAAAAACCTGTAACAATAAGATTTTATTAATATGATTTTCTAGGCTGGCCACTCTATTGGATATCAGGTCAGCATTTCTGCATCATGATCAACTAAACACCGATTTGTGTCAGGTGAAAATCAAATGTTGACATTAAAATCTTATGATGAAAATATTATGTCGATATGACCTTCTGTTTAGGACTAGCAACACTAATATTTTCAAGATGGGTGCCATGGTGGCCATTATGGATGTTCGATCAGTGCTATGTTCATTTAGAACTAGACTAGACGTCATTTCTTTTGGTAAAAATTATATCTGAATATGAGCACTGATTAAGAAGAGTAGAGGCATAAAGAATTTGGAGAAGGGCATCATTGTGTCCATACTGAATATCAGATTCGCACCGTTTATACAAGACAAGTGAGACGTCATCTGGTGAAATTCCCATGTTGATACGACTTTCCATTTTGTAAACATAGCTATAACAATTATGTTTAAGATGTATACACGACTTTCTATTATGAGGAATAGCAATAACCGAGATTTTCAAGATTGCAACTTAGATGGTGAAGTGGCAAATATTGTCATATTTGGCTACCAAAATAATGGGACGGACATATTGTTTAACATTTCATGGAAATTCTCTGGTACCTTAGTAGTTTGGGAAGAATGGCGATATCCAGATTGTGTTAATGGACAGAAGACGAAACTGGTCTCCCAAAAATTTGAGTCCGAGTCCGGTATCGAGCACTTTGCACACTTTGAACTTTTCGGTTTTATGGATGGTAACACAAAATTCAAAAGGTATTTCATTCCTTGAGTCTGACCAATCAAACACAAAAGAGAAATTCATGTTCCTAATCTCTAAAGAGAATTCCCCCATTTGCCCAAGATCACCTGCTTCCAAAAGGCCCTTGACAGAGTGTGGCATGAGGAATTGTGGGCCCCAATGAATAAGTACAACATGTGTCAAAAGTTGACCAATGCCATCATGTATCTGTACACCAAGTCTATTATGCAGTAATTGCTCAAGGTTATGTGGAGGACTGGTTCCAGACAACAGTCGTAGTACGTCAAGGCTGTCTCCTGTCACCCGTGCTTTTCAACATCTACTTATAGCGCATCATGACCGAAGCCCTGGGAAACCACTGTGGGACAGTCATCATTGGAGGGCGTAACATCACCAACCTCCGCTTTGCAGACGACATTGATGGGCTTGCAGGCAGTAAACACGAGCTTGCCAAAATAGTCATGAACCTTGATGATACATCGTCCAGATTTGATATGGAGGTACGCGCGTAGACGACAAATCTGATGACAAATAGTGTCAAACAAATCTCAGCCAAAATTAAAGTCTGAGGACAGGATTTGCAAACAGTTAACCAGTTTAAATAGTTTGGTTCTATAATCACCGAAGAGGGATCAAGAGCAGACATTTTGTCACGAGCAGCAACAACATCGGCAGCGATGTAAAATCTAATACCCATCACGAGAGACAAGAATATCTGTCTGAAAACTAAAATCAGATTACTGAGAGAACTAGTCATCTAAATATTTTTGTGTACATGTGAGTTCTTTACCCTGACAGCAGAATTACAACGAAGAATCCGGACACTTGAAAATAGATGCCACAAAACAGCCTTGGCATCTCTTACATGGTCCACATCACAAATGAAAAAATGCGTAACACCATCAGACGCAAAGTAGGCCAATATGTAGACCTCCTCACCACTGTCGGAAAAAGGAAAGCTGACATGGTATGGCCATGTCACTCGAACCAACAGTCTATCCACAACAACTCTGCGTGGCACCGTCCAGGGTGGCACAAGCAGAGGTAGACATACAACAGAGTGGACTTACAACATCACAAATGGACCAGCAAACGTTTTGCAGAGACACAGGCATTGCCACATGATCGAGACTAGTGGAGGGAACTAGTCAAATGTTCAGCAGCATAGTGTCTCGACTACCGCACTAGGTCAGGAGACTGATGATGATGATGACTTGTGTCTAGAAGACATGGATAGAGCCAAGGTCATAAAAGGGCATTATCATTTATGCACTTGTTCAAAAAGGCTTCATTTTGAAATCCTTCCCAAAGTATTTTCCTGGGCAATACATTTTCCTCTAAATGAGAACAGACAACGTACACCCTTTTCTGATACCGTAATGCTAATGTTTTGTAAATTAAGACCAGCAAAATATTTTCGAAATCCTGTGCATCATCTGCTCAGCAGAAAACTTTAAAAACCATAAAAATGGTTTGCTGCGCGGCTCCTTTCTAAGAAAAATTCCCTTGTTAGTGTCGACTACCAAATTCTGCCTGGTACTAATGTGCGTCGACAGTCAAAATTAAATGATTTAAGGTTTATACCTACTTTTGATTGCAACTTCCCTAATCTTAAGCTTCGTCCGAAAACTTATCTCAGACCTTTTAGATAATCAGCTGTCTTCTTTTTTCTATATGGTATATTGGATTTCGCGATTTCCGTGTTTAACCTTTCGATGCGTTGTTGTTTACTGTATGAGCGCGTACTAATTACCATTTCATAATATTTTTCACAAAAAAAATGTTCCTATTGAAACATTTTTGTAAGAGTACAAATAACATATAACTTCTTTGACTCCTGCTTCGATATGCAGTGTATATTCTAAATCAATTACAATGCACAGTGTGACAAGATCGTAACCAAGGACGTTTGGTCTGGTTTTAGGTTTTACGCTACAAGTTTGCTGCTGCTTTTCTTTCGGGGGGATGCTGAGACATCTGGAGATAAGTACCCTTCCCAATCCTGATCCTATTGTCGGATGGCAACTCAGCCCATTTCGGTCGAGAGTATAAAACCCTTAATCACTGCGCCACTATCCCGTCCACAAGTGAAATAAAATATAGCAGTCACATAGCCAGTATAAAAGTCACATAATCATGATTAAATATTCTAAAGATTTGTGTTTTTCAAAAGCTTGCCCGAAGTCACTGAATGTCCCTAAATAAAAGGTGTAACGTTTGCCTACTTCATTTTGATATGAGAATTGTGAGTAAATAATAGTTACCACATAAAGGGAAGTAAATCTTGGAGTCCAATTATTCCATTTGCCCATGTCAGGTTTCTGAACATTTTCATACAATACCTTTGGATCAAAACACCTGGCACGTGTAATTGTAATTGTAATTTCCCAGAATGCCATTGTATCATAATACTGCGGATGTGCAATTCACATAATTTCACACAATACCTTGGTAAAATTTCACCTTGTATGTGCTAGTTTTATAATTTCACACGATATCCTTGTATCTTATCACCTTGTAAGTGTTTTCACATAATGTAACACAGTATCAATACATTTCGACACTTTAATGTGTAATTTGATTAATTTCACACGATCATTACACCTTAATGTTTAATTTTCATAATTTTACAGTGGAGCCTCGTTAATCCGGACTCCGTTTATCCGGAAACCTCGCTATCCAGACATAATTCAACGGGAACGGAATTCCTAAACGTTAATTTGCTCCGTTCATTAAGTAATCCGCCTTCCGGATCCTGAAATCAAAATTGGGGACCAAAGTGTAAAATTATATTAAAACGTGTCTCAATAATCCGGAAAAAATCTGTCCAAAAAAAAAAGAAAATTAGAAAAATTGTTTTTGACATAACATATGGTAAATAAATTTAAAGTGTCATTAAGCTTTTTTATTGTTACCAATTGTATGTAACAATCACAGTTTATTGATGCCTGTACAAATACAGTTGACATATTTGAGCTGTGTACAGTCAATCATTAGCAGCTGTAACAGCCGTAAAATACGACTTATAAAAATTGTATTAGTTTACCATATGCATTCAACAGTTTGTTTTCGTTCTACTTATAACATATATTATGGCGACACCATCCATAAAGCGTATACGAGTAGAGATAACGTAATGACAGCGTGGGGTTCAGTGACACCAACAACAATCTCAAACTGCTTTAGACATGTACAGATCATACCGACACTAAACACTACTGTCGAAGAAATTGATGAGGGAGATGACATGCCATTAAGTGAGCTCACATATCTAATAAAAAGCCTTCTCAACCAGACTGAGATGTCTGCCGAGGAAAACGTACGGATAGACGAAAAGTAAGAGACAGGGCAACAACTCAACGATGACGACATTTTGACCCAGATATCTAAAGATGAGGTTCAAGACAATGATAATAAAGAAGACGATAATGATACTACCGACCCAGAGGAAAAAGACATTACCATCAACCAAGCCAAGGACAGTATAGCAACATTAATTTCATATTTTGAGCAGACGTCAGCAATATTCGCAAGTGATGACATAAAACACAATAGTGAATATCTTGAGAATCTATGGCCACTAGCAATAATCATTGCAGATAGATCCGCCAAAGAAACCAGGCAAACAAATGTTACATTTTTTTTGTTCAGAAAATTGACATTATAAATGTATGTACAGTACATACATGTACATGTACATAGTGTGATGTGTTTTGATGTGCCGATTGTCGAAACTTATATTTACTGTATATGTACGTACAAGCGTCTGTTATAATAATGTGAAATAAACACAAATTATTTATAGATGTATTCAATAATTGTTTTCGATCATTATTAAATATACAGTACATTAGATTTAAAGCAAGCATATATATATATATATATATATATATATATATATATATATATATATATATATATAGTGTGTGTGTGTGTGTGTGATGATATCGTAGAAAGTAAATATGCATGATTCAATTATCCGGAAAACTCGTTAATCCGGACATTTTCACTAGGAACGAATGTGTCCGGATTAACGAGGCTCCACTGTAATTATATGCCTCCTATTTTGTGACTGATATTTAGAAAAAAATATTTACAGTATCCAACAAATACAATTAAAATTACTGAAGTGTAAACATGATCAACCATCGTCGCTTTTATTGGCTAATTCCGAAAAGATAGAATGTATTAGACACATTCGGTTAAAAGGTAAGCGAAATATACTTATGTCAATAATTACAGGAGATAACCTCATTCGAGTAGTTTTAGCATAGTTATTCATACAGCGGAATGACACAAAGAAAATATACACCCAAAGTTTAAAAGTACTATTGAAGAAAGACTAGAAAAACAGGTCAAGGAATGACGACATAATATGAGTACAATTTATTATCAAACGAATTTGATCTCACTAGAAAACAATAGATATTTTGTTTTACACGCTATAGAAATAACAATATTTCAAAGCACACACACAAAAGACTGTATACGTTTCTTTATTAAAATTTAATACCAGAAGTTTAATTGGAAAAAATGAAAATAATGGATTCACCTAGCCACTCAAGAGTTGAAACAGCAATAATCATTACATACATAGCCGAAGGAAGACACACATAAAATTATGGTGGTAACATGTATTGGATAGGTGAGCAAATACATGCGTACTCTGCAAAACACAAAGAACCAAGTATCTTGGTAAAGTATTTTGTGACGAGAAGGTTAAGAAACATTGTGCTGAATCGTAAGTACGTTTATGACGTCTCTACACTGTTCGACATTGGTACTCTGGTACATGACCAAAATGGATTCAAAAGGCACTCAGAAACAACGTTGGGTTAGTTCAGACTAAATAGGATCAATACATAAGAAAAAGTTCGGTAAAAACAGAAATTCCTTGTGTTCCCCACTTAGAAGATATATAACCCATACACGAATCATTATCTAGAGTTTACATACCGCTCTAATATAGATGTTATAATCTGTATTTACAAAACAGGAATATTCGTTTAAACAGTGTTACGAATCTAAATTTAGTAACACAAAGAAAAGAAATTAACAATTTTAGTAAAATTCATTATTTATTTCTCTAAGTTACAGAGTTCAAATTTAAGAGACATTTACGGTATTGTGATACAAATTCCTAATAATCCTAAATTCCACATTACAAGTCTAAAAGTATAGAATGCCCCGAATAAACTCCAATAGTTTTCGCCGCCTCATGTAGCACAACGATGACATTTCAATAATTTAAAATTATATTTTTTTTCAAAGTCGATGAGCACTCATTAATTTCAAATAATAAATCTGATAACAACTGATTTCCAGAAAATGTAATAAAATAAGAATGAAGCAATTTTTTATCAAGCCCCAATTACACACATTTGCACTTGACCGAGACATGAGTCATTCTGATGAAATCTTCGAATTTAATTGCAGGCATGTCTCCTTCTGGACTATTCTAAGCTCAAAAAGCAATATCAACTTGTAATTTTGCATCTTACAATAATATATCGAAGTTAGCGTATGGTTTGTAAAAAATGAGGTAAAATCTTCATTCACATACATGCATACATACATACATACATACATACATACATACATACATACATACATACATACATACATACATACATAAAAGCTTGCACGATTGCATCCATCCATCCATCCATCCATCCATCCATCCATACATACATACATACATACATACATACATACATGCATGCATGCATACATACATACTTGCGTGCGTGCACACACACACACACACACACACACACATACACACATACATGCATGCATACATACATACATACATACATACATACATACATACATACATACATACATACATACATACATACATACATACATACATACATACATACATATTGCTAAATAATCAATTTGAAAGACAAAATTAACTTCTAATACAAAACTGTGTAGCATATATTTGACATATCAGAATGAAATATTGAAAAAGAGAAACTCGAATGCATTAAACGAAATAAAAATGCATGGGGTACTTCTAAGTACAATACACGCGTTGTCCAGTTAAATACAAAATATGATATGAGAATAAATGGCACAATTATATAAGAATTTATACACTATTAAAAGTGAATGGATACACAGTTAACTATTTATCGCAAGAAAATTATATCCGAATAGCCATTTTTCCTAATGCATGATTTTAACACATGGGTTTTTCTCATAAAAACGAACAATGAGAGCCACATTTTACAAAGTGTGTTGTAATGTCGAAACGATCAAGCAGATTTGGGGAAAATATATACTTAATGCGCTGTGTGTCTATGAAAAAAGTAATTTGCTCCATTGCATCGATATAGCCAATAATGTGTGTTCTAACTGCCAGTACAATTCAATCATCTTATTACATACAGACGACGTTATACATATAATGAGTTTTTTGCTCCTTCTGTCACTAGGTTTTCAAATAGTTTCGAGGATTTATTGTTAATGGATATCTACAGGTTAAAGATTTTTTACTCAAAAATTTGAAAACAATTTAGTCAACTTTTAATTATTTAATTTATTTATATTTTAATTATCACCGAAGTATCAAGAATGACAGGAATTAAACTCAAGATATTATATCACAACATTAGGCATTATAATGTTTTTATAATCCGTCAAATATATAAAACATGTAACATTGTCGAAATCCCCAGAACGTTGAAGCATTAATACTGTTTTAGCTCATTGTTGCTATAAATGATGATTACCATATACATCAATCGCATAAATACATAAATCCCATTTATCGTGGCAGTGAACGCTCGTGTGACTTGTCTAAGCTTATAAACATAACCCCATAGTTTGTAATCACAGGAAAGCTACAATATGGGCTGCTGTTAGTGGTACACGGAGCAAGAACACATTTCATTCAGATCATTTGTTAACCATTTTGTGGAGCTTTGTTTGTGGTCGTGTGCTGAATTTGTTCCAATCAGATTTTAACCGAAGTTTACCTTCGTTCAAAGGAACAGTCAAGATGTCGGATAACAGACCGAGATATTTAGCCAGAGTATATGAGCGAATCATGAGATTCCCATATTAATGTTAGCTACTTTTATTGTTTTGTCTAATTGGATGGTTTTATCTATTTCAGTGACTTAAATTAGATAAATGGTTTGCAAGTTTGTTTATGTTTTAATGCACTATATGGACTATCTTCTCTGTGTTCTTTAATGCTCTAGGTGAAAACCTGAGAAATGGAACGACTGTAGTGAACAATATTGAGGAATAATTTGATTTAAGCAGATAACAAAAAACATAACTCATATTGTTGCCAATGGAGTTGATCCTACTATGCTATCTTTGTTTGCCAATCGAGCGTTTGCACCAGCAAATGCGCATATGGAGTCGCAAACTTTGCCCCAACTGGGAACAAGTTCAAATTCATCACCATTACGTGTCTATCTGACCCTTGTATACCTCTGGAAATGCTTGTACATGATTTTTGACATGCATTTTTGATCCTCGTCATCTAGAAACATTACAATTATGGGCTTCTTCTCCAGTTCTGCGCATAGGGCCTCAAAATCACAATAATGACTTCTACAGAATGCTTCAGACACAAGCAGTAGAACAACACAACAACTTAGATGTAATCCCTGCAAGCATCAAGCCTTGCACTTAAAGTGTCTTTTAGCTCGTCTGGGATATATCTGTACACGAAATCTCGATCATTGTTAAAGAAGGAAAGAAAGACTAGATGCTTGTTTGGCGGATCTTCCTTCCGGTACTTTTCAATAAGAAATTATACATGTCGCAATTTTAAACACCGCCGGTAGCTGCAAATTAGGATAATTCCAATGATTACAAGAATTCCTACACTGATTAAAGAAATTAGGGTAGCCATCAAAATTATTTTGGTTCTTACGCTGATTTGCTCTATGTCCGTCAGAGAGTTGTCATTTATCTGTATTACGTTTTTCTGCATCTCACAAATATAACTTTCTCTTTACACGAGTGTATCTTGGGTGGTAAGAATCCTTTGGATGAAACGTTTCGTGTCGCATTCGCACTTGAAAGTATTTCCAGTTAAATTGATTGAAAATTGTTTAATATATGAATGATTTGATTCCATTTCAAAATTCATACTATCAAAGGTACGTAAGAAATTGAAGTCGAGGAAAGCGATTTTCTTATTGCTAATATCAAAATACTCCAATTTATTCAAATGTTCGATATCGAAAAGCTAGCTGGTTAACAAGTTATTACTGATAATTATTGTTTTTAGTTTCCTATTATTTAGGAGAAAGTCTCGGGGCAGTCTGTTCAAATTTTAAATTACAAATCGATATATTCGAGATCTAAATCGTGAGCAAACAAATGTACAAATTCAGAAGATTTTTCCATCGCGCCTAAATTTTTTGTGTCAGCGAAATCCAGCCCAGAATGGTGAAATGAGACGTAAGGTTTAAACTCAAATATTCCAAACCATTATTAGATAAGTCTACCTCACGGTACATCGGTATATTTGGATCGAACGTAATGTCTAACAATCTAAACTTGTACTTCAGTTCGAAACGACCTTTTATGTCTCGGTTGCAATTTATACTTTTGTAAGTAACATTTTCTTGGGTTATTACTGTCTCTAAAGAAAACTTGACTCAGTTACATCATTCCCCCAAATTCTAGATAAAGGGTATAACAAAAACGTAAATACTACCTATATAAATATACTTAATTACCTAAAATCAATAGAAATAAAACACAAAATATAAATATCAAAACCATCAAATAGATAAATAAACATAAACATAGCCATAGAGTTAATATTTATCAATCAAGGGGCCAGAGCAGATAATAACACAGCTAGCTCAAAAGCAGACCCATGTAACAATGCCTTAAAAAAACAGACAAAAAATAACTATTATAACTACCAAATAAATAAATAATTAACGAGGTCATAGCGGTTAAAGGGGCCAGAGCCGATAATAATACTGCTAGCTTAAAAAAGCAGAACCACTTAACATTAACCTAAAATAAATATATAAAATAAAAGAGAAAAGTGGAAAGGAAGGTAAATGGGGGGATAATATAAACATTGTAATGCGAGGAAAAAAGGAAGAAAGGGGAGTAAGGGAAGAAGGAGAAAGGGAAACAAAAAAAGAAAACATTACACTAAGTAGTGGCACAATGTAGGTACAGTAATACCAGTCAACCGACAAGTGGCAAAATAAATACAAGTGTGATGAGAACACCGGGATCAAATAGTGATAGCTCAAGGAAACATAACACCAACCAACCGACAAGATAAAGTAAAAAGAAAGGGAAAAGAAGGAGCGAAGAAGGAAAAAGAAAGAAAGAGGGAAGAAGGCAGTAGGAAGAAAGTAGGAAAGAGAAAAGGAAAAAGAAGAGAAAAAGAAGAAGGAAGAAATGAAATAACACCAAACACACCCCACTCCAACTCTAATTTTTTTTATTTGTTTTTTTTATTTGTTTTTATTTTTTTCTTTCTTAATTTATTTTTTTCCTCTCCCAGGGTTCTCATTTGGTACGAGAACCCTTTTCGAACAATCTCTTTCTCGAAATCTAACTTGATCAATTTTGACCACCGCTCAAAATTAACAAGCTAAAATACCTAACAGTGACTACACTCATTTATGTCGCTAAGACATTTTAGCAATTAAATTTGTTAAGGACCTACACCATGTACCCTATGTACTAAAATTATTTATTGATAGGAAAGATGAAAAGTTTTATGACTATATGGATTTGATGTAGTTGCACAGGTGGCTTACACATTATTGGTATTTTTTCTGTCCATAGTACAACTGGACTAGATTAGAAATAAGTGCGACCCGGGCGTTTCAAGCGTAAACAATGGCAACATCCAGTAGCGTGGAGAAACAGAACTAAGCTAACCTGATTGTCGACGAAAACATGGCTGATCCATTGGACTTTATCTACTTTTACGTAACAGGGGTTCTGATTAGATGTTGGAAATCTTGATTTCAAGTTCGGCCTATTCTCACGCTGATGTAAAGTACAACTAAACCATTTGGCAATTCACTAATTACACATATACTTAATACTTCATTTTAGAAGTAATAAGATATCAATCCGATTGGATTCTGTCTTTAACTAGAGTGAAACAATTTGACAAACTAGCTTTCCTAAACCGGGTGCCTTCCTGCTTTGCCGTGACCCGACATGTTACTCTAAGGCGAGACTGCCATTTAACGCAATGGCCGGGGAGACTGCGACAACACAGCCTAGTGTAGTCAAAGTTACCTTTGGTCCCGACCAATTAAATAGCTCGACCCTTGGGCATTAACTGGTCGCGAAAGCACATAGTTGCGCATTTACCTTAATTCATATAAAAAGTCTGGCTACCTATCGTCGGTGCATCAACCCAAAACGATGAGCAGACTACACAAATAGGTTGAACTCCAAATGCACCTGGAGAATGCTAGTCGCCTTGTTGTTGAACTGACCATGGAGCCAGGATTGAAGAAGAGGAGGAGAGACAAAAGAAAGAAGAGAAAATGAAAAGAACAATTTTGTCTCACCTTATTACGAGACAGACCAATAAAGTCACACCCATGGTGAGGACACCTCCACAGGCACCCAACCACGACAGCCACAACAACCGCTACCAGTACAAGTTCGTGTGGTTGATAACAGGAAATCACAATAACCACGCATATGGCAAAAAAAGTAAATACTGGGAGAGTGATGCTACTCATCTACCCTCTGTGCTCCCAACAAAAAAACTAAATTGGGAGAATGATTGGAGTAGGAGATGTGTGTGGGGGGCTACACCTGAAAGATAGCAGCATTAGCCAGGTGTATTTTTATAGTTTAAACAAACACAACCCTTCTCAGGGCTACCCAATACTTGAGAAAAGAGACTATTCAAGTTGTCAATTTTATAAATGAGGAGTAATGAATATAAACACTGACTCTTTTGATAATGTGTGTGTGTGTGTGTGTGTGTGTGTGTGTGTGTGTGAATAGTAGATTTGTGCTTATTATGGCTGCTTCCCGTTTGTGGATAGTAGATTGTATGATTTGTTTTGGCTGCTTGCCCGTATGTGGATAGTATATTTATGGTTTGTTTTGGTTGCTTCCACGCGTGTTGATAGTGGATTGTATGGTTTGTTGTGGCTTCTTTCCCATGCCTGGATATTAGATAGATTCGTTTGTGTTGGCTGCTTCTCCTTATGTGGATAGCAGATTTCTGTTTTGTGAACAGTATATAAGTGAGTGAAAGGACTGTTTTCCTTCACGTTAGTGCTTGACACAAATAAACCCAAGTGTCTGTCATTATCACCATTCCACAGAATAACCAAAGTAGATGGTGGCAGCGTCAACATTGTTCAACAATTTAAGACACGGCTATTTCTGGATATTAGATGGGGAATATGTAGTGGAAAGGCTACATGTTGAATGGAGGGTTCTACATAGCCTGACTTTAGGAATAGACTGCAAATAGCCATAGAGCTCTTATAAGGACTGCTAGGGGAAGAAACCGAAAGGTTACGATGATGCATTAACCATCCCAATGTCAGAGTGGGAACATTGAAGGATGTCGAATATATTGTCCACAAAATGAAGTGTTTTTTTAAAATAATATCTTTCATTTGACAGAGTGACCTCATGCCTAAAAGTGTCTGGACCAGCTCAAGAAAGCCAAAGAACTAATAAGTAATGAGCTAACAGAATACGCGAAGAAGATAAAAACATAACTGGAGTGAGGACAGAAAGGAAAATGAAAACAAAAATAGAAAGAGGAATTTGAGAGATGCAATACAAATTGGATGAAGATATAATAGAAGTTTAGGGAGATGGGTTATTGAGATTGGATTCCAGACAAGGTTAAAACAAAGAAGAAAGGAATAATGGAGAAAGTCAGGCAATAGCTAAAGAAGTGCAAGAAATAGAAGAAGAACGCAAATGCCATTTTCAGGGCCACTCATAGGTTTCGAAAATATATTTGTTTTCTTTGCCTAAACTCCCCTTGTCACTAGACAGTCCCAAATATTCCCAATGTTAAATTCCCCTTGTCGCTTGACAGTCCCAAAAAATATTCCATATGTTAAATTCCCATTGTCATTAGATGGTCCCACATAACTACTAATGCCTTGCATAAGAAATAGTGTCTGCTTTATTGATACATAATGCGTCGCAGCTCTTCAAGGTGAACAATTTAATTTGAATGAAAGGTTTAACATATTACATATTGCTTTTGTATCTACAAGTTTCCTATGGAATTCATAATATTAGCAATGTGCATATTAGCGTTGATTACTTCCTTATTTCTTACTCATCAAACTTTAAAGAATACAGGGAATGGAGAGATATCTGCTGATCTAAAGTATGTATTACAAAATGGGATACAGATTCAGACATTTAACTACGGTACGTAATGAGGTTGTAGTATAGTATTATGCCTTGACTTTCCTTTTCGCTCGCGTGACTTGGTGGTCTTAGTTACGACTACAATAAAATGATTGTTAATCACGCTGAACAACCCTCTTGTATGTGGAGTTGTACTGTATTTCAGTATACTAGCGCCAACACACACAAACACATACACACACACACACACACACACACACACACACACACACACAAACATACACACACACACTCCGATTTAACTGTTTCAGCAAATTCAACCTAAATACGTTTGTTCATTCGAAAAAAGTATTGCCTCGTATAGGCTGATATGGAGAAACGCAATTCTTTTCACATGCAGCACATGTCATGCAAGCACACAATTGCTTCAGCACAGGTTGATCTATTAATATAAGGCACGTGTTTGCGAGCTCTGTTGTGAGTATACCTATAGCATCGGCACAATAACAAAACATGCACAACAATACAATGGCCATTTCCACAGTTCACGATGCACATCATCATTTCTTGCCTTCATGTTTAAATGTATAATATTTCAAAACAAATGTAATTAAAATAAGTTTGTTTCAACTGGATTATATACACGAATCTGTTCGTCATTCATCTGTCACAACATTACATTGAGGCAACGCTGAGAATGAATCAACTCTACAGGGCAGAACGGGGTATGAAAAAGATCGTAAACACAGTTAACGTATTTTAGTGATAGCATGCAAAAATCCGTACAAGTGTTCTTTCTGTAGTCGGCATTTAACTCTACTTTCAAGAAGAAATGACAAGGACACGAACCATATGTAACCTATATTTTAAACGATAAGCATCTCAATTGAACAGCTAGTTGATGTGCAAGAAAGATTAACTTCATACACTATTCCAGAGAAGGTAAAGACAAAGAAGAAAGGGATAACGGAGAAAGTCATGCAATGATTAAAGACTTGCAAGAGACAGAAGAAGAACCCAAATGCCCTTTTTCAGGGCCACTCATAGAATCCCAGTGTAAAAGGTTGTGGAAACATCTAGTGAGAAGGGCATTTTAACATGACGAATATTATTTGGGAATGTCTGGCAAAAACGGGAATTTAGGCAAAGAAATCAAATATCTTTTCGAAACCAGTGAGTGGCACCACCTATGAGAGAAATAAATAGTATTTTGTCTTCTTTACACACATGGTTGAATATCCACTGCACTATTGTCTTCAAAGCAATCGTTTGATAAAGTTTGGTTGCATGTAAATAATAAAATTAATTCCTTCATGAATACATGTGTGATTTTATTTATTTCTTCCCAACTGCACCTATTATGACAATTCAATCATCAAAATTTACATTGATACAGGCTTATGAAAAATATTAGGTTGCATTGTTCATATTAAATAAGCATCATACCTTTATTACAGGGCACCTTACAAATACATACATATAAACAATAAAAGGTCCAATGCTTCTTCACATCTGGGAGTATAGGTTGCTTTCTCTCCAGGTCAAAGTTCACAATTTAATAAAATAATTATAATGGCCAATTAAACAGTCAAGAGAGACTTATATTTGTCTAGGCATTGTATATAAAATGGCATAAACATACTCATGCTATGATCATTTGTGCTGCCTCCGAAGCTAAAGTGCAGCACATATTTATTGTTGTTTAAATTCAGGAAGAAGACAAAGTTTTGATAAATATTGAATAGAAACTTTCATTCCTTGCCCATGTAGCCTACTTCATTGTGTATCTCTCCCATTTAACTAATTACTGCTGAATGCCTCTTATCTTTCTCTGTTCATGGATTGCTTTCACACCGTAGACTTCTGAAAAGTAAAATAGATTTACATAATTCGCCATATACACCTATTTTTCATGAGTTGTAACTTTATTTTTCAGAATGTTTATTTGGCTCTTCTAGACATCTAGCTGCTAATATTGTATTATGTCTTCGTCCATGTACCCGTCCCCCATTGAGAAGGACAACACTGGTATTCTGATGTCCATCAGTCCTTCACATACATAATTCAAAAGCTGAAATTCTAAACCAGAACAAATTTAAAATGGATACGTCCTTTGTGGTTTCCAAAACTTGATTAAGATCTGGTGACTGTTGCCTTAATTTTCAATTATTAATTTTTATTTGCACTCTTAAAATAATGTAAAATGTCATTAAAATAGTTTCTAGCAGCAGACAAAAGACATATGCTTCTTTGCACTAATATATACAGGACATGGTTACTTCATTTGTTCTAAAATTAGAATAGATAGGTATTTCACATAATTTCACACAATAACTTTGTATCATGTCACCTTGTGTGCGTTTTTTTTATAATTTCACACGATGTCCTTGTATCTTATCACTTTGTATGTGGTTCCGCATAATGTAACACAATATCAATACATTTTGACACTTTGATGTGTATTTTACTTCATTTTACACGATCATTACTCCTTTATGTTTCATTTTCACAAATTCGCTCATTACATTTTCCATTAGAGATATCCTATTTTGTGACTTACATTTAGAAATATATTTAAATTATCCAACAATTACAATTAAAATTACTAAAGTGAAACCATGACCAAAGATCCTAACTTTTATTGGCTAATTCCGATAAGAAAGAATATATTATACACATTCGATTAAAACGTAAGGGAAATATGCGTAACGCCAATTAAAGACTTTCAGTTAATAATGATTTTAGTTTTTCAAATAATAATATTTGACAAATAGTATCCGGACTTGCTCACTTGACAAAAGGTGTGGCTAATCATTTTTTTAATTTCAGATGTAAATATTTGTAAGGAAATAACCTAATTCAAGTCGTTTTGGCATAGTTTATTCATACAGAGGAATGACGCAAAGAAAACATACAAACAAAGTTTAAAAGTACCCTTGAATAAAGTTTAAACAAACAGGACAAGGAACGACGACAGAAATAGCGTACAATTTATTATCAAACGAATTTAATGTCACTAGAAAAAAATAGATATTTTGTTTTACACGCTATAGAAATACAAATATTTAATAAGATTGTGTACGTTCTCTTATTAACATTAAATACCAGAGGATTAATTGGAACAAACGAAAATAATTGGATTCACCTAGCCACAGAAGTGTTAAAACGCCAATAATCATTACATACATAGGCAAAATAAGAAATACATCAAATTATGGTGGAAACGTGCATTGGATAGGTGAGCAAATACATGCATACTCTGAAAAACACGAAAAAACAAGTATCTCGGATTAGCATTTTGTGATAAGAAGGTTAAAAATAATTATGACATCAATGCTGAATCATAAATACGTTTTGGACTCGTCTTCACTGTTCGACACTAATAATCTGCTACCTGCCTAAAATGGATTCAAAAGGCACTCAGAAGCAACGGTGTGTTAGTTCACACTAAATAGGATCAATACATAAAAAAGATATGAGTTCGGTAAAAACAGAAATTCCTTGTGTTCCCCACTTAGAAGATATATAACCCATTCACGAGTCATTATCTAGGGTTTATATACCTCTCTCATGTAGATTTTATTCTCTTTATTTACAAAACAGGAATATTCGTTTAAACAATTGAAATATATTAGCAACAATGTAAGTGTTACGAATCTAAATTAAGTAACAGAAAGAAAACAAACCAACAATTTCAGTAACATTCATAATTTATTTCTCAAAGTTACAGAGTTAAAATTTTAAAGACATTTTATGGCATTGCTATTTACATTCATAAAAAGTCTAAATGCCACATTACAAGTCCAAATATATAGAATGTTTCGAATAAACTCTGATAGTTTTCACTGCCCTGATGTAGCACAACGATGCAATCCATAATGTTTTTCAATGACTTTTCAATATTTCCAAAATATATTTTATTTCAATGTCGATGAACACTCATTAATTAAAAATACTAAATCTGATAACAACTGGATTCCAGAAAATGACATAAAATAAGAATCAGGCAATTATTTATCAAGCCCAAATTACATACATTTGCACTTGACCGAGACATTAGTCATTCTGATGAAATCTTCCAATTTAATTGCAAGTATGTCTCCTTCTAGACTATTCTAAGACCAAAAAGCAATGTCAACTTATTATTTTGCATCTTACAATAATGTATCGAAAATAGCGTATGGTTTGTAAAAATGACATTGACGAAAAATCTGCATTTACAGACAAAAGACATACATACATACATACATACATACATACATACATACATACATACATACATACATACATACATACATACATACATACATACATACATACATACGAACATAGTCTAAAGCGCTCTCTGTTAGGGATCCCTGCCATCTCACCTCTGTCTGCGTGAGTTCGAATAACCGATACGGTCAATGTGGATACGTGAGAAACCTTGACAGTAGCTTCTCGAGGGTCGGTGGATCTTTCTGTGGGTTTTCCAGGGTTCGTCCTCCACCATTTTTTCTGGCCGCCATGTATAGCCAATCGTTTGCTGAAAAATGGCGTTATACCCTACAACACACGCACGCACGCACGCACGCACGCACACACACACACACACACACACACACACACACATACATACATACATACATACATACATACATACATACATACATACATACATACATACATACATACATACATACAATACAATACATATTGATAAAGAATCAATTTAAAACACAAAATTAACTTCTAATACAAAACTGTGTAGCAATTATTTTTTATATCACAATGAAATATTAAAAAGAGAATCTTGAATGCATTAAACGAAATAAAATGCATGGGGTACTTCTAAGTACGATACTAGCGTTGTGCAGGGAAATACTAAAAGATATGAGAATAAATTATATAAGAATTAATACACAATTCAAAGGGAATGGTTACAAAGTTACTATTTCTCTCAAGAAAATTATATCAGAATAGCCATCTTTCGTAATACATGATTTTAACACATGGGTTTTTCTTCAAAAATGAATTCTACTGTTGTGTATTTATTTTAGCAGCAGTATCCAATCTCAAAAAGGCACAAAACAGATTCACACTTGATATAATTAATTCACGTTGTGGACCATTAAAATCAACTATGCTTATATTCAATAAACAAAATACATATTTGTTTAATGATATATATGTGTGTGTATATATATATATATATATATATATATATATATATATATATATATATATATATATATATATATATATATATATATATATATATATATATATAAAGAATGAGAACCACATTTTACAAGTGTGTTGTAATGTCGAAGCGATCAAGCAGATTTGGGGAAAATATATACTTAATGCGCTGTGTGTCTATGAAAAAAGTAATTTGCTCCATTGCATCGATATAGCCAATAATGTGTGTTATAAGTGCCAGTACAATTCAACCAACTTATTACATACAGACGACTTATACATATAATGAGCTTTTAGCTCCTTCTGTCACAAATAAAGTTTTCAAATAGTTTCGAGGACCTATTGTTGATGGATTATTACAGGTTAAAGATTTTTTACTGAAACATTTGAAAACAATTTAGTAAACGTTTAATTATTTTTTCCTCAACGATGTATCAAGGAAGACAAGAGTAAAACTCTAGATAATATATCACAACATTAGGCATTATAATGTTTTTATAATCTGTCAAATATATAAATATTTAACATTGTCAAAATCCCCAGAACGTTGAAGCATTAATATGGTTTTAGCTCACTGATGTTATAAATGATAACTACCATATAAATTAATCAAATATAAAATAAAAAAAAATTCTATTTATCGCAGCAGTGAACGCTCGAGTGAGTTGTCAAAGCGTGTAAACATATCGCCATAGTGTGTAATCACGGGAAAGCTACAATGTAGGCTGATTTTAGTGATACACGGAGTAAAAACACATTTCACACAGATCATTTGTTATCCATTTTGTGGAACTTGGTTTGTGGTTGTGTGCTGAATTTGTTTCAGTAAGATTTTAATCGAAGTTTATCTTCGTTCAGACGAACAGTCGAGATGTAGGACACTAGACCGACATATTTAGCCAGAGTATATGAGCGATATATAGACGGCTTTGTTGTTTTTGTTTTCGGAGCACTAACCAGGCCCTTTTATAGACCAGATGAATGGTCGTATGATGGCATTTTGTCAGACCAATGCTTAAGTAGGGTTGAACTGATGTGCATGTGTGTTCTGTGACCATCAAGCAATTTCCCCTCCAACTGGTGTCTGGATGGATTATCGACTTTGTGATGAAATGAATGTCATACTTAGAGTTTAGCTCCAAGGGAACTAAATACCTAGAATAAGTCTAGTCTCTCTCACCGAAAGGATATTACGTAGAAACGTGGTTTTTCTCATCTCACAAAATGGCTGAAAGTCATCTCCAAAGTTTTGTATGTAGCAAACTGGCAAGTTTCCAAATAAGGCGTTTTATCCTGACAAAAGAAAGCGAGAGAATCCGATTACGTTTGATTCGCGCTTTCTAAGGAATCACCATAAACTATTCGATTGTACAGAAATTAGAACCTTCTATCATGAATCCCTTCTCATCACTTCGCAAGCTCTTTTGTATCAAAATTACAATAGTTAATCCCTTGCAATAGGTTCAAAACACGATGCACTTCGTGTCTCAAAATTATATTCAGAAGGCTATTTTTCACAGTTTTAGTAATGTATAAACTATTGTAATTATACACATATTAATGTTAGCTACTTTTATTGTTTTGTCTAATGAGATGGTTTTATACATTCCAGTGACCTAAATGGTTTTCAAGTTTGTATATGTTTTAATGCACTATATGGACTATTTCCCACTGTTGTGTACTGCTCTAGGTGAAAACATGAGAAATTGAACGAATATAGTCAAAACGCCTGACGAATAATTGTAATTAAGCAGATAATAACAATAATATTGTTGCCAATGGAATTGATCCTACTATGTTATCTTTGTTTGCGAATCGATCGCTTGCAAGAGGAAATGCGCATATATAGTCGTAAAGTTTGCCCAAATTGGGAACAAGTTCAAATTCATCACCATTACGTATCCATCTGACCCTTGTATACCTCTAGAAATGCTTATACATAATATTCGACATGCATTTTGGATCCACGTCTTCTAGAAACATTAAAATTATGGGCTTCTTCTCCAATTCTGCGCATAAGGCCTCAAAATTACAATAAGGACTCTTACAGAATGCTTCAGACACAACCAGTAGAATAACGCTACAACTTCCCGTACAGCGGATGATTTCATCTAATATATATCTACCTGGTTCGAAATGACTATCATCGATACATATGATGTCATCTTTGGAAGCATCAAACCTTTCACTTGAAGTGTATTTTAGTTCGTCAATGATATATCTGTACACGAAATCTCGATCATTGTTACTAAAGGAAAGAAATACTAGATGTTTGTTTTGGCGGATCTTCCTTCCGGTACTTTTCAAAAAGAAATTTTATATGTCGCAACTTTAAACACCGCCGGTAACTACAAATTAGGATAATTCCAATGATTACAAGAATTCCTGCACTGAATAAAGGAATTAGGGTAGGCATCAGAATTAGTTTGGGTCTTTCGCAGATTTGCTCTATGTCTCAGAGAGTTGTCATTTATCTGTATTACGTTTTTCTGCATCTCACAATTGTAACTTTCTCTGTGTACGAGCATAACTTGGGTGGTAAGAATCCATTGGATGAAACTTTTTGTGTCGCATTCGCACTTGAAAGTATTTCCAGTTAAATTGATTGCAAATTGTCTAATATATCAATGATTTGATTCCATTTCAAAATTCATACTATCAAAGGTACGTAAGAAATTGAAGTCGAAGAACAATATATTATTATTGCTAATGTCAAAATAATCCAATTTATTCAAATGTTCGATACGGAAAAGCTGGCTGGTTAACAAGTTATTACTGATAATTATTGTTTTTAGTTTCCTATTATTCAGGAAAAAGTCTCGGGGCAGCATCTTCAAATTATTAAATGACAAATCGATATATGTGAGCTCTAAATTGTGAGCAAACAAATCCCCATATTCAGTATAGTTTTCCATCGCGCCTAAATTGTTTTGTGACAGCGAAATCCAGTTCAGATTGGTGAAATGAGACGTAGGGTTTAAACTCAAATATTCCAAACCATTATTAGATAAGTCTACTTCACGGTACATCGGCATATTTGGATCGAAGTTAATATCTAACAATCGAATCCTGTTGTAATTCATTTCGAAACGAACTTTTACGTCTCTGTTGCAGATTATACTTTTGTAAATAACATTTCTTTGGGTTATTACTGTCTCTAAAACATTGTTGTTCATTCTCAGATCACTAGCCTGAATTAGTGGGAATAAACAATCATATTAACTGACAGAGTAGCTCATACTTTTTAAATTGTCTCCATACTGCATTCTTGAAAAGCTTGTGTCCAAAGGCTGAAGATGTGGGAAGATGAGTTGCTCAACTGACATGTCGGAAAATGAAACACACAGGTCAGATCAACGTCTACCATGCGTAGTTCCTCTAGAGAAGTTTCAAGAAGAGCAAGTGCTATTGCATCTACATTTAACATTTGAGAGCGAAATATCTAAGCGTTTTATACTGAAACGTTGTAACGGAAGGCAGAAGGTTTCATTCAACTCTCTTTGTGTCCAAGAACTAGCCAAGAACTGGAGGTTCAACTCGTTAAGGTTGTTGGTAAATTCGGTGACGTTCAAAGCATTTGCAACCTCATAAAATGATATATAATAGTTTCAAGATAGGTCAAGAGTTCGCAATTTTGTTAGCTGACTAAAAGCGTAAAAGCTTATGTAATATAACTAAGGAAAAGAGATCTGAAGATGCGTTAAATTTCTGACATTCCCAAAAGTATTCTCAAATACGGAGTTAACACTTCCGACACATAGGTAGAGTTTGGTCACATTCGACCATCGGGCATGATAGAAGTGAAATTGATTAAGATGTTCGTGTTCTAAACCTGTTACTTTTACAACTCTCGTAATGAGAGGAAGCGTGTTGTGAATTGTACGTCTACAGCTGAGGCGCACAGTTTCATCATCAACACCACACTCACATGCCATAGGGCAGTTATAATTTGCGTACACAATAGAAACCAACATGAAGAGTGATATGGCGATTATTTCTCCGTACGATTCAAACATTTATAATTCCGTGAAATGTCTGCTTCTGTTAATAATAATAATAATAATAATAATAATAATAATAATAATAATAATATTAATAAGGAATTTGTATAGCGCCTAATCTTTCGAAGCTCTAAGCGCTTTACACCATCAATAATGATATGACTACACTATAGAAAAACAAATGACAAAAAAAATGAAATTGGAAAACATAAAAACATGCTGAAAATATATAAGATACAAAGCATGATTATGTCGCTAAATTTGTCCCTGCAGTCGAAACAAGTGAGTCTTGAGATCACTCTTAAAGGGGACCACTGTGTCTTTGTTTCTAATTTCAATGGGCATTTCGTTCCACGTCGCTGGGACCTGGTGTGCAAACGAACATTGTCCATATGACTTTGTTTTCACCTTGGGAACTATGAGTATACGATGATCAGAAGAAGAGCATAAGGATCTAGCAGTTGTATATACATGGGTGAGGCTGGATAGGTGTGTTGGACTGGAGTCTGTCATTGAAATATAACACAGAGAACAAATTTTGTGTTTGATTCTGTATCGAATCGATAGCCAGTGTAGGGTACAGAGCAGTGGTGAGGTGTACTCTGATCGAGGTACTCTAAAGATAATCCGTGCAGCTGTGTTTTTAACTTTTTGAAGTTTCTGGAGTAAATATTGTGATGAACCCGACAGAATTGAGTTACAATAATCCAAGCTTGAAAGTACTAATGGACACACTAGTGTTTTTGTGGCATCAACTGAAAGATATTTACGAATGGAACCGATGATTCTCAATTCAAGATATGCAGCCCTGCAGATGTTCATGACATGACATGACATAAAAATAATAATAATAATAATAATAATAATATAAATAATAACAACAATAATAATAATCAGCATATAATAATATTAATAATAATAATAACAATTACTGACTTAATCATACATACATACATACATACACACACACACACACACACACACACACACACACACACACACACACACATACATACATACATACATACATACATACATACATACATACATACATACATACATACATACATACATACATACATACATACATACATACATAGCCGTATTGTACATCACTTGATGTTTACTTTATATTTTCACTCACTTGATGTTTACTTTATATTTTCACTCACTTGATGTTTACTTTTGTATTTTCACTCACTTGCTGTCTACGTTTGTATTTTCACTCACTTGATTTTTTCTTCATATTTTTACAAATATATTTAATTAATAATTTTACTACCCCCTGCGGGTTCGTGGTTGTAGAATTGGCCCGACGTGCCTCGCCAGTTGTCGTAAAAGGCGACTAAGTAGAGGCGACCTGTTTGCCGTTGCTTGCGACCCGTGTCCTGGGAGGAAAGGATCCTGGTAGTTGAGTGGAGGCTTCTCCGATGCAATACACTGCTTTGGCCTCTACTTCTCTTAGACGGGAGGTTGGGATGAGCCCGGTCTCGACAAATCGGCTGGTCAAGCTGAGCCCTTGGAGATCTTTATTTACTTGCTCCTCTTATCTATCATTCTTGTATCTCTCTTGATACCACCGCTGCCCATTCATTCTATCTTTTTAGCGTTCACTTTCCCAAGTATTAGAAGACCTCCTAGAAGGCGGTGGCTTAACGGGTCAATCGGAAGGTAATTTTACCGACCTGTGAAGGAAAATTCATGGGTTAATCCTAGATAATTTTATCTACTGAGTATAGCATCTGTGTATCCCTGGCACTTGAAACGTGTCCCCTTGTTGGGCTCCATGGTGGGCGGGGAGCATGGGTGCTGAACTTTTAAAAAACATGGCAATGTGAAAGGAAAACAACAACAAACGTATCAAACCACTATCTGACTCTGATGAAAAACCTTGCGGCGTGGAACCATTTCCACGCTTCATGGTTATTCAATCTAAGGATGATTCTAGACCAATTGCTGCACTATCTCCGTTTGTTATCGACAAAACAATTTCGGGCTCTATTGGCTCACCAAAAAGTGTGAAAAAACTAAAATCGGGTTGCCTTCTTGTAGAGTGTGAGCGAAATGGTCAAACAGACAATATCATGAAAATGAAAACATTATTTGATATTCCAGTGACCTCTTTCGCTCACACTACACTGAATACGTCCAAAGGCGTGATGCAGTGTCGTGACTTGGCTGGAGTCACCGACACAGATATCATCGAAGGGATAAAACATGAAGGTGTCACTACAGTGCGTAGAATACGTATTAAACGTAATAACAGTCTGCAGGACACCAACACATTTGTACTCACCTTCAAAAAACCAACTCTACCCAAAGTGGTCAAAGTTGGGTTTTTGCATGTTAAGGTCGAGATATACATTCCAAACTCCATTCGATGTTATAAGTGTCAGAGATACGGCCATCACGAAGACCGATGCTCCAAAGACAAAGTATGTGGCCGATGCGGAGATCGCTCTCATCAGGAAGCTGATTGAAGTGCAACTCCGCATTTTGTCAACTGTGGCAAGGAACATCACGCCAATTCCAATGATTGTGATACTTGGAAACAGGAGAAGGAAATTCAGAGGGAAAAGTTTACCTCCAACATTCCCTACCCAGAAGCCGGAAAACTTGTCCAGGCGAAAACATCCCTTCCTGGCCCATCCTACTCCATAGTTGTGAAACACAATCCAAAAATCACGAAGGATGCGAAAACACAGCCGTATGAACACGATTCAACAACAAGGGCCAATATCCCTCATTATAAGCCACATGAAAGCACATCAACTCAGACAACATTTAATAACAGCCCACCAGCAAAAGCTCCACGAAATTAACAAAAAGCACATACAAATAAGCAGCAAAAGGGGTCAGATTACCCCATTAAACTGTACAAGATGTTTGGAGACCTTGAAAGCATGGATGCAGAAGAAACTCCTCCATGTACTCAAAGGTTCCTCCAAACCTAGTAAAACCAAATATACTCCCCTACTTCCTCCAGATCAATAACAACACAAATTTTTTCCGCAAATAGTCTAACCTATCTCCAGAATCTCCAGCATAATTTTATAATGAAGAACACCATCATACAATGGAAATGAAACTGTTGTGGACTTAAAGCTAACTACAATGATATTCTTCTATTTTAAATCATCACGATCCTGCTCTACTATGTTTACACGAAACATTCCTGAAAGAGACATATAAAATTACATTTAAAAACTTTTCCCTGTTCAACACGTACTTTCAAAACGCTGACAGGGCCTCAGGAAGAGTCTCTATTGTTGTGAAGAATATAGACCCTCACAAAGTCATTCCTTTAAATACAAATTTACAAGCCATTGCTGTAAGCGTCACTTTACATGAGTGATTACGGTTTGCTCTATTTACTTACCACCAAACACCAAACTAGTACCAAATGAATTAGACAATATTGTTCAACAACTTCCCACGCCTTTCGTTTTACTCGGGCATTTTAATGCCCATAACATTCTATCGAGATCGAATCACATAAACGACAGAGGCCAAAAAGTAGAAGATTTTATTTCTAGACACGATCTGTGCCTATATAACACTAACTCACCGACACATTTACACCCAGGTACGGGTGCGTACACGTGCATAGATTTGACAATTTGCTCTCATTCACTTCTTTTGGACTATGAATGGAAGGTCGCTGATGACCTTCACAGCAGTGATCATTTTCCAATCACTCTTCAAAACAACTCCAATACTGATGGCGCAATTCCACAATGGAATGTAAAAAAACCCGACTGGGCTATTTTTGAAACACTATGTAAAATTAGACTAAATAATGATACAATATTCAACGCTGTTAATCCTATACAGCATTTTACTTCATTTCTAATTACAATTGCAGATGAATCTATTCCTAAGTCCTCACCGAACAGTAAAAACCCGCAGAAACCATGGATAACCAAGGAATGCAAAGGAGGCATTAGACAACGCCGAAAATCATTAATACACGACGCACAATCAAAGAATGTAAACATGCATCATGGAAGAAATATATTTCTTCTATAAACTCTCTTTCCTCAATGAAACAAGTTTGGGATACTATTCGAAAAATAATCGGAAAGAGGAAACACAATTCTATACGACAATTGAAAACAAACAATAACAATTTTAGTTCGAAACGTGACATAGCAAATATTCTTCCCCATAGTTTATCAAACAACGCATCATCATCTAATTATACAGAAACCTTTCGAAGATTAATATCTCAAAAAGGGAAGTCACGTTTAAAATTTACATTGAAATACTGTGAAAGATATAACCAGCAGTTTTCTTTATTGGAGCTTAGGAAGGCTTTAGACAAGGCCCATTATACATACGCTGGGCATGACGAAGTGCATTACAAGTTTTTGAAACACCTCCTAGAATCAACTCTGACATTACTGCTGAAAATCTTTAATGATTTATGGATTGCTGGTAATGTACCTAAGGGCTGGAAAGAAGCAAGAGTAATACCAGTTCCCAAACCAGATAAAGACATTGAAGATTTAAACAGCTATCCACCCATTGCACTGACAAGCTCTGTGTGCAAAACAATGGAATGAATGATTAATTCTCGGCTTGTATGGTACTTGGAAAGTAACAATTTAATATCTCCTTTCCAAAGTGGCTTCCGTTCTGGTCGTAGTACCAGAGATCATCTGGTTAGACTGGAAACATTTATTCGCGATGCATTTATCAAGAATGAACATTTAGTAGCAGTCTTCTATGATTTAGAAAAGGCCTATGACACAACATGGAAGTACGGGATACTAAGTGACCTGCCTGATCTGGGTCTACAAGGCCGACTGCCATCTTTCATATCAAATGTTCTCTCTGACAGAGAATTCAAAGTACGAGTGGGTTCTACCCTTTCCGATGTGAACCAGCAAGAGATGGGTGTGCCCCAGGGTAGTATTTTATCTGTGACTCTATTTAACATCACAATCAATAGCATCACCAAGTGTTTAGCTCCTGGTGTGGATTGCTCATTATATCTTGATAATTTTTTAATTTGTTATCGATCGAATCACTTGTATACCATTGAAAGGCAACTGCCACAAAATATCAACAAGATCCACAACTGGTCCAGTAATAACAGTTTCAAATTTTCAAAATCGAAAACAGTATGCATGCATTTCTGTCAATTGCGAAGACATCATGATGACCCTAAACTCACGCTGGACGGAACACTTATTCCAGTTGTTGAGGAAACAAAGTTTTTGGGTATTAGCTTCGACAGAAAACTGACTTTTATTCCACACATCAAGAATTTGAAAGCTAAATGCTTAAAAGCTTAAAATCTACTTAAAGTAATTGCTCACAATGACTGGAGTGCTGACAAAAATGTCATCCTCAATTTGTATAGAACATTTATCCGCTCCATATTAGACTATTGATGCGTTGTCTATGGTTCAGCTAGGAAGTCCTATTTGAAAATGCTTGACCCAATTCACCATCAGGGAATAAGACTCGCTCTAGGAGCATTTAACACATCTCCATTTGAAAGCCTTATCACATCGTAGGGAAATGCATTCTGCACAGTACGCTCTCAAATTAAGATCAAACCCTCTGAACCCTGCTTTTTCGGCTGTTTTGTTTTAAGCAAAATACAAAACTTTATATGAAAATAAACCAAATGCTATACTTCATTTGGCATAAGAACATCATCCAGCCTTGACAATATCAAAATTAATCTCTCTACAGTTCAGAAAACGTTTGTCTAAGAAACACCACCATGGCTCCTTCAGCAACCCAAAGTGATTTTTACGTTACACGATGGGATTAAATCTGAGACAAACCCTGCCATTTTTATGAACTCTTATCATGAACTTCTCAACGATTTTACCAATTACACTAAATTTTATACTGATGGATCAAAGGTTGATGAAAAGGCTGCTGCAGCCTTCGTTAGTAGCAAACACGTAACCAAAGTGCGCTTGCCAAACGATGCATCCATATGTTCAGCGGAAATCAGAGCAATAGACCTTGCTCAGATATTTATCGAACAGAAACGCATGTTAAATAGCATTATCTTCTGTGACTCATTATGAGTGCTTCAGTTGCTACACAATACAAAACTGGAGAATCCATTATTAGTCAATATTCTCTTAAAAAGACTCGAAGCTTAGTACCTTCTAAAATATAGTATACTGTTGACTACCTAGCCATATTGGTATGATAGGTAATGAAGAAGCAGACCGGGCTGCTAATATGGCTCTATCTCAAGAACCATCGGATTTTAAATTTCCGTTTACTGATTTTAAGCCTTGTATCAAAAAGTACCTACGACAGAAGTGGCATGCGTCATGGGATGATGCAGTCAATAACAAACTTCATGCCATGAAACCAACCCTGGGAGAATGGACTCCTTCTTACAGAACTATCCGTAGGGAGGAGGTTGTCATTGCAAGAATCAGAATCGGTCATACATACATTACCCACTCCTGACTACTGAAAGGTGAAGATCCACCAGAGTGCATTTCTTGTAATGAACCATTCACTGTTAAGCACTTTATGACTGAGTGTTCCGACCTGCAACCTATGCGTGATAAATACTATGATGTACATAACATGAAGGAACTTTTTGATACTATACAAATCACTCGTATTTTAAATTCCTGAAGGAAGTAAATATTTATTTTAAGCTATAACTTGTATGCCATCACCTAGAATATTTTTGTTTAATGCAAATATGGCCTCTTATTTTCAACATATTTTTATCAACATACACCATTTTCATATCCCGTTGATTGGGAAGCTTCATATGTTTCTGTTACCAACATCTTACCATTTTATATTTAACTATTGTGGTTTTTTATATCGCTGGTCGATATTAAACCTTTCTTATTTTAAAACATATAACCTATTATTGTATGGCGCTAAATAGCCTAAAAGTGCTGGCGCGCCGTTAAAATTCAATCAATCAATCAATCAATAATTTTACTCACTTGGTGTTTTGTGGGATTCGTTTCTATATACTATTCTTCTTTAACTTGAAAACCGCTCCGGTGGCCTAAGTGCTTAGAGCGTCCGCCTCGGATGCGGGAGGTCGCGGGTTCGAACCCCGGTTGAGTCATATTAAAGGTTGATATAAAAAAGAACTAACAGTTGCCTTGTTCAGCATTAAGAGATTTGTGTTAGGACTTGTCGACATTGTCTCAGAATAACGGGTGGGACGTCCCGCTAGACGTATCTTGATCACTATAAACTGCCACAGTGCAGACATCGTAGGGACATGACTGACCAATTGTTAAAGATCCAAATCAAATACACACACGCTTATTTTTTCACCCGAATTATATATGCGACCAATAATTAAATTATGGTATGTGTTCATGCATTTTGGTATTTA
This sequence comes from Unio delphinus, assembly GCA_029339505.1. NCBI lineage: Eukaryota > Metazoa > Mollusca > Bivalvia > Unionida > Unionidae > Unio > Unio delphinus. The sequence continues at coordinate 21,073,491 of JAQISU010000115.1, forward strand.
TTGTTCGCTAAAGGAGCATTTCTATTTTGCTTTCGGAGCATTTACTGAAATGCAATCACCTTAAAAAAATCTTATTCCCTATTTCATTTTAAAGTAAATAAACTTCTAGCATCACGTACTTGATGCCCTTGTTTAAGGTCGTGGTATGGTATATGAATAATATCTATATATTACAATCAAGTTGTGGCACGATAGGATAGGTTCAGTTTCGCTTCACCAACAGTTTATACAGGTTGTCAGATAGAATCAATTACATGTGTACTAAAACTAGGTTAGTACAAACACAGGTAAATAAAAGCTAATGTTAATAATAGGTGAATAACACTATCCTCTTCCTTGTCAGTCATATAGAAGTCTCGAGAAGACAATTTACTTAATTGGTTTTTCGTTTTAAAATAGTTTTACCATTATAGGTTTTCAGCTAGGGTAGCATGTATTAAATAACATACAAACTTGCGTATTTTGGCTTATGTGAAGACTAATAATTCCTTCTTTGGTAAATTTTACTTCCGCTTGCAGCACATTACGGCACTTTAAAGGTCTAGTACAAAATATAGAAGGTTGCCTGAAAAAGGTGAACAACAGTGTCTGAAGTTAATCTATCTTTCTTGCACATCAACTTTAACATTCTGTTCAGTTGAGATGCTGATCACTTAAAATATATGTTACATATGGATCGTGTATTACTTATTCCACTTTGAAAGAAGAGCTAAATGCCCACTACATAAATAACACTTGTACGGATTGCATGCAATCAGTAAACAACGTTAGTTGTGTTTCATCTTTGTCATTCCCACCCCAACCACCTCCACCCTCTTTATGCCCTGTAGGGTTGATTCATACTCAGTGTTTTATTTTGAAATATCATGCATTTAAACATGAAGGCAAAACATGTTGCTGTGCATAGTGAACTGCGGAAATGGCCATTATATTGTGAATGTTTTGTTATTGTACCGATGTCATAGGTCTAATCACCACAAATCTCAAAAACACGAACCTTACTTTAATAGGTCAACCTGTGCAAAAGTAATGGACTGTGCTTGCATGACATGTACTGCATGTGAAAGGAATTGCGCTTCTCACATCAGCGTATGCAAGGCAATACTTATTTTCCGACTTAACAAACCTTTTAGGCTAATCTTTTTGAAAAGGTTATGTCGCTAAGTGTCTGTTTGTGTGTGTCTCTGTGCGAGTGTGTCTCTGTGCGAGTGTGTGTGTGTGTGTGTGTTTGTGTGTGTGAGTGTGTGTGTGATTGTCCTTGTGTGCATGCATGTATATATGTATGTATGGTTCAAATAACGATGTACACTTGCAATGTGAAATGTATGTATGTATGTTAGGGTGCATCAAACGCCCCAATGTCAACCAATTATGATGTCCCTAGTTTTAGAACATTCCTTTGGTCATAAAAAGAATTTCTGCCAATTTTTGTCTAATTCCAACATTGTTTAGGGGGTCCACCTCAATTAGCAAGATTTGCATTATGAAGCATTATATTGCGATATTCATTTAGCTGAATGTTATTTGCTGTTGACCTCTTTACTTATTTAATATTTTACAATGGTATTGAATTTGATTAAATAACTATTCTTAGCTTGTTTATTCAAGTTGTTTGTGAAGTCTGCAATCTTTGAAAGTGAGTTTTTACAAAATATTTCAATTTTATCTAATTTTGTATTAAACTTTTTTATTTTTATTGAACTTATTATATTATACTTTCATGTTGTCGCAATTCTATAGCCTGTTTTACAAATGTTTTATGCAAACTGTTATTAGTCATTACAGGGCTGTTAGACTTAGCACATGTTGACTGTTAAGTGTTAATCACTATTGTTACATTCATGTTGTTGCCAGACGCCAGATGAATAATGGAAGGCAGTGAAGAGAGTACTGTTCCAGGTCTGCAATCAACTCTTCGTTCGGCTACCCTGTCCCAGAAAACTCCTCCAACAAGACAGTCATCTACAATATTCGGTCTTGGCAGCAAGATAACAGCAGAAGGCTCAACAATTACTGGTTCGCGTCTGCCTACATATCTGCAAGTCTTGTGGTGTTTGATGCATCACCTAGCTGATGGTGCGCATGAAAACTATACCAGATGGGAAGCAGCTAAAATTGTCCTGTCAAAGGTATCTGTGTTTTCTGAGAAAGCCCATATTCCGATGATTACAGAACGCAGGGCACGCGAACGATTAATTAAACTGCTTGATGACAATGCTAAAGTGAGAGTAATTCTATTCAACCGCCGATCAGCCCCGAACTCCCTGAGCAAGCTGAGAATGATCTAAGAAATGCTAGCTCAGACATTCCCATTGTGGCCTGCAAATGCAGAACAACTCATCAAAAACCCGGAAGATGTCGCTTTCCTGCAGTCAATGAAGACCGACCGTCTGGCAACATTCGAACCACGTGACAAAGTCCTTGCAGCCAAAGTCCAGCGTCACGAACAAAGGGATCCCACGAAAATTGGTATCCCTGCATTGGGACTCAAAGCTGATGCCATCACTGTCAAACCAGAATATCACAGAAGAACGTCTGACTGTCGTCGTCGGAAATGCCACAGAATTGAAGCTTCTTGGAGTCCCATCATACCAACCTGGAACAGACAGAAAGTCCGGAGATATAATTGCTGATCTGACAATGGGTTTGCTCTCATCATGGCAATGTACCGAGTCTTTTGTGAATATGACATTCGATACCACAGCATCGAATACAGGTCACATAACTGCAGCCTGTGTGACAGTCCAAAAGCAGCTTTGACGAGCTCTCCTTTGGTCAGCCTGTCGTCACCATGTTGGTGAGATTATCCTGTCTCATGTTTTCGATGATCTGAAGATTGAGGCTTCCAAGTCTCCAGACGTCACCTTGTTTACACGATTTCTTAAGAACTTCCAAATGTTGATGGTGCCATCTAAAAGCACTGATGAACAGCTATCTCGATTGAACTTGACATCATTCAACCACGAGGCACTTCAGACTGTAGATACATGTCGAACCAGTGTTCTCCAGCTTGCCAAATCAGAGTGTTCGCCACGCCGAGATGATTATCAAGAATTAGCTGAGCTGTGCACAGTGTTCCTTGATGGAGAAACTGAAGATCATCCTGTCACCTTCAAGCGACCAGGAGCCTTACACAAAGCCAGATGGATGGTTAAACTCATCTATTCGATTAAGATATGCCTGTTTGAGATGCAAATTCAACAACTACCACGTCACACTATTACTACACTGCATCAAGTTCAAAAGGTGAGGGCGTTTGTGAACTTCGCAACGCTGGTCTACAGCAGCTGGTGGATGACGTGCAATTCAGCGGTAGATGCGCCATGGAACGACCTGCAGTTGTACAAGTCTTTATTGCAGTACAAGGTTGTGAATCTAGATGTCTCTCAGAGTGCACTGCATGCCTTCAAATTGCATCTCTGGTACCTGACTGCAGAGATGATTCCTCTTGCTCTGTGGAGCAGTAAGGTGCCTGACGCTGAACGGCGAGCCCTTGCAGACAGTCTGCTGGCTGTTAAACCAGAAACGGCCCTCTTGGCACCACAGAATCGGTTTGGAACAGGCTTTGGCAAGCCAAAGTTTTCAGCAACTGTTACTTTGACCACAACTCTTGCTGATTTTGCTAGTATTGATTCCTAGTACACATTCACTCTTCTTCAGCTGAACACTGAGTTCATGACTGAAGAAGTTGCGAACTGGCCAAATTCTGCTGTGTACCAAGCTTCTCTCGCCAACCTTCAATCGCTGAACATTGTCAATGACTATGCTGAGAGAGGTGTTAAGCTCAGCTCAGATTTCTTGGCATCAGAAAGGGGTGAAGAACATTACCAGAACATGCTGCAAGTTGTTGAGAAGGACTGTAAAGAACAGCCCAACTTGCGAAAACGCAAAGGACATAGCGACTAACTGAAGAATCTACCAAATAACTACCATTGACTTTAAAACATTGCTGAATGTAGAATATATTTAACTATATTTAACATTTTAAACATTGAACAAATCATTTAGAAAAATGTTGAAAACAACATATACTGTCATAATTCAATGCGATGAAACTATTGTCTCCGATGAGTTGAAAAATGTTAAATGATGTAGTGAATGGTCAATTTGTTATATAATACTTCTATAAATCTAGCATCATACTATTGAATATAATCAGATAAAACCTGAGCATGTGCTATTGCAATATCTATATACAACTCTGCATGCAATATTATATAACATAATGAAATGTTTAAAAAGAGTGGAAAAACTGGAAATATGCGCCAAATGGCGAGTTTTCGATATTTTGACAAAACATTCATTTGAATGGTGGACCACCTAAATGTACTTCAAACTTCACCAAACTTTGCCATAAATTTTCTTTTTTTATATAAAAAAAAACTAGACAAGGGACAAAATGATCCATTGAAGTTAAAAAAATATTTTGGCGTTTGATGCACCTTAATGTATGTATGTATGTATGTATGTATGTATGTATGTATGTATGTATGTATGTATGTATGCATACAAAAAAGTATGTATGATTCAAATAAGGATGTTGATTCGTAAATGTGAAATGTCTGTCTGTCTGTGTATGCATGTATATATGTATGGTTCAAATAACGATGTTGATTCGTAAATGTGAAATGTATGTATGTATGTATGTATGTATGTATGTATGTATGTATGTATGTATGTATGTATGTATGTATGTATGTATATATGTATGTATGGTTCAAATAAGGATATTGAATACCAAATGTGATGTATGTGTGTGTGTGTGTGCTTTTGGATTTTTAGGTAGCTTTAACACTGTTTCATTCATATCGCAACGATATATGCAGTTTGACAGTTTATAGTTTTATCTTGCACTCTTGTATCATGACATAGACTTGAAGCATCATGTCCCATCCGGTCACATTATCCTGACAGCAGGGAAGCCAGTCCTAACACTAGCCTCTTAGTGCTGAGCGAATATTACGTACAGTAGTCCCCCTCTTGTACGGCCCCCCTGACCAGCGGCCACCCGCTCCTAACGGCCAGAATTCGTTGGCACCGACGAGTTTCTGTTCAAAAGTACCCTTCACGAAAGAGCACCCGGCTATCGCGACCAGCGGCCAGCATATTTGTGCAATAATATAAAATTTTACCCCTCACGTAAATTTTATTTTATTTATTTTTTATTTTTAAATGTATCCAGAACGAATAATTAATTCAAATCTTGACGTAAGGTAAGCAATTTTGATTATCTCTATCGTAGATACACGTCTCCGAGTGTAAAGTCGCCGTTAAAAGTGTCGACTAAAGATTCATAGTATATCGTTATCTATGAAAGTCGATGTTTACAGGAAATTGGCTCAGTAATGTTATGATAGAGTTTGGGGTTTAACACCTATGTTGAGTTCTTCTCGTTGATGATTATAACCAGACGTAATTGTTATAATCATAACAAGGTCAGATTAGGCTCAACATAGATTTTGTACATTGGCACACACAGACAACCTTAAAAAAGACAAAAGGGTACCAGACAAAGACCGGAAAAATCACGCGACCACACATATTGTGATTTCAAGTGATTTTTCCGGTCTTTGTCTGGTACCCTATTGTCTTTTTTAAGGCTTCCTTTACGAAGGCTGTATTTCGTAGAATCGACACAAGTTTTATCTGCATAATTAAATCGCATACAGTCAACAATATCCGGTTTCAGGAAAACGTACTTAATATTTTCGAAGAAAGTCAGTTATTCTACTCGACGACATGGGGGAGGGGGGGGGGGTATGCCGAAAAATTGTATGTACAAAAGACTCGTAAAAACAAGTTTATGTTGAAATAATTTGAATAAACAAAGTAATAACCGATAAGAGGGTTATTCAGCAGCAGTGGGAAAATGGAGCAAATGGAAAGATAATTATGTATGTACCAAGATGTAAATGACGTTTTTGAATCCATTTGCAATGTGCATGACAACAATACCCGCTCGCATATCAAACTTACGCCAAGAAAGCAAAAATAGTAACGTATATTCAGTTGAAATAAATTTGTTATTATAACCAAAAAAACTTTTATTGATTAATGTTTCATTTAGACGAAGATATTTAATGTTTTGAAGTATGTAAATTTCTTACTACGTACATTACATATACATGTACTTCTCATAATAAATTTAGCCCCCCTCTGGAACGGCCACCCGCCTTATAAGACCACTTTCCCGGTGCAGCAGGGGTGGCCGTATAAGAGGGGGACTACTGTACTTATGAATGTATGCTTTACTTCATACGTGTATGTATTATGACACTTCACTCCAGACAAACATTAAAGGTCAACTCTCTCTCTCTTTCTCTCTCTCTCTCTCTCTCTCTCTCTCTCTCTCTCTCTCTCTCTCTCTCTCTCTCTGACCGTTATACTAAACGATTTCCGTCACAATCAGTATTTAGACACGCTCAATATTGGTATATTTTGTTTTCGTTGTCGTGAGACACAATACACTAAAATAGTATCGTTTGTAAGGATCACAAAAATTCCGATCATACAAGCATGATGTTTGCTGTATTAGAAATCAAAGTATGATAATTTTGTATAATTTTGCATCTCCAGTTAAAATAAAATGTCTGAATCTTAGTCGGAAAAAAACGACATTATATTCAGAGTGGATGTAATCATTGAATTTTACCGCGACAAATTCTAACGATCTTTTAGTAATAGAAAATAACTCTTTCGAAGGAATATTCAAATTAAATACATATGTATTTATTCGTTTTAAATATATTTCCTCTTTTAATCACGAGTTGCGTTGATTATGTGACTATGATATTAAATGTTTATAGCTGATACTAATTGCATACATATCAGAAAAGTGATGTATAATCATGTTATTAAATATTTCTCGCAGTAGTTATTTTTATACAAGATTGGTATATAATCGTGATATTAAATACTATTTGCTGTCGTTAGCTTTAAACACATCATAAGAGTAATATATAATCGTGATATTAAATATTTCTAGCTCTAGTTAATTGTATACACATCACAAGAGTGATATATATGAACGTGACATTAAATATTCGTAGCTGTAGTTAGCTTTCAACACTTCACAAGAGTGATATATAATCGTGATATTAAATTTTCTTCGATATAGTTATCTTTAACGATATCAAATGATTTATATGAAATCAACAGAGAATCGACGACACAATAACAAAAAATATGAATGGTGATTGAAGGAATTTTGGTCCTATGGATGAAATAGACGAGGATGGTGGAGATAGATAGATAGATAGATAGATAGATAGATAGATAGATAGATAGATAGATAGATAGATAGATAGATAGATAGGTAGATAGATAGATAGATAGATAGATAGATTTATAAATAGATAGATAGATAAATTCATAAATAGATGTATATGACAAATTGTAAACAATTTGAAACATAAAAAAAGTATTTAATAACGGTTTCAAGTTGAATACATTACTTCTCGCACGTATACATAAATTGAATTCATAAAGGATTAACATACCTTTGACTTTATAAACTATCAGAAGGATTGTAATATTTTCGGATGATTAGGAAAATATTTTGCTCGAATTTTGATAGGCAGGGATGAAAAGTCAGTCCTCAGAATACGTTTTGGTCTTGATGTATTTCCTTTTTCATTGAAACATTTAAAACAGTTCTCAATAAAAAATTATTGATCGAATATTTTCCTTAAATAGAGAAGGCTCTGTAGGTATTCATATAATAAAGTCTGAAACAAAGATAATCGAGTTCAACTGACTTTTCTTAAGTTTCTTGATCTCGTCTTTGACCTGTGTGAAGTCAGGAAAAATCTCTAGGACAGATGAAATCTCATGGGTACTCTCGTCACTGTTAATGACGTCTAAGAGCTTAGAGAGAAGGAACAGGATAACAAGGGACAAACTCATGGGTGATGCCTGAATTAATATTTAGCAGTGGCAGGCTTTTTGTACTTGATACACTCAATAAACTGAGTATATAACAAAAACTACGACAGAGCAGTTTGAAGAGTAAAATGATACTGATGGTGAAATCTTCTTGCGTAAGTGTTGACTGAACCATCATGTCAATCAGCTTTATGTCGATAAGCGGACCTACTTGGGTGGATTGGTCTGGTGAAAGTTTGTCTCACGCATATAATTGCATAAGACTACATAAATACGACGTAACATTGGCTGGAGCTCTGTCAACTTTTGAAGATCAATCATTTTTAAGTTTGCAAAATATAGTTAGGATTTCGATATTTTCAGAGGCTTAGTTGCAAGTATAGTAAGCCAATTACAATGGTCAGTGCTAAAAACAGGCAACGAGAATATATTTTCTTAATTTGCATGTACGTGACACAATCTAGGCGCTGATCATATTAGTCAATGACATGTTGCATTCATTACGGAGAAACATATTGACAAAACATTAACACTTCCACTATGGTCCGATACTCCATATTTTTTAATTTCGTGTGAACACTTTATTCTACGCAAACAAACACACAAGAAACCGACACTGAATAATTAAAATATGCAGTAGTCAATTCTGTTATTGCTTATATTACAAAACAGCGTTTGAACTAAGCATGGACACTCCCTTTAAATTGTGGATAAAAAACAATTTTTTTCTTCAACCAGTTACTGATTACGTTAGTATCTGAAAGCTCGGTATCTCTGAAACCGTAAACGTCGAAAAAGTGCTATAGTTTTATATCGATTGCATGCGTTACACAGACTGGTTTTCGTTTTACAATGCTTTCGTTGTTGGTTTTTTGGGAGGCTTTGGGGCATAACGCCATTTCTCAGCGGCTAGTATAACTGGTAGAGGAAGAACACGAGAAAACCACGGTAAGAACCACCGACTCACTAGAAGCTGCAACCAGCTTTGTCACGTACCCATTGGCATAGCATGAGACTCGAGCGAGATGGCAAGGATCAGTAGTGGCGAGAGCTATTGACGATTCGTCCACCAGTGACCATCATCGTTTTGTTCATTTTTTAAAGTTATTTCCTTTCTTAGAAGTAGCATGATACAATGCAAATGATTTGTCGCTCACCGATGAAGGTATTGTCGATTATTGATGTATTTTGTAGAAACTGTTTGATTTAATTTGTTTTTGATATAATTCTTCAAGAATCATTGCGGATAGAAAGCAATTTTTTCATCATCATATACGAAGATGATAAGGGGTTGTCGTTTATGTTCTTGTTGCTGATTTGGGGTTTTGCATGAGAACGTTATTATTTAGGTTTCCAATGTATTTATATTTTCGCTTATAAGTCGAGTCCGACTACAAATAACATAGGCATATATTACGTTGCAAAATTCGTCAACAGTATATTGATACCGATATCGTTGCCTTAGCACAAATAAAATATACATTCGCCAAATTAATTAATTAGTGGTAGTAATGGTAGTAGTAGTGTGAAATTATATTAAATGCAGCGATATTTTCCAATTAAATTACAGGAGATCTTCTACGGCAATATATTTAATACGATCCTAGGTGTCTCTTTGCACCAACAAATATGAGTCAATTGTATTAGAGTAAACCACATTTAATTGAAAAAATGACTAACCGGTCATCTCACATACATGCGACACAAACAAAAGTGAAAATAATTTCGGAATCAAAGGTTAATTATTAGTCAAGGGAATGATCACTATCAGTCAGACATTGTTGATATGCATGCATACAAAATACATTTTTGAAAACTTCAGATATAGTTGAGCGCAGAAATTTAAATCAAAAGAAAAAAATTATACACGCATCAGACAAATCTTTAATGAAAAGAATCCAGACATGAGACAAAGGAATATATGGAAAGAATTTGATGACCGTAACTTTAATGAATTATTAGAGATAGAAAATATCGCATAATCTTATAGATAAATACACATCTTCCTAACTTATGAACTAGCGATTTTTAAACCTAGACAAGTAACTTAGTTTGTTAACTTGAAGAATTAAAAGAGTGAATATTGAAGAAATGCTTTACTAGAATTTGTTTACAACCAACAAAACAAACTGTCCAAGGCTGATAACATTATGCAGACAAATAATAAGACGGTAAACCAATGTGCTACAAAAGTTGCGAACCCTCCAAAAATATTGTCATAAAGTGGAACAAATTAAACGGCGACATCTTGTATCATAAAGCGATTCGAATAACACAATACCAAGATGTGTGTTGACATTGTAAAAAAAATGTTTATAGACTGTATTCGATGTGCCGAGAAAAAGCCTGTCGACCAGACATTACGTCGATAAGTACGCAATACAAAAGACGCAAGACAACGTGCAAATGGGGGAAAAATGTGACAAAGTTTGAAGTGTAAAACCACAAGAAAGTTGCATAACACCTATATTTTAAAAATTAGCAATATTTTATATAACTAACTGGTTTGATTAAAACTACAAAACAAATGAGATGTACTAACACTTTTAATTTATATTCCAAATAAGTGTACAAAATAATAATTATCACACAAAATAAGAACTAAATGTTTATAGAAACACTACAAACGCATTTAGAGGATTTATTTTTCGTCTACTATCTTTCAATCCAACATGTTTGAAAAATTAAAATTAGAAGATAATTAGGAGAAATAGAATTGACACGAACTGCAATCATGGAATTGCATCCATTTAATTCCTAGAAACAAACCTACCTTTCTCAAATACATGTTAAAATTTAGCCTTGAATATCACAATATTTTCTAATATTTCTGTTTTTACTGGATTAATTCTTATACTTTATACAGGTCGTTATGTTGTCTTTAATTTATTTCTTCTATATCAGATTTCAAAATTGTTTGGGTTTTTTCAATAGTGACAGTAGTGGTTTTTGCAATTAAATTAGACTAGACTTACAGAACGTTTAAATCATTCAATTAAGTGTTTAGTTCGTAATCGTTTCCTTTTCATTCTTACTATGTTTCTTTACCTGATCTCTGAAGGTACATAATTCATTATCTCCAGCAATTGTTTTATTCTATCGATGGTTCTCACTAATGCAACTAACTCATTGTTTATTTTGGTTCAATAAGTTTATCGTTTCATAGTATTGGCATTTTGCCTGCGTTTGCTACCCTTACTTCAGTGTGTTAGGATTGTCTTGCGTTTTATAAATTATTCAGTCTCTGTTCCAACAAGTCCTCTGCATTTCAAATCTTTTTTTTCTGTTGTCTTCAATCTGTTTCCAAAACTCTTTGTATTTTGTTCGCTGTTTTAGTACCATAAAAAAATATCAATAGTACATTGTTTTTAATGAGTTTAGATATTCAGAATTATTATCCTCAAACGACTTATGCATTTGAATTTCAATATATTTTATTCAAAATGTCTAGTTTTTGCATCGATTGCTCTAATTAAATTTGTGATGCTGTGGTTATTCAAGTTTCAGAATACCTAGCACTACATCTGTTTACTTCTTTTCCTAAATCAACAGCTTTTTGCATTTATAGCATATTGAAAGGAGTTTCTCCTGTTGTCTGTCTAAATTGTAATCATTGTCACTTTCTTATGCTAATTTTAAATTATCATAATGTAATTATCCTCCTAGTTAACTGGTAATCATTTGTGAATTTATTTATTTACTTTGCCTGGTAGGATACATTTTTCTAACAAGAAGCTAATTATAAATTGTAAATGGGTTTAACGAAATAAGAACAATTACATGTGTGACTTTTTTATTTTCCGTGTTTCTTCCGTGAAGCTATCAATTTCATAAACATCGTCTTCGAATAATAATGTACTAACTGTAAGAGCCACGTTTACTGGTGTATGGCAAACAGTAACACTTATATTGTCTTACATTTTTTCTGTTAATGTTAAACTCCATATGGCTTGAAACATTTCTAGAGAGGGATTTAAGTGTTCTTTTCATACAGTACCTACTTTAACTGGTTGAATTTGGACAGGTTTTAAAACCGAGGCAAGTCTACGTTTTATACCTAATGGTTCTTAACAGGTTTTAGAACCGATATAGCTTTATTTTAACTTGTTGGTCTTTAACAGGCTTGGAACCGAAAAGATATACTAAAATTGGTTGTTAAACAGGTTTTATAATCGAGACAGCTTAACCCTTTGTATACATCAATGTTAAACCTAAGACAATATTACCACAATCCATAAATCATGTATTTTGTTCCAGCTAATCAAACTTGTGTCATATAGTACTTCGCTCGCTTTGCTCAAGATTTTGTTCCTGGTTTAACCCCCATGCTTTGCCGTTTTCAGCATTCCAATAAATGTATTCAAATTCAATTCTGCGTGGATCATTGCTAGTGATGTACAATTACCTTTTATAGTGATTCTTCAACATTTGGTGTTTCTCCAGTTTTGCATTTCCACTTTTCAATCATTTGCAACAAAGTTTTCAGGCAAATGTAGAGAAGATTTTACGATTATTTGCTAACTAATTAACATCTTATTTATTTTTCCATATATCAATTATTTTCAAGGCAAGTTAAAACTGGACGGAAATGTATCCGTCTTGTTTCTGAAAACCTTATTATAATGAGTTCCGCAGAAAAGAAATAACTAAACAATGAAAACAGAAAACATTGATACGAATACAACAAAAGTATGCATGAAATAAAGTTATGATGACGATAAATTAATTTGCTAGACACAAGTCAGACTTTAAAAGAGAGGAACTAAACTTAAAAGTTACAAACTTTGTTGAAAATACTGTGTCATCAATTGAATTATATAGATAACTATACTTTAAAAATACAAAACAGACATTGATGAATATATCCTAATTTAAGTCAATTTAATCTTTATTCGTCTCTTTACGTTTCTGATCATATACAACTGAAGAAAATACTTTCACTGGTGAAAACTCGGATACACGAAATCACGTGATAACATATTTAAAATGATAAAATGCCATTCATATGAGAAATACGAGAACATAATAGAAAAGTGAAGAACAGACTACATCATTGGTCACTTTCTGAATCAATTTTTGTAGTTTGTTTTATCTCACGTTTTGTATACAAAAAAAATTAATTGTGTCAAAATCCAATCTTGTACTAGCAGCAAGTGTTACCACAAATTCAAAATGAAAACTTTTTATTGATTGGAAAGCATCTTGTACATATTTACTTGGCATTATTTTCATTGTTATGTTGTTTTTATTTTTTGTAGCACAATTATTTGTCTTTTTAGATGGTTTGTTTGTTTCTTAGCTTATTGCACATGTAAAATTAGGGTACTTAAAGTTTTGGGGTTAGTGGCAATAGGTAATTAAATATAATTGATAACAAACCCACTAAAATATAAAACGCCATTGGTGGTGATGATCATTTCTTTCGAAATATCAGCAGTTCGCCAACATCATAATTGTTATAATCAACCTGATATTACTTTTACAAGAGTATCATAGCATTTCTTGATTATTAATCGCTTCTCCGCCACTTGCCACATAATTATATTTCTTTTCTTGTATGTTTCATTTGCTAACCTGATGTTTAATTCATATTTACACACTTTTTCGATGTCACCAACGTGTCTTTAAACTTCCGCAAACCAAATGTTCTCGACATTTTTGTATTCATTTGCAAGATTACAGAATTTCAAAGATAAAAACAACTTTTAAGATTGAAGGTGCATGAAGACGATTCCTTAAAACATGAGTTTAACATATTTAATCATGTGAAGATATAGAACTGTATTCAAATGTTCCAAAATACAAAGAAGGTATTTCAACTCCTTTAATCTGCATTTTTATTGGATGAATACAAATATTGGATACTATCATGCATATCCTTTTTCCTCTTGCACATAGTGATACACTTCCCTTTATAATGTACAGCTTGAATATGGACACGTAATACGTTCTTATTGTTGAAAAAGATGTTTTGTTAAATATGTCAAAACTAGCCATGTATTCGGATGAATGTGTAAGCTGCATACATTTACAACGTCAAATTATCATTGCTGTGTCAATTTCATCGTTCAAAGTACTTGCCAACTTGCCAAATGTCTGTGCCAAATACCAAAAGCTATCAACAAACCTTAGTTTTGTAACCGTTTTTTCTGCTCCTTTTCAGAAACCTAAAAAGTTAGAAACACTTTCTAAACGGCATGTACTTGTTTGCCGGCATGAATTTTACCTATTTCCTTGATAAAAAGGTAGCTGTCATATCCTGATGTTATGAATGGAAATAATTTGTATATTTGATATTTAAAGTGCTTTTATTATGAGCTTGAGCCATACTCTTGCGTTTTAAATGATGATCAGCACACACGTACACTCTTCATAGACACAGACCTTAATGCTCTTGATCATTTTTCCACAGACACGACGCACGTTGGTCTAGATAAAATGTGTTTCATCCTCAATGTCAAACAACATCACATTTATATTCTTTGGCTTCAATACCTGATAAAAAGGTACATAGGTTTTAATGGCCGAGTGTTAAATTCATTTCTCGTATTATTGAACAATTGTAAGATCTTCAAAATAACCACCAAAACTGGATGTAAGGACATGACCACTTTCTTTTTTGTGAGCCTCACATTGATGTTACCATCAACGTGCAAGTGTAGCGGTACCAATTATTGTAAAAGCTGGTTATCATGGATTTAAGATTGCTACTTCTTCCTTAAGCCCAGCGAGATATCGTACGTAGTTTTGTGGAGAAAACCTGTGACAATAAGATTTTATCAACATGATTTTCAAGGTTGGCCACTCTATTGGATATCAGGTCAGCATTTTACCTCAAGATCAACTAGACACCGTTTTTTCAGGTCAAAATCAAATGTTGACATTAAAATCTTATGATGAAAATATCATGTCGATCTGACTTTCTGTTTAGGACTAGCAGCACTAATATTTTCAAGAAGGGTGCCATGGTAGCTATTATAGATGCTCTATCAGTACTATGTTCATTTAGAAGTAGACTAGACGTCATTTCCTTTGGTAACAATCATATCTCAATATGAACACTGATTCAAAAGAGTAGAGGCATAAAGAATTTGGAAAAGGGCACCATTGTGTCCATACTGAATATCATTTTGGCACCGTTTATATAAGACCAGTGAGAAGTTATTTGGTGAAATTCCCATGTTGATAAGACTTTCCATTTTGAAAATAATACCTATAAGACTGATTTTTAAGATGTATACATAACTTTCCATTTTGAGGAATAGAAATAACCGAGATTTTCATGATGGCAACTTAGATGGTGAGGCGGGAAATATTGTCATATTTGGCCATCAAAGCACTGCGACGGACATCTTGTTTAACATTTCATTGAAATTCTCTGGTAACTAAGTAGTTTGGGAAGAATGGCGTTATCCAGATTGTGCTAATGGACAGAAGATGAAACTGGTCTCCCACAGAGTCTGAGTTCGGTATCAAGCACTTTGTACACTTTGAACTTTTCAGTTTTATGGATGGTAACACAAATTTTTAAAGATCTTTTAATCCTTGAGTGTGACCAATCAAACACAAAAGAGAAATTCATGTTCCTAATCTCTAAGGAGAATTGTTCCACTTGCCCTACATCATCTGCTTACAAAACGCCTTTGACAGAGTGTGGCATGTGGAATTGTGGGCCCCAATGACTAAGTACAACAAGTGTCAAAAGTTGACCAATGCTATCATGCATCTGTACGCCAAGTCTGTTATGCAGTAATTCCTCAAGGTTATGTGAAGACTGGTTTCAGACAACAGTCGTAGTACCTCAAGTCTGTCTCCTTTCACCAGCGCTTGTCAACATCTACTTAGAGCGAATCATGAGCAGATTCCTGGTAAACCACTGTTGAATAGTCATCATTGGAGGGCGCAACATCACCAACCTCCGCTTTGCAGACGACATTGATCGGCTTGCAGGCAATAAAGATGCGCTTGCCAAAATAGTCAAGAACTTGCATGAAACATCGTCCAGATTTGATATAGAATTAAAAGTTAGAATTCATATTAATAAATGTTCTAATGAAGTTGAGTTGGAGTCCTGACAAAACTCTGGAAGGCATTGGCTTATTTTGTAACCTCTATAGTACTGTTTTGTCTACAGATCCTTATAGAACCGCAAGAAATTACACCACGGTGTTTGAATTCCGAAAAAAAGTTCAAGAACTGTCCTTGTTCAAAAATTCTTATGAACACTCAAATATTTCCAGAGAAACTAACTAACCTCCTAGAATCCAAAATAATCTGAAGAAAATTTTAAATAAAACTCAAAACTGCAAACAACTGAAAATAACAACTTGACAGCAAGTGTTTAATCCCCCAAACTGTCAAATCTCTCTTTAAACAGCTATATTAGATCTAACTTCTGCCAAATTACGGAAAAGCCTGGATTGTGAAATTGAGGGTGACGGGAGCATGTTTACATATGAATGTCACGTAAAGTCATATGCATATATGTCCAATATTATCCTGACATAAATCAATAATTTTACTCTAAGAATAATAATGAAAGTTATTACTCCACTGAGTTCATTTCTGAACCAAGGTAAGAAATTAAGTCAAATTTAGAAACAGTGTTTATATTATTATGTGTTTATGAATAGATTCAGGTCAAACTGAATGTTCTATTTTTTTGCTTAAACCAACAACGCTGGATCAAGTAAATAATATCGCATTGCAAAATCTTTGATAGAGTAAAAAAAGTTATAGTTATCCGACAAACAACTAAATTAGATTAAATATAAATTAAATTAGATATACACAGCTGTATGTATATATGTATGTATGTATGTACGTACGTACGTATGTATGTATGTATGTATGTATGTATGTATGTATGTATGTATGTATGTATGTATGTATGTAAGTATGTATGTATGTATGTATGTATGTATGTATGTATGTATGTATGTATGTATTGTACTTCATAAGAGAGAGAGATAATGGCTTTGTACCGCCTTTTCTCGCAGACACCATTACTACTGCTCCTATCTGTTATGCTGTTTATAGCAAATATTTTAGCAATCGGCCAGTAAGAAAGTAAATAGCTGCCAAAAGTAGCAAACATTTAAGTACAAAAGCCGTAAATATCGCAGAGGTTATACATATGATTTTGTGGTATATCTTGCTAACTAGTATCAAAATATCTATTTTAGCAGGAAATTAACGAAGAGTAGAACCGAGGTATGTGATTTTCTGTACATTTATGTACCTATTGTTATATACATTTAAATAGTGTATGATCATCTTTTCTAATTTTATTTATATTATTATTTATCTAATCGTGTGACAATCAATCATTGTAATTTTTAGTTTGTCTGAATAGTATGTCCGATTCATTCAATCTACTACTGATCATATTTTCTTTATTTACAAACCCGAATATATTCGTTTAAACAGAACATATATTAATATGCAAATATGTTAGAAATAATGTCATTGTTGCGAATCTAAATTAAGTAACAGAATGAAAATAAACCAACAATTTCAGCATAATTCATCATTTATTTTTCTAAGTTGCAGAGTAAAAAAGTTTTAAAGACATTTACGGCATTGTTATTTAAATTCCTAATAATCCTATATACCACATTACAAGTCCAAATGTATAAAATGTTCAAAAAACTCCAATAGTTTTCACTGCCCTGAAATGATGCAATCCAGAATGTATGTCAATGACTTTTCAATAATTCCAAATTATATTTTATTTCAAAGTAGATGAGCACTGGTTAATTTCAAATAATAATTAAAATAAATAATTGATCTCGAATTATATATGAGCACACCTATGTGTCATAATGATCCAGAGATCCAGCCTTTTACAAAGTGGCTCATTAAAACATACAATGGCAAACATTGTTAAAACAGTTTCGTGGACTTATTGATGATGGATTATTGAAGGTTAAAGATTGTTTACTCAAACATTTGAAACCAATTTAGTAAACGTTTAATTACTTTCTCGACACCGAATTATCGAGGAAGACAGAGGAATAAAACTCAAGATAATATATCACAACATTAGACATTATGATCTTTTAATCATTCGTAAAATATATAACATATGTTACATTGTCCAAATCTCCAGAACTTTAAAGCATTAAGGCTGTTTTAGTTCATTGATGTTATAAATGATAAGTACCATATACATTAATGACATCAATAAATAAACCCCATTTATAGCAGCAGAGAAAACACGTGTGAGTTGTCTAAACGTGTAAACATCACGCCATAGTGTGTAACCACGGGAAGGCCACAATATGGGCTGAGTTTAGTGGTACATGGAGTAAGAACACATTTCACACAGATTATTTGCTAACCATTTTGTGGATCTTGGTTTGTGGTCGTGTGCTGACATTGTTCCAATCAGATTCTAAACGAAGTTTATCTTCGTTCAGGCGGACACTAGACCAGCATATTTAGCCAAATTATATGAGCGAAGCATGAGATTAACATGTTTACGTCCACACCATCCACATTTCCTCTGCTATGCACCAGACATTGTTTTTTATTTCCTAAGTCTTCTTCAACAGGCACCTTCATATTAGTCAGATCGCCCTCACATCCCTCTTTAGTTTCCTTCATGGCTAATGACCCATTGTTATACACGGCTTTGTTTTATCGGCACTCAAACCAGTCTGTTCTGTGGACCAGAGGTATGGTCTTATTACGGCATTTTTTCAGACCAATGCTTAAGTACGGTTTTGATTGGCTGTACATAAACAATATAGCGTAAACATGGTGTCAGAATGTTGGATTGGGTAGCAAGGAGGTGCATTTCTATCCATATTATATGCGCTTAAGCAAAATAACGGAGAAGAGTTTCGCCATTTTTGTTGCAGCAATGCTTTTTTCGGATATAAAAAAGCTATGCTTTGATTGATAAGTTATTTATAGGGATATATAACCTTGTTCACAACGCCAGATTACATTATAGACGATATTATTAAATTCAAGTGGACTAAAAATATGGCAACAAATGCCAATAACTGATGTGAATGTGTGTTCTGTGACAATCAACCTATTTCCCCTCCAACTGGTGTCTGGGTGGATTATCGACTTTGTGGTGAAATGAATGTCTTACTTAGAGTTTAGCTCCAAAGGAACTAAATAAGTAAAATGAGTCTAGTCTCCCGAACCGAAAGGATATTAGATAGCAACATGGTTTTGTTCATCTAGCAAAATGAGTCCACTCCTGAATTTTGTATGTAGCAAAAAGGCGAGTTTCTAAATAAGGCGTTTAATTTCGAAAAAGAAAGCTAAATAATTCGATTGCTTTTCATTCTTGGTTTCTCAGGAATCACCATAAATTATTCGATTGTACAGAAATTAGAACCCTCTAAAATGAATCCTTTCTCATTACTTCTCGAGCTGTTTCGTATCAATATAAAAATTGTGTGATGCCTTGCAAAAGGTCCAAAAGACATTGCATTTCGTGTCTCAATATTAAATTTACGGTTTTCATTTCAAAGTTTTAATAATGTATAAACTATTGCAATTATAATGTTTCCTCTAATTAAAAGATTTTATAGTTATCAGTGACCTAAATTAGAATAATGGTTTTGCAAGTTTGTCTATATTTTAATGTATTATATGGACTATTTGTTGGGTAATGCTTTTGGTGAAAACATAATAAATTGAACGAATGTAGTGAAAAACCTTGAGGAATGTTTGGCAATTAAGCAGGTGACAAAATATATATATAACTCATATTATTGCCAATGGAGCTTGTTCTACAATGCTATCTTTACTTGCGAATCGAGCGTTTGCACCAGCAAATGCGCATATGGAGTCACATACTTTGGTCCAACTGGGAACAAGTTCAAATTCATCACCATTACGTGTCCACTTGACCCTTGTATACCTCTGGAAATGCTTATACATAACTTTCGACATGCATTTTGGATCCACCTCTTCCAGAAACATTAAAATTATGGGCTTCTTTTCCAGTTCTGCGCATAGGGCCTCAAAATCACAATAATGACTTCTACAGAATGCCGAAGACACAACCAGTAGAACAACACAACAACTTTCCGTACATCGGATGATTTCATCTAATATATATTTACCTGGTTCGAAATGAATATCACCGATACATACGATGTCATCTTCGCAAACATCAAGCCTTGCACATAAAGTGTCTTTTAGCTCGTCAATGATATATCTGTACACAAAATCTCGATCATTGTTACAGAAGGAAAGAAATACTAGATGTTTGTTTGGCGGATCTTCCCTCCGGTACTTTTCAATAAGAAATTTTATATGTCGCAACTTTAAACACCGCCGGTAACTACAAATTATGATAGTTCCAATGATTACTAGAATACTTGCGCTGAATAAAGAAATTAGGGTAGCCATCAGAATTAGTTTGGGTCTTTCGCAGATTTGCTCTATGTCGCTCAGAGAGTTGTCATTTATCTGTATTACGTTTTTCTGCATTTCACAACTGTAACTTTCTCTGTGCACGAGTGTAACTTGGGTGGTAAGAATCCATTGGATGAAACTTTTAGTGTCGCATTCGCACTTGAAAGTATTTCCAGTTAAATTGATTGAAAATTGTCTAAAATGTGAATGATTTGATTCCATTTCAAAACTCATACTATCAAGGGTCCGTGAGAAATTCGAGTCGAAGAACAAGATATTATTATTGCTAATATCAAAATACTCCATTTTATTCAAATGTTCGATACGGAAAAGCTGGCTGGTTAACAAGTTATTACTGATAATTATTGTTTTTAATTTCCTATTATTTAGGAAAAAGTCTTGGGGCAATCTGTGCAACGTATTAAATGACAAATCGATATATTCGAGATCTAAATTGTGAGCAAACAAATTCACAAATTCAGTATATTTTTCCATCGCGCCTAAATTGTTTTGTGTCAGCGAAATCCAGTTTAGAGTGGTGAAATGAGACGTAAGATTTAAACTCAAATATTCCAAACCATTGTTAGATAAATCTACCTCACGGTACATCGGCATATTTGGATCAAAGTTTATATCTAAGAATCGAATCTTGTTGTTCTTCAGTTCGATACGACCTCTTACGTCTCGCTTGCAGTTTTGACTTTTGTAAGTAACATTTGCTTGGGTGACTATCTCTGAAAATATGCTGTTCATTCTCAGATTTCTAGCCTGAAATAGTGGGCAGAAACAATCATAGATACCGAGAAAGTCTCTAATACTTACTGAAAGGCCAAACCACTTCATTCTTGCAAAGCTAATGTCCAAAAGCTGCAGATTTGGAAACATGTGTTGCGTAAATGGCTTCAAAAAATAAAACACTAAGCTGCTTAGATCAACATCAACTATGCGTAGTTCCTCTAGGGAAGATCCAAGTAGGGAGATTGCGTTTAGGTCTAAATGTCTAAAATTTGAATGTGAAAGATCTAAGCATTTTACACTGAAACGTTGTAACGGAAGGAAGAAGGTTTCATCCAACTCTCCTGGTGTCAAATACCTAGCCAACGACTGGAGGTTCAAAACGTCAAGGTTGTTGGTAAATTCGGTGACTCTCAAAGCATCTGCAACCTGATCAAGTGATAGAAAATAGTTTCCAGACAGGTCAAGCGTTCGCAATTGTGTTAGCTGACTCAGAGCGTTGGTTTCAATTGTATATAAACGAGGAAAGGAAATCTGAAGATGCGTTAAATTTCTAACATTCCAAAAAGTATAGTTAAATACACGGTTAACACTTCCGCCACGTAGGGAGAGTTTGGTCACATTTATCCATCGATAATTACTGAAACTAATTAGACCAAGAGATTCGTCTGCTATATCTGTTATGTTTACAACTCTCGTATTGAGCGGAATCGTGTTGGGAATTGTACCTCTACAGCTGAGGTTAACATCATCATCATCACACTCACATGACATAGGGCAGTCAGAAGTCGTGGTCACTATAGAAACCAACATGAAGAGTGATAGGGCGATTATTTCTCCGTACGATTCAAACATTTCTTGTCCCTCAAAATGTCTCCTTCTGTTAATAATAATAATAATAATAATAATAATAATAATAATAATAATAATAACATCAGATAATAATAATAATAATATCAACATCAGATAATAATAATAATAATAATAATAATAATAATAAAAATAATAATAATAATAATATAAATAATAATAATAATAAAAATAATAACAATAATAATAATTTGATGAGGATTCATGTTTAAAGTAAAGCATTACAGAACGCCTCTGTGTTATACATACATACATACATACATACATACATACATACATACATACATACATACATACATACATACATACATACATGCAAATTTGTAAAACGGAAGCACACAAAACATTCATACTGGTGCCTGCAGTTTCTTCAACTTCGTCTCCATACCTCACAAACTTTTAATGAAAGAGTCAATCAACCACACATTAAAGTCATGTCTCTTAACTCACATTTTGCTTACTTTATAATTTTACTCACTTGCTGTTTAATTTTATATTTTCACTCACTTGATGTTTACTTTTATATTTTCACACACTTGATGTCTACGTTTGTACTTTTAGCTAATTGGTTTTTTACATTCACTTGATGTTTACTTTATATTTTCACTCACTTGATGTCTACGTTTGTACTTTTAGCTAATTGGTTTTTACATTCACTTGATGTTTACTTTTATATTTTCACTCACTTGATGTCTACGTTTTGTAAATTTAGCTAATTGATTTTTACATTCACCTGATGTCTACTTTATATTTTAGCTCAGTTGATGTTTCTTTAATATTTATACAAATATATTTATATAATAATTTTGCTCATTTGGTGTTGTGGTTTCTTTGTCTTGGGGGGCGGTTGGGGAGGGGGATCGTTTCTATATTTCATTCTTATTTAAGTTAGAGACCGTACTGGTAGCCAAATTGGTTAGAGTTGCCGTCTCGTATGTGGAAATTCGCTTATTCAAACCCCGGCCAAGTCATACCAATGACAATTAAAATAAATACTAACCGTTGCCTTGCTAGGCGCTAAGCAATCAAAGATTAGTGTTAGGACTCTTATTGACCTGGTCTTAGGATACTTGGTGGGACATCTTGCCAGATGTGTGCTGCATGATGCCAAATGTTAGACATCACTGTAAACTGCCACAATGCAGACATCGTAGCGACATGACTGAACAATTGTTAAAGGTCCAAATCACATGCACACACATACGCGTGCTTATTTCACTTGAAATATATATGCGATCAAGAATAAAATTCCTTTTTGTTTTCTTGCGTTTTTACATCTTACATTTATAGAACGCTAACGGAGCATTTCTAGTTTGCTTTCAGAGCATTACTGACCTTCACTCACCTTACACTTGACATAAAACTTATTCCCTATTTCATTCTATAGGAAAGAAAATTCACATCTCACGCACTTGATGCCCTTGTTTAAAGAGGTGGTATGGTTTATCAATAATGCCTACATATTATAAGAAGGCCTTGACACGATAGGTTCAGTTTGGCTTCACTAACTATTTATACAGGTTGTCGGATAGAATTCCACAAAACATGCTTAAATGTAGTCAATAGGCTCAGGTACAATCAGTTACCTGTCTAATAAAACTAGGTTAATACGAACACAGGTAAATGAAAACTACGGTTCATAATAGATGAGTTACACTATCCTCTTCCTTGTCAGTGAAATTAAAGTCTCTCAGAAAAATATTACTTAATTTGTCCATCGTTTTAAAATGGCTTTATCATTCTAGGTTTTGAGCTAGAGTTGCATCTACTAAATAACATAAAAACTTACATATTTGGCTTATGTGAGAACTAATAATTCCTTCTTCTGTAAATTTCACTTCCGCTTCCAGCACAATATGGCAGTTCAAGATCTAGTAAAACATATTGAAGTTTGCCTGAAAAAGTAAACAATAGTGTCTGAAGTTAATCTTTCTCGCACATCAACTTTAACAAGATGTTCATTTGAGATGTCTATCATTTAAAATATAAGTTACATTTGGTTCTTGTACTGCTTATTCCTTTTTTAAGTAGAGCTAAATGCCAACTACAGAAATATCACTTATACAAATTGCATGCAATCAGTAAACAACGTTAATTGTGTTTCTCATCTTTGTCACTTCCATCACCACCCCTCTTTCTGTCCTGTAGAGTTGATTCATATTCAGCGTTTAATCTTAAAATATAATACATTTCAACATGAAGGCAAGAAATCATGCTGTGCATAGTGAACTGTGGAAATGGCCATTATATTGTTGTGAATGTTTTGTTATTCTACAGATACCATAGGTCTAATCACAACAAAGCTCGAAAACACGTGCCTTACATTAATAGGTCTACCTGTGCAAAAGAAGCGGTGTGTTTTGCTTGCATGACATGTGCTGCATGTGAAAGGAATCGCGTTGCTCCACATCAGCCTATGCAAGGCAATACTTATGTTTCGACTTAACAAACATATTTATGTTAATATTTCTGAAACGTTTAAATCGCTAAGTGTTTGTGTGACTGCGTTAGTGTGTTAATGTGTGTGTGTGTGTGTGTGTGTGTGTGTGTGTGTGTGTGTGTGTGTGTGTTGGCGCCAGTATTCTAAAAGTCACTACTCTATTTTCTCCCAGAGTTGTAAAGTGTGATTCAAAATTATTTTCTTGTCATCATAACTAAGACAAACATGTCACGCTTGCAAAAAAGCTAAAGTCAAGGAACTAATAATATTTATATTTATATCATTACCTCAATACTTACCTTAGTTAAATTTCTGAATCTGTATCCGTTTTTTAATACAAACTCTAGATCAGCATGTACATCTCCGTTTGCTGTATTCTTTAAAGCTTTTTCAAAACTGCGACAGTAAAATCAACAGTAAAGTGTCGCAAATTATGACACATTGGGATGACATTGCTCTTCTTTTGACCTTCTGCCAAGAACAATTACATAGTTTCTTGTTTTTGAAAACCAAAGTACACTTTCATAAGTATTCTAGAATTGGACACCTCTCTTGAAATTTAAAGGTTTAGGAGATCAATGGTGATTTTAGTGTCGCAAATTATATTTTGATGGCAACACTTCGCCGATAACACTCAGTTCTGTGACTGCATAGCCATCATTAACTACATACGTTTATCACATGCAAAGCTATAACTCTACACTGGAACAGGTCTTCTTTATTTTTTAGCTTATAATATTGTCCTAACTCAACAAACTCTAGAAATAGTGTTTATTGCAATATTCGATTTATAGCTATAGATTAATAGAGTAATAAGAGAATAAAAAATTCTTACTTTATTTACTTTTTCTTTCTTTCTTTTTAAAAATTGTAATTTTTTTATTTTAATATTCATTTGGCTCCAAATGGATGGAAAAACAATTTATTAATAAGAAAATCAGAATTTCTTTACTTCGATTGAAGGTATGGTATGTCCAATGTGCGAAACATTATGAGCTAAAAGATGTAAATAATTATTGTGTTTAAAATTAAAAAGATACAAAAACATTGTACTGAATAATACTTTCAAACTGAATGAAGCTGTGAAATTCTACTCTCAACAAAACTAGCCATTATTTGCAAAATATGTACATGTAACAGTCGAAAAAGCAGCCAACATAATATTTCGTTGGTTTATATATATATATATATATATATATATATATATATATATATATATATATATATATATATATATATATATATATATATATAATTTTAAATGCAACACTTTAATTGTTATTATTAATTTATATCTTGACTGAAATAAAAAATATTATAAATATCAATTTTACATTTAATTTAAAGTTTCAGAATCTATTGTACATTGATCAAGTGGGAGTTAAGAATGTCGCGTACCCAACGCCCCTTGAATAGACGTATAACATTCTGTCTGAAAGGAAGAATGGCTGGAAATGATTGCAAAATGGGGTCACATCCGGTATCATAACTTCCTGTGCAGGAGATTGTCTGTTCACAGCATGAAACGTGCATTATAATTATAACCAAATAGAAAAGCATCTGAGATAATTAACTGTCGATTGAATATTTTATATTACAATACAATCTGTGCAGGACTTTAACACAATTTATGTAAATACTCACACATGTTTTAAAACTGTTTTTGTGGTGTAAAATATGGCAGGAGCAACAACAACAACAACAACAACAATAATAATAATAATATTAATATTAATATTAATAATAATAATAATAATACTAATAATAATAATAATAATAATAATAATAATTTGAGCATTTTCACACATATGATTCATTATACAAGATATCGTACTTCACAAGTAACAAATATTATCTATCTATCTATCTATCTATCTATCTATCTATCTATATATATATATATATATATATATATATATATATATATATATATATATATATATATATATATATATATATATATATATATATAATTCCGGTTAACATTGCTGCCTGTTGTCCTTGTTGATGTTGTAGCTGTAGTAAGACGAGTGTCAGCAGGAGAAATAGGAAGCCCTAAACGATAGCAATATACATACATATATATGTTTAATAATAAGATTGACCAAAACATTACTGCTTTGAGTCATTTAATTAACTCAACTTGGTTTGACTTTTTCCAACATCTTAATGATCGATACATCAATTGCGAATCACAAAGATAGTGTTATAACGGTTTTACTAAATTTGATTAAAATGTTTTCACATTCATTCTCACACAGAATTATTATGTCTGTGGACTGATCCATTTTACCTGGAATTAAAAATGGTAGATCTACATTTATTTACATTCTGAGACCTCTTTAAATATGTGTTTGTCCCTATATTCATTCTTCGAGTGTCTGTATTCATTCTACGAGTGTCTGTATTCATTCTACGAGTGCAGCCATGATTTCCATTCTATTTCCATGTATGTTTTTATAACTCATGCTGTTATTTCTTTGTTTAAGACATTTATACGGTTGTATTTATTTGTTTGGTGTTAATTTGAATCAGTTTAATTTGTATTTAATAGCACACCAGCACATTAAAGGTTGCATCATAAAAAGACGACTGGAGTAAAATACGTGCACAAAAATGCTCAATGACGGCCAACGCGGCTTGGTCAAGGCACGTTGGGACATGCACTCTTCTAGTCAAGAGTCCAGCACACAATCCACCGTCACCACGGCAACTTTAATATAATCTTTCATGCCCACATCCCACTCCAAAATAACGTGATGTGTAGTAGATGATGTGCATAAAATTATTTAATACATAAGTGAGATAATTGAAAATATAACATTCCTTCTTTCTCTACATCTTATCGTCATAGATATCTCCTTAAAAAGCTGTAAAGTACGATTATTAAGTATATTAATTACGCTAATCACTGTCAGGTGCTAAGTCCAATGTTCGGTTTGAAACAGAAGAAATTTTTAAAAAAATCAAATTCAGGCACAGAATTCCATTCGCAAGCAGGGTCGTATTGTCCATAAGGCTGACTAGGATGAAGCCTAGGGGCTCACCGTTGTCATGGCAATTCTGCTTAATCGAAAATTCCACATTAAAAAAATTACTACTCCATTTCACAACAATCAGACTACTGCTAAATTCCACCTTTTAAAATCATTTTTGGTAAGTTTGTAATAATTAAAAGAGCGCGAAATTCGCGGGTGGATGTCGAGGGGAAAAAAGAAGCTCGAAGCCTAAGGGTCCTGCCATGGGTTAATACGGCACTGTTCGCAAGGGAAGGCCAATCCCTTGTTTATACAGAATGTGTATAACGTGACTCAACAGAAGGACACACATAGTTCAACACTTCCTTTTACTAAATGCCGCAGTCCTAGCTTTAAAGTATATGGCGGACTAAAAACAATCATGGCACGAGAACATACCAATCAAGATAATTATTGCGTGTACTGTATACATTTATTTATAATAAACTACCAGTAAATGTTTCCGATTCAATCGTCGATAAGAACACAAGTATCGGTTATCCAACAAGAAATACATTTTTGAAGTATCAGTAATTATCCAAACGATACCAACATTTTCAAAGTTCTTTTACTACGTTTGAGGCATATTATTGACCCTTTGATACGATCAAATGATAATAAAAATGCCTACAAAGAAATCAGAGTTGTCTCCCTTGTATGGAGTCGAAGCATCAAGTGGTCATATGAAATTGTAATGCTGTATTGACTGGATGTACATAAGAATGATTAGTGTGGTAATAAGATTGAACTGTACATGATTCATTGAGAGATAAATTTTACGCTTAAATCTTGTGATAAGTACTGGAAAAACGCTGAAGGAGCTCGTCGCACACAGGAAACACTTGCAGATCATTTCCCCACACACTTCATCTAAATAAACTTTCAGCAATTATTTATTATAAATCCCATCAAGTTTCTACAAGGGGATGGGGGCGAAATCTATGCAGTCATGGAGGAGGGGAGGGTGCAAAATTTGAAGTTATGTCACTGCATGTATGTGCAATTTAATAACTTCTAAATGGCGAGGTTTATGATGCTTGCATATACGCCAAATGTTGCTTCATCTCCAATAACACACTATGTATACACGGAACATTTGATGCAGCGGGCAAACGCGCAATTCAATATCTTTTTAAATGGCGGGGTTTCGCTTTTGTTTAATATTTAAATACACGATAAGGATTGCTTCGCCTACTGGGTAACATATTATATTCACTGACTTTTATGTTGTCGAAATATGCCTAGAGCAGCAAAATAATATATCTCAATAATTATACTTTTCACTAGGATAAATAAAGGAATCCTGTATTGTTCTCAAACACACCAAACTTGAACAGGAATTTAAGAACATGTTTGAGATTGAGAGCTAATTTAAGTTGTTAGTACCTGTGTCCAATCCCATTGTATCATACTGCGGTAACAATACATGTTTTACTAATAGCATGTATGCGTTTTAGGACAGGCCAATGTCAGATAAAGGGGATGGCAAGATCTGCATTTATTAGGGTATTTTCTATAAGGTCTCAATGATCATCAATGAGGAAAAATAATGTGATCTTTATCACGCCTAATGATGAATCCCTTGTTATGCGAGATGTCTACACGTGAATATCTTGCTACAGCAGTAGTATCAGTTTTACATACAATATTATTATCTGTTTTATCCACAGCAGTATTATCTGTCTTATCTAAAACAAAAGTACTCTGCTTTACCTACAGCAATATTATCTGTTTTACCTACACCCTTATTATCTGTCTTACCTACAACAGTATTAACTATTTTATCTACAACATCATTATCTGTTTTACCTACAACAGTATTAACTATTTTACCTACATCATTATTTGTTTACCTACAACCTCATTATGTCTGACCTACAACAGTAACATCTGTTTTCTCTACATTATTATCTGTTTTTACCTACTTCAGTATTAACTATTTTACATACAGCAGTTTTATCTGCTTTACCTACAACAGTATTAACTATTTTATTTACATTATTATTTTCAGTTTTAAATACAACAGTATTTTCTATTTTACCCACAACATTATTATCTGTTTATCTTCAACAGTATTATATATTTTACCTTCAACACTATGATCTGTTTTACCTACAAACAACATTATCTGTTTTGGCTACATCATTATATGTTTTGCCTACAGCACCATGATCTGTTTTACCAACAAACATCATTATCTTTTTTGCCTACAGTACCATGATCTGTTTAACCTACAAACAGCAGTATCTGTTTTACGTCAAAAATGTTTATTAGTTTTATTTACAGCAGCATTCTCACGTTTACCTACAAAAGATTTATCTGTTTGCCATTCAACATTATTAGTTTTTCTAGTTGGAACACTACTGTCTGTTTAATTACAACAGTATTACCTTTTTGAGGTACATCAATAATAATAATCTGTTTTACCTACAACATTATTATATATTTTACTGTAGTTAAAATTATCTGGTTTACCTACAACACTATCATCTGCTTTACCTACATAAGTATTATCTGTTTTATCTGCAATAAAATTATCTGTTTCACCTGCAAAAGTATTGTTTCACCTGCAAAAACATGATCTGTCTTACCTACATTAGTATTAACTGTTTTACCTAGAGCACTGTTCTTTGTTTTATTTACAACAGTATTATCTGTTTTACCTACAATACTAATATCGTTATTTTTCTTTAGAACAGTATTGCCATTTTTACTATATAACATTATTATGTTTTGCTTACGTCAGTATTATCTGTTTTAACTACAATAGTAATAACTGTTTTGCGTATTAAAAGTATTATCAGTTAGACCTACAACAGTATTTTCTGTTTCATGTACAACAGTGTTATCTGTTTTACCGCAGCCCCGCGTGGCCCAGTAGACTAAAGCAATCACCGTCACACATCACATCAAGTATGTCTGAATTCACACACTGGCCCATTCACACTTAAAATGCACAAGAACAAATCTGCGGCGTTTTGAGATGACGAGTCCTAAAACTAAACTAACACTCATAATGCCGAGAGCTAAGCAAGGCAGCTGATAGTACCAATTTTATGTCTTTGCTATGACTACGCCGGGATTCAAACCTGCGACCTCTCGCATCCGAGGCGGACGTTCTAACCACTTATCCCACTCGAGCTGTGGAATTTAATTGTAAGGATTACTTCAGATGATTACAAGGATGAAATTAGATAACAAAAAATACACCTACTAATGAGTAAAAAGAGAGTGTGTGCAAGGGGGGGGGGGGGGGAATGAAGCTTTAGTGACCCTCAACTTTGCCCTTCAGACAAAGTCAAGAGGATATCCCAATGACAGACAGTAAATGGCTCCCATTCATTCATTCATTCATTCATTCATTCATCCATTCATTCATTCATTCATTCATTCATTCATTCATTCATTAATTCATTCATTCGTAGATTAATAACAGAGAAATAGTAAAGACACGATAATGACACGAACAATACAAAATTAACTCGTACATATACTCACACAACTGCACATATAAATTACAAACTCGTACATATAAAAATAACAATACTTTTTGTGTACGAAATCATGTACCATATAAAATATAAATGGATCAGTTCTTTATTCTCTTGCTTAACAAAATACTTATAAAATATAAGAGGTACTCAATACAATTATCAAATTTGAGATATAGCTGAAAAAATATATCAGGTTGTACGAACAATTATATAGTGACATATTCAAAGCTGTGCAGTCAAGTTATCCGTTAGGCAACCCAGTGGGATACTTTTGAATTCGTTCATTCATGTTGGCTCCCTGCAGAAAATATAACAGCAAATATAATACGTTTTTGTAGATTTCGGGGTCAATGAGTCTTCATGTATATGGGAATTCCTTCCGTAGTAAATGCTGAACAATTTCTCTCAGAGATATTATAAAGATATGCACCAAGAACAATATCAAAATAATTGATAATATGCGATTAAAATGGATCCCTCCTTCTTTAAAGTTTTTTTTAACACAAGATAAGCATATAACAATAACATCAGTGTACGAAATATTGCAGTGTTTTCAATTAAGAAGTGTCGTGCTGTATGGAGTTGCCTGAAAACTGATACAAAGTTTGACCGTTTTAAGCTCTTTGTTTGACCTGGGTATTTGTGAATTTTTTAATCTTCGAAAGGATGGATTATAGCGATTCATATTCATTGATGGTGTTCCCTACAATGTGCTTCCGTTCATTCTTAGCCGGAAATGTTTTCTTGTGTAACAAATAAAACTACAGTCATTCAAGTCGCACTTGTGAACCATTCTATATAAAACGGTACTAAATAGCACTTGTTTCATACGGTTATTCCTGAAAAGAAAGGTTTACAATCGAATTTAAAATATTCTTTCAGACAACGTATTTGCATGCATATAACATAATTTGTAATGGAAATATAGTTTTCTTTTCTCAGTTTCAGGGACAATTCTGTTTAGTCCCAAACGTCCTGTGTTTACCAGTAACGTAGGTAAAAGTACCAATAAAACCAAAACCATGCAAACAAGTATCCCGTGTTTTGTACACAGTGTGAAAGGGCTGGTAACTGTTTGGCCGATACTGTTATCGGAACGACACACTCCTCTATAGTGACGTTTAGTGATGAACCTACTGTGGAACATGTACATTGGCTGCTGACATTTTAATGTTTACTGTTGAAAAACAACAGGACCCACCATACACGTTGACGGGAGATAATCAAAATTACAACTGGCATATTTGGTGTCAGACATGTTACTGGAAAAATTGACCTATTGCCACTTTTGTCAATCATGCTGATCAATTAATCAATCAGCGAACGTAAATTTGACACACATCCAGGCATTGCTTTCATCCGCCATTTTCCTCTGACAAGTTGCTTATGGTATCACGGTACCAATTGTTTTCTTCATAGACCTCAATGCTAATGTTTTGTGAAATAAATCCTACTTCAGCATGCATGTCACACACTGACATAGAGAACAATGTTAGATTGTCAATTTGGCAATGATAGAACTAGGTACTCCATTGCATTTAAAAGAGATAACTCTGCTGGAACTAGACAGGGGTATGAGTTATCTAGTCACAACATACCTATTTTCAGTCAAGGGTATCACATTTTCAAAAAATCATAAAAAAATACAAAATATGATCTATATAGAAATTAGCATAAATTCACATGTTGCCAAGAGGCTAAACTTTCTTTTAAGCTTAAAAGAAAGTACAACTCTTACATAATCCACCAATCATAGCTTATGTTGTTGTTTATTTCTGAATGCAATGTTCCCTACACTTTAAGCTCCACCCACCTGGACTTGTGCAATTGGTACAGTTATATCTTATGGTAATATAATGAACTGATTATGGTATGTGCAAATTTTTCAATGATTTGTCGATTTCACCATCGAAAAGGGTGAAAAAAGTCAGTGGGAGCCTCACAGATTTGACAGTCAATACTCAGATTGTCTAAATGGAGAAATTAGATTTATTCTTTTCCGAAACATAGACAAAATTTCGTGGTCAGCTGAATATGGAAACAATTGATGACAATTACATGTTTGTTTGCATAAACATACGTATAAAGTAATTCCCGTCGACGGTTTGAAGAACAAAAAGAAAAATATATTGAAATTGAAAAACATATATAATGTATAAAAACAAGTTTCTAGAATATGCGTTGAAGAACCCTATAACTTGTGGGATTTTTTAAAATTAATATTATTTTTCTTGTATAAAATGGACTGAACCCCAGACTGCGTTATTTTAAATATTGAAAACTAACATTTTAATGTTTGATTGTCACAAAAATAATAATTTCTCGTCTCGATCATTCCAGCACTTGAGTACTTTATTACTTTCTCATGGGGCTAAAGGAGGAGTGTGGATATAGACATTTAATAATAAGAAATACCAAAACAATGGTTTTAGATAAATATCGTCCGATATATTAAGCACGCATTTACATATCAACAAACATCAATTATCAAAATTCTGTCTAACAAACACAGTATAACATTAAAATTAGTATTTACACTATATAATAGTATACTTCTAAACGGTAATCATTTAGGATTTTGTTATTAATTTTTTTATTAATTTACTTTCAAGGCAGCATAAACAAAAGCCAGATAAAATAAATAAGGATAAGACTATTTACTAAATACATTAGTATCTTTTGCAGCGAATTTTCGTTTTCATGAATAAATTCTCTAGCAGCTTTGAAATTGATTTTTATAATTAACTGAAATGAAACATATAGGTTTTTAGTATGCGAACCTTAACTAAAAATAAAATTATTGTCTAATGCGGTATAATTAATGTAACTTTGTAATTTTACATTTTTAAGAATAATACAAAGCATTCATAATAAATATATCACTAAAACAGAAAAATATCTCTGTGCCAAATACTGCATGTTTGTAGGAGTTTAACAGGTTGTCATGTCACGTGATTGGTAGGAGGAGCGATCTTTTATCTGGCGTAAGGTCAATTAGTAAATTATCCTACACGATGCTGATTGCTGGTATATGCTATATATCATTGTCTAATCATTCTTACCACTGAACTTAGCATGCAAAATTGACGATATGGTGTATCAACACAATATGAATTCAAGCAATTCAAGTTTGAAACTGCATATTTTAATCATGATAAAAACTTACTTCTTTTATTATGCAAAGCCAAGTAACACCGTAATTTATTGTTAAATCAATGAGTTTTATTGAGACTCTTTTACAGAGATAGGGAATTATGATGACTTACTTATATGTCCCCTGAATCTGGTAGATAGCGCAACCGAATAACTCAGGTCCATCAAATAACGAAAAAGATTATAGTATCCATTCCTTACTTATTCTTTCATTGCATACAGTCTTTTTACCGCAATATTATTTTCTGTAGACAAAATATTTTTCTTCGAATTCT
The DNA here is from genome assembly GCA_029339505.1 of Unio delphinus. NCBI lineage: Eukaryota > Metazoa > Mollusca > Bivalvia > Unionida > Unionidae > Unio > Unio delphinus. The sequence continues at coordinate 21,107,746 of JAQISU010000115.1, forward strand.
AAGTATTCAAGTATTTATTTATCAACATGAAATATGTCACAAATAACGACGTCTTTTGTTCGAGTCATAACATGCATTTTTCTTCATTTTGTAAATTAACCTAAATGATTTCAATTTATTACAAAGAGAAAGGCAAAATAATTTAATGGTGCACTTTGTACAAATTTTAAGAAAAGGCACATAATTTGTATGCAAGAGACTTCTAACGTCTTTTTCTCGATGTTCTAGATTATAATAATAATAATAATAATAATAATAATAATAATAATAATAATAATAATTATTATTATTATTCTAAACTTAATTATTTAATTAATTAGTTCATTACCTAATTACTTACTTAATATTTAATTAATTAGGTAATTAATTACTTAATTAGTTTATTTATTTATTTATTTATTATTTATTTATTTATTTATTTATTTATTTATTTATTTATTTATTTTTTTATTTATTCTTTTGTTTTCTAGAACTTATTCTGAGAGTGGAAAACCTTCATGACTGTAGTTTCGAAGATGTCTTCATAGTTGGGATTTCGAAGTCATAAAATGTAATAATAATAATAATAATAATAATAATAATAATAATAATAATAATAATAATAATAATAATAGTAATAATAATAATAATAGTGTTTATTTGTAATATAGGCCACTGGCCCATGATATTACATATATATATATATATATATATATATATATATATATATATATATATATATATATAGTGGAGCCTCGTTAATCTGGACTCCGTTTATCAGAAAACCTAGCTATCCGGATATCATTCAACGGGAACGAAATTCCTAAACATTAATTTGCTCCGTTAGTCAAGAAATCCGTGTTCCTGATCCGGAAATAAAAATCGGTGACCAGTGTGTAAAATTACATTATAACTTGTCTCGATAATCCGGAAATAATCTGTCCAAAAAAAAGAAAATTCGAAAAATCGTATATGAAAATACAGTCAGTAGAATAATACATAAAACACAAAAGTGAAGCCCCTGAGAATCTATGGCCACTTTCAATAATCACTGCAGATAGATCCGCGAAAGAATCCAGGCAAACAAAGGTTACAGATTTCTTCAGGAAATTGACATGATAAATGCATATACATGTACAGGTACATAGTGTGATGTGTTCGATGTGTTAATTGTCTAAACTTATATTTACTGTATACTTACGTACAAGCGCATGTTATAATCATGTGAAATAAACACAAATTAATAGATATATTCATTATTTTTATTTCAACCATTATTGAATATAGTGTACATTACATTTAAAGCTATCTCATACATGTACACACACACACACACACACACACACACACACACACACACACACACATATATATATATATATATATATATATATATTTATATATATATATATATATATATATATATATATATATATATATATATATATATATATATATATATATATACGGTTTGATGATGTCGTTAAATAAAAAGTGTGCATGATTCAATTTTCCGGACATATTCACTGGGATTCAGAATGAATGAGTCCGGATGAACGAAGCTTCACTGTGTACACAGATATGCTTTAGTGCGTAACAAAAGAACGTTGTATCTATTGAAAGTGTTATACATGAAAGTAATCTTTATTGCATTTCTTCGAATTGGGTAAGATACAAGTATCCCATGAACAAACTTAAAGAAAACCTACATGGAACCAGTATTCTGATATGGATCGAGAGTTTTATGCAGCAGGAATCGATGATGAAACGGTTTCTCTAATCTTTAAGACTTTTAAAATAAATATTGCTAAATTAGTCATCAGAATTTTACTAGTATAATTTTATATAAAAATCCTAAATTTCTCGAAAATTTGATTTCTATATACAAAGGTGGGTAAATAATTTTTTCGTATTACTCCATAAAGCAGACAAGCAGTAATAACATTGATTTTTTTATGTTGTTGTTAATATTAACTTTACAATTTTGACATAATCTTTCTATATAACAAATAGTTTCATATCATCATATGTTACCTCTGCTTGACAAGTTCCCCACTCTAAGTATAGCGAGTATATAACTACAGTCTCTACCTCCAAACAATTATTTGTATTTTTGACAAGTGAATTCTACTCACAATGACCTATAGATAACCAGTCATTCATTTGACTTAATCTCATCTTGCAGCTTTTGCCTACAAATATCTTCCCATCGCTGGTTGAACAATCAAGAAATGTATTTTCATCATTTGCGCCAGAATACGGCAAACATTGCCAATTCCAAATGTAAATAGAAGATTTTCCACATTTTAAGCCCAAAAATCACAGGCATAAATAATAATAATAATAATAATAATAATAATAATAATAATAATAATAATAATAATAATAATAATAATAATAACATTAATATTATTATTAAAAAATGATGATGATATTAATAATAATAATAATAATAATAATAGTAATAATAATAATGATGATGTTATTATTAATAATAATAATAATAAGAAGAAGAAGAAGAAGAAGAAGAAGAAGAAGAAGAAGAAAAAGAAGAAGAAGAAGAAGAAAGAGAAGAAGAAAAATATACTGATTATTGTCCTTTCAAGAAATACTGTTATTATGAATCACAGTAATGTTATATATATATATATATATATATATATATATATATATATATATATATATATATATATATATCGAGACTTGTGTATTTTTTTTAAAATTTGGTGGAACTTTATTGCACTTTAAATTAAATCATATTTTTAAGTCAAGAAAACTGCCTATAAAATAAAAAATTGGGAAAAGGGAGTTTTTGATGCTACACTTGAGTCACATTTTAAACCCCAGCGTCATTTTATTTTTACGCTTTTTTTTTCTTCTTGTGTGTGTCTTTGTGTCTGTTTGTAGGGGGGACAGACTGTTATATAACTAATAGCAGCTAAGGTGCAAAAGTTCAGTTCTTTATTTATTGTGGTTAGGTGAGTGTGGAGAGACTCTGGTTCAATGTAGGTTTTCCATGTTTCAAAATATTATGTTCATAAAACAATGATTTATTATAGACTTAAGAAATTTTGTTTTTAAATTCTCCACTTTGACCAGAAGTGTCATTGTGAAGCAAACTGACGCATCACGACATCCTGTCTGTAACAATGGGTCTGAGTGCATACAGGAAATGAATTGAAAATGGGGCGACAGCCAGCTTTCGAATTGCATGCGTTGCAGATATATTTTCTGAAACATGTATAAAATGTGCATACTAATTATTGCGAGGAAGTATTACATCTGATATAATTTACCGTCTAAACAATAATATAATGTATTAGGAGAACGTTTCCTCGTGTGACTTTAACACAGGGGTCACCAATCGTGAAACTTACAACAGAAACTCCACTCTCACAATGTTTTTGATATAGCAAGCTGTTGAACGTGTTCTTTTTAAATCGGTTACTAGTAATATAATTTTAAGTATTTGATTCAGTGATTGTGACTATCGGTAATTATACAGCCATTTCCGTTATAATTTTATTCAAGATATAAATTCTTCGTATAGTCACAGCAAATATATGTCCTCTACAAATTCAGTATTTTAATACATTTATGGTCTGTTATAAGAATGTGTGTATGTGTTCTTTGTATTTTATAAACGTAGCTTTTAATAATTTTTCAGTCATATCGCTACGATGTCTGCAGTGTGGCAGTTTTTAGTGATATCTAGCACTATAACATCATGCCGCAGACAAATAGTATCATGTTCCACCCAGTCTCATTATCATGACACTAGGCCTACTAGTCCTAACAGTAATCTCTTAATGCTGAGTGCCTGGCGAGGCAGCTGTTAGTACCTTTATTTATATATTGATTTTATCAGGATTTAGCTTCAAAACTTATTCTGAGTGTAGTAGTGGTAGTAGTAGTAGCAGTTATTGTTGTAGCAGGAAGATGTAACAAATTTTAGTAGTAATATTTAACCAAATTATCGTACAGTGCATATGCAGATTATTAATAGTAAATTTTTGTTGTTGTTTGCCTTTACTTATATATGTGTATATATGACATTTGTTGGACTTCATCATAGTCCCAGCTTTAAAAAATCTTTTAGAGGAAAAGAAAAACACCCTTACAAAATATGAGGTCAACAATCAAATTAGTTTAGAAAACGCCTTTTTAGGAGAGTTGATTGCGGAAAGTTTTTTGTACAAATTTTTTGCAGATGTTTCTTTCCTTTGTGCTTCTATTTATCTACCATTATGTATGTTATGTGTGAATCAGACATTATATTTGGCATTTGCTAACTTCTGTGACTCAAATCAAAGCCGTAGCAATTTTACTTAATGTACTATATACGTTTCAATTCGAATACTTTTCTCAGTTTTAAGCTGCAATGTTTTGCGGCGGATCATTTTGAATCTAATTAATACGACGGATATACTAGACGTAAATATTTAGATCTCTTCAGTCATGTATTTGTCATTAGTATTAATTCATCGGATCATATTGCGATTCATGTAATTTCTTTTTATGCTTGCCTGTTTTGGACTGAAAATGTGTGGATATAATCCCTAAGAGTTTTAGTCTGAAGAGAAACAGTATCACGACTAAATCAAAACGCTTTTTCTTAATTTTTTGAGAATACAAGACTTATCGTCTAAGAGATCATTTTAAGCTATTAAAAAATAAGTTACTTACGCCAAATCCGTAAGAAATTATGTATCACAATATTGTAAATTTATAAGCAATGTTGCTCACAACTGTTACAAACTGAAACCAGGCACTTAAGGTGAATACATGAATAAACTTCCGTTTTACAACTGCGCCCATCCCTTTCTTGCAAACGCATATATGGCAACACGTTTTGGATATTAGCGTGCAAGCGTTACGCAATATCTAGCTTCGAATATGCGATGCAGACAGAACCAATCCTAGTATAGTTTTTAATTGCATGATTTTTGTAACTTGTATACTTGAGTTATGCATTAAGGGTGAAACGTCTATTGTGCGCGACTGAACTATGTAGCAGAACAACAGCACAGTAATATCTAAACATTGCGTTTTATCGAAGCTGGAGTACGAAACATGAAATAAGAAACGTTACAAGAGGTTAAAATTACAAGATCCAAACATCCGGATCGCGTATTCATAGGACAACAATAACACTTCCTTGAACTTTGGACACTTACATAAACGTTTAGTCGAACTTTGTATTGACAATGAAAAATGTATTGCATATACTTACTGTTGACTCGAAACAGTTAGACGAATAAATTGTTGCATAAGAAAGTCTTTTACAGTTGTCTCAAACACGCGATCTAGAGAGAAATTAATTTTTCCTAAGCCTTTCTAGAGATCGACGATTCGTGCTTCGAGAACTTGCATTCATGACATCTCGAAAACGCTAGATTAAATTGAATTTGGTTCTGCTGAGATCGTACATTCCATCATGGAAGAGGCATGTTCGTACCTCAAGAAAACGATATATTTACACGCGTCGGCTCTAAATATTGGCTTGCAAGGTAATTCAAGTCACGAAATGTAAACCATTCGTGATGGAAGGCTCCGTTACGCGTAATTGAGGTCTCGATTAAACGCATTAAGATCGGATTAAAACTCCGTTCTGATTGGTTTATTCGAGATCGTGCAACACAGCAAAGGTTTTCACGTTATGGCTACAATGGCTTGCCGTATGTTTCTGAATCGACCATTGACCTCATTATTATGATCTGAATTTGGATTATAGCACATATGAGAAAGTGCTATAAAAATATTTCAGAGTTAGCAGTCATACAAAAAACATGTAATAATACATAGCTAGTAAACGATAAACCTACATAATTTCCTCTTTCGTAGGTATACATTTTAGAATGATAATAATAATAATAATAATAATAATAATAATAATAATAATAATAATAATGAGGACTTTGTAAAGCGCCTAATCTTTAGAAGCTCTAAGCGCTTTACAACATCTATAATGATATGACTACACTTCAGTAAAAAACCAAAAAAGCCATGAAATCGGACAACACAAACCAAGCTGAAAACATACAAGGTACAAAACATTATTAAGTCTCTAAGTTTGTTCCTGCAGGTGAGTTTTAAGAGCACTCTTGAAATGGACCACTGTGTCCTTGTGTCTGATTTCAATGGGCAATTCGTTCCACATAGCCGGGCCCTGGTACGCAAAAGAACTTTGTCCAAATGACTTCGTTTTCATAGTGGGAACAATGGGTATACGATAGTCAGAAGAGGAGCATAAGTATCTTGCTGATGTATACACACAGGAGAGGACGGATATCTATTTTGGACAGGAGTCTGTCAGTGAAACGTAGCACAGAGAACAAACTTCGTTTCTGATTCTGTATCAAATTGATATCCAGTGTAGGGTACAGAGCAGTGGTGAGGTGTGCTCTGATTGAGGTACTCTAAAGATGATCCGATCAGATGTATTTTGAACTTTTCGAAGTTTCTGGAGTAGATATTGTGACGTACCAGACAAAACTGAGTTTCAATAGTCCAGTCTTGAAAGTAATAATGAACACACTAGTGTTTTAGTGGCATCAACTGCTGAAAGATATTTGTGAATTTGTCTGATGCGTCTCAGTACAAGATATGCAGTCTTGCATATGTTCATGACATGTTGGTGCAATGTGAGAGTACTGTCTAGAGTAACACCTAGGTTTTGTACTGAGTGTGTGAATTTAATGTTGCTGTTGCTGATATTTATGGTCTGAGGTAAATGATGTGAATGAGAAGGTCTTTTTATTGTGATAAGAATGGCCGCAGTTTTATCATCATTCATCTGCTGCTTGTTACATGTCATCCATGACTTCAGATCAGAAATGATGCACCTCTCTACTCCATGGATTGTAGCATCAACTTCAGTTGGGTAGCTGGGACACTGGGTGATAATCTATGACACTTGAGAGCGGCTGAGTGTAAAGAATAAACAGAACAGGTCCAAGAAAAGACCCCTGTGTAACACCACAGCATATATCAACTGGGCTGGAGTTTATTTCCTTTTGCAGATACAATTTGTGTCCTGTTGACTAAGTGGGACTTGAACCACTGTAAGGCTGTATTCTTATTGCCATATACATGCTGGAGACAGTGAAGTAATATATCATGGTCTATTGTGTCAAATGTTGCAGACAAATCCAGGAGGGTGAGGACTGTTATCTTTCCACTATCCAAAGCAGAGAGAATGTCATTAAATACTTTCAGAAGAGTAGTTTCCGTAATGTGGCAAGGGCCATATGCAGACTGCGCATTGCTAAAAAACCGTTTGAATTAAAATGAGATACAAATTGGGTTAGAATAACTTTTTCTAAGATTTTTTATGAACGGGATATTAATAACTGGCGGTAGTTCTTTAAATCAAGTGTTGGTTTCGTCAGTAGAGGCTTTTGAATGGCAGTTTTGAAAAATGATGGGAATTTCCCCGATGAGAGAAAGATATTAATAACATCAATTAGTGAAGGCAATATTGGGTCTAAGCACTCAAGCAGCAATGATGTTGGAATGGGATGAAGTTCACATATCTTTAGAGCACTCTTCACCACAATGTTCCGTACTAAATCCATAGAGACAGGTTCAAATGCTCCTAATGGTTGTCGCTGAAATTCTGTATAATAACTGTATAGTGACCAATCAATTGAAATTGTGTTGTCAAGCGAATCTCTAATGGTCTGTACTGTGTCACGGAAGAAATTTGCAAATAGGTCCGGTGGGTCATCTGGAGAGAAAGTAGTTGGAAGAGGTGTTCATTTGTTCCTTGACATTAGTTTGTTAGTGATATCGAGGAGTTCTTTGCAGCTGGAACTCTCCGTGTTCATGGTACTGTAGTGGGATAATTTGGCTAAATGGACTATGTTTGTGACATTCTTCTTAGCGGCTTCATCAGTTTGTTTATGAATAGTGAGTCTGGTGGAAGCCAAAGCCTCTGCTTTGCGGCGATGTCTTTTAGCAGTGCGAAGATGGTCCATAACACTGCTATACTATGGAGAACACTTTTTTATCAATACTCTGTATTTGGTGGCCGAGGCATGTTTTTCGAGCAATGAACGCAGGCATTTATCGAGTTGTTCTGCTGTATAATGGAAGTAAGTGGTTATGTTTTCGAGGATGTCATGCATACTTTGGTTCTATTCATTATACGGAGGTTTCTCTTAGTAGCAAATAAAGGTGGACGGTTCGGGACTGATACGTCGAGATGGCATTATAATGCAGAGAAGATCTGGTGCAAGTTCGTAGGATACAAGGGTGGATTGCAGAATATTATCATCAGGTCTATGAAGCATCCAGTCTAAAATGCGACCAAGTTTATGGATTGGTTGGTTAACTGACTGTTTAAGAATGGAAACATAAATGGAATCTATGAGTTTTGATGTGTATGGGTTTCGGGGACAGTCAAAGTTAAAGTTGAAATTTCCAAGAATAATTAGGGTGCCACCAATCGATTTTCCATACTCCAGAAGATTCGGAAACTGCTCCAAAAAAGAGATTCAGTCAGCTCGTTTTCTCTACTAGGAGGAGGACGGTAGAGAGAGAAAAAATGGACTGACCTTTGTTCCAATGTGAGTGTTGCTGGGACTAGTTCAAAACTATGTGTAGCAGAATTTTAAGGTTGTGTTGTACTTAAGACATTTTATCATGGAATTCTTTGTAATGACAGCAATTCCACCTCCGCGAGAGTTGCAGGGGAACGACATGAAGGAATAAGTGGTGGGTGTTAATTCCGCGCGCCTGCGTTAATCGCTTGATGTTTTTAGCCATGTTTCTGTCAGGAAGAAGACGTCGATATTCTGGTCGTTGATAAAATTAACTATTTCTGTGCGCCTTTCCGGCCTCCTTCTGATTGGGCGTTGAATAATGCAATACGTTGTGGTATCACTGGGACAGTTGACATAATGGTTGACGATTTAAGATGAATTTGCACCAGTTTATCAAAATTAACTGCCGAATTTATAAATTGTTTATCTGTTAAGGGTGAAAGGGAGATAACTGGAATTCTTCGTGTTTTACGCCGGCCAGCTCTGAATTAACGTTTCTTTTTTCCCTTCCGTTTACATTTAAGTAATGATGAATGTAGTCCAAGTTCGTTATAAGATTTAGAAGCACATAAATTATATTTATATAACTCGAAGTCATGGCTAACGGTGGAAAATACGGTGAAAAAAATAATAAAACCGATAACTGAGACATTTTTTAATTCTCGTATCTTTTTAAACGGAATGTTACAAAAAGCTGAGGTAAATATGTGAAAGCATTCATATACGGGTCGTGTGTCGTTTGTAATTTGGATTTTTAACAATTTAGCAATTTAGCAACTTTCCTATCATTTCGCTACCATGTCTGCAATATGGCAGTTTAACATGATGTCTAGCACTGAGGCATCATAATACAGACATGCAGCATCATGTCCCACCCAATCACAACATTCTGACACTAGGCCGACCAGTCCTAACACTAACCTCTCAATGCTGAGCACCTAGCGAGGCAGTTGCTAGTATCATTTCTTAGTTTTCCCTATATTTCGGTCGGAGTTTCGAACCAGCGACGTCCCGCATTCTAAAGGACGTTTAACCACTTAGGCCACCGGAGCGGTCCGTAAGACTAGATTATTTCTAAGATTACAAAGAAAGAAATTTAATGGCGCAGCTGCTGGGTTTTGAGTGAAACGCGAACTGAGAGAAACTGCGAAAATGACATTTTTCTGAAGGCACAAGTGTTTTCAGTCTCTGAAAAAAGAGGAGTAAATTTTGTTCAAGCAGCAAATCTCCATACGATATACGATTATTGGGATAACACTTTTTGTCACTAAACCGCCTGTTTTCCAATAAAAAAGAAACTCAAGGGTCACTCACTCGCATATCCTTCGTTAAAAAATAAACAACATGATTTTTTTAATACAAAATCGTAACTTTTTTGGTACTGATGTGAGGGTATTTGGTCTACCCGAGGAATTTTCTTCTCGAACACAGCATATATCATCCATGTCTTATTGTAATTATACACAAATAGAATAAGCTATTGCAAATGAAAACTACCATGGTAACTTATAAACATCAGAGACGAAATTAAAATGTTTCAGGTTACTGCCAAAGATAACAACTATTCTATGTATGTTAGTACGAGTATAGGACGATCAAGTTTTGAATCCAACAAATGACAACGTTTATATCTAAACAATTAAACATATTTGCAATAACATTAACACTCAACAATATCATTATCTGAGATAAATAAATGAAAAAATAAATATCCTATAGATCATGTCAGTAAAAAAAAAAACATAAAACTATATATCAGAGATCTGGAGAACGTAAAACAGCTAATGTGATAAATACATTCAAACGTCTTTATGTTTATGGAACCGCTAAATAATGAGAAAAGAGTCCGCTGAAATAATTAATAGACATTTTACAACAGCAAATACCTATCCAGAATTCGGTTGATGTAAATATATGATGTATTTACTTTATCTACAAGACAGCAAAGGTCTAGTAGAACAAGCAATTTTAGACCAAAAACAACGAATCACGTTTGATGTGATATGTATTGTATGTGCTCCAATTATTGCACAGATTGTTCTACTGTTGCTGGCACTAAAGGAAAAAGTTTTTTTATGGAAAGATTAATTTTAGGCTAGAATGATTATTACTCAGAGGACAATTTCATCAATATTTCAGCAATTTAGTTGAAATTCAAAAGTTACACCAAAGTATGTTATTGAAGGTGACGGAACATTTTTGTTTCCCAAGGAATATGGTGATAACAATGGGCAGAATTAAAAGGTACAACCATATTCAGAAGGCAATCAGATACATTTAATATATTCCTGAATGCGTCTAACAATACCGTCGTGGTAAGAATATAATACAGTAACTGATAAACGGTCGAAAATTATTATACAACACAAAGATTACTAAGTAACCGGACTACAGAGATTTAAAAGACAGCTCGTGAAACAAAAAAGCAAGCATGCATTGTTATGTCATTAGTTGCAGTAGCATGCGCAATTGTTTTGTTAAATATATTAAATGAATTGTTAATATATTACTAATTCACTTTTGACAGAGACCTTTGTATTTTATTAGTTTTGCTACCAAATATCAAACGTGTGGTATATGAACAAAGAACAAATCAATTAAAGTAAAAACTAGCCAAAAGATTTAAAAACTAATAAAGAAATTATTTTTCCCGCTAATGTCAAGAAAAATCAGCTTATTACATTACCAATGTTACAATACAAACATGCTACAGTCTTTAAACTAACTAATTTTAAAATATAGCTGTCAATATTTTTCATATTTCTTTTAAATTTATTAACGAATGAATCGATAGTTTTAATTCAACTGCAAATACTAAAGCCTGTCCATCCTCCTGTTAAACATTTTATAAACATTTTCTAACGGTTAAACCAAGAGTTCTTGCTACAATACCGTACATAAACATACGTGCATAAAATATGTTCAAGAATACAATTTCGAGACTCATCAACAATAAAGATAAGTTTCCAATGCGTCCGTTTTTTTATTGTGTTCTTCTACTTATTTCTTTTGTGGTATTGTATAATTTTATATATCTGTTTTGCTCTATTCTACAAAAACTCGGAAGAATGTGAAAGAAAAATATATGTTTCTAAATATTCGACACATTTAAGGTCTTAAAATGTAACTAGATAATTAAAATTCGTTGCACATATTTCTAATATCCTTCCTTTGCTCCTTTGACAAGTTGACCCCCAGCTTAACACCAGCATTCCCTTCACCTGCTCTTGGAGAATAATCAATATCCACACCATCGTTCTCATCTGCCTGCGTTTCCAGCGGTACAGCACGCTTGTATCTACGCAGTAAATTTACATGATAGGTTAACGTACCTTGCTTACCGGGTACCTTTCGTGGCAAAAGATAAGGTCTCTGCCATTGTGCCATCATCTTGGACGAACTTGATGGCAAGGGAATAAGGACTTCATTTCTGGGACTAATTTCTCGTGTTTTCGTGTGACGATCATAGTGTCTTTATTTTCTTTTGGCGATCCAACAGATTATCTTTGACAAAAGCCCCGATTTCAGCCAACTTCTCATGCATTTTCACAACATGCTCCACAGTTGATTTCGTTACCTCCTCTCCGGTAAACAAGCCTTGTAAAATCTGCATTGGCCCTCTAACAAACCATCCATACAACATCTCAAAGGGTGCAAGTTTCCTCATGCGGGACGTCACGGTATGCCAACAACAAAAATGGTAACATCTCATCCCATTCATTCTTGTTGTCTGTACAGGACTTCCGTACAATTAACATTGACTTTAACGTCACATTAAAACGTTCTACCTTTCCATTCGCTTGTGGGTGATACGATTTTGTTGTAACTCAACAGATACCCACTAGGTCATACAACTGTTTCAATAAGGTGCTAGTGAAGTTGGTCCGTTTCTTTGGTAGTATGACCTGTGGAAAACCAACACGGCTAAACAGCTATATCACTGCTCTAGCTACACTCGTTGCCTCCATATTATTTAGAGGAAAAGCTTCGGGATATCTCTTAGCATCATCAACCACCGTCAGAATGTATTTGTGTCCAGACTTTGTTATAGATAAAGGTAATGCAATATACATTGCAATTTCTGGGAACGTTTCTGTTATCACTGGTGGGAAAACCATTGGTGCTTTCTCACCTGCAGTCCGTTTTGCTGTCATCTGACATTCATGACACGAAGTACAATACCTCTTTACATCGGAATACATTCCAGGCAAAAAGAACGATTGTAGAATCCTCTCCTTTGTTTTCTCCAAACCCAAGCGACCTGCAAGGGCTCGATCGTGTGCCAGCTCAATTACTCTTTTTAGTAAACCTGCAGGTACAACAATGTGCTCCCCTCCACGCGAACCATCACCAGATTGCCATTTACGTCGCAAAATATCATTCTCCCAGAAGAATCACATTGGCTCCTCCTCAGCCTCTTCACGAGTAGCAAAGGACTTCTCTCTAACACTTTACAGTGAAATAACCGCAATCTGTAATTTCGACAACATGTCCGCTTTCATCGGTAAATGACTGACCCACTGCTGTGTATAACGTGTATAACGTGACTTTGTGCCCCTCCAGGTTGTAACTCTCGTCAGCGAGATCTTCTCTTATCAGGGTCATATCGGATCCAGTGTCCTTCACAAACATGATTCGCGTCCATTTACTTATCCTGTTTCCGAAATAAACCTTTGACCAATTGTTGGCTTAACAAAACAAGTTGCTGGGTTGCCACGATGTTTCATGTCATCTGTTGGACAATACCTTGCAATATGTCCCCATTACTTGCATCGATAGCATTGCCGATTTTTATGCTTGGACTGGTCATTCGTCGATGTTAGTTTTACTTGCTGATGTATGTTCTGAATATTCGTCTTGTTACTACATGTATTTCCACTTATGTTCGTATGAAACCTATTTTCTGCAATTGATGTTGTACATTGATGGCAATATAATCTTTCGCAGCCTCTACAACTGGACTAGGGCCCTTGTTCCTCCTAATCCACTGTGCTTTGATCTTGTGGCAAGGCTTTCGAGAAAATTTCTTCACAAAAACAAATAACTGGGTCACAATCATCCAAAAAACGCTTTATTTGCTGATCAATGCTGGCCAGCAGACCACGATACGTCTCGGTTCTTTCTTTCTTCATGCTCACCAACGTAGTGAAATGTTCATGCGGTCGCTTTCCAAAGCGATCAATAAGTCCTTTCCAGAGTTCCAGGTATTCGCCACAAGATTGTGTTGCCACATATCTAGCCTCACCTGTTAAAAAAGTTCTTAGTTGTAATCTTTTCAATTCGTCAGACCACTTAGCATGATTCGCAATTGATTCAAATTCTACGTTACTGTTTCTTGACGTTTTACTCTATCGAACTCAATTTCCAAACGCTTCATTTCTAATCTTATTTTCTCTTTCCATTTCCCATTCAAACTCCTTTGTGTCTTAACTCCAATTTTTTTCATTATTTTTTGCACTAGGTTTTCGCTTTGTTTCTTTGAGTGGTTGCATGTGCTCAAGGTTAAGTTTCTCTTCATACTCCGGAATCTCAGTATCTGTAAACTCCATAAAATTCTGTGTTGCTGCTTTTCTTCGTGATCATCCTGAAGCAATCAATGCTCTTATCAGCAATCGACATAATGACAAACTATAAGTACGTACTGTAAGTTCTATCACGGTATCCACAGCCACTAGACTAGTTTTTCTTTTCTATGATTTCTGGGCTTATACGTGTACACTCGTTACAGTGATACATACTTTGCATTTAGCAATAAACAACTGTACGTTATACACACAGTACAACCAGTCACTGCTAAAATCACACAAGGATTTGCTGCATTCACAGCTTTCCGAATTGTCAAATACAATTCCAACGTATTGAACAATTCCAAATAATTCACACAGAAGTATTGGAATCCGCATCGCTGCCACCAAAACTGTTACATTCGGGTTCAAAGGACACACAAACACCAATTCCAGTGTTCCTTCCAGTACCAAGCCCATAACTTACCTGCCTGTTCTAGCACTCTACTCTTGTTTTAGAAAGGGTTACAGACAATGGATTATAATTGATTTAACATGTGTGCCTTATCAGAAGTCAAGAAGAAGTCCATGCTCAGTTAGCACTGGGAAGATAAACAACAGAGGCTGGAGGTGTTGACAGTATCTGGTATCAAATATCCAGAATGCTGGGATTAATGTTCTGGCCAAATGTCTCTGCTAACAGGCTGGAATCTGATACAGCATCTAGGGTGACATCACACTTATAACAGTGACATTATCCATCATGTGTAATTTAATCAGAGACATTGTGTGTTCTGGTAAATAATTTATATATTCTACTTGTTCTCAGTCCGATATGTCCCTTCATGAGTCGGATCGTTAAATCAAGTTGTAATTTTACTGAACCAAATTATCGAATTTCCGTTATCGGTGGTCTTCAAATATGGTTGAATTTCGTTTAAAACTTCATACCTATATTGTTTCCGCCTTAAAATCTGTGTTCACTGGCATTTCTGGTCAATGCATAACTGAGTGATTTTGCTCTTTTTCCATTTAAATGTTGTTTATATTGGTATGTATTAATTCCTTTCTTGTTGAAAGATGCACTAAAGGTGATTTAAGTTTTTATTACTTTTAATATTTCTACGTTAACTTCTATTTATTAACGAAAAATATTTCAGTGTAAGATTAAGTTATTTTGTATAATGCGGAACAATTTTTAATCATAGTGTAACGACTGTTTGGTATGTTTATTACACCACTCTACACATAGATAAGTTAATTATTTTTAAGCTGTGTATTGCATCAATGGCTATGCCATGTGATGTGACCTAAAATGCAATTTGAAATCATAACAAAACTTGAACTATCCTTGTTTTTATTTTGCTGTAACGTATACTGCAAGTGAAAACCATGATATGGTTTTAACTTCAGTAGTGCATTGCTATTTAATCTGATGGAGTCAACAGACTTCATTTTTTAGTCTATGTTGCATCTGAAACTCCGTGATACGCCTGGCTCGGTTACTGACGGTGTCAAAATAAATTGTACAAACTTTACATGTAATATTGCTAACGACTTTTGTCGTTTCATGATCAAGGGGAAACAACTACGATAGTGCTTCGACTTTTGGACCAATTTTTCAATGGTAATTAAGGCAGGGCCTTGAAATAAAGTAACTGATGTTAGCAGCTCCGATATAAGGGAGGTAATTAACAGTATTGAAAAGTGCTATATACACTGCATGCTTGTGGTTATGTTGGATTCGGGGGGTAAAAATTGGGACTAGCATACAGAAAAAGGCTAAAGTTTAACAATGAGTATAGTGAGGCCCATTGATTTAAAAACAGGAGGAAAGTATATATCTAAATGGGAGATGTAGCTAATGATACTGGAATTAAAGGAGACACAAGCAGCAATGATAAAAATGAGAAGCGAGAGCTTGATGATATTACCTTGGACAATATTTGGAGGCAGTGGACCATAGGTGCAGGGACAATAAAATGGCACCTGTGCTATAACATCCCTTACAGGCACAAAATATCAGGTGACATGGTGTTCATTCCCAGCTAATATAAAAAGGTGAATAATGTAGATAATATAGATGCATGTAATTCATATTTCTTCTAAATAAGAAATTAATAATAATGGGCCTCAATTAGGCAGAAAAATACCTAAACAAAACAAAGCATGTTGGATCAGTTTTCAAACTTGTAAACTTTACTTGGAGAAATTATTAAAGTACTTCTAATTAAATTTGCATCAAGACCGAGGGCTAATATGATATTTCACAAATCTTCTCTTATTATTATACACCCTTACTAACAATGTCGGTTTCTATTTATTGAAATGTTATGTCTGGTGTAAGGGAGATAACTGAATGATATACATAAGATGTGTACTTATTATTTCCTCCAATATATTATTCATGTAATACAGATGAGTTGAAGAACACATGTATTAATTTCAATGCAATAAAATTATCCAAAAATGTATTACTGATAAAGTGAGAACCTATAATCTAGGATTATATCTGTAGTGGAGACCTCAAGAATGATTATGTAACTAACTAGAGAATCGCATTTTTAATTTCAAGACAGAAAAGTTTACTAAAATAAAAGACAATTAGAGCAGGACAACTGAAATCAAAATAGGAAGGAATACTATATCTTTAGCAAACTACCTAAAATACATATATCAGAATATTCTTTATGATACAAGTGAACTATCTACACATGTACCAGGAGTGTCCTCTATCCTGATCTATAACATGCTTTAAAAGAACAAAAAAGTTGTTCTTTATCCATGATTTTTCATCTTTTGCGCATAAAATAGTCAATATTTGGCTAAAATTAACTATATTAACTTTACATAACTTATTTTTTTGCCTGTATGCTAATATTGGAGCTGACTACACAGTCACAAAGCCATCAGCCTATATATGTTATAGATATAATTACAAAAGCCCCATTCCAAAGCTAATGTGTGTTATTTTCTACATTTTTTATGTAAAAGTCTGTCAATATTAGACCAAAACATCTCAATATCCATTATTTATCCAAATGACACTATGACAGTATATAAATGGTGGCTATGTATACTCGTTACTATGGATACAGTGTGAAGCTGGTATTATCTTTTAGGTATCACGGTACCAATTGTTTTTCCATAGACCTCAATGCTAATATTTGGAGAGATAAATATATTTTCTATCGTAATTTAGCGTGCATCTCACACACTGTTATAGAGAACAATGTTAGATTGTCAATTTGACGATGACAAAACAAGGTACTCCATTGCATTTAAGAGAGATAACTCTGCTGGAACTAGACAGGGGTATGATTTATCTAGTTACAATATACATATTTTCAGTCATGTGTATTACATTTTCAAAAAATCATAAAAAATACAAAATCTGATCTATATGGAAATTAGCATAAATTCACATGTTGCCAAGAGGTTAAACTATTTGTTAAGCCTAACACATAGTACAATTTTTACATAATCCACCAATCATAGCTAGTGTTGTTGTTTATTTCTGATTGCAATGTTCCCTACACTTTAAGCTCCACCCACTTGGACTTGCGCAATTGGTACCATTATACCTTGTACAGAGCGCTCGCATAGGTTGTCAGTGGCATACCTCGCCGTACTTGTACCAAAGACAGATGGAAACAACAACACAGAGTGTTATTACTCATGATGCGCATTTTGCCTTTGGCGTGATCACAAACTTGTAGATCTTATCATCTCCTTTCCTTCGCAAGATTTAAAATGTCTGCATCATCAAAAATAATGTTTGCAAGATACTATCATCGTAATCTTACTGAGAAAGGAAATATTAATTTTTTGCTTTCTGATATACGAGTTTGATTCGGACAAATTTATCCTCAGCTGGTGTGCTAGAACTTTTGGATTTCGTACTTAGGTGTAGTCGTGTCGCACTATACGAGTATGTATGTATGTATGTATGTATGTATGTATGTATGTATGTATGTATGTATGTATGTATGTATGTATGTATGTATGTACGTTAAATCTTAGAACTATTTTACCCTACGTAATTAGTAAATTTATTTCGTTTCCACGTGAGTTTCGATATGTTAACTTTAATCGAAGGCAAATAAATTGTTTAGCATACGTCAAAGTGGTCACTGTTAATTAGACTAATACAATTTATCGATATAGCTAAACTGAGCTGCCTTTTATAAATTCAACATATTGACCTCTTTGTTTCAAATGATTTGATCCATTTTAAATTTTTACAAGTAGAAATATTTTTTGATAGTTTGTTTCAATGTGTTACATTTTAATCCAGATTTACAAACATAGTAGAGTTAATGTAAACACAGATAGGGGCGCAGATCGGTTTCCGTGCAAGTTCGATGCATTTCTAAACTAAAAGCTGTGATATTTTTAATGTAAAGACTTCAGATAGTTGTTTCATGTAATTTATTAAATTGTTTGTTTATCGGAAAAGGGGCTAGTAATTGTTTGTTCTATATATTTGCTCAGATCTCTAGGTATATATTTCCATCTATACGTTTCACCAATCTTATATTTACTCGAACCAGGCAATTACATCGAGGGCGGTAATCTCCTAGATACCGAGTACCAAAAGAGGTGGGATATATAATAGCATTATAAACGCCACACCGTAACAAAGTCCGTAGCAAACCGAAGAACCAGGTTTACCTCATCATAGACAATGCAGTAAAACTTGATGTGAGTACGTTTATCTAGAGGATATGGTAGTAGCGTTTAGCGAACGAAAGAATTAAAATCTAGGACTGCAAAATAGATTATATTATAAGATTTCTTAGCCTTGTCTGGCTTCATGCATAATGTATAACAATGGATATGTTTGTGTTTGGAGTTTTACAAATAAGCTAATGTCTGTCTGTAGCATCTCCATCTTAGTAAGAGGTGTATTTAATTGGATTTAGCTACGTTACCTAACGAATGACCTCCCTCGATATTATGACCCGGTCTGAGTGAAAGATAGACTATCAAAAGAGAACTGGGCAAGACTATTGGGAAAAAATAATGCAATACAAGACCCATTAGACAAGACAAATAAACAAATTTAACCTAACAAATGAATAGTGATAAGTTCAATTCACCTAAAACGATATCAACAGGATTTGCTAGCAGTATCTAATTTGATTTATTTCATCATCATCATAACGAGAGGTAAAAAAGCGCAATGTCCACAGCTGATCGCATCACCTTCATCTCTACCATGTTCCAACGTTTTCTGTTTCCTCTAGTCCTCCTTCTCCGACTGCGTCGTCCTTCTTGGACTTCCTAGATTTCACTCTGAACTCGTCACTTCGCCCTTTCGAACTTCACTCGTCACTTCTCTCTTTTTCGGAATCTGTCTTCGGACCGTCGAGTTCACTCTCCCTCGCAAAACTGTTTTAGACAAAATTCATGCAAATACATATAAATTCAGGAAAGCATTAAATATATCGCATCAACAAATTACTTGGAATTGTCACACAAATAGATTTTAAGCTCCTTATGTCAAAAATTGTTAAAACAGTTTCGAGGACTTTTTGTTGATGGATTATTGCAGGTTAAAGATTTTTTACTCAAACATTTGAAACCAATTTAGTTAACGTTGAATTAATTTGTCGTCACCGAATTATCGAGGAAGACAGAGGAATAAAACTCAAGATAATATATCACAACATTAGGCATTATGATGTTTTAATAATCCATAAAATATATAACATATGTAACATTGTCGAAATCCCCAGAACTTTAAAGCATTAAGACTGTTTTAGTTTATTGATAACGACATAGAAAATTTCTTATTGAAAAATAACGCCATAGTGTGTAAAAACGGGAAGGCTACACTATGGGCTGAGTTTAGTGGTACACGGAGTAAGAACACATTTCACACAGATTATTTGTTAACCATTTTGTGGAGATTGGTTTGTGGGTGTGTGCTGACATTGTTCCAATTAGATTCTAAACGAAGTTCATCTTCGTTCAGGCGAACAGGCAAGATGTCGAACTCTAGACAGACATATTTAGCCAGAGTATATGAGCGAAGCATCAGATTACCTTGTTTACATCCACACCATCCACCTTTCCTCTGCTATGCACAAGACATTGTTTCTTATTTTCTAAGTCTTCTTTAACAGGCATCTTCATTTTAGTCAGATCGCCTTCACAGCCCTCTTTAGTTTCTTTCATGGCTAATGACCAATTGTTATGCACGGCTTTGTTTTATCAGCACTCAAACCAGTCCGTTCTGTGGACCAGAGGTATGATCTTATTACAAATGCTTAAGTACGGTTTTGATTGGCTGTACATAAACAATGTAGCGGAAACATGGTGTCAGAATGTTGGATTGGGGAGCAAGGAGGTGCATTTCTAGCCATATTATATGCGCTTAAGCAAGATAATGGACATGCGTTTCGCCATTTTTGTCCCAGCAATGCTTTTTTCGTATATAAAAAACTATGCTTTGATTGATCAGTTATTTGTAGGGATATATAACCTTGTTCACAACGACAGATCACATCATAGACGATATGTTTACATTCAAGCGGACTAAAAATATGGCTTGAATGACAATAACTGATGTGAATGTGTGTTCTGTGACCATCAAGCTATTTCCCCTCCAACTGGTGTCTGGGTGGATTATCGACTTTGTGAGGAAATGAATGTCTTACTTAGAGTTTATCTCCAAAGGAACTAAATAAGAAATATGAGTCTAGTCTCCCGAACCGAAAGGATTATAAGGTAGAAACAAGGTTTTGTTCATCTCCCACTCCTGAGTTTTGTATGTAGCAAAAGGGCGACTTTCCAAATAAGGCGTTTAATTTCGACAAAAGAAAGCTAAATAATGCGATTGCTTTTCGTTCTTGGTTTCTCAGGAATCACCATAAACTATTCGATTGTACAGAAATTTAAACCCTCTAAAATAAATCCCTTCTCATCACTTCTCGAGCTGTTTCGTATCAATATAAAAATGTGCGATGCCTTGCAAAAGGTCCAAAAGACATTGCTTTTCGTGTCTCAATATTAAAGTTAAGGTTATTATTTCAAAGTTTTAGTAATGTATAAACTATTGCAATTATAGTGTTTCCTCTAATTAAAAGATTTTATGGTTTTCAGTGACATAAATTGGATAAATGGTTTTGCAAGTTTGTTTATATCTTAATGTATTATATGGACTATTGTTGTGCAATGCTTTCGGTGAAAACATGATAAATTGAACGAATGTAGTGAAAAAGCTTGAGGAATGTTTGGGAATTAAGCAGGTGACAAAATAAATATGTTGCCAATGGAGTTTGTTCTAGTATGCTATCTTTGTTTGCGAATCGAGCGTTTGCACCAGCAAATGCGCATATGGAGTCACATACTTTGGTCCAACTGGGAACAAGTTCAAATTCATCACCATTACGTGTCCACTTAACCCTTGTACACCTCTGGAAATGCTTATACATAATTTTCGACATTCATGCAGGATCCATCTCTTCTAGAAACATTAAAATTATGGGCTTCTTCTCCAGTTCTGAGCATAGGGCCTCAAAATCACAATAGTCACTTCTACAGAATGCCGAAGACACAACCAGTATAACAACACAACAACTTTCCGTACAGCGGATGATTTCATCTAATATATATCTACCTGGTTCGAAATGAATATCACCGATACATACGATGTCATCTCTGCAAGCATCAAGCCTTGCACTTAAAGTGTATTTTAGCTCGTCAATGATATAACTGTACATGAAATCTCGATCATTGCTACAGAAGGAAAGAAATACTAGATGATTGTTTCGCGGATCTTCCTTCCGGTACTTTTCAATAAGAAATTTTATATGTCGTAATTTTAAACACCGCCGGTAGCTGCGAAATAGAATAACTCCAATGATAACAAAAATGACTGTGCTGAATAAAAGAATTAGAGTAGCTATCAAAATCATTTTGGTTCTTTCGCAGATTTGTTCTACGTCCCTCAGAGACTTGTCATTTATCTGTATTACCTTTTTCTGCCTCTCACAAATGTAACTTTCTCTATGCACGAGTGTAACTTGGGTGTTAAGAATCCATTGCATAAAACTTTTCGTGTCGCATTCGCACTTGAAAGTATTTCCAGTTAAATTGATTGAAAATTGTCTAAAATGTGAATGATCTGATTCCATTTCAAAGCACATACTATCAAAGGAACGTAAGAAATTCGAGTCGAAGAACAAGATATTATTATTGCTATTATCAAAATACTCCAATTTATTGAAATGTTCGATACGGAAAAGCTGGCTGGTTAAAAAGTTATTACTGATAATTATTGTTTTTAGTTTCCTGTCATTTAGGAAAAAGTCTTGGGGCAATCTGTGCAACTTATTTAATGACAAATCGATATATTCAAGATCTAAATTCTGAGCAAACAAATTCACAAATTCAGTATATTTTTCCATCGCGCCTAAATTGTTTTGTGTCAGCGAAATCCAGTTCATAATGGTGAAATGAGACGTAAGGTTTAAACTGAAATATTTCAAACCATTATTAGATAAGTCTACCTCACGGTACAACGGCATATTTGGATCAAAGTTTATATCTAACACTCAAAAATTGTTGTTCTTCAGTTCGATACGACCTCTTAAGTCTCGCTTGCAGTTTAGACTTTTATAAGTAACATTTGATTGGGTGACTATCTCTGAAATAATGTTGTTCATTCTCAGATTTCTAGCCTGTAATAGTGGGAAGAAACAATCATAGACACCGACAGCGTCTCTAATATTTAATGAAAGGACTATCCACTTCATTCTTGCAAAATTTATGTCCAAAAGCTGCAGATATTAAAACATGTGTTGCGCAAATGGCGTGTAAAAAAAAACACTAAGCTGCTCAGATCAACGTCTACTATGCGTAGTTCCTCGAGGGAAGATCCAAGTAGGGAGATTGCATTTAGGTCTACCTTTCTAAAATTTGACTGTGAAAGATCTAAGCGTTTTGTACTCAAACGTTGTAACAGAAGGAAGAAGGTTTCATCCAAATCTGCTGGTGTCAAAAACCTAGCCAACGACTGCAGGTTCAACACGTCAAGGTTCTTGGTAAATTGGGTGACTCTCAAAGCATCTGCAACCTTATCAAATGATAGAAGAAAGTTTTCGGACAGGTCAAGCGTTCGCAATTGTGTTAGCTGACTCAGAATGTTGGTTACAATTGTATATAAATCAGGGAAGGAAATCTGAAGATGCGTTAAATTTCTAACATTCCAAAAAGTATAGCTAAATACACGGTTAACACTTCCGCCACGTAGGTAGAATTTGGTCACATTGTCCCATCCGGCTTTATTGATATGAGATTGCTCAAGATATTCGTATTCTATATCTGTTATGTTTACAACTCTCGTATTGAGCGGAATCGTGTTGGGAATTGTACCTCTACAGCTGAGGTTAACAGTTTCACCATCATCATCACACTCACATGACATAGGGCAGTCATAAGTCGCGGTCACTATAGAAACCAATATGAAGAGTAATTGGGCGATTATTTCTCCGTACGATTCAAACATTTCTTGTCCCTCAAAATATCTCCTTCTGTTAATAATAATAATAATAATAATAATAATAATAATAATAATAATAATAATATTAATAATACTCAACATCATATAATAATAATAATAATAATAATAATAATAATAATAATAATAATAATAATTTGATAAGGACTCATGTTTAAAGTAAAGCATTACTGAACGCCTCTCAGTTATACATACATACATACATACATACATACATACATACATACATACATACATACATACATACATACATCTATGCAAATTTGCAAAACGGAAGCACACGAAACATTCATACTGCTTACTGCAGTTTCTTCAACTTCGTCTCCATACCTCACAAACGTTTAAAGAATGATTTAATCAACCACACATTAATGTCCTGTCTCTTAACTCACTTTTTGCTTACTCTGTTTTATCCACAGCAGTACTATCTGTCTTATATAAAACAAAAGTAGTCTTCTTTACTTACAGCAATATTATCTGTTTTACCTACAACATTATTATCTGTCTTACCTACAAGAATATTAACTATTTTACCTACAACATCATTATCTGTTTTACCTAGAACAGTATTAACTATTTTACCTACAACGTCATTATCTGTTTGACCTAGAACAGTAGTAACTATTTTACCTAAATCATTATCTGTTTACCTACAACATCATTATGTCTTACCTACAACATTATCATCTGTCTTACCTACAACATTATTATCTGTTCTTACCTACAACAGTATTAACTATTTTATTTTCATTATTATTTTCAGTTTTACCTACAACAGTATTATCAGCTTACGTACAACGGTATTATCTGTTTGACCCAAAACAGTATTATCTGTTTACCTTCAACAGTATTATATATTTTACCTTCAACACTATGATCTGTTTTACAACAAACAGCATTATCTGTTTTGACTACAGCATTATCTGTTTTGACTACAGCATTATCTGTTTTGACTACAGCATTATGTTTTGCCTACAGCACAATGATCTGTTTTACCAACATACATCATTATCTATTTTGCCTACAGCACCATGATCTGTTTTACCTACAAACAGCATTATCTGTTTTTACTACAGCATTATCTGTTTTGACTACAGCAATTTATGTTTTGCCTACAGCACCATGATCTGTTTTACCAACATACATCATTATCTATTTTGCCTACAGCACCATGATCTGTTTTACCTACAAACAGCATTATCTGTTTTTACTACAGCATTATCTGTTTTGACTACAGCAATTTATGTTTTCCCTACAGCACCATGATCTGTTTTACCAACAAACATCATTATCTATTTTGCCTACAGCACCATGATCTGTTTTACCTACAAACAGCATTATCTGTTTTGCCTACAGCATTATCAGTTTTACGTCCAGCATATTTATTAGTTTTATTTACAGCAGCATTCTCACGTTTACCTACCAAAAATGTATCTGTTTGCCATTCAACATTATTAGTTTTTCTAGTTAGAAAACAACTGTCCGTTTAATTACAACAGTATTTTTGAGGTACATCAATAATAATAAGCTGTTTACCTACAACCTTATTATATATATTACCTTAGGTAAAATTATCTGCTTTACCTACAACAGTATCATCTGCTTTACCTACATAAGCATTATCTGTTTTATCTGCAATAAAATTATCTGTTTCACCTGCAAAAGTATTGTTTCACCTGCAAAAGCATGATCTGTCTTACCTACATTAGTATTCACTGTTTTACCTAGAGCACTGTTCTCTCTTTTATTTACAACAGTATTAACTGTTTTACATATAGCAGTATTGTCTGTTTTACCTACAACACTAATATTGTTGTTTTTCTTTAGAACAGTATTGTGATTTTTACTATACAACATTATTACGTTTTGCCTCCGTCAGTGTTATCTGTTTTACGTACAATAGTAAAAGAACTCACCGTCACACATCACTGCTGACTGCACGGCGATCGATAATCAAGTATATCTGAAATTCACAAACTGGCCCATTCACACTTAAAATGCACAAGAACAAATCTGCGGCGTTTTGAGATGACGAGATTGACATTTTTCAAATCGAATTTTATGTGATTGTGATTTGGATTTTTACCGTAACCTTTTAAAAACAATATTCAGTGATATCACTACGATGTCTGCACTGCCGTGTGTCAGTTTATAGTGATGTCTAGCACTGGGGCGTTATGACGCTGTGCATCGTGCCGCATACATGTAGCAGTCATGTCCCACCCAGTTATCCTGACACCACGCCAACCAGTCCTAAAACTAAACTAACACTCATAATGCCGAGAGCTAAGCAAGGTAGCTGATAGTATAGAATCCACGACACAATAACAAAAAATATGAATGGTGATTGAAGGAATTTTGCTCGTATGGACGAAATAGACGAGGATGGTGGAGATAGATAGATAGATAGATAGATAGATAGATAGATAGATAGATAGATAGATAGATAGATAGATAGATAGATACCGGTAGATAGATACCGGTAGATAGATAGATAGATAGATAGATAGATAGATAGACAGACAGATAGATAGATAGATAGATAGATAGATAGATAGATAGATAGATAGATAGATAGATAGATAGATAGATTGTTAACAATTTGAAACATAAAAAAATATTTAGTAACGGTTTCAAGTTGAATACATTACTTCTCGCACGTATACAGAAATGGTATACGTAAAAGATTAACATACCTTGACTTTATAAAATATCAGAAGGATTGTAATATTTTCGGATGATTAGAAAAATATTTTGCTCGAATTTTGATAGGCAGGGATGAAAAATCATTCCTCAAAATACGTTTTGGTCTGGATGTATTTCCTTTTTTAGTGAAACATTTAAAACAGTTCTCAATAAAAATTATTGATCGAATATTTTCCTTCAAGAGAGAAGGCTCTGTAGGTATTCATATAATAAGGTCTGAAACAAAGATAATAGAGTTCAACTAACATTTCTTACGTTTTTTGATCTCGTCTTTGACCTGTGTGAAATCAGGAAAAATCTCTAGGACAGATGAAATCTCATGGGTACTCTCGTCACTGTAAAAGACGTCTAAGAGCATCGGAATAAGGAACAGGATAACAAGGGACAAACGCATGGTTGATGCCTGGATTAATATTTAGCAGTGGCAGGCTTTTTGTACTTGATACACTCAACAAATTGAGTATATAACAAAAACTACGACAGAGCAGTTTGAAGAGGAAAATGATACTGATGGTGAAATCTTCTTGCGTAAATGTTGACTAAGCCATCATGTCAATCAGCTTTGTGTCGATAAGCGGACCTAATTGGGTGGGTTGGTCTGGTGAAAGTTTATGCCTCACGCATATAATTGCATAAGACTACATAAATACGACGTAACATTGGCTGGATTTCTGTCAACTTTTGAAGATCAATCATGTTTAAGTTTGCAAAATTTATCTAGGATTTCGTATAGCTCACGTATAGCTGTCAGAGTGATTAGAAACAAATGGTAGGGTGCTATTTCGACCCCAGGTGGCATTTTTGTGGCATCTTGATAGACGGTTTACCAAATGTCTGTAGGAATAGCATTTATTTCGATTGGTCAAATATGGAATCAGAGGGTTGGGTCGATCCCAATATTGAAGGGAATATATACTCCAAACCACATGCATTCTAGCAGTCTGAAAATTTCTCTGCAAGAGAGAACCGAAGGTAGAAGTAATTACCAGGACTCCGAGCGTTCTTTGCAAGAAAGTCGTTCGTAAAAAAAAATTGTGGTTCTAGGTTAAACTGAATGTGGAACGATTGTAAGACGCCAAAAACACAAGGTATTTAACTCAAATTCACATTTATCATGATGTAATTATTTGATGTTTTCTTTGTTACAGATGCATGATGTATTGATACTATGATACGAATAGTATCACATTACATTACATTGATTTAATAACGTACTTTGATATGATGTTTCTTCGTTACAGATGTATGATGTGTTCATATTTTTGATAGTTTGGTATTACATTGATTTAATAATGTACTTCTGAATCATGAGTTAGAATTTTCAATTTATATACTTAGGTAGGTTAATGGGTGTTGTAGAAAACCCGCCGTGTACATTTCTGATTGGAAAGTGCTACATTAATTTTGAGTTTATCATATTAGTGAACATGGATTATGTGTTATGATATATTGCCTCACTTTACGTAATGATTTACGGGAATATATGTGACTTTCCCAAATTCTGATGTCGATACTTAGCAGTATAGCTATATTGATCTGAAGACTTGTGTAGTATTTGCTAGCCGTATAAAATTAACACTGATAGTAAGATCTGATTGTTCGAACCAGAAAGACGGACGGACAATCTCAACTCTTAAAGCATAACAAGATACTTAGGGCGTTTTACCCTTTTCTTTTCAAGGAAAATAGTTTGTTTGAAGAGAGAGCGAAATAGCGAGGAAGTCAAGATTCAAAAGGAGGGAAGAAAAGTCAGAAGTCAGAGTTGTGGAATTCCCTGTTCAATCAAAGGGCAAGCTAAAGTCGTGACGCACGCAGAAGGAAAAAACCAGGTCATTGTGAATCACCCAACAGTCCAATGTTAATGAACACTCGATTTCATGATGAAATTTACTACCAGTTATTAACGGCTAAATTCATCTATTTTATTAGTGTTTGAATTTTAATTAACGAATCCATTATTTTAAAGCTTCGGTTTTGAATTGCTTCTGAACGAAGAATAGTCAGAAGGAAAGAAAATTGTAATTTACTGTGTCATTCTTCCCTTGATTGTATGTTCATTAAATTCTTATTTTATCTTTACGGGGGCTCGTGTGTTGTCTTTGTTCAAGATACCATCTCAGATTACCTGACGTATATGTTCTAGTTTTTCCGCTGACAAGACAAATTTGGGTCTATCGTTTACCAAAGGGTGGGATCATTGATTTGCTGTTGTTTGGCTTGGATCTATTGTAATTATAATACTGAGTTTATGGATTTTCTTACCTGCTTAGGGATTTGAGACCAGCCTTCTGCTGGTCATAATTTTGGTAGGGTTTGTGTCTTAGTGTATTTAATTTCTACTGGCATATCTGAGTATTTTTTCTTCCCGTCTCGGTTGAAATGGGGGATCTCACGTTAGGATTTGCAGCTCATCAAGTGACGTATTTGGAAAAGTCCGCGTACATATTCTGAGTGCTTTGTATTATTATTGTTGGTTTAATATCAAGTTTCCTAAGCAGATCTTTTTTGGCGTGTCGTTAACCGGGCAAATTACACCGTTATCCTTTAGATAACGAGAATTAGCGGGAGGCGGTTCCGAGTGTTGTTTTTCCAAGTTGCGCAATACCTCTGACCAGGGCTTGTGCGATATTGTACTAATAGCGCTTGACGACCGACATCCCCGTTACAGTCCGATACTCGATATTTTTTAATTTCGTGTGAACACTTTATTCTACGCAAACAAACACACAAGAAACCGACACTGAATAACTAAACTATGCAGTAGTCAATTCTGTTATTGCTTATATTACAAAACAGCGTTTGAACTAAGCATGGACACTCCCTTTTAATTGTGGATAAAAAACAATTTTTTTCTTCAACCAGTTACTGATTACGTTAGTATCTGAAAGCTCGGTATCTCTGAAAGCGTAAACGTCGAAAAAGTGCTATATTTTTCCATCGATTGCATGCGTTATACAGACTGGTTTTTGTTTTACAATGCTTTCGTTGTTGGTTTTTTGTGGAGGTTTGGGGCATAACGCCATTTCTCAGCGGCGAGATTAACTAGTGGAGGAAGAACACGAGAAAACCACTGTAAGAACCACCAACTCACTAGAAGCTGCAACCAGCTTTCTCACGTACCATTGGAATAACATGAGACTCGAGCGAGATATCAGGGATCAATAGGGGCGAGCGCTATTGATCATTTGGCCACCAATGACCATCATCGTTTTGTTTCTTTTTTAAATTATTTCCTTTCTTAGAAGTAGCATGATACAATGCAAATGATTTGTCGCTCACCGAGGAAGGTATTGTCGATTATTGATGTATATTGTAGAAACCGTTTGATTTAATTTGTTTTTGATAGAATTCTTCTAGAATCATTGCGGATAGAAGGCAGTTTTTTCAGTATCATATAAGAAGATGATAAGGGGTTGTCGTTGGTGTTCTTGTTGCTGGTTTGGGGTTTTGGCATGAGAACGTGATTATTTAGGTTTCCAATATATTTATATATTCGCTTATAAGTCGAGTCCAACTACAAATAATATAGGCATATATTACGTTGCCAAATTCGTCAACAGTGTAGGGTCTATTCTGTTTGTTCTAGTCATTACTCCTAACAATCTGCGTAGACCCACTCCTAAAAAACTGCGTAGACCCAGATCTTCCGGCATTGGCAGTTTGTAGTTGGTCTAGACATATAAGCGAATGTATATGGTACCTTGTTTCATGGATTTTTAACAATTCATTCTCCTATTATTTACGTTAGCGTTGAATTTTGTAGATACGTCTACTAGTCATTTAATACTCTTCAGTACATTTTCAAAATACTTCCAGACTACAACGCTTTTATCTGACTTTTGTAAAGTCTAAAGTTGATGAATGTAAAGCAACATTTATATTGCTTGTTATATACCAAATTAAAGATTGAATCCAATTAACATCACAATATCATACATGGTTTCATATTAGAATTTCAGCAATGTAACATTTTTAACTGCTCGATTATTTGATATTCAAACTTTCAAAACAATCTGTTCAATGACAAAATGTATCTTGTAAACTATAGCAACGCCATGTTTTATTAATCTCTAAATATTCACCCTCTTTGATACACATCTTTTCTATACGCCGCATAGTTAAAATGTAACTGCATCCTGCTCCAATACAGCTCAGAGAGGCAAAGGTAAGCGAGTCAATTAACATAAATTCTGTAAACAAGACCAGTTTCATTTATTGTTGTATGTTTATTGCTACATCAACACGAGAAACTTTACATTGTGATGAAGCAATTGGAGTTATGATCTTTGTCCAGCAATACGACAAGTTATCCACACTGATCTGGGCAGAGTTTGGAGTTTGGAGTCGTTTTGTCTTTTCGTACGTCCTGCACACTAAACACCCAGACATGGTAGCAGAAGTACATATTGCGTACTTTATATCAACAACTTCCCTACCGGAATCATTTCACACAAAGTCTTCGGGGCCCCGAATGGCCGAGTGGTCTAAAGAGCTCTCCGTGACAGGTCAGTGCCATCTCACCTCTATGTTAGTTTGAGTCTATGATTCGACCTATGCTGGTATACAAATACATTTGGGTGGGGTTGATAATAATAATGAGCGAAGAAAAAAATGGTTTTTCACATAAAAGTTTAAATTTCAGCGATATCAAACACATACTTGGTGTTATGCCATCGTGGGTGAAATATCGCTTATACATTGGAAAACCCATTCACAGACGTAATTTAAACTTCAGGCAAGACGTCGCGACTGAATTGTTTTATATGAAGAATTAGAACTGACTCGGCTGACAAAATAGTATACATATTTACACATAACCCCTACTTCTCTCTTATAGGCTGATTTATAGACATGGGGATATAAGTCTTGCAATAAATGAAAGAAACCTCCAAGAGTAACTTACCTTACAGCTCAGAAACTACCTCCACTGAAGAATTACGGTAATAACTCATTCAATTCCCATAGTTAACATAATGAAACACAATTATATTCCAGATTCAATAACTTAAAATGTCTGGTTGCTAATTATCAGAACTATATTTAACCATGCACAACTATCTTTGGTGCAAGCTTCTGTGTGGAGAAAATCATAGAATATAATGATTTAATCTCTTGTCGAATTTAATAGAAGAATTGTTCTTTTCTTAATTATAAAATACATTTATGAAAATTCATTTAAAATTTTTCAGAGATTTCGCAAACGTGTCAAATATGCATTGAAACCGTTACACGAAGCAGCTGAAAAATATATTTGAGTCGAATATGATATCAATCCCTGAAGGTGAAGCATATTTCAAAATTGTTGATTTTTTACTGTACCGA
Source organism: Unio delphinus (assembly GCA_029339505.1). Lineage (NCBI taxonomy): Eukaryota > Metazoa > Mollusca > Bivalvia > Unionida > Unionidae > Unio > Unio delphinus. The sequence goes on from JAQISU010000115.1 coordinate 21,139,332, forward strand.
CGAATCTCCTTCATTGGGTTGTCGGAGGGGTGAGGAATACAAGTGCTAATAGTTCCAAAGTGATTATCATCAAAATCTTTTATTCCTTTCTCGTTCATTTTAAAACATTAACAAATATTGATCCTCATGATAATGAGGGTATCATTAATAGTTTTATTATTTACGTTGTGTTAAACGATACTGTTGTATCCTGAAATAGTTTTTAAAAAAAGATTACTTTTCGATACCGATATCGTTGCTTTGGCACAAATAAATTATACATTTCTCAAATTATTTAATTAGTAGTATTAGTAGTAGTGTGAAATTATTTTAAATGCAACGATATTTTCCATTAAATTACAGGAGATGGAGATCTTCTACGGCAAGACAAAGGATGGTATTTAAATATAAAGTATATTAAATAAGATCATAGATGTCCTTTTGCACCAACAAATATGAGTCAATTATATTAGAGTAAACCACATTTAATTGAAAAAATGACTAACCGGTCACCTCATATACATGCGACACAAACAAAAGCGAAAATCATTACTCAATCAAAGGAATGATCACTATTAGTCAGACATTGTTAATATGCATGCATACAAAATACATTTTTGAAAACATCAGATATAGTTTGAGCGCAGAAATTTAAAACGAAAGAGAAAAATTATACACGCAGCAGACAGATCTTTAATGAAAAGAATCCATATATGAGACAAAGGAATATATGGAAAGAATTTGATGACCGTAACTTTAATAAATTATTGCAGAAAGGAAATATAGCATAATCTTATAGATACATACACATCTTTCTAACTTATGAACTAGCGATCTTTAAACCTAGACAAGAACTTAGTTTGTTAACTTGAAGAATTAAAAGAGTAAATATTGAAGAAATACTTTACTAGAATCTGTTTACAACCAACAAGACAAACTTTCCAAGGCTAATAACATTCTGCAGACAAAATATAAGACGGGAAACCAATGAGCTATAATAGTTGCGAACCCTCCAAAAATATTGTCATTAAGTGGAACTTATAAATTGTATTACTTTTAGTCTGACGCAAGAAACCACTTCAAAATATAATTAAACAAATTATACGGCGACATCTTGTATTATAAAGCGATTCGAATAAAACAATATCAAGATGTTTGTTGGCATTGTAAAAAAATGTTTTTAGACTGTATTCGATGTGCCGAGAAAAACCTGTAGACCAGACATTACGTTGAGACGTATGCAATACAAAAGACGCAAGACAACATGCAAATGGGGAAAAATTGTGACAAAGTTTGAAGTGTAAAACCACAAGAAAGTTGCATTATATCTATATTTTAAAACTTAGCAATATTTTATATAACTGATTTGATTAAAACTACAAAACAAGTGAGATGTACTAACACTTTTAATTTATATTCCAAATAAGGGTAGAAAATAATAATTATCACACATAATGAGAACTAACTTTTTATTGAAATACTACATAACGCATTTAGAGGATTTATGTTTCGTCTACTAACTTTCAATCCAACATGTTTTGAAAATTAAAATGAGAATGTAATTAGGAGCAATAGCATTGACACGAACTGCAATCATGGAATTACACCCATTTAATTACTAGAAACAAACCTACCTTTCTCAAATACATGTTAAAATTAGCCTTGAATATCACAATATTTTCTAATATGTCTGTTTTGACAGCATTAATTTTTTTACTTAGGTCGTTCTGTTGTCTTTAATTTATTTCTTCTATATCCGATTTTAAAATTGGTTTGGTTTTTGCAATAGTGATGGTATTGGTTTTTGCAGTTATATTACGCTCTTCTTAAAAAAAACTTTTAGACCATTTAATTAAGAGTTCAAATTGTAATCATTTCCTTTTCATTCTTGCTATGTTTCTTTACCTGATCTCTGAATGTAAATAATTCATTATCTCCAGCAATTGTTTTATTCTATCGAAGTTTCTCACTAATGCAACTAACTCATTGTTTTTTTTGGGGTTCAACAAGTTTATCGTTTCATAGTATTGGCATTTCAACTGCGTTTGCTACACTTACTTCAGTGTAATCGGATTGTCTTGCGTTTCATAAATTATTCAGTGTCTGTTTGAACAAGTCTTCTGCGTGTCAAACCTTTTTTCTGATGTCTTCAATCTGTTTCCGAATCTCTTTGTATTCTGTTCGCTGTCTTAGTACCATAAGGGAATATGAATAGTACATTGTTTTTAACGAATTTAGATGTTCAGAATTATTATCTTCAAACGACTTATGAATTTGAACTTCAATATATTTTATTCAAAATTACTAGTTGTTCCATCGACTACTTTAATTAAATTTGTGATGCTGTGGTTATTCAAGTTTAAGAATACCCAGCACTACATCTGTTTTCTTTTCCTAAATCAACAGCATTATACATTTACAGCATAGTGAAAGGATTTTCTCTTGTTGTCTGTCTTAATTGTAATCATTGTCACTTTCTTATGCTAATTTTAAATTATCATACTGTACTTATCCTCCTAGTCAACTGGTAATCATTTGTGAATTTATTTTTTATTTTACCTGGTAGTATACATTTTTCTAACAAGAAGCTAGTTATAAATTGTAAATGGGTTTAACGGAATAAGAACAATTACATGTGTGACTGTTTTATTTTCCGTGTTTTTCCGTGAAGCTATCAATTTCCTAAACATCGTATTTGAATAATAATGTGACTAACTGTAAGTGCCGCGTTTACTGGTGTATAGCAAACAGTAACAATTATATTGTCTTACATTTGTTCTGTTAATGTTAAACTTCATATGACTTAAAACATTTCTAGAGAGGGATTTAAGTGTTCTTTTCATACAGTACATACTTTAACTGGTTGGATTTTGACAGGTTTTAGAATCGAGACAATTCTACGTTTTATACCTAATGGTTCTTAACAGGTTTTAGAACCGATATAGCTTTATTTTAACTTTTTGGTCTTTAATAGGCTTGGTACCGAAAAGATATACTAAATTTGGTTGTTAAACAGGTTTTATAACCGAGACAGCTTAACCCTTTGTATACATCAATGTTAAACCTAAGACAATATTACCACATCCCATAAATCATGCATTTTGTTCCAGCTAATCAAACTTGTGTCATATAGTACTTCGCTAGCTTTGCTCAAGATTTTGTTCGTGGTTTAACCCCCATGCTTTGCCGTTTTCAGCATTCCAATGAATGTATTCAAGTTCAATTCTGCGTGGATCTTTACTGGTGATGTACAAATACCTTTTATCGTGATTCTTTAAAATTTGGTGTTTCTCCCGTTTTGCATTCCCACTTTTCATTTATTTGCAACAAAGTTTTCAGGCAAATGTAGAAAAGATTTTACGATTATTTTCTAACTAATTAACATATCATATTTATTTTTCCGTATATCAATTATGTTCAAGGCAAGATAAAACTGGACGAAGATGTATCCGTCTTGTTTCAGAAAACCTTATTATAATGAATAATTGATACGCATACAACAAAAGTATACATGAAATAAAGTTATGATGACGATAAATTAATTTGCTAGACACAACTCAGACTTTAAAGGCGAGGAAATAAACTTAAAAGTTATAAACTTTGTTGAAAATACTGTTTCATCAAAATGAATTATATAGATAACTATACTTTTAAAAAACAAAACCGACATTTATGAATCTATCCTAATTTAAGTCACGTTAATCTTTATTCGTGCCTTTACTTTTCTGATCATATACAACTGAAGAAAATGCTTTCACTGGTGAAAACTCGGATTCACGAAAGCACGTGATAACATATTTAAATTTATAAAATGCCATCCAAAAGAGACATAAGAGAACATAATAGAAAAGTGAAGAACAGACTACATCATTGGTCACTTTCTGAATCAAATTTGGTAGTTTGTTTTATCCCAGGTTTTGTTTACAAAAATTTAATTGTGTCAAAATCCAGTCTTGTACTAGTAGCAAGTGTTACCACAAATTCAAAATGTAAACTTTGTATTGATTGCAAAACATCTTGTACATATTTATTTCGCATTATTTTCATTGTTATGTTGTTTTTAATTGTTAATTTTGTAAAGCTCAACTATTTGTTTTTTTAGACGGTTTGTTTGATTCTTTGCTTTTTGCACATGTAAAATTAGGGTACTTAAAGTTTTGGGGTTAGTGGCAATAGGTAATTAAATATAATTGATAACAAACCCACTAAAATATAAAATGGCCATTGGTGATGATGATCATTTCTTTCGAAATAGCAGCAGTTCGCCAACATCATAATTGTTATAATTAACCTGATATTACTTTTACAAGAGTATCATAGCATTTCTTGATTATTAATCGCTTCTCCGCCACTTGCCACATAATTATATTTCTTTTCTTGTATGTTCCATTTTCTAACCTGATGTTTAATTCATATTTACACACTTCTTCGATGTCAACAACGTGTCTTTAAACTTCCGCAAATCAAATGTTCTCGAGATTTTTGTATTCATTTGAAAGATGACAGAATTTCAAAGATAAAAATAATTTTTAAGATTTAAGGTCAATATATTTAATCGTGTGAAGATATCGAACTGTATTCAAATGTTCCAAAATACAAAGAAGGTCTTTCAACTCCTTTAATCTGCATCTTTATTGGATGAATACAAATATTGGATACTATCATGCATGTCCTTTTTCCTCTTGCACATATTGATACACTTCCCTTTATAATGTTCAATTTGAATATGGACACGTAATACGTTCTTATTGTTGAAAAGAATGTATTATTAAATATGTCAAAACTAGCCATGTATTCGGATGAATGTGTAGGCTGCATACAGTTACAACGTTAAGTTATCATTGCTGTGTCAATTTTATCGTTCAAATTACTTGCCAACTTACCAAATGTATGTGCCAAATACCAAAAGCTTTCAACAAACCTCGGTTTTTTAACCGTTATTTCTTCTCCTTTTCGCAAACCTAAAAAGTTATAAACACTTTCCAAACGGCATGAATTTTACCTTATTCCTTGACAAAAAGGTAGCTGTCATATCCTGATGTTATGAATAGAAATAATTTGTATATTTGATATTTAAAGTGCTTTTATTATGAGCTTGAGCTCTACGTTAGCCATTTAAATGATGATCAGCACATAGGTACACGCTTCATAGACACAGACCTTAATGCTCTTGATCATTTTTCCACAGACACGACGCACGTTGGTCTAGATAAAATGTGTTTCTTCCTCAATGTTGAACACCATCACATTTATATTCTTTGGCTTCAATACCTGATAAAAAAGTACATAAGTTTTAACGCCCGAGTGTTAAAATCATTTCTCGTATTATTGAGCAATAGCAAGATATTCCAGATAACCAACAAACTGGATGTAAGGTCATGACCACTTTCTGTGAGCCTCACATTGATAGTACCATCAATATGCAAGTTTAGCGGTACCAATTATAGTCAAGCTGGCAATCATGGATTTAAGATTGCTACTTCTTCCTTAAGCCCAGCGAGATATCGTACGTAGTTTTGTGGAGAAAACCTGTGACAATAAGATTTTATCGATATGATATTCAAGGTTGGCCACTCTATTGGATATCAGGTCAGCATTTTTCCTCAAAATCAACTAGGCACAGTTTTTTTTCCAGGTGAAAATCAAATGTTGACATTACAATCTTATGATGAAAATATTATGTCGATATGACTTTCTGTTTAGGACTAGCAACACTAATATTTTCAAGATGGGTGCCATGATGGCCATTATAGATGCTCGATCAGTACTATTTTCATTTATAACTAGACTAGATGTCATTTCTTTTGGTAAATATCATATCTCAATATGAGCACTGATTCAAAAGAGTAGAGGCATAAAGAATTTGGAGAAGGGCACCATTGTGTCCATACTGAATATCAGATTGGCACCGTTTATATAGGACCAGTGAGCAGTCATCTGGTGAAATTCCCATGTTGATAAGACATTCATCATTCATTCATGATCATCATTCAGGCAGTGGACTCCGAGCAGGCAGGACCGGTCTTCAGCCGGCTACAGTGAGCGAGAGCGGTAAGTAGATAAATGGTGCCGACTTGGGTTGTAGATAATTAACTGCAACCATACGAGCATCAACGTGACCGGAGTAGTGTACGGAAAACCACTACTGAGCTACGACACTAAACAACTCGTTAGAAGAATTATTCTTCATGGAATCAAGAACAAAGGAAAATGGGGGCGGCCACATGGATATCAAAATGGACGTTGCAGCACGAGGTTCATCAAAAGTATGGACTTCACTAGTGGCGGGGATAGAAATGGAGAGGAACAGTGGATTAAAAATACCGACACCTAAAACATTTTTTGAAACTTAGGGAACTAAAAGGAAAACTGGCTGTAACATGAGATACTCTGTTACCGCTAACCTACAGCACTCCGAGAGAGACGGCCTGCGGTGCAGATGTGAATAGCTTTCACATTGCCATTCATTTGCCTGAATAATAAGGTTCTCAATTGGTTACGAGTAACCCTCTTTGAACAACCTCTATTACAAAACCTGACTTGATCAATTTTGAACACCGCTCACAATTTACAATCTATTTACCAAACAGTGACTACACTTTTATATGTCGCATAAACATATTAGCTAAAAAATTTGTTAGGGACTTATGATACGTACACTATTGTACTAGAAAATTGGTAAAGTTAGGATGTTAAAGAAAAATTATACGACTCATTTATTTGATACAATTGCACAGGTGGCCGACACAATTTTGATATTAAGTTGCCCATTTGTATAACTGGACTGAATTTGCAATAAGTACGGTTAGGGCGTTCCGGGGCGTAAACGACATCCATATACGACAACGGCTGGCTTTCCGGGATCTTTTCCTCCTTTTCAACGACCGGACTCCAACAAAAATGACGACATGAGAAAACTATTTTTCTCTCGTCATCCTTTTGGTGCCATTGCACCCCTAGTACGTTGGTTGATAGGGTTGAGTGTGTGTTGGGTCTATTCCCACTCACCCAGGGCCTTACATTCATGTCCTTAGCCACTTTTTAGTGGTATGACATGACGGCCAAAATTAACAAACGCACTTTGTGCGTTAAATGCCCGTGGGGATGTGGCACCATTCCTTTCCCAGGGGAAACCAACTATCATAAAAGTTGATGGTTTAAACCAGTGAACAAATGACCTTAATCACTATAATATCAACTATTCATTCATTTTTTATAAGACTTTCCATTTTGAAAATAATAGCTATAACACTGATTTTTAAGATGTATGCATGACTTTGCATTTGAGGAATAGCAATAACCGAGATTTTCATGCTGGCAACTTAGATGGTGAGGCGGGAAATATTGTCATATTTGGTCATCAAATCACTGCGACGGACATCTTGTTTAACATTTCATGGAAATTCTCTGGTAACTAAGTAGTTTGGGAAGAATGACCATAGCCAGATTGTGCTAATGGACAGAAGACGAAACTTGTTACCCACAGAGTCTGAGTTCGGTATCAAGCACTTTGTACACTTTGAACTTTTCAATTTTATGGATGTAACACAAATTTTAAAAGATCTTTTAATTTTTGAGTCTGACCAATCAAACACAAAAGAGAAATTTATGTTCCTAATCTCTAAGGAGAATTATCCCATTTGCCCTACATCACCTGCTTACAAAACGCCTTTGACAGAGTGTGGCATGTGGAATTCTGGGCCCCAGTGACTAAATACAACATGTGTCAAAAGTTGACCAATGCCATCATGCATCTGTACGCCAAGTCTATTATGCAGTAATTCCTCAAGGTTATGTGAAGGACTGGTTCCACACAACAGTCGCAGTACGTCAAGGCTGTCTCCGTTCACCAGCGCTTTTCAAAATCTACTTAGAGCGTATCATGAGCAGATTCCTGGTAAACCAATTTGGGACAGTCATCATTGGAGGGCGTAACATCACCATCCTCAGCTTTGCAGACGACATTGATGGGCTTGCAGGCAGGTATAGACGAGCTTGCCAAAATAGTGAAGAACCTGCATGAAACATCATCCAGATTTGATATAGAATTAAAAATTAGAACTCATAGTAATAAATGTTCTAATGAAGTTGAGTTAGAGTCCTGACAAAAATCTGGAAGGCATTGACGTATGCTGTAACCTCTATAGTACAGTCTTGTCTACAGATCCTTATAGAACCACAAGAAATAACACCACGGTGTTTAAATTCCGAAAACAAAATTCAAAAACTGTCCTTGTTCAAGCAAGCTGTATGAATACTCAAATATTTTCAGAGAAACTAACTAACTTTCTAGAATCCAAAATAATCTGAAGACAATTTTAAATAAAACTCAAAACTGCTCTCAAAACATCTTGACATCAAGTGGTTAATCACCCAAACTGTCAAATCTCTCTTTAAACATCTATATTAAATCTAACTTCTGCCAAATTACGGATTGTGAAATTGAGGGTGACGGGAGCATGTTTACATATGAATGTCACGTAAAGTCATATGCATATATGTCCAATATGATCCTGACATAAATCAATAATTTTACTCTAAGAATAATAATGAATGTTATTACTCCACTGAGTTCATTTCTGAACCAAGGTCGGAAATTAAGTCAAATTTAGAAACATTGTTTATATTATTATGTGTTTATGAAAAGATTCAGGTCAAACTGAATGTTCTATTTTTTTAAACCAACAACGCTGGATCAAGTAAATAATATCGCAATGCAATAGCTTTGATAGAATAAAAGAAGTTAAAGCTAACCAACAAAAAATTAAATAGATTAAATATAAATTAAATCAGATATACGTAACAGTATGTATGTATGTATGTATGTATGTATGTATGTATGTATGTATGTATGTATGTATGTCTGTCTGTCTGTCTGTCTGTCTGTATGTATGTATGTATGTATGTATGTATGTATGCATGTATGTATGTATGTATGTATGTATATATGTATGTATGTATGTATCTCTAACTGAGAGGCGTACGTACGTACGTATGTATGTATGTATGTATGTATGTACGTACGTACGTATGTATGTATGTATGTATGTATGTATGTATGTATGTATGTATGTATGTATGTATGTATGATGTGTGGATGTATGTATGTATGCATGTATGTATGTAAGTATGTATGCATGTATGTATGTATGTATGTATGTATGTATGTATGTATGTATGTATGTATGTATGTATGTATGCAATGTACTTCATAAAAGAGATAGATAATGGCTTTGTACCGCCTTTTTTCGCAGCTGTCATTGCTACTGTTCCTATCTTTCATGTTGTTTATAGCAATCAGCCAGTAAGAAAGTAAATAGCTGCCAAAAGTGGCAAACATTTAAGTACAAAAGCCGTAAATATCGCAGAGGTGATACGTATGATTTTGTGGTATATCTTGCTAAATAGTATCAAAATATCTATTTTAGAAGGAAATTAACGAAGAATAGAACCGAGGTATGTGATTTTCTGTACATATATGTACATATTGTTATATACATTTAAATAGTGTATGCTCATCTTATCTAATTTTTATTTATGTTATTATTTATCTAATCGTGTGACAATCAATCACTGTGATAACCATCAACGTGTTCATCAATAAACTCTCGATATAAACCGATATCCATGATACCACCTTGAAATAATCGTCAACAGATATCAGCGGCTTCATTAATTATCTCCGGTAAGTTATTGTTCTTCCTTCCGCTTTTTTTGTTCTTCTACCTTTTTGTTGTTGCTCTTTAGTGTTTCATATTGATCATATACATCATCTACCACATCAAGATATCCTATATACGATACGTTGTTTGTATCAACTCGACCTGTTTTAATTTTAATTTTATAAAAATTCATCAACCCAGGGCTTCATAGCTTTAATATATTTTTTATGTCCCGGGTTCAACAGTTTTTCTTTTTTTCATAAGTCGTAAAAACAAAAGATGGAAATTTATCTAGATTAGTTTTGTCATTTATTGTTAGAGCATCCTCAGTAAATTTATTACGTAAATCTTCGACTATTTCTTCATCGGTTTTTTTCCGACCAGATTGAAGTTTTGTCTGTAAAAGTCTAGATGTTCTCCGGTTCTCTCCGTGATTTTTTCAAGTTCAGGAAGGACACGCTTTATTACTTTTTCTCCTTCTCGTTTCCTTATATAACTTCTGTAGTGGTTGTAGTAACGGGTTTAAATAGTTGTTCAGCACCTGTTGCAAAATCAATTTGAGATTCCTATCGCTGTTGTAATTTTTGTCTGACAGAATAACGAATATGTATAAATTTTGTAATCGCAACTAGTCTCCCTCGAGCTAATCTAGTTGTTAACGATTCTCCAACCATTATTGTTATATGATATGATTTAATTCATAGCAGCTAACGAGGGCGCCATAACAAAAATGCGTGTCAGTTCGTCAGAGGCATAATTTCTGTTTCTGACACCTTGTTTCGGCTTCGCAGGAGGCCTTGGTTTACCAGATAGACGGCATTAAAAGTTGACTGAATCACCCCACGTACGAAACTGAAACTGTAATTTTTAAGTTTGTCTGAATAGTTTGTCCGATTCATTCACTCTACTATTGATGTTATTCTCTTTATTTACAAACCCGAATATATTCGTTTAAACAAAACGTTAATATGCAAATATATTAGCAACAATGTCATTGTTACGAATCTAAATTAAGTAACAGAAAGAAAATAAACCTACAATTTCAGCATAATTCATCATTTATTTTTCTAAGTTACAGAGTAAAATGGTTTAAAAGACATTCACGGCATTGTTATTTACATTCCTAATAATCCTATATACCACATTACAAGTCCAACTGAGTGTATAAAATGTTCCAAAAAACTCCAATAGTTTTCGCTGCCCTGATGTAGCACAATTATGCAATCCAGAATGTATATCAATGACTTTTCAGTAATTCTAAATAATATTTTATTTCAAAGTCGATGAGCACTGGTTAATTTCAAAAAATAATTCAATTAAATAATTCTTCTCGAATTATATATGAGCACACCTATACAATCGGATAACAACTGGATTCCAGAAAATGATAAGAAAAAGAAGGAAGCATTTGTTTATGAAGCCCCGATTTATACACCTTTTCATTTGACCCAGACGTGAGTCATTCTTATGAAAACATCGAATTAGATTACAAACATGTCTGGTTCTAGGCTATGCTTAACTCAAAAAGCTATGCAACCGTGTTATTCTGTTACTTACAATAATGTATAGAAGTTAGAGCATTTTTGGTAAAAAGAACCATGACATACATAAATACATACATACATACACACACACACACACACACACACACACACACACACACACACATACATACATACATACATACATACATACATACATACATACATACATACATACATACATACATACATACATACGTGCTTGTATGCGTACATACATACATACATACATACATACATACATACATACATACATACATACATACATACATACATACATACATACATACATACACACACACATATACATACATATACATACATACATACATACATACATACATACATACATACATACATACATACATACATACATACATACATACATACATACATACATACATACATACATACACACACACATATACATACATATACATACATACATACATACATACATACATACATACATACATACATACATACATACATACATACATACATACATACATACATACATACATACATACATACATACTGTTAAAGGAACAATTAAAAATACAAACGTAACTTCTACTACAAAACTGTGTAGCATTTAGTTTAGATATCACAACGAACTACCCTAAATAGAGAAAATATTAAACGAAATAAATATGCATCAGGTACTTATAAGTACAATACTATCATTGTGAATTGAAATAAAACAAGATATGAGAATATATGGGACAATTATATACCAATTGATACACAGTTAACCGGCAGTGGATACACAGTTAACTATTTCTCGCAAGAAAATTATATCAGAAGAGCCATCTTTCATAATACATAATTTTAACACAGCGGTCTTTCTCAAGTTTAAAAACATGAATTCTACTGATGTGTGTTTTTTTTATTTGAAGTATCCAACCCCACACAGGCACAAAGTAAATTCACACTTGATATAATTCATTCACGTTGTAGTCTACTAACATTAACTAAATTTATAAACAATAAAGAAAAAACATACTTTTTATAAAACACACACATAAACACTTCAAATCATCCATCCATCACCCACACACACACGCACACACATATACCCACACCCACCCACCCACCCACCCACCCACACACACATATATATATATATATATATATATATATATATATATATATATATATATATATATCTATATATATATATATATATATATATATATATATATAATACAAAGTGTGTCATAATAATCCAGAGATCCAGCCTTTTACAAAGTGGCTTATTAAAACATACAATGAGAGCCACATTTTACAAAGTGGCTCAATTAAACATACAATGAGAGCCACATTTTACAAAGTGTGTAGTAAGTACCGAAAAATCAAGCAGATATGTGGAATCAGTGTATCCATGAAAAAATTTAATTTGCTCCATTTCCTCGATATAGCCATTAATGTGTCTTATAAGTGCTAGTACAATTCAACCAACAATCGACATACTTGATACATACAGACAATTTTAAACGAAGTAACCAGAAACAGCGATTTTAAACAAATGGATTTTAAGCTCCTTATGTCAAAAATTGTTAAAACATTTTCGAGGACTTATTGTTGATGGATTATTGCAGGTTAAAGATATTTTACCCAAACATTTGAAAACAATTTAGTAAACGTTTAATTACTTTGTCGTCACCGAATGATCGAGGAAGACGGAGGAATAAAACTCTAGATAATATATCACAACATTAGGCATTATGATGTTTTAATAATCCGTAAAATATATAACATATGTAACATTGTCGAAATCCCCAGAACTTTAAAGCATTCGGGCTGTTTTAGTTCATTGATGTTATAAATGATGATTACCATATACATTAATACATAAACCCCATTTATCGCAGTAGTGAACGCTCGTGTGAGTTTTCTAAACGTGTCAACATAAGGCCATAGTGTTTAACCACGGGAAGGCTACAATATGGGCTGATTTTAGTGGTAGACGGAGTAAGAACACATCTCACACAGATTATTTGTTAACCATTCTGTGGAGCTTGGTTTGTGGTCGTGTGTTGACATTTTTTCCAATCAGATTCTAAACGAAGTTTATCCTCGTTCAGACAAACAGGCAAGATGTCGGACACTAGACCGACATATTTAGCCAGAGTATATGAGTGAAGCATGAGATTACCATGTTTACATCCACACCATCCACATTTCCTCTGCTATGCACAAGACATTGTTTCTTATTTCCTAAGTCTTCTTTAACAGGCACCTTCATTTTAGTCAGTTCGCCTTCACAGCCCTCTTTAGTTTCCTTCATGGCTAATGACCCATTGTTATGCACGGCTTTGTTTTATCGGCACTCAAACCACTCCGTTCTGTGGAACAGAGGTATGATCTTATTACAAATGCTTAAGTACGGTTTTGATTGGTTGTACATAAACAATGTAGCGGAAACATGGTGTCAGAATGTTGGATTGGGGAGCAAGGAGGTGCATTTCTAGCCATATTATATGCGCCTAAGCAAGATAACGGACATGAGTTTCGCCATTTTTGTCCCAGCAATGCTTTTTTCGTATATAAAAAACTATGCTTTGATTGATCAGTTATTTGTAGGGATATATAACCTTGTTCACAACGCCAGATCACATCATAGACGATATTTTTAAATTCAAGTGGACTAAAAATATGGCTCGAATGACAATAACTGATGTGAATGTGTGTTCTGTGACCATCAAGCTATTTCTCCTCCAACTGGTGTCTGGGTGGATTATCGACTTTGTGAGGAAATGAATGTCCTACTTAGAGTTTAGCTCCAAAGGAACTAAATAAGTAGAATGAGTCTAGTCTCCCGAACCGAAAGGATATTAGGTAGCAACATGGTTTTGTTCATCTCCCAAAATGACTGAGTCCATTCCTGAGTTTTGTATGTAGCAAAAGGGCGAGTTTCCAAAAAAGGCGTTTAATTTCGAGAAAAGAAAGTTAAATAATTCGATTGCTTTTCATTCTTGGTGTCTCAGGAATCACCATAAACTATTCGATTGTACAGAAATTAGAATCCTCTAAAATAAATCCCTTCTCATCACTACTCGATTTGTTTCGGATCAGTATAAAAATGTGTGATGCCTTGGAAAATGTCCAAAAGACATTGCATTTCGTGCCTCAATATTAAATTTAAGGTTATTATTTCAAAGTTTTAGTAATGTATAAACTATTGCAATATTAGTGTTTCGTCGAATTAAAAGATTTTATAGTTTTCAGTGACCTTAATTAGCTGAATGGTTTTGCAAGTCTGTTTATGGTTTAATGTATTATATGGACTATTTGTTCTCTAAAGCTTTTGGTGAAAACATGATAAATTGAACGAATATAGCGAAAAAGCTTGAGGAATGTTTGGGAATTAAGCAGGTGACAAAAAAAATATGACTCATATTGTTGCCAATGGAGTTTGTTCTACTATGCTATCTTTGTTAGCGAATCGAGCTTTTGCACCAGCAAATGCGCATATGGAGTCACATAATTTGGCCCAACTGGGAACAAGTTCAAATTCATCACCATTACGTGTCCACTTAACCCTTGTATACCTCTGGAAATGCTTATACATAATTTTCGTCATGCATGCAGGATCCACCTCTTCTAGAAACATCAAAATTATGGGCTTCTTCTCCAGTTCTGCGCATAGAGCCTCAAACTCACAATAGTCACTTCTACAGAATGCCGAAGATACAACCAGTAGAACAACACAACAACTTTCCGTACAGCGGATGATTTCCTCTAATATATATTTACCTGGTTCGAAATTAATATCACCGATGCATAAGATGTTATCTCTGCAAGCATCAAGCCTTGCACTTAAAATGTCTTTTAGATCGTTAATGATATGTTCATACACGAATTCTCGATCAATGCTACAGAAGGAAAGAAATACTAGATATTTGTTTGGCGGATCTTCCTTCCTGTACTTTTCGATAAGAAATTGTATATGTCGTAATTTTAAACACCGCCGGTAGCTGCGAAATAGAATAACTCCAATGATTACAAAAATGCCTGAGCTGAATAAAGGAATTAGGGTAGCCATCAAAATTAATTTGGTTCTTTCGCAGATTTGCTCTATGTCCCTCAGAGACTTGTCATTTATCTGTATTACGTTTGTCTGCATCTCGCAAATCTAACTTTCTCTATGCACGAGTGTAACTTTTTTGGTAAGAATCCATTGGATAAAATTTTTCGTGTCGCATTCGCACTTGAAAGTATTTCCAGTTAAATTAATTGAAAATTGTCTAAACTGTGAATGATTAGATTCCATTTCAAAGCTCATACTTTCAAAGGTACGTAAGAAATTCGAGTCGAAGAACAATATATTATTATTGCTAATATCAAAATACTCCAATTTATTGAAATGTTCGATACGGAAAAGCTGGCTGGTTAAAAAGTTATTACTGATAATTATTGTATTTAGTTTCCTATTATTTAGGAAAACGTAACGGGGCAATCTGTGCAACTTATTAAATGACAAATCGATATATTCGAGATCCAAATTGTGAGCAAACAAATTCACAAATTCAGAAGATTTTTCCATCGCGCCTAAATTGTTTTGTGTCAGCGAAATCCAGTTCAGAATGGTGAAATGAGACGTAAGGTTTAAACTCAAATATTCCAAACCATTATTAGATAAGTCTACCTCACGGTACATCGGCATATTTGGATCGAAGTTTATATCTAACACTCGAATATTGTTGCTCTTCAGTTCGATACGACTTCTTACGTCTCGCTTGCAGTTTAGACTTTTATAAGTAACATTTGCTTAGGTGACTATCTCTGAAATAATGTTGTTCATTCTCAGACTTCTAGCCTGAAATAGTGGGAAGAAACAATCATAGATACCGACAGCGTCTTTAATATTTAATGAAAGGACTATCCACTTCATTCTTGCAAAACTTATGTCCAAAAGCTGCAGGTTTGGAAACATGTGTTGCGCAAATGGCATGTAAAAATAAAACACTAAGCTGCTCAGATCAACGTCTACTATGCGTAGTTCCTCGAGGGAAGATCCAAGTAGAGAGATTGCCTTTATGTCTACCTTTTTAAAATTTGACTGTGAAAGATCTAAGCATTTTATACTGAAACGTTGTAACAGAAGGAAGAAGGTTTCATCCAACTCTGCTGGGTTCAAAAACCTAGCCAACGACTGGAGGTTCAACACGTCAAGGTTCTTGGTAAATTTGGTGACTCTCAAAGCATCTGCAACCTGATCAAATGATAGAAGAAAGTTTTCAGACAGGTCAAGCGTTCGCAATTGTATTAGCTGACTCAGAGCGTTGGTTCTCATAGTATATAAATGAGGAAAGGACATCTGAAGATGCGTTAAATTTCTAACATTCCAAAAAGTATCGCTATATACACGGTTAACACTTCCGCCACGTAGGTAGAGTTTGGTCACATTTGCCCATCGGACATTATTGAAATGAGATTGCTCAAGATGATCGTATTCTATATATGTTATGTTTCCAACTCTCGTATTGAGCGGAAGCGTGTTGGGAATTGTACCTCTACAGCTGAGGTTAACAGTTTCAACATCATCATCACACGCACATGAAATAGGGCAGTCAGAAGTCGCGGTCACTATAGAAACCAACATAAAGAGTGATAGGGCGATTATTTCTCCGTACGATTCAAACATTTCTGGTCCCTCAAAATGTCTCCTTCTGTTAATAATAATAATAATAATAATAATAATAATAATAATGATAATAATAATAATTATCAACATCATATAATAATAATAATAATAATAATAATAATAATAATAATAATAATAATAATAATTTGATGAGGGCTCATGTTTAAAGTAAAGCATTACTGAACGCCTCTGAGTCATACATACATACATACATACATACATACATACATACATACATACATACATACATACATACATACATACATACATGCATGCATGCATGCATGCATGCATACATACATACATACATACATACAAATTTGTAAAACGGAAGCATACGAGACATTCATACTGCTGACTGCAGTTTCTTCAACTTCGTCTCCATAACTCACAAACGTTTAAAGAATGAGTCAATCAACCATACATTAATGTCCTGTCTCTTAACTCACTTTTTGCTTACTTTATAATTTTACTCACTTGCTGTTTGCTTTCATAATTTCATTCACTTGATGTCTACTTTTGTAGTTTTAGCTAATTGATTTTTACATTCACTTGATGTATACTTTTATATTTTCGCTCACTTGATGTCAACGTTTGTAATTTTAGCTAATTGATTTTTACATTCAGTTGATGTTTACTTGATATTTTTACTCAGTTGATGTTTCCTTAATATTTGTACAAATATATTTATATAATAATTTTACTCATTTGGTGTTTTGTTTTGTTTTTCTTGGTTTTTGGGGGGTTGTTGGTTGGGGAGGCGGCTCGTTTTTATATTTTATTCTTATTTAAGTTAGAAACCGCACTGGTGGTCTAAGTGGTTAGAGATGCCGCCTCGGATGTGGAAATTCGCTTATTCAAAACCTGGCCGAATCATGCCAAAGACAATTAAAATAAATACTAACCGTTGCCTTGCTAGGTGCTAAGCAATCAAAGGTTAGTGTTAGGACTCTTATCAGCCTGGTCTTAGGATTCTTGGTGGGACATCCTGCCAAATGTGTGCTGCATGATGCAAAATGATAGACATCACTGTAAACAGCCACAGACATGGTAGCGACATAACTGAACAATTGCATGTACTGACCTTCAGTCACCTTACACTTTACATAAAACTTATTCCCTATCTCATTCTATAGGAATGAAAATTCAAATCTCACGCACTTCATGCCTTTGTTTAAATAGGTGGTATGGATTATCAATAATGCCTACATGTTATAAGAAAGCCTTGACACGATAGGTTCAGTTTCGCTTCACTAACTATTTATACAGGTTGTCGGATGGAATTCCACAAAACATGCTTAAATGTTGTCAGTAGGCTCAGGTACAATCAGTTACCTGTCTACTAAAACTTGGTTAGTACGAACACAGGTAAATGAAAACTACGGTTCATAATAGATGAGTTACACTATCCTCTTCCTTGTCAGTCAAATTAAAGTCTGTGAGAAGAATATGACTTAATTTGTCCATCGCTTTAAAATGACTTTATCATTCTAGGTTTTGAGCTAGAGTTGCATCTACTAAATAACATAAAAACTTACATAAGTGGCTTATGTGAGAACTAATAATTCCTTCTTCTGTAAATTTCACTAACGCTTCCAGCACAATATGGCAGTTTCAAGATCTAGTAAACATATCGAAGTTTGCCTGAAAAAGAAAACAATAGTGTCTGAAGTTAATCTTTCTCGCACATCAACTTTAACAAGATGTTCAGTTGAGATGCCAATCATTTAAAATATAAGTTACATTTGGTTCGAGTACTGCTTATTCCTTTTTTAAGTAGAGTTAAATGCCAACTACAGAAATAACACTTGTACAAATTGCATGCAATCAGTAAACAACGTTAGTTGTCTTTCTCATCTTTGTCACTACCACCACCACCCCTCTTTCTGTCCTGTAGAGTTGATTCATATTCAGCGTTTAATTTTGAAATATCTTAAATTTCAACATGAAGGCAAGAAATCATGCTGTGCATAGTGAACTGTGGAAATGGCCATTATATTGTTGTGCATGTCTTGTTATTCTACAGATACCATAGATCTAATCACAACAAAGCTCGAAAACCCGTGCCTTACATTAATAGGTCAACCTGTGCAAAAGAAGCGGTGTGCTTTGCTTGCATAACATGTGCTGCGTGTGAAAGGAATCGCGTTTCTCCACATCAGCCTATGCAAGGTAATACTTATGTTTCGACTTAACAAACATATTTATGTCAATCTTTCTGAAACGTTTAAATCGTTAAGTGTGTGTGTGTGTGTGTGTGTGTGTGTGTGTGTGCCAGTATACTAAAAGTTACTACTCTATTTTTTTCGAGAGGTGTAAAGTGTGATTCAAAATTCTTTTCTTGTCATCATAACTAAGACGAACAAGTCACGCTTGCAAAAAAGCTAAAGTCAAGACACTAATAATATTTATATTTATATCACTACCTCAATACTTACCTTAGTTAAATTTCTGAATCTCTATCCGGTTTTTTCATACAAACTCTAGATCAGCATGTACCTCTCCGTTTGCTGTATTCTTTAAAGCTTTTTCAAAACTGCGACAGTAAAATCAACAGTAAAGTGTCGCACATTATGACACATTGGGATGACATTGCTCTTCCTTTGACCTTCTGCCAAGAACAATAACATAGTTTCTTGTTTTTGAAAACCAAAGTACACTTTCATAAGTATTCCGGAATTGGACACCTCTCTTGAAATTTAGAAGTTTAGGAAATCAATGGTGATTTTAGTGTCGCAAATTATATTTTAAATGCAAAACTTTAATTGTTATTATTAATTTATATCGTGACTGAAATAAAAAATATTATAAATATCAATTTTAAATTAATTTAAAGTTTCAGAATCTATTGTACATTGATCAAGTTGGAGTTAAGAATGTCGCATCCCCCACGCCCCTTGAATAGACGTATAACATCCTGTCTGAAAGTAAGAATGGCAGGAAGTGATTGCAAAATGGGGTCACATCCGGTATCATAACTTCCTGTGCAGGAGATTGTCTGTTAACAGCATGAAACGTGCATTATAAGTATGACCAAATAGAAAAACATCTGAGATAATTAACTGTCGATTGAATATTTTATATTACAATACAATCTTATCACAATCGTCTTCTGTGCAGGACTTTAACACAATTTATGTAAATACTCATACATTTTAAAACTGTTTTTGTGGTGTAAAATATGGCAGCAGCAGCAGCAGCAACAACAACAACAACAACAACAATAATAATAATAATAATAATAATAATAATAATAATAATAATAATAATAATTTGAGCATTTTCACACAGATGATTCATTATACAAGATATCGTACTTCACAAGTAACAAATTATATATATATATATATATATATATATATATATATATATATATATATATATATATATATATATAATTCCGATTAACATTGCTGCCTGTTGTTCTTATTGATGTTGTAGCTGTAGTAAGACGAGTGTCAGCAGGAGAAATAGGAAGCCTTAAACGATAGCTATATACAAACATATATATGTTTAATAATAAGATTGACCAAAACATTACTGCTTTGAGTCATTTAATTAACTCAACTTGGTTTGACTTTTTCCAACATCTTAATGATCGATACATCAATTTCGAATCACAAAGGTAGTGTTATAACGGTTTTACTAAATTTGATTAAAATATTTTCACATTCATTTTCACACAGAATTATTATGTCCTTGGACTGATCCATTTTACCTGGAATTAGAAATGGTAGATCTACATTTATTTACATTCTAAGAGCTCTTTAAATATGTGTTTGTGCCTGTATTCATTCTACGAGTGTCTGTATTCATGATACGATTTTCTGTATTCATTCTACGAGTGCAGCCATGATGTCCTTTCTATTTCCATGTTTGATTTTATAACTCATGCTGTTATTTCTTTGTTTAAGAGATTTATACGGTTGTATTTATTTGTTTGGTGCTAATTTGAATCAGTTTAATTGGTATTTAATAGCACACCAGCATAGTAAAGGTTGCGTCATAAAGGGACGACTGGAGTAAAATACGTGCACAAAAATGCTCAATGACGGCCAACGCGGCTTGGTCAAGGCACGTTGGGACATGCACTATTCTAGTCAAGAGTCCAGCACACAAACCACCGTCACCACGGCAACTTTAATATAATCTTTCATGCCCACACCACACTCCAAAATAACGTGATATGTAGTAGATGATGTGCATACAATTATTTAATACATAAGTGAGATAATTGAAAATATAACACTCCTTCGTTAGGATTTCAATAATCTACATCTTATCGTCATAGATATCTCCTTAGAAAGCTGTAAAGTACGATTAATAAGTATATTACTTACGCTAATCACTGTCAGGTGCTAAGTCCTATCTTCGGTTTGAAACAGTAGAAACTTTTTAAATATTCAAATTCAGGCACAGAATTCCATTAGCAAGCAGGGTCGTATTATCCATAAGGCTGACTAGGCTGAAGCCTAGGGGACCACCATTGTCATGGCAATGCCGCTTAATCGAAAATTGCACATTTAAAAAGTTACTACTCCATCCCACAACAATCAGACTGCTTCTAAATTCCACCTTTTAAAATTATTTTTGTAATAATTAAAAGAGCGCGAAATTCGCGGGTGGATGTCGAAGGGCCAAAAGAAGCTCGAAGCCTAGGGGCCCTGCTATGGGTTAATACGGCACTGTTCGCAATACAAGGCCAATCCCTTGTTTATACAGAACAGGGCCGGACCTAAGTTTTTCAGGGGGAGGGGGGCCCAAACTTGTTAATGGGTTAAGCGAAGGCGCGAAGCGCCGAGCCTTCTAGGGGGATCCGGTGGCATTTATTTTCTTCAAGGATGCAAAATGGTGCAATCTGGTGCTATCTGAACCTTGAAAAAGGGATCTAACAAAAGTGACTAAAAACTGCAATGTTTTAAAAACACTAAAAAAAAATATTGAAAAAAAAGTAAATAGATAAAAAGATTTACAAATTCGGAACCCCCTTTGCATCTTTGTCAAAAGCAGTGAATAGTTTTGTTTTTTTTTAAGGGGGAGGCCGGGCGCCCTGGGCCCCTATAGCAGGTCCGTCCCTGCAGATTGTGTATAACGTGACTCAACAGAAGCCCACACATAGTTCAACACTTCCTTTTACTAAATGACGCAGTCCTCGCTTTAAAGTATATGGCAGACTAAAAATAATCATGGCACGAGAACATGCCAATCGAGATTATTATTGCGTGTACTGTGTACATTTATTTATGATAAAATACCAGTAAATGTTTCCGATTCAATCATCGATAAGAACACAAGTATCGGTTATCCAACAGGAAATAAAATTTTGAAGTATCAGTAATTATCCAAACAATACCAACATTTTCAAAGTTCTTTTACTACGTTTGAGGCATATTATTGACCCTTTGTTACGATCAATGATAATAAAAATGCCAAAAAATAAATCAGAGTTGTCTCCCTTGTATGGAGTCGCGCATCAAGTGGTCATATGAAATTGTAACGCTGTATTGACTGGATATACATAAAAATGCTTAGTGTGGTAATAAGATTGAACTGTACATGATTCATTGAGGGATAAATTTTACGCTTAAATCTTGTGATAAGTACTGGAAAAACGCTGAAAAAGCTCGTCGCACACAGGAAACACGTGCAGATCATTTCCCCACACACTTAATCTAAATAAACTTTGAGCAATTATTTATTATAAATCCCATCAAGTTTTTACAAGGGGGGGGGGAATCTATGCAGTCATGGAGGAGGGGAGGGTGCAAAATTTGAAGTTATGTCACTGCATGTGCAATTTAATAACTTCTAAATGGCGAGGTTTATGATGCTTGCATATACGCTAAATGTTGCTTCATCTCCTATATAACACACGATGTATATTCAGAACATTTGATGCAGCTGGCAAACGCGCAATTCAATATCATTTTAAATGGCGTGGTTTCGCTTTTGTAATATTTAAATACACGATAAGGATTGCTTCGCCTCCTGGGTAACATATTATATTCACTGACTTTTATGTTGTCGAAATTTGCTTAGCGCAGCAAAATAATATACCTCAATAATTATACTTTTCACTAGGATAAAAAAAGAATGCTGTATTGTTCTCAAACACACCTAACTTGAACAGGAATTTAAGAACATGTTTAAGATTGAGAGCTAATTTAAGTTGTTAGTACCTGTGTCCAATTCCATCGTATCATAATGCGGCAACAAAACATGTTTTACTAATAGCATGTATGCGTTTTAGGACAGGCCAATGTCAGATAAAGGGGATGGCAAAATCTGCATTTATTAGGGTATTTTCTATAAGGTCTCCATGATCATCAATAAAGAAAAATAATGTGATCTTTATCAAGCCTAATGATGAAGCCCTTGTCACGCGGGATGTTTACACGTGAATATCATGCTACAGCAGTATTATCAGTTTTACATACAATAGTACTATCTGTTTTATCCACAGCAGTATTATCTGTCTTATCTAAAACAAAAGTTTTACCTACAGCAATATTATCTGTTTTACCTACAACATTATTATCTGTCTTACCTACAACAGTATTAACTATTTTACCTACATCATTATTTGTTTACCTACACCTCATTATGTCTTACCTACAACATTATTATCTGTATTACCTACAACATTATTATCTGTTTTTACCTACTTCATTATTAACTATTTTACCTACAGCAGTATTATCTGCTTTACCTACAACAGTATTAACTATTTTATTTACAACATTATTTTCAGTTTTACCTACAACAGTATTATCAGCTTACCTACAACAGTATTATCTGTTTACCTTCAACAGTGTTATATATTTTACCTTCAACACCATGATCTGTTTTACCTACAAACAACATTATCTGTTTTGCCTACAGCACTCTGATCTGTTTTACCTACAAACAGCATTATCTGTTTTGCCTACAGCATTATCTGTTTGACGTCCAGTATGTTTATTAGCTTCATTTACAACAGCATTCTCACGTTTACCTACAAAAAATGTATTTGTTTGCTATTCAACATTATTTGTTTTTATAGTTAGAAGACTACTGTCTGTTTAATTACAACAGTATTACCGTTTTGAGGTACATCAATAATAATAATCTCTGTTACCTACAACATTATTATATATTTTCCTGTAGATAAAATTATCTGTTTACCTACAATAGTATCATCTGCTTTACCTATAAAAGTATTATCTGTTTTATCTGCAATAAAATTATCTGTTTCACCTGCAAAAGTATTGTTTCACCCGCAAAAAACATGATCTGTCTTACCTACATTTGTATTAACTGTTTTACCTAGAGCACTGTTCCTTGTTTTATTTAAAACAGTATTATCTGTTTTACATATAGCAGTATTGTCTCTTTTACCTACAACACTAATATCGTTGTTTTTCTTTAGAATAGTATTGTCATTTTTACTATACAACATTATTATGTTTTGCCTACATCAGTATTATCTGTTTTACCTACAATAGTAATAACTGTTTTGCGTATTAAAAGTATTATCAGTTAGACCTACAACAGTATTTTCTGTTTCATGTACAACAGTGTTATCTGTTTTACCACAGCCCCGCGTGTCCGAGTAGTCTAAAGCACTCACCGTCACACATCAGTGCGGACTGCACGGCGATCGATAATCAAGTATGTCTGAAATTCACACACTGGCCCATTCACACTTAAAATGCACAAGAACAAATCTGCGGCGTTTTGAGATGACGAGATTGACATTTTTCAAATCGAATTTTATGTGATTGTGATTTGGATTTTTACCGTAACTTTTTTTTCAAAACATATTCAGTGATATCACTACGATGTCTGCACTGCCGTGTGTCAGTTTATAGTGATGTCTATCACTGGGGCGTCATGACGCTGTGCATCGTGCCGCATTCATGTAGCAATCATGTCCCACCCAGTTATCCTGACACCACGCCAACCAGTCCTAAAACTAAACTAACACTCATAATGCCGACAGCTAAGGAAGGCAGCTGATAGTAGAGAATCGACGACACAATAACACAAAATATGAATGGTGATTGAAGGAATTTTGGTCGCATGGATGAAATAGACGAGGATGGTGTAGATAGATAGATAGATAGATAGATAGATAGATAGATAGATAGATAGATAGATAGATAGATAGATAGATAGATAGATAGGTAGATATGACAAATTGTAAACAATTTGAAACATTAAATAAAAACTATTTAATAACGGTTTCAAGTTGAATACATTACTTCTCGCACGTATACAGAAATGGTATACGTAAAAGATTAACATCGGATGATTAGGAAAATATTTTGCTCGAATTTTGATAGGCAGGGATGAATAGTCAGTCCTCAGAATACGTTTTGGTCTTGATGTATTTCCATTTTTAGTCAAACATTTAAAACAGTTCTCAATAAAAATTATTGATCAAATATTTTTCTTAAATCGAGAAGGCTCTGTAGGTATTCATATAATAAGGTTCTGAAACAAAGATAATAGAGTTCAACTGACCTTTCTTAAGTTTCTTGATCTCGAACTTGACCTGTGTTAAGTCAGGAAAAATCTCTAGGACAGATGAAAGAAATCTCATGGGTACTCTCGTCACTGTAAACGACGTCTAAGAGCATCGGAAGAAGGAACAGGATAACAAGGGACAAACTCATGGTTGATGCCTGGATTAATATTTAGCAGTGGCAGGCTTTTTGTACTTGATACACTCAATAAATTGAGTATATAACCAAAACTACGACAGAGCAGTTTGAAGAGGAAAATGATACTGATGGTGAAATCTTCTAGCGTCAGCGTTGACTATACCATAATGTCAATCAGTTTTATGTCGATAAACGGACCTAATTGGGTGGGTTGGTCTGGTGAAAGTTTATGCTTCACGAATACAATTGCATAAGACTACATAAATACGACGTAGCATTGACTGGATTTCTGTCAGCTTTTGAAGATCAATCATTTTTAAGTTTGCAAAATATATTTAGGATTTCGATATTTTTCAGAGGATTTGTTGAAAGTATAGTAAGCCAATTACAATGGTCAGTGCTAAAAACAGGCAACGAGAATATATTTTCTTAATTTGCATGTACGTGGCACAAACTAGGTGCCAATCATATTAGTCCTTGACACTTTGCATTCATTACGGAAAAACATATTGACAAAACATTAACACTTCCACTATGGTCCGATACTCCATATTTTTTTATTTCGTGTGTACACTTTATTCTACGCAAACACACAAGAAACCGACACTGAATAATTAAAATATGCAGTAGCGAATTATGTTATTGCTTATATTACAAAACAGCGTTTGAACTAAGGAAGGACACTACCTTCAAATTGTGGATAAAAAACAATTTAGTATCTGAAAGCTAGGTATCTCTGAAACCGTAAACGTCGAAAAAGTGCTTTAGTTTTCCATCGATTGCATGCGTTATACAGACTAGTTTTCATTTTACAATGCTTTCGTTGTTAGTTTTTTGGAGGGTTTGGGGCATAACGCCATTTCTCAGCGGCGAGTATAACTAGTGGAGGAAGAACACAAGAAAACCACGGTAAGAACCATCAACTCACTAGAAGCTGCAACCAGCTTTCTCACGTACCCAATGGCATAGCAAGAGACTCGAGCGAAATGGCAGGGATCAGAAGTGGCGAGCGCTATTGATCATTCGGCTACCAGTGACCATCATCGTTTTGTTTCTTTTTTTAAAAAATTTCCTTTCTTAGAAGTAGCATGATACAATGCAAATGATTTGTCGCTCACCGAGGAAGATATTGTCGATTATTGATGTCTTTTGTAGAAACCGTTTGATTTAATTTGTATTTGATATAATTCTTCAAGAATCATTGCGGATAGAAGGCAATTTTTTCATCATCATATACGAAGATGAGAAGGGGTTGTCGTTTATGTTCTTGTTGCTGGTTTGGGGTTTTTGCATGAGAACGTGATTATTTAGGTTTCCAGTGTATTTATATATTCGCTGATAAGTCGAGTCCGAGTACAAATAACCTAGGCATATATTACGTTGCCAAATTCGTCAACAGTGTAGGTCTATTCTGTTTGTTCTACTCATTACTCCTAACAAACTGCGAAGACCCAGATCTTCAGGCATTGACAGTTGCTAGTTGGTCTAGATATATAAGCGAATGTATACGGTACCTTGTTTCATGGATCTTTTTGCTATTTTTAACAATTCATTCTCCTGTTATTTACGTTAGCGTTGAATTTTGTAGATACGTCTACTAGTCATTTAATACTCTTCAGTACATTTTGAAAATACTTCCAGCTATTTTTTTAGACTGCAACGCTTTTGTCTGATTTTTGTAAAGTCTAAAATTGAAGAATTTAAAGCAACATTTATATTGCTTGATCTATACTAAATTAAAGATTGAATCCAATTAACATCACGATATCATACATTGTTTCATATTAAAAGGTCAGCAATGTAACATTTTAACTGCTCGATTATTCGATATTCAAACTTTCAAAACAATCTATCCAATGACAAAATGTATCTTGTAAGAAATAGCAACGCCATTTTTTATTAATCGCTAAATATTCACCCTCTTTGATACACGTCTTTTCGATACGCCGCTTAGTTAAATGTTACTGCATCCTGCTCCAATACAGCTCAGAGAGGCGAAGGTAAGCGAGTCACTTAGCAGAAAAACTGTATACAAGACCAGTTTTATTTATTGTTCTATGTTTATTGCTACATCAACACGTGAAACTTTACATTGCAACTGGAGTTATGATCTTTGTCCAGCGCTACGACAGGTTATCCACACTGATCTGGGCAGAGTTTGGAGTCGTTTTGTCTTTCTGTACGTCCTGCACACTAAACACCCAGATATGGTAGCAGAAGTACATATTGCGTACTTTATATCAACAATTTCCCTATCGGAATCATTTCACACAAAGTCTTCGGGGCCCCAATGGCCGAGTGGTCTAAATCGCTCTCCGTTACGGGTCAGTGCCATCTCACCTCTGTCTATGTTAGTTCGAGTCTCGGATTCGACCTATGTTGGTATACAAATACATTTGGGTGGGGTTGATAATAATAATGAGCGAAGAAAAAAATGGTTTTGCACATAAAAGTTTAAAATTTTAGCAATATCAAACACATACTTGGTGTTAGGACATCGTTGGAAAAATATCGCTTATCCATTGGAAAACACATTCACAGACGTAATTTATACTTCAGGCAAGACGTCGCGTCTGAATTGTTTTATATGAAGAATTAGAACTGACTCGGCTGACAAAATAGTATTCATATTTACACATGACCCCTACTTCTCTCTTATAGGCCGATTTATAGGCATGGGGAAATAAGTCTTGCAATAAATGAAACAAACCTCCAAGATTATTGGTAAGTGATTACTTACCTTACAGCTCTGCAACTCCCGATGCTGAAGAAATACGGTAACAATTCAATTCCCATAGTTAACATATAGAAACAACATCAGATTCAAAATTTAATAACTTAAAATATATGGTTGCTAATGATCAGACCTATATTAAACCATGCACAACTATCTTTGGTGCAAGCTTCTGTGTGGAGAAAATCATATAATATAATGATTTAATCTCTCGTCGAATTTAATAGAAGAATTTTTCTTTTTTCTTAATTATAAAATAAATTTATGAAAATTCATTTTTAATTTTTCAGAGATTTTGCAATAGAGTCAAATATGCATTGCAACTGTTACACGAAGCAGCTGAAAAATATACTTGAGTCGGATGTGATATAAATCCGTGAAGCTGAAGCATATTTCAAAATTGTTGATTTTTTTTGCTGTACCGACGAACCTCCTACATTGGGTTGTCGGAGGGGTGAGAAATACAAGCGCAATACAAATAAAATATACATTCCCCAAATTAATTAATTAGTAGTATTGTGAAATTATTTTTAATGCAATGATATTTTCCAATTAAATTACAGGAGATGGAGATCTTCTGCGGCAAGACAAAGGATGATATGTAAATATAAAATATATTTAATACGATCCTAGATGTCCTTTTGCACCAACAAATATGAGTCAATTCTATTAGAGTAAACCACATTTAATTGAAAAAATGACTAACCGGTCATCTCACATACATGCGACACAAACAAAAGCGAAGATAATTTCTGAATCAAAGGTTAAATATTTGCCACGGGAATGTTCACTATCAGTCAGACATTGTTGATATGCATGCATGAAAAATACATTTCTGAAAACTTCAGATATAGTTAAGCTCAGAAATTTAAGATGAAAGAGAAAAACTATACACACATCAGATAAATCTTTAATGAAAAGAATCCAGACATGAGACAAAAGAATATATGAAAAGAATTTGATGACCGTAACTTTAATGAATTACTAGAGAAAGAAAATATCGCATAATTTAATAGATATACACACATCTTCCTAACTTATGAACTAACGATTTTTAAACCTAGACAAGTAACTTAGTTTGTTAACTTGAAGAATTAAAAGAGTGAATATTGAAGAAATACTTTACTAGAATCTGTTTTCAGCCATCAAGACAAACTCTCCAAGGCTGAAAACATTCTGCAGACAGAGATAAGACGGGAAAACAATGTGTTACAAAGGTTGCGAACCCTCCAAAAATATTGTCATTAAGTGGAACTTATAAATTGTATTACATTTAGTCTGACGCAAAACAAACACTTCAGAATAAAATTAAACAAATTAAACGGCGACATCTTGTATTATAAAGCGATTCGAATAAGACAATATCAAGATGTTTGTTGGCATTGTAAAAAAAAAGTTTTTAGACTGTATTCGATGTGCCGAGAAAAAGCCTGTCGACCAGACATTAGGTCGAGAAGTATGCTATACAAAAGACGCAAGACAACAAGCAAATGGGAAGAAATTGTGACAACGTTTGAAGTTTAAAACCACAAGAAAGTTGCATCATATCTATATTTTAAAAATTAGCAATATTTTATATAACTAACTGGTTTGATTAAAACTACAAAACAAATGAGATGTACTAACAGTTTTAATTTATATTCCAAATAAGGGTAGAAAATAATAGTTATCACACATAATGATAACTAAAGTTTATAGAAACACTACATAACACATTTAGAGGATTTACTTTTCGTCTACTAACTTTCAATCCAACATGTTTGAAAAATTAAAATTAGAAGGTAATTAGGATAAATAGCATTGACACGAACTGCAATCATGGAATTACACCCAATAGTGACAGTAGTGGTTTTTGCAATTAAATTAGACTAGACTTACAGAACTTTTAAATCATTCAATTAAGTGTTTAGTTCGTAATCGTTTCCTTTTCATTCTTACTATGTTTCTTTACATGATCTCTGAATGTAAATAATTCATTATCTCCAGCAATTGTTTTATTCTATCGATGGTTCTCACTAATGCAACTAACTCATTGTTTATTTTGGTTCAATAAGTGTATCGTTTCATAGTATTGGCATTTTGCCTGCGTTTGCTACCCTTACTTCAGTGGGTTAGGATTGTCTTGCGTTTTATAAATTATTCAGTCTCTGTTCCAACAAGTCCTCTGCGTGTCAAATCTTTTTTTCTGTTGTCTTCAATATGTTTCCGAAACTCTTTGTATTTTGTTCGCTGTTTTAGTACCATAAGTACATATCAATAGTACATTGTTTTTAATGAGTTTAGATATTCAGAATTATTATCCTCAAACGACTTATGCATTTGAATTTCAATATATTTTATTCAAAATGTCTAGTTTTTGCATCGACTGCTTTAATTAAATTTGTGATGCTGTGGTTATTCAAGTTTCTGAATACCTAGCACTACATCATTTTTCTTCTTTTCCTAAATCAACAGCTTTTTGCATTTATAGCATAGTGAAAGGATTTTCTCCTGTTGTCTGTCTTAATTATAATCATTGTCACTTTCTTATGCTACTTTTAAATTATCATAATGTACTTATCCTCCTAGTCAACTGGTAATCATTCGTGAATTTATTTATTTATTTTGCCTGGTAGGATACGTTTTTCTAACAAGAAGATAATTATAAATTGTAAATGGGTTTAACGAAATAAGAACAATTACATGTGTGACTGTTTTTTTTTCCGTGTTTCTTCCGTGAAGCTATCAATTTCATAAACATCGTCCTCGAATAATAATGTACTAACTGTAAAAGCCATGTTTACTGGTGTATGGCAAACCGTAACAATTATATTGTCTTACATTTGTTCTGTTAATGTTAAACTTCATACTTCATTTCTAGAGAGGGATTTGAGTGTTTTTTCCATACACTATCTTCTTTAACTAGTTGGATTTTGATAGGTTTTAGAACCGAGGAAATTCAACGGTTTATACCTAATGATTCTTAACAAGTTTTAGACCCGATATAGATTTATCTTTACTTGTTGGTCTTTAACAGCCTTGGGACCGAAAAGATATACTAAAATTGGTTGGTAAACAGGTTTTATAACCGAGACAGCTTAACACTTTGTATACATTAATGTTAAACCTAAGACAATATTACCACAATCCATAAATCATGTATTTTCTTCCAGCTAATCAAACTTGTGTCATATGTTACTTCGCTCGCTTTGATCAAGATTTTGTTCGTGGTTTAACCCCCATGCTTTGCCGTTTTCAGCATTCCAATGAATGTATTCAAGTTCAATTCAGCGTGGATCTTTGCTAGTGATGTACAATTACCTTTTATAGTGATTCTTCAACATTTGGTGTTTCTCCAGTTTTGCATTTCCACTTTTCATTTATTTGGCAGAAAGTTTTCAGGCAAATGTAGAAAAGATTTTACGATTATTTGCTAACTAATTAACATATCTTATTTATTTTTCAAATATCAATTATTTTCAAGGCAAGATAAAACTGGACGAATATGTATCCGTCTTGTTTCTGAGAACCTTATTATAATGAGTTCCGCAGAAAAGAAAAATAACTAAACAATAAAAGCAGAAAACATTGATACAACAAAAGTATACATGAAATAAAGTTATGATGACGATAAATTAATTTGCTAGACATAAGTCAGATTTTAAAGGCGAGGAAATAAACTTAAAAGTTATAAACTTTGTTTAAAATACTTTTTCATCAAAATGAGTTATATATATATATATATATATATATATATATATATATATATATATATATATATATATATATATATAACTATACTTTTAAAAAACAAAACAGACATTGATGAATAATATCTCCTAATTTAAGTCACGTTAATCTTTATTCGTCTCTTTACGTTTCTGATCATATACAACTGAAGAAAATACTTTCACTGGTGCAAACTCGGATATACGAAAGCACGTGATAACATATTTAAAATGATAAAATGCCATCCAAAAGAGAAATACATAATGGAAAAGTGAAGAGCATATTACATCATTGGTCACTTTCTGAATCAATTTTGGTAGTTTGTTTTATCTCACGTTTTGTTTACAAAAAATTTAATTGTGTCAAAATCCAATCTTGTACTAGTAGCAAGTGTTACCACAAATTCAAAATGAAAACTTTGTAGTGATTGCAAAACATCTTGTACATATTTATTTGGTTTTATTTTCATTGTTATGTTGTTTTTATTTTTGTAGCTCAATTATTTGGTTTTTTTTAGATGGTTTGTTTGGTTCTTAGCTTATTGCACATGTAAAATTAGGGCACTTAAAGTTTTGGGGTTAGTGACAATAGGAAATTAAATATAATTGAGAATAAACCCAGTAAAATATAAAACACCATTCGTGGTGATGATCATTTCTTTCAAAATATCAGCAGTTCGCCAACATCATAATTTTTAAAAAATTAATCTGATATTACTTTTACAAGAGTATCATAGCATGTCTTGATTATTAATCGCTTCTCCGCCACTTGCCACATAATTATATTTCATTTCTTGTATGTTCCATTTGCTAGCCTGCTGTTTAATTCATATTTACACACTTCTTCGATGTCACCAAAGTGTCTTTATGCTTCCGCAAAGCAAATGTTCTCGAAATTTTTGTTTTCATTTGAAAGATGACAGAATTTCAAAGATAAAAATAACTTTTAAGATTTAAGGTGCACGAAGAAGATTCCTTAAAACATGAGGTCAATATATTTAATCGTGTGAAGATATCGAACTGTATTTAAATGTTCCAAAATACAACTAAGGTCTTTCAACTCCTTTAATCTGCATTTTTATTGGATGAATACAAATATTGGATACTATCATGCATGTCCTTTTTCATCTTGCACATATTGATACACTTCCCTTTATAATGTTCAACTAAAATATGGACACGTAATACGTTCTTATTGTTGAAAAAGATGTTTTATTAAATATGTCAAAACTAGCCATGTATTCGGATGAATGTGTAGGCTGCATACAGTTACAACGTCAAATTATCATTGCTGTGTCAATTTTATCGTTCGAATTACTTGCCAACTTGCCAAATATATGTGCCAAAAAACAAAAGCTATCAACAAACCTTAGTTTTGTAACCATTTTTTTTTCTCCTTTTCACAAGCCAAAAAAGTTAGAAACACCTGTTTGAGGCCATACATTTTATCCTTTTTCCTTGATAAAAAGGTAGCTATCATATCCTGATGTTATGAATGGAAATAATTTGTATATTTGATATTTAAAGTGCTTTTATTATGAGCTTGAGCTCTACGTTAGCCTTGATCAGCACACACGTACACGCTTCATAGACACAGACCTTAAAGCTCATGACCATTTTTCCACAGACACGACGCATGTGTTTCTTCCTCAATGTTGAACACCATCACATTTATATTCTTTGGCTTCAATACCTGATAAAAAAAGTACATAGGTTTTAACGCCCGAGTGTTAAAATCATTTCTCGTATTATTGAGCAATAGCAAGATCTTCCAGATAACCACCAAACTGGATGTAAGGTCATGACCACTTTCTTTTTTCTGATCCTCTTGTTGATATTACCATCAATGTGCAATCGTAGCGGTACCAATTATTGTCAAGCTGGCAATCATGGATTTAAGATTGGTACTTCTTCTTTAAGCCCAGCGAGATATCGTACGTAGTTTTGTGGAGAAAACCTGTGACAATAAGATTTTAGCAATATGATTTTCAAGGTTGGCCACTCTATTGGATATCAGGTCAGCATTTTTCCATCAAGATCAACTAGACACCGTTTTTTCTTCAGGTGAGAATCAAATGTTGACATTAAAATACTAGTATTATGATGAAAATATTATGTCGATATGACTTTTTGTTTAGGACTAGCAACACTAATATTTTCAAGATGGGTGCCATGGTGGCCATTATGGATGTTCGATCAGTGCTATGTTCATTTAGAACTAGACTAGACGTCATTTCTTTTGGTAAAAATCATATCTCAATATGAGCACTGATTCAGAAGAGTAGAGGCATAAAGAATTTGGAGAAGGGCACCATTGTGTCCATACTGAATATCAGATTGGCACCGTTTATATAGGGCCAGTGAGACGTCATCTGGTGAAATTCCCATGTTGATAAGACATTCATCATTCATTCATGATCATCATTCAGGCAGTGGACTCCGAGCAGGCAGGACCGGTCTACAGCCGGCTACGGAAAGTAGATAAATGGTGCCGACTAGGATTGTAAATAATTAACTGCAAGCATATGAGCATCAACGTGACCGGAGTAGTGTAAGGAAAACCACTACTGAGCTACGCCACTAGACAACTCGTTAGAAGAATTATTCCTCATGGAATCAAGAACAAAGGAAAATGGCGGCGGCCAAATGGAAATCAAAATGGACTTTCCAGCACGAGGTTCATCAAAAGTATGGACTTCACTAGTGGCGGGGATAGAAATGGAGAGGAACAGTTGATTAAAAATACCGACACCTTAAAAATTTATTGAAACCTGGGGAACTAAAAGGAAAACTGGCTGTAACATGAGATACTCTGTTACCGCTAATCTACAGCACTCCGAGAGAGACGGCCTGCGGTGCAGATGTGAATAGCTTTCACATTGCCATTCATTTGCCTGAATAATAGGGTTCTCAATTGGTTACGAGTAACCCTCTTTGAACAACCTCTATTACAAAACCTGACTTGATCAACTTTAAACACAGCTCAAAATTTACAATCTATATACCAAACAGTGAAATACACTTTTATATGTCGCATAGACATATTAGCTAACAAATGTGTTGGGACTTATGAAACGTACACTATTGTACTAGAAAATTGGTAAAGTTAGGATGTTAAAGAAACATTCTACGACTCATTTATTTGATACAGTCGCACAGGTGGCCTACACAATATTGGTATTAGGTTTTCCATTTGTATAACTGGACTGAATTTGAAATAAGTACGGTTAAGGCGTTCCGGGGCGTAAACGACATCCATATACGACAGCGGCTGGCTTTCCGGGATCTTTTCCTCCTTTTGAACGACCTTTTCAACGACCAGACTCCAACAAAAATGACGATATGAGAAAACTATTTTTCTCTCGTCACCAGTTGGTGCCATTGCACCCCTAGTACGTTACTTCTGATTGGTTGATAGGGTTGAGTGTGTGTTGGGTCTATTCCCACTCACCCAGGGCCTTACATTCATGTCATTAGCCACTTTTTAGTGGTATGACATGACGGCTAAAATTAACAAACGCACTTTTTACGTTTAAAGGCTGTGGGGATGTGGCACCATTCCTTCCCCAGGGGAAACCAACTATCATAAAATTTGATGGTTTAAACTAGTGAACAAATGACCTTTATGGCCGGTTTCACTATAATATCAATTATTCATTCATTGTTGATAAGACTTTTCATTTTGAAAATAATAGTTATAACACTGATTTTTAAGATGTATACATGACTTTCCATTTTGAGGAATAGCAATAACCGAGATTTTCATGATGGCAACTTCGATGGTGAGGCGGAAAATATTGTCATATTTGGCCATCAAAACACTGCGACGGACATCTTGTTTAATATTTCATGAAAATTCTCTGTTAACTAAGTAGTTTGGGAAGAATGGCGATATCCAGACTGTCCTAATGGACAGAAGACGAAACTGTTCTCCCTCACTTTGTACACTTTGAACTTTTCAATTTTATGGATGGTAATACAAATTTTAAAAGATCTTTTAACCCTTGAGTCTGACCAATCAAACACAAAAGAGAAATTCACGTTCCTAATCTCTAAAGAGAATTGTCCCATTTGCCCTACATCACCTGCTTACAAAACGCCTTTGATAGAGTGTGGCATGTGGAATTCTGGGCCCCAGTGACTAAGTACAACATGTGTCAAAAGTTGACCAATGCCAGCATGCATCTGTACGCCAAGTCTATTATGCAATAATTCCTCAGGGTTATGTGAAGGACTGGTTCCAGACAACATTCGTAGTATGTCAAAGCTGTATCCTTTCCAGCGCTTTTCAAAATCTACTCAGAGCGTATCATGAGCAGATTCATGGTACGCCACTGTCGGACAGTCATCATTGGAGAGCGTAACATCATTACGACATTGATGGGCTTGCAGGCAATAAAGACGCGCTTGCCAAAATAGTGAAGAACCTGCATGAAACATCATCCAGATTTGATATAGAATTAAAAATTAGAACTTATAGTAATAAATGTTCTAATGAAGTTGAGTTAGAGTCCTGACAAAAATCTGGAAGGCATTGACGTATGTTGTAACCTCTATAGTACTGTTTTGTCTTCAGATCCTTATAGAACCACAAGAAATAACACCATGGTGTTTGAATTCCGAAAAAAAATTCAAAAACTGTCCTTGTTCAAGCATGCTGTATGAACACTCAAATATTTTCAGAGAAACTAACTAGCCTCCTAGAATCCAAAATAATCTGAAGACAATTTTAAATAAAACTCAAAACTGCTCACAAAACATCTTGACATCAAGTGTTTAATCCCCCAAACTGTCAAATCTCCCTTTAAACAGCTATATTGAATCTAACTTCTGCCAAATTACGGATTGTGAAATTGAGGGTCACGGGAGCATCTTCACATATGACTGTCACGTAAAGTCATAGGCATAAATGTCCAATATGATCCTGACATACTTCATTAGTTTTACTCTAAGAATAAAAATGAAAGTTATTACTCCGCTGAGTTCATTTCTGAACCTAGGTCAGAAATCAAGTCAGATTTAGAAACAGTGTTTATATTATTATGTGTTTATGAAAAGATTCAGGTCAGACAGAATGTTCTATTTATTAATGTTTTTTAAACCAACAACGCTGGATCAAGTAAATAATATCGCAATGCAATAGCTTTGATAAAATAAAAGAAGTTAAAGCTAACCAACAAACAAATAATTAGATTAAATATAAATTAAATCAGATATACGTAACAGTATGTATGTATGTATGTATGTATGTATGTATGTATGTATGTATGTATGTATGTATGTAATGTATGTATGTATGTATGTATGTATGTATGTATGTATGTATGTATGTATGTATGTATGTATGTATGTATGTATGTATGTATGTAAGCGCGTGGGCGGGTGGGTGGGTGGGTGGTGTGTCATGAAGAATATGTATGTATGTATGCATGCATGCATGCATGCATGCATGCATGCATGCATGCATGCATGCATGTATGTATGTATGTATGTATGTATGTATGTATGTATGTATGTATGTATGTATGTATGTATGTATGTATCTGTGTAATGCACTTCATAGAGAGATAGATAATGGCTTTGTATCGCCTTTTTTCGCAGATGCCATTACTACTGTTCCTATCTTTCATGTTGTTTATAGCAACTATTTTAGCAGTCAGCCAGTAAGAAAGTAAATAGCTGCCAAAAGTGGCAAACATTTAAGTACAAAAGCCGTAAATATCGCAGAGGTGATACATATGATTTTGTTGTATATCTTGCTAGCTAGTATCAAAATATCTATTTTAGAAGGAAATTAACGAAGAATAGAACCGAGGTATGTGATTTTCTGTACATTTATGTAGATATTGTTATATACATTTAAATAGTGGTTGATGATCTTATCTAATTTTTATTTATATTATTATTTATCTAATCGTGTGACAATCAATCACTGTGATAACCATCAACGTGTTCATCAATAAACGCTCGATATATACCAATATCCATGATACCACCTTGAAATAATCGTCAACAGATATCAGCGGCTTCATTAATTATCTCCGGTAAGTTATTGTTCTTCCTTCCGCTTATTTTATTCTTCTACTTTTTGTTGTTGCTCTTTAGTGTTTCATATTGATCATATACATTATCTACCGCATCCAAATGTCCTATATACGATACGTTGTTTGTATCAACTCGACCTGTTTTAGTTTGAATTTTAGAAAATTCATCAACCCAGTGCTTCATAGCTTTAATATATTTTTTATGTCCCGGGTTCAACAGTTTTTCTTTTTTCATAAGTCGTAAAAGCAAAAGCTGGAACTTTATCTAGATTAGTTTTGTCATTTATTGTTGAAGCCTCCTCAGAAAATTTATTACGTAAATCTTCGACTATTTCTTCATCGGTTTTTTTTCGACCAGATTGAAGTTTTGTCTGTAAAAGTCTAGATGTTCTCCGGTTCTCTCCGTGATTTTTTCAAGTTTAGGAAGGACACGCTTTATTACTTTTTCTCCTTCTCGTTTTCCTTATATAACATCTGTAGTGGTTGTAGTAACGGGTTTAAATAGTTGTTCAGCACCTGTTGCAAAATCAATTTGAGATTCCTATCGCTGTTGTAATTTTTGTCTGACAGAATAACGAATATGTATAAATTTTGTAATCGCAACTAGTCTCCCTCGAGCTAATCTAGTTGTTAACGATTCTCCTACCATTATTGTTATATGATATGATTAAATTCATAGCAACTAACGAGGGCGCCATAACAAATATGCGTCTCAGTTCGTCAGAGGCGTAATTTCTGTTTCTGACACCATTTTTTGGCTTCACAGGAGGCCTTGGTTTACCAAATAGACGCCTTTAAAAGCTGACTGAATCACCCAAGTACGAAACTGAAACTGTAATTTTTTAGTTTGTCTGAATAGTTTGTCTGATTCACTCACTCTACTATTGATGTTATTCTCTTTATTTACAAACCCGAATATATTCTTTTAAACAAAACATTAATATGCAAATATATTAGCAACAATGTCATTGTTACGAATCTAAATTAAGTAACAGAAAGAAAATAAACCAAAAATTTCAGTATAATTCATCATTTATTTTTCTAAGTTACAGAGTAAAATAGTTTAAAAGACATTTACGGCATTGTTATTTACATTCATAATAATCCTATATACCACAAGTCCAAATGTATAAAATGTACCAAAAAACTCCAATAGTTTTCACTGCCCTGATGTAGCACAATGATGCAATCCAGAATGTATATCAATGACTTTTCAAATTATATTTTATTTCAAAGTCGATGAGCACTGGTTAATTTCAAATAATAATTCAATTAAATAATTCTTCTCGAATTATATATGAGCACACCTATACAATCGGATAACAACTGGATTCCAGAAAATGATAAAAAAAGAATGAAGCATTTGTTTATGAAGCCCCGATTTAAACACCTATGCATTTGACCCAGACGTGAGTAATTCTTATGAAAACTTCGAATTAGATTGCAAACATGTCTGGTTCTAGGCTATGTTTAACTCAAAAAGCTATGCAACCGTGTTATTCTGCTACTTACAATAATATATAGAAGTTAGAGCATTTTTGGTAAAAAGAACCATTACATACATACATACATACATACATACATACATACATACATACATACATACATACACACACACATTCATACATACATACATACATACATACATACATACATACATACATACATACATACATACGTACGTACGTACGTGCGTGCGTGCGTGCGTGCGTGCGTGCGTGCGCGCGCGCGTGCATACATACATACATACATACATACATACATACATACATACATACATACATACGTGTTTGTATACGTACATACATACATACATACATACATACATACATACATACATACATACTGTTAAAGGATCAATTAAAAACACAAACGTAACTTCTACTACAAAACTGTGTAGCATTTAGTTTAGATATCACAACGAACTACCTTAAATAGAGAATATATTAAACAAAAGAAATATGCATCAGGTACTTATAAGTACAATACTATCATTGTGAAGGGAAATAAAAAAAGATATGAGAATATATGGGACAATTATATACCAATTGATACACAGTTAAACAGCAGTGGATACACAGTTAACTATTTCTCGCAAGAAAATTATATCAGAATAGCCATCTTTCATAATACATGATTTTAGCACAGTGGTCTTTCTCAAGTTTAAAAACATGAATTCTACTAATGTTTTTTTTTTATTAGCAGTATCCAACCCCACACAGGCACAAAGTAAATTCACACTTGATATAATTCATTCACGTTGTAGTCTACTAACATTAACTAAATTTATATACAATAAAGAAAAAACATATTTTGTATAAAACACACACATAAACACTTCAAATCATCCATCCATCAACCACACACACACGGATATTAGATAGCAACATGGTTTTGTTCATCTCCTGAGTTTTGTATGTAGCAAAAAGGCCAATGTCTAAATAAGGCGTTTAATTTCGACAAAAGAAAGCTAAATAATTCGATTGCTTTTCATTCATGGTTTCTCAGGAATCACCATAAATTATTCGATTGTACAGAAATTAGAACCCTCTAAAATAAATCCCTTCTCATCACTTCTCGATCTGTTTCGTATCAATATAAAAATGTCTGATGCCTTGGAAAATGTCCAAAAGACATTGCATTTCGTGCCTCAGTATTAAACTGAAGGTTATTATTTCAAATATTTAGTAATGTATAAACTATTGCAATATTACTGTTTCGTCGAATTAAAAGATTTTATAGTTTTCAGTGACCTATATTAGCTAAATGGTTTTGCAAGTCTGTTTATGTTTTAATGTATTGTATGGACTATTTGTTGTCTAATGCTTTTGGTGAAAACATGATAAATTGAACGAATGTAGTGAAAAAGCTTCAGGAATGTTTGGGAATTAAGCAGGTGAAAAAAATAAATATGACTCATATTGTTGCCAATGAAGTTTGTTCTACTATGCTATCTTTGTTAGCGAATCGAGCTTTTGCACCAGCAAATGCGCATATGGAGTCACACAATTTGGCCCAACTGGGAACAAGTTCAAATTCATCACCGTTACGTGTCCACTTAACCCTTGTATACCTCTGGAAATGCTTATACATAATTTTTGACATGCATGCAGGATCCACCTCTTCTCGAAACATCAAAATTATGGGCTTCTTCTCCAGTTCTGCGCATAGAGCCTCAAACTCACAATAGTCACTTCTACAAAATGCCGAAGACACAACCAGTAGAACAACACAACAACTTTCCGTACAGCGGATGATTTCCTCTAATATATATTTACCTGGTTCGAAATTAATATAACCAATACATAAGATGTCATCTCTGCAAGCATCAAGCCTTGCACTTAAAGTGTCTTTTAGATCGTCAATGATATAATCATACACAAATTCTCGATCAATGCTACAGAAGGAAAAAAATACTAGATGTTTGTTTGGCGGATCTTCCTTCCGGTACTTTTCAATAAGAAATTTTATATGTCGTAATTTTAAACATCGCCGTTAGCTGCGAAATAGAATAACTCCAATTATTACAAAAATGCCTGTGCTGAATAAAGGAATTAGGGTAGCCATCAAAATTAATTTGGTTCTTTCGCAGATTTGCTCTATGTCCCTCAGAGACTTGTCATTTTTCTGTATTAAGTTTTTCTGCATCTCACAAATGTAACTTTCTCTATTCACGAGTGTAACTTGGGTGGTAAGAATCCATTGGATAAAATTTTTCGTGTCGCATTCGCACTTGAAAGTATTTCCAGTTAAATTAATTGAAAATTGTCTAAAATGTGAATGATTTGATTCCATTTCAAAGCTCATACTTTCAAAGTTACGTAAGAAATTCGAGTCGAAGAACAAGATATTATTATTGCTAATATCAAAATACTCTAATTAATTCAAATGTTCGATACGGAAAAGCTGGCTGGTTTACAAGTTATTACTGATAATTATTGTTTTTAGTTTCCTATTATTTAGGAAAAAGTCTCGGGGCAATCTGTGCAACTTATTAAATGACAAATCGATATATTCGAGATTTAAATTGTGAGCAAACAAATTCACAAATTCAGTATATTTTTCCATCGCGCCTAAATTGTTTTGTGTCAGCGAAATCCAGTTCAGAATGGTGAAATGAGACGTAAGGTTTAAACTCAAATATTC
The DNA here is from genome assembly GCA_029339505.1 of Unio delphinus. Lineage (NCBI taxonomy): Eukaryota > Metazoa > Mollusca > Bivalvia > Unionida > Unionidae > Unio > Unio delphinus. The sequence goes on from JAQISU010000115.1 coordinate 21,181,440, forward strand.
CAAACGATTATTAGATAAATCTACCTCACGGTACATCGGCATTTTTGGATCAAAGTTAATATCTAACACTCGAATATTGTTGTTCTTCAGTTCGATACGACCTCTTACGTCTCGCTTGCAGTTTAGACTTTTATAAGTAACATTTGCTTGGGTGACTGTCTTTGAAATAATGTTGTTCATTCTCAGATTTCTAGCCTGAAATAGTGGGAAGAAACAATCATAGATACCGACAGCATATTTAATATTTAATGAAAGGACTATCCTCTTCATTCTTGCAAAACTTATGTCCAAAAGCTGCAGATTTGGAAACATGTATTGCGCAAATGGCATGCAAAAATAAAACACTAAGGTGCTCAGATGAACGTCTACTATGCGTAGTTCCTCGAGGGAAGATCCAAGTAGAGAGATTGCTTTTAGGTCTACCCTTTTAAAATTTGACTGTAAAAGATCTAACCGTTTTATACTGAAACGTTGTAACAGAAGGAAGAAAACATGTGTTGCGCAAATGGCGTGTAAAAATAAAACACTAAGGTGCTCAGATCAACGTCTACTATGCGTAGTTCCTCGAGGGAAGATCCAAGTAGGGAGATTGCATTTTGGTCTACCTTTTTAAAATATGACAGTGAAAGATCTAAGCATTTTATACTGAAACGTTGTAACAGAAGGAAGAAGGTTTCATACAACTCTGCTGGGTTCAAAAACCTAGCCAACGACTGCAGGTTTAAAACCTCAAGGTTGTTGGTTAATTCGGTGACTCTCAAAGCATCTGCAACCTGATCATATGATAAAAGAAAGTTTTCAGACAGGTCAAGCGTTCGCAATTGTGTTAGCTGACTCAGAGCGTTGGTTCTCATAGTATATAAATGAGGAAAGGAAATCTGAAGATGAGTTAAATTTCTAACATTCCAAAAAATATCGCTATATACACGGTTAACACTTCCGCCACGTAGGTAGATTTTGGTCACATTTGCCCATCGGACATTATTGAAATGAGATTGGTTAAGATGATCGTATTCTATAACTGTTATGTTTACAACTCTCGTATTGAGCGGAAACGTGTTGGGAATTGTACCTCTACAGCTGAGGTTAAGAGTTTCACCATCATCAACACATGCGCATGACATAGGGCAGTCAGAAATCGAGGTCACTATAGAAACCAACATGAAGAGTGATAGGGCGATTATTTCTCCGTACGAGTCAAACATTTCTGGTCCCTCAAAATGTCTCCTTCTGTTAATAATAATAATAATAATAATAATAATAATAATTTTCAACATCATATAAAAATAATAATAACAATAATAATAATAATAATAATAATAATAATAATAATAATAATGATAATAATAATAATTTGATGAGGGCTCATGTTTAAAGGAAAGCATTACTGAACGCCTCTGAGTTACACACACACACACACACACACACACACACACACACACATACATACATACATACATACATACATACATACATACATACATACATACATACATACATACATACATACATAGATACATACATACATACATACATACATACATACATACATACATACATACATACATACATACATACATACATACATACATACATACATACATACATACATACATACATACATACAAATTTGTAAAACGGAAGCATACGAGACATTCATACTGCTGACTGCAGTTTCTTCAACTTCGTCTCCATACCTCACAAACGTTTAAATAATGAGTCAATCAACCATACATTAATGTCCTGTCTCTTAACTCACTTTTTGTTTACTTTATAATTTTACTCACTTGCTGTTTACTTTCATATTTCCACTCACTTGATGTCTACGTTTGTAATTGTAGCTAATTGCTTTTACGTTCACTTGATGTTTACTTTTATATTTTCACTCACTTGATGTCTACGTTTATAATTTTAGCTAATTGATTTTTACATTCAGTTGATGTTTACTTAATATTTTTACTCAGTTGATGTTTCCTTAATATTTGTACAAATATATTTATATAATAATTTTCCTCATTTGGTGTTTTGTTTTGTTTTTCTTGGTTTTTGGGGGCTTGGGGGTTGGGGAGGGGGATCGTTTCTATATTTTATTCTTATTTAACTTAGAGACCGCACTGGTGGCCTAAGTGGTTAGAGATGCCGCCTCGGATGTGGAAATTCGCTTATTCAAACCCCGGCCAAGTCATACCAAAGACAATTAAAATAAAAACTATCCGTTGCCTTGCTAGGCGCTAAGCAATCAAAGGTTAGTGTTAGGACTCTTATCAGCCTGGTCTTAGGATTCTTGGTGGGACATCCTGCCAAATGTGTGCAGCATGATGCCAAATGATAGACATCACTGTAAACAGCCACAGACATTGTAGCGACATAACTGAACAATTATTAAAGATCCAAATCACATGCACACACGTAAGCGCGCTTATTTCAGTCGATATATAGATGGGATCAAGAATAAAATTCTATTATGTTTTCTTGCATTTTTACATCTTGCATTTATAGATCGCTAACGGAGCATTTCTAGTTTGCTTTCAGAGCAGTTACTGACCTTCAGTCACCTTACACTTGACATAAAACGTATTCCCTATTTCATTCTATAGGAAAGAAAATTCAAATCTCATGCACTTGATGCCCTTGTTTAAAGAGGTCATATGTTTTTATCAATAATGCCTACATATTATTTAAAGCCTTGACATGATTGGTTTAGTTTTGCTTCATTAACCATTTATATAGGTTGTCGGATAGAATTCCACAAAACATGCTTAAATGTAATCAATAGGGTCAGGTACAATCAGTTACCTGTCTACTAAAACTAAGTTAGTACGAACACAGGTAAATGAAAACTATGGTTCATAATAGATGAGTTACACTATCCTCTTCCTTGTCAGTCAAATTAAAGTCTCTCAGAAGAATATGACTTAATTTTGTCCATCGTTTCAAAATGGCTTTATCATTCTAGGTTTTGAGCTAGAGTTGCATCTACTAAATAACATAAAAACTTACATATCTGGCTTATGTGAGGACTAATAATTCCTTCTTCTGTAATTTTTACTTCCGCTTCCGGCACAATATGGCAGTTTTAAGATCTAGTCAAACATATCGACGTTTGCCTGAATAAGTAAACAATAGTGTCTGAAGGTAATCTTTCTCGCACATCAACTTTAACAAGATGTTCAGTTGAGATGCCTATCATTTAAAATATAAGTCACATTTGGTTCGTGTACTACTTATTCCTTTTTGAAGTAGAGCTAAATGCCGACTACAGAAAGAACACTTGTACGGATTGCATTCAATCAGTAAACAACGTTAGTTGCGTTTCTCATTTTGTCACTACCACCACCACCACTCTTTCTGTGCTGTAGAATTGATTCATATTCAGCGTTTAATTTAGAAATATCATACATTTCAACATGAAGTCAATTGATCATGCTGTGCATAGTGAACTGTGGAAATGACCATTATTTGTTGTGAATATTTTGTTATTCTACCTACGCCATAGGTCTAATCACAACAAAGCTCGAAAACACGTGCTTTACCTGTGCAAAAGTAATGGTGTGCTTTGCTTGCATGACATGTGCTGCGTGTGAAAGGAATCGCGTTCCTCCACATCAGCCTATGCAAGGCAATACTTATGTTTCGACTTAACAAATTTATTTATGTTAATCTTTCTGAAAAGGTTAAATCGCTAAGTGTTTGTGTGACTGCGTTAGTGTGTTTATATATATATATATATATATATATATATATATATATATATATATATATATATATATATATATATATATATATATATATAGATGTATGGAGTTTTAAATCAATATTTATATTTCATGTAGGGATATGTCAATCAGTATTTATATTTTATGTAGGGAGATGTAAATCAGTATTTATATTTCAGGTAGGGAGATGTGAATTAGTATTTCTATTTCATGTAGGGAGATGTGAATCAGTATTTCTATTTTATGTAGGGAGATGTAAATCAATATTTCTATTCATGTAGGGAGATGTAAATCAATATTTCTATTTCAGGTATGGAGATGTGAATTAGTATTTCTATTTCATGAAGCGAGATTTGAATTAGTATTTCTGTTTTATGTAGGGAGATGTAAATTAAATTTCTATTTCATGTAGGGAGATGTAAATCAATATTTCTATTTCAGGTATGGAGATGTGAATTAGTATTTCTATTTCATGTAGGGAGATGTGAATCAGTATTTCTATTTTATGTAAGGAGATGTAAATCAATATTTCTATTTCATGTAGGGTGATGAAAATGAATATTTATATTTCATGTAGGGAGATGTGAATTAGTATTTCTATTTCATGTAAGGAGATGTTAAATAGTATTTTTATTTCATGTAGGGAGACGTAAATCAATATTTAAATATACAAAAACGAACTAACACTTGCCTTACTCAGCATTAAGAGATTAGTGTTCGGACTTGTCGACCTGGTCTCAGTATAATTGGTGGGACAACCTGCTAGATATGTGCTGCATGGTGACCAATGCTAGACATCAGTGTAAACTTACACAATGCTAACATAGTAACGACATGACTGAATTGTTAAAGATCCAGATCAAAAGCACACACGCTTAAATTTACACCTTAAATATATAAGCGACCAAGAATTAAATTATGGTATGTTTTTTTTCATTTTGTCATTTATTGGTTGCTAAAGGAGCATATATAGTTTGATTTCGGAGCATTTACTGAAATTCGGTCACCTTTAACTGGACAATAAAACTTGTTCCCTATTTCATTTGAAAGTAAAGAAATTTCCAACCTCACGTACATTTTGTCCTTGTTTAAAAAGGTGGTATGGTATATATATATATATACATATATATATATATATATATATATATATATATATATATATATATATATATATATATATATATATATATATATATATATATATATAGTTGTGTTTTCAGCTAGAGTTGTGTATATTAAATATTTTAAAACTTACGTATTTTGGCGCATGTGATGACTAATAATTTCTTCTTCGGTAAATTTTACTTCCGCTTCCAGCACAATGAGGAAATTTTAAGATCTGGTAAATATTATCGACGGTTGCCTGAAAAAGTAAACAATAGTGTCTGAAGCTAATATTTCTCGCACATCAACTTTAAGATGCTGTTCAATTCAGAAGTTTATTATATAAAATATAAGTTACATATGGTTCGTGTACTGCTTATTTCTTTTTTGAAAGAAGAGCTAACTACCAACTACAGAAAAAAACACTTGTACGGATTGCATGCAATCAGTAAACAACGTTGGTTGTGTTTCGCATCTTTGTGAAAATGGCATTTGGGTTCTTCTTCTATTTCTTGCAATTTTTTAACCTTTGCCTTACTTTCTCCATTATTCCTTACTTCTTTGTCTTTACCTTCTTTGGAATAGTGTCTGAAGTTAATCTTTATTGCACATCAACTTTAACAAGCTGTTCAATTGAGATGCTTATCATTTAAAATATAGGTTACATATGGTTCGTGTACTGATCATTTCTTTTTGAAAGTAGAGTTAAATGCCGACTACAGAAAGTACACTTGTACGGATTGCATGCTATCACTAAAATACGTTAACTGTGTTTATGATCTTTTTCATACCCCGTTCTGCCCTGTAGAGTTGGTTCATACTCATCGTTGCCTCAATGTAATGTTGTGACAGATGGATGACGACACAAATTTGTGTATACAATCCAGTTGAAACAAACTTATTTTAATTACATTTGTTTTGAAATATCATACATTTAAACATGAAGGCAAGAAAAGATGATGTGCATAGTGAACTGTGGAAATGGCCATTATATTGTTGTGCATATTTTGTTATTCTACCGATGGCATAGGTATAAGCACAACAATGCTCGAAAACACGTGCCTTCTATTAATAGGTCAACCTGTGCAGAGGTAATTGTTTCCTTGCATGACATGTGCTGCATGTGAAAAGAATTGCGTTTCTCCAGCCTATGCGTTCAATACTTTTTTTCGACTCAACAAACGTATTTAGGTTAAATTTGCTGAAAAAGTTAAATAGGAGTCTGTGAGTGTGTATATGTGTGTTGGCGCCAGTATACTGAAATACAGTACAAATCCACATACATGAGGGTTGTTCAGCGTGATTAACAGTTATTTTATTGTAGTCGTAATGAAGACTAGCAAGTCACGCGAGCGAAAAGCTAAGTCAAGGCATAATGCCATACTACAACCTCATCACGTACCGTAGTTAAATTTCTAACTCTGTATCCCTTTTTGTAATACATACTTTAGATCAGTAGATATATCGCCATTCCCTGTGTTCTTTAAAGCTTGATGAGTAAGGAATAAGGAAGTAATGAATGCTAATATGCACATTGCTAATATAATGGATTTGATTGGCTACCTGTAAATACAAAAGGCAATATGTGATATGTTAAACCTTTCATTCAATTAAGTTGTTCACCTTGAAAAGCTGCGATGCATTATGTATCAATGTATAAAGCAGACACAATTTATTATGCAAGGCATTAGTAGTTATGTGGGATACTGTAGCAACAATGGGAATCCCAGTGTAAAAGGTTGTGGGAACAACTAACGACAAGGGGAATTTAATATGGGGAATATTATTTGGGACTGTCTAGCAACAACGGGAATTTAGGCAAAGAAAGCAAATATCTTTTCGAAAGCTATGAGTGGCCGTGAAAATGGCATTTGGGTTCTTCTTCTATTTTTTGCACTTCTTTAACCATTGCTTAACTTTTTCCATTATTCCTTGCTTATTTGTCTTTGCACATCAACTTTAAAAACTGTTCAATTGGGATTCTTATCATTTAAAATATAATTTACATAAGGTTCGACGAAACAGTTACTTGACAGACCTTTTCAAGCAAAAGGTCTGGCTTGAAAGGAAAACTTATCATCACCTGTGGAAAGAGAAAACAAGAGCACAAAAATGGATACCTGGGAACGTTATTACCTTTTGAACCTTAGTTCGTACATTGCTTCATGGAATCCTATCGTGTGCAGTAAGGATGAACTACCGCAAAGTAAACCACACGAGAATCAAGCTTATGTCATCAACACAAGCGAGAGTCATCTTCCAGGAGCTCACTGGGTAGCTGTCTACGTTCCAAAGACGGATGTGTGGAGTATTTTGATTCGCATAGATTGCCTCCTCTGGAAGACGATATCAATGACTAAGAAGAAATGCCCAGTCAACATGATTCAATTATTTAAAATGACAAGCCACAGAGTATATGGTGTGTATACAATATTTTGTATATTTTCTGCATCATCGCAGTCTTGGATATTCTTTAGAACATTTACTGACTTATTTTGATCGTCACTTGTCTAGAAACGATGACAAAGTAGATCGATTCATTGTGACTATTTTGTCTCTCTGTTGTCCTTAGCTAGGAAACGTTGTGTACATTAATGGTCCAATGACTTCCAACAGTGGAAATCTCAATTTAATTCCCAACGTTGTCAGCCATGTCAAAAATAATTTCTTTGTGAATTGAAACAAATGGTTTTATTTGTTAATAAACAAAATGTTTGTTAGTTGAAATAATTTGTTTTGTTAGTTGTTTGTTATTTGAATAAACTTGTGAATTGTTTTTGTTAATATAGCTGCTTCTGGACTTGTTTCTATCCCTCACATCTAACTATGCCAACGTTTCCAACACTAAATCGTAGAGGGATATTTTCTATCGCGTCTGAGATTGAACCATATAAAGCAGGAGTAGTCTCCAGTCTCACCATCCATTGTTTGCATCCTCCTCCTACAATAATGTGCTCCACATTAGCCACGCTAAACGATGATTAAATCAATCTGCATCGTATCAGACAAAAGCCTGAACAGATAGAGAAAGTTAGAATTCTGCACGAGTGACGGAAGACCTAATAGTAGACCTCTTCAGAGAGGAAATTAAGAAAGAAAAAGAAGAATGGACTGAGCAGTATAGACTTGAGAAGCAGCAGCGAGAGCGGTGAGTACATGTGCAACAGGAGCAGCAGCATAAAAAAGACAGAGGTTTTGTCGACTGTTATGTCGACACGAAAGAGTTCTCCTTCTCTCTGTGAAGAAGCAAGCACCATCCTGTTGCCAGAAGAGGACGAAATTTTAGACGATTAAAGATTTTCATCACTCGTCGTGCACAAAATGCCCATTTCAGGGCTACCCAATACTCTCGAAAAGAAATAATAATTAAAATGGCTAATTGTATGTTAGAAAGTTAGATAATAAAAAGACGTGACTCTATAATCACATTCTTTCGTTACCTTTGTTAGGAGTGCGTCTATAGGCACAACTTGTTTTCAAATATCTTGTTTAATTTATAAATAATGTTTGTAAAGTAAAAATGTAAGCGAGTGTTTGTAATAAGTCCGCGTGATTTGATAATGAAAGGGGTAACACGGATGTTTCCTTCACGTCCACGCTTGTCCTATATAAAGAGAAACGCTCGTCAGTCTGGCAACGATAGTCGCAGCGAACAGAGCAGATAGCAAGTCATTAACAATGGAGCTAGCGATGGATATTATACCAAACCAAGCATTGAATGCACTTAGGGGCCTTGGTCTCAATGTTGCATCTGGTTGGAGTATACGTGAGCAGGCTAACAGAACCACTCTCCTGCTAATTTGGGAAAATGATATAATTAAAACTAGGCCAAGGAATCGACGCGGTGGTAAACACGTGCAGAGGCAGAGGGAGCAATCGTTTATGCAGACCCAGAAAACTAGCAGCCCATCAGCGCAGATTCACCAAGAGAACAAATTTCAGCAGTCAACCGAGCCTTTATCAAAAACAACTACAGTTATTGGAGGAGAAGAACTCCAAGGGCCCAGGCCAATGGTTATGACTGCCCATGTAAGAACCGACCACGTTCCGGGGAAAATAAAAATCAGTTCACCACCACAACAACAACAACCTTCACTGACTTCGGAGACATATGCGTGTATAGTAGCCCATACTCCTAAACCAAGAACTTCACCACCAAAAAGGCCTACAAACAGCATAGAGGTTCACACCGACATAACTACAATGACCATCAGAGAATATCAACAACGATATGATGATGAAGCAGCAGCAACACAACAACAACAAACCTCAGTAGAGAAAGATCTGGAAGTTTCGTCTTCTAGTGAAGGGGAAGAGGCGTGGCGGAGGAGGATTTTCATAATGAAAACATTGTAAAAGAACAGGAGGAAACTGAGGGAATTGAAGGAGAGGAATTTGATCCCATGATACAAAAAATACATCTCATGGGGCTCACTGAATCACTAGAATGTAAAAAAAGACAGGCAATTACATCAACGCCGTCAAATATATGGCCTGGAGAACACTAAAAACAAGAAAACCGAGACCTCAACATGGCAATTTGCAGTGAGAATACTTAGCCAGTATTATCAACAGGCGTGGCAATTTCATTCTCTCTCCACCTTGGTTGAAACTGCTGAATACCTATCACAAGTGCACGGATTTGAGGCATTCCCTGCACAGACATACGAAGAACGTCGGAGTGCGGCAGAAATTCAAAAAGACGAAGAACGCCGCGGAACCTACAAGTAATTAACAACAAGCCTTTTTTAAGGCTATTTTGCCTCAAAATTGGGTACTCATTTGGTTACGAGGAACCCTTTTTGAACAATCTCTAACACAAACCTGATATGATCAATTTTGAACTCCGCTCAAAATTAATAATCTCAATACCGAACAGTGACTATACTTTTATATGTCGCACAGACATATTAGTTTAATAAATTCGTTAGGGACTTACAATATGTACACTCTGTACTAGAAAATTGGAACAGTTAGGATTGTAAAAGAAATTCTACGAGTTATTTATTTGACACAATTGTACCAGTGGTTTACACAGTATGGTATTAGGATGTCCATTAGTACAACCGGACTGAATTTGAAATAAGTATGGCAAAGGCATTTTCTGGCGTAAACGACAACCATCTACAACATCGGCTGGCCGTCCTCCAGAACGTTTTCCACCTTTTCCTCATCCAGAGCCATCAACATAGCGATGTGAGAAAACTATTTTTCTCTCGCTATTCTATCGTGCCATTGCACAAAACTATCTTCTTCCTGATTGGTTGATAGGGTTGAGTGTGTGTTGGTTCTATTCCCACTCACCTGAAGGTCTTTCATTCGTTTCGATAGTTCCTTTTAGGGACTCGACACGACGACCAAATTAAATAGCATACTATGTACGCAGTAATGCCCGTGGGGATTTGGCACATTTCCTTCCCCAGATATAAAACTAATAGTCATCTATGATGACACTAACCAGTCGTAAATGCCCAAATGGGCGCACACGACTATAATTCAACTGTAGTAGAAGTAGCAGTCTGGCAACCTATCGTCTGTGCATCAACCCAAAAAGATGAGCAGACCACACAAATAGGTTGAACTTAACATGCACCTGGAGCATGCTAGTCGCCTTGTTGATGAGCTGACCATGGAGCCAGGATTGAAAAATAGGAAGAGAGACAAAAGAAAGAAAAGAAAATGAAAAGAACAATTTGTCCTCACCTTATTACGAGACAGACCAATAAAGTCACACCAATGGTAAGGACACCTCCACAGGCACCACAACCACAACAGCCACAACAAACGCTACCTGTACAAGTTCGTGTGGTTGATAACAGGAAACCACAATAACCACGCATATGGCATAAGAGAAAAGTGAATACTGGGAGAGTGAAGCTACTCATCTACAATCTGAGCACCCAACAAAAACAGTAAATTGGGAGCATGATTGGAGTAGGATATGTGTGTGGGGGGGAGGGGGCTGGACCTGAAAGATACCACCATTAACCAGGTGTATTTTTAAAGTTTCAAAAAAACAGCCCTGCTCAGGGTTACCCAATACTCCAGAAAAGAGACTATTCAAGTTGTCACTTTTATAAATGATGAGTATTGTAAATATAAACACTCACTCTTTTGATAATATGAGTTTCTGTGTGTGTGTGTGTGTGTGTGTGTGTGTGTGTGTGTGTGTGTGTGTGTGTATGTGTGGATAGCAGATTTTTGCTTGTTATGGCTGATTTCCGTGTGTGGATAGTAGATTATTTGATTTGTTTTGGCTGCTTCCCCGTATGTGGATAGTATATTTATGGTTTGTTTTGGTTGCTTTCACGCGTGTTGATAGTGGATTGTATGGTTTGTTGTGGCTTCTTTCCCGTGTGTGGATATTAGATAGATTGGTTTGTGTTGGCTGCTTTCCCGTTTGTGGATAGTAAGGATCACAAATATTCCGATCATACCAGCATGATGTTTGCTATTTTAGAAATGAAAGTATGATAATTTTGTTTAATTTGCATCTCCAGTTAAAATAAAATGTATGAATCTTTGTCGGGAAAAAACGACATTATATTCAGAGTGGATGTGATCATTGAATTTTACAGCGACAAATTCTAGCGATCTTTTAGTAATAGAAAATAACTCTTTCGAAGGAATATTCAAATTAAATGGATACGTATTTATTCGTTTTAAATATATTTCCTCTTTTAATGGCTGTACTCCGCTGTCACTAAAATCACGAGTTGCGTTGATTATGTGACTATGATATTAAATGTTAATAGCTGAAATTAATTACATACACATCAGAAGAGTGATATATAATCATGTTATTAAATATTTCTAGCAGTAGTTATTTTTATACACAAGACAAGAGTGATATATAATCGTGTTATTAAATATTTCTAGCTGTAGTTTTTTATACACAGCGCAAGAGTGATATATAATCGTGTTATTAAATATTTCTAGCTGTAGTTATTTTTATACACAGGACAAGAGTGATATATAATCGTGTTATTAAATATTTCTGGCAGTAGTTATTTTTATACACAGCACAAGAGTGATATATAATCGTGTTATTAAATATTTCTAGCTGTAGTTATTTTTATACACAGGACAAGAGTGATATATTATCGTGTTATTAAATATTTCTAGCTGTCAAACATCGTAAAAGTGATATATAATCGTGATATTAAATAGCTGTCGTTAGACTTCAATACATCAGAAAAGTGATATATAATCGTGATAATAAACATTCCTAGCTGTAGTTACCTTTTAACACATCACAGTAGTGATACATCATCGTGATATTAAATATTCGTAACTGAAGTCATTTTTATTCATATCACTTGATTGGTATATAATCGTGATATTAATATTATTTGCTGTCGTTAGCTTTAAACACATCATAAGAGTGATATATAATCGTGATATTAAATATTTCTAGCTCTAGTTAATTGTATACACATCACAAGAGTGACATATGAACGTGATATTAAATATTCGTAGGTGTAGTTAGATTTCAACACCTCACAAGAGTGATATATAATCGTTATATTAAATTTTCTTTGCTGTAGTTATCTTCAACGATATCAATGATGTATATGAAATCAAGAGAGAATCGACGACACAGTAACAAAACATATGAATGGTGATTGAAGGAATTTTGGTCGTATGGATGAAATAGACGAGGATGGTGGAGATAGATAGATAGATAGATAGATAGATAGATAGATAGATAGATAGATAGATAGATAGATAGATAGATAGATAGATAGATAGATAGATAGATAGATAGATAGATAGATAGATAGATCGATCGATAGATAGACTGACTGTTAGATAGATAGATAGATAGATAGATAGATAGATAGATAGATAGATAGATAGATAGATAGATAGATAGATAGATAGATAGATAGATAGATAGATAGATAGATTTGTAAATATATATGATACAAATTATTAAATATCTGAAGGATTGTAATATTTTCGGATGATTAGGAAAATATTTTGCTCGAATTTTTTATAGGCAGGGATGTAAAGTCAGTCTTCAGAATACGTTTTGGTCTTGATGTATTTCCCTTTTAGTGAAACATTTTAAACAGTTCTCAAAAATATTATTGATCGAATATTTTAATTAAATAGAGAAGGCTCTGTAGGTATTCATTTATTAAGGTCTGAAACAAAGATAATCGAGTTCAACTGACCTTTCTTAAGTTTCTTGATCTAGTCTTTGACCCTTGTGAAGTCAGGAAAAATCTCTAGGGCAGATGAAATCTCACATGGGTACTCTCATCACTGTAAACGACGTCAAAGAGCATCGGAAGAAGGGGAACATGATAACAAGGGACAAGCTCATAGTTGATGCCTGAATTAATATTTAGCAGTGGCAGGCTTTTTGTACTTGATACACTCAATAAATTGAGTATATAACAAAAACTACGACAGAGCAGTTTGAAGAGGAAAATGATACTGATGGTGAAATCTTCTTGCGTAAGTGTTGACTAAACCATCATGTCAATCAGTTTTAAGTCGATAAGCGGACCTAATTGGGTGAATTGGTCAGGTGAAAGTTTATACCTCACGCATATAATTGCATAAGACTACATAAATACGACGTAGCATTGGTTGTATTTCTGACAACGTTTGAAGATCAATCATTTTTAAGTTTGCAAAATATATTTAGGATTTCGATATTTTTAGCGGATTAGTTGAAAGTATAGTAAGCCAATTACAATGGTCAGTGCTAAAAACAGGCAACGAGAATATATTTTCTTAATTTGCATGTACGTGGCACAAACTTGGCGCCAATCATATTAGTCCATGACATGTTGCATTCATTACGGAAAAACATATTGACAAAACATTAACACTTCCACTATGGTCCGATACTCAATATTTTTTAATTTCGTGTGAACACTTTATTCTACGCAAACAAACACACAAGAAACCGACACTGAATAATACAAATATGTAGTATTCAATTCTGTTATTGCTTATATTACAAAACAGCGTTTGAACTAAGCAAGGACAATCCCTTAAAATTATGAATAAAAAGGAATATTTTTCAGCAACCAGTTACTGATTAAGTTAGTATCTGAAAGTTCGGTATCTCTGAAACCGTAAACGTCGAAAAAGTGCTATAGTTTTGCCATCGATTGCATGCGCTATACTGACTGGTTTTCGTTTTACAATGCCTTCGTTGTTGTTTTTTTTTTTTTTTTTTTTTTTTAAACAAATTGGCAAATTTATTGTAAATAAAAAAATGTTTATCTCAATAACAATTTAACTATTCCTTCATTAATTTTTTTTGAGAAATATTAACATGGAGCCTAAACAATTCAACAATTCTTTTTTTTTTTTATTATTTATTATTGAACACAAGGTATCAGGATTTTACATATTCCCCTACATCACCACCTGACCTGGCGTATGGGGCATGATCTTAAATTCTTTTGTGTCCTGATCTCTACCTGTGTTCCCTACACAACACACACACACATGCACACACAGACACTTACTTACAATCACAATTATTGTACACAAAGTCATACTCGCATACAAACCCCAAGATGCTTGAAATTGCATTTAAAAAAAACTAAATATATAAATTTTAAAAGTAAAAATAGTAATAATAATAATAATGATTCATGTACCAAAAGTTGATAATAGGGTCCACTTTCTTATAAACTCGTCACTGCTGTTATTCACTTTGGCGACATATTTTTCCAGCGTTTTATATGATAAAACACAATTTTTATAATAGGAAAGATTTGGGCTTTTTGATGCACAACGTGATCTGTATATAACATATTTTGCAAGCAAAATTAGGAAGTTGGTAAGATCGTCAAAGTTGTTATTTCCTATGAAGACATCTTTTCGTGTAATTCTAAAATTTGGGTCATAAGTTTGGATCCATTCTACCAACAGTTTCCTAAAGTTTTCAATAACTAAACAGTCATAAAATAAGTGCTCAATTTCTTCTATTCCCTCATTACAAAAGGTACATTTACATTATCACTTAAATTAATCTTTTTTAGAAACTGGTTTGTGGCAATATTTCTGTGGAGAAATCTAAAGTTAAAGCTAATCAGTTTTGTGTCTTTTGTACAAAATCTAGCCGAAACAAAAGAGTTGGTCCATTCATTTGTACCAATCGCACACTCTAGATGTCTGGACCAAGTTTCCTGTTTATCATTTGGCTTTATTATTTTGGTTCTTATCATGTCTTTATAGATAAATTTATTCTTTGCTCTTACCCTAAGGAGAGATGTTTTGTCCAAAGCTACAAGAAAAATATTTCCACTTTCATAGAAAGTTTTAATTTTCTTTTTCCACATCACAGAGATCTTTGAAATAAGAGCAAAGTACTGTATGAAATTATTTGTTTTTGTTTTTTGTTTTATTTCATCAAAACTTAATAGAGACCCTTGTGCATCAAAAAGATGTTTAATAATTACAATACCATTTGTTCTCCACCTTGTGTATGATTTAAAATTATCTACAGTCACTAAATTAAGAATGTCTTGAGACAAGTTTTCATTGACAGTAGATGGTTCATTTTACCATTGAGATAACGCATAAATAACATCACGCCAAAAAATATTTTTAATTAATTTAGAGATTACTTTTAATTTAGTTTTTCCTAATGAAAGTAACAGCATACCTCCAAATTTTCCAAATATTTGTTCAGAAACCAGTTTTTGCCATAAGCCATCTTCGTTTATTAAGAGGCGCCAAATCCAGGTAAGTTTTATATAACACACAAATGAATGCAAGTGAATCATATTTAATCCCCCTTCCTCAAAAGAAGCTATATGTGTGTCTCTTTTAACTCTCTCAGTTTTACTGCCCCAAATAAACTGGAAAAATAATGTATTCAGTTCCTTTTCTATATGGGGTGGAGGATTTGGCAAAGCTGCAAAAAGATGAATGAATTTAGGCAAAAGCAAGGACTTTATCAAAGTAATTTTTCCAATAATGGATAAATTTCTTCTACTCCACCAGCCAAGCAGTTTCTTAACTTCCTTTAACTTCATCGAATAATTAAGCTCTACCATATCCTCCAAGTTCAAATAGAAATATACTCCCAGCAATCTAAATCTAAAATTGGACATTGACCAGTTAATATCAATTTCTGGACATATTTTTTCATTAGAGTATTTTTTGTTTCCAATCCAAATTGCTTTCGATTTCAAAACATTGCAGAGCAGACCTGACACCAAAGCAAAATCATTTTAAATCTGCATGGTTGTCCTCAAGGACAAATGAGAACCATCTAATAATAGAAAAGCATCAGCGTACTGCCCTAGTTTGAAATCCATTTCATTAGTATCTGAAAGCTCGGTATCTCTGAAAGCGTAAACGTAGAAAAAGTGCTATAGTTTTCCATCGATTGCATGCGTTATACAGACTGGTTTTCGTTTTACAATGCTTTCGTTGTTGGTTTTTTTTTGTGGAGGGTTTGGGGCATAAGGCCATTTCTCAGAGGCGAGTATAAATAGTGGAGGAAGAACACGAGAAAGCCACGGTAAGAACCACGAGATGGAAGGAATCAGTAGTGGCGAGCGCTATTGACGATTCGACAACCAATGACCATCATCGTTTTGTTTCTTTTTAAAATTATTTCATTTCTTAGAAGTAGTATAATACAGTGCAAATGATTTGTCGCACACCGAGTAAGGTATTGTCGATGATTGATGTATTTTGTAGAAACCGTTTGATTTAATTTGTTTTTGATAAAATTCTTCAAGAATCATTTCGGATAGAAGGCAGTTTTTTCAGCATCATATAAGAAGATGATAAGGGGTTGTCGTATATGTTCTTGTTGCTGGTTTGGAGTTTTGCATAAGAACGTGATTATTTAAGTTTCTAAGGTATTTATATATATGCTTATAAGTCGAGTCCGAGTACCAATAAGATAGGCATATATTACGTTGCCAAATTCGTCAACAGTGTAGGGTCTATTCTGTTTATTCTACTCATTACTCCTAACAATTTTCGTAGACCTAGATATTCCGGCATTGACAGTTTGTAGTTTGTCTAGACATATAAGCAAATGTATACGGTACCTTGTTTCATGGATCGTTTTGCTATTTTGAACAATCCATTCTCCTGTTATTTACGTTAGCGTTGAATTTTGTAGTCATTTAAACTAGAATTAAACTAGTCATTTAATACTTTTCAGTACATTTTAAAAATACTTCCAGCTATGTTTTAGAATGCAACACTTTTATCTGACTTTTGTAAAGACTAAAGTTGATGAATTTAAAGCAACATTTATATTGCTTGTTCTAGACCAAATTAAAGATTGAATCCTCTTAACATCACAACATCATACATTGTTTCATATTAGAATGTCAGCAATGTAACATTTTTAACTGCTCGATTCTTCGATATTCAAACTTTCAAAACAATCTATCCAATGACAAAATGTATCTTGTAAGAAATAGCAACGCCATTTTTTATTAATCGCTAAATATTCACCCTCTTTGATACACATCTTTCCGATACGCCGCATAGTTAAAATGTAACTGCATCCTGCTCCAATACAGCTCAGAGAGGCAAAGGTAAGCGAGTCACTTAGCAGAAAAACTGTATACAAGACCAGTTTCATTTATTCTTCTATGTTTATTGCTACATCAACACGAAAAACTTTACATTGTGATGAAGCAATTGGAGTTATGATCTTTGTCCAGCGATACGACAAGTTATCCACACTGATCTGGGCAGAGTTTGGAGTCATTTTGTCTTTTCGTACGTCCTGCACACTAAACACCCAAACATGGTAGCAGAAGTACATATTGCGTACTTTATATCAACAAGTTCCCTACCGGAATCATTTCACACAAAGTCTTCGGGGCCCCGAGTGGCCGAGTGGTCTAAAGCGCTCTCCGTTACGGGTCAATGGCATCTCACCTCTGTCTATGTTAGTTCGAGTTTCGGATTCGACCTATGTTGGTATACTAATACATTTGGGAGGGGTTGATAATAATAATGAGCGAAGAAAACAATGGTTTTGCACCTAAAAGTTTAAAATTTTAGCGATATCAAACATATACTTGGTGTTAGGACATCGTCGGAGAAATATCGCTTATACATTGGAAAACACATTCACAGACGTAATTTAAACCTCAGGCAAGAAGTCGTGTCTGAATTGATTTATATGAAGCATTATAACTGACTCGGCTGACAAAATAGTATTCATATTTACACATAACCCCTACTTCTCTCTTATAGGCTGATTTTTTAGGTATGGGGATATACGTCTTGCAATAAATGAAACAAACCTCCAAGAATAACTTACCTTACAGCTCTGCAACTACCTCTGCTGAAGAATTACGGTAATAATTCAATTCCCATAGTTAACATATTGTAACACCATCAGATTCAAAATTCATTAACTTAAAATATCTGGTTGCTAATGATCAGTCCTATAATTAACCATACACAAGTATCTTTGGTGCAAGATTCTGTGTGTAGAAAATCATATATATAATGATTTAATCTCTCGTCGAAGTAATTAGAAGACTTTTTCTTTTCTCAATTATAAAATAAGTTTATGAAAATTCATTTTAAATTTTTCAGAGATTTCGCAAAAGAGTCAAATTTGCATTGAAACTGTTACATGAAGCAGCTGAAAAATATATTTGAGTCGAATATGATATCAATCCGTGAAGCTAACTAACTGGTTTGATTAAAACTACAAAACAAATGAGATGTACTAACACTTTTAATTTATATTCCAAATAACGGTAGAAAGTAATAATTATCACAAATAATGAGAACTAAATTTTTATAGAAACACTACATAAAGCATTTAAATGATTTACTTTTTGTCTACAATCTTTCAATCCAACATGTTTTAAAAATTAAAATTAGAAGGTAATTAGGAGAAATAGAATTGACACGAACTGCAATCATGGAATTACACCCATTTAATTACTAGAAACAAACCTACCTTTCTCAAAATACATGTTAAAATTAGCCTTCAATATCACAATATTTTCTAATATTTCTATTTTTACAGGATTAATTCTTATACTTTATACAGGTCGTTCTGCTGTCTTTAATTTATTTCTTACATATCCGATTTTAAAATTGTTTTGGTTTTTGCAATAGCAACAGTATTGGTTTTTGCAGTTATATTGGACTCCTCACAAAAACTTTTTAAACCATTAAATTAAGAGTTTAAATCGTAATCGTTTACTTTTCATTCTTGCTATGTTTCATTACCTGATCTCTGAATGTAAATAATTCATTATCTCCAGCAATTGTTTTATTCTATCGATGCTTCTCACTAATGAAACTAACTCATTGTTTATTTTGGTTCAATAGGTTTATCGTTTCATAATATTGGCATTTTTCCTGCGTTTGCCACCCTTACTTCAGTGTGTTAGGATTGTCTTGCGTTATATAAATTATTTAGTCTCTGTTCGAAAAAGTCTTCTGCGTGTCAAATCTGTTTTCTGTTGTCTTCAATTTGTTTCCAAAACTCTTTGTATTTTGTTCGCTGTTTTATTACCATAAGGGAATATCAATAGTACATTGTTTTTAATGCGTTTAGATATTCAGAATTATTATCATCAAACGACTTATGCATTTGAATTTCAATATATTTTATTCAAAATGTCTAGTTGCTGCATCGACTTCTTTAATTAAATTTGTGATGCTGTGGTTATTCAAGTTTAAGAATCTCTAACACTACATCTTTTATCTTCTTTTCCTAAATCAATAGCTTTTTGCATTTATAGCACAGTGAAAGGATTTTCTCCTGTTGTCTGTCTAAATTGTAATCATTGTCACTTTCTTATGCTAATTTTAAATTATCATAATGTAATTATCCACCTAGTCAACTGGTAGTCATTTGTGAATTTATTTATTTATTTTGCCTGGTAGTAAACATTTTTCTAATAAGAAGCTAATTATAAATTGTAAATGGGTTTAATCAAATAAGAACAATTACATGTGTGACTGTTTTATTTTCCATGTTTTTCCGTGAAGCTATCAATTTCATAAACATCGTCTTCGAATAATAATGTGACTAACTGTAAGAGCCACGTTTACTGGTGTATGGCAAACAGTAACACTTATATTGTCTTACATTTTTTCTGTTAATGTTAAACTTCATCTGGCTTAAAACATTTCTAGAGAGGGATTTGAGTGTTTTTTCATACAGTAACTACTTTAACTGGTTGGATTTTGACAGGTTTTAGAACCGAGGCATATCTACGTTTTATACCGAATGGTTCTTAACAGGTTTTAGAACCGATATAGCTTTATTATAACTTGTTGGTCTTTAACAGGCTTGGAGCCGAAAATATATACTAAAATTGGTTGTTAAACAGGTTTTATAACCGAGACAGCTTAACCCTTTGTATACATCAATGTTAAACCTAAGGCAATATTACCACAATCCATAAATCATGCATTTTGTTCCAGTTAATCAAACTTGTGTCATATAGTACTTCGCTCGCTTTGCTCAAGATTTTGTTCGTGGTTTAACCCCCATGCTTTACCGTTTTCAGCATTCCAATGAATGTATTCAAGTTCAATACTGCATGGATCTTTCCTGGTGATGTACAATTACCTTTTATAGTGATTCTTCAACATTTAGTGTTTCTCCAGTTTTGCATTTCCACTTTTCATTTATTTGCAACAAAGTTTTCAGGCAAATGTAGAGAAGATTTTACGATTATTAATTAACATATCTTATTTATTTTTCCATATATCAATTATTTTCAAGGCAAGATAAAACTGAACGAAGATGTATCCGTCTTGTTTCTGACAACCTTATTATAATTTGTTCCGCAGAAAAGAAATAATTAAACAATAAAAACAGAAAACATTATACGCATACAACAAAAGTATACGTGAAATAAAGTTATGATGACGATAAATTAATTTGCTAGACACAAGTCAGACTTTAAAGGCGAGGAAATAAACTTAAAAGTTATAAACTTTGTTGAAAATACTGTTTCATCAAAATGAATTATATAGATAACTATACTTTTAAAAAACAAAACAGACATTTATGAATATATCCTAATTTAAGTCACGTTAATCTTTATTCGTCTCTTTACTTTTCTGATCATATACAACTGAAGAAAATGCTTTCACTTGTGAAAACTCGGATACACGAAAGCACGTGATAACATATTTAAAATGATAAAATGCCATCCAAAAGAGAAATACGAGAACATAATAGAAAAGTGAAGAACATACTACATCATTGGTCACTTTCTGAATCAAATTTGGTAGTTTTTTTTATCTCAGGTTTTGTTTACAAAAAATTTAGTTGTGTCAAATTCCAATCTTGTACTAGTAGCAAGTGTTACCACAAATTCAAAATGTAAACTTTGTATTGATTGCAAAAGATCTTGTACATATTTATTTGGCATTATTTTCATTGTTATGTTGTTTTTAATTGTTACTTTTGTATAGCTCAACTATTTTTTTTTATTTAGACAGTTTGTTTGATTCTTAGCTTTTTGCCCATGTAAAATTAGGGTACTTAAAGTTTTGGGGTTAGTGAAAATAGGTAATTAAACCTAATTGATAACAAGGCCAGTAAAATATAAAACGCCATTGGTGATGATGATCATTTCTTTCGAAAAATCAGCAGTTCGCCAACATCATAATTGTTATAATTAACCTGATATTACTTTTACAAGAGTATCATAGCTTTTCTTGATTTTTAATCGCTTCTCAGCCACTTGCCACATAATTATATTTCTTTTCTTGTATGTTCCATTTGCTAACCTGATGTTTAATTCATATTTACAGACTTCTTCGATGTCACCAACGTGTCTTTAAACTTACGCAAATCAAATGTTCTCGAGATTTTTGTATTCATTTGAAAGATGACAGAATTTCAAAGATGAAAATAACTTTTAAGATTTAAGGTGCCTGATTACGATTCCTTAAAACATGAGGTCAATATATTTAATCATGTGAAGATATCGAACTGTATTCAAATGTTCCAAAATACAAAGGTCTTTCAAATCCTTTAATCTGCATCTTTATTGGATGAGTACAAATATTGGATACTATCATGCATGTCCTTTTTCCTCTTGCACATATTGATACATTTCCCAGTATAATGTTCAATTTGAAAATGGACACGTAATACGTTCTTATTGTTGAAAAGGATGTTTCATTAAATATGTCAGAAATAGCCATGTATTCGGATGAATGTGTAGGCTGCATACAGTTACAACGTCAAATTATCATTGCTGTGTCAATTTTATTGTTCAAATTACTTGCCAACTTACCAAATGTCCGTTCCAAATACCAAAAGCTATCAACAATAGCCTGATTACGTGCAGATGTGAATAGCTTTCACATTGCCATTCATTTGCCTGCAAATTAGGGTTCTCAATTGGTTACGAGTAACCCTCTTTGAAAAACCTCTATTACAAAACCTGACTTGATCAGTTTTGAACACCGCTCAAAATTTACAATCCAAATACCAAACAGTGACTACACTTTTATATGTCGCATGTTAAAGAAACATTCTACGACTCATTTATTTGATACAATTGCAAAGGTGGCCTACACAATATTGGTATTAGGTTGTCCATTGGTATAACTGGACTGAATTTGAAATAAGTACGGTTAAGGCGTTCCGGGGCGTAAACGACATCCATATACGACAACGGCTGGCTTTCCGGGATCTTTCCTCCTTTTCAACGACCAGACTCCAACAAAAATGACGATATGAGAAAACTATTTTTCTCTCGTCACCATTTGGTGCCATTGCACCCCTAGTACGTTACTTCTGATTGGTTGATAGGGTTGAGTGTGTGTTGAGTCTACTCCCACTCACCCAGGGCCTTACATTCATGTCATTAGCCACTTTTTAGTGGTATGACATGACGGCCAAAATTAACAAACGCACTTTGTGCGTTAAATGCCTGTGGGGATGAGGCACCATTCCTTCCCCAGGGGAAACCAACTATCATAAAATTTGATGGTTTAAACTAGTTAACAAATGACCTTTATGGCCGGTTTCACTATAATATCAACTATTCATTCATTGTTGATAAGACTTTCCATTTTGAAAATAATAGCTATAACACTGATTTTTAAGATGTATACATGACTTTCCATTTTGAGGAATAGCAATAACCGAGATTTTCATGAGGTTAACTTCGATGGCG
This sequence comes from Unio delphinus, assembly GCA_029339505.1. NCBI lineage: Eukaryota > Metazoa > Mollusca > Bivalvia > Unionida > Unionidae > Unio > Unio delphinus. Next base: position 21,204,394 of record JAQISU010000115.1, read on the forward strand.
AGGCGGGAAATATTGTCATATTTGGCCATCAAAACACTGCGACGGACATCTTGTTTAACTTTTCATGAAAATTCTCTGTTAACTAAGTAGTTTGGGAAGAATGGCGATATCCAGACTGTCCTAATGGACAGAAGACGAAACTGGTCTCCCTCAGAGTCTGAGTTCGGTATCAAGCACTTTGTACACTTTGAACGTTTCAATTTTATGGATGGTAACACAAATTTTAAAAGATCTTTTAATCCTTGAGTCTGACCAATCAAACACAAAAGAGAAATTCATGTTCCTAATCTCTAAAGAGAATTGTCTCATTTTCCCTACATCACCTGCTTACAAAACGCCTTTGACAGAGTGTGGCATGTGGAATTCTGGGCCCCAGTGACTAAGTACAACATGTGTCAAAAATTGACCAATCTCAGCATGCATCTGTACGCCAAGTCTATTATGCAGTAATTCCTCAGGGTTTTGTGAAGGACTGGTTCAAGACAACATTCGTAGTACGTAAAGGCTGTCTCCTTTCACCAGCGCTTTTCAACATCTACTCAGAGCGTATCATGAGCAGATTCATGGTAAGCCACTGTGGGACAGTCATCATTGGAGGGCGTAAAATCACCAACCTCCGTTTTGAAGACGACATTGATGGGCTTGCAGGCAATAAAGACGCGCTTGCCAAAATAGTGAAGAACCTGCATGAAACATCATCCAGATTTGATATAGAATTAAAATTAGAACTCATAGTAATAAATGATCTAATGAAGTTGAGTTAGAGTCCTGACAAAAATCTGGAAGGCATTGACGTATGTTGTAACCTCTTTAGTACAGTTTTGTCTATAAATCCTTATAGAACCACAAGAAATAACACCACGGTGTTTGAATTGCGAAAACAATTTCAAAAACTGTCCTTGTTCAAGCATGCTGTATGAACATTCAAATATTTTCAGAGAAACTAACTAACCTTCTAGAATCCAAAATAATCTGAAGACAATTTTAAATAAAACTCAAAACTGCTCACAAAAATCTTGACATCAAGTGTTTAATCCCCCAAACTGTCAAATCTCTCTTTAAACAGCTATATTGAATCTAACTTCTGCCAAATTACGGAAAAGCCTGGATTGTGAAATTTAGGGTCACGGGAGCATGTTTACATTTGAATGTCACGTAAAGTCATATGCATATATGTCCAATATGATCCTGACATAAATCAATAATTTTACTCTAAGAATAATAATGAATGTTATTACTCCACTGAGTTCATTTCTGAACCTAGGTCGGAAATTAAGTCAAATTTAGAAACAGTGTTTATATTATTATGTGTTTATGAAAAGATTCAGATCAAACTGAATGTTCTATTTTTTTTAAACCAACAACGCTGGATCAAGTAAATAATATCGCAATGCAATAGCTTTGATAGAATAAAAGAAGTTAAAGCTAACCAACAAAAAAATAAATAGATTAAATATAAATTAAATCAGATATACGTAACAGTATGTATGTATGTATGTATGTATGTATGCATGTATGCATGCATGCATGCATGCATGCATGCATGCATGCATGCATGCATGCATGTATGTATGTATGTATGTATGTATGTATGTATGTATGTATGTATGTATGTATGTATGTATGTATGTATGTATGTGTGTAATGTACTTCATAAGAGAGATAGATAATGGCTTTGTATCGCCTTTTTTAGAAGATGGCATTACTACTGTTCCTATCTTTCATGTTGTTTATAGCAATCAGCCAGTAAGAAAGTAAATAGCTGCCAAAAGTGGCAAACATTTAAGTACAAAAGCCGTAAATACCGCAGAGGTGATACATATGCTTTGTGGTATATCTTGCTAACTAATATCAAAATATCTATTTTAGCAGGAAATTAACGAAGAGTAGAACCGAGGTATGTGATTTTCTGTACATATATGTACATATTGTTATATACATTTAAATAGTGTATGCTGATCTTATCTAATTTTTTTTTATGTTATTATTTATCTAATCGTGTGACAATCAATCACTGTGATAACCATCAACGTGTTCATCAATAAACTCTCGATATATACCGATATCCATGATACCACCTTGAAATAATCGTCAACAGATATCAGCGGCTTCATTAATTATCTCCGGTAAGTTATTGTTCTTCCTTCCGCTTTTTTGTTCTTCTACCTTTTTGTTGTTGCTCTTTAGTGTTTCATATTGATCATATACATTATCTACCACATCCAGATATCCTATATACGATACGTTGTTTGTATCAACTCGACCTGTTTTAGTTTTACTTTTATAAAAATTCATCAACCCAGTGCTTCATAGCTATAATATATTTTTTATGTCCCGGGTTCAACAGTTTTTCTTTATTTCATAAGTCGTAAAAACAAAAGATGGAAATTTATCTAGATTAGTTTTGTTATTTATTGTTAGAACCTCCTCAGTAAATGTATTACGTAAATCTTCGACTATTTCTTCATCGGTTTTTTTTCCGACCAGATTGAAGTTTTGTCTGTAAAAGTCTAGATGTTCTCCGGTCCTCTACGTGATTTTTTCAAGTTTAGGAAGGACACGCTTTATTACTTTTTCTCCTTCTCGTTTTCCTTATATAACTTCTGTAGTGGTTGTAGTAAAGGGTTTAAATAGTTGTTCAGCACCTGTTGCAAAATCAATTTGAGATTCCTATCGCTGTTGTAATTTTTTTCTGACAGAATAACGAATATGTATAACTTTTGTAATCGCAACTAGTCTCCCTCGAGCTAATCTAGTAGTTAACGATTCTCCTACCATTATTGTTATATGATATGATTTAATTCATAGCAACTAACGAGGGCGCCATAACAAATATGCGTCTCAGTTCGTCAGAGGCGTAATTTCTGTTTCTGACACCATTTTTTGGCTTCACAGGAGGCCTTGGTTTACGAAATAGACGGCTTTAAAAGTTGACTGAATCACCCCACGTACGAAACTGAAACTGTAATTTTTTTAGTTTGTCTGAATAGTTTGTCCGATTCACTCACTCTACTACTGATGTTATTCTCTTTATTTACAAACCCGAATATATTCGTTTAAACAAAACATTAATATGCAAATATATTAGCAACAATGTCATTGTTACGAATCTAAATTAAGTAACAGAAAGAAAATAAACCAACAATTTCAGTATAATTTATCATTTATTTTTCTAAGTTACAGAGTAAAAAAGTTTGAAAGACATTTACGGCATTGTTATTTACATTCCTAATAATCCTATATACCACATTATAAGTCCAAATGTATAAAATGTTCCAAAAAACTCCAATAGTCTTCACTGCCCTGATGTAGCACAATGATGCAATCCAGAATGTATTTCAATGACTTTTAAATTATTCTAAATTATTATTTATTTCAAAGTCGATGAGCACTGGTTAATTTCAAATAATAATTCAATTAAATAATTCTTCTCGAATAATATATGAGCACACCTATACAATCGGATAACAACTGGATTCCAGAAAATGATAAAAAAAAAAGAATGAAGCATTTGTTTATGAAGCCCCGATATATACACCTTTGCATTTGACCCAGATGTGAGTCATTCTTATAAAAACTTCGAATTAGATTGCAAACATGTCTGGTTCTAGGCTATGTTTAACTCAAAAAGCTATGCAACCGTGTTATTCTGCTACTTACAATAATGTATAGAAGTTAGAGCATTTTCGGTAAAAAGAACCACACACACACACACACACACACACACACACACACACACACACACATACATACATACATACATACATACATACATACATACATACATGCGTGTATGCGTACATACATACATTCATACATAAATACATAGATACATACATACATACATACATACATACATACATACATACATACATACATACATACATACATACATACATACATACATACATACATACATACATACATACTGTTAAAGGATCAATTAAAAACACAAACGTATCTTCTACTACAAAACTGTGTAGCATTTAGTTTAGATATCACAACGAACTACCTTAAACAGAGAATATATTAAACGAAAAAAATATGCATCAGGTACCTATAAGTACAATACTAGCATTGTGAAGGAAATAAAAAAGATATGAGAATATATGGGACAATTATATAACAATTGATACACAGTTAAACGGGAGTGGATACACTTTTAACTATTTCTCCCAAGAAAATTATATCAGAAGAGCCAAATTTCATAATACATAATTTTAACACAGCGGTCTTTCTCAAGTTTAAAAACATGAATTCTACTGATGTGTGTTTTTTTATTCGCAGTAACCGACCCCACAAAGGCGCAAAGTAAATTCACACTCGATATAATTCATTCACGTTGTAGTCTACTAAAATCAACTAAACTTAAATACAATAAAGAGAAAACATATTTTTTATAAAACACACACACACACACATAAAGACTTCAAATCATCCATCCATCACACACACACACCCACCCACACACACACACACACACACACACACACACACACATATATATATATATATATATATATATATATATATATATATATATATATATATATATATATATATATATATATATATATATATAGTACAATTCAACCAACAATCGACATATTTGATACATACAGACAATTATAAACGAAGTAACCCGAAACAGCGATTTTAAACAAATAGATTTTAAACTCCTTATGTCAAAAAATTGTTAAAACAGTTTCGAGGACTTATTGTTGATGGATTATTGCAGGTTAAAGATTTTTTACTCAAACATTTGAAAACAATTTAGTAAACGTTTAATTACTTTGTCGTCACCGAATTATCGAGGAAGACAGAGGAATAAAACTCAAGATAATATATCACAACATTATGCATTATGATGTTTTAATAATCCGTAAAATATATAACATATGTAACATTGTCGAAATCCCCAGAACTTTAAAGCATTAGGACTGTTTTAGTTCATTGATGTTATAAATGATGATTACCATATACATTAATGACATAAATACATAAACACCATTTATCGCAGCAGTGAACGCTCGTGTGAGTTATCTAAACGTGTCAACATAACGCCATAGTGTGTAACCACGGGAAGGCCACAATATGGACTGATTTTAGTGGTACATGGAGAAAGAACACATTTCACACAGATTATTTCTTAACCATTCTGTGGAGCTTGGTTTGTGGTCGTGTGTTGACATTGTTCCAGTCAGATTCTAAACGAAGTTGATCTTCGTTCAGGCGAACTTTCAAGATGTCGGACACTAGACCGACATATTTAGCCAAAGTATATGAGCGAAGCATGAGATTACCATGTTTACATCCACACCATCCACATTTCCACTGCTATGCACAAGAAATTGTTTCTTATTTCATAAGTCTTCTTCAACAGGCAACCTCATTCTAGTCAGATCGCCTTCACAGCCCTCTTTAGTTTCTTCATGGCTAATGACCCATTGTTATGCACGGCTTTGTTTTACCGGCACTCAAACCAGTCCGTTCTGTGGACCAGAGGTATGGTCCTATTACGGCATTTTTTCAGACCAATGCGTAAGTAAATTTTTTATTGGTTGTACATAAACAATGTAGCGGAAACATGGTGTCAGAATGTTGGATTGGGGAGCAAGGAGGTGCAATTCTAGCCATATTATGTGCGCTTAAGCAAGATAACGGACATGAGTTTCGCCATTTTTGACCCAGCAATGCTTTTTTGTATATAAAAAAACTATGCTTTGATTGATCAGTTATTTGTAGGGATATATAACCTTGTTCACAACGCCAGATCACATCATAGACGATATTTTTAAATTCAAGTGGACTAAAAATATGGCTCGAATGACAATAACTGATGTGAATGTGTGTTCTGTGACCATCAAGCTATTTCCCCTCCAACTGGTGTCTGGGTGGATTATCGACTTTGTGGTGAAATGAAATGTCTTACTTAGAGTTTACATCCAAAGGAACTGAATAAGTAAAATGAGTCTAGTCTCCCGAACCGAAAGGATATTAGGTAGCAACATGGTTGTGTTCATCTCCCAACATGACCGAGTCCACTCCTGAGTTTTGTATGTAGCAAAAGGGCGAGTTTCCAAATAAGGCGTTTAATTCGATTGCTTTTTATTCTTGGTTTCTCAGGAATCGCCATAAATTATTCGATTGTACAGCAATTAGAACCCTCTGAAATGAATCCCTTCTCATCACTTCTCGAGCTGTTTCGTATCAATATAAAAATGTGTGATGCCTTGCAAAAAGTCCAAAAGATATTGCATTTCGTGTCTCAATACTAAATTTAAGGTTATTATTTCAAAGTTTTAGTAATGTATAAACTATTGCAATTATAGTGTTTCATCTAATTAAAAGATTTTATAGTTTTCAGTGACCTAAATTAGATAAATGGTTTTGCAAATTTGTTTATGTTTTATTGTATTATATGGACTATTTGTTGTGTAATGCTTTTGTTAAAAACATGATAAATTGAACGAATGTAGTGAAAAAGCTTGAGGAATATTTGGCAATTAAGCAGGTGAAAAAAATAAATATGACTCATATTGTTGCCAATGGAGTTTGTACTACTATGCTATCTTTGTTGGCGAATCGAGCGTTTGCACCAGCAAATGCGCATATGGAGTCACATAATTTGGCCCAACTGGGAACAAGTTCGCATTCATCACCATTACGTGTCCACTTCACTCTTGTATACCTCTGAAAATGCTTATACATAATTTTCGACATGCTTACAGGATCCACCTCTTCTAGAAACATTAAAATTATGGGCTTCTTCTCCAGTTCTGCGCATAGGGCCTCAAAATCACAATAGTCACTTCTACAGAATGCCGGAGACACAACCAGTAGAACCACGCAACAACTTTCCGTACAGCGGATGATTTCATCTAATATATATCTACCTGGTTCGAAATGAATATCACCGATACATACGATGTCATCTCTGCAAGCATCAAGCCTTGCACTTAAAGTGTCTTTTAGCTTGTCAATGATATGTCCGTACACGAAATCTCGATCTTTGCTACAGAAGGAAAGAAATACTAGATGTTTGTTTGGCGGATCTTCCTTCCGGTACTTTCCAATAAGAAATTTTATATGTCGTAATTTTAAATACCGCCGGTAGCTGCGAATTACAATAACTCCAATGATTACAAAAATGCCTGCGCTGAATAAAGGAATTAGGGTAGCCATCAAAATTATTTTGGTTCTTTCGCAGATTTGCTCTATATCCCTCAGAGACTTGTCATTTATCTGTATTACGCTTTTCTGCATCTCACAAATGTAACTTTCTCTATTCACGAGTGTAACTTGGGTGGTAAGAATCCATTGGATAAAACTTTTCGTGTCGCATTCGCACTTGAAAATATTTCCAGTTAAATTGATTGAAAATTGTCTAAAATGTGAATGATTTGATTCCATTTCAAAGCTCATACTATCAAAGGTACGTAAGAAATTCGAGTCGAAGAACAAGATATTATTATTACTAATATCAAAATACTCCAATTTATTCAAATGTTCGATACGGAAAAGCTGGCTGGTTAACAAGTTATTACTGATAATTATTGTTTTTAGTTTCCTATTATTTAGGAAAAAGTCTTGGGGCAATCTGTGCAACTTATTAAATGACAAATCGATATATTCGAGATCTAAATTGAGAGCAAACAAATTCACAAATTCAGTATATTTTTCCATCGCGCCTAAATTGTTTTGTGTCAGCGAAATCCAGTTCAGAATGGTGAAATGAGACGTAAGGTTTAAACTCAGATATTCCAAACCATTATTAGATAAGTCTACCTCACGGTACATCGGCATATTTGGATCTGCGTTTATATCTAACACTCGAATATTGTTGTTCTTCAGTTCGATACGACCTCTTACGTCTCGCTTGCAGTTTAGACTTTTATAAGTAACATTTGCTTGGTTGACTATCTCTGAAATAATGTTGTTCATTCTCAGATTTCTGGCCTGAAATAGTGGGAAGAAACAATCATAGACACCGACAGCGTCTCTAATATTTAATGAAAGGACTATCCACTTCATTCTTGCAAAACTTATGTCCAAAAGCTGCAGATTTGAAAACATGTGTTGAGCAAATGGCGTGTAAAAATAAAACACTAAGCTGCTCAGATCAACGTCTACTATGCGTAGTTCCTCGAGGGAAGATCCAAGTAGGGAGATTGCTTTCAGGTCTACCTTTCTAAAATTTGACTGTGAAAGATCTAAGCGTTTTGTACTGAAACGTTGTAACAGAAGGAAGAAGGTTTCATCCAACTCTGCTGGTGTCAAAAACCTAGCCAACGACTGGAGGTTCAACACGTCAAGGTTGTTGGTAAATTCGGTGACTCTCAAAGCATCTGCGACCTTATCAAATGATAGAAGAAAGTTTTCAGACAGGTCAAGCGTTCGCAATTGTGTTAGCTGACTCAGAGCGTTGGTTCCAATTGTATATAGATCAGGAAAGGAAATCTGAAGATGCGTTAAATTTCTAACATTCGAAAATGTATAGCTAAATACACGGTTAACACTTCCGCCACGTAGGTAGAGTTTGGTCACATTTGCCCATCGGGCATTATTGAAATGAGATTGCTCAAGATGATCGTATTTTATATCTGTTATGTTTACAACTCTCGTATTGAGCGGAAGCGTGTTGGGAATTGTACCTCTACAGCTCAGGTTAATAGTTTCACCTTCATCATCACACTCACATGACATAGGGCAGTCATAAGTCGCGGTCACTATAGAAGCCAACATGAAGAGTGATAGGGCGATTATTTCTCCGTACGATTCAAACATTTCTGCTCCCTCAAAATGTCTCCTTCTGTTAATAATAATAATAATAATAATAATAATAATAATAATAATAATAATAAAATAATACTCAACATCATATAATAATAATAATAATAATAATAATAATAATAATAATAATAATAATAATAATTTGATGAGGACTCATGTTTAAAGAAAAGCAGTACGGAACGCCTCTGAGTTATACACACACACACACACACACACACATACAAACACACACACACATACACACAAACACACACACACACACACACACACACACACATGCATACATTGTACATCTATGCAAATTTGTAAAATGGAAGCACACGAAACATTCATACTGCTGACTGCAGTTTCTTCGACTTCGTCTCCATACCTTACAAACGTTTAAAGTATGAGTCAATCAACCACACATTAAATTCCAGTCTCTTAACTCACTTTTTGCTTACTTTATATTTTAGCTAATTGATATTTACATTCACTTGATGTTTACTTTTATATTTTCATTCACTTGATGTCTACTTTTGTAATTTTAGCTAATTGGATTTTACATTCACTTGATGTTTACTTTTATATTTTCACTCACTTGATGTCTACTTTTGTAATTTTAGCTAATTGAATTTTACATTCACTTGATGTTTACTTTTATATTTTCACTCACTTGATGTCTAAGTTTGTAATTTTAGCTAATTGATTTTTACATTCAGTTGATGTTTGCTTAATATTTTTACTCAGTTGATGTTTCCTTAATGATTGTACAAATATATTTATATAATAATTTTAATCATTTGGTGTTTTGTGTTGTTTTTCTTGGTGTTTTGGGGTTTGGGGATGGGGAGGCGGCTCGTTTTTATATTTTATTCTTATTTAACTTAGAGACCTGGTGGCCTAAGTGGTTAGAGATGCCGCCTCGGATGTGGAAATTCGCTTATTCAAACCCCGGCCAAGTCATACCAATGACAATTTAAAAAAATACTAACCGTTGCCTTGCTAGGCGCTAAGCAATCAAAGGTTAGTGTTAGGACTCTTATCGGCCTGGTCTTAGGATTCTTGGTGGGACATCCTGCCAGATGTGTGCTGCATGATGCCAAATGATAGACATCACTGTAAACTAGCGACATGACTAAACAATTGTTAAAGGTCCAAATCACATGCACACACATACGCGCGCTTATTTCACTTGAAATATATGTGCGATCAAGGATAAAATTCTTTTATGTTTTCTTGCATTTTTACATCTTGCATTTATAGATCGCTAACGGAGCATTTATAGTTTGCTTTCAGAGCATGTACTGACCTTCAGTCACCTTACACTTGACATAAAACGTATCCCTATTTCATTCTATAGGAAAGAAAATCTCATGCACTTGATGCCCTTGTTTAAAGAGGTGGTATGGTTTATCAATAATGGCTACATATTATAAGAAAGCCTTGACACGATAGGTTCAGATTCGCTTCACTAACTATTTATACAGGTTGTCGGATTGAATTCCACAAAAACATGCTTAAATGTTGTCAGTAGGCTCAGGTACAATCAGTTACCTGTCTACTAAAACTAGATTAGTACGAACACAGGTAAATGAAAACTACGGTTCATAATAGATGAGTTACACTATCCTCTTCCTTGTCTGTCAAATGAAAGTCTCTGAGAAGAAAATGACTTAATTTGTCCATCGTTTTAAAATGGCTTTATCATTCTAGGTTTTGAGCTAGAGTTGAATCTACGAAATAACATAAAAACTTACATATTTGGCTTATGTGAGGACTAATAATTCCTTCTTCTGTAAATTTTACTTCCGCTTCCAGCAGAATATGGCAGTTTCAAGATCTAGTAAAACATTTCGAAGTTTGCCTGAAAAAGTAAACAATAGTGTCTGAAGTTAATCTTTCTCGCACATCAACTTTAACAAGATGTTCAATTGAGATGCCTATCATTTAAAATATAAGTCACATTTGGTTCGTGTACTGCTTATTCCTTTTTGAAGTAGAGCTAAATGCCGACTACAGAAAGAACACTTGTACGGATTGCATTCAATCAGTAAACAACGTTAGTGTCTTTGTCACTACCACCACCACCCCTCATTTTGTCCTATAGAGTTTATTCATATTCAGCGTTTAATTTAGAAATATCATACATTTCAACATGAAGGCAAAAAATCATGCTGTGCATAGTGAACTGTGGAAATGACCATTATATTGTTGTGTATGTTTTGTTATTCTACCTACGCCATAGGTCTAATCACAACAAAGCTCGAAAACACGTACCTTACATTAATAGGTCAACCGGTGCAAAAGTAATGGTGTGCTTTGCTTGCATGACATGTGCTGCGTGTGAAAGGAATCGCGTTTCTCTACATGAGCCTATGAAAAGCAATACTTATGTTTCGACTTAACAAACGTATTTATGTATTTATGTTAATCTTTCTGAAAAGGTTAAATCGCTAAGTGTTTGTGTGACTGCGTTAGCGTGTTAATATATATATATATATATATATATATATATATATATATATATATATATATATATATATATATATATATATGTGTGTGTGTGTGTGTGTGTGTGTATGTGTGTGTGTGTGTGTGTGTGTGTGTGTGTGTTGGCGCCAGTATACTAATATTCACTACTCTATTTTCTCCGAGAGTTGTAAAGTGTGATTCAAAATTTTTTTTGTGTCATCATAACTAAGACCAAGAAGTCACGCGAACAAAAAGCTAAAGTCAAGGCACTAATAATATTTATATTTATATAATTACCTTAATACTCACCTTAGTTAAATTTCTGAATCTCTATCCGGTTTTTTAATGCAAACTTTAGACCAGCATATACCTCTCCATTCGCTGTATTCTTTAAAGCTTGACGAGTACGGAATAAGGAAGTAATGGACGCTAATATGCACATCGTTAATATCATGAATTTGATTGGCTACCTGTACATACAAAGGCCATAATGTGATATGTTAAAACTTTCATTTAAATTCGATTTTTCAGACTTAAAAGCTGCGACGCATTATACATGATTTTGTAAAGCAAACACAATTTCTTGTTTAAGGCATAGCTCTAATGCTAAAAAAAAATCCTTGAAAAGTAAACCCTTACCGAATTAATGGATAAAGAGAACTAATTTAATATATAAGACGTGGTCAAAATGCTTGTATTAGCATTGAAAAGTAAACCCTTAATCCAATTAATGGGTAAAGCGATGTAATTTGCTATATAAAACATTGCCTAAATAATTGTACCTGCATTGAAAAGTCAATGTTAACAAAATAATGCCCATATTAACAAAATCGTGCCTTGTACGGTATCAGTCGCGAAAAAAATCCACAAATACGTGTTCACGTCTTAGAAACCAATCTCAAAGAAGTCTTACGATGGTTTACATTGACAGCATGGCAAATACTGCAAGGCATCATTCACATTCCACATCAAACCAAAGAGGGTGTGTACCAAGTCTTTGACGTCAGTGTATTTCTGGAACGAACAAGCAAAGATGTCACTTCGCAGAAAACATTCTTATTCACCCCACAAAAGAAAGAAAAGGAAAGGACTACCTCCTCGTTTAGCCAAACACGGAGACATGTTGTCCGTCCTGTCCAAAGTCTCTCCAACCATGCGAAAACAGATCAATTAAACGGCCTCCAAAGATGTCATCGATACCGTGTGCGAATGTTGTTTGAATGTCTTGAAATGTACGATGCCTTTGTCTCCACACCAAAAAAAATGCTTAGCCAAACATCAACACGTTCTTCGTCAAATGGTCCAAAAGAAAATACCCATCTGTCAAAAGAAAAAGATGTTGGTGCAACGCGGTGGATTTTGACCCTTTCTTGCTCCTTTGTTAACAGGCTTAATACCAGGTTTGATACAAAGGATGACACATGGGATGACCCAAGGGATGTCCCAAGGGATACCCCAAGGAATGGGTAGAAATATGAATGATCCTTCCAGAAGATAAAAGGGCCCTATGGAGCACAGTGATCTCAGACGTAACCTTTGGAAGCCCATGGAAGGACAAAAACTGACTTTGGTCCCATACAAACGATGGATGGAATACTATCGTTGGCAAGAAGAACGAACCCCCCCCCCCCCCCCCATTTACCACCCAATCCTCATTTGACCGAGATGTCCCAATTACAACACGAATTGCAATCCTTGATGCATCGCAACGATTTGTCCGAAACTGAAAAATCGCAAAAGTACGGTCAACTCCTAAAACGACTGCAACTCTTTCATCGAAAAGCTGTGGAACAAACAGCTCTACCCACTCTGACCGATTTTAAGGGTCTAATGAATAGTCCGTTGCCATCACTATCTACAGAGGACAAAACAGACGTAACTCCACCATTACCCAAGGAAGAAGAACCCCATGATATCTTTCAAACACACACCGCCACTCCCATTCCGAGTAAAATTGCAGCTTTCTTGTTGACCCCTTCCCCCACTCCCCAACGAGAAGAACTCAAAATTTGGGTTAAAAAGATGATGGCCACTCCTCCTTCGACAGAAGTGAAAAATAAAGAAAGGAAACAAGAAGTGAGAAAAGAAAAGAAGACCAAAGCTATCGCATTATCTCCACCACCACCACCACCACCACCAGTAAACTCGACGTTTACTCCTGTGGCACATCGGACTCGTAACACCGTTTCCAAACAACCCCCATTTCGTCCCACCCAAAGCAGTATCATCGAAGAGTGGGTACCTTATTAACAAAATCATGGAGAAGGAGTTAGCCAGCATTTTCTACGATCCAGCCCACCCTGCAGGTTACGGAGGTGTTCAGAAATTATATCGTGCTGCTAAAACTCGCATGAAAAAGCTCCGTTTACCTGAAGTACAACGATGGTTACAAGAACAATCTACGTACACTTTACACAAGCCCATTCGACGAAAATTTCACAGAAAGCGCACTCAAGTGGAAGGCATCGATCATCAATGGCAAGCCGATTTAGCTGATGTCTCTCATTTAGCCACCTACAATCGCGGCTACAAATATTTGTTTTGTGTCATCGACGTCTTTTCTAAATTTGCCTTGGTCGTACCATTGACTTCCGAAATCGAACGGAGAGTTACTACGAGCTTTGCAACTGGTGTTGCAACAAAGTGGTCATCACCTTCTTCGATGGCAAACCGACAAAGGCACCGAATTTCTAAACCAAGCTTTCCAACGAGAATTAAAGAAACGTGATATTCATTTTTTCACCACCGAAAATCCTAAAACCAAAGCCAGCATCGTGGAACGTTTTCAATGTACCTTGAAAGAATGCTTGTGGAAATATTTTACGCATCAACACACTCTCAAGTACATCGACTTCTTACCGCACTTAGTCCAAGCCTACAATCAATCTTACCATAGAAGCACTGGACGTGCCCCACAAGATGTGACACCAGACAACGAAGTGACTGTTTTTTAGCGTCTGTTTGGTACGTCCCGGACGATAGCTGTTCCCAAGAAAGGTAGAGTGTTAACCACCGGAGATTGGATTTGCATTGGCAAAACCAAATGCACTTTTGACAAAGGTTACTTACCGATCTGGACCACTGAATTGTTTCGTGTTATTGGACGAGTACGTGATCGTCATCCTACCGTCTATAAATTGGAAGACATGAACGGAGAAGTATTAAGAGGAACGTTTTTCTTGCCTGAGTTACAACGTGTCACCAAAAAAGAAGACGACGTGTACGACATTGAAAGCATTCTCGAACGAAGAACCCGTAAAGTAGGTAAAATGCGTGTCAAAGAAGTCAAATTACGTTGGAAAGGATATCCTCCCAGTTTTGAAACTTGGATTGATGCTTCGCAAGTCATCGACTATAAAAAGAAGTGACCATCATGCCCTTTAATACAGCTTCAGCGACCACAATGACTACTCCTTCAGCCAGTTCTTCTCTGCAAGATTTACAAAAGCAACCCTTGTGGGTGTGGTGTGGAGAACGTTCCCTAAAACTCAAATCGTCTTTTTCTGTCAAATCATTGTGGTGTATTGTGTCATCGGTGCAGCCATTGTTAATTTGAGTTTGCAACAAGGAGACAAACAATTGTGGACCATTTTACTCAGCAGTTGCATCGTTTATCTTCTTCCCAATCCTTCCCTGAAATACTCTTACAACAGGAACAACAGTAACAATATTGGGAGCCTTGCGTCCAACGTCAGTCATTCTCCTAACAGTCACCCCGTCAATCACAATCCTCTTTTAGACATTCCTTTAACCTCGAGTGACCCCTCGGAAAGGAAAACTTTGGAATTATGAACAACAATATTAACCAATTTTACTTAACGTTACCCAGTGACAGTTCCATGGAGGTGTTTCCTAACAACACGGCTAAATTACCACAAGTCATTCGTTTGGATCAAGATGATCATTGGGAAGTGGCTTTAGTGGAAATGATACACCCTACACAAATCAAAAACATCGTCGAAAATTAAAACAGTTTTTAAGTAGAAGTGTATGACGAGCAATTGCAACAAATCTTAGACGAACGCATCACTGTCAATGACCCGATGAAAACACAGGACCCCAAAACTAAACGGTCCAACTATCTGTTAACCATTCCTGCAGGTTATTAAGTTAGTGGTCAACATTTAGTGAATACGATTGTAACCAGGATCAATTCTTTGTTTGGTAAAGCCATGGAGAAAGCCTACAAAAGTGTTACCTTTGAGTACAATAAAGTGGCTCGTGGACTAATGATTAAATTTTCAGAGGATAAAATAATGGCCATTACCTTTTGTCCTGAATTGTATGATATTTTGGGTGGAGACTTCAGGTTGGTCAAGAAAAAAGAAATACCAGCCATAACCAGTAACTTGGATTTGGCCAAATATATTCGATTCCCTGTAGAAATGAATCAAGGACTCAACTTGATGTTTGTGTACTCCGATGTGGTGGAGTACAACGTCGTGGGACATACCTCTGTGCCGTTATTGCGTGTCAATCCTTTCAAAGTTGATTCTGCCATGATCGCTGACGAGGAAGGTGGAAATACCTATCATGTTCACCGCGAATTTGTACATCCTCATTATTTGCCTGTTAGTAAGTCGTATTTCGACAGTATCAACATTACTATTAAAGGAGATCTAGAAAAAAAATATTCCATTTACCAAAGGGAATATCACAGTGAAACTCCATTTTCAAAAACGATTCTATAACAACTAAAAATTGATGTATCCTGTGTACCGAGGAGTCGTTCGACAACGAGGACATGGTTTAGGAGATATGTTTAAATCAGCCTTTCGTTCCATGGTCCCTGTTTTGAAACCGATGGTGACACGAGGAATGCACGCATTAAAAGATGCCACATTGACTCACGGCAAAGAATTTCTTCAAAATGTTCTCCTTGACAAACGAAACCCCAAAGAAGCTTTCTTGAGAGAAGGCAAAAATGTCTTGCTTCAAACGGGTAAAGAAATTGTGGGTCAACGAGAAAGTCCTATAAATGCCCTGAACGGTACCGAGTCTGGCATTCCTGCTTCCCTGAGGAAACAGCAAGGACAAGGGACAAGGCAGAAAGCGACGACGAAGACATCCTTCCAAAAGCCTCTATACCTCTAAAGTTAGAAAGACTAAGAACTGAGAAAAACTGATGTACCAAGAATCTTGTGCCTGTTCCAAGTCGAAACTGGATCTCTTTGCCATGCCACCCACTATGATGACCATGCAAGAAGCCCAATGGGTTGAATTTCATCCCGTCTCCTCTTTGGCGGATTCAGCTCCCATCGAGTTTGAGATCAAAGGGCAACCCGAAGATTACATCGATCTGAACAGCAGTTACTTGTATTTGAAAGCGAAAGTGATTAAAACGGAAAACTCCGTTCCAGGAGCCGATGCCCGAGTAGCTCCCGTCAACAATGTCATGCATTCCTTGTTCAGCGATGTGGATTTGTACATGAATAACAACCTGGTGAGCAGTAGCATGGATACTTACCCTTACCAAGCGTACCTCCAAAATCTCTTGACGTACGGAAAAGAAGCCAAGAACACTCATTTAGATGCTTGCGTGGTATGGAAAACTGACACAGCAGGTGATAATAAGTTTAACGACACAGCCTTGACCGTAGATGACGATCCTCACAATGTGGATTTTAACGAGCGTCGAAAGAAAATTCTGCAAGGACGTAGTTTAGAACTGTTCGATCGTTTGCGTTTGGACATGTGGTTTCAAGAGAAGTATTTGCTGAACAGTGTGGATATTCGCTTGAGACTGAATCGTAGCAGTACTGCTTTCCATTTGATGGCTCATGCCAATGAATACAAAACCATTATCCAAGAAGCCAGGTTATACGTGCGTCAAGTGGAAGTGTTACCTAAAGTGGGAAATGATATCAGTCACACTTTGAGCCGAACGACAGCCAAGTATCCGATACGATGCGTAGAAGTAAAAACTTTCACCATTGCCACTGGACTCCGATCTAAGATCGAAGATCATCTGTTCCAAGGACATTTTTCCAAACGTTTATTCATTGGTATCGTCAGCAATGCAGCCCTCAACGGTACCCACGATCAAAATCCTTTCCAGTTTAAGCACTGCAAAGTATCCAAAGTCGAAGTCAGTCGCGATGGCAAAACTTTGTGTTCCCGACCCCTCGAACCCGACTTTGCCCAGATGAATTACTTGAGATCGTACTTGTCGCTGTATGAATCCAAAGAACAGTTAGGAACCAACACCAGTCACGGTATTTCCTACGACGACTATGCAGGAGGTTACACTTTGTGGGTTTTTGATTTCACTCCAGACAAAGGCAGCGACGAGGGACATTTCCACCCTTTAAAATCTGGGCAACTGCTTGTGGGACTTCAGATTGCATGGGGCTCTTGAAGAAACGGTGAATGTCATTCTGTATGCTGAATTTGATAATACCATATAAATCAACAGTTTGAGAGAAGTCATTCTAGACTATTAGAAACTATGGAAGCCCTTTGTCCTTCTTTGAACAGTGGAGAATCAATGGAAATGGAATGGGAGGTTGCAGAGAAAGCAAATTCCCAAGACTGAAAAGAAGAAGTAGTGATAATGCAGTCCAGATGGCCAGAACAGGAACAACATTTAGTCACCTGTTTTGCCAAACACTTGGAAGATAAAATGAGGGACAAGATTAAGAAAGATTGTTATGGATATCAAAACGATCATCCCAGTCAAATTCAACACGATAAATGTATACTGATGAATCAAGAAGAACAATTGGACGATTATCTGAACGAATCTTGGAGTCTCATCTCAGAAAAAAACGTGTTCCTTCAGTGGTATAAAGACTTGCGTGATCATTCCTCTCCTCCATTGTTTTCTCGAGAAATTGATCACATCGAAGCTCTCTTGGCCAAGATTAAGGAGACGAAGCAAACCAACAGTTACTTGACAGACCTTTTCAAGCAAAATGTCTGGATCGAATTGATGACTTATCATCACCTGTGAAGAAAAAAAGGCCACACAAAAAATGGATACTTGGAAACTTTATTACCTTTTGAACCGTAGTTCGTACACTGTTTCTTGGAATCAATGTTTGTTAGTTGAAAAAAATTGTGTTTTGCTAGTTGTTTGTTATTTGAATAAAAACTGTCTTTTGAAACCAATGCGTCTGTCGTTTGTTTTACATTTTTTTAAAAATAGATGCGCTTTGACTTCTTTCTATCCCTCACATCAAACTATCCAAACGTTTCCAACACTAAACCGTTTTGCTTCGGCTGCTTCCCCGTGTGTGGATAGCAAATTGTATGTTTTGTTTTGGCTTCTTGCCCGTGTGTGTGGATGGTAGATTGTGTGATTTTGGATAGTAGATTAATTTGTTGGGTTTTTTTTTTTTTTTGGCTGCTTCCCCGTGTGTGGATAGTAAATTGCATGTTGTATTTTGGCTGCTTACCGGTGTGTGGATGGTAGATGGTGTGATATTGGATAGTAGATTATGTGTTTTTTTAGCTGTTTCCCCGTGCGTAGATACTGCGTAGATAGTAAATTGTATCTTTTGTTTTGGCTGCTTCCCCGTGTGTGTGGATGGCAGATGGTCTGATTTTGGATAGTAAATGTGGCTTGTTTTGGCTGCTTCCCGTGTGTGGATGGTAGATGGTGTGATTTTGGATAGTAGATTATGTGGTTTCTTCTGGCTCCTTCCCCGTGTGTGGATAGTAAATTGTATGTTTTATTTTGGCTGCTTCCCGTATGTGGATAGTAAATTGTATGTTTTATTTTGTCTGCTTCCCCGTTTGTGGATGGTAGATTGTATGATATTGGATTGTAGATTATGTGGTTAGTTTTGGCTGCTTACCCGTGTGTGGATGATAGATTGTGTGATGTTGGATAGTAGATTATGTGGTTTGTTTTGGCTGCTTCCCGTGCGTGGATGGTAGATGGTGTGATTTTGGGTAGTAGATTATCTGGTTTGCATTAGCTGCTTCCCGTGTGTGTGTGTGGATGATAGATTGTGTGATATTGGATAGTATATTATGCAGTTTGTTTTGACTGCTTCCCGTGTGTGGATAGTAAATTGTATGGTTTGTTTTGATATGTGTATTTTCCCTGTTCCACCCTTAAATAGTGTTTAGCTGTGTTCCCAAAAAATAAAAAGGATGAACAAATCTGAAAAGTCAGTTTGAACTGAGGTGTCTTTTGCGTATTTCTTTTTTCAAGCTGTTAATACATGGCAGATTACATCCGCATACAATATCAAAGTGAGAGGCCTATATACAAATGTCATCGTCTTTCTTAAATTCGGCCATCGTTAATCTTTAATTATTTTTTTAAACGAATTTCTTTTTTAATAGACGATTTCGGGCTTTCTATTGTTGTAACGGTATTTATGTTGTTTAGTTTGTTCCTGAAATTATATATACTATAGTCTATAGCAGGGGTGGCGAACCCTTATTAGATCGTGTGCCAATATTTTCAATTTGAAAAATATAATTATTGCTGCGTGCCAAAGAGGCCTACCAGTGACGTAGCTATTCTGGCGGGGGGGGGGGGAAAGCCGCAGCCAAAACTAAATGTGCTGACTTTATGCCGTAACGTAGGGTGAATGATATTACATATATAATGCCATAATAAAATTACCATAAATAAATATAATTATACTCTGCTCTTTTTCTTCAACCGGTACTACATACACCAGAATCTGTTAATAATGTTTTATTATGACAAAATAAAGCTTAAAATTATAATTACAATATAAAGCGTTTATTGTTATTTCGTGACTTAAGCCTAGCTTACGATATAGGAGTCATAGACAAGTCAATCAATGTGACTTTTGCTGATGTGTGGTAGACGATAACAGTTTGATATCTGGAGTATATTTTGTATTCTTCAAAGATACACAAGCTGCACTCACATCATCAGTCAAGCAATTTCTGGTATTTGATTTTATGTAATTCATTGTTGACAATAACGATTCACATGAGTAAGTAGACGAGAAAATTGACAAAATCGCCCTTGCTACTTTTATCAGAGATTTGAAAGTTCCAAGCAGGTCATTCCAGATTTTGAGAACCTCATTTTCGGCGGATATTTGAGGTTCTAATGATCCATTTAACCGCTCACGTTCAATTATTTCTAGTCGCACTCGCAAGTCAACAAACTTTTGTTTCCAAATTGCACTGGACTGTAACTCAACAAGTTGCATTTAAAAATCGTGTAATTCCATCCAAGAAAACATGGCCAGATCAATATTTTCAAAGTCGTTTGTATCTGGATATTTTATAAATTTTGCAGTGTCTTAGAATTTTTTTAACTGCTGAAAACGCGACGAAAATTGTTCAAGAGTTGCATCAATTATCTTGAAAAACAGCATCATCTGAGAATCTTTGACAACACTTTCTTGAATTTTTAGATCAGCATAAAATTTTAAAGTTTCTTAAAAAGCGAAACTATTCTTTCTCTAGATCACGTTTGTAAATCTTTAGCTTCTTTGCAAATGCTTTCATAATCTCAAATGCTTCATCAACAGTTTTTTCCGCACCCTTGCAACTTAGTATTACGTTCATTTACAAGTAATCAAAAATCTGTTAAGAACATTCGTCTGCTGAGCCAGTCAACATCAGTTAATTCTGAGCATTTTTGTTTG
This sequence comes from Unio delphinus, assembly GCA_029339505.1. Classification (NCBI taxonomy): domain Eukaryota; kingdom Metazoa; phylum Mollusca; class Bivalvia; order Unionida; family Unionidae; genus Unio; species Unio delphinus. The sequence goes on from JAQISU010000115.1 coordinate 21,225,228, forward strand.
TTATCATCCATAAACATTCGAATTTCATCAAGGCATTCTACAAAACGTTCCAAAACCCGACCTCTACTAAGCCAACGTACATTATTATACATTAGTAAACCAGAGTAAGCTGATTGAACTTCATTTAACAGCTGTGCAAATTTTCTGTTATTTAAAGCACGTGCAGTAATGAAATTTACAGTTTTGTGACACATTTCATAATGACTTCAAGTTCCTGTAAGCCGGATGTTGCACATAGGGCTTCCTGGTGAGCAATGCAGTGAAAGGTTAACAGTGGGTGCCCAACATGTTTTGTAAATAATGCAACAAAACCTGTGTCTTTTCCAGTCATGCTTGGAGCACCATCAGTTGTTACAGAAACTATTTTGGTTATATCTACACCTGCATTTCTATGTTCAGTCACAACAGTTTCGCATAAATTTGCACCTGTTGTTGTTGTCGATAAAGTTGATAATGTTATTGTTTCTTCATGCATTTCGTTATCTTTATGATATCTAGCAACGAAGGCCAACCTAGCAGACGATGTCACATCAGTACTTTCATCAAGGCAAATAAGAGTAGGCGTGACATGAATTAATATCCTTTTTTACTTATTCTTTATTAGCATTCAATTTAATAACTCTCTCTCTTTGACCGTATTTCGACTAATTGGCAAATCCTTTATTTTCTGAATAATTTTGTCTTTATTTTGAAACTCTTCAAACAAATAAAATGCACATTCTAACCACGATTCCTTTATATAATCACCATCGCTCAAAGGCTTGCCATGCCTAGCTATCATTTTTGAAACTTCAAAGCTCGCAGCCACTAAATTAGATGTACTGTTAACAAACTTGGCAAAAGAACTGGTTTGTGAGTTTAATTTTTTTTATCTCACGCGATAAATGTTCTTTTTGTTCATCTTCGCTTTTGCCAAAAAGCCAGCTGCGATTGCTCTCATAATGACGTTTAGCTGAAGACGTTCGACAAACAATACTTTCCGAACACATGACACATTTGTTGATCATTCCATATCGTTGAGTCCACCACTCTTTGAAATCTCTGCCACTTCCTTTTTCGGCAAGCGTATTCTTCTTTGGCTTTGAGAACGATATTTTAGGCTTATATTTAAAAGATTTTTTGTTATAAGTTTCAAAATCAACAACATGGCAGACGAGAGCAAGCGAGATCTCATTCAAAATACGAACGTATCTTGTTTAAAATATATTGTGCACCCGTTAAGTCAGTAAATTATATGTAAAAATTAACATTGAATAGGATAGGGTAGGTCGATAGGACTTCTTCCATATCAGTTAAGCCTTTCTAAAATATGTTTACAGTAGCAATTATACTAAATTGAGATTTCAGTGATTTAGCAAGCTGAATAATTTGTTTCATATCAGAATAATGACGTGCCACGCATAATCATGTCACGTGCCACTTTGAGCACGCGTGCTATAGGTTCGCCACCCCTGGTCTATAGCAAAGCGCTTAAGTTTCTTCAGTATTTTAATTTCACGCTCACAAAAGGATACCAAGTTTGTATTGAGAGAGGATTGAAACTCGAAAGTGAAGTAAAACATCTCTTTGTTACTAGTTAGGTGTTGTTGTGTTCATTCCAATCATGCTTGCCGTATATCTTTGTGTTGTGCAGATCATATTGTATTTGATGTTAATATTCACATCAATAGACAGACAACTTGGGTTTTTATCCTTGAGGTTCACTGAACTTGCTTCGTTAATTCGTACAAATCCCAGATTCACAAGTTTGAAAAGTAAAGAAGAAAAAGAGAGAAACAAAACACCATGCCACTTAATACTGCACCACTCATGCCTATACCGATATGAGTGTGTACGTCAAAATGTTTAAGTGAGATACAAATAAATTGTCAGTTTCAAAATGAGAACCAGTACTCTGACCGTTCAGTAGCTGATGTGGTAAAAAGAAATAGTACGAGTACTGTGACCATTCAGTAGTTGATGTGGTAAGAAGAAATGTTACAATACACAAGGGAGGGATTTAAGTTCACATTCCAGTCTGCACTGCAATGAGAATAACTTGAGAGCGTATTTATTAGTTTGCCATACCACCTTCGTACAAAACATTGCATCACTCATCATAAACAATTTCATTGGCTAGATTAATTTTCTTACGGCGTTCACTTCGAATTGATTTCAGTAGCTCTTCACCTAGTTTCGAGATAGGTCGTGTTTCACCGCTAGATTATTTATATATATATATATATATATATATATATATATATATATATATATATATATATATATATATATATATATATATATAAACTATAGCAAGAAGTAAAACTAAAGCAAGAACAATCGTACCCTGGGCGATCCCACAACAATTATGTCAATTTTATAGTCAAATACATCACAGCGTTTTTGGATGAACTATTTTGTGATAAAGTTTTAGTCGTATTTGTCATTGGTTCACTCTGGTGATATTTTCAAATCGTGGACCTTTCCTATGGATTTGATTTTCTAAGTGGGATGTGTGTTTCTTTGAATTTTTCTAAGGGAAAATATATCACAAAAACAAGCGTAAGTGTCCTGATTCTTTTTAAAAGTAGGTATAACATAGTCTCTCTCTCTCTCTCTCTCTCTCTCTCTCTCTCTCTCTCTCTCTCTCTCTCTCTCTCTCTCTCTCTCTCTCTCTCTCTCTCTCTCTCCGTCGTAATACATTTGATTGAAATCCTAATGGTATATGTTCCCGTTTGAAGATACCTCTCCAAAATTTTAATCAATAGGCACCATAATTTCCGTTTGTCATGTAATTTGTTTTTCAAAACGCTACACCCTTTCAAATAGTCAATTAGTAAGTCGTTGGATGAAATAAAATCTTGAGTTGACAAACTTGTACAATTCAGGTATCGGAGCCTATCTTTATTTTTGGCACTGCAATGTGTCACTGAAATTTTTTAAGCATGAGATCTATCGTTTTGTTTAGAAAGGTAACAAATACAAAACTATTTAATTCATGACGAGAGTGATCTTGCACTGTATAACCCTGCTTATGGCTAACTTTGAAATAAAAATACCTGAACCAAAACATAAAACACACGTTCGGAAGAAATGTAACAATGTAACAATGATTGACGCGAGTGACATTGCACTTTATGACCCTGCCTATGGTTAACTTTGAATTTCAGTCAAAACACACAGTTTAGACTTGTCGATAGAACAATGCACATTTTAGTGCTGCTTTTTTCCCCTTCGACTAAGATTTGTTAAAACTTGCAAACAATGTTTGTAGCGTGTGCTGAGATTAAAAATAATATTCCCCATGTTAAATTTCACATGTCGCTAGATAGGCCCAAATATTTCCCATGTTAAATTCCCCTTGTCGCTAGATAGTCCCACCATGTTAAATTTCCCTTGTCGCTCTATAGTCCCACTATGTTAAATTTCCCTTGTCACTATATAGTCCCATCATGTTAACTTTCCCTTGTCGATAGATAGTCCCATCATGTTCAATTTCCCTTGTCACTAGATAGTCCCAACTATTCCCCATGTTAAATTCCCCTTGTCGCTAAATGTTCCCAAGCACTTTTTGACTGGATTTGACATTGTCTCTATAGTATCCCTTATTACTACTAACAGCTAAAATAACGTTCATGGGCCAGACCTGTGATTATTTTATCCCGTAAGTAGCGAAACGGGTGATGAAATATTTCCTTGTTCTGGCGATCTTAACACCATGACTGTTTCTGTGTCTTTTCTTTTTCTTGTTCTGGCTCTGACACAAACAGCCTCGTCACCTATCCCCTTAGATTCTTCGCATTCCATAGATTCTTCGCATGTTATCTTTGTTTTCTAATAGTCAAGAATCACTTCTATCAAAATGTTGATTTTCAGAGTAATTTCGAATTATGCATGCAAGATGAGATTCGCCATATAAGTCAGAGCTGTTGCAAACGGAAGCTCCACACGAAGCTGGTCTGATTTTAAAGAGTAGAAATGTCTCTCGTTGCTGCTATTGTCTGGAGTGAAATCAAACCACTACAACGTGCACAAAACATCAAATTGATTCATTCGTTCAATCAGAAAACACTTGAAACATTGCTCGCTATTGCTGATGTCTCTCTTGAGAGCCTTAGCCATTTTCTCACCAAAATCAGAAACAATGCAGGACAAGTATGATGAATAATGTCTACCAAACCTACCTCTCAATGAGCATCGTGATTCAAGCGAATACACGGAAATAGTTTGGCCATTAAACATCATATAGTGTTATTTGGAAACACATCCAAAGAACTGTAAGTCGGTAAAGTTATTAAACAAACATAATTCGATGGTTCTGGTCTGCGATGAATCATTTGGTATCAAAGGAGAACGAGTTTCCAATTGTTCCAAAAGCGGGATATTGGTGATGGCAAAGCTAACGTTGCTACTGTCCGTAAAATATTCTAAGGAATAATGGGAAAAAAGAAAATCAATACAATTACTGAGTAAACGCGTTTCACAATTGTTTGTATCTTCGTTGCAACCTCGAACTGGTGATGCCTGCTTCGATGACAATAATCAACAAAGAAATGGCAGAAAAAGACGATTTTAGTTTAAGGCACACCTTCTCCAAACACAACCACAGGTTTTTGATAGTTCTTGAAGAGAATAACTCTGAGATAGAGAGGTAGCTGAAGTTTTAATGGCATGCTTGTTGCTTCTTGTATTCGATGATTTGCGAAGCGGCAATCCAAGAATCAAAACCTGGCGGATATCCTTTCAAATGCTCTTTACCTCTTCGAGTCGGAGTCTGTCTACATGACACGTCCGTCGATCGAGAATGCGATCAATATCGAAACGTCTTTCTTATCACTCATTGTAACTTGGGAAAGTAAACATTCCTTCCAATCACGACCTTTCCGGTAGCATGACCTTTTTATAGGTAAGAAATCTTTGTCTAAAGTGCGTTTGGTATTTTTAATGTGAACCAAATATCCGGTCTTTAACATTCCACGTTTCATGGAAAGCAGTAGGTAACGTTCAAAACAATCAATCACAAACACAATCACTAATATATCGGAGGTCAGTTCTTCCGATGCATATAAAATGCTATGATGTCCAATTGGTTGTGAGCTTTAACGACTCATAGTAAGTTGAGAGAGTGTTGATGTGTTAACTATTTCTATGTTCTTTTACATTTGTTGGAAATTTCCACGACACGTAATTTTATTTCAAAATTCTCGGTGGGATAAACAGTTGATGTGCAAATTAAGAAAATTTGGTGTCTTTGTCTGCTTGCCATCGTAGAAGGTAACGACCTCTTTGTTTCAAAACCAGTTTTAAAGCTCGTACTAAATGATAACTACTTTTAGAAGTGAAAGGAACGACCCACATAAATTTTGAAGAAAAACAAAAACATCGATGACATTGTTTTAAACTTTTTAACCACGGTTGCACGCAGCCAAATCAGAGACATCGGATAAGTCGGCACTCCATTTATGATCTATTCCATTCAATTTGGTTCGACTTCATCGGATTGGTTTGTACAATGTGTACCTCACTTGTTCTTATAACCTTTGTCGATTAAGTTTAATTTTGTATTAACCACTAATTAAAACGATTTACATGATGTATTTGCAGTATGTCACCGTCTGTTCACCGATAACATTCTCAGATTTGGAAGAGGCTTCATAAGTCTGACGAATCACAAAAGTAGGATCCGATTGTTGCATAGTGATTAATTTTTCTTGACATCCTTTCCCACGTGTGTCTTTCGTCTTTCGGTCATTTTTCTTCTGCAGACGACGGTGTCTTCATCATCTTTATGACCTAAACTTTTATTTTTTTTTTCTGTTTTTGAAGGAATCAACAAAAACTGTGTACTCAGAGCGAGTTGTGGAACAGAGTGTGAAAAACTGTTCGTGTGTCTTTTTGGTCATCTTGCATCATTGTGGCTGCGTCTGTCTTGACAAATATGGGTGGGCTGTCAATGAGCGTCTTGAAATTTCTCAAAGTAGGTCAACCGTTTCCTCTATAGCTTTCTGGTGAAACAGCTGATGTTCCAATAAATACCATGCCATTGCGATTTGTCTGTTTCTGGCAATTCGGTTCGACTGTAATTTCTCTTGTGAGTGTGACATCAGTGAGAGTATGATTCGAAGGTAAATCACGAGTCTGTTGTTCGTATCAACAATGGCAGTTTCATCCATCATTTGTATGGAAATAAAGCGAGTTTTCCTTCTTCCCTACGATTTAAAGGTATAATGCCTTTCTAGAAAAAATGTCCTTTATTAGCCTTTATTTTTCCTATGCATTTCAAAACACCTCATAAAAGCAGTCCTAACAAAAGAACAGCGCCCATTATAATGGGCTCTATCACCATGGGTAGAAATCCTTCGCGTTGGAACAGCATCTTTTTCTTTTGTTTGATAGGTATTTTCTTTTCCATCATTTAGTAATATATGTTCCGATGTCTTCCTGAGCATTATTTCTGTATCTTGGACAAAGATTCCGTTCCTTTTAACATATTCAAATAACATTTGCACACGGTATTGATGACTTTAAGGTGATTTTTGAAAGATTTGTTTTTGCATCGGTTGATGGGATTTTGTCGGTACTGACAACACATCCCAATGCTTAGTTAAACAAAGCGGATGTTCCTTTCATTTTTATTATTTGGCGGAAGGCTATGTCTTTGGAGAACAACAAGGAGGGTGGTGTGCACGTTTTGAAGTGACATCGTTCATTACAGGAGGGAAATAAATACTGAAGTGTACCGTGTAGCGCATTTCTTTTATATAACGAATTTTGTCTCTACTGATTATCGGCACGCGTATCAACATCATGATAGGCATCACTCAATGTCGGATGTTTTCAACGGACAAAATCGTGACAGATTTTGTTTGGATAAATCCAGTAAAACATGTAATATCCCTACTCTATATTGGACTTTGGTACTTGAGTGAGACATTTTAGCTGCAGCAGCTTAAGAGAAAAAAGAAAATGTCGCTGCCGCCGGAAAAGAAATCCTTCAAGAATTGGATTTCCATTTTTCATCAAATTAGGCAAGGCCGGTGTTACATCAGGTTTGACCGACATCGTGGTCAACGTCAAAGCAGAGGTGACTGAAGAAGAAGACACTATCGTCAAATGGCGTGGTTTTCTGGGGGTAAGTACACACCTTAGCAACTGTACGTCTTCTATGTCTGGCAGGAGATGTCTTTTTCTTGGGACTTTTCTTCCTCAGGCTTTTATTTTTTTTCTCATGGCGTTTACTTGTCGTTGCAACATTCTTTTTCTTTCGATGTCGTTTTTGGAAGGATCTGAATGTTTTGTTGGTTTTAGTTTAGGTATTAGGATCCGATTTAACATTATGACGCCGCATAAAGTAATAATACTAGCAAGTTTTAAAATGATTTTTTTGAGTTTGATCGTCAACTCTTGGATCTGTCAGTTGAGGCAATTGTCATTAAAATCGTTCCGTTTGATGAGGAATGCATATGGTGCCTTGAAAAAGTGCTGTACACGTAAACGATTGTAAGACATATCTGAAACATTCGCATAGCTAATGGGCACGGACTTGTGGCTCTTTTTTTGCGATTGAGACCATACAGTGCATATATAAATTTAGCAGATAAATGAGATTGAAAGGATGTCATGTCGACGACTGTTTGAAAGCAAATATGTATTGGATGTTTGTATACTTTTTTTCAGAGATGCCAAAGGACACGTTTAAACGACTGCACCCCCACCCCATGCTTTTAACCAGTGGTGACACATATTGGTACGATATCTATAATTGGGCAGCGAAATGGAGGGGTTTTAATCGACGATTAAATATGTGTCTGAGTGAGATCTTTGCACCAATGCGTTCCTAACACTTGCGCTTCAGATTTATCTCTTTGACAGGACCACATAGTGGACATTGAGACTAATGGTGCGATATGCTTTACTATATTGACATAGATTGTATTTCATATTTCTTCATTTTTGTTTCATTTCAGTTTGAATTTCTTCTTTGACGTTTCATATCATCGAAAATGACAATACGAGTTTGAGTAAAGTCAACCACGATCCCTGCCGTCTTCAACAGGAATGCCTTTTACAAACAAAATATTTTTTTTGACGTTCTTGCAGTATGATGAATGCCGATTGCCACTTTTTGCAACACCACACGATACGTTAGGGTGGTTGATCACACGTAGGACTAATACTGTTTTGCTTGAACCACGTTAAATGAATGGTGAAGATATCGTGCCGCCCAAATTTGACAATCTAACTTTTCGTTAATGAGCTTTACAGTACCGAAGAAGACGAAAAGGAGCGATATGTTGCACAGTTGTGGCTAAAGCATTTTATAAGAACATCAACGTCACAAGACATTTATCCTGGATACACGTTTAATGGGTTTTTTTTCAAAAATTTACATTTCAATGACTAAAAATACCAAGACATATGAAATAAATGTCTACGTAAATCAAAAAGACATAAATCAAATCATGGAAGCTGAATTAAGCAAGACAGTGTACAACATTCTCCATCGAGGTGTGTCCCAGGATACATATGCACAGTCCTGGTTCTCTTCTTTAAATCTCTAAACCATTGAATGTCTGTAATTTTAACCTCGGGAATGCCTTTCTACCACAATAGGATCGATGTGTACGGCGGTACTACTGTCGTTAAACTCTAATACTTCTTCCTTTGTGTGGGATTCTTCTACCACTGTTTATGGCCTTTAATAACAATATTCACTTCTGGCACTGGCTTTAAGTGAACTTCTTTTCTTGGATCAATTCCAGTGACAGATTTGTGGCATAGACAACTTGTATCCATGCATCTAACCCAAAACATTTCGTCAAATACATATTTCCAGTTATGAATCTATTGGTGTAACCAATTAGATATACCCATTTCATGGTAAGTATGGTGCGTGTACAATGTTCGTCGAATGCATTCTTCACAAAGAGGTCCACAATTTATTTATATCACTATTCTCAACAATTTGAACGGAATTTATTTTTTCCGCGCAAAGATAAAGCTCTGATGGTCATGATGTCTTTGTATGTACTGTTCATAAATAAGCCACAATAAATCTCAAAGGAAATAAAATCCAAGATAGTCACTAACACGTAGCCCAAAATTTGGTGGAAATAAATATACAAGAACTCAACAATCAAGTACGCTCTGAAAACTGTCAGAAACAGCAGCTTTCATAAATCATTCTTTGAATACTCCAAAAACAACAATGGTTTAAAAATCGAGACTGACTTTACGCACAAGTTAAAGACGTCTTGCGTCCACTCAAAGTAAAACTAGATAAAATCAACTTGTCTTTTCTTGTGCTGATCTTTTTTCAGGTATTTCTACAGTTATTAGTCTTTATAGATGTAGCATTATGTTCAAACCCTACGATTTGGCCACAAAAAACAAATCTTTTTAATTCCTGGACAAATTGTCTTGGAATTATTGGTTCAAATGAGATATCAGACATTTACAAGCACTTTTCTAATGTTGAACTCGTGTGATGCGATGTTGTTCGTAACAAAGGTTCGCTTGCAAGATGAGCAAAGAATTTATAGAATGCATAGTTTGGACACTAAGCAACTCCGGCATATCTCTCCACAGTGAATGTGTTCCTGACTAGTAAATCATTGGTCTCAATTCTCACAATAGTCTGAGAACATCTGTGATACTACTAATGCATCAAAATGCTCTTCATTATGATATAAGTGAATAGATTTTCCATCTGGGAAATCAGGGCATCGAAACATCCGAACTCCGCGAACCACTTGAGGTTAACGTTTAGCGAGAAGCTAGACGTCTTTAAGATTTTGCATTCGGTCGCATTAGATACACGTGATTGCTGTAGTAAGAGTTCTGCCTCGTTTCTTTGTTTGACTTGGACTGATCTTCGAATCCACTCTGGTGCTCGTTTCCGTGGTTCATGTGAAGTGTTGCTTTTCCATCTGTCATTTTAAACTCGTCATTAGATTGATGAAAGTTGAATCTTGTCGATGATTTTGTAGAGTGTTAATTCTGCCGGTGTTCTGAACTCGACCAAGACGGACGGCTTCAAACAGTCATACTGGATAATTTCAAACGATCTTCCTCTTTAGCCGGACATTGTCGTGTCAGTGTCACGAATATTGATTCCCACAACTTTCTACTTTCTGGAGAGTTGCCTTGCTTGGCACACAACATTACGAGGTTAGTGTTAGGACTGGTCAGGCTGGTGTCAAGATAATGTGATTGGTTGAGACATCATGCTACATACATGCCTGCGTCATGATACCCCAGAGCTAGACATCACTATAAACTGTCACTGCATACATCGTAGCGAAATGACTGAAACATTGTTAAAGCTACATTAAAAATCAAAATCACACACACATACAACCAATATGATGGTAATACTGAAAATTTGTCATTGCTCAAGAATATCAGAAATGACTTCAGCATTTTGCAATTAAAATTTTTCATATTTTCATAGAAATGGTTTGTGGCCAGTAGAGTGTCTTGCTAAATTGTATGCTACAATGATTGCATCCCAATAGACCAGCTAAAACAGGTTCATGCATTAAATTTATGAACTATCGTCATCAGTTAAGATTCCATCTAGCATTTAATGTTGGGTGTGAGATCCTCTTTGTTGAGCACACCAATGAATCAATCGATGGGATGAACACCATTCAGCAAACAGCTAAACATTCCATTTGACATGTTTGTACCTTAAATCATTTAACAGGAGTTGGGGCCCCAAGTGGCCTAAAGCGCTTTTCGTTACGGATCACTGCCATCTCACCTCTTTCTGTGTGGGTTCCAGTCTAAAATTCGGCTAATATAGTTATGTGATAAAGCTGTAGATTCTCGTGGGTCGGTGGTTCTTTCCGGGGCTTTTCCCAGAGTTCTACCTCCACCAATAATACTGGCCGCCATCTATAGCCTATCGTGTGCTGAAAAATGGCGATAAAATCTACAATAACAATTAACAGGAGTTAAGAGATTCTGATTGCATACAACTATGAAAATGCACTTGGAAAAAAATCACGAAACTTGTGCATCAGTAGTAGTCAACGAATATAAAAGATATGATATTTGGTATTCAGGCTGTAAAATGTTTTACTTCGACGAATGTGCATCCAGTCTGTGGCAAAATATTAATGCACAATAAGGCTACTTGGCTGTGAAACTTGCATGATTTGCATTACTCAAGTGTAAAGGCTCAGAACAAATGCAATAGAAGTATCAAATGTACAAAATTCACCTCACTTTTAATTCGTAACATAGGATATGACTGGCTGCCTCTTTATCAAGAACTGGGAGGAAGTCATAACAGAAAACGCGTATGACACCCGTCATGTGGGATGTTGCAAGTAAAGTATTAATAGATTTGTGGAGATGTACAAGGAGAGGTAAACAATTATGCTTTTTATTTTGATTTTAATGTTAGTCTTTGGAGTCTTGTTCAGTTATGCTTTGAGAGGGTTTATTTATTTATTTAAATATTTTTTATTGGAATTGCATTGAAATTATATTTAAATTCCAAACTTCTTCCAGGATTACAGAACCTGCAGGAATCTGGCTACCATATTGGATATAAGGTAAGAATTCTTTTCGTCATGACCAACTGACACTTTTCTGGTTCAAACTCCATGTGATTTTAAAATCTTCAGATGAAAATATAACTACGTCTTCCTGTTTAACACTAAAATACCAATCTTTTCCAGATGACTGTCATGGTGACCTATCCAGATTTTACATCAGTACAATAACCATTTTGTACTCACCAATTTCATAACTTTTGGTGAAAATTCCATGTAAATATGACTTCTGTTTAGGAATTGAATACCAGTATTTTCAAGATGGCTGCCATGATGATTGGTTTGGATTTCTGTCTGGTACTATTTTAATTTTGAACTAGATTTTGTATCGCTTGGTGAAAATGACGTGACAATATCATCACTAATCCACGAGTACTAAGCAAGTTTTACACGATAGCCACCATGAAAGCTATACTGATTGCAGATTGGCAGTATTATTGACCAGAGAGTCATCACAATTCATCTGGTGAAAACACACGTTAAGATATATATAGCTTTCTAAGTTGGATGATAGCAATAACAAAGACATTCAAGATGGCTACTGTGGTGGCCATATTGGATGTTGAGGTTAAAACATTTATATTAAGGGCTAATTAAACATTGGGATTAATGCTGTACGTACAAATTTCATGGCACGTCCTCCAAGTAGTTTAGGAAACTTGTGCTTATGAACTATCAACAACCAGGCCTTACATAAGCTCTTCCGGTATGTTTCAAGTAATGCTAAAAAAGCAAGCACTTTTTTTGCACAAAATACTGGCTTTTCTTTACCAAATTTTCCTCTAAACTATCTTTCTTTGCAACCAAAGAAACTTCGTGTCGATGGTTTCACATTTTTAATCTCAAACAAAGCCCTATACTTAATTCTTCCTATGTATACAACCCATTTCTGTAAATGGTATTTGTATGGCCTCAAAGGATTATATTGACCTTATCTAAACAGGATTCAATGTTCCTAGTCTGACAATCGTCTTCCAATTGCTCACTGCTATCAGGCATCAAACAAATATTCATTACTTTCAGTATTTTACCTTCAAAAACTACTTTTAGTTACCCTTCTGACAAAATTTAGTGAACGGCAATCAAAATATGTGATCAATTTATATATCTTGTTTGTTCACAACTGTTTTCAATCACATCAATTAAATTATTTTTTTTTTAGACTTGTATCGAGTAAGAAAAATTCTCATTGTCTAACTATGTGTACCACTTAAGGAGCAACAAATTGAATTTTGGAAGAATCCCAACAATACAATTCTGTTTCCTTCAAACTATTCAAAAATGTTTACAATACCTAATCATTACAAAACAGAAAATTTGCATTGATTTAACAGGGCATGGTATCCTTATTGAACATAAATGTATGGTTTTTTTTGCATAGTATAGGCTTACCAGCTGATGCATTGTTTCTAGCAAAGTGATTTTGAATTATTGACTTTTGTTCACTCAATGCAGCCAACACAAGCACTGGCATTGAGCCGGTTTATCACGAATTCTCAAACTGTAGGTTTAACATTGACAATATAGTGCTTTTTTTTTCTCTATATATTCACAATGTACATGGAACATGTCAGGAAACTGTCCACTTTCACAAGCAATTTTCATCTGTCAAGGTATGTGATATGTAATCATCTTTCTTGCTATTAATTATATGTAAGATTGTTTAATAAACTAAATAAACATTGTCATTATCTTCGTTGCAAGAAATTCAAACTGCTTTGCTCCACAGTTTAAGACTCATTGCCATCTCTAATTTTCTAATTCTATCCGATTTGATCCTTTAAGACTTTTTACATTCCACGTTTTTCAATTTTACCATTTGAAATTTCTTATAAGTTGGGCCATCACATAAAACCGTACTCGTCTGGTTGATATTAGACATTGTATAAACTACAACAGACAAGTCGAAATCTAACACATGTTGTACAAATTAATTGGTTTAGTTTTATAATCTAGTTGTTGGACACATCTTTATGTATGAACAGTGTTATTCTAATAATAATCTGTTTCTGAAAGTATTTGATGTGTAACAAAGGAAGTTTATGTTCATGCATGTGTAATTTATATTACTTGTTTGCAAATAAATGTATATTGCATTTTTAACTGTAACTGGAATCGATGAACTCTGGGGTTGTGAAACTTGGATAATTTGGTTCATTCCAAGTATAAATCTGTGATATTCTTGATGTCAAGTGAATTGGGTAAAGAGTTTTAAAAAGGAAAGTGATTTGCTGAAAACATTCAAAAATGCCTGATGTACAAGTACGTTTTGATCCGTATGAGCCCAGGATAAACAGTAAAATCTACCTGTCTGTATGTGTGGATACAAGTCTAAATTCCATTGTCCCACCTAATATCAGAAACCCAAGGGATGGAGTGGTACTACAAGAGAAGTATGCAATATTATATTCCCCAAAAAGGTTGAATGTGGAAAGAAGTTGCAGAAGATTTAAGTGGTTAAAGAAATGTAAAGTAAACATGCATCTACTGCAATTCATATCCCTGCTACCTCCAACCTGGAAAGAACCAAGGGAAAGAAGTTTTACAAAGTTTTGATGGTATTATAAATCAAGTAAACTGATTAAAGGGTCACAGTAAATGTAGGAACAAATTTTGTAACCTAAATGTTCCCCATACAATTCTTTAGCCTCATCCAACGGCATCCCTGGGATAGCTGACGAACCAAGAGATGGGAAGTACGAGTTGACCGTGTCCCAAATATTATGGGCCAGGTAAGGGTTTTTTCAGAAATGGTGTCAGAACAGCACTCCAGTTAAAATATACATCTTCTTTATAAATATGCACGATTGGGTAAAAAAATTTACTATAAAGAAGTGTGCGATATTATATTCCAAACAATAGCTGAATATAATGAAGGCAAAGCTGACCCTGGACAGCGAGAAAATATAGCAGCATTGGCACCTTGCAGTTCTTCCATCAATGACTTCAAATATTCCAGAGATAATATCTGCTTCAAGTTTTACAGTTTTCCAACCATTAAGTGCTTTTTGCCACCAATGTGCTTCCTCACATAGTCTCTGCCAACATGCCCAATGCTAACATTTGTGGCACACTGCATGTAAAGAGCATGATGTATGTCTTTGATGACTGAATGCATGGCAAATGTTTGGTATAATCCAAACTAAACTTTTTGTGAAATATTTCTTTTTCCTATAGTTTCCTCTGACCCTTGCCACCCCATTTTTTGCATTTGGACATTTATGTTGGGGTGTAGGCTCAGAGACCATTCTCTATTGAAAACATGGAATTCATTGACACTATTTGGTGTCAGCATTGGGTAGCCCCTTACTTGTCGACCCAGCAACCTGAACGACCTTTCATCAAGAGATCCCTGCATGAAATTAGTTGTTGTAGGGTTTAACACCATTTTTCAGCACATGATAGGCTATACATGGAGGCCACTATTATTGGTGGAGGAAGAACCCAGGAGAACCCACAGAAAGAACTAATGACCCACAAGAAGTTACTGGCAAGCTTTCTCACATAACTACATAACTATGTACAATAAACAAAAAAGTCCAAGTAAAAATGGGGTAACAATGGCCAGAGGAAATTCGGACTATCTTTATCCTTGGTGAAGACATTTGCAAGATGCATTGTTTAATGATAATTCAAATCAGAAATTGCTAAATTAAGTGTCAACTGTTCAAGGGATGGTTATTTTGGTGGTCAAGGAAATAGCAAACTGCTCTTTAGTCCGTATATTATGGATGGAATGTATATGCTTCTACATCAAAAGTAAATATTTGTTGCGGAGAGTATTAAATGCATGCCACAAATGCCTGTTATTATCCGTCTAATCAATTTTGGACTGTTCATGCAAGTATTTCCATCAGGAATTTACTTTGTGTGCGATGAGTTTATATCCTTTCCTCCATGTAAGTTACTTTGGATATATATGCAGCAGTGGTTTAAGATTTCATCATTGCTTCTTTAAATTTTGCAAACCTGCCAATGCTAATAGGACCTCAGTAAGGCAAGTTAGACCAACTATAAGTAAGATATAATGATATATTATTATGTACTGCAATTATTGACATGCAAAACACTAAATTGTTGATATGGAAAACATGCATTGGAAAATGTCAACAGTGTGATATTGATGTTGAACTAGAAATCTGTAATGTATATTTAGACCGAAATTACCTGCATGTACAATTTCAAAATTTGCAGGCCCATGTGGTGATGGCAATCATCTTTCTTACCTTGAGATGTACACCAATTAACTGACAATGTTCAATAAACACAATTTGTTTGCATTTTCTGTTGTTTTTCTTAAAGAATCTGAATATCCCTTTTGATTTGTCTGTGCTCATTTGAACTTGTTAACAAGCTAATGGACGCTTCAGTATTTAATACTTTGGTTTGCTGGACATTTTGGGAAAATGCTACACGCAACAGCTTTTGATCATACAGGCATTTTGTATACAAGACTTGCATAAAGACTTGGGCAGATTAAAGTACCTTAGGGTCAATTGCAAAGATGGTCTGTTTTCATAACTAAACACACAATCTAATATGAAACCTGGATCTCTATCAAAAAAGGATTAGCCAATATCCAGATTTTACAAATATGGTATTTTTTTATTTTTACCATTTTGTCCTTAAAACCTGTAGTCTAAGGATCATTTCAATAAGAATCAAGTACAAATTGAAAGGGCTGACACATTTGCATTGGTATGAATGATAATCTACCATGTGCTCTAGACTGGTAACCAAGCTAATCAAAATCCGCAGAATATAGATAGATAATGCAAATAATTTTCAGATTAAATTATCAGAATGGAACAGGTACTCAGTAAATAAGGTCTGAACATGCAGAAATTTAAAGAAATAGTTGGAGAGCAAGATTACAGTGGTAATGTTATTTAGTGATTTCTATTTCTCAAGTGAATATTATTATGTAAATAATAATGATGGCATGAAACTGACAGTAGATTTATATTAATTTAGGAATGGTCCTGGTCATCTTTGAACAATCATGCTTTGAACGCTTCAAGACAATCATGGCAGTATTATTGAACACCTCATCACTATTTGTCATCCTAACACATCTATATCTTCATAGTGTGATTCACATGTTGAAATGGACAAGACCTCTTCCCTCACAAACAGTCCACTTTTTCTTTCTTTCAGTCTTTGTTTGTACTCTTTCTTCTTCACCTGTTTGGGCACTTTTGATAGTGTTCTTCTGTCTTGTGTTTTCTGCTTCTAAAAATATTAAAACAATTAGCTTTGTGTGTTTAAAAAACAGGACAGGGGCTGTTCCATTAAAACATACATGGGACCCAGGGAAGGCACTTTAAAAGTGGGGTATTCACCCATATATGCAATTTAGAAATTTCTTATAATGTTAATATGAACTCTGTGAAATCAATGTACCCGGTCACATTTTTTGCTTTAAAAACTGCCTTCCCTGGGTAGCATGAAATTCAGTCAAATTCGGTCTTTACATGCCTAGTATGTATGTAAACATGGTTCCCCCACTTTTCTAAATATAAATTTCCAAGTCTTTTCTATGATTAAATTTTAAAAAAAGTAATAGATGGGTCATGCCACAAGGTCTTCTGGTCTATGACCATTAAAGCTTTTTTAATCTACATAAAAATAGTAATATCAAATTTATATCCAACAATTAATCGGAGGCTTAGTGATTAGCATGCACGATTCATGACTGCAAGTTTGCTGATTCCAAATGAACCATCCATTCAGCTGGAGTGTCCTTCAACCAAGGCACTTTATTCCAATTGGCACTAAATAGCCATCTTTTGTTGCCATGTCATAAAACACCAAATCAATTCTAACAATTTATGTTAAGCAGTAAACATTAGGACTGAATGATCTTCATTGAAAAATGCCAAGGAAGTAATTTCCTTCATGCAGCATAATAGACAAACATTTGTCTAGTGTCTATGCCTTGCTAAAGAGTTCTCAATTTCTGCAACAATGTTTCTTCTTTCTTAAGTATAACTTGTATGCATGAGTGTTCATTTCATACACTTTCTAGAACCTTTCCACTAGGCAAATTAGTACATCAAGCCGATTTAATTTTTGACTGGTTAACATTCAATTGCTATTGTGATAGATGTACTCAAATCAACATTTACAATGAATAACAGCTGGTGTTTTTTCTGAAAGGAAAAGAACCTGACAAGTGATTACAGCGGCATAATAAGGGTTAGAAGTTAGAACGATTGTACCAAAATCATAATGATATGCATCACATGGTCGTCCAAATACATTTTAGTAGTCCATGAGCACCAGAAGAGACTTGTCAGACATGTATATTTGATTCTGATTTCTGGCCACATTTGGGTCAAGTAATAGCTTAAACCAGGTATGTGTTTTTCACTGCTTTCTTACAAACAATCCCTGCACCTCAATGATCATATGAAACTAACATCTGAGCCAATAGTGCAAATTTTATAAATTGTGATTTTATACTATAAAAATAAGAGACAAGTTTCCCACATGTGAAATACCTTGCTGTTTTTCTTCCGCGCACTGAACTGTGATCTGTACTGTTCATTATGGTCATTACATGTGTGTTGCGTTGCTGTCAAATGCATGTGAACATACTCTTGTATTTTTGTCAGTTTCTCTTCTGTGATGGAATCTATGTCTGGAAGCAAAAACGTAAGAAAAAATTAATGATTTCAAATAATGCCTATTTCTGTCATTCCCCTGTAACACTGACAACAAAGTATGACATTCGCAACACTAACACTGACCTTCCAACAGTAATATCACTGCACCAATTTTTGTTAAACCAATCCTGAAAGATCAAAAACTATTTGTTAGAAAGAGATACAACCAGTCAATAATGATTAAAAATTGGATGTCAGAACAATGTGGCTATTAAACCGAAATAAGTAAAGGTTACCACAAAAAACAGCAGGTGCTATGTTTGATGAATGCCCAAGGCCTGTGCAAGAAATCATGATTTTATAAGTGTACTTGGTTACTTATAAGCCATTCTTCCCGTTCTAATGTTTAAAGAGACAATTCTCTAACGAATCCCACACATAATAATGGACTACCCCCCCCCAATTAATATGAATCCCCAACCATTACAATGTATTAAGGTTAATCAAGACATGTTACTTGTATATACAACACTCAGTCTTTACTCCACACACTTGTCAGCTCTTAAATGTGACCCACTATTAACCCACCTTTTTTCAATTTGGTAACAAAAATACAGAAATGGAAAACAGCAAGGTAAGAATTGTTTTTGCAAAAAGTCAACCAGACTGATCAACCATCAATCACATATCTAAAGGTTAAAATAGTACCATCTGTTGATAATGGTAAATAAGCTAAAAATAGACTAACCTGATTGAATGGTCACCTTTATATCATGGTCACCTGGTGATTCCAATTTTCCCCTAACAAGCTTCCTATTTAAATATTATGCATATATTGATTACATGCTTTACAATCATCAGCCAGGTGTAACCTAATGATGATCTGTCTTGATTTAACTTTCAACCAACAATGATTGCTCAACGCATGAAAATAAAACGTTTGTCATACAAGGAAGGCATTACATAAAAGAATAGCATATGAATACATGTGCAAACATTTTTTTTCCCCACTGGTATTCACTGTACTCCAGTCAGTTGATTAACTCGTAAGTTTATCCATGTAAAATCTGAATATGATGCAGATTTTATCATTGAAGAGGGAGTGCCAAAAATATTCCTTAGCTAGATGGGAAACAATAACGGGCATTACAGTCTCCTTTTGTGAAGCATGGTAGTGTTTTTAAGATGTTTATATTTATATCACATACAATCAACTCTTTTCATCTATGAGAATTGATCTCACTGAAACGGAATGAAAGGGAATTCAATATTTACTTTCAAAAATCTGTAATGGTGCCGCTGGCTAAATTTCACTTTATGTGTTAATAACTTCCATCTTATGCTTCATTACATTCTCTATTTGTCAGACAGCTCACATAAGCCACGCCTGTTGATCTAGGCAAGCTACACAACTAATAACCCATAAGCACTTGCTCAGTTTGCAACATTACAAGAATACGAGACAAGTGTACGCACATACCATATCACAGCTAAAATACCATGATTCATCGATATCTTCAAATTCGCTGACATACACTGCTGTGACCTGGGCACATCCAAGCCAATGATTCAAGCCGACATTACATACAAAAATTAGGGTCCATCTATCTGTCAGTTTGGAGGACTAGCTAGTGAATAGGATTCAATAAAAGGGGGGAACTATTCAGCCTTTTGTAAATCTATTACACATTAATTCACAACACCAAAGTGAAGTACTTACTATACGTTAATACACAACAGAAATAGTGAAACACTGACAACGCCTGGATATGAAACTAACGGTGCAATTGGGGACAGTTATGATTCAACAGTTTCTGTGTCACTTCAAATTCTTTCAGTTGCATCAAATAGATGTCCCAACATGAAATGCATACCATATATGCATCACAATACCAAAGTTACTGCATCTTTAATTCAAGAAAACACCATTTGTCAATTCTCCACCAATGACTGTCCCACTAATTGAATTTATTTATAACAGTATGCATTTCCCCTCAACTCTAGAATACTAAACATGGCAAAACTTGTTACATCTGTTTCAGCAGACACCATTACTATTGCACATACCAAACATTTTGTACAGCTCTACATCAAATCCTGTAATGTACTAAAGAGAATGAAAAATGGCAACAAATTTATAAATAAATGTCAGACAGTTGAAAACCAACCATGATAGAGGAGTCACATGCTGGTAGTTATGACAGTCTAGTTTTTCTAGCACTTTGACGAACTCTCAATGTTAATAAAAACAGAAAGAGTAAACTTGAAAGTGCCCTTCAAATTGGTAATAAAATTATCCCAAATGTTTGAAAGTATTCTCATCATCTTAAGGTACTTCCCGTTTTACAGAAACATTTACAACAATAAGAGAATTAAATACTGAAATATATCTATCATGTTAATTCTATGTAAAAAGAGAATTAAAATCTAATACATCTATTATTTTAATTCTATGTAAAAAGAGAATTAAATACTGAAATACATCTATTATTTTAATTCTATGTATAAAGAGAATTAAAAACTGAAATACATCATTTTAATTCCATGTAATAAGATAATTAAAAACTGAAATACATCTATTGTTTTTTAATCCTATACACATGCATCTTTGACATTAAAGAATAATGTAAGGTATTGTCCTACTTTTCTGATGGTTGTATATGTTGTAAATAGTTACATATGCATTACAATTTTAAAAATCAGTATTTTTGTCACAAGTAGTCTGTATTTTTGTACTTGGGGTGGAGTGGGGTGGGGTGGCAGTTATGTAACACACTGTACCTACATTATTTTATTCGGTAACAAACTTAGTTATAAATCACCAACTCCCATTACACAAGGTCATAAAGAGGAATCTAAAAACATGTATGCCAGTTTTAAAACCAGCACATGATGTTTAAATCGCATGTGCAGGCAGTTATGACTGGCTAGTTTCTCTTGCATTTCTACGAACTCTTTCAGTTAAATGAAACAGAAGAGCAGACTAGAAATGCCTACATAGAATCAAAATACCAATGTCACTATATTTCTAATTCAAGACAAGAAAAATACTTCCTACAAAATTGTTCATAAGAATAAACATGTAAATGCACCAACTGTACTAATGTTATTACCTGTTATGCTAATCACTGTGCTGTACAACTTGTTCACACCTGTAATACCATACTTTGAAATTTGCCCATCCAAGGTCAATGAAGCATTTAAGGACCATACAAGGTCATGGTCAGAGGCAATTGGTTCCACTAATTAAGTGTTAATTAATGTCCGTTGTCATAATGTATTGGAGACCGAGTTTGAACAATGAAGACTATTGTATGCACAAATAGTAAAACACCGTTTACCTGATGACTCCTATTGCAATGAAATTTGTCCCATTTTTCTGAAGAAAAGTTTACGAAATTTAGTTAGAGAAAAAAACATAATGATTATGCCAAAAGAGCAATGGTTGGTAAGTATGTTAATGGCCTTGGATCACCTTAACATCTTAATGAGGCAATTAGGATACAACACCATAGCTGCCAACTTTCCTGTTTTTTTCCTATTTGTCCCATATTTTGGACCTGAATATGAGTGTACATTTTTGGGGCATAAAAATGTTTTTAATTTAAAAAAAAAAACTAAAACATTTCTTTGGAATTTTTGGTTTAGATCGGCCACTTGGCTCTATTTTTATAGAATGCATCACATGTATATAGGAATACAGTTCTACAATACAATTGGTTCATTCGAAATCGAGGCTACAATGCCTGTCGTTATCCACCACATTGGATTTTGCAAATAGTTACCGCTGTCGTTGCATCTAGTCTTCATAATATTCAGCTTCTAATCATATTAAATAGAAAAATAAAACATTCAGAATTTTCTCCAAGAAAAAGAGAAGGAAACAACTGGAAGGACAATTGTACAGTATTGTGTAGATTTGTGAAACCATATCGTAAACAAGAAAAACTGATGTTCTGCAAATTGTGTAATGTGATTTCGCTATTGAGCATGGAGGCACCCATGTCACAAGTTGTCAGTAATCTAGTACTCGGGGGGTTGGCAGCTATGTAACACGCTCTACCTACTGTACTTTATTCCGTAAAAAACTTAGTTATGTTGTTTTTTTTATAGGGTTTAACGCCATTTTTCAGCACACAATAGGCTATACATGGCGGCCAGTATTATTGGTGAATGAAGAACCAGTGAAAACCCCCAGAAAGAACCACTGACCCACGAGAAGCTATTGGCAACACAACTACATCAGCTGAATTTTAGACTTGAACCCACACAGACAGAGGCGAGACGGCAGTGATCCTTAACTGAGCGAGCTTTTTAGACCGTTCAGGGCAGCAAAAACTTAGTTATAAATCACCAACTCCCATTACACTAGGTCATAAAGATGAATCTACAAACATGTATGCCAGTTTTAAAACCAGCACAAGATGTTTAAATTGCATGTGCAGGCAGTTATGACTGGCTAGTTTCTCTTGCATTTCTACGAACTCTTTCAGTTAAATGAAACAGAAGAGCAGACTAGAAATGCCTACATAGAATCAAAATACCTATGTCACTATATTTCTAATTCAAGACAAGAAAAATAATTCCCAAAATTGTTCATACGAACAAAACTGTAATATCCACTAACTAATATTATTACCTGCTAATACTAATCACTGTTCTGTATAACTTATTTACACAAGTAATACCACCATACTTTGAAAATTGCCCATCCAAGGTCAATGAAGCATGTTATGACCATCCAAGGTCATGGTCAGAATCAAATGGTTCCACTAATTAAATTGTAATTAATGTCCGTTTTCATAATGTATTGGAGACTGAGTTTGAACAATGAAGACTATTGTATGCACAAATAGTATAACACCATTTACCTGATGACTCCTATTGCAATGAAATTTGTCCCATTTTGCTGAAGAAAATAATTTTACCCAATAACGGTCCTGTACTGTACATTAATTTACTACAGACCTGTTTAATCTTACAAGGTTGGTTAAGCATTGGATATGGGTGTTAAATCCGCATAATCAACTTTCAACGCATATTCCAGTCAACTTTAATAACTCCAGTTTTTTTTAATTCCATTTATACTACAACTAAAGAGATTGAAAAAAGCATGAAGAATGGCATTTTAACAAGTATTTTTAACTGTATTACACCAGTATGCACATGTTCTCATTCACAAATGATTCTAACAATATAAAGATAATAATAATCTGCCATAAGATTCAAGATCTACTGCCATAAACACAAGGATTAGCTTTAATTAAAATGTCAAAATAACTAACTTAAAGAGATCCATTTCCATGAAGTCTAAAAAGGTTGACACTTTAACTGTGTGAAATAAAATTAGGTTATCTACATGAAATTTTAGACATGCCAACCAAATTCCACTATTTTACCTCCAGAATGTTTCTTGAATACGCTACAAGTCATGAAAGTACGTGAAATTTACAAAAGTTTTTTTCCTAAAAATGGTGTCATGGCCTGAAAATTCATCCAGGTCATTTCCACAGGTTAAAAACAAAAGCTGACAGATGGATTTATGAACTGATAAAGGTTTTCAAGCATTGTAC
The DNA here is from genome assembly GCA_029339505.1 of Unio delphinus. Classification (NCBI taxonomy): domain Eukaryota; kingdom Metazoa; phylum Mollusca; class Bivalvia; order Unionida; family Unionidae; genus Unio; species Unio delphinus. The sequence continues at coordinate 21,248,952 of JAQISU010000115.1, forward strand.
GTGTCAAAGATAATACACAAAAGTTGCAAGATTTTATCAAGAAATGTTGTAACATACAGAGCACAAAAAGTACTGGCCATTTTCCACTCAAGCCATTTTAGAAACCAATCAAATACACCCAACTACTTAATGAAATTTTTGGAATCTACAGATGGAGTCAGGACTAAGCTACCATGTACTGCTGGGTTATCAAATTTGTTAAGTTGCTGATTAAAGCTGTATAGACTATAATGCAGATTAGATGTTGAGGACAGAGCAGGGTTTCTAAGAAAACACTGTACTCTTTAGCAGCCATCAGTTGTCTAACTTGATTCCTTGACATTTCCATAACCACTGTGAATATAAAATGTTTACCTATGACAAACTCTGTGTCTGTGGTAGAGATCGATGCTGTGGGATTAATGATTCTGATAACTTCTAGCTGCTCTCGTAAACCAAGGTTCTGGCTAATGGTCAAGCTGACGTCTTCAACCACATCCATGCGCTCCCGTTTTGTAAGTTCTGACCTACAAATAACAGTAACAAGACTCGCTCAAAGAAGAGTGACACTATACCAGTCTAAAGAATTTCTATGAATATAACAAGCCCACTTCTGTTTTTTGTTCTTTATTACCACAAAGTATTGAAAGCATCTTAGATGCTCTTGAAAAATTACAATGTACCAAACGTTTTACTAAAATTATTATCTTACATGTTCCAGTTGACATGGATAAAAGAGTAACACAATATTCAAATACATACACATGCTTAACTCAGTTTAACCTCAATTTTTTTTTTAAATAACGCCCAGGTTATTGATTTGGCAGCGAAGCATTCTTCAGATATGACAACAAGCTGGGTTTGATTTAAATCCATGCATACTGGTTTGTGCTGTCATATCAGGACATCTTGAGCGCACAGCTAAAAATCAATTTCTGCTCACAAACTATTCAAATGTTTATCAGAACACAACTAAATACGATGCTGGGTTAAAATTCATTAGGATATTATATATCGCAGTGTTCATTAAGTTCAATGTTGTGCAAAAATGTAGGCAATGACCTTTGACATGACCAAATCAGTTTTATATGGCTTTGTAAACTCCTTCACAAGCACACGGATAAGCTAGTGATCAGTTCTGTACAATTCTGTACAATTTTATTCATAAAAAATTCATTACATTCATGTAGTGCAAGAAGTGATTAAGTCAATGTCATTGTTTAAGAGTAATAATAATAATAAAACGTCACTATGATTGTCATGTTAAAGGTCACTGTGATTGTCACGTTAAAGGTCACTATAATTGTCATGTTAAAGGTCACTATCATTGTCATATTAAAGGCTACTATCATTGTCATGTTAAAGGTCACTATCATTGTCATGTTAAAGGTCACTATCATTGTCATATTAAAGGTTACTATCATTGTCATGTTAAAGGTCACTATCATTGTCATGTTAAAGGTCACAATCATTGTCATGTTAAAGGTCACTATCATTGTCATATTAAAGGTTACTATCATTGTCATGTTAAAGGTCACTATAATTGTCATGTTAAAGGTCACTATCATTGTCATGTTAAAGGTCACTATGATTGTCATGTTAAAGGTCACTGTGATTGTCATGTTAAAGGTCATACAAGTAGTAGTAATAATATCTGCAAGAAGGCCACTGTGGCATCAATGTGAAGTTTTACTTGTGACCAAACTGAAGTATTTTAGCTAGCATTCAATTTTGACATGATATAATCATATGTTAAGGACGTGTAGCAATGGCACGCCAAGACTTTCTAGATGGACACAGTTGCAGCCAATTTGGAGGTCTATTGGGCTTTATTTTAATTTAAGACCAAGTAGTCACCAAATGTCTTTGATGAAACTTATGTTGATACAGCCTCAGAGACCAGAACCATTTTCATTTAGTATATGCATTAAAAATCAGGAGGCAGGGTAAAAAATCAGGCGGTACAAGAATAAGGTGTTTATATCATGATAAAGATGTACATTTTTGTTATTTTCAGACCTCTGTATGTTGCAGATTTGCATTTCTGCAAAAGATCATCATTTATTTGTCCTTGGGTGCCAAATTTGCTAACAAGAATAGCTTCCAGAGCTGATGCTGACAGGCTAGCTCTTTAACTAGTTCTGTTTTTTTCTGACCATTGAGAATGTTCTCTCAGCATTTCTGTTGCTGTGCAGTGTTGAAATTACTCTCCCAAGGGTTAGAAATAGCAGTTGGCTAGATCCATCCTTTTTTTTCCTGAGAGAAACCCACTGATGAGCTGCTCATTCCATATTCAATTCTGTGTCTAAATTGTAGCTTTGGTACAGCTAAAACTCTATGCAGATTATCAGTGTCGATTCCTTCCATTAGGCTGGAGAAAAAGGCCAGGTCCTTACATGATCCTCCAGATTGTTTAGCCACATTTGCAATGCTTGCATGAATGAGCAAGTCATCCTTAAATGGAAATTTTCCTTCATGTATGACAGTGATTTGATCAGGAATGCCCCACAGTGCATTCTTGTCTGTAACTGTGCTTCAAGTTGGTTGGTTGCCCCACCCAAGTAGAAGTCCGGAGAACAAATGTACAAACTTACATCTTTTACATCAATGGCTGTGATGTCAGTCTTGTCAACAACATACTTTGGTGGTTTAATAACAATCAAAAAGGAATTCTCCATACATGGATAGTAGAATGTCTCTGGTCTTGTGATTTAGGGGCTTGTCATGCTGTAGAGCTCTGTTGGGTCTGCCAAAAACTGTTCTCAATCCAGCTTTAAAAATCTGGTAATATGCAAGGGTATGTCTTGAGCTTTGGTTATCTCTTATTCTTGTCAGCCAGGCATTGCTGAGACTCGAAGCAGGTGATGACTTTGTTTCCTTCTGCCTAAACCTGCTGTCAACAATCGCAGCACCAGCACCTGCCTCTGGCTGCTTACAAGCAGCTGATGAAGCCTTCTATAATTTTGCCTTTTCTACTAAATAAATTTTCTCAATAAACTCACCAAGTGGCACCCACAGCTCTGTATGACAATTAATGCACTTTCCAAGAGAAAGCCATCTAGCTGGGCAATACTTGAAGATTTTGCCGACTTCATCATTATGTAGAAGTTGAAAATGATTGAAACTCCGCACTTTTTTATCACTTGGTTCCAGGTAATAATAAATATAGAGGACAAGCTCGCCAATCCGCACAGGAAGCTGATGAAAACCGGAAATGAAGCCGGATATGGTAAAGTACTAAGAAATATACCAGACACAGAAAAACTAGATACAAAAGCAGGAAAAACAGAAATTGATATTTTTGAACAATAAAAAACAAGATTTTTTTCTTGAGATGAAAAATCAGGATTTTTTTTCATAAAAATTGTGGAATCTGGAGTTAGGTTCAGAAATCAGGAAATCAGGATTATCTCGATTTTTTTCAGTAGGGTTGGCAGGTCTGTACGTCATAAATAATATTTTAACGAAAAGTTCATGGCAATATAACAACATCCCTTAATAGCAGCAGCAATAAGATTTATGAGATGATAGCTGAAGTGGCCATACAGGATGCCAGATGATGCCACTTACTGATTACAAGTGAAAACCCAATATCAACTCGCATTCTGGATAAGTTGCAATGACTAGTTCCTAATAAGATAGCTGTCAGCCAAAATGGATGTGCCACAAGACCTCGGGGGAAGAATGCGAGGAAAAGTTTCATGGCAATCTTTGCAAATAGATTAGTGACAACAAACTTGTGCTCAGAAAAAGATGACGATCAATGGAGAATGACAGGTCAGAAAATAAGCTCATTTGGTCTATGACAGCTAAAACAAAGCATACATGAAATGTAGTCTCGTATAAAATGCCATACCACATAATGATAATGCATGAGAAGTGACCTCAACATAAAACAAATTTTAAATATACAGACAATAAATAGCAACTAGACAAGATCAGCATAGAATATTTTTAAAATACTTGAATACTGGGGCGGTACTAAGGAATCTGGCCAGGGTCAACCAAAAACATTTGTTTTTACACCATTTACAGCACTCCAAGTTGCAAGTAAAACTTGGCATTGGCGAGTGAAACAGTAACTGGGAATGATATTCAATGTTATTAATTACACGTATATACCAACCACGTGTTCTGTTGTTGTTTTAGGGTTTAACACCATTTTGCAGAACAAGATAGGCCGTACATTGCAGCCAGTACAAATGATAGAGGAAGAACCTGTGAAAACCCAGGAAAGAACCATCAGCCCAGCAGAAGTTTTGGTAACATACCCAAATTAGCCAAGCCTGAGACTGTAACCCATGCAGACAGTTGAGATGGCAGTGTTCAACAATGGCAAGCATTTTAGACAACTCAGCCACTCTGAGCCCTCCATGTTTTATGTTAAAAGTAGTAAAAGCAGTTACAAGCAATTCAGTCCACTACATAATCCCTTTAAAATTGTGATGGTGCTTTTTCCTACAATAAATCACCATCTGTACATGTAACAAGTCTGTTTATAGGTAATCAGCTTAACGCGTCAAATGCAATCACCCCAGTCTGGTTAACGCCTAACAAGTCACCAATCTAACATGACCAATTTACTTCACCAAGATTCTGTCATAATGGACAATAACCCTAACCAAAACATTGGGACACGATTTCTTGATATTCACTTCTTCAGATGATTAATGTAACATTTTTTAAAAATGTTTCATAGTGAGCCATTACAAACTGAGGACATCTGTGTTAACAAGATTTTATCTAGCAATGCCTTAAAAATCCACCGCAACTAACACTCAATATACACCGCCCAAGTGACTAGTATGAACACGCACTATTATTCACACTCGTAACCTCAAATGCATAAAAACTGACAAGTTATGGTCAATTACACCTCCCTTATATACGACATAAAACATCAATAACAGACATTTAGCGTCTCCTCATATGCAGGTGCTTTATATGCTGTTACGGCGAGACTAGCTCTTTCATCTTGGAGGACTGGTTTTAAATGTCATTTCTTTGCTAATTAAAGAGTGACCAGCATTTTAAAATATCTGGCAATGAAATGAATTTCCAATCATTAAACCAATAATGAGAGACCCGGAGTTTTAAAAATGCCCAGAAGTCAATTGATTTTTCCAATAAATCACCCAATGATGTTATCTCTTTAAGAATGTTTCGTCAAGAATATTGCCAAATGTGTTCACTAAAAATCCATACTTTTAGCAGAAGTTTGTTTTCCATAAACTTTTCTAGTCTTTTTTTTTTTGTTATAAACAGTTTTGCTTAAATTTATCAGGCTTGCATTAAAATAAAAACACTTTCAATCTGGATTGCGCAAGATGGACCACTTAACTCAAATATGTGATTCTCTATACTTCATGGTTTACTTCCCTTGGAAAAATGCAATAATTTTTATTGTTGTAGCGTTTAGCACCATTTTCAGCACACGATAGGCAGTACATGGCAACCAGTAATATTGGTGGAGGAAGAACCCATGAAAAAAAACCAGAAAGAACCACCGACCCACAAGAAGCTACAGGCAAGCTTTCTCACAAATACATTAGCTGAATCTTGGACTCAAACCCACGCAGACAGAGGTGAGATGGCAGTGATCCGTAACGGAAAGGGTTTTATACCACTCGGCGCCCCCAATCATTTTTATATTTGAGAACTATTTCTAATTGCACTGAATAACACCTTAATACACAAAGTTTCATTCTACTCTTTGAACTTGATGCCTAGTGTTATTTTGATGTACTCTAATAAATACAGCAGGCACATCTGGTGGTATTTTAACCACTGAATTCTGTAAATATCAGCACAGCTAAACTGATCAAATAACACATTCACCAACTCAGTAGGTTGTTAAAGTGACTGGCAAGCCTTTGACTTTGCTGCCCAGCCATTTGCATGCATACAGAGGACTCCTAAATGGGTGATATTTATGGATCCCAGATCAAAAATTTCCTTCCAAATAAGCCTATTTAAGTGTTTTCAAGACCTGAATATGTTTCTACATTGACTGGCAGAGTACAAAGGACAAGACTCGTAGCATCTGCCTTGTGGAAAATGGATTAAGTTTAGAGTTTTGGACAAGTATGTCTTTTGGACCATTCAAGTGCAATTACATGAACATGTGCTTTTCCGGAAATTATTTTGTTGCAAGATATCATTATTTTGCTTATTTCTGTTGTCAGCAGAAGTAGACAATCCACTGCAGCCTTTCGCTGCTTTACATCTTTCAACCCAAAAAGAACATAGCTTTTCCATCCTGTTAAGGGATTAACAATCACATGATTGTAATTTTTTTAAAATCATTTGACGGGACTAAAGACATGAGCAACAATCAGCCGCTGTAAAGTTTATGAATGCATTATAAATCCCTAAAATGATCAACAGGATTTTAGCTACATGACAAAAAATGAAGCATAAATCAGGTCTCTCTATGTCAATATATTATAAAATGGCCAACAAGCATGAGCTATGCCTCCAAACAAACTGGAAACCTTGTCATTATGAACTTATTGCATGTAATGGGTGCATAAAATAATATTTAAATTAACGAAAGAAATTAAATGCAAAAATGAAGCCTAATGCCAACCCTGCTATGTACAAAGGTTTTGAGTAAATACTACAACACTGATACAGAAAGAGTTACGCTTTTTGTTTGTCAACTACGTTCCTTAAAAAACGCAACAACAGTACTTACAATTGTTCAAAGAATTAACCATACACTACTCACTCATTTATTAATGAACAGCACAACCTTTTGTTAATATTTTACCAGTTTTTAACAATAGCAACAGCAATCAAAAACCGCTCACCACTTACCATCTTTTTTTTGAATATTCTGTAACAAGCCAAGATTTTTTCCTTTTACAGCAAGGTTCTTTATTGTCTCCACTCTTCGGGGAAGGGGGATGTGTGAAAGATGTGTGTGACTCCGAGGACTGCATTAATGCAGAGTGGGGAGATGCTGGAGATATCCCAAATGATGTAGGGGAAGATGGTTCTTCCCAGTCTAGATGTTCAATGGACAGTGAATCTGGTGATATAAAAAAAATTCTGAATGTAAAATGCTTCATAGCTCAAAAATATAGTAAAAAATATAGCTAACTGGAACTTATTTGTTTTAATTACTTATATAGCATCAAAAATGTGAAAACCTGATCCACATGATGATCAGTGGGTGGAGAATGGCAACACTATACAACTACCACAATCATGAAGGAGTATGAAAGAAGTTACTTGTCTGTGCACTCTGCACTCATCAGACCAAGCGATCACTATATGCCTAATTATTCCTTCCAAAATGGTTTTTGTTACAAAAAAATTGTAAAGCAAAAATGGAGTAATTGGGTAATGAGCTAAATAAATACATATTGATATAAATCAGCATCTCTAAATTAACTTTTACGAGCATTTAAAAAAAATTTAATTTTACAAACAAGTTAGAGTGCACAAAAATTGATTTTGTTTTGTCTAGACATGATGTTGACAAATATGATAGGTTACAAATTCATCTTTATGCTAAATTAAGAACTTACCCATGTGCACTGTCATTTTGCTTACAAACAGAATAAAACTGGAGTGTACACATTGTTATGCTTATATTGAACTATACCGTATACAGTGTGAACCGTGTTGCTGTGCTCGTATCAAAAATGCGGACAGGTAATTATTAATCCAGAACATGGTCTTCAGTTACGTCTACTTATTGAAACTTCACAACCAAATTACAGGGTAAATACTTTTAATGACAAATAATCAATTATTAATCATTGTGCAGAAAAATGATGACAAATCAAGAAACTATTCATTTCACAACCATAATTATAAGGCCACATTGTCTTTAATCAATAAACTGACAGATCAGGAAAATAGTTCCCAATACTATTTTGACAAACATTTGGTCTTTAATCAATAAACTGACAGATCAGGAAAATAGTTCCCAATACTTTTTTGACAAACATTTGGTCTTTAATCAATAAACTGACAGATCAGGAAAATAGTTCCCAATACTATTTTGACAAACATTTGGTCTTTAAACAATAAACTGATGACACATGAATAAATATGCATACATTTTCTAAACAAGTTTTAAGGCCACACTTTAATCAGTAAATTGCAGCAGGCATAAAGTTAATATAATGTAAGAAATCTCTATAAAATTTAAAAACTTACTAATATAACAATGTTGGTGATATATCAATGGTGAAAAATCTTTTTTTAAATATTCTAAATACAGCTATGCTGTTTTGCATCACGACTATTATAAGGAGATAAATGACTTGACAGTGGGTATCTACAACCACAGCTGCTGATTGCTTGTGACAAAAATACTGATTTTCAGGAACAAATACTGATTTTTAAATTTTGATGCATATGTATCTATTTACAACATATACAACCATCAGTAAAGTTGGACAGTCCCTTACATAATTATTTAATGTCAAAGATGCACATGTTGCACATTTGTACCTTCTGGAGTTGCACCATGTTCCATATGGGTGCCCATTCAAAAGGTGCAAGAGTGCAACACACTCAAACACAAGCTATTTATAGGAGATTTTCTTATTGAAATGTTTTCATTCAAGCATAAGAATAATTATACTGTGAAAAGTCTCCTTGGTGTCAAATCTGTGGGTCAGACTGATTAAAAAAACAAACATTGGTATCAAAACTAGGGGTCAAATTAAAACTGGGGGGTCTCTGAAGCGCAAATGAAAGTAAATGGAAACGCTGACCATACCATAAGCTCTTAAAATCTTATCAGTAGAAACATTAACTAATAATGGGCATTGACTGAATAGGAACAAGCTCCTTTCTAATACATGTCAGTATATTCTGAAGGCAACCAATCACATTAAACTGAACTTCCAAAAAGTACAAGTTTAACAATGGGGAAATTTCATCTTTTATAACATTGAGAACATGTGAAACACTCTGAAAATGCATACCAAATACTGAGTCTGTGCCCTCGAGTACATTTACAATATATGAAGCTAAACCCGATTCATCAGAGGATAAAAGACCGTCATCCTCAATCTCAAAGTACATATCATCTGGACCACAGCATTCTGAACTCCCAACACTGGCACCACAGGAGTTCCCCTTTGAAGGAGAAAATGTGTCGCAAAACTTCTGCTGCCTGAATGCTCTGCAAGAAAATTGAATGCAAGACTATAACCTGAAACGTGGCTAACCTTGCATGATATACACAAATGGTTCTAAAAGATGAGTAAAGTGCACAAATTTAACATAGCATGAGGCTAACAAAACAAAAAGAAATTTGATGCCTTAAAATAGTGCTTAACATTTTTTAAAAGGGAAAAATGCATGAAAATTTACAACATACATACATTTGTCCTTAATGCAAGGACAAATGTATTTGAAAATATTCATGGAGAGAAAAAAATATATACTTGAAAAATGTATAAGCAAAGCAATTTTAATTTTTTAAAGCCCTGAATGCTGTACTCTTTTACATAAAGATGTGTGATATTGCATGCATCAAGTTTTCACACGTCTCCCATTTCAAATAAACAAACTCTTGGCACACAGGGCATCTCTACTAACATATTATACTTTACCTTTCCACGTATAACCCATGGTGGGAATTCGGTACTGGCAATCGAAGGTCATGTCCCAGCAAAACTTCTGATGGCCGTAGGCTAAAATAAACGCAAATCAATCCAGCATTAACAAAATTTATCAACCAAGTGATATTATCAAAAAAGGAATCTGGAAAAAAAATTAAATCATTATGTTTGACCTTTATCATCAATGGTTTATATCAATCAGTGTAAAATGACTATTTGCAAAATATTGCAAGTCATTGATAATGCAAATTTAAAAATATAATAAATGTAAGCAAATGATAATACAATAAATGTATGCAAATGATAATATAATAAATGTATGCAAATGATAATACAATAAATGTATGCAAATGAGAATATAATAAATGTATGCAAATGATAATATAAATGTATGCAAATAATATAATACATGTATGCAAATGGTAATATAATACATGTATGCAAATGGTAATATAATACATGTAACAAATGGTAATATAATACATGTATGCAAATGGTAATATAATACATGTATGCAAATGGTAATATAATACATGTAACAAATGGTAATATAATACATGTATGCAAATGGTAATATAATACATGTATGCAAATGGTAATATAATACATGTATGCAAATGGTAATATAATACATGTATGCAAATGGTAATATAATACATGTATGCAAATAGTAATATAAATGTATGCAAATGATAATATAAATGTATGCAAATAATATAATACATGTATGCAAATGGTAATATAATACATGTATGCAAATGGTAATATAATACATGTATGCAAATGGTAATATAATAAATGTATGCAAATGGTAATATAATAAATGTATGCAAATGATAATATAATAAATGTATGCAAATGAGAATATAATAAATGTATGCAAATGGTAATATAATAAATGTATGCAAATGATAATATAATAAATGTATGCAAATGATAATATAATAAATGTATGCAAATGATAATATAATAAATGTATGCAAATGGAAAGATTGTTAAAACTAGACTTAATAAAGTCAGCACTATTCAGAACAAATTTATTCTGCCTTAAATTTTTATTAACTGGTTATTTAGTTGTATATTTTCAAGTGAGAATCATGTACACTAATCTTTTCTTTCAACATCTGTGTTAATATCAGACATTTTTAAATCTCAAATCTTTCTTTCTCTCATACAAGCAAAAATGCCATTCACAATAGTACTTGAAAAGAAGACCAAACATTGCACATCACACCAACCAATAAATGTTAAAGAATGTTATTTTAACACTGATCGATGTAAAATACGTAAAGCCTAAGCTACTCCATGCAAGCTATTTTAAAGACTGGAGGATGTGTTCCATTCATAACGCTGTAACTCATCATTTTTATATCCTGCAATATTGCCGGAAAAGACAGCGTGGCACCTTTAATTTGTGTTGACATGCACCACATTCTTCCAAAGAATCAGCCACAAAATATTTTGTCTGATGATATCATGTCATTTCCATATCAACACTGTATTTACTCTTGAAGATAATGCGCATATTTACGATTTAAAAAAGCTTTAACAAAACAGAAAGAGTTATATTTTAACTTATCAATAAAGCTACAATGTGGGAGAATATTTATAGAGACGTCCCCAAATGAGGTCTTTCAATAGCAGGTCACCAATACTAGCAAGAACAATAACTTTGCCCAGCATGCGGGCAAATAAAGTGTAAACAATGGCAACAATACGGTATATTTAGTATTGAGAGTATTAAAAATAAAAAGACTTTTTATTACAAAACAGACATACCAAGGTCTATGATTATATGAATATGTATTCATTATACTAAATGCATTCAAATTTTTCGGAAGTAATATATTTATTAGGTTCAATCTGACTAAAAGCAGATATCCATGATTATACATAAAGATCTGACAGCAACAACTTAGTGGTCATGTTCTGGTAACCCATTATTACCATAATCGCCAATTAAAAGGATATTTTCTGCACATTTGGAGACTAAGCAGTGTGGATAACAGCATCAATGCGTAGCAAACAATTTGATTTACTTTCAGATCTTTTAAAGTTGCTTTCCACAGACTAATTCAAACGTCACCAGAATACGACCCCTTATCGGTCTGACCAGGAATGATGTCAATGCATACCAGAGTTTCACCCATGTTAATGACCATATCTGTAGGAGAAATCTTCTGTTTTATTTTCTCCCCAAAATCTTCAGTGTGACAATGTCCATGCATGAAGCACTAGACTATGTCACATTAGAACATGTTCCATTGTTTCAATTTATTTTCATAAATTCTGTGAATACCGTGTAAAAAGGAAGCAAACAACAAATATTGGAATGCTTAAAAGTGCCCTATGTAGTCTGTATGAGGTCAGCTTGCTTTGTAATAAAACATCTTTGTATCTGATATCCTGTTAGTAAGTCCTAAGAACAAGTTTAATGGATCTTACAGCCAGCTGTTTAGTCACCACCCTATGTTCTTGTCATCAAGTCACATCTGATACCGGTAGTTACCGGTATTGATGCTTGGAGTGTAAGTAGTATTTACAGCAATAACATGCTTTATCTCATTTGGCATCGTTTCCGTCTGCATATGTGATTCGGTTCTGCAGTCAATGGCCGATCCCACCAGTAGTCCAAGTTTGTTGACAGCGTTCAATAGCCGATCCCAAATTCAGTCATTTGAATATGGGTTAGGTAAGTCTCTGATTGGTTACAAATGCCAAAATGGTGTTTGAATTATTCAGAAAAAAGGGTTACTAATGGAATGCAGTTTCACTACATATTCTATTCAGTAAAAATCGTAAACGATGACAAGACTTAAGACTTTTGATGACTATGAGAGCTAAATGACGAGTTTCTGGAGTTTGATCTCTAAAATTTTGAGCAAGCAGAGGAAAGATATGATCGGCAGTTGTATATTTTGCGCGATTTAGATTTGGACATCGAAGTTTCTGAGACTTAGTTGTCAGAAGAGGCTGCTGATAGTGCTAATTGTAGCGATCATGTTAATTTGTAAATAGTGTTAAAAAAATGTTGTTAAAGACTTTGACAAATAGAAAAAGAAATGCATCACTGTGTAGACAAATTCATTTGGAGTAATTGTGGTGAAAATTATGTATTAAGGTAAGAGTGAACAAATGTGCATGATATATATCTTATATCAAGACAAGTGAATCTGCAAATGAACCCAAGTTGTCAGCTGGAGCGAAAAGGGATCGAAGGTACAGGCAACGTTTAAAAGAAGATCCCCTTCAATACAATGCTTACTGGGAGAAGGAGACAAAGCGTCTGAAAATATACAAGGCAAGGCTGACACTTGAACAAAAGGAGTTTGAAAGAGAGAAAACAAGGATTAGGGTAGCTGAATGGAGGAAAAGACAAGAATTGGGAAAACCACCAAAGAATCCAAAGCCTCAGACAAGAGCATGTGTAGAAGAAAGAAGAGAGAAAGACCGGCTCAGACAACAGAAATATAGGGCAGAATTAGCAAAGCGACCACAGAAAAAGAGGGTGGATGACTAGGAAGAAACTTCAGCAAGAAGCTAAAAAAAGTGTAGAGATGTTGGAACCATCCTCAACAGAAAAGTCTACTCATTTTAAAAAGTCTCCAGCCTGCACACCAGCATTAAAATCAAAGGAAACTCTGAAGTTAATAAAGAAACTGCCAAAAGATCCACAGCTGTTTGCAGAAGTGATAGAAGAAGTTGTTAACTTGTTGTGACCTGACCATGTGTGACAAGGAAATAAATATTCAAGGTCGTAAGAGCTGCATAGACAGAAAATGTTCCAACTGTGGAGTTAAACTAGTCAGAGCTAAGCTACATCCAGCAATAGAAATGTATACAGGCGCTGTAGTAAAGTGGAAAAAGTGGGCACTCATAAAAGAAAACATAAGTGACCATACTGGAATCAACAAAACTATGTTAACGGCAACTTACAACAATACAGGGCACACTGGACCAAGTTCTTTCAGAGCTGGAGGAAGAACTGCATGCCTTTTCATGCCACCTAACAAATGCAGATTGGCAGCATAAAGCTTTTGCCAACTTAAAAGAAAATCTTCCAGAAAACTGGCTCCTACTTTGTATGGATTTTGCAGAAACTTTTGGGTGTTTTTATCAAGATGAGGCACAAAAGGCTCACTGGACTCGCCAACAAGTAACAATTCATCCAGTGATTGCCCATTACCGCTGTTTACAATATCATGACACCATCACAGAATCTGATTTTCATATCAGTTGACCTGTAGCATGACACACATGCTGTTCAACATTACCAGATGATTGCAGTGCATGAGCTACAATCCAGAGGACTCCAATTCACTAAGATAATCCATTTCTCTGATGGATGTGCCTCACAGTACAAGGGGAAAACAAGTTTTGTTGACGCCTCTTACGGGGAAGAGGATATTGGTGTATCAACGGAAAAACACTTTTTTGGCAGTCGCCATGGAAAGGGCCCTTGTGAAGCATAGACTGGTGTTGTCAAAAGGGTTGTTTGAACTGCTGTCAAAGCTCGACAGGCTCAAGTATCAACGGCTGAAGAAATGTTCAACTTTTGCACAAGGAGACTAACACGACCAGAATCAGCTGAAACCCCCAGTCACAACAGGAGAAAATTCTTGTTTGTTTCTCAACGTACGATCAACAGGCACAGACCAGACAGGACTGGACCGGATATTAAGACCATGGCTGGTACTAGGACCTTGCACTGTGCTCGTGGCTTGGCACCATATGTCCTGAGCATACGAGAAAGGAACTGCTCCCGTCTAGCCTGTACATCTGAGGAGGGCTTGTGTGCAAATGCAGCATTTTGTGGTGACTGGAAAGTGGCACACTTCAAAAAAAAAGACTGCAAGACCACAGCAAAATGGTAATAATTAATGTTTTAAGGAAATTGAACAGTTTTAATTTGCATTGAATTTTCTTTATTTAATAAAATGAGTGCATCGTGGTGTTGATAACATTTATAATAAATGTATATGTTATTTGTGCCTGAAGACTTTTAATGCTTATTCACTTGTAATGCACTTCAGTCTTCGAACGATTAGGCACTGTACTAAGTGATGTCATTATTATTAATAGTATTATTATTATATGTACTGCTGCTTATTTTTGTACAGGAAAATTTCAGGAATGCAGCAAGTTCCATACCACAAAGTATGCAGTGTTTTCAGAACCCACTGTAAATTCTATTTGCTTTAAAAACATATTTTGTACATTTGGTTTGACATGCACAAATACATAATTTAAATAGTCATTTTCTTTTACCAGAGCCAACCAAAACCTCAACAACTGCATCTGCTAATGAAGAAAATCTTGACACGAACACATCATCAGTGCCAGCCAGTATCACTGCAGCATCAGTCTCAGAAGCTGCAACGGATGTGTTTCAGGCTAATTAAATCAGGTAAATCTTTGCAAGAAAATAATTGGTATAAGTGGTAGCTCTGAGATTCTGGAATTATGGCGTGCATAATTGAAAATGATGCTTCTACCATTTTGATAATGATCATAATAAATTCTAACTTATTTACTGCTGGTAAATTAACCCCTTTAAAAAAAAAAATTCTCAATATTTCAGAGCTGGTCAGTATCTTATGGTCAGTGTTCCAGTCCAACAGGGTCGCAGGAAGGAATATGAAACAGTTGTAAGTATGAAGATCCTTTTCTTTGCCATTATTTTGTCAAGTCTGTATAATGATAACAACCTGCATCAGGGTTCATACTCAACTATGACTGATAAATTCAAAGACTTTTCCCAAACTTTCGAAGACCACAAACAGAGATTTCCAAGACCTATTTTTGCTAACATTGTGTATACAGGTTATAAGAGAAAACAACGAATGCCAAATACCACAATATTTTTTACTGATTAAAGTCAAACTATACTTAATTGCCTAAAATTGCATTATAATGATCTAGAAAATAGGTTAACATTTGTTGTTTTTTTCTCCAGAAATATGTAACATACGTGTCAGATTTAATACAACATAAATTGTTCTCTTAAAAGACATCAGCACTGCTTTAAATGCATTATTTTTTTTGCTTTTTTTTCTCTTTTATCATTTTGGAAAGAGATGCCACCACTGTCATCTTTTCCTCTGCTCTTCTCCTAAGAGCATTTGACTCTGTGACAAGCACAATGAGTCCTTTTAATTCTGCCTCTTCTGCTTTCTGTACAGAGGAAGCATGTAGGCTGGCAATGTCAGCGTCAAAACGCAGCTTTTTGGCTTTAAGTTCTTCCACTTCATCCAAGGCCAACTCCCGTTTCTTTCCTTTTGGGTTTTTCTTCTCATCCTTCTCCTCTGCTTTCTTCTTATCCAGATAGGCATGGTACTTGTGTCTTGCAGAGGAGGCATATGTCATCATTTCATTGCTAATGATGATTTCCAAAGGTCCACCAGCTTTTCTCATTGTGTCAATGATTAACCTTTGAGCTCTGAGGCTTTCTCTGCTGAGGTTCTCAACAGATACCTGTTTGTTGATAGAAAATCATCTCTCTTGCCTGCCCATGTGATAACAACAACATTTTCTGGAGAACATTCCAAAGTTCAACATATTCATTTCTTTTGGAAAGGACAGAATAAAACACTTCATCAAGTCTGTCATCTGTTCTACTGAAGCATTTCAATGGATGATTGTCCGATTGGATAACTTCATCCACTAATTTTCCGTACTGAGTTAATATTAAATCACATCGGGACTCTACTTCTCTTCCTGCCTCACACATAATTTTTAGGACCCTACGAAGTTTTGTTTCTCCCTTTTCCTTGTCTGATCCTGATTGCATAAGTCCAGGGTCAGCCCAGGACATGTTTTCCCCATTTTTTGTAATAAACATCTTTAAATTTAGTAATATTTCACGCACTTCAAAGTACTGGACAAAACAGGTTCTATATATAGCAACCCGTTTGTTTCGTTGAGGTTTTTTTTTTTTTTTTTTTTTTTTACTCGCAATTCAAGAACAAGAACTCTTGTTTAACTCTAATATAGTGTACGCATGCGCACTTTGAAACTGTTTATCCGTGAATTTAATTTATTACAATGGATGTTTCTGTATTAAATCAAGGAATATTGTTATGTAGAACAAATTTTTCGAAAATGATTTTTGTTCCTCAAACGTGTTAAATAAACCGACGGTAGAAGTAAATTTAAACAGGCCCTCTTTTGCTATATCTCCCAAATCATCAAACTAAACGATCTTATTTTATACCCGACGAGTAATGAATTACCATTATTTTTCCAAAAACTACCAATTGCTTATACTTCTGCATCTTTGTTCTACTAAATGAACATGTAGTTACTAATTTGCAACCTACCTTTGGCATGACTTGTAAGGGCTCCTTCTCCCATTGAAGCCAAGTTGATCGTCTTTTTACACAGCGTACAAAACGCCTTTCGTTTGCATAACTTATTCTTTTGCAGCCATTCCTTGTACTTCTCTTGTTCAAGCCAGATATCGTTGAAAGAGCAAAGACCTGGCATTTTTAAACACTGAACTTGCAGACGATGTAAATCGAATGAAGAAATTTTCAATTCTCGAGCGTGTAACTTTCGCGAACTTTCTACGTAGAATTGGTGTAATTAACATTTTGATTGGCAAAAACTGATGGACTCGTCCATCAAACGAAAGAAGCCAGGAAAACCAGCTGCATCCGAAGCTAACGACCTTGGGCAATTTTATTGGTGACTTCCTTTGATGAAGTGTGTAGCGGCACCGTATTGCTTTGATGAAGAGTGCATGTGTGATTGAAGTCGCCGCCGCGGCATACTTTGGATGGCCAAACAAAACAAAGCCTCTTTTGTTATTGCGGCGGCAATAAACTGAACGGGTCATAAAAAGAAAGAAACCAGGATAACTAGATTACATCTGAATCTAACAACCTCGGATAATTTTATTTGTGATTCTGGAAAGAAATTATTTTTGGGGGGGTTTATTTCAATTTTCAAAGACTTTCAAAGACCTCAGGGTAATATGCTCGATTTTCCCAAACTTTCAAGGCCTTGAAAACGCTACCTCATTTTTCCCAAACTTTCAAAGACCTTCAAAGACTGTACGAACCCTGTGCATGACTGACCTGTCACCTCTGGTAAATCATCATCTCCACAATTTTAATTAAACTTTTTTCAAATTCAGTGATGTAATAACTAGACTAATTTGTATACATTGTTATAGGCACTTCGCATGATTTAATTTATAGTTGGGAAAGCTTTTAGGAAAATATTTTATAATGCAGCAGTTGTAATTAATTTTAAAAGCTAATAATAGCGCTTGCTGTATATTGCAGGTACTTCAAGTCTAGGAAGATGATATTGAAGTGCGGTACCTCCGCCAGAAGGATGGGAAATATTATTTCCCTGACACAGAGGACGATGCCTGGATTGTACTTGCTGACATTGTTGGCCATCTTGATATTGCCCAGATGGCCAGTAGAGTCTTCCACTAAGTTTGAAACAATAAATACATTTGAAATTACAAAGTTGTTTTGTGTTTTTCTGTAACCTTCTTCAATTAGTCTGAATGTCACATGTAACACTGTGACATCATCCACCATATTAAATGTGGCTAAACATGGGAAAACTTTCATTCACATACATGTTTAAAATATGATTCACACACACACACAAAATTACAAGAGCAATAATATCATCCTTTCCTCTGAATAAGGATACATTGTAAAGGCTGAACATAAATGTACCATGTGTTACAGTGTGACAATTTTTTGACGATCGTATGAAATGTTCAACATAGATATTTATAATTTTGCTCTTATATCTTTCTTTCTATTTGTACTATTTGAATTTTTAACAAAGGTCTTAAACTGTGGTCTTGCTATGCAAGTTCAAGGTACTTTATGTCACACTGTAACACGCGTGACACCATTGCACCAATTGTCTTCAAGTTGAAGATATGTGAAAACGAATTCACTCA
Source organism: Unio delphinus (assembly GCA_029339505.1). Taxonomy (NCBI): domain Eukaryota; kingdom Metazoa; phylum Mollusca; class Bivalvia; order Unionida; family Unionidae; genus Unio; species Unio delphinus. The sequence goes on from JAQISU010000115.1 coordinate 21,267,453, forward strand.
CTGATTTTCTATTTCTACATGAAAGTCTATGTGCATTGGGCTTTCTAATAAACATAAATGAAACCATACCATTATTATTTTAATTTTTGACACCAGTCCATCATGGCAGACACAAATTCTGGAGAACTACTCATATACAAATTTGTGTAATTGGGTAAAACTATAATGGGCACAAGCAGCTAGATGCATCTTAGTGATCATGATAACAGTGCTGGGGCTAATTGAGTTAATAGTTGTTTTTGCAACCAATGCTAGAAAAAACGTATGATCCATTCAGTAAAAAATATTCTCATTGTAAATACTTTTCTTGAAGAATAAACTGCAAAGGACTAAAGTTGATCTTTTATCTGCACCAGTCCAGCATGTTCTAAGTTTTAACCCCCTTCTTATTGACAGTCTGCCCAGGAAATGAGAGCAATGTACAACCAAATTTCATCTGCGAAAAGGACTATATTCTCTGTGAAATCATCTTCCCTTATAGCCTTCACAAATCTTTTAATGATTTAGTTCTTATTTTCTCCTCCAAATCTTCTGGAAAATGACAGGTTATGGATGTCAATGCATGAAGTACTAGACTGTCACCATAAAAACAAACTGTCCAATTGTTTTAATTCCTTTTCAAAATTCCATTGCATACCAGTAAAAAGTTCCTTATGTCAAGCAACTTGTTAAAAATGTCTGCATAATTAAAAGAATCTAAAATTTTCTTCCAAGAAAGCTTAGCTCTAATAAAATAACCTTTGTATTTAATATACTGTGTGCAAGTTTAAACAAGTTTGATGCATCTCTGCCAGTTGTGTTTATTCACTACCTGAGATTCTATCTAACTAATCTGTAATCATAACTGCTGCAAACAAGCTATGGTGTCTTTCATATAAATAGTTAATAGTAAACAGCAGTAAGTTTGCTTTAGTACTACTTTGTATGACCCACAGTTAGTGGAATTTGTAATATGCACTAAAGTTTACTACAAATTTTCAAAAAAAATCCCTTTTTTCAAGATAAATAAATGGATTTAACATAGATATTTAAACTGGATTATTTAACACTGAACACTGTGCCACATGTGAATGGCAGGTGCCACTGAACTCTCTTTCTCTGTCTATTTCTTTTGATATTATTGGATCTTGTTTTCAGTTTGATAACATGTTCAAACCTTAGAATACAATCAAAGAGAATTAATTTCTCTATATTCACATTGGAACAGTGCATTATCTTAATATATGATGTACGCTGCAGACTGCAGGCAAAAAGTAAAAGTAATCAACATCTACTGACTGCCCTAAAGAAGGGAAATGTAATGTAACTCGCCAGCTAAAGATGAGAACCGAGACTTTTAGCGATGACTTGTCTGCTGTAAAATGCTATCAGGCAAATTACACGACTGCGAAGAGAAGCAAGAGCAGCTCTGAGAGAAAAAAATGCAAAAATTAAAGAACTTGAAGAGAACAAATGCAAATGCAGAGCAGCTGCATGTTCTTCTGCTCAAAGATCCAGATACATGATATTTTACAAGGGAAACAGTGAAGTGTGTGATTGAACTGATTGTGAAAAAAGAAGTATCAGCAACAAGATGCAAAGAATGCTCATCAATTCCAGGCTTCAAAGGAAACCGATTTAACATGTTCAAAGCTGCTGCTGCTATCCACTTTCATTAGTCAGACCTTGCAGACTTTTTTGCTAACTACAAGACTGATAAGAACTGGAAACAGGACGGCATTCTGCATGACATTACATGTGATATTGATGCTGCTCTAGTAGCACTTGGGATCATCTTTTTCCGTGTCACACAACCATACTGGCAGCTATTGGGATGACCAATAGCATATCTTGATTTCTACCAGTACAACGTTCTTCTAAGCAGTTTCCTCAAAATATGGTCCGTACATCCAACTGATGCCTTCACAAGAGACTTTGAGCCTCTCTTCAACATACCTGTCGCTGAAGACAAAATATTCTTGTCTCTGATGAACTAGAGACAAACAGGAAAGAGCATCATCTATCATTTGCCATCTGTGTGCAGGATTTCTAGAGATTGTTGAACGTCAGCTTGCAGAGTTCCTGCCAGTCAAACCAGGTATATACCATGCAGTTCAGGATGAAGAGCATAGACACAAACTTGCTCACTGTCAGCTGACCAACATGTTTGGGGAGCAGTGCTTTGGAGATTTGGACTTCAGCCTTTTCAAGTGCATGAATGCTTCATCACATCACTTGTCTACGTTAAACATGCTGAACAGAAATAAAACAATGTCTTCTTTTCTGGCATCTCTCACTGAGGAAGAGGAAAACTTTCTGTTCCACAAGTCTGCATGCTTGGCACAGACTTTCAGAGCAAAACATGACAAGAAGAAAAGAATGCAGTTGAAAGAAAGAGGCATCAGCTGGAGGAAAAGAAGGCCAAAAAAAAGATGCAGCACTGGTGAAAAAAGTGAGCTCAGGCGACGGCAATTCTTGCAAGTCTGAAAAACCATGATGGCCCATGCAGGACTGCTACAGATGTGGGCAGGTGTTGCAGTATTTCAAGAAACAGAACTGCAAGACTGGGTGCAATCAAGGCTGAACTGCAATACCACAGGGTTATTTTACAACTTAAGTCATCACTCCTTAAAACTAGTTTGTCCTTCAACCTAATGGTGGATAACTTAAAGAAGTTCCTAAAGACTGCAGCCAATGAAAAGGCAGATGAAGAGATAGAAGAGCAGCCAGAGGAAGAACGTCAAGATGCTCCTGATATGCCTTGTTTGAGGGAATGTGAAAGTTTTAAGAGTGCTAGAACAGGCATCACAGTAGGTGTGCTGTATGACACCGATTATTACATCGAGAAGTGACTGCTGTCCAAACCGAAACTGTCAATCAATCGATCAATCCTATCCGTCTGGTGCTTGAGGCAACAGCAAGGGAGCACCATTTCCGTCTGTCGGCAGCTATTGCTGGGGCAGTCTGATAGGTGAGGCCTCTGGTCTTAAGTCTCTCTCCACTGTTCGTCGCCAGGTCTCTTTGGGTCTGCCACGGTTCCTTTTGCCTGTGGGGTCAATCTCAGTGCCACCCTTGGTAGTGAGTCAGGAGGCATTCTGCAGACATGGCTGAGCCATCTCCATCGCAGAGTTGAAATGATCTCAGAGATAGTGCTTGCATCCGCTCTGTGCCGAAGTTCCTCATTTGAGATCGTGTTTGGCCAAAAGATCCTCATGATGCGTCGCAGGCATTTGGTTTGAAACACTTCGAGCTTGTGTTCTATGTTCGCAGTGGACTTCCAACACTCTGAGCCATACAAAAGGATGCTCAACATGTTGCTCTTGAAGATACGGATCTTCGTGTGGACGCTGAGGTTTCTTGTCCTCCATATGGGCTTCAGCATTGCGAAGGTCTGGTTGGCCTTGCCGATTCTTGTGACGACTTCCCTTGTGCTATCTCCATCCGTGGCGACCTTACTGACCAGGTAAGTGAAATCATCTAGTTCTTGCAGGGGCTGGTCGTTGATGGCGATTGGGTTGCCGACTCTAGTATTCTTCCTCAAGACCTTTGTCTTCCCTATGTTGACTCGAAGATCTATGGTATTTACTGTCTGTACCAACTGTTCTGTCTTCTGTTGAATATCCTGGTGTCTGCTTGCCAACAACCCGATGTCAGCATAGTCCAGGTCATCCAGCATTGAGGTCAACGTCCACTGTTTTCCATGCCTCTTGCCCTGTGGTGCGGCGCATGATCCAGTCTATGGCCAGTGAGAAGAGAATTGGAGAGAGAATGCATCCTTGCTTCACTCCGGTTTCCACCTTGAATGGTTCAGTGAGTCGGTTGTTGTGGATTACTCTGCACTCAAAAGCTCTCATACAGGGACCTGATGACATTGACAATTTTCTTGGGGATGCCATAATGTCGTAGGATCCTACACATTAGTGATGGGAATCGGTCAGAAATTCATAATCGATAATCGGTTCCCCTTAACCAACTGATCATCGATTATAATCGGTTACTAAGAGCAAATTTAAATTTTTGTTAAACAGTTATATCTTTCATCAAGAGTTCAATATGTTTATAAATGTACAGGACTAATCTCTTTTAATGACATGTATTCTTTAACTTGACAATAATATTACATTGTGTGTTACTTTTGTTCTACAACTTTGTTAAATGAACGCAACCTTTTATGGCTGATCAGTCATATTAACTGAAATACTGCTACAATCCCCCGAAATTCTTTCATTCATATGTGATATGTCTTTAATTTAAAGTATAGAAGGACATGATTTTCTTGTCAATGTTTATACAACAAAAGATGTTGCTATTTAACTGAAACAAATCAACAAAATGTGTTTTAATTTATTAACTCAACAATTTAACAACTTGACCATGTAATAATAACTATATATTCCTAATTATGAATCATACGTTTTTTTATTTCTGGTTGTGAAGGGAATAATAAATTTCAGGTCAACTTTAGCGGCTGGGAGTTTTACTAACCTTTGTGCCTTGCATACACATAAAAGTAGTCTCCCTTTGCACACAATCAATTATGGAGTTTCACAATCGATTATCTTATTGATTTGCTCAACCAACTGATGATCGATTATAATCGATAATTGGAACAACACTACTACACATAGAGGCTCGGTGCAGGCTGTCGAAGGCCTTCTCAAAGTCCACAAAGACCACATAAAGGGATCCATTCCACTCATGGGACTGCTCAAGTATCTGCCTCAGTGTAAAGATATGGTTGATGCAAGATTTGCCTTTCCTGAAGCCTGCCTGTTCCTGGCGTAGGATGCCGTCCATAGCTGTTGTGATGCGTTGAAGAATGATGCGGCTAAAGATCTTACTGGAGAGGGATAGCAATGTGATTCCTCGCCAGTTGTTGCAGTTTCCCAGATCTCCTTTCTTGGGAAGTTTAACTATGATTCCGGTTTTCCAGTTATTTGGTGCTTTCTCATTATCCCATATCTTTTGGAGAATCTGGCAAAGAAGCTTCGGCATCTCTGTGTCTTCTGCCTTCAGCATCTCGGAACACACTCCATCATGGCCAGGTGCCTTCCCATTCTTCGGCTTGTGAATGGCCTGCTTGACCTCCTCAACAGTGATGTCGTCGCAATTGATGTCAAGGTCCTCCTCTGCTTCAGGAATGTCAGCGAGTATGGGTGGGTCTGGGCGATTCAGGATATACTCGAAATGTTGCTTCCATCTTTCCATCTTCTCCTCCTCCATTGTGACATAGTTTCCAACTTCATCTCTCACTGGAAGATCGTGGTGCTGACTATAGTCGCCCTTCAGTTTCTTTGTGTTCTGCTACACCGTTTTCATGTCTTTCTGCCCTGCTGCTTCCTCTGCCTCCTTTGCTAGCCTCTCTGCGAATTCTCTCCTGTCTCTGCTTGCGGATTTCTTCACCTCCTTGTCTTTTCCTCCATACTCCTGCAAAATTCTCTTTCAGTCTTGGTGATTTTGAATCCAAAAGTCTCTTTTTAATCTGTATTCTCTCTTCTATGCGAGTACATGTCTCTTTTGATATCCACTGTCTTCCTATTATTCCTGTAACCTAAAACTTCTTCTCCTGCTTCCTTCATTGCTCTGTTAAAATTGTCGATGGTCAGCGCTGTCTCATCTCCTAGAGCACTAAACCTATTCCTTAAAGCCAGCCTGAATTCATCCTTCACTTTTGGATTCTTTAGCTTGAGCACATCAAAGCTTTTATTCCTGGAGACCCCTATCCTAACTTTCCTAAGCTTCAAAGTCACCTTGGCCACCAGAAGAAAATGGTCGCTGCCAACGTCAGCGTTCCGCATCACTCGCACATCCTGCAATGAGTGTTTCCACCGACCGTTGATGATGTGGTCGATCTGGCTCTGGGTTCTGCCGTCTGGTTTTGTTTGTTTGTTTGATTAGGATTTTTAACGTAGCTTTAACAATTTTTCAGTCATATCGCTACGATGTCTGCAGTGAGGCAGTTTATAGTGATGTCTAGCACTGAGACATCATGCCGCAGACATGTAGCATGATGTCTCACCCAGTCACATTATCCTGACACCAGGCCGACCAGTCCTAACACTAACCTCTTTATGCTGAGCGTCAAGCGAGGCAGCTGTTAGTACCATTTTTGTAAGTCTTTGGTATGACTCGGCCGGGGATCAAACCGACGACCTCCCGCTTCCGGGGCGGACGCTCTAACCACTAGGCCACCGAAGCGGTCTGCCGTCTGGTGACGTCCATGTAAACTTGTGGATGTCCTTGTGCTCGAACAGAGTCTCTCCGATGACCAAGTCATTCTCTTGACAGAAGTTGACCAGCCTTTCCCCGTTGTCAGTCATCATACCTATTCCATGGCACCCCATGGTCCTCTCTCTATCTTTATTGTTGCAGCCAACCCTAGCGTTGAAGTCGTCAAGCAACATCAGCACGTCATGTCAGGGGACGTCCTCTAGAACGGTTTGAAGAGCGTGGTAGAAGGTGTCTTTGACCTCTTCTTCCGCGCCGTCTGTTGACGCATAGGCCACTACAACTGATAGTTTGGCGTACTTGGAGTTCATCCTGACGTACAACAGGCATTCATTTACTGGTTTCCACTCTAAGACGTTGTTGGCCTTGTTCTTGCTGATAATAATGGTGACTCCTTCCTGGTGGACATTGTCCTTCCTTCCGGACCAGATGATGACTTCTCCGGAGCTCAACTTCTGCTTGCCGGTACCAATCCATCGAGCTTCTGTTACACCCATGAGGGTCAGGTTGTAGTGATTCAACGCGCTCACTGCTTGTGCCAACTTTCCAGTCTGGTTGAGCGTTCGCACATTCCAGCATCCAACTCTAATCCATGTTTTTGGCGACAAGAGTTCCACTATCGGGGTGGGACATCCTAGCGATTTTGTTCCCCAACCATCACAACGCCAGTTGCCTGGTCTGCTTCGCTCTCCGCGCTGTTTGTATTTTGTTCCCTTGTTGTCATTTCCGTAACAAGAGTTGTTTTAACGGGGTGGGGTCGCCGAGGCAGACGTGAATGCCGAGTATGTTTTTATATATGATTTTGAGCTTGGCTCAGCAAATGGGCATGTATGGATGGTTAAACATCCAAATATTTTGAAAGAGAGACTACTGGCATTCCAGAAAAACCTGGATAACTTTTAGCATTTGAATGACTCGTTATCCTGATGTAAGGTAAGTTGTAATTTAATAATTAGTTAACAGTAGTCTATAAAGTTTTCCTGCTGTATTTGTTTATGGAGATTTTGAGTTCTTCTGCCAAGGGGAGGGGGGGGGGGGCGATAAAAAATTTGCCGCTAACCAGTTCGGTGAATATCGTTCATTTTGCAGGTTTGCTACATCGTTATTTCAGAAGATTGAGTTCCAAACAAAAATTGAGCAACGTCTCTGTATAGAATGTAAGAGATCTGGAAAGTTACAGACTTAAACTGCAGTTAGTTTCAATAATATCAACTATTTAATTTGGCCATTTATGCAATTTGACAATTTTGAAGAAAATCATGGCATTTTATGAAGAATTTTACCCATAACTTTTTAACCAGATGAGGTAGACATATCTTTTTTTTTTTGTTCTTTTAGTTTGATAAAGATCTATCTATAAGTTATAAAATCCACACAGAATTTCAAAGTTGAAATTTTGGCTGCCAGTACATACTGCAGTACGTGTGCATATGCGACATAAAGGGAGTTTGAGGGGTTTTTTTTTCCCTTAATAAAATGCCCATAATGAGCAGTAACATTTGATAATATTGGGGAGGAAGGGTTTACTTAAAAAAAGGTATTAAAGGCTTAAATATCCGAAAGAATGGAAAGGTAATATAGTATTAAAGATGAATGTTCACAAAACACTTCCTTATTTACTGTTAAGTAAGAAATATGCAAATTTCAGCTTTAAAAAAGGAACAAAAAGGCTTTCATCAAGTACCTGGTATATAAGAAGAGTCTTAACTGTTCTGATAGCTAATGTTCATCCAGCAATTGTAAATAACCTTATTTTTTTTTAAAATATGCCCAAAAAAAAAATTCCAGTCGGAAATAACATGAAGACTTTACAAAGCGTGACTAAGACCTGCGATGGCTATTACATATGTTTGAATACTTCCTGCCAATTATTCCTGGAAATAAATCATGAAGTTCTTTAATAAATGCGGCAGCATGTTCGAATTTTGCTGAAAAATTTCCATTTTCAATAATTCTGAAATTTTCCAAAAATCAACTCCATATTGCTACATGTGCTGATTTTTCAAAAATCATTTCTATATAACCATATGCTGCAAATGTAAACATTCCAGCTCAACACGAGGTCAAAAAGTGACCAAAGACCAGTATTAAAAAGGTGGAAGGTGTACGCGTATGAATGCTACCGATCAACTTATATCAAACGATAAGAGTTCCGTTTATAATTATGCTCACTCAGATTATGTGATCAAGAAAAAAGAAAACATCCCCTGTTGCTACTGCAGATTCTAGCTGAATACTTTTACTACTTACGCACAATATTATAAGCGTTACAATTCGCGTTACGAGCATGAACCATGACCGGTCAATGATACAACACAGCACCCAAATAGCGGCCAAAGCGGACTATGGTGCTGCAGACTTTAATTTTAAAATTAAGAGAATAATGTATTTATATTAAGCATTAACTGCCCCGTGCCACCTTCCCTTTAAAAAATATTTAACAGCATAAGTGGAAACTTTTTAGCATGCAACGTTTCGTTTTATCCACGCCGTCAGCATGGAAAACGTGAGGTAACCAACCTACCTTGTGAGCGCGGGATCTGCTATCATTTCTTTACTTGGACTGTACAAATTCTGAGCGTATGTTGTCGAAAGTTTTCTTGCTTTGGAATATAAACCGCTTCTATATTTCATCAAAATTTACGACATTCTTTAGCAATTCAGCATGAAAGCATGATGTTGGCGTGAACAACGTGGATCTTATGGCCAAGCAACGTCACCAATGAACCAGACTTTATATACAACAGCAAATTTCATTAGTCGGTAAATTTATCGTCAAGCTCTGATTGGATAAATGTCGCACACACTCACAAGAATCATTCTCCTTAAAAGCCAAATCGAATACCTCGTATTCATGTACAATCCATACATAGAACAGCCACAAAACACGTCCGATAAATCAAAACCCCAAATATGTTGATACTGATGGACGATAATAAATAACATCACGGATCGGATGAGAGGCTGATTTATCGGCCTAATACAAAAAAAAAGTTTAAAAAAAATTAAGATTGGTCAGTGAAAGTAGCATATACATTCTTATGATAACGATGACCATGATTTGCATTGTTCTATAATAATAATAATAATAATAATAATAATAATAATAATAACAACAACAACAAAAATAATAATAATAATAATAATAATAATAATAATAATAATAAAATTAATAATAACAATTATTATCATTATTGTTATTATAATTATTATTATTATTATTACTGTTGTTGTTGTGGTTGCAGCATTAGTATTTTACATATTTATGGTTGTTCCTTCAAAACTCAGATAGGCCTATCTTTGCTTAAACAATATTGTTTTCAAACGTTTAAAAAGAATCGTGTGTTAAGCAAAGTATATGATTTGGAACAGTCAAATATAATTGTATATATATATTTATACCACATACATTAAAAATAACATGGCATTTAAAGTGTTGGTATAAAGCAAATCTATATAGCAATACTATTGGTATATCAAATAGTGATCCGCCCATAGCGCAATAATACGAATATATAAACATTCTTTCTACCGTAGGCCTATAGCTCTATGAAGAATTTCTACTCATTCATTAATCATAAATGACATGAAATTAACGACACAAATATTAATAGTCCCTGTTTTCTAAATATTAAAATGGTACACAATTTCATCGGAATCCTGTATTTTTCCTCTCCCTCTCTCATGCAAAATAAGCACAAATCTGGAGTGAGAGAGAAATATATTGCGCTGGACGAAAACATTAAAGCTGAACTTGTACCAAGTAACCCACAGTACTCTGTTTCCTCGTAAACCTATGCTTACGCTTTCCTTGGGATTTATCTATAGTATTCATAATATCAATGATACATAGTTGCAATCGTCAGACGACACACAAGGCCTACATGTTAAATTTGTCGGTTACGATGCGCACATACTGTATTGTGTTTTAAGCCTTTGTTGTTGTTTCTGAAACCCGTTTTAATCGAGTATTAATAATTAAATATAAAACTGTCCAAAAGGTCGCCAGCCCCCCCCCCCCCCCCCCCCCGCCTTTTCTTCCTGGAGCAAAAATACACGAAAATACAAGCGTTGTGGATTTTTGCTTGTGTCATACGACGATGTCTCTGGACCTATGAATAATGAATGATGGCAATGTTAGTCAAGACGTACAGAGAGAGAGAGAGAGAGAGAGAGAGAGAGCAGCAGAGAGGGTGAACAGACCACGATTTCAAGCAAAAATAAGGCTTCCAGATAACGTTTCCGAACAAAAAATGGCCTACACACTACGTTTTCAGACAAAAAATAAGACTTCCAACAAAATCTCATTTAACCAAAAAAAAAGTCTCCATTTTTGCAAAAACGGATATTTTACGATTTTTTAATCAATTTTGCTCGCAACGATGTGGTCATCCACCCTCTCTGCTGCTAGTGATTTCATCACTAGTGATTTCAGTTCTGGGTTAATAATTCTTTTACGATTTTAACCGAATATTTGATCAAGTCCGATACGATATCGTGTCCGAGGATCATGTAGATTTATTGTTGCGAATCCGTGCGGAGTCGACTGAGCATGACTAAAGAAATCTCGAAATTGATTGAAGTCCATATCAGAACACCATGTCTGCCAAATATTTCGTAGCGTATGAGTATCAACTCCGTTGAATACAGACAATAAATTACAGTTATCTCTGATGACTTTTGGAACCTGAGTGTAGCGTTGAGTGACATATATCACGTCAGTGTTTTTGTGACGCCCACGGGAAAATATTCTAGCAGGATTTTTTTGTTTATCCAACATTATATCGTCGTATACGACTAAATTGTTAATATCTCCATCAATATCATCAATACTCGGTGCTTCATCGATATCGGTTATAAAATCAATGGCGTTCTCACCCTTAATTTCTGATGCATTCTCGTTAAAATCTTTTAGCACTTCATAACATCGTTGATCATCTACGCTAGGGGCAATTAAATACAACTTATCCCACTTCATCCATCTCATTATTAAATTGAGCAACAATTGCGTTTTACCGGATCCAGATGGCCCGATTATAATCATCCGGATAGAGTTTGGTAGCGCTGCATGATGCTTAATTGGTTCTCTTGTTTTAGTCGCTGAAAAATCAATTATATCCATATCTCTATACATAAATTATGGATCTATATTGTGTGAAGTGTAAAACGCGTACTGGCACAGATGACTTGACGACGATTACAACTAAAAATAACCGATCAGCGCTTTCTGGTAAATGCGTGCAATGTGGTACAAAGAAATTTAGATTTGTTTCTAAACCCAAGGAATCTTTAAAAAAAAACGAGGAGGTGATATCGCAGCCAAATTAGCAAAACTCCCTGGAACCCCATGGGCAAAATACCCCGGAGAAAAGCACCTTCCAGGATATAGCTACTGTGGACCGGGAACCAGACTTGATATCAGACTCAATAATCAAAATCAACCCAACCCCGGTGAAGAACCAATAAACGCCATTGATAATGCCTGTCACCTTCATGATGTTGCTTATAAAAGCAGCAATCTGCAACACAGGCATCTAGCAGATGTGAAATTAATTCATGCGTTAAATGCTATTCCTGATAAATCCTTCAAAGAAAAATTGTCTTCATTTTTGATAAAATCGGCTATGAAAAGTAAATTGATGTTAGGTGCTGGTAATTAATAATATGGAATCAATTTATTATTCTCCGAGGGGATACTGGAGGGGTAACGCTGCAATCAATAAACTCGCTAGAGCTGCAAAAGTGAAAAAAACCACTGCGGCTAATTGGTTATCCAAACAGGCACTATGGCAAATTTATCTACCACCGCCTAAACAAATTCAATTCTCGCATTTTGATGTGACCGCTCCTAATGAAGTTCATCAGGCTGATATATTATTTCTGCCACATGATCGTGGTTACAAATATGCGCTAACCGTAGTTGATGTTGCGAGTCGATACAAAGAAGCAGAACCGCTGAAAACAAAATCGGCCACTGAAGTCGCTTCTGCATTTGAAAGGATTTATCGACGAGGTCCTCTGCACTGGCCAAATCTAGTGCAGGTTGATCCTGGCAAGGAATTTCAGGGTGCAGTGTTATCTACAATGAAACATCATAATGTCACCATACGACGAGGGCATACTGCGCTACATCGCGATCAGGCCATTGTAGAACGATTTAATCGGACGATTGCTGAGCGGTTATTTGGATATCAATACGCAAAAGAATTCATTCAAGAAAAGCGATCCCGTGAATGGGTTAAAAGATTACCATCTGTGATTACTGCACTGAATAACGAGATTACTAGAACAATCAACATGAAACCTATCAACGCGATTAAAAAGAAGTCAATACCCGTACAACCACAAAAAGATTTCCCTAGAAACGCTAGCGTTTCCCAACCAATTCTTGGTAGTAATGTCATTGTGAGGTACTTATACGAACCAGGAGAGCTTGAAGGGGGTAGAAAAAGGGCTACTGATCCTATTTGGAGCGTCACTACGCATAAGATATCTAGTATAACACGATCAACTGGTAGACCTCCAGTCTATAAACTGGATTCAACTGCCCCTCAACGGGGTTTTACTCGACAACAATTACAAGTGATACCTGAGGATACTCAATTGCCACCCCATGGGCTTAACTAGCACCGTTGCGTCTATTGCACTCAAGACAAGTCAACATCACATTATTTCTGACATGACCGAGATTGTTATTTTTTCTGTCTACGGTGAATTGGCGAGGATCCTTATCCGAATACTGCCAACGCATTATACAATTGCAACTCGCGCAGTGATTATTCTGTTGTTTCTTCAAAGTGATTATTAATTTAGCATCAATATCAAATTCTCGTTGTTTTTTTTTGTCCTGTTGTTTGTAACCGGAGAGTTTTTTATTAATGATGCTAACATCAATATCACTTATTGTTGTGTCATTATCATCACCAATGATTTCATCATCGAGGACAATTCTTCGAAGTTGATTTATGTTTCGTACTCTGGATACTGCGAGATAGACTAAATTTGACCATTCGATGCGATTATCTACCATCCAAACAATTGTATCCGATATAGTCAATCCCTGTGAAGAGTGTATTGTTGCTGCGTATCCTAGCGTCCACGGGGATTTATTAGCACGCAATGCATCTTCAACGACATTGATATCAACCAGCACAATATCATTTAATACCAAAATTTGTTTTTCATTCTGTCCTGGAATATCAACTTCAATATTCTGTTTTCGTGTATCCGATGGCCTATAACAAAGGGGTACTGGAAGCGTTGCAAATTTTTCTTTATGCAATTCAAATAACTTCATCTGAAGTGTGTCCCTGACTATTTTTCTACTTGCAATGATCAAATCGTTTGGTCTCCACGCTTCCCAGAAATCATTCATTGGGGTTTCTGAAATCACTTCACGCGCTATTTCGCATTGGATTCTATCCGGTTGTAATCTAATTAGCGCCTTGAACTCGCGTAATCGTTCATCAAGTGATCTATAATCAGTGGTGATTTCTTCATAGTAGTCTACAAAACCCTTTAGCCATTCATGTGGAGATGCACCGACAAATGGTGGTGGTTGGCCTTGATCCCCGCACATGACGACTTTTGTGTTTTTGGTTAACAACCACTCAAGAAATGTTTTTAATACATCTAATGACACTGTGCATATTTCATCCCAAATTATGATTTCAGGAATGAATTTATCACCCATTCGATCAGGAGTCCATTTGTCACCCTTCCATCGAAAGAAGCTGTGATAAGTGCAAGCATTTACCCCTCGTTGTATCATCTCTCTGGCGAGTCTATGAGTCGGTGTTAGCACAATCATGTTAGTAGAAATACAAGTATTTCCACCACCACGAAATAATTCAATTGCACGAGTTGTCTTTCCTGACCCACCACAGCCGTTTAAATAAACTGTCTTGTATCTACAGATTGGATCAGATACCGGTGGTGCATTAGAAAATTCTGTAGAAACACTAGTGTTTCCAATTTCAATACGGTTACAACAAATATATTTATCATCCATGGCAACGTCTGCGGATTCACAATACTCATGTAGCATCTCCTTTTTAAATCGCCAACGCCCCCAATTTTCTTCGGGATCTGTGAATGCCGCTACAGTTGATTTGTACTTATTATGTATATACATCGAATCAGTGGCTACTCTAACCGCGGTATTAGGAAATCTATTTATCATCGAAAATAGATTAATAGAAGCATAGGCTAACATTGAACTTCTCAAATGTGTGTACTGGGAATTATATCCATCACAGTAGGTAACAACCGTACCTAATTTCTCACCATTGGATAGAAAAGCATCCTTACGGGATACAAGTTTTCCCTGTTTCATTAAATCCGCTACAATAAAATCGTATTCAGCGACATCTATGATCAACCGCGAAGAGTATTTTGCGTTATCGTATCGTCCACCCTGGGTAAATTTACCGATTATTCTTCTTCCGAGATCTTTTGCTTGTTCTTTTTTAATTTCAAATAACTTCTTAGACCAATTTATGATTTCTTCTTCATTGAAATCTGGAAACTGTTTTCGTAGTTCGTTGATTATTCTATCTAGATTGGGTTGTGGTAGCCAAACTTCTTTCTGAGCTCGATAGCATATAATAGCCTCGGAAACAATCAACGATATTAGCATACCACAATCAATCATATATCTCAATAGCACTATTGGCATCCAGTGTTTTTCAGATAGGTGTCTACCGAGCCAAACATAACTACACGGATGTAACCCTGTAGCTAATTCAAATGATATCACACGAGCGAATCCGGTTATATCAAAATCAGGCAATGGTCCATTAATCGCAACACGAGTCATTTCATGCGTGGGGTGTCCAAATCGTTTGAAGTACTCAGCGCATTCCCCATACCCGAGAAAACTTCCGGGATAACACGCGGCTATATCAATTGAAATCATACCATCACGTGAGTATTTCGTATTCCACAGTCCTCCATGACCAAATTCGACGCAACTCAATTTAACATCCTCGAGAAAATCATTTCGTGTTGGACGCCATGAGTTTTTTTCTCTTGCGAAGTGAGCTACCACTGATGGAATAGTAAAACTATCCGTGAGTAGTTTTTCATGGGAATTCTGCGGTGAAAAATCACTAGCGATTTTTCTCATTCTGTTATCTAATTCTTCAATGCGATATAATTCACCATTTGGTTTTACAAATTGATCGAATTCTTCATCACTTCTAAGTAACCACACTGACACAGGATCATCCTTACACAACGCATGAATAGCATCAAATAATCTCTCTTCATAGAAAACATCCCCGACGAACTCCTTAGGGATATATTTCACGGTTCGTTCTCGTGGAAATACTGTTACCGCAGGTGTCCACGCGTGTTTGTTATGATCAATAATCTGTATTGGGGCTCCTCGCGATTGATATTTCGGTTCGTATAATACTTCTCCGGTTATTGTTGTTACTGATATTGGGAATTTTAATGATGTTTCTAATTTAGCTATATCAGAAATCTTTGCACCATGCTGTTTCACTGTCAGTTCCCACTCGGTTATTTTCCTACGTCGCAGATCAGTTAGTTTATTTCCTCGGGATGCATTTGTGAAGTGCTCCATTACCCGTGTTGCTACACAATTAAGCCCTGACGAATATTTCATAGGAGCTAGTTTTGCGATATCGGGTTTATCATTTAACGGATATATCCCATAAACCATTGCTGTTACGGGATAAGATCTTTCGTAGTATGGTTTATCAATGCCGGTTAGAATCCCTGGTTTGGAATCTCTACTCACAATGACAGCTTTTTTATTCTTGAGGATTGGTTCAAATTTATCCTTAATAATCCATTTGCCATCGACTTCGATAATGAATTTGATTCGGAAAAAATGCCGTTTTTCCCCAACACGTGAAATTATCACTGCTGCTTTTTCATCAGTCATGGTAGCATCAACAACACCATCAATTCGAAATGTTGACCAGCAATAGGATGCTCCATCACGTTTGAATTCATTAAAACAATCTCTGATTTTACTAATCATGGCTTTATCAAGAATTGTATTCTTTGGTGTATTAGAAGCTATATCGAGATTGAATTGAGCATCTTTCCAGGGGTAATCTCTCTTGGACGTTTTTGAAATCCGAAGGATTTTGGGTTTATCGAGATTTAATCTAGGATTGATTTTGTTACGTCTTTTGGGTTTATCGAGATTAAATCTAGGACTGATTTTCAATAATCTCTTAAACTCTTTCATGTTTCCGTCTCTTGGACGTTTGTTACGTCTTTTGGGTTTATCGAGATTAAATCTAGGACTGATTTTCAATAATCTCTTAAACTCTTTCATGTTTCCGTCTCTTGGACGTTTGTTACGATTTTTGGGTCTATCGAGATTAAATCTAGGACTGATTTTCAATAATCTCTTAAACTCTTTCATGTTTCCGTCTCTTGGACGTTTGTTACGTTTTTTGGGTCTATCGAGATTAAATCTAGGACTGATTTTCAATAATCTCTTAAACTCTCTATCAGCATTAAATTTAGCATTTCTCGAAGTCAATCTCTTGAACTCCATCATGCTATACTAAAAACAAGTGTCTAAATGAAAGATTTTTATATAATGAATCACTGCAAATGGATCAGTCAATGAATTAGACAAATAGTATAGTATACGAATGAACCAGGAATTCAGACCACACCCAGTGAGTACAAATTATGAAGCATCCAGTGATGGTGTTGTAAGAAACCGTAGACTAAAGAACCCAGTTGGGTGGGATAATGGTATGGGGTATTTGTTCTTTACTGTTGGAAAGAAGAAATATTACAATCATCGTTTCGTGTATGAATGTTTCCATGGATTGATCAAAGATGGTTTTGTTATTGATCATATTGATTCTAATCCGAAGAACAATTCCTTATCAAATCTTCAAGCAATCACACATAGTGAGAATACCAAACGAGGAAGGACTGGGAAATACTCGAAAAAAGCGAGACCTGTGAAATCTTTGAATACAATAACTAACGAAGAAAAAGTATTTAAATCAATATATGAAGCCGGCAAGTATTTCAATATTTGTAGACCCTCAGTACGATATGTTGCAGAAGGGGTTTGTCGATCGGCTATTTCAAAAAAGAGCGGACAGAAAATTCAATTTAGTTATGTCTAATACGTCATATTTTTCATTTAGAAATATATCATTGTTATAGAATAATGAATTCTGAAAACATGAATAGCATTTTATCCGAGATTTCAAAATTGAAAGGTTGGGATATTGAACTATCAGATGGGTTAAATCCTGATCAAATCATGTCTGATTTTCAGGATATAGAATACGGAGTTAGCACTAACAAGTATATGCTACCAAAGAAGTATGCGCTCATCAAAAGAATTCAGAATTCTATTAAGGACTCTCTCGCATTTTCCAGTGACGTAAGTGTGTTCGCTCCGTTGTATACCATCGTAGAACGAATACGAAAAGAATTGGGGTACGAATACGAATTGAAAAAGGAGGTTAATTCTAAAGTTAGAAACCTACGGGCGTTAATTCAAGAAAATGAAAAATTTTGATTGACCAACCATTTATCATTATTTGATTGTGACCGTCCCTCATAGAGATTTTAATTTTTTTTTAGCATTTTTTGATTAAAAATGTCAAAATCAGTGAATGAAAAATTGATGGCTGGTTCGGATTTATCAAAAATAGAATGTTGAAACTAGCAGTATTATTATTTTTATATACAATTTTGCTACTTTCAACATCGATGAACGAAGCTGTCTCACAGTGAAATAACACTTCCATGACCATCCGATGGTGTTAGGTTGGATTGAAAAATTGTTTTGCAATTGAAAAATTGTTTCTGATTTCAAATAATGGTCAATGAAGCATTAACAACCCGATTGGCTCGTGAACGACTGGATGCAATCAGGAGATTTGTACCAATTCGTGACTCTGTACGGAATAAACTACAACAACGACAGAGTCTTCAGACTGATTTTGCTATGGGATCCGAAGAATTGTTTAAACCAGTAACCACAGCAACGAAAGGGATAGAGCGTGCTATACTGGGAGATGTTCCCGAGACGGGAAAATCTGTTATCGGTGAACTCGAAAAAATAGCAGCGAAAACTGAACAAACAAAACAAATAGAATCAAAAGAAATAGTAGATGATTTACGCGTGATATTTAACGAGGCGGGTTTAGCAGCAATCATTGAGACTAAACTAGCGAAAATTCCTGCGCTTGTTGTTACGACTTATGAAAACAGGAAAAATTTGTTGAAACCAGAACATCATAACTTTGTTAGAGATATAACTCACTGGGCTGATATATTCTACAAAATCAAAACTGAAAAAACAGGTAGAATTAAGAAGAAGGGTAACGCATCATACATTGGATATATCAATGAGGTGGGCGAAGTGTATAATCAATACGAAGAGTTTAAACAACAACAAAAACCGCAAAAATTGCGAGGAAGGCGACAGCAACCTGCAAAGAAAATATCTTTTTCACCTAAAAAACAACTACCACCTGATGATAATCTTCTTGATTATTTATTACAAGAAGCCGATTTAGAAAAACAGGATGAAGAAAAAAAATTGGATGAAGCAACTGGTTATAGCGGAAGTGGATTAAGAGATTCCAGTGCTTCATGCCCTGGTAGTGTTATCAATGATATATCACGATTAGAAGTTCTTGTAGGAGGTTTCCGAGCTGGAAATAACTCACCGGAAATAATTAATGAAGCAGCTGATATCTGTAGACGGTTATTTGCCGGCGGTATCATGGATATCAAAACATATCGAGATTTCATTGACGAGTTAGTAGACGGTGAAACCGTCCATGGTTATCACAGTGATTAATCACCGAGACTGAATAAAAACGCTAGCGTGGAAATCCGAAGGATTTCACAATTGAAAAATGGTTTCTGATTTCAAATAATGATCATACACTACAATCATGATAAACCAACCCCCGTCTACGTAGTTAATTCACGGTTTCCAGTTTATAGAGCATACTACGGAGATGGTTTAGGCAATACCATTGCGGGGTTATTTGCGAGAATGGCTCCAAAAGTGATGCCGTTGGCTAAACAACTAGGAATGAAAGCAATTGAAGTTATTCGTGATAAGGGTATTGGTGCTGTTGGAGATCTTGCTGGAAAAGCGTTTTCAACTGCGAAGAATAAATTAACATCATTAGTGAAATCACGGATGAAATCCAAAGGATTTTCAAAACCGTTACCGTCTACAGCGGAAATGCCTGCAAGTGTTAGTAGAATTATAAATAACGCAGTAGATGAAAAACTAGCGTCGATGGTAAATCAAGGGGACCAAAGCAATATTGCAAATATGATAGCAGGAAGCGGCTTTAAAAAACTACGTCGATGAAAATCGTTTACGATGAAAATCCTACGGATTTTTACGATTTAGACTCTGATAAATAGAATAAAATGTTCAAAAAATCACATGATCCGGCGTTTGATATAGACGCCCCAGTTGGTAAGGATGATTCTGTACGCGATTATCAATATTACGCTTATCATGCGATAGACGCAAATAGTCGATCGCGAATTGAACTTCAAGTCCATGATACCAGTAAATACTTTTTGCCCTGTGAAGCGTTTATTGAAGTAGAAGGAGAACTTGTAACAGCTGCTGGAGCATCATATCCAATTGGTACTCAAGTCGGTTTTGTCAATAATGGTATTATGGCATTATTTGAGAGTGCAAGATACCTCATTGATGGAAAGGAAATCGAGTCGATAGATCGCGATGTTGATGTGGCTACAACAATAATCGGGTTAGCGAGATATTCTGATGATTATACAAGATCAGCAGGACCTTCTATGATGTTTGCAAAAGATGGTAAGAATACCGCTGGTGGAAATCCATTTGTTGTAAGACGACCAAAAAAACGTGATAATAGTGAAATTGATATCGAGGATATGATTATAAACAACGACGTTAATTTCAATCTAGGAGCCGCAACACGAAACGCAATGTTGCAAGGAGAGCGTAAATCATTTTCATGCGCGATTCCACTACATCATATATTTGGATTCTGTAGAAACGTCCGAAAAGTTATTTATGGGGCGAAGCATACAGTATCGCTTGTACGAAAGGGTGATGATAATGACGCAATTTGGAGGATTCCAGCAAACCCAGCTGCAGATCATGTAAATGATGATGCCGGTAAAGTCAAATTAACAAAAATATCATTGTGGATGCCAGTGTTGACTCCAGCAATCACCGCAGAAGAACGATTACTATCATTTATGGACCAAGGAGGAAAGTCGTTATTGAGTTGGTTATCAGTAAGTACAGATGTTAAACAAACAAATCTGAAGGGGTTATTCACGTGGAATCTAGCATCAAAACAAGGTGTTACTGCGCCACGTCATATATTCGTAGCGTTACAGGATAATAGGCGAATTGGCAATCAAACCTACAGTCATATGATATTTGATCAATTAGGTGTGAAAGACGTCTCACTGAGAATAAACGGCCAACAGGAACCATCCGAGGATATACAACTTGATTACACTAACAACCATATTGCACGAGTTTATCATCGTTTATTGTCATTTATGGCACGCGATCAAAATGTCGATACTGGTTTGCAAATATCACAATTTGATTTTAAAAATCTGTATCCGATCTACTATTTCTCACTGGAACATCTCGATTTAACAAGACAATCCGTCGTTGATATACATTTTAGAGCTAATGTAGATAAGCCTGATACTATTGATAATTATAGAGCGGTTGCTGTCATTCTCAGCGACAAATCAATGCTACTTGAAGGTGTTGGTGGAAGAATGAGAGTGGTAGATGCCCCAGTGGAAAATCTTTGATTGATTTTTCATTGAATTAGAATCAATCTATTATGTATAATGTCATATAGTGTTATTAGTGTTACGTTAACTCCCGGTCAATTAAAAAAATTGCAATCAGAATCGGTTAAGCGATGTGGAACCACAATCACGTTGAAACCCAACCAAATGACTGGTGGTGCAAATAAATTATCGCTGACAACTCGTCAGGTGAAACATTTCAATGATGCACTTGCAGCCAAAAAAGGTGTTCAGATTACTCTTTCTGCGGCTGCTATCAAAAATATGATTAAAACAGGCGGTATATTTCCGTTGTTAGCTGCGATTCCAGCGCTAATTGCAGCAGCAGCCCCAGCGGTGGCTAAAGCGGCAGCGTTAGGAGCCGTTGGTACTGCAGCAGGAATGGCACTAAAGAAGGCAACTGGGAAAGGATATAAAAAAAAGGGACGATCCGTTCACGGATTGGGTCTAAGACTACCAGGAACCCCGTATTCGTGGTACAGCGGAAAGGGTCTAAGACTACCAGGAACGATTTATTAATTCAGAAATCTTCGATTTCCGAACCTATGATTCCCATATCGAAGATTCCCATGTCCAATTTTGATTTAATGGATGCGGCTAAAAAACTCGCGATTAAAAACTTCAGAGGTGTCTTTATGAAAGATCAATTACCACATCAACCAAACAAAACTGAAACCGGAATCATTAATCTCGATAACAGCACCGGACCTGGAACTCACTGGGTTGCATACGCTATTGATCCACGTGGGATTGTTTATTTCGATTCATATGGATTAGCCCCACCAAAAGAGTTTATGCGGTATATAAAAACCCTTCCAATGAAGACTTGGTATTCTACGCTACCAACACAACAAATCAATGACCCACCAATATGCGGCAGTGAAGTATTAAATGTCCTTGACGCTATTTCAGCATCTAGAAAACCACCTCATATTGTCGTAAATGACTACACCAGCAATCGCTGGCAACGACGAAGTCGTCAAAAACGATTTTAGAGAGAGAAAGAGTTTTACAATAACATGATTGATATTTGGGGGAGATCTTTGAAACCCAAACCCGATGGCACTGCACCCCCTGATTCTATCAAGGATGTAAAAAAAATAATTGAAGATGAAATAGCTGAGACGTTAAATTTAACAAGTGTTGATCCTAATGAAATAGTTGTATTTCAAGACAAACAGGGTAAATTGAAATCTAGTAATATTTCTCTGGATGATATTTTGATACGGCAGCGCGACGCCGCTGAAAACTCTATTGCGCTGTATTCCAACGACGGACGACTTAAACCAGGCGCACTTGTGTCTACGATCACAGACGCGATTGCCACCCACAACAAGATGATTATCACCAACAACCGCATGATTGCCGACAACGACAACAAGATTACCACCCACAGCCGTGAGCTGGATGATCATATACGAGGTTATAATGCTTTTCGTAGAAATATCATTGATAAATTTATTGGAACCACGTTGGATAAAATTGAAATAAAACTCCCTGATATTAAAAAATCCATCGATGAGACGAAAAACTTCATCGAAGCCGTCAAAGGTGATTTTTCGAGGATGATAACAATCATTGAAAAAACAAAAATTCCTCATGAGAAAACCAATAACGTAGTATATACAATCCAACACGGATCATTTGAGTGGACACCTACAAACAACAAATTAGATATCACTGCAACCGTTAAGGGTATTTATCGATTAACACTAGTAACACCATTAACTCAATTTAATATATCATCGTCGAGTTCATCCGGGGTCAACAATACGATTTCAACGATCATCGACAAGGATAAAACTGAAAAGTTCACTATAACATATACTGATAAAAGTTTGATTAGGGTTTCAATAACGTGGTATGTGGAATTCGTAGCGGATTTAAGTAAATAACTAAATTGAAAGGATTTCACAATTGAAAACGCTAGTGTTTTTAAAATAAACAACAATGACTTTGTCATCGACGCAATGTCGCTATGATCAGGTCAGAGAATTTCAAAATAGACTCAAAACCCTCACTGAGGAATATCAAATAAAAATAAAAAAATACCGACGAAAAATCACCGCAATTGATGTTATTATGTACTCGGTGTCAAGCGTTCTCACTGGTGCCGGAATAATACTTGCATCGGTTACAATGATTGCCCCGGTCGTAGTTCCAATTTGCATTTCTGCGGTGGCTACAATCGGGGGTATATTAACCGGGATAGCAAAAAAGATATCATCATGCAGCCAGAGTAAACTGCAGAATTACTTACTTCAATTTCATATTGCATCAACCGCATATTCGCAATTATCATTGATGATATCGTCGTCACTCGACAATACGATTATATCAGATATTGAATTCTCAGCGATGGTCAGTATTTTTGATTCCGCGATATCGAAATTAGAGCGACAACATGAGTATAATAACAATGACAACACCGATGGAATCAGAAAACACGAACCCAAAAAACAAAATGATCTCAATAATATCAACATTACCAGATTGTGAGTTCTCAGTGATGGTCAGTATTTATGATTCCTCGATACCAAAATTAGAAATAAATCATGAGTATAATGACGACACAGCAGGAATTACTTCAACAAATAGTGGAGAACACGAAACCAGTACAAACGAGTATGATATCAATAACATCTACGAAACCCGAGTTTAGTGTGAATTTCCCCTCTCCGGTTCCTGTGAGCGAAATCGCGCTAGCAAAACTACGAATGTATCACAGTTGGCCTAATATCAGATCAAAATCATTTGGTGGTCAACAACCCAATAATTCACTGGTGTTTGCAAATAAGAATAAACCCGACGGAACCCCAGACTGGAACGTCATTTCGATACCAACAGGGTCTTACCAAATCGAACAAATCAATGATGAATTCGCGCGTAGAATAAAATCGATTACTGGAGCAGAGTCAAAAATTGCTATAACAGTTCATGAACCGACGCTATCATCTGCCATTGAAATAAACTCAGAAGAATATGTCGTAGATATCTATCAAAGCTCAATAAGAACCGTACTAGGATGGCCTGAATTACCACCCCGGGGAGAAATTGTTGATTTACCAGAACCAAAAAAATCTGATTATATCACAGATAGGATAAAACCTGATAATCCAGTAAAAAGCTATAGCGATTACAGGGTTGCTAGAGATTTTTTTAATAAGGGAGGGAAATATCTTTTTGTTAACGAACTTAAAATCGCTGAAAATTTCACAGCAATGAATAATGATTTTTCACTGTTGTTAATACCCCTTAAATCCGGCTCTCTTACCCGAGATGAATTTATCAGCGTCGTAGAAACATGTAACAAAATTATCGACGATATGGAAAAATTTAATTCACAAATTATTCAAGAGGTATTGGATGACAGTAATCCTGAAACAAGAACAATTTTTGCAGAAGGCAAGGGCATCCCCGTCAAGGATATTCCAACAGTCAAACTACCAGGATATAACGTACCAGAACTAAAAAAATCTCTCAACGATGCTATCGATATTGGTTTTAAAATAATTCATGACGCATGGAAAAAAACAACATCACCGGAAATAAAAATCCTCAAACATAATAATGACCCAGATGGTGGTGGTAGGCATATCGCTCCGTTCAACGTGAATATATCCTCAGTGATTGCGCTTAATTTAGTGTGTGATGTTATCGAAGGAAGCTATCAGATTAATCTAGAGCAATCAAATCAAGCTCAGCAGGGATATATTCTTTATTCATTTGCACCAACAGCTCCTCCAGGATTCCTAATTATTGAAAACCCAATTAATCCTGTCTATATGCGATGCCATAATAATTCATTAACCAGAATTAATTTCAAACTCACCGACCAGTCAAATAATCTGATTGATTTACAAGAAGAGGTGTTAGCGATTAGTCTGTTTGTGAAATCCTAAATTGCAAAGCAATTTCAAATGATTTTCGTCCTAAAGACTCGATCAAATTATTTATTATTTTTTGTTAACCCAGAACTGAAATCACTAGTGATGAAATCACTAGCAGCAGAGAGGGTGGATGACCACATCGTTGCGAGCAAAATTGATTAAAAAATCGTAAAATATCCGTTTTTGCAAAAATGGAGACTTTTTTTTTGGTTAAATGAGATTTTGTTGGAAGTCTTATTTTTTGTCTGAAAACGTAGTGTGTAGGCCATTTTTTGTTCGGAAACGTTATCTGGAAGCCTTATTTTTGCTTGAAATCGTGGTCTGTTCACCCTCTCTGCTGCTGAGAGAGAGAGAGAGAGAGAGAGAGAGAGAGAGAGAGAGAGAGAGAGAGAGAGAGAGAGAGAGAGAGAGAGAGAGATGTTTAGTCTGTAGAATCGCTAATTAAATCAAAATGATGACTTAGTTGAACTGTCAATATATTAAAATATTTTAATTAGAGAGAGAGAGAGAGAGAGAGAGAGAGAGAGAGAGAGAGAGAGAGAGAGAGAGAGATGTTTAGTCTGTAGAATCGCTAATTAAATCAAAATGATGACTTAGTTGAACTGTCAATATATTAAAATATTTTAATTACCTCTTGTTGGTTCGTGATTCCAATTCGTTTATATTCCACGCGAATTTCCATACGACAGTAGGTCAATGCCTAACAGTACATGCATAGTCTATAATAAGATCATCGTGTTTGCAGTGCACTACTTTCTTCATTAAAAAAAAACAACACAACAACATATTTTGTGTTTAAATAATGCGTGTGTCTTATAGTGATTTAATAAATGTGAATAAAAAAGGAGAATGAAAAAGAAAACAATCAACTTATCAATTTGAATATGTGATTGTGAATAACAAGAAAAATCGTAGAACTAGATTTTGTAGCAGACAGCCACTTGGTTGTGAGGAGGTCATTTACTCGGGCAATATATCAGGAGCACATCGTAACTCCAACTTGCAAATATTTGTATTTGTATGTGATATAAATAAAATATATGTATAGTATGTACGCTGTATCATTGATATACCACTCGTTGTATAAATTTTTCATTAAAAGGAAACTCGGGCAAGCCTCGTTTCCTTTTAATGAAAAATTTATACATCTCGTGGTATATCATTGATACAGCGTACATACTATACATATATTAGAGAGAGAGAGAGAGAGAGAGAGAGAGAGAGAGAGAGAGAGAGAGAGAGATTGTACAGTCAGTGTTAGATTTTCTGGAGAATGCTTTTGATATCACATACAAAGGTCAAACAATGGAAATAGCGTGTATACAGCATCTTGCGCGTATACAGTCAGTATATAGATAGAATGACGCAGATCGGTTTAAACTATGAGCAAGTGACTGTATATTCAAACACAGCATATTAAAATGAATTAATCATTGAACTCAATCAATGTAATGTTTCAGGGGACTGCATGAAGTTGAGTAAATGAAATTTCTATTTTGAATAAATTAGAGACAAATAATATTATTATGTGCTTTATTGTGAAATAAATTACTTATTTAACAATTTTCACATTAATTTTCATTCATATATTTCACGTGTGAAAAATGTCCTTATATGAGATTTTACATCATGTTTAGCGTCGCTCGATTTCGCATGCAACAACATAAAATGAGTATTTTGTGAGCTAGATAAAATACAAAACTGCGTTACATGTCAGACATGAAAAATAATCTTTTATAAAGAATCTGACGTTCTTTCCCACTGTGATGCATTGCTGAATCGGACTTTTTCCTGATAGAGTCAAACAGTTTACAAAATGACACAAATTAATTTGCTGCAACAGAGTAATTAGGTTAGACCATTCTTACCGCATTTAATTTAATTTAATTTAATTCATACCAGGCTATGAAAGTGATCCTGATTTACGAAAAAGGGGCGGGATGAGCGAATTCTGCTAAAGGGTAGTTTAAACCTACAAATTTCGATTTTTGAATTCGTTTTGTAGATAATAAAATTACATTTTTCTGTTTCTACGTTAATACTGGACATACTTCATTATATGGTACCAAAAACTATATATTTTTTTTTAAAAAATACCAAAAACACCATAAATTATTGACCCTCCAGAAAACTTTTCGAAAGCCACAAATACGGAGGTCGATGAGCAAAACACCGGGGGGGGGGGGGGGGGAAAGGGGCAAGAAAATTATCAACATGGATCCAAGGAAATGTTTGTGTTTCTGATAGCTGGAAACAAAATTTCGGTCTATTATTTCTAAATGTGAATGCGATTTATAATAATAATAATAATAATAATAATAATAATAATAATAATAATACTAATAATAATAATACTAATAATAATAATAATAATAATAATAATAATGAGGACTTTGTATAACGTCTAATCTTTAGAAGCTCTAAGCGCTTTACAACATCTATAATGATATGACTACACTACAGATAAACAAAAAACAGAAACCATGAAATTGGCAAACATAAAATATGCTGAAAACATTTAAGGTACAAAACATTATTAGGTCTCTAAGTTTGTTCCTGCAGTCAGAAAAGGTGAGTTTTAAGAGCACTCTTAAAAGGGATCACTGTCTTTGTGTCTAATTTCAATGGGAAATTCGTTCCACATCGCCGGGCCTGATATGCAACAGAACGTTGTCCATTTTATTTCGTTTTCGTGAGAATAATGAGTACACGTTTGTCAGAAGAGGAGCAGTATATAGATGGTTTATACACATGGGTGAGGCTGGATAGGTATGTTGGACTGGAGTCTGTCAGTGAAACGTAGTACAGAAAACAAATTTTGTGTTTGATTCTGTATCGAATGGATAGCCAGTGTAGGGTACAGAGCAGTGGTGAGGTGTGCTCTGATAGAGGCACTCTAAAGATGATCCGAACAGCTGTGTTCTGAACTTTTTGAAGTTTCTGGAGTAGATATTCTGAAGAACCAGACAGAGATGAATTACAGCAGCCCAGTCTTGAAAGTACCAATGAACCCAGAAGTGTTTTACTGGCATCAACTGAAATATATTTGCGAATGGAGTTGATGCGTCTCAGCTCAAGATGTGCAGCCTTGCATGTGTTCATGACATGTTGGTGCAATGTGAGAGTACTGTCTAGAATAACACCTAGGTTTTGTACTGACTGTGTGAATTTATTGTTGGTGTTGCTGATATTTATTGTCTGAGGTAAAGGATATTAACGAGAACGTCTTTTTGTTGTGATCAGAATGGCATCAGTTTTATCATCATTTATCTGCAGCGTGTTACATGTTATCCATGATTTCATAACAAAAATGCACCTCTCTACTCCATGGATGGTAGCATCAACTTCAGTTGGGTGGCTAGACTTGTATATTTGGGTGTCATCAGCGTACAATTGGTGAGACACTGGGTGATGATCTATGACGTTTGAGAGCGGCTGAGTGTTTTACATGCTGGAGACGGTGAAGTAATATATCGTGGTCTATTGTTCCAAATGCTGCAGATAGATCAAGGATGGTGAAGACTGTAATCTTTCCACTATCCAAAGCAGAGAGAATGTCATTAAATACTTTCAGAAGAGTAGTTTCAGAACTATGGCAAGGGCGATATGCAGACTGTATATTACTAAAAAGACTGTTTGAATTCAAATAAATTAAATGCTTTAAAATACAACAAATTATATAAATGTGTTGAGAGAGTTTCTGATGTTTATCATGATGTAGCAGAAATAGTCAATAGAAAGCAAAACCTGTATGTGACATATCTAATATCACTTTATAAAGGTCAATCACAGGTCTACATATATTTTATAGCCTCTTGAGCAAGACATATTACTCTATTTAAGACAGTCCAGAATACAATGAAGCGCTGTCCGTTACGGACCACTGCCATCTCACCTCTGTCTACGTGTGTTCGAGTCTACGATTCGGCAAATGTAGTTATGTGAGAAAGCTTGCCAGTAGCTTCTCGTGGGTAGGTGGTTCTTTCCGGGGTTTTTCCGGGTTCTTCCTCCACCAGTAATACTGGCCGCCATGTATAGCCTATATTGTGCTGAAAAATGGAGTTAAACCATAAAAAAAAAACAAAAAAAAAACAGAATACAATGCACAACTGAATCAAATGAAGGTTATACATTCTATAGATATATGTATAAATTTCTTACAATAAGCAAGGAAAAGCAGTTCGATTAGATCATTTAGTTGCATTATACTCGAAAAATATGCTTTTCTGTCGCCGTATAAAGAATCCGAGTAATCGTTTTCACGGCAGTATCTCACATATGCATCCTAGAATGGATATTTATCACAATTGTTTAATTGTTCCAGACCAGATACATGAAAATGAAAGCAATGAAATAGATATAAATTATTCACTGAAGAGGAAGTTCATCTGGTCTGAGAAACCCGAAGCATGTTAAAACTAGGGTGTATATACTATATGTAGTTACCGTATATTTGTGGGCAATATAATTTCATTAATATTAACAACATTATTTAATAAAATATTCGATATTTGATATTATTTAAACTATTGGTCAACCGAAATCACTAGACCAACTCTGACGAAAAGGTATGCACAGGAGCACACAACGATAGAGGCATTAAATTACTAACTATATTAAACAAAGTACTTACATCAATTGTTAAAAAATATGATACATTAATGAGTGGCTGAAATTGAATGACTTGATGAAGAAAAAGCCAATTAAGAGAAGGTTATTTTGAAGTTGATAATATGCTTATATTGAAATCTACATTTCTTACAATATTAAGTTTAAAAAAATGAAGGGATATTTTAGGCAAAAACCTTATAATGAGATTAATTCAAAGGAAAAGCCGCGTTTCTATAGTTCATTGAGAATATAAATCACTTGTCGAAGTTATTTAGAATTGTTAGGAGTTAGAGATTGTTGTTACATTATAACTATGTTTGGAGTGCGTAATTTGTTTTAAAAATATCCAGTTCACGTTTGATGTAAAAGAGGATCAGAAGCTGCCGTTTTTTTCGATACTTATTTTTATATTTTATATGATAGAAGAACACAAGTTACGATTTAATATAAAGTTACCAACACAGATCAGTATTTGAACTTCAATTCCAGCCACTATCTTGAAAATGAAAGATCAATCGTGACAACACTGTCCCATCTGATGAACAGCATCGTTTGCACTGAGGAGAACCGTGTGACCGATGTCAACCACATTATGAAAACCGTAAAGGCCAATTATTGCAAAAACACGCGTTTCCGGAAAAAAAAGAACAAGTGAATAACAGATGAAAGAAAAAAAACGTGTAACGGTTCACTTACCATAGATTAATTGATTCCAAATAAGACTATGTAAAAAAAAAGTTCTAAAGGATGGAGCTAATGACGTCCACAAATGTTATAACACCATCCGCTCAGTTTAAAATACATATAGATAGAAAGATATAAATACAAAACTAGTTTGAATAGAAAGTGCTGAATCATATATAAGGTCCAATGTGATTTTTTTTTGGCGGCAGAGACAATATCAGCGAGACGGATATCAGCCTTGAAACTAGAATTAAAGATCACATACACAAACAGAGAATCCTTGACAGCAGTTAGTGAACATTGCAAAGAATCAGGGCATACTTTTTATTAGGATACACCTAGAGAGAATTATACGCTAAGGAGAAAAATTAGGAAAGCTCTTGAAATCATGGAGCGAGAAACCAGTGTGTAACCGTGATTCCGGATTGGAACTCCCGAAGTTGTACAGAAATCAAGTAAATCAAATGATAATTTCATTCACTAGCTTCGCAGGCAGTCACCAATCTGAACGCGTCGAATATGGGTTTACAAATGACCTTCTCAGTTTCGTCTGACCATACAGGACTCACGGTACTAATTCAGTCGCCATAACAAACCTATGCAAATACAATTAAATTAAAAATTCCGTAACTTTAAACTTCTGAGCGTTCAAAATTAAACTTACATTTATCAGTAAAGACACATCCTTGATGACATCATCTTTGTAGAACGAACCATATGCACTGAATTTTTCTGGATCGATCTGTGTTTGAAACGTGTGCTTTTAATACCGCCCCGAAGAGTCGGGCACTGATTTCAGTAATCTGTCTTCCGAAACTAAATTCTGTATTAGGACTAAAATCAATCATTAAAACAATGTCACTGTTTTTCTATGTGGTGGTGGTGGATGTTTGCTGTTTTGTTTTGTTTTTGTTTTTTTGGGTGGTGGTGTTTGCTTAGAGTTATTTGCCCAGGTAGGTGGAGCTTAAGGTGTAGGGGAACATTGCATTTAGAAATAAACAACAACAACATTATCTGTGATTGGTGCATTATGTACGAGTTGTACTTTCTGTTAGGCAGGAAAAAAAAAGTTAGGCCTCTTGGCAACATGTGAGTCTATGTTAATTTATGTCTAGATCATATTTTGTATTTTTTTATGATTTTTTCGTAAATGTTTGACACATGTGTGAAACTGAATCTGTTGTAACTAAATAACTCTTGCCACTGTCTAGTTCTAGCAGAGTTTACCTCTCCTAAATGCAACGTAGTACCTGGTTTTGTCCTTGCCAAATTGACAATCTAAGATTGTTTTCTGTGACAGTGTCTGACATGCATGTTATAGTAGGGTAGAACGTATATGTATTTCACAAAACATTAGCATTTAGGTTTAAAGAAAAACATTTGGTACCGTGATACCCTATATATATAAAGGCAACCCCTTTGGAGTCGATCTCGGAATCTTTGAGTTCTGACTCGGCTTCCCGGGTTCTTCCTCCATCATTAATTCTTGCCGCCATGTATGCCTATCTTGTACTGAAAAGTGGCGTTAAACTCTATAAAACAACAACAACAACAACAACAACTATACCAAAGATTAGATTGATAATGTGAAGTTGTTGTAATTCTACCACTAACAATCACGAAGGGAATTAACTCTAAGGAGTATGATAACACACCATATTTTTGTCTCCCTTGGAACAGACGTCCAGATAATTTTTTTTTTTTTTTTTAGGTTTGTATAACACTCGTTTGACTTGTTGAATATTTTGTAAAAAGTTGTGTGCATATTGCTTGTTGTGTTAGTCTGGTTTGCAGTAAATTATTCAATTAACTTTTATTTTCAGACAAAATTGATGAAGCGCATCATATATTATAATTAAACTCTGTTATAGGTACTACTACACTAACTCATCCAATGAATATCCATCACTACATTTATTCAGCCAATCATATGTATGTAACACTTCACTAACTCAGCCAATCAGATATATGTATCACTAAGCTATCCCAGCCAATAAGATATTTGTATCACTACATTAACTCATCCAATCAGCTATTATTACATCCTAGTGTAGTCCCGAAGAAAATCATTTTTATTTTAGTCTCAAACTTCTACTTCAGACTTACTTACCAGTGAAGAATGTTACTTGCATTAAAAAGTAGCATCTAGACGTGAATAGGAAATAAAATATTTGGTGTGTTCATCTTTTTTAGCCCATGATGACGATCTAAGATAGTTCGGTCATTTGCGGTAAACATTCCAGTCATCTTATTCAAACGCAATTGTGTCTAGAATATTCAACATGACTTACACTGATTTGACAAAACCTATTATGTGCCGAATCTAGGATCATCTCAATAATTTGATATTACCTATAATACAACTTTCCTAAAACAACGAAGTTTATGTATCTATTTAGAGCGAGGTCCAACTGAAATTCATTCTCTGGAGTATAAAACAGATTATAAAAAAAATAAGATACAAGTTTGTGTCATAAAAACAGGGCCGGCGCTTCCGCTAGGCGAACTAGACAATCGCCTAGGGCGCTGGGCTAAGGGTTTATTTCATGATGGGCGGGTGGGGGAAGGCATTTAGACGGTTGCAGCTATAAAACAAACAAGTCAGTCGGGAAGGCATTAGTGGAAGGGGGTCGCTAGAAATCTGATCTCGCCTTGGGCACCAAAATGCCTTGCAACGGCGCTGCATAAATTTGTAAATATTTTGCTGATAATGGAACCCATCCAAAATGTTGGTGCAATACAATTAGTATGCAAGTTCAATCAAAATATGTTAAGATAGATTGATGCAAGTGTGTTGATAAATTCAACCAATAAAATGAAAAATCACGTACTTAGCGCGAGTGGATCACGTTGGCAATCACATTCAACATATATCTTGGCTATAAAAAGCTTAATTAACAACGTCATCAAAGTCATCTAAATTAGTATGGTAAACAAAACTTAGTGACTGATATTCAAGATGAACTCCTAAATATGAATGTATCTCACCCATATTTCAATACTAAAAAGAAATATGGCGTCTCCAAAGTTGAAATAAGGTATCACGGTACCAATTGTTTTTCCATAGACCTCAATGCTAATATTTGAAAAGATAACTATATTTTCTATCCTAATTTAGCATGCATCTCACACACTGTTATAGAGAACAATGTTAGATTGTCAATTTGACAATGACAAAACAGGTACTCCATTGCATTTAAGAGAGATAACTCTGCTGGAACTAGACAGGGGTATGAGTTATCTAGTCACAACATACCTATTTTCAGTCATGTGTATTACATTTTCAAAAAATCATAAAAAATACAAAATTTGATCTATTTAGGAATTAGCATAAATTCACATGTTGCCAAGAGGCTAACCTTTTTTTTAAGCCTAACAGAAAGTACAACTCTTACATAATCCACCAATCAAAGCTCATGTTGTTGTTTACTTTGGACTGCAATGGACCCTACACATTATGCACCGCCCACCTGGTCATGCGCAATTGGTACCGTTATACCTATAGCAAACCTTGATTTTTCCAATAATCTGTGAAAAAGCTCGGGACTATATAACTAACAAGTGTACTTAGTCTCGCTTGTCAAAAACAATTTTATGAAGTACTAAGCTATGTTCTATATGATTGTGTATAGAAATGTTATTGAGCTGTTGGAACTCTTGTTTGCATACCATTGCTTCATTATCAAACTCATCTTTTGAAATAAAATGAATTCTTTTAACTATGAGTTGTGTTTTATTCATATTAGCACTTATCAAACTTCACTTTGGTGATATGCGATAAATCACATTATGTCATATTGTTTAATAGTAAGGTCAAAGGTCAACACACTAGTTAGCATGTACCATTTCTACTCTTAAAGAGACATTTTGATCTAAAATAAAGGACTTATAATTGTTTCATTAACACAGAAAGTAACAACAAGGACAGGTGGACATGGCCCAATCTAATTATAAAGTATTAGCTTTGAACACTTTACACTGTCTGTATATGCAAGAGGTCACTAACCTCTATTCCTCACACAAAGGTCAAGCTACCCAGCCTCTTTGTCATACAAATAGAAAGCTTCCCTCCTTTCTGTAGTGCATACAATTGATGCAATAAGCCAATCTGACACCAAATAAAGTAGATAACAACTTTTCTAAGTGGTTATCATGGATTTGGGGTTGAAAATGTGGACTAATATATAGAAAAAGTCTATATGTAGTAGAGACCTCAAGAATGATTATCTAACTAAGGAATCGCATGTTCATTTTTCACGGCACAAAAGTTTATAACAAAAAAAAAAGACATTTAGAGCAGGACTATTCAAATCAAAATAGGAAGGAATACCATATCTTTAATAAATTACCTAAAATACTCATACCAGAATATTCTTTATGGTACAAGTGAACTATCTACAAGAGGACCAGTAGTGTCCTCTATCTTGGTCTATAACATGCTTTAGAAGAACAAGAGAGTTGTTTTTTATTCATGATTTTTCATCTTTTGCGCATAAAATAGTCAATACTTTGGCTAAAATTGACTATATTAACTTTACATAACCTTTTTTTGCCTGTATGCTAATATTGGAGCTGACTACACAGTCACAAAGCCATCAGTCTATATATGCTATAGATATAGTTACAAAATCCCCATTCCAAAGCTAATGTGTGTTATTTTCTAAATTTTCTATGTAAAAGTCTGTCAATATTAGACCAAAACATCTCAATATCCATTGTTTAACCAAATGACACTATGACAGTATAGAAGTGGTGGTTATGTATACTCGTTACTATGGATACACTGTGAAGCTGGTATTATCTTTTAGGTATCACGGTACCAATTGTTTTTCCATAGACCTCAATGCTAATATTTGAAAAGATAACTATATTTTCTATCCTAATTTAGCATGCATCTCACACACTGTTATAGAGAACAATGTTAAATTGTCAATTTGACAATGACAAAACCAGGTACTCCATTGCATTTAAGAGAGATAACTCTGCTGGAACTAGACAGGGGTATGAGTTATCTAGTCACAACATACCTATTTTCAGTCATGTGTATTACATTTTCAAAAAATCATAAAAAATACAAAATTTGATCTATTTAGGAATTAGCATAAATTCACATGTTGCCAAGAGGCTAACCTTTTTTTTAAGCCTAACAGAAAGTACAACTCTTACATAATCCACCAATCAAAGCTCATGTTGTTGTTTACTTTGGACTGCAATGGACCCTACACATTATGCACCGCCCACCTGGTCATGCGCAATTGGTACCGTTATACCTATAAACTCAGCTAGTTATGTGTATATGACTCATCCCAGATGCTGATGATATAAGCACATATTTCAGGTTTGATCAAAATCGGATCAGAAATATGGATGTAAGTCTCAACCAGATGACGTCATTAGTATGCTTAGATCACGCTCAAATTTGGTATTGCTCGAGATCTTGATGATAATAACCTTTATTCCAAACTTAATTCAAATCGGATCAGAAGAATAGCATCCAGAGTGGTAACAAAGAACAGTTGACGTAAGGACGAAATATCCAGGACCATACAATATGTCACCTAACCTTGTGTTGTTGTTGTTGTTGTTGTAGCGTTTAACGCCATTTTTCAGCACACGATAGGCTACACCTAACCTTGTGACTAGGTGAGCTAAAAGTGGCACGTGCTGGAAATACATATTACATCAATTATTGTCTTACAGAGATGTAACAGTTCTGTTATTGCAACTTTCAGTGTTTGGAACAATGTATATGTAAATAAGTAGAGTTAACTAAGTGTAACGGTGAAATATAGTTCTCCGAAAATAATAAGTACATTCTATACTCAAGGAAGAAGTACATACAAATTGCATCAAATCATATATTGCAAGTGAAACTTTACGAAAATTGTAGATCCATCCAGTCATTCTCATGAGAAACGTATGAGTTATGTTTCTTTCCAACAGGACCATTCAGAGCGAAAGAAACTAATGGCAAACCTTTCTATCAAATGCATCAACCAAAACTATATATGCTGCACAAAAGATGAAATAATATGGCATTATTTCAGAACTAATTTAAATTGAAGCAGGTTCATGGTGTACATCGTTTAACCTTGATTGGACCTCTAAAGTTTGTCCAAGCGATTGTTGATATATCGATTCGCGTATTGCATTTCTCTACGCTTGGCGCCAATATTTATATATTCAAGGAGTGATAGAAGCGTATGTCGGCAGTCACTATGATCAGTTCGTTTACTAACCAAAATTAAGTGGGGAGTTGCGTGTGTCCCAGTGGTCTAAAGCGATCTTCTTTCACTGATTACTACCATCTCACATCTGTCAATGTAGGTGTGACTGTTTGTTTGTTTGTGTTTGTGTGTGTGTGTGTGTGTGAGAGAGAGAGAGAGAGAGAGAGAGAGAGAGAGAGAGAGAGAGAGAGAGTGTGTGTTTGTGTGTGTGTGTGTGATTTTGGATTTGTAACGTAGCTTAACAATTGTTCAGTCATATCGCTACTATCTCTGCAGTGTGGCAGTTTATAGTGATGCATAGTACTGGGGCATCATGCCTCAGACATGTAGCATAATGACCCATCCAGTCATATTATCCTGATACAAGGTCGACCAGTCCTAACACGAACCTCTTAATGCTGAGCGCCAAGCGAGGCACTTGTAAGTACCGTTTTTGTAAGTCTTTGGTATAACTTGGCGGGGGAACCCACGACCGCCCGTATCTGTGGCAGACGGCCCAATCACTAGGCCACCGGAGCGGTCTGCTAATGTAAGTACATGAGAAAGCATGCCAGTAGCTTTCCGTGTGTCGTTGCATCTTCCCGAGGTTTTACTATGTTCTAACTCTAACAGGAATACTGTGCGCAAATAGGGCTCATCATGTGTTAAGAAATTGCGTTACGCCGAAAAACTACCACAATTAACAAAGAGCACTTATTAGTTTTCTTTGACCAAAATATCTTGCAACCAACATCATCACTCTGCAACCAACACCATCACTCTGCAGCTATTACGTATGTTTCAGAAAAATGAACTTACCAATGTAAATGTGAAACGATGAAGTCGAACACAGAAGACGTTTCCAGTAAAAGTGTCCAATAAGACGAATCTAAATAAAAACCTTAAGACAGAAAACGTAAGAAAGAAACAAAGGTACAAACATAAACAATACAGAGACATAGAGATAGAAAGATATACAGATAGCTATAAAAACATAAAAATAGACTGAAACGGGAAGAGAAACGACTAAATGACAGAGTCTAACAGAAAAAGGAGAAAGTACAAAGAAATACATAATAGACCTAATTTCGTGTGAAGGGACGAAGCACAGTAATGAAAAACATTCCTTAATGAACAACTTTTCTTTAATAAACACAATTCCTGTAATAAAATAGGATACAATGAAGGCATTAGTCTAAAAAGGATCTACTATTGTAAAATCAAAAAATAATCGTACTTGTGTTATGCATTGAATCGTTTTATTTGTGCAGGTTGGTTACATTTGTAAAAATGTCTAGTTTATAAACAAAAATATTAAAATAATAAACAACTTTTAAGTGATCAGTTTTGTAAAGTCAAATGTTTATCAATCTGCTCAGCATCATAGGAACTGTGCAAGTTCTGAAACATTAGAAAGAGTTTTGGATATAAAATCTACATTTTCACACATGAATGAATGAAGGAGTTGTCCTTGTTTGATGGCTAGATTAAACTTCAACTGAAATAAACGCATCGGACTAAACGCCACCGTAAATACCCGCTTTAATAAGACTTTTGAAAGGTTTTGCAGGAATCTACGCTGAAACGACATAAATAAGCCTTTTTCATATTGATAGCCTGCTTAAGTGTTGTTAATGTTTCTATATTCATATACGATTATGAGACATTGCAGTGACTCATATCCTTTGTAGCAGTAACATTCAAGCAGTCAATTTATTTTCTTGAAAACTATATAACATATTTGTCCTTCTAAAGTGCGCTGTATTAGCAATACGTTTATTAAATTATGTAAGTTTCGCCAAAAATGATCTCTACATCAATATTATCTTACCAAAGAAAGGTGGAAATAAGTTAATACCAGAGTTGTATGTGCTTCGCGGAGCATAATAATGAACTCTTGGAGGAAAAATGCCTATTTACGACCCGAAACGTCAGGTCATTTTCCGCTTGATTCGTGTCGCTGATGAGCTTGCATTTCTAGACATGCTCCTTTTTCTTATGAAAAACGGCTATCCCATGATCATCATTATACCTTTGAAAATAGCTGTCGTATCCTAAGCGACTCATCCGATTTTTTACACCACTTATGTACATGCACTCGAGTATATGACTGAATCTTACGGTGGTAGGTAGCGATGGTTCCACTAGCGTTCTAATGGCCTCATGAAGCTGTTGGGTATCATGCGGAACATCTCCAAACTTTACGTCCTCAAAATCTATACTTAAGGAATCCTTGAAACGAGTGATCCTAAGGACCTCTTCTGGTGACAACGAATTACCGGATGCTTTTTCTGTGGAAAAGAAAACAAGGTACGCTTATATATCATGATTTAGCATTTATGCTTGTGGCTGTGACGTAGCTATAATGATATCTGCCTAATGTTCAATTGAGAAGCAATAGTTATATTATGAGGGAGAGGTTTAAGGCGATGGTGAACGTGTAAAGTTAATATTATATTTTACAAACTTAACTTTAGCGCTTCTCTAAATATACACCATGTCATGAATTAATACAGGTTCGTAAGTTCAATACCCACCTAAACCAGGCCAGGTAGGCTGGTTCTGTTCTCGAGAAAGACACTTAACTACAATTTCCTCAACACTATCTAGCCAGAAATTTTTTAAAAAGTGAATCTCTCTCTCTCTCTCTCTCTCTCTCTCTCTCTCTCTCTCTCTCTCTCTCTCTCTCTCTCACACACACACACACACACACGCACATATATATATATATATATATATATATATATATATATATATATATATATATATATATTAGGTATATCTGATTTGATATATATTTGTTTAAATTCAATATTGTTTGTCAGTTTTAAAATCTTTTTAGTGTTCAATATTTGCTATTGTAACGCAAAGTTATTCACTAGAGATGATGTTTTTACAGAAAATCGGTTGTCCGAATTATTCTTTGGCAAACAAGTAATGTTGACATAGATCCTTATCTCGATTCAAGGTTAGTGGAAACCAAGTAATCAACTTTGTTTTTTTTTTAAATTTAAAAATGATTTGCTGTTGTCAAGGTCGAGATGATACTAGTGAAGAAGTAAACAACTTTTTATTCTTAAAGTAAAAAAGATTGGTTTTCGTCATGGTCATGTCAGGAGTGCTTAATGTAAACTATCACGTGACTCCTTCCCACCCCACCCACCTTAGTCATTTCGCAATTTGGGGATTTTTTCGCTAGTACTTGGGAAGTCATACTAGATCTTAGATAGGCACATTTAGAACCAGCTATATCATTTTGATGAAAACCCCATATCAATATGAATTTCCATGCATATGCAATAGCAACAATACTATTTTCGATAGGGACGTTAGTTCGGCACCATTTC
This sequence comes from Unio delphinus, assembly GCA_029339505.1. NCBI lineage: Eukaryota > Metazoa > Mollusca > Bivalvia > Unionida > Unionidae > Unio > Unio delphinus. The sequence goes on from JAQISU010000115.1 coordinate 21,307,218, forward strand.
CATTTTGTGCCAACCAGAATAAGTCTTTTGGTGGCATCCTGCAAATATTATGTACCTTTGATAGATTGACAGGTGTAAGGTGAAGAATGTAGAATTTGCAACACGCACAAAGGATATAATGTTGGCATGACTCGATGCGTTTTCGTGTACTGTGGTTGAAAAGTTTGCTACATACAGTAGTCGTGTAAATTATATACGAGTTAAGCACACAGATGACCCAAATGACCCCTACATTGTTCTCAGACGATCCGCTTGAACAAGTCCTCATGTACACTAACATTAAAAGTTACTGAAATCGGAAAAAAGTTTCAAGACAATCAATCAAAAACTGCAGGTAATGTTGAACTAACGAGCTTGTAATATATGCTGAATTCTGCTACAAGTCAAAGGGGGCAATAACTCTTAACAAACCCCCGTGACCTGAACTATTTTGGTCGATATGCATATTTTTAGGTTATATACATGATATTTGCCAAGTTTCATGGCTATCCATCAAAACACTGTAGGAACTGTTCAACGAATCAGAACTGCCGGAACAAAGGGATTTGTTGATATACACATCTTCATCTGGTGACTGACATTTACCAAAACGTAATGGCAATCTGTCAAAATATGCAGGACTATAGTCTGTGCACACATCCCCGTTTGTTTGTACCCCCCCCCCCCCCCCCCTCTGCCGATTTCAGTAACGAAAGGCATAAACAAAATAAAAAATCCAGAAATCTTACTCAATTCATTCATTGATTTATAATTTTTAACCCGATTGCGACCAGGGTGTCCATAGTACCTTTATCGTCTGCGCGTCTAATGCTTAGCGGAAGTTTTCATACTAACACGACACCATATTGCACACTAGAAGCGTAGCTATGATATTTTGCGCCCGGGAACGAACTATAAAATTGGCGCCCCAGCCCCCCCCCCCCCCCCCCCCCCGGGCGCCAAGGTACAGGCGCGCCAAAATGAGGCTTACAACGTTACATTATATAATATAATGTAACGTTGTAAGCCTTATTTTGGCGCCCCTGTACCTTGGCGCCCGGGGACATAAGTACCCCCCTGCCCCCCCCCCCCCCAAGCTAAGCCTCTGTTGCACACAATATGGGCAGATCTATGTTCCAGAGTGACGTCATGGCATCTATTTGGTTACTCCCAGATACTTCCCTCGATTACTCATCCGTCCCTTCGTTGAAAATGGACTTGTCCAGAAACTGGAAATTGATGTCGAGGACGGCCATTGTTGTAATTAAAATTTCCGCTAAGGTGGCAGGGTCCAGTTTCGTAAATTGGCCCCTGGGAAATTTCTTAACTTAAGGGTATGGTGTGAGTTTTTGAGCTACTATTGTGTAATAATTAAAGATATGGATAAATTTGTGAACTAGGTGTTTCAGGCTTGTGTTGTTCTTGAAATTGATGTCAGACATATACACTTTCCATAGTTACTCTGCAGTATGTTGATTGTGAAATACCAATAGTCGGCTAGGAAGAAGAGCTAGCCTCCCATAGCTGTAGACACCTGGGTTCAAGGCAAGTAGAATATCTCAAAAACGGCATGGATGACAACTATTATGAATTGCATCAAGCTATTTAGTAGACAATGTTTTTCAACATTTTCATCTAGGAAAAGGCCTTGCGTTTGCACTGTGAGCACCACATGCTGTCAAAAATGGCCTTCGGATGCGAAAAATGCATGTATAAAATAGGGGTTGGGGTACATAAATATTTTATTTTAAGAACTTCAGTAGACTTGTCAGGTCCTGTGTGTGATATGATTATGTTGCACTACATAATACCTATCCAGAAATATGTACCTTTTTGACCTCACTCGCGTATTATATTTTTAATGAATTTTTATATTAGGTAAGTGCATGCGACATTAAATTTGTACATAAAAACTGGACCCTGCCCCCTAAGCATGAGAAGCGCAGACGATGAAGGTGTTATGGACACCCTGGTCGCAATCGGGTTAGAAATTATAAATCAATGAATGAATTGAGTAAGATTTCTGGATTTTTTATTTTGTTTATGCCTTTCGTTACTGAAATCGGCAGGGGGGTACAAACAAACGGGGATGTGTGCACAGACTATAGTTGTGCTAACAGAAATGCACCATACACTGCATCAAGCCGTACACTTAAAAGAGTAATACGTCTCAAGTAAAACTGAGGGCTCACAGTGATTTGTTGACGAGTTTTGTGTTGTTTTTTTTTTTAAAAAAAATATGATCTACTTTCAGGACAATTCATCAAAGACTACGATGATAATTGCGCAAATAACATTGTGTGCCACTCGAAAGACATATTGACAGACGGATGGACAGACAGACAAGATGATTCATATATACCCACTCTAGATAATTATGTAGAGACGTATCATTAGGATAAACGGTTTGGTAAAAAAGAAGGTCCCACTTCCTTAGCTCTTCCATTCATCCGCATTAGTAAAATAAAGATTACTAATGTATTTAATTCCCAATCATAAATCTTTTATTTAGGCTGTCTCGCTTCACATGGGTAGCAAGAATTTACAGTAAAGAAATTCACAATAACAGACGTTCACCTTTTACTGAGGAGTCTTGGTCTCTCTTTCTCCATACAAAAGTTTTCTGCGTACTAGTATTTAACCCTTTGACCTAAAATAAAAATATTATAAAAACATTGTGTTAATTCACTTTTCCACGCACTGTAAAGATAAACCAAGTATTTATATTTCTAATTTCCTAAGTGTCTTTAACCACAGGCGACTATGGACATCTTTATGTTCCAAAATATCACAAGCAAGTAATTTCGTACTGAAACATCTATGCATATATTTCTGTTCCAAAATATCACGAGCAAGCAATTTCATACTGAAACATCTATGCATACATTTATGTTCCAAAATATCACGAGCAAGCAATTTCATACTGAAACATCTATGCATATATTTCTGTTCCAAAATATCACGAGCAAGCAATTTCATACTGAAACATCTATGCATATATTTCTGTTCCAAAATATCACGAGCAAGCAATTTCATACTGAAACATCTATGCATATATTTCTGTTCCAAAATATCACGAGCAAGCAATTTCATAATGAAATAACTACGCATATATTTCTGTTCCAAAATATCACGAGCATGTAATTTTATTTTGAAATAACTAGGTCATACTTCTATTCCATACAATAACGAGCAAGCAATTTTATATTGAGACAAATTTTTCGATATCTTTAAAACAATAATAGCGAAAAATCTATAACAATTTCTCGATATCTTCAAAACGATAATAGTGAGATAACTATACGTGTGCAAGAGGTTTCGAGGTGAAATGCTTTTCGCGTGGAAAGAATGAAAAACTGTACCAACTAGCGCAACGACTTATGCTATGTACGAGTAAAAGAACACGTACGTTACATAACTTAAGGTTATGTTGATGTGCATTTAAGGAGTCTAAAAATAGCATTACTTTAGACTCTATGGGGCACGTATACGATGGCACACAAGTGAAATATAAAATGCAAATTTTACTGTCAAAAAATAGGCGATTTGTGTATTAATGCCGAGACAAGTATACAACTACTATATATATGTCTGTCAGGATGGATGTAAAAAGGTATGTAAAATCTATGATGGATAGATGTAAGTATGTATTATAATCCATTTTTGGATGGATGTATGTATGGATAATCAACTGCCAGCTAGTGGATCCAAAAATACGATCTCCTGCATAGGTGATGAATTGAGGCAGAAGAGAATTGATAGAACGGTTCTGGATTAAAGATTAAAGATTCTTTTTTTCAGCAATTTAGGCTACCAGACCACCAGTGTCTGATTAAGCTAGTGCGGGGCCTGTAGCTTATGCTATAAGGGGCCCTCAATTTAAAAAACAAACAACACACATATTAAAACATATACATTTTTAACTTGCATAGTTGAGTAATTTTATTTCTTTTCATTTGTTGTACAGACATATAATACGGGAAATATATGTGACATTTCAGTAATAGTATTATTTACAAGTAGATAATTGATTTCTTGAAAGCATTTAGCTCTGGGCCCTTGAAAGCGCGAAGCCCTTAAAAATGCAGGGCCCGTAGCATATTCTGCCTTTGCTTCTAGGATAATCCGGTCCTGCAGACAATACTGTAATCTGATAGCTACCAAATACTGTTTGATTGGAACAACAGCAACAACAAAAATCAATAATATAACATAAGCTGAATAAAAAGATGTACGTAATCAAAAATAGAATACTTTGTTTCACTTATTTTTTAAAGACTTGTGTAATCTTCATATCTATATGTACAAGAGTGTCGGTTTTATTGCCCTACAAGTCTCAAAATAAATTATACAGAAGTAGGAAAACGGCGTGGGGGAAATCAGATGAAAGCAAAGTGTCCATACATTCCGATCTAAAAATAATATCCAGGGGACTAGAAAAATACACAATTACTCAGAAATAACATACACAAATAATCACAAGCGCACAGGTTCAGCGAAGGTATAGCAATCGATCTGCAAAGTGTCCATCCAATATTACTACTACTACATATAATAATAATAATAATAATAATAATAATAATAATAATAATAATAATAATAATAATAATACTCACAGTGTTATGTCCTGTGAAGAAATATTTTCGATAATGAATGCTTTGTTCACTGAATCTCCAAACAGCAGTTCGGAAAACGTTTCTCAGAATTTCCATCTCTGATATAATGCAGACTGATTACAACACTTTTCTCTGTCGGCCAGTGAATCGTTAAGCCTTTTTAAAATCTCGGTCATCATGTGCGCATGCCAAAATAGATTTTCTGTGTACTAGATGTTGCGTACAAGGTTGGTCTGACCTTGTTCTTACAGGACTCACGGTACTAATTATTTAACGGAGTAGGAACCAGTCTAGTCATATGAATGGTCAGAATTGGTTTGATAGCGAAAACAATATTTTCGTAAAAAGAATCTTTTGCGAATTTATTCTAGTTGTAACTGAAAAATTTAGTCATTGATGGAATTTCAGTCACTGTATAGAATTGAGTTTGGAAAACTCTTTACTGAAATTAGCCCCTGACTCTTTGGTGAGAAAATGGAGGCACGTGTTTCGAAGACGTGTAGATCCAGAAATGACACGGCTCATATGGTTTTCTCCACACTGAAGCTATCATCAAGGATGTGTCTGATAAATATAGGTTTGATCATTAGCACTCAGAAATTTAAAGTTATTGATTATTTGTAATATCATGGTGTTTGCACGTTTACTATGGGGACTGAAGTATGGTTGCGAGAACTACAGCTCCGCACCAAGTGTGGATAACTCAAGCTTAATGATGAAATAGCCTAGTGTAGAATAATGAAAAGGATTATACCTTTTATTGAAGGACGTCATAATACATTACATTCGATAGACTGTATATAACGACTTCAAAATGCATTACAAAATGATAGACTAAAGAATAATTTAATAACTGTATTACAATGTATCGACTTTATAAAATGACTTCAAAAAGCATAACAAATTATAGACTCTATGGAATGACTTCATAATGCATTTCAATTGATAGACTTCTTGAAATGACATTTTAATGTATTACACAATTGATAGACTCCATAGAATGACTTCAAATTGCGCTACAGTTGACTGGCTCCTTAGAATGACTTCATATTGCACTGAAGTTGATAGGCTCCATGGAATGCCTTCAAATTACATTGCGATTAATAGGCCCCATAGAATGGCGTCATATTGCATTAAAGCTGATAGGCTCCAAGGAATGACTTCTTAATGAAATACAATTGAAAGGCTCCATATAAAGAATGACATCACATTGCACTACAGTTGATATGCTCAACAGAATGACTTCAAACTGCATTACAGTTGATAGGATCCAAAGAATGACTTCTTAATGGATTACAATTTTATAGACTCCATAGAATGACTTCATATTGCATTACAGTTGATAGGCTCAATATAATGACTTCAAATTGCATTACAATTGATATTCTCGATATAATGACTTCATATTGCATTGCAAGTGTTCAACTTTATTATTGATTATATTAGATTATAATGAGTGAAATAACTTCTTTGGATCGAAATATTATACAATGAAATACATATTAAGAAAAGAAAAATAAACAGTGTGTATTTTCATTTTTGTTTCAGTATGACCTTTTGCAGGATGACTTAACCTGTGCATTTGTACACAAAATCCGTAAGTTTGTAGATTTTTATATAGTGCTGATAGCACGTCCAAAAGTGCAAATGACTGTCCTCACATGCCGATGATACTCTACCATGTAAATCGCAATATTTATATACATGTAAATTTCAATGGAATGAAAAAACATGTCATTCTTTTGGGCAAGTAAACCCACATCGATCCAATAAGCACTAAAAGACATAACATTGATAAGCAAGAAAACCGTGTCTAGTCTATATGCCCAGAAAATCATATATATCAAATAACCACGAAATCCCATACTAACCCAAAAGAAACGCAACTCATATTGACCAATAAGTAGAAAATCCCGTGTTGACCTGCTCAGCATGGAACCACATGTCAACCCTATAGGCACCGATGTTGACCTTAAATGTTGTAATGAAAACTAGTTTTAACCCGATGTTGACTCAATGATCATTCGATTGTCTATGTAACACTTATATGATCAAGCTGGATCAAGCTCCAACACTTGAAAGCTGTATGTTAAAGTCCCAATCCCACCGTTACGTGCATAAAGATGTATATGACAAAATCAACTGAATAATACTGAATTTTGAAAGATATTTGTCCTAAATATCGTTGGGTTCCATTAAAAATCGACGTGGTGTCACATTATGAGTCATGTAAGTGAAAATTAAAGAGAAACAGTGTTGTGAATTAAATCCCAAATAAATGCTAAATGCTCGTGGACGTTTTCTAATAAAACATTATTTAGGGAATATTAGGAAATCAGATCATTCAGACACATTCTGGAATACACCATTCTCGTACATAAGAGCTTTCAATACTTTGCCGGTTATTAACGTGATTCTTCATCGAATTTCTTCATGTCGAGCACACCCGCGAGAAGTTCAATATTCTGCCAGGTGGACCTCAAGAATGCATAATAAATATATGAGTTGTTCGCGAGCAGACCGCCCAAGAGTTGTGATCAGATAATAGTTCAACTGTAATAAACTCGCAGGGACGCTAGTGGGATCTCATTTGTGCGTTATTACTTAGCTGTAACAGGTGTAGAAAAGTCGCACTGAATTCTTGTTTCGTTGGACGAGGTTGTAAACATCGAGGTAATGCCTTGGCTTATATTTACAGCAATCTGTTGCATCACAGCTTAGATTTCGTGTAACACACACAGCGTATCAAATCGCTTCAGAACTCATCATCGATGTATGAACTTCATTCGTCGTATACAGCATTGATATCATTAACAAAGTCATACATCAGCATACGATATGTATTTCTATCCACGCTGTCATTGGTGAGCAGTCGGTGACAAATCGGTGTATCTTCATTAACAATTTAATGTGCTTTGTTGCCTGCGTGAACCGATCGATCCTAGGACTGTTTCAAATCGATGCGCGAGGTGGTTAGGGTCTCATACAGTCCACAAAGACTTTATCATTGTTTTGGTTATTGCATTTGCTGCCTTTTTATTCGTTCGTCTATCTGTTTGTATTGTTTTCGAAGTAAATACACGTCTATCTAGTTCTAAGCCAATGAGGATGGAGTTGATATACGTGTTGGATGTTGCTGGTAATACCAATTTTGTTCCTCTTCATCCGGTGAGGGTGCAGCAGTTCTTCGTTTCCTCTGTGGTTGGAGGTGTGGATGGAGGTGCAGGTAATACACGCCTTTGTCGACTTCGTTGTTACTCCAGCCACTTCTTTTGTTCTTCATCAGTGGTAGTTGAAAAATGGTCATTTTCACGTTCAAATGGGGTCGGTATATCTCTTGGTGGTAGTTGTCTGTTCTCATAATAACGTTGTCGTTTAGTTTCAAAATATGGTAGAAATTACCCAAAAGGCAATTAGGTTTGGGCTGGCGTTTTCTGTTTTTTTCCTTCTTCTATTAGACAGTTTACTTGATTGGGGGTGGGGGTGGGGTCGGCTTTCAGTTTCGCTGGTGGAGGAACAGGAAACTCTTCGCTTTGAGGCAAAGGTGCTAAACGTTTATATAATGTTTCCTTTTGTTTAGTAGTTGTTGTTGTTTTTTTCTGTAAATATTCGTCTTGTTGTCTTGGCATTTTCCAGTTTGAGGTGTTACAGTATTACATGTTCTCCCCACAAAGTTTCATCTTCTTGGCTCTTTTCGCTCGAAAATGCATTAAGCGTTTGTACAAAACGGCTCCATCGAGTACTGGTACACTTTTTTGTCCTCTAAAATTGCTAATAACAATTTTAGACCAATGAACGTCATTGTGTTTGATCATATGTTTTTGATTGCATCTTTAGCATGTGCTCTTTGTAATGTCGATCATCTGGCGAGTTGTTTCCTTAAACTACTTACTGAATCGGTGTTTGCATCTGAGATTTGTATTTGGGTGGTGCATGTAGTATCAATTCAACTGCTTCTTTAGTGTCTTCATTTGGACCACAGGTGTCTTTTGCAAGTGCACCAGTGGCTTTTCCAATGTCATCAAGAATTCTGTGACTTCCTCAATCAACTGTGACAATCGGGTTATCGCTTTTTTAGTTTCTTTTGTTGCTCTTTTGGTACCTTTGGTACGCTTAGCTTTTTTACTAATTGAACCTGGTTCTAGCGCTGATATGTTTCCAACTGTTGCCAGCGTTGTCTTTTTATCATCCTGGACAAGCTCTGCAATTTCTTGTGTTGGGTTAATCAACGATGCAAAACCCACGATGATGTATTTTCGTTCAGCGTGTCGTGGCTGTAACATGACTTTTACTTTTTTGTAGCCTTCGATAACATAACGACTCAATCTCTGCTGTTCATGACAGCTTTACAGCGTCTTTTTTTGAAAGTAAACTTCTATGACATCCCATGCAGACATTTTATATTATTGTTATTTATTGATAAATTGTTGTGTGAGACGTATTCCTGTCCGAACTGGAAGTTCCGGTCACGTTAATAGTGAGAAAATTATATGGGTTGGAGGTGATCAACGCAAACATGTCATGAAATTCATCCCACAAATGGTGGCTTTCCAAGTCCAATGAATATTTCCAAGTAAGACACTGTACGTCAATATCACAAATATTAGCGGTTGTTTCGGATTACTTTACGCACATGTGCGTATCGTTGAGTCAAATAAATCACAACAGTGTTTTTATGCCTACCTCGTGAAAATATTTGTGCGGGATATACCTGGTGTTCAAGCATCATATTGTCATATACTGCAAGGTTGTTTTCGTTTGCATCCAAATCTGAAGTACATGGCATGGTAACCTGACACAAAAGAGTACGAGATACAAATCCCACAATATGCTTTATTGTCTTAAACATCTGAGCTTATGAGCGTTTTTAGTCTTGAATTAAGTAAGTGAATAATTTTACTACTGATATTTTCTGTGATAATAAACGCAAAGTACAGAAGAAGAAATCGTGACATTATTACGTGTGGATGTGGTAAGACAACTGCTACTGATGTATGTTACACGTATTGGTAGCCAAGAACATTTAACGAAAATGTGCTTGTATTGAGTGAATAACGGATATATTCCACCTCATTGGGTGTGTGTATGTATGTATGTATGTATGTATGTATGTATGTATGTATGTATGTATGTATGTATGTATGTATGTGGAGTGCAGCCAGCCCACAAGCTTTGAGTATATATCGATTCATTCTCAAGCACACAAATTTACATAGCTACAAAGGATGACTATACAGACGATGTTTGAGGAAAAAACAAAGTTATAATTACTGTACAGGTCCTTCATGATGTTTCAATCTGAATATTTACAGCAGCGATAACATTTTCTGATGTTATGTTCTACTTGTATTTTGGCTATACGTTTCTGCAGCCAATGTAATGTATATTGTATAAAGAACTCGACTAAGTTTAAACAACAAATATAATACATGCAATTATAATATATAATGATATTATTGCAATGTGGTAGTGAATATACGAAAACAAATCATTCGGTTTCAGTTGTCTGCGTCTATTGCTCATCTAGACATTGTGACATATTTAAGTTAATATAACGTAAATACAATAACGGATTTGACAGTATTTTAATAAGGATAATTTGTTGCATGTGATAGCTTTAATAGCATGCCCGATTAGTAAACACTTAGTTGTAGTTAGAACATCCTCGGCCTTTTCTGAAGTGAAAGAATCAAACGTTTTTAATCATTTACATTTTCTTTTCTTAAATGGAACAAATAGCAAAGGAGGACTGATTTAACATCATGCAAAAACGTATATTAGTTTATAAAATATATGATTTTTTTCACGATGAAAATACTTGAATACGTTGTAATCAGACGCCATTGAGCATTAAGATTTTATCACCTTGAAACCAAGGAAGTCTTTGTGAAGGGTCCATTCTACCCTTCTCTTACATTCCTCACCCTCTTTGACTTGTCTGCATTAGACCATGATATATTACTTCAACGTCTCCAGCATGTATTGATATTCATGATACAGCCTTACTGTTGAAGTCGTTCTTGGTGAACATTATACAAATTGTGTCCGCAAATGGAATACACTCCAGCCTAGTTGATTTATGTTGTGGTATTCCACAGGGATCTGCTCTTGGAACTGTTCTTGGAACTGTTCTCTTTATTCTGTACACTCAACCGCTCTCAAGTGTCCTATATTATTATCCAGTATCTCACCTCTTGTACTCTGATGACAGCCAAATACACAAATATAGCCACGCAACTGAAGTTGATGATTTCACCCAAGGTGTAGAGAGGTGCATTTCTGATGTGAAATCATGGATGACATGTAACAAGATGCAGATGAATGATGATAAAACGAAAGCCATTCTGATCACAACACAAAGACTTTCTCATTCACATCCTTTACCTCAAACAATAAATATTAGTAACACCATCATGGCATGAACACATGCAAGGCTGCATATGTTGAGCTGAGACGGATCAGCTCCATTCGTAAATATCTTTCAGTTGATGCCACTAAAACAATTATGTGTTCATTAGCATGTTCAAGACTGGACTATTGTAAATCAGTTATGCCTGGTTCGTCTCAATATTTAGTCCAGAAACTTCACAAAGTTCAAAACACAGATGCTCGGATCGTCCTTAGAGCACCACGATCAGAGCACACCTCCTCGCTGCTCTGTACCATACACTGGCTATCCATTCGATCCAAAATCAAATACAAAGTTTGTTCTCTGTGCTACGTTTCATTGACGCACTCCACTCCAACATACTTATTTGACTTCATCCATGTGTACTCACCAGCAGAATACTTACGCTCCTCTTCTGACAATCGTATACTCATTATTCCCACTATGAAATAAGGAAGTCATATGGACAACGTTCTTTTGAATACCAGGGCTCAGCAACGTGGAATGAATTGCCCACTGAACTTGTCATGACACAGTGATCCCTTTCAAGAGTGCTCTTCAAACGAAACCTACTTCGACCGCAAGAACAAATTTAAAGACCTAATTAGTTTTTCCTGCCTTAAATATTTTCAGCGTGTTTTGTGTTTTTTAATTTCATGGTTGATTTTTGTAATCATATGATTATATATGTTTTTTATGTTATAGGTGTTTTCCAATATTGAAAATCTCTTAGAGCATCTAGAGATTAGGTGCTATACAAAGTCCCCATTGCTATTATTATTATTATTATTATTATTATTATTATTATTATTATTATTATTATTATTTCGTATTGTCATTGCCATTTTCAATATGGGTCGTGTCATGTTGATTTCTGTGCCATCCAACAGAATTAACATTATAACTGATTTCTCCGCCTTCAATGAAATTATGTTTGCTATGATAGTCACAAAAGAAAACCAATATTGTCGAACTCGATTGGGAGGTCACGTGGTAATTTAGGGCAAGGTACTACCGTAGGTAGGCTTTACGCAGGGTCTGAATGGAAAGTATTGTAATCAACGTAAATGCAGGAATTTCATTTACGTCTAGAATCTAGAAGTGGTACATATAGCGATTTATGGATCGATTTGTTCTTTAAGGAAACATTTTTCCGACGGAGAGGGGACTCATCAGTCCTAAGACGGAATCCGAAAAAGTAAGAAAGGGGAGAAAATGAAGACAGAGATCCGAAAGGGTGAAGTGACGAGTTGAGAGCACTATCTAGGAAGTCCAAGAAGGACGAGGCTGTCGGAAGGCACGATGAAATAGCAACGTTGGGACACAGTAGAGGGTAAGGAGACGCAATCAGTCGTGGACATTACGCTCTTTTCACCACGGGTTACAATGATGTAACATTCAAATTAGACACTGATATTAAATCCTTTTAATACCATTTAAGATGAATTGATATTACCACTATTTATTTGTTTCATTAAATTTGCTTCTTATCTTGTCTAAGGAGGCTCGCATTGCATTAATTCTTCCCAATATTATTGCCCAGTTCTCTGTTGATAATCCATCTTTCACTCACACCGGGTCATAATATCGAGGGAGGTCATTCCCTAGATAACGTAGCTAAATCCAGTTAACTACCCCTCTAACTACTAAGAGGGAGATCCCACTTTACAATTATGAATATAGTTTCGTACAAATTATTCTACTGAACAGTCAAGTGAGCATTATAATTATACACGATCTATCTCTAGATGTGTGTGTGTGTGTGTGTGTGTGTGTGTGTGATAAGGATTTTGAATATAACTTTAAACAAATTTTATTCATATCGCTACGATGTCAGCATTGTGGCAGTTTATAGTGATGTTTAGCCCTGGGGCATCATGCCCCATGTCACCCAGTCATATTATCCTGACACCAAGCCGACCAACCCTAACACAAATATTATATTGCTGAGCGCCTAGTGAGGCAACTGTTAGTACCATTTTATTAAGTCTTTGGTATGACGCGGCCAGGGTTCGAACCCACGAGCTTCCGCATCCGAGGCGGACGCTCGAGCCCTAGATTTTGTTTTTGTTTGTTTTTTATGGTTTAACGCCATTTTTTTCAGCACAATATAGGCTATACATGGCGGCCAGTATTAATGGTGGAGGAAGAACCCGGACAACCCCGGGAAAGAACCACCGACCCACGAGCAGCTACTGGCAAGCTTTCTCACATAACTACATTTGCCGAATCTTAGACTCGAACACACGCAGACAGAGGTGAGATGGCAGTGGTCCGTAACGGACAGCGCTTTAGACCACTCGGCCACTCGGAGCCCCTTCCCTAAATTTTGAGTGTGGTATATTTAAATGCTATTGGTAATGCACAATTTGTACAGGTGGGTTGGAAATGGTGCACTGATTACGCAGAAATGGCTAAATATTTTGGTAATAGTGATGTCCTATCTTTTCAGTTAAGTATTATGCACCATTTGCTGGTGAGTGTGCGACAGAAATACGTATAATACAAATATTCCATACCTTTATGCCAACAAAGTTTGATGCAATGAACAGCAGTATGGACTCTGTATGCAGTGAACATTTAATACCACTGAAACTAATGAATAATCCATTTAGTGGCAACGAGATGTGAATTTTGTATGAGAACTTTAACATGAGCTATTTTTCTATATATAATGTTTCCAAAAAATATGGAGTTGAGTCTTACCTGAAGGTTAGGTGTGATGGTGTTTGTGTTTGTGTATGTGTGAGTGATATGATAATGCAATGGTGCCTCGGTCATCGTAGGAGGCGATCGACCAGAGTGTTATTGCCCGGATCGAGAAAATAATAACATAAAATATGACATTAATGGATAGAATAACAGGAATCTGAGCAGAAATATAGAATAAAACAACACTAGTCCCAGTTTGTAAAATATCAAATGATTTAATCAATTACATAAATGGTATATGAATGGTACACTTTCTCTTAGAAATAAAATTATGCGAAATGCAACTAGCTGTTCTGTGATCTTGATAAAACAAATTTCATCATTGTATCGAGTGAGTGATCAAACTCTAATTGCAGGCAAATCGGCATGACCTGGCTGCTTCTGGCCCTTTCCAAATCGCAGTTGTTGATAGGTCTGTATGGTTCTCTCTCTCTCTCTCTCTCTCTCTCTCTCTCTCTCTCTCTCTCTCTCTCTCTCTCTCTCTCTCTCTCTCTCTCTCCATCCATCAACCGTAACGTGGCTGTCTGCTGTATTACGTAGCACAAATGGAGCTAGTGTTCCGTCAAATAAATAAAACGCGGCCTAAGTTAAATATTTATCAGGTTTTACCTTTCTGGCATCGAACAATATTCCCACTCTTGTTATGTCAGATATCGTCTCTTCGTAACTCAACAGACTAAGGTTATGGCCAGTTCACACTTGATATTAATACAATAATCATATTAAAATTAAACTATGACATTAAATTAATGTCTTTTTCTTAGTTGCTACTCGCATTCTGAACTAAAACCATGACATAACTAGACCTCGCAGAGAAACTATTACATCTCATTATGTTCTGTAAAGTACTAGCTGAACTAGGTCGCTCAATACATACAGATTTTCCTCGTTCACGAAAATTCACAACTTAGTTGCACAAATAAATTAATGAACTTCACGTCTTGGCTCAAAAATATTACTTACTATTTACCAATCCATTGAAATATTTTCAAACGCAGAATTTTGTTTTTAACATATATGATACATATAATGTAAGACAGCTCAGTTCGTATCAGAGTCGTGTATGAATTTCCTACAATGCATTATTTATATCAATAGTCCCTAAATCCGAACATATTCATACCAATAAAATATCGTATGACATTCTTACAATAAATTAATCGTATAACAGTCAAGACAATGAATGCGCGATTACTTCTTAACTCAAGGATAACTGAAATCGAATTTAACACGAATAATTTCAACAACTAATTATGAACATATATCAATGAGCATAATTTTTTATGATTGAGGCAATGCCTTTGTGCTTTTCAGAGACTAGCTTTCTCTAAGCCGCCGAAATCTCTCTTTAAGTGTCCCTCCAATGCCTATCAGACATCGGCACCTTGGACAATTTTAACAAAAAAGGCGTTTTTGTGTTTTTTTATATACTGATTTCAGAGCCAGCTTACCTATCCGAAGAAAACTTGGACTTTCGCATTGAGAATGATTTTTTTATCCTTAAATTTCGTCAACCCCCAACTCCCCCCCCCCCCCCTCATTTCACTTAGCTAATCAGGATTGTCTTTCTCTAACCGCCAAAATTATAACATGCATATCGAAATTAGAATAATTCGCTCTCTCTGCCTCTGTATGGTTATTTTGTAAAATAGCATTGTATGACAGCTGTTTCAAATGACCCCAAATTTCCCAAAGTGTGTCTCCGGCGTATCTCTGCTTTGTCATTTCCTCCACTTAACCCTATTTTGACATGTATGTAAGACCGTTATCCTAGCAGGTCCTAATTAAAGCCCAATCATGCGTCCAAAACCGATAAGGTTAACTAACCATCGCAGCTGACAATTTATTGTGAGCCTAACCATTATGTCAGTCTTAATTTGTACGTGTCAATCTGAATACGACGAAATGTGCTGCAACAAAACATATACAATTTTCTCCATTTCACTGAAGAACCATGACAAGTTCCCACGAAAATTTACGACGGCCTTCTTTATGGGTCATAAGCAGATTTGTTTAATGATGAAAATAATAAAACAATGTTCCGTGTATTATAATAATAATAATAATAATAATAATAATAATAAGAAGAAGAAGAAGAAGAAGAAGAAGAAGAAGAAGAAGAATAACAAAAAGTAAATAAATAAATAATGACACAATTTTAAGCCCAGAATATTATAATTATCTCCAATATTTTCTTTTTTCAGCTCATATGCCTTTCTCTACCTGTTAAATCTCTATTGGTCTATTATCACCCTGCTTGGTGATTCAGTTTTCTAAAAAAAACATTTAATGATTTAATCTTGAGTTTAAATCTCTAACCACTTTCTTGGTATTCTAGTTCGGAGTTCAAGGCAAAAGATACAAAATGTTATACTTTGGTATAATGTTTCCCCTCTGTGTTGACCACAAGCCACGTTATGCTGCTCCTAATCATCATCTCCACAGCACTTCATATCTTAGCAAATGAATACACAATATAATGATAACAAATAACATACATAGTGATCAAATTTCACACACAAAACAATAAAAATATGTATTATGAATAGAGAAAATGTCACATAATCACCATCAATATGTAAATAAATAATTTGCAAGTAAGTGTGAATTCTTTCCATTTGCAAGGTCTAATTTGATACACCGTAGAATCAACTGTAAAAGAAGCCTATGAATCCTCGCTATGCTGCGGTAAACTATTAACAATTAATGAATGCCATTTTCGTAATTTGAATCACGTTCTTGTTTTGCAGGAAGCGCATTATCACACACTAACGGAAACACATACCACACCTACAATATATATTATGCATATACATGCCTTAATTAGGATAAAAAGCTAATGTCAAGTAATTTTCATTATGTTTAGAGGGGTGTTAAGAACGAAGGACTGATGATACTCGAAGTCAGATACTTGGGCGGATAAATATTGAGAGAAACATAAGTAAAATGTATACAAGCAAATATGTCATATTCTATTATCTATGTCAGTATTATTTAGGAATTATCTTTACTAGTATTAGCACAGAACACAACTGTAAATTAACTGCAGAAAATGAGATCCATAGAGTTACAGGTATGCGCGTAATGTGACTTTCAGTTAACGGACAGGGGTTGGCTGGAAGAAGGCCAATATGGAAACCTCTTTACGTGATGTTTGCCACCACGTGCATAGTACGCAAGGCCCAGTTTATATGGAGAAAACATATATAACTCTCGTTGTATCTTGCTAAGACTTCATGGAACAAGACCGTGATATATTGAGTGTAAAATGCGATATCAAATTGCCTATATTGAGCTTATATTAATCAGGGTGTTTAAGGGGTGGTTGGGCAACGTATATATGCTACAACAATTTTACAGAAAATGCAAATTCAAGGGGAAAATCACACCCTCACCCTGCCCTAATTACGTCCCTGATATGAAGGTATTTTACGCAAACAGGCTGTCCCTGCACATTTAAATGGCATTTTAAAAGTAATTAATTTATAATGTTTCACTTACACGTGATTTTGGCTCTACCACACCCACCCACCTATTTCTGTTAAGCCTAGTTGTATTATCAATAGCACTTAACAAAAACGTACGTTGCAGAACGGATTCAGAAACTATTCATTTCACCATTCTTTCATTCTAACAGACGTTTGAAGGAAATAAATGATTTATTAAAATAAAAATCTATCTGACATCAACCGTTCTTTGAAATAATCAAAATACAATGTTAAAACAACGTTGAAATATTCAGTTTGGAATTAAGAGTTGCCAACCATTAATTCGGTCAATGAAGTCGCTCGTAATTCCGACCTATTTCCGGAGTGCAAAGTAGTTCTGCGATACAGTCGATAAATTCCGTTAGTAACTAATCTCATAGCAACAACATTCGCATGTGACGCACAAACTGATTTGAAAGGGAAAGAAGAGAGGCGTGCCTGCGCTTTTAAAGCGAAGCAGAAAAGAATAAGACTGCAGATATAACTAATAGTCAGTTGAACGTTGATGATAGATGAGGCGATTAGAATACACAAAGAAACATTCCGGCTGTGTAACTCTCATTTCCAGCATCTAACGGCAGCTGTCATTCAATTGTTGTTTATTCAGCATTCTTTACATTGTATAAAATACGTGGGCAGGACAAGGTGTGCTACTGTGTTCGGACATATGTGTTAATATTGGATTTCACTGCTCGGGCCGCACCCACAAACGTCTGCATTCCTTGTTGTGTGTGTATTGACTGAAAAACACGAAATTCATAGTACGTTCTCCATTTGCACAGAAGAGAGAAATTTTCCGAGTAGAGAGATACGATTTGTATTGGGGAGGGGGGGGGGGGGGCTCCTGGAATTACGCGATGGGGTCCGTTCTGAGAGCGGCATTTGGAAGTAAACTTTTAAACAAGTTTTATATGATACTGAACTTAAAATTTTATTCCATTCGCTTCAAAATTCTTTATATAGATATATGTTTACAAATAACCAACTCACGGGGTCTCTATGAGCGCGGGGCCGATTGGGCTACATCGGTCCAATCAGCATAAGGCCACACTGAGTCAGGTATGGGCATATATTGTTTTTCCAGGCTGGCATATTCTGCTATAAAACAAACGCTGACAAAATATTTTGCGAATTCAATTTTGTTTTTTTACAGATTAAATTGCATTTATTATGTCTGGACTTTTTTCAACCCAATGTTTATCTTTGTCACGTAAAACAAGTAACCATAACGGTTTCAAAATATCTGAGAGACTACGTAATTGCCTTAACACTAGCGTATGTTACGTACACCATATCAGCAGTGGATGTATCACAATATTAAACAAAAAAGTTCATCAACACGACACGTAGCACAATAACGAACTACAACGTTTATCATCACTACATGTATCACAATAACGAACTACAAATTTAATCAACATTTATACGTATCAAAGTAAAGAGCTACAATGTGTATCAACACTACACGTACTACTACTGAGGCCCCGAGTGGCCGAGTGGTCTAAAGGGCTCTCCGTTAAGGATCACTGCCATCTCACCTCTGTCTGCGTGGGTTCGAGTCTAAGATTCGGCTAATGTAGTTATGTGAGAAAGCTTGCGAGTACCTTCTTGTGGGTCGGTGGTTCTTTCCGGAGGTTTTCCCGGGTTCTTCCTTCACCAATAATACTGGCCGCCATGTATAGCATATCGTGTGCTGAAAAATGGCGTTAAACCCTACAACAGCAACAACACGTACTGCAATAAAGAACTATAATATCTGTAAACAATAAACGTACACAATAAAGAAGTACACTATTTAGTAACAGTACATGTATCTTCTATTCTTTCCTAAATGCACATAAAAAAACCCATATTTGTTCTTTCCGAAATGAAAATCCAGAAATTGATACTTGTTATGTCCGTAATACACATCTAGAAATAGTGTCATCCCCGTTTCGACTGTCAAACGAATACGAACGGCACACTATTAATATATAATCATCTTTCTGTTTTTCATAAATATAATTTATTTGCTCCAAACATTTGAAGACAGATTGGTTGCGAGTTGTACATATTGAATTCACAAAGAAAAACAGTAAATAACGATTTTATGTTAAAGATGAATATAATAATAATAATAATAATAATAATAATAATAATAATAATAATAATAATAATAATGACGATGATGATTATTATTATTATTGCTATTATTATTATTATTATTAGTAGTAGTAGTAGTAGTAGTAGTAGTAGTTAAAATTATGCACAAAAAAGCTTTTAACGTTTGGACTTTTCACGTGAAGCTGTCAATAGGAGAAATTGTAATAAATAATATGATACGGGACACAAGCAATATTTTCATACGAATTCAAAGTTAAATGTACTTTATAAAACAAAAATGTAATACATTTAGATTTTATGTTTAACTTATTTTATAATTAAATGATAACTCTGATAGCGTAATTTAAAATTGCAAATTCTGTGTTTCTTAGTGTTGATATGGTCCGGTAATTAAAAACATATGTAAATGTTTAGGTCTAAACATTGCCGTAGTTCCCCCTAAACTTTGGACACAAAAAACGCACTGGATTGAACGAGTTCTTACTTGTGTTATACAGCTTCGGTATACCTCTGGGTCAGAATCAAATAAATAATAATAATAATAATAATAATAATAATAATAATAATAATAATAATAATAATAATAATATTTATTATAAGAGCTTAAATCGGTTAAGATGTTAATATAGATTAAGTAATTCATGACCATAGCCATTTTTACATCATACAGCCCCTGTATGGTAGTCAATAATAATATAAAATATTAAATGCGGATATTGTGTTTTACTAGAGAGATTGGTCATAACCTTACACCCAACTCTAAGAGACTGTAACCAATCCAATGTAGACCACACTTCGGAACGTTTTTGTGCCAAGTTTGATTTAACATAGGTGTTAGCATTTCAGTGCGAAATGGCTAGATCTCCAATTAAGAATACAGGTTACAACAGACAAGGAAATATGCCACGGAAGAAATCGGTAACATTGCGCAAACCTAATCTGTCTCATTAAATTACATTTGGGTAATTTTGTAAACAATATATCAGATATATTTATCAAAGATTAATGCATGTGTCTGAAATATAAGGCAGTTTCTATTTATGTATTCTGACTCACAAAGCCAATTGTTGTTGCTGTAGGTAGGCACGTACAATCAAACCTCGCTTGTCATGATCGGAAATCTATATTTTATACACGTTATATGTGTGTGTGTGTGTGTGTGTGTGTGTGTGTGTGTGTGTGTGTGTGTGTGGTTGCAAGAAAAGGAGTCTCACTAATGAGCGAATCAAACACTAATACCGGAGTGAGATAATATTTTGATAGTCAATTTTTCACTATTTCCAAGGACCGAAAGACATCGGTCATTGTCAGCTGGAATGTTTGTACAGGGACAAAGTCGTCTACCACTGTCTTATTCAAAACTACTGTTAAAAACTCGGATGACCGACCCTTAAGAAGACAGGTTTCACCAGCCCAACCAGCGCTTATTGGTTTTTCTTTATCACTTAGAAATTAATATGAATAGCCTATCAATGCTTATAGACTATCAACCACCTTACAACGCGGCCCTGATTTGAAAAAGACAACGTGTGCCACCAAATCGGATTCAACTGAGTGTACCATCCTGGTTGTTGTTGATGCTGACCCAGCAGACGTTTAATTTTCCAAGATAACTGGTAACTTTAATACATCTAACGCGGATTTTCAAGATGCAATTTTGAAGGTTGTCGGTTCCATTTTTATTTTTTGTTAAGCAACAGCCGTACAGGTGCAATCATCCATACCCTCCCCAACAGACGTACTAGCATGGTATGAATATTAGCCAACAAAACAGAGAAAAATAAACTGATGTTGTATTAAATTGAATGCTTGTTTTCGAAAGTTCGGGGATGTTTTTTATGCTCCTATACTTCACTGCCTAAGGGGTAGCATGTCAAAACATTCTCACTGATCCAAACCGTAACTAAATGTGGTTGGGGCACAAAATCAATATTACAACCTAACAAGCGATATGAGGGTTTGTTAATATCACAGACAGTCGAAGGTAATGTTTCCGGGTCTTTTATATTGGGATTAAAGGTCACCAAGGTTAAAACTCAGTTTGAAGATCTTTTGCCAATGTGCTTAAGAGTTATTTCTACATATACGTGATAGATTCTTAACGTATTGATGAGATAATGGTTGTCGACGAGATGTCGACGAGGTATTAGACCGGCTGATCAGCGATGCCAAAAGCAACGGTGTTTTGTTGTTGCTGTTGTTGTATTAGGTTTAACGCCATTTTTCAGCACCTGATAGGCTATACATGGCGGCCAGTATTATTGGTGGAGCAAGAACCCTGAAAACCACGGGAAAGAACCACAGACCCACGAGAAGCTAATGGCAAGCTTTCTCACATACCCACATTGACTGAATCTGAGACTCGAACCCACGCAGACAGAGGTGAGATGGCAGTGATCCGTAACGGAGAGCGCTTTAGACCACGCGGCCACTCGGGGCCCCGCAACGGTCTTTTAAGCGCTGCTTGGCAACCAACGTCTGCGTGACAACTATAAAATTACCAGACCCTTATATACACTCCAATATAATTTGTTAAAGGACCAAGTATAAATCAATCGTTCTGACCAACCATCCTGATGTACGAATGTTAACTCGATGCCAGCTTTGCATCATGGTACAGCAAGATATGAAATCACTCAGGGATTTATTTCGCAATTCTGAAGTGGAATTCATTGACAAATCATTCGGTTACATTCTTTGTAGATGTGCTGAAGCAACATTGACTCAACAAGGAAGAGAGATAAAATATCAATCGTTATTTAATAAGGACGAATTAGTCCATGCAATAGTTTTTGCGAGAAAACAAGAACGATCGTTACTGAAACCAACCAATGGCGAAATCAATATAGTTCTGAAGTGATCAAGGTGCTAAGCGCCCAGAATTAACAATTGTCGTAATCTCAAATATTCTCAACATTTTAAAAATTATTATTGTGTGTAAGTTGCAAACTTATAAAAGGGTGGCTAAAAGGAAGTGCGTTTGTGTTGACCCTGAATAAGACCAGTATTGGCGGCATTTGCTCGTCGCGATCACTTTATTAATACTATTATTAGTGTAACCTTCAGACTGGTAATTAATTTATTATGCTGAGTAGCAATGACCATAACATTTGAGCGTAAAAGAAAAAAAAACGATTATAATTTAATCTTCTGAATAATTTATATCTTTACCAACCAATGTAACTTAACTAAAACATTTATGGCTTTCTTAAGCTTCATTCTACAAATATTGACGTCAATGTGGGTAACTGAGAAAGCTTGTCAGTAGCTTCTCGTGGGTCGGTGGTTTTGTCCGTTTTCTTTTCCCGGTTTCTTCCTCCACTATTAATACTGGCCGCCATGTATATATAGCCAATCGTGTGCTGAAAAATGGCGTTAAACCCTACAACAACTACAACAGCAAATATTGACGTTCATTTTCGTTCATTATAAAACACAGCAGGTGACGCGGAAGATCTCAAAGATGAATTAGAGTTGAAGAAAACAACTGGAAATTATTAAATCGCTGTACGACAACCTCGTTGAAATTGTAAAAGAATCGATTCCTATATCATCAAGGTCAGCATGTACATAACTAAGAAGAGATGTTATTATAAATAAATCGATTAATATATCAGTAAGGCCAAAATGTACATAACTAATTTTTATAAAATTGACTAAATGCATGTAACAATTTATAGATAACAAGATATGACTAGCATACATACGTTTTAAAATGTATGTTTTTTATATCTATGTCTCTTAAAATTTTCGGAACATGATATTTGCATTTATCATTTGATTAAAACTTTAATGAACTATATATTGTATTGTATGGACTGTGAAAGTTTGGGCTCCACTGAAGAATTTTTTTGTTAAAAGCAATATGTAAAGTATGTGTAAATACCCTTTTCTCTGAAAGAAAAATCCTTAGTGCTACAGGACCGCTCTGATGACCAATGGTTAGGGCGTCCGCCTCGAATGCAGGAGGTCGTGGGTTCAAACTCAGGTCTATGCATGCCAGCGACTTATTTATAAAAAAAATGGTACAAAGAGTTACCTCGCTAGGCGCTCAACATTAAAAGGTGAGTGTTAGGACTGGTCGGTCTGGTGTCTTGATAATATGAATGGATGGGGCATGATGCCCCAGTGCTAGACAACACTACAAACAGCCACAATCAACACATCGTAACCATATAACTGATTTTTTTTTTAAAAGCTACGTTAAATCTCTCTCTCTCTCTCTCTCTCTCTCTCTCTCTCTCTCTCTCTCTCTCTCTCTCTCTCTCTCTCTCTCTCTCTCTCTCTCTCTACCTCAACACTACTGAGGAGACATACCCTTCTGCGCAGTCTTGTTAGGACTTGAATTGATTGTGCGACGCGTCACAGTGACATTTAACAATAGACTGTGTAACGTGCTGTAAATCAGGTGCATGTAGTAAAAAGCTAACAGAAAGTTTGTCCGATTTGTTATCCAGGCCACGAAACTTAATCCAGGGGCATGCCATGGGAAGCGGTGTTAAAATGGAGGGGGCAAATGAGAATGTTTTTAGATGATTCGTCATTCAAATCAGAAGTAAACTCATTCTAGTTTCTTAAATTATAACAAATACATAAAAACAACAAATACATTCGAATACAAATACATAAATAGGCACATAATCCTGATTATTCATACAGACCTATTAATAATCTGGTGGAATAATTGTTTTGAGAGAGAGAGAGAGAGAGAGAGAGAGAGAGAGAGAGAGAGAGAGAGAGAGAGAGAGAGAGAGAGAGAGAGATTATTTTCTGGAAACACTTGCTTTAAGAATTAGATACAGCAATGAGGAAGAGAGAAAAATGTAAACTTTAAAATGTGAATAATTTCTTGTCCGAATTAATATTTTTTTTATTAAATTTTATTATTAGTAGTAGTAGTAGTAGTAGTAGTAGTAGTAGTAGTAGTAGTAGTAGTAGTAGTATAGAGGCACTCCGGAGTCTTAATATAGCGGAGTGCAACGCAAGCAGCATATGAAGCTGTGAACCAGAATGCGCGCGCGCAATAGCTGAGGTGATCAGGTACGCTCTAAGTCCACTTACGTCATCACCATTGATCGGGCACTGTTTATAAAGACCTGTTTATTCAATACAGCAAACAGATGAAAATCCTTAGTGAACTAGGATATTTGTAAGGGAACATTTCCTTAAATTGAGAACATTCGAAAATGTTGAGAAACTTTGGAAGAGCTGTTACAAGCATAGGTAGACGAGCTGCACAAAAAGAAAGATATGTGTCAATTTCAACATCAAGACAATCGCCTAATGTAAGTATGCGGTATTTGAATGGTTTATGCAAATATGCATCATTTGAATGACTTAATGTAAGGTCGCCGTATTTGAATGGTTTTATGCAAATATGCATCATTTGAATGACTTAATGTAAGGTCGCCGTATTTGAATGGTCTGCAGCATTTTAATTGTTTTATGCAAGTATGCATTTTTTGAATGGTTTTATGCAAGTATGACGTATTTGAATGGTTTTATGCAAGTATGCAGTTTTTTAAAATGGTTGTAAGGCTACTGCTTTAAATTCTTGAAATGTAAACAAAAATGTAAAAGTAAGGAAAACCCAAGAATAAATCGGCATGCCATTCTTCACAATTCATTCCTTACAATTGTTTGCTTATAAAAGAAATTTAGATGTTCAGCGCATACACTGAAAATTGAGACAGGTTGGCATAGCTGGATTGAACGAAGTAATAGGTACATGTATTGTGAAGTAGGCCGGGAAATAGTGTTTATTTTGGTATAAGATGAACTATATTTTGTGAATGTTTGTCCATCTTATGACCATTTAAGAAAGACATATTATAATGCATTTTATTGTCTCTATCCGTTTGTAGAAGAAAAAAAAATTGCATCCCTCATCAGTCACAGTACTGTATTAACTATAGGACGGGATTGTGTCATACATGGATATTTGGTACATCGGGAAATTTAAGACAATACGTACATCAGGACATTCCAGACTATTGATACATCCGGACATTCAAGACTTGGAATTTGTTGGAAACATTAAGTACTTTGACTTGTGTTAGGACAATTAGGATTAGTTGGGATTTAATTCACAATACTCACGTGTCTCTTCGGTTTTCACTTTTTTAAATTATACAAAATAAATTGTTCATTGATTTTAATACACGTGTTGGCTTTGTTTCCCTTCCTTGTGTTAGTTTCCGACCTAGAGTCATAACAGTTGTTTTCAAGAAGACCATAAAACCCCATTCTCACTTCTGCGTGATGATATGTAAGTGTTTAGCAGTTTGTTATGCTACACCTAGTATTTTTTTTTTTTTTTTTTTTAATGGTTTAACGCCATTTTTCAGCACAATATAGGCTATACATGGCGGCCAGTATTAATGGTGGAGGAAGAAACCGGACAAAGCCCGGAAAGAACCACCGACCCACGAGAAGCTACTGGCAAGCTTTCTCACATAACTACATTTGCCGAATCTTAGACTCGAACACACGCAGACAGAGGTGAGATGGCAGTGGTCCGTAACGGACAGCGCTTTAGACCACTCGGCCACTCGGGGCCCCTACACCTAGTATTATTATGTGTGATAGTATATCTGTATGTTTGTGTGAAATTATGTGCATAAACACTTCTACCCAGTTCATGGGATACAAAGGATATTTTGTTTGATATTAATTAAAAAAGCGGACGCTGTTTTTGAAATAGAAGAGCAGGTGCTTGATGGGGTGTCAGAGGCGTAGCTGGGATGGGGGTGGGGTGGGTGCAGAGGGTGACAGTTTTCCCCGTGCAACAGACTTGTTGGGGCGCCAACATAAAATTTGAAAGAGGTTGTATGTGGAAATTTTGCTGCAATCTGTAACTATGCATTAGTTTTGTCTTCTCTTTAAAAACCGTTGGCGTTACATTGGCTGATGTTGATTTTATTCATGAAAATAATGGGTTTCAGAGTTGACGGGGGGGGGGGATAGGGGCGTAAAAATACATATTGTCCCTTGCTCCAAAAACTCTAGTTACGCCACGGTGGGGGGGGGGTGAAAGGTAGAGTTCAGTTGGATTTTATATACATATTGCAATATTACGTTTTTCCCTTCTTTTACACAAAATATTTTTAAACTTTGCCTTTTCTCCAGAGTGGTCGACCCATGCAAACCTTCGGAATATGTTAAAACATGATTTATTCTTGTCCCTAGAGCGGCCCAACCGTGTACACGCATGGGCATCTATGTAATTATCATGGCACAGTGTGTCACAGACTCACATACAGCACAATATTTCTCCATGTTCCTAGAGCGGCCCACTCGTGTACACGCATGGGCACCTATGTAATTATCATGTCAGTGTGTCGCATACATCACAAGATTTCTCAATGTTCCCAGAGCGGCCCAGCCACCCGATGTCAGCGATGTAAACGTTTAAGCTCCAATGCAGCTGTCATGTCCTCGCAGAGTCCCTAGCAACTACTTAATGGCCATTACATGTATGTAATATTGTTTTTAATTTTCAGACTGGAGGGGGCGAGGCCTCGGAGAACAATGTTCCCGATGAATTTCAAGCGCAGTACAAAGTCGGGCCAGGTGAGATATGTTAACTGAAATTTAAGGAAAACTATTTTTCATTGGTCGCCTCGTATATTAGTCTAATAACACAGTTTATGCCTGCTCGTGAAAAACTCTCTCTCTCTCTCTCTCTTACACACACACAGACGGATGTTACCACACATCCAACTTCATGAAGTCATGTTGTTATAATGGTTACATAAGGTTTAATCTGTTCTTACTAAAGATAGTGCGTAGTATTAGGTTAATGAATTCCAATCACAATCTCGTAAAATCCCAGCCAAGCATGTGGTATAAATCGTAAAATATTTCTTTATGTCATTCTGATTGCTCCAAAAACGCCTATTAAATTGTTGTGCAGTATCCACTTTAATGATTGACTGAGATCGTGGCAAAACACATGCTTAACCCCGCCTGCATGGAGCGTTTCGTTTTGAATGAACGTTTTTGGCGGCCATATTTGAAATCGACTCGCAAACGGAAATTGAGGAACAAATATTTCGGCTGTCTGAATGTGGATATGTTAGTTCCACGGGGGTTTGTTATGTCATCTATAACAATATCATAATGAGAAAAATGGCGTAAAACTCCAAAACAAGAACAAAAAAAAGAAGTAAAACTAATGGTATTGCTTATTTCATGGCGGTGTAGGGGGAGGGAACGGTACATCTGTAACATAGATATATAATCCACCGTATACACAAACGTGGTTTAAATGTTAACTTACAGAAGTAAACAATATCCCCTTTGTTCACAGAAGAATTTGGACATAAATGGGTCTCTTAACTGACAGAACTTTATCCAATCACAGCATCCTTACGCAGCGTAGTTGGGATGCAAATCCGACTAAAAAAGAAATTTATTTACGTCTTCTGTGCAGTCAAATACTGCAAATATCCGGTCACAAATGCATTCCAGTAAATGTGGGAATTTCTGCATCCAGTATTCCTATTTCACATGAAAATCGCACCAATGTAATGTTTTCTTCTGAAAGGGCCATTCTAGGTTAAACATGTACTCTAGTCTTACTGTGTACCGTATCTAACAATTTAGCATCACACTGCATTGATCATCGTTTTGAAAAATGATTTTGCCGTTTATTAAATGTTGTGTTTATTCGGATGGAAATTTTTTCTTCGATTTATAGTTTGTAAACAAGTACAATCTACTTTTACTAGTTCATCTTTGT
This sequence comes from Unio delphinus, assembly GCA_029339505.1. Taxonomy (NCBI): domain Eukaryota; kingdom Metazoa; phylum Mollusca; class Bivalvia; order Unionida; family Unionidae; genus Unio; species Unio delphinus. The sequence goes on from JAQISU010000115.1 coordinate 21,335,247, forward strand.
TTGGGACTATATTTTATGCACAACAAATGAAAGGTGCGCCGTTCGTTAGAATGAACAAAATTATGTTCTTTTTATCGAACTTTCCATTGAAATAAAAACTGCGATACAAAAAATTTCAAATGGGTAATGATTTAATATTAAACTTGTTTCATAAATTGAATGTTGTTCTCATATTCCTTATATACTAGAAAATATTCTGAAAATAAATGTAATTTTCCTGTCATTCTCTTTCCTAGTTCATTCTACGCCTGACCTTAAATTGGAGAAAAAAATATGAAAGTACATATAGAGCAAACAAGAACAGATCGCGATTTATTATAAATCAATACATGTGTAAATAATAGTTCAGGGGGAAACTTCCATACATAAATTATCTAATGATAAGGAATATTTAAGAGATTAAAAGTAGCTTGATTTCGTAAAGTCCTCTACAACCAGATCTTGATAGCTTTTAAATGATTATTCCATTTTCACGAAATAATAACACAGGATGCTTAAAGAATGGTATGGCTACACCGATACAATATGTCAGCTATTGTAACTGGTATTAACACATCGTATCAATTCATGCGAACTTTGAATGAATGAATAGTTGGATTTAAAGTGAAACCAGCCACTAAGGTCATATGTTCACTATTTTGCACTGCCATTTATTTACATGGCAGTGATTTAATTTATCCAGGAAGATGGAATGGTGCCACATCTTCCTGGCGTTTATGCGCACAGAGTGCGCTATTTAATTTGGTCGTCATATCATACCCCTAAAAAGGGGCTAATGATACGAATGTTAGACCTGGGTGAGTGGGAATAGACCCATCACGCACTCAACTTATCAACCAATCGAAAGTACGTACGCTTATTCCAAATTCAATCCAGTTTTTCTAGTGGATTTCCCATGCCAAAATTGTGTAAGCCACCGATGCAATTCATCAAATGGTAGAGTTGAATAATTAAATTACGTTCCTATCTATGCCAATCTTCTAGAACAAAAGTGTACATATTATATGTCCCTAACAATTTCTTTTGCTGATATGACTAAACGTCATTTGAAAGGTAGCCACTGTCAGAGAGGATTAGATTGTTAATTTTGAGCGGTGGGTCCGAAAATGATCAAGTTAGGCTTTTTGGATAGAGCTTGTCAAGGAGGGTTTCCGTAACCAAGTAGAAGACCCTATTAAAACAATGAAAGACAATAGCCCTAAAAAGGACTTTATTACGGAGAATCCTATGATCACTTGTTAGTGACCGATTATCCCTCTGCTCATGTGGTTGGTCCCTGTATACTTCTTGAGTGTCTTGTTTGACCCTGTACTCACTCGATGATTCCCTATATACATCTTGAGTGTCTTGTTTTGGATTCTCACTCTAAACATCCCTGCTCCTTCGTCAATTTGCTTCCGTATTTTCCCCTATCAATTTGGAATTCTTTGTGCTGTTTTGTGTAGAATATATAACCCCATGTGACAACTATTTGCATTGTTAGTTAATGCATGATGTTATTAAGTTACTGCAAGGCCTGATAGTTTTGGGGTTAACTATCTTTATAGTGTATGAATTTGAGGTCATTTTTTAATTAGCATATTTTTGGTTGCAACCTTGTGTTGCTGGGCCTGATAGTCTTGGGTTTGAGACTACCTTATAAGATTTAATTTGGGGTCATAACCTATGCATATATGATGAGGTTTTTAGTTGCAACATTGTGTCGCTGGACCTGATAGTCTTGGATTTGAGACTACCTCATACACTCTAGTTGGGACCATAGTTAGGGGCGCGTGTTAGTGGTTATACTTTAACCACAGCGGTATCGCGTTTTTAAGGGCCTATAATACCTTCGTAATATTAAACTCAGTTATGAGATGTTGTCAATGGGGGTTATATAGAAGGAAGAATTTAGAAGCATAAGAAAAGAGGTAAGACGCTTGCCTTATTGATTGCATAACTGGTAGTTAATATAACTTTTGATGTTTATACCTTTATGTATTTCTTTTAATTTAGGTTTACTTTTATTGTTCCATGTTATTTTATCATTCCATTAGGTTTGGTTGCTCTGGAGCCGCCATGGGAACGTTATACCCAGCGTAGTGTAGGTGGGCTCCCTTACGGGTAACGAATCCATTTTGGCCCCGTACGCTTCCCTCCCCTTAGAACAATATTATTTTATATGCATATTTAGGTACCAGTAAAACATTCATTTCATTTATGGATGATATGGTGTTATACTTATATTCTATCCATTAGTCCTGTAGTTCTAAGAAATTCAATTATATTATAGTATGTTCTTTGAGGGTTTTTGCACTTTCATAACATACTGTATTTAGGGACGCCATCAGAACTGTTTTCGAAGGTAGGGGTGGCAAACTCATCACTTTATATGCCACTTTTCTAAGGTTTACATGTTCTTGAAATTATCTATTACACAGAGAAAGTGCTGGTAAAAGATATCAGGATTGAACAAGCAAGTGGCCGTTTAAACTTGAACTTTGAAGACGTGAACTTCGAAGACACTCCTCGGGATGCACTTGTAAAACAGCTTCATGAAACTATCACAGCGGAAGTGGCGTCATGGAAACCGGCAACTGTCAGCCTCAGTCATATACCCGAGAGTTTGTATTTTACCGACGTGAGAATCCGAATGCACCGATTAGGATACAGAAGTTATTTTCAAAGATTCAATGACGACCATGGTAGAGCAGTGTTTAACTTGAAAGAAAGTTCAACTCAGCCGCACAGCCGTGCTGTGTATTTTTCAGGGCTACCGAACCCGTTTTAAAGAGACTGTGTACGATTTGATTGAAATTTGACCCCAAAAAAGTAGATTTACGATGACCTATATTACCGTATATCAAATAAATTTATTGGTTTTGTGTTCATTGCATATCTGTAAAATGCGCTGTATCGAGAGTGTTAACGCTTGTGTTAATGTTGATGTGCGGGTCATTTGCACCGGGCGCAGCCAGACAAATCAATAACCCTACTGATGCATCCATGACAACACAAGATATCAGCGTTTTACTTGTACTCAGAACATACATATTTGTATTACCCGGTAAAAATGTTATTTCGATGGATTGTTAATAACAGGTAAGCATACATGTTGTTTACAGGTAAAAGCTTAACCGAATTTTTTTCACAGGTGTTGTAAATCAGTCTTTCGACGTACACCCTGGGCAGATCATGCATAAGAATGAACATTGGCCGTCAGCACAGACAAATACAGGTTACCTGTCTGAACCACAGGTGTTTGTCATAAATGGTACATATAACAGATAGTTAAAAAATTGATATGACCTATTAAGAGATACCATTATTTCCACTGATCTCTTTGTGTCAAATTTGTTCCAAAAAAAAAACCAGTCCCTCAAAAGTAACATACTGTAAAGCTAATCAGCGTTCGCGGTGGATGCATCATGGTGTAGAGAATATGCATGCACAAGGGTAGAAACTAAGCTTTGATAAATGGACGTGTGGTAGTAAATTGTATTCTTTTGTCAAGATATCTCACCCAAAATGTATGTAAATATATAATACTGCGTTATATCAAATCTGTGCTTTATTACCTGGAAGACAAAAGTCTACACCGGATACATTCTCTCTCTCTCTCTCTCTCTCTCTCTCTCTCTCTCTCTCTCTCTCTCTCTCTCTCTCTCTCAATACATGCATACATTTGCCTGTGCAGAATATATGGCAATATTATAGGACATATAATAATTCAAATGTCATAATTCTAATATTAGCAGATTACTTGACTAATTTTTATTAGCTCTACTGGTCTTATGTTAGATAACCTTTGGGAATTGTCTTTCGTCCAATGGTTCGCACAATATTTATTGACACTCTTCCAGCACTACTTGGATGATTGCCAGGAAACATCATGTGCACATTCATTCATAGTTGCTCTGTGTCCTAAATGAAACATTTACTGTTCAGACATCCAGTATTATCGCCACCTTAGTTTTGTTTTTATCTCCATTCTACCTGAAGAGATGGTCATATTAAATTAAGGCTTTCCATTACAAGATTTTTATTATACATGTTTGGGTCTAAAAAGAAAATGGCACATATCTGACATCCATCGTGGCCACCACATCATCCATCATGGAAATCATTCATTACAATTCCGTCTGAACAGAAAGAGGTATTGACGTTGGGTTCTCACCATAAGACTTCCATGACGATTTATTGCTTAAATTTAAAATGATACTGTTTGATATCTAATATTGCCCTCACACAGTGGTCATCTTGAAAATCATGTTATTTATCTAATATTGCCCTCACACAGTGGTCATCTTGAAAATCATGTTATTTCTATTCCTTTTTTGGATGGTCTTATCAAAATGCGGATTTCACTAAATTATTTATTATGATGTTTAGTTAAATATAAATGTAGTGCATATCTGTGTCCAATATGGCAGCCATCGTAACATCTTGTTGTCATTATTCCTTACTTTAAAGTCATATTGGCACGAACCGTTAATAAACGTCTTCCTATGATTTACAGTAGGTCCGAAATGAAAATGATGCCGATGTGAGGTCCATTATGGCTACTGCAGCGGCCATCTTGAAAGTCTTCATATCATTTTTGTCCTGATTGGAAAGTCATTTTGACATGGTCTTTTCATTTAAAGACTTTACACGATGTCTAATTAGTCCTAAATAAAACTGTTGCTGATCTGATGCCAATTAAGGCTGATACAGTTGACATTTTGCATATCTTGCTACCACAACTTATCCTGAATGGATATTCAAATTAGCATGCGTTGTTTTTAACAAAAACGTTGATATGACGTCCAGTATTTGTCTGACTTACAGGTCTCGTTTTCGACACTGTTAAATGGAAAGTCGTTTTACATGAGCGTTTTATCAGAAGTTTTATTATGGTGTCGAGTTGGTCCTTAACTAAAATAACTAACCTAACACTCAATATGGTCTCCATGGTGACTGCCCTGATAATATTGCTATCTCTACTCGTAGCAAATGGATGGCTATGTCAACAAGGGATTTCACTAATAGACATGTTATGATGTCTTGTTAGTCTAGAACGAACGTGGTGCCAGTGCTACAGCTAATATGGTTCCCATTCTGCATTACTACGAGCTCGACATCGCCAAGATTAAAATTAAATACAGATGTATGTATATCGAAGATGTCAACGAAAAAGCAGTAACAAAAACAGGAATGACCTCATAAATCATTGCAATAGCAGCTTACCGTCCTTAAATCGGCTGGTAAATACAAGTAATTCGTAATGTCAAACGTCACAACAATAAATAACACATGGACAGTGATTTGAAACTCATAAGATTTGAAATATATTTCAGACCAGGCTAACTAATTACTGTATGTTGAATATTATGAATGAACAGAGCATATTTCAGAGGGTCAGATTAGTATCACTGAGTCATGATGACTGGTCTTTTACATTTATAAGCGCGCGCACGCGTGTGTGTGTGTGTGTGTGTGTGTGTGTGTGTGTGTGTGTGAGAGAGAGAGAGAGAGAGAGAGAGAGAGAGAGAGAGAGAGAAAGGTAAATGTGCAGAAAAGGAATAAACAGCAAGACACGTGCGACAAATATGAAGAAAAGAAGAAGCAAATTACGAATTTAGACATAATGAACAAAGGTAAATAAGGAGGGAATATAAATGAGACGAATATGAAAAAACAAAAACTGGCAAACACAATAAGGTCATTGTGAAGAAAAGGAATAAATAGCAATTGAAATGCGACAAATATGAAATATATATATATATATATATATATATATATATATATATATATATATATATATATATATATATATATATATATATATATATATATATAAGAAGTTAGACATACTGAAGGAAAGGAAATAAAAAGGGAAAAGAAATGAGATACATATGAAGAAAACGAAATAACAAAGCAAGAAATGAGACAAATATGAAAACGAAGAAAAATGACATGTGAGAATTGGAAACAACAAAAACATACACTTCAACGTATGAAGTAAACATAAAAAAATGAGACAATATGGAAAAAGGACATAACAAGAAACTAAATTAGAAATATATTAAGAAAAAGAAACAACAAAATGGGGCCTAAAGCGCTCACAGTTTCTGATCATTGCCATCTCACCTGTTTTGGGGTTAGCGTATCGGATTCGGACAATGTGGGTATGTGAGAAGGCTTGCCAGTAGCTTCTCGTGTCAGTGGTTATTTCTGGTGTTTTCCTGGGTTCTTCCTGCACCATTTTTACTGGCCGCCATGTTTAACCTATATGTACTGAAATATGACGTTAAGCCATACAACAACAACAACAACAAACAATCAAAATAAAAAAAATAAAAAGAAAATGTTTCCACAACAAACGAAATAGACAATCACGAAGAAATAGAAGCAATTGAAAACGAAAAGAAACAAATATGAAGCACAAGCAGCAAAATTCGAAATGCTGTTGTTAAGAACCGTTTGACACAACGGAATCTTAAGCATGATGGTTTGTCCTTAGTACGAAATATTACCACGCAATAATTGACTAAACAAAGAGAAAGAGACTTTCTTACTTCCATCAGTCCCTATTTTGTTACACAGAGAGACTGTTAATCTTTTTTTTACATGAACGCTATCACAGTTAACCTTAAGAAACCTCTCCATCCACTAATGCACCCCCACCCCATTAAGTCCATTATTCTCGATCAGAATTTCCAGTCTTTAAGTCTATTTGTCCATCTGTTTTACATAATAAGTTTTGCTGGTTAATAATTTAATCGGCGAATCTCATAAAATTAAATTTTGCCAGTTTATAATTCACTCTGCGAATCATATTAGAATCAATTTTGCCGGTTAATAGTTCATCCGAGTTGAACAATCTGCTTGCTACATGTATGCAGAAGAATTTTGTTCTCATTTCTCATATTCATTGCCCGTTTTAGACGATCATGTTATATTTGACGGTTCTAATTACTAAAACCAGTACTATGGAGAAAACAACTGCCCTTTTGTCATGAACACATCACACTTCACAATTATCCAATTTCGTCTACAATATTTCCTGAAGATCTGAACACGCAAAACAAAATGTAATTAAAAGGACTCATCATATGTAACAACGTTTTACTTATTTTTATGTCATGCTGGGATCGTAAGAAAGTAACGGTGTGAAAATAATAGGTATGGAAAATTTATAAATTGGAAATTGGTGTACATGTCAATGCAACAGTAATGGTCTGCACTTTTGGCCATGAAATAGGACGTGTAATTCTCGTCCTTGACCACGCACATTTTATAACTAATCACGTCTCAAGGTTGTGTTCTTATTTTGCGGTGATTTTTTTTTTTTTTTATCGGCGCTGTATTTGACAGCCGATTACCTTGCCACTAATAAATTAAATTTCAAGTTCTCCATAGCGTCCTAAGTATCGGTATTGCTGCCATAAGTAGTATAAACGGGCTCGAAGGCACTTTCGGCTTTGCTGTAATAATAATAATAATAATAATAATAATAATAATAATAATAATAATTAGACTTTGTATAGCGTCTAATTTTTAGAACCTCTAAACGCTTTATATCAAAAATGATAAGACGACAAAAAAACAAAACCCACAAAAAATCTCGAAATTAGGAAACAAAAAAAATACTGAACATATTTAAGGTACGAAACGTTATTAGGTCTTAAAGTTTGTTCTTGCAGTCGAAAAAGTTGAGTTTTGAGAGCACTCTTGAAAGTGATCACTGTCTTTGTGTCTAATTTCAATGGGCAACTCATTCCACATTGCCGGGCTCTGGTATGCAAAAGAACGTTGTCCATATGACTTCGTTTTCATAGTGGGAATAATGAGTTTAAGAGGAGCGTAAGTATCTTGTTGGTGTGAACACGTGGGTGAGGCCATATAGGTATGTTGGACTGGAGTCCATCAATGAAACATAGCAGAGAGAACAAGTATTGTGTTTGATTCTGGATCGAATGGATAACCAGTGTAGAGTACAAAGCAGTGTAGAAGTGTACTCGGATCGTGGTACTCAAAAGATGATCCGAGCAGCTGTGTTTTGAACATTGTGAAGTTTCCGGGGTAGATATCGAGACAAACCAAACAGAATTAAGTTACACTAATCCAGTCTTGAAAGTACTAATGCACACACAAGTGTTTTAGTGGCAGCAACTGAAAGATATTTGCGATTGGAGCTGATGCGTCTCAGCTCAAGATATGCAGCCTTGCATATGTTCATGACATACATGTTGGTGCAATGTGAGAATACTATCTAGAGTAACACCTAGGTTTCGTACTGACTGTGCGAATTTAATGCTGGTGTTGCTCATATTTATTGTCTGAGGAAAAGGATGTGAATGAAAAACTCTTTGAATTGTGATCAGAATGGACTCAGTTTTGTCATCATTCATATGCAGTTTGTTACATGTTATCCATGATTTCACATCAGAAATGCATCTCTGTACTCCTTGGATGGTAGCATCGACTTCAGCTTGGTGGCTAGACATGTATAGTTGAGTGTCACCAGCGTACAGTTGGTGAGACACTGGGTGATGATATATGACACTTGAGAGTGACTGAGTTTATGATATGAAGAGAACAGGTCCAACAACAGACCCCTGGGCTGGATTTTATTCCATCTGCGGATACAATTTGTGTCCTGTTGACGAAGTAGGACCTGAACTAGAGGCGTAGCGATGATATTTTGCGCCCGGGGACAAACTATAAAATTGGCGCCCCAGCGATCTTGTGACAGATTTATTACCCTTGTTTACTTATTATAATGTAACGTTGCAAGCCTCATTGTGGCGCCCCTGTACCTTGGCGCCCGAGGACATATGTACCCCCCCCCCCCCTCGTTACGCCTCTGACCTAAACCACTGTAAGTCTGTAATATGAATACCAAATACATGCTGGAGACCGTGAAGTAATATATCATGGTCTACTGTGTCAAATGCTGCAGACAAATCAAGAAGGGTGAGGACGTGATCTTTCCGCTATCCAGAGTATAGATAATGTCATTAAATACTTTCAGAAGTGTAGTTTCAGTACTGTGGCAAGGGCGATATGCAGACTGTACATTGCTAAAAAGACTATTTAAATTCAGATGAGAATATTAGATGGGTTAGAACAACTTTTTCTAAGATTTATGATATGGAAGGGAGATTAGAAACTGGGCGGTAGTTCTTTAAATCGTTATGGTTGAGTGTTGGTTTCATCAGCAGAGGCTTTTCGATGGCAGTTTTGAAAATTGATGGGAATTTCCCGGATGAGAGAGATATTAATAACATCAGTTTGTGAGGGCAATATTGGGTCTAAGCACTCAAGTAGCAGTGATGTTAGAATTGGATCAAGCTTACATGACTTTGGTACGACTTTCCGTACAAAATCCATAGAGATAGTTTCAAATGCTCCTAATGATTATCGCTGTAATTCTGTATCGTAACTGTATGGTGACAACGGGTTAATTGCAATTGTGTTGTTAGTTGTATCTCTGATGGTTTGTACTACACGGAAGAAATTTGCAAATAGGTGCGGAAGGTCTACTGGAGAGAAGGTAGTTGAAAGTGGTGTACATTTGTTCCTTGACATTAGTTTGTTAGTTATTTCAAAACGTTCTTTGCAGCTGGAACTCTCCGTGATCTTGGTACTGTAGTGGGATAATTTGGCTAAATGGACTATGTTTGTGAAGTTCTTTTTAGCGACTTCATAGAATTGTTTTTGAACGGTGAGTCTGGTGGAAAGCCAAAGCCTCTCTGCTTTACGGCGATGTCTTTTAGTAGTGCGAATCTCGTCCCTAACACTGATATACCACAGAGAACACTTTTTATTGATACTCTGCACTTGGTGGCTGAGGCATGTTTTTCAAGAAATGAACGCAGACAGTGATCGAGTTGTTCTGCTGTAGGATGTAAGCAAGTTGTTAGATTGTCTTGGATGTCATGCATTAGTTTGGTTCTATTTATCGTACGGAGGTTTCTTTTAGTAGCAAATAATGGTGGAGGGTTAGGGACTGATACGTCGAGATGGCATATAATGCAGAGGTAATCTGATACAAGTTCGTGGGATACAAGGGTGGATTGTAGAATATTATCATCATGTATATGAAGAATCCTGTCTAAAATGTGACCAACTTTATGGGTGGGGTGGTTAATTGATTGTTTAAGGTTGAAAACATGAATGGTATCTTGGAGTTTTGATGTGTATGGGTTTCCAGGACAGGAGGAGAGCGGTAGAGACAGAAATAATGGACTGACCTTTGTTCCAGTGTGAGTTTTGTTTGGACTAGTTCGAACGATGTGTGGCAGAAGTTGAAGGCTGTGTTGTACTTAAGACATTTTATCATGGAATTATTTGTGATGACAGCAATTACTCCTCCGCAAGAGTGTCGGTGAAACGACTTGGAGTAAGCGGTGTGTGTTAAATCCGCGCACTTGGGCTCATCGCCTTTTGTTTTTAGCTATGTTTTTGTCGAAAAGAAGACGTCAATATTCTGGTCGTTGCTAAAATTAACTATTTATGTGCCCTTTTTCGGTGGTCCTACTGATTGGGCGTTGAATAATGCAATACGCAATGGTATCGGTTGACACAACGGTTGACGATTTAAGATGGATTTTTACCAGATTATCAACACTATCGGCCGAAGTTTTAAATTGTTTTACTGGAAAGGGCGAACGGGAGATAACTGGAATTCTTATTCCTGTTCTACGCCAGTTAGCTTGGAAATAACTTTTATTTTTCGCTTACTACATTTAAGTAATGATGAATGTAGTCCCAGTTCGTTTAATCTTGAGCACAATGTAGTATGAAAAGCCGAGGTGTGGTCATTTAAAACAATTAATGAGGGTCCGTTATAGCATAGGCGGGTTGATTGGCGATCACGTGATGGCGGTTTATTCAAGAACAAGGGACGTCTTAAAAGTGCCACAAGACGGCTGAGAAAAGTTATAATTTGTTCTCCTTTCCAGAACAAGGAGATGAAGAAACACATATGAACTGAACAGTCAATGTAAAATGAAAAACAATAATGTAGACGATGATAGACAACAATTAAGCACATATTCCATGAAAAATAACACAGAAAAGGAAGAGCTGCGTCAAGCCGCTTAAGCGGTAGCTGTCATCTTTTCGGAAGTATAAACGGGCTCGAAGGCAATGTTGTTTTCAAATGTCAGAAATTAAACTTCGGAAACTTGATAAGCTGCTTCGATCTTAAAACCAATAAATTACACTGGCCTATAATCATTATATACATTACCTAAGCGACCGAATTAAATGGTCAAGAAATAGTTGAAATTTTAAAGATGTGTAGCCCAAATACAAAATTATAAGCATTAAAATTTCGACATGTTGTCATCTATATAATGTTCCACGTATTCAGTCAAGGTTTATGACATCAATCCTTTTTAGCCCTTTGTTGTTATTGCTGTGGTTGTTGCCTTATCTTGTCAACAACTTGATTTGATGCCCCTGTCTTATTCATTTATGCAAACTTACATAATCGAATATAACGTACACTATTGTAATAAATCAATTTCAAGTACAACAATATATTTATGACTAAATAAGTATTGAAATCATCGACAAAAGCACTTAGGCTTCACAAAACAATAACTATCGCATACATAAATGTGATACAATTGGATTTATTTTTAAATATATCTTAGAGCATTTCAACGTTAGGGACATTTACAAAGCATTCAACAAACGTATATAGTGTACAACAGCCAACATGAACATAATGTCCTTATCATAGCACCATAATATGTACATGGGAACACATTCTATTATGTACAGAAAACAAATTATACTAAGTATAGAAAACAAATTATACAAATTGAAGGAAAGAAATGTCTACTAAGTATAGGAACAAATTATACTAAGTATAGGAAACAAATTCTACTAAGAATAAGAACAAATTCTATTAAGTATAGGACACAGATTCTACTACGCATAGGAAACAAATTCTACTAAGCATAGAAACAAATTCTACTAAGAATAAGAACAAATTCTACTAAGTATAGGACACAGATTCTACTACGCATAGGAAACAAATTCTACTAAGCATAGAAACAAATTCTACTAAGTATTGAAAACAAATCCTTCTAAGTATAGAAAACAAATCCTTCTAAGTATAGAAAAAAAAATCTTACTAGGAATAGAAAACAAATTCTACTAAGTATAGGGACAATTTTTTTGACTAAGTATAGAAAGCAAATTATACTACGTATAGAAAACAAATCCTATTAAGTATAGGAACAAATTCAACTAGGTATAGAAAAAAAATCCTACTAGGCATAAAAAAATCCTAGTAAGTATAGAAAACAAATCATATTAAGAACAGAAAACAAATTATCCTAAGTATATAAAACAAATCCTACTAAGTATATTAAAAAACAAATCCTGATAGGTATAGAAAACAAATCCTACTGACTATAGAAAACATATTCTACTAAGTATAGAAAACACATTTGACTAAGGATAGAAAACAAATTATCCTAAGTATATAAAACAAATCCTACTAAGTATATTAAAAAATCCTAGTAAGTATAGAAAACAAATCATATTAAGTACAGAAAACAAATTATACTAAGTATATTTTAAAATCCTAGTAAGTATAGAAGACAAATCTTATTAAGTATAGAAAACCAATCCTATTAAGCATATAACACAAATTCTAATAAGTATGGAAAACAAATCCTACTAGATATAGAAAACGATTTCTACTAAGTATAGGAAACAAATTTTACTGAGTATAGAAAACAAATCCTGATAGGTATAGAAAACAAATTCTACTAAGTATAGAGAACAAATTTTACTGAGTATACAAAACAAATCCTGATAGGTATAGAAAACAAATTCTACTAAGTATAGAGAAGAAATTTTACTGAGTATACAAAACAAATCCTGATAGGTATAGAAAACAAATCCTACTGACTATAGAAAACATATCCTACTAGGTATAGAAAAGAAATTCTACTAAGTATAGGAAACAAATCTTACTAAGTATAGTAAACAAATCCTTCTAGGTATAGATAAAAATCTTACTAGGTATATAAACCAATTTCTACTAAGTATGGGAACAAATTCTACTAAGTGTAGGAACAAATTCCACTAGGTATAAAAAACAAATCATACTAAGTATAGAAAACAAATCCTATTAAGTATAGAAAACAAATTGTGCTAAGTATAGAAAAAAAATCCTCCTAGGTATAGAAAACAAATCCTACTATGTATAGAAAACAAATTCTACTAGGTATAGAAAAAAATCCTACTAGGTATAGAAAAAAAATCCTACTAGGTAAAGAAAACAAATTCTACTAAGTATAGAAAAAATCCTACTAAGTATAGAAACCAAATCCTACTAGGTATAGAAAACAAATTCTACTAGGTATAGAAAAAAATCCTACTAGGTATATAAAAAAAATCCTACTATGTATATAAAACAAATTTTTACTTAGTATAGAAAACAAATTCTACTTAGTTTTAAACCGTGTATGATAAATAGTTTATAGTCATGTCTTATAGGGATACTAGTAAAATAAATTTAAACTCATTAATTGATATGTCAAATTGTGTGCTTATCTTTTAGCCAATTATTTATCTCTCCAGCAGCATACTATAGATAACATTTAACCATGTCTCTCTGACTGTAGTTTAGAAAAAACTGGCCGCTCTCACTATAGCTATCTATAAATCATGTCTCTCCAATTAAAGTTACTAATTTACTCTGTCTCTTGGGATATAGTAACAATTACCTTTCTCTCTGACCATAGTTAACATTTAGCACAGTCTCTCTGACTATAGCTAGCATGTACCTCTGTCTCTGCTTATTGTTCACATTTAACATTTTCTCATCTGACTACAGCTAAAAATTAACCCTCTCTCTCTATTACTATTACAAATAATTAACACAATCTCTGAGATATCTCTAACATTTAACATTGTTTCATTGCCTCACTGACTACAGCTAAAAAATTAGCCCTCTCTCTTTTACTATATCTTCAATTAACACAGTCTCTGAGATATATCTAACATTTAACTCTGTCTCCCCGACAAATATCTAACATTTAACCCTGTCTCTCTGTCTAACATTTAACACTGTCTCTTTGACTATAGCTAACAATTAACAGTCTCTCTGACAATAGCTAGCATTTTACTATGAACTATAAAATGAAGATTGAATAAGCAAGTTTGAAAATACAAATCGAGAATGAAACTAATTAAAAACCAGTGGCGTAGTGAGGGTGTTCGGCGCCCGGTGCAAGGTTCATATTTTTCGCCACCCCCACCCCCAGGGGTTGCGGAGAGTATTTGGCGCCCGGGGACAAGGCATAAATTTTACGCCCCCAGTGTCACTGAAACATAGCAAAACAGTAGTCAATACTGAATACATCATAATAATACAATCATCATAGAAAGGCAATTTAAGGTTAATACATTTTAACTGCATCAACCACAACAAAATTGTTACCAAGAGTTAGTGACTTAGTCTATATCAACCACCGCCCAATCCAAAACGTCATCATACTAAATTGATTTTTCTCGTCAGATTCAGTCTGAACCAGAGTTAATCTCAATCATCGAAACACCCTGACACGGGCTTTTGTTGTTTACTTAGTTGTTTCTTCTGAAGCACACTTTGTAAAAGTATATACTGAATCCTCCAATCCTCTTATCCTGGCGCTCCCCCCCCCCCCCCCACTCCAGACGGCGCCCTGTGCAACTTGCACCCCCCAGTTACGCAACTGTTAAAAACTGAACAAATCCAAAACGTTTAGGTCTGAAACAAATTTTGAGTTAGTGCCAGATTTACAACAGGTCTAAAAAGAACAAAATGGTCGACACATTGTATAATGGCAAAGATACCAAGGTACATAATTATTTAAACACCCATACCTTCGTGTGTGATAATATACAAGTATATTTGCGTGTACAATCTATGTAAGTACCCATACCCTTGCTTATGTTTGAGTGCGTGATTTCATTCTCCAATTTATTATGGCATCGAATGTGATAGTACATATATGCATTTACAAGTACAGTTTGAATACATTCCTAACTCTTTTCGTTGCTAGTAAATACGATTGACAGTAAATAACTGGGTCTTGTTCAATTTACATATGGTACAGGATTCAGATATACGTTTCATACTCACTAGATTGGGATTGTTATACAAGTCCTCTAAGTTTTGACCACTAGCAGAGTTTCCAATATATATAATGCATAATTTAGAATTTATAAAAAAAATTTTTTTACAATAATAAACATTTATTACAAGTGATATACATTATACTTTAAACTTTGGGATACAAATTACTTTTTAGTATTAAGAAATACTGTTGTAATAGGGTATACCTACGCAGGCTAGACTAGTGCTTGTATATATCATGTGCGTGCGAGGAGCAAAACAGGTACACGTTAGCCAAAAGAACAATTTTATCTTCTACGACATAGATATTTTATTATCTACCTTACTTTTTCTATTTTAGTCTTGTTGTCTCAGTCAGGTCTTCTCCGTCACGTTCACGCGCTATAACTACTTTTATAAAGAAGTCTTTGTTGTCTTCTGCTTAATCTGACGGAGTTGTAATCCAATCCAAAAGCAACATCAACAAACAACATAAATATAACATAGGGAAGTGAACTGATAATGCAACTTAAGGTCACACACACACACACACACACACACACACACACACACAGCTATTTGATATTGCTCCTGACGCACAGGCAATACACACAAATGGCTACGCAAATCCCAAACTCTCGCAAGAACTGCTGAAAAGCCTGCACAAACCAGAATTGTGTTATATCGAACTGGTCTCATCAGTTTCTAACGTAGATGTATTCTCCGTACAAAAAGTTCATGCTGAAGTAAATAGTTCTTGGAAGAATACAAAAGTGAAGGAATGCAAAAATTTCCATTTAATGTTAGATCCATACAAATGAGTTTTATTGTATTCATTTTTTTTAAGCTATCGCATTTATTTCACTCGTGGTTGCATAAAACTTCATAAGGAACTCTATTCATTGCAACCTGACAGTGTCGACATAGTCGATTATTGGAGTGACCCGAATAGGAAAAGCTAAGCATCCATTCTACAGTTCTGCAGCCAAAAGATAATGGTCTGTTACACATCTGAGTTTGGTTTCATTTCATTCTGAGCAAAAGAGTTGACCTCGGCTTCAGTATCACTTTGAAACAAATCTCTAACATGAATAATTTCCTCATATATACAAGACAGCTTATTATTATTATTATTATTATTATTATTAATATTTCTTTTACCAGTTTGACAGCTAGAATTATTTCATTTGTTAAGATATTAAAAGTTTAGGACCCAATGACCAATGACAGATTCATGGGAATCTACCTTTACCATGTCTAGTAGCCTCTCTTGGGTCGGTGGTTCTTTGCGAGGGTCTGTCTCTTCCAATAATACCGGCCGCTACGTATAGCTAGCTTATCGTGTGCTGAAATATGGAGTTAAACCCAACAACAACAACAACAACAACATTTACCATGTCTAACCAGTCGCTCGTAAAAGCATACCAATGACTAATACAGCTGATTGCAGCAGTTTTCGAAGAACTATTTACTGACTAAAAGGATAATTGAGTGTACTTTTTTATTCCAACTATATGAATAAGATCCTTTGCAATAATTGCGAGATGGGTTGGCTGTAATCCATTTGATGTACCCTTAGAATCCTAACCAGCCCACGTGTTTTTTTTTATATATTGTCAAAAAATGTAAATACGTAGCCGTGATTGTGTACAGGTAAAACTCCTCATAATTCAGTCCCAACAAAACGTAAGAGCAACGGTTCGAGCCTTCTCTAAATCTTAAATTTTATTGTTTCTTTTTTTATTTTCTTTTTTCATTTTCTTTTTTTTTGGCAAGTTACCATCGCAACGTTTCAGCAATGCTTTTTCAGTTTTATGTTTTATCATTTTACTCGCTTAATTAACGTCATGATATATGGTTTCTACAACCCATTGGAACGTTCAACAGCTGTTGAAAACAGTAAGGAATGAAAGCTGCTTTGTTAAACACATATTGCTCCCTTGCTGTTAAATATGTCAAAAGCTACAATAACAAATTACAAGAGAATGTACGTATTCCCTCAATTAAAAAACATTGGTCCAAAAGAATCTATACCAAATACAAGTTTCAAAATGTGTTTTTAAGAATGTACTTACAGAAATGCATAACAACATGCATGCTATCTTAATTTGGTATGCCGCAAGTGGTTTGTGTGTAACCGTAAGGAAACTAAATTTCTTCGCAGTTAAGTTTCAAAATTACCGAATCGGTAATGATTTGATTTGTTTTGCAGGAAATCGATCCTAAAAATCGTTACGCCTAGTCTTTCCTATTCGAATCATTTACAAGCTTGTACATATTCAAGAATGTTCACGTATCTGATCAATTTTATTTTATTAAATCAGTCATTTAGCTTTCTATAGAGTTAAAGGTTCGGATGGAAGGTGAACTGTTGCTTAAACACAATATTTTGTTTAAACATAACTACATATATTTAAGGCTGATTTAGAGGTCTCGTCTCAGTCCTTCCAAACTCAACTTAGATTATAAGAAATTAAAGGTTAAGTAATAAAACTGAAATTGTCCTTGGATTTTTATCTATTCTCCCTGTATATTGAGACAAAAATAAATATAATTTTACAAGTTTGAGGTAAGTTTGGTCACCTTCGGAAATGATCCAAAATTTAATATGCCACAAATTAGCTGTCAGGAAGCAAATTTAGGTCCAGAAAGATCTAATCTACTGGAAAGATCACAATTCCTTTTAATACATCTGATAAGATCTGAGAATATACTTGAAAAATAGCTTAGATCGGATTATGGGCAGAACAAAATTTATTGGTACTTCAGTGACGTGAGAACAATGAAAAGGGTTATATTTTGTTTAGTATATTCTAGAATGTGATATATTAGGGTAGATTTGAACTTGCCAAACCTACATTTTCTTCCTGTTTACCGCTTTTAGCAATATTTATTTTCTTTCTGCTTCCTGATGGCTTATGTTGGTGGCTCCGAATACCTCTCTGCGATGATGTGTATTTGTTGATGTATATAGGAGGAAAGAGAGGTTAACGGTACTAGACAGAAGAAACTATTTTTTACGTGTGACAATTAGATGAATAACAAAATAAATGTTATTCTGACAAAAGTGCAACTAAAATAGTGCAAAGAACAGTTTAGTAATTTTCAAAATAAAAGCTGCATTTAGCAATCGGATACTTTGCCGCATTAAGGACCATCTTGTATATTTCTAATGAGCGAGGAGGACGCAACGAAGCTAACCCCCCCCCCCCATTTATTTACGTACTGTGGTATATAGTCCAAACTAGGTACAGAGGGTACCATTACCACAGGACGTGGAATCACTGTGGTAAAAGTGACAATCTGCCCTGGGAATGTCTTAATCCAACTTACAAACCATCATATGCGGAGCGGATATAAAAAAGAAAGTTCAGGAAGTTCCAGATCCGGAAGTAGATACTGGGACAAAAGAAAAAAATCCCGTATCACAACCATAAGTGCTAGATATGTAAGAACCACAAACTGAAGTCACTGTTGGGGCTTTATCGCCGAGTACAGATTCAAATGTAACTTCAGACACATGGTCGAGCTACGAACAAACAAGTTCAGCAGAAAGAAATAGTGCAAAGAAAGAAAGATTAAAGAAAAATAGGAAGACCCGAGAATGGTGAAGGCAACAAAGGAACCGATTTTAGTGGAGAACACGATAACTCCCTTTTATGAAATAATTGATCCGATCTTCACCTCACAGGTCACAATAAACGAGAAAATATATATATATATATATATATATATATATATATATATATATATATATATGACTTCATTAAATTAAATAATAAGCCTGACAAGCGTATTCCACGTGTAATACAGAGGCTCTCTCAAAAAGCGATAAAAATAAGGTAGATCCAAAAACAAGGACTCTCTCCCAGACAAGGGGAGAACAACACAAACAACCATCACTCTAGAAAATTATAAGGCCAGGAAGGTCTTATAAAAATTAAATTATACAGTAATACAAAATTATTTGAATATAACCAGTTAAAAAAAACTATTCACATTAACAACCTAAAATGAACAGAGATGGAGGAATTAAACCACAAAATCCTTACTGTTTCTATAAACGGAATCAACAAGAAAACAAATCAACTAATACGTGTATCTCAAAATTGCGAAATCATACTTGTACAAGAAACTCGCAATACGTCTAAAGCAACAATGCAAAAACTAGAAGAAAAGATAAACGCTTTAGTTTTTGTAAACCAGCATACCTCAGAGATTAAATATGGGGTAGCTTCAGCAATTAGACAAAAAGCTTAGGGATTAAATCTAGAAGTAGAACCAACGCCTCCTGAGTCGATTTTTACATGTAAAAATAAATAATTGGAACATAACGAATTTTATGTTCCGACAAGTATGACTATAAAAGAAACAGCTTTATAACTTTCTTAACTGTGCATATCAAAAAGGATGTACTCGAAAACTGCCTTATAGGCGGAGATTCGAATTGGGTCGACGCATATTTGGACAGATATGGAGAAATTTCATATGTAGATTCGGCTGCAAATCCATACATTAAAACTTCTAAAAATCCAACTAATTTAATAGATATGTTTAGATTTGTATATATTGATAAATTTAATACACATATATATTCGCAAAGAAAAAGGAGTAGGACTGATAAATTGTATATATGAAAGATGTGTTTGGCAAATATCGATGCATGTAAGATTCTGTCAGAGCACATCTCGGATCATAAATCAGATGAAGTCAATCTATGCATTGAAAACCTGACTAAGTGTGGTCAAGGTATGCGGAAGTTGAACGGTGATCACCTATAAGATAGTTATAATGTATACTCCATCCTGCATTACCTAAATTAATTCACACAAAACAAGCAACCATACATTTTTCGTGACTGGGAAAAACTAAATGAATTAATCAAAACTATGTTGAAATACTATAGTACAATTAATAAAATACACGGAATGGATTTTTCCTAAATATAAGGAAATACAGGTCAAAACTTAAGAGGAAATAATATAAAAGGAGAAAATGACAAAATACAAAGAAAAATTACAGAAGGGACTATAATTAGAGTGGGAAATTAATTTAAGTGACACAAAGAAGGACAAACTCAAACTAAACAATACAATTGTGTTTAAATAAAGATATACTAACTGATGTACAGGACTACTACAACAAATGATATACCTGTCAACAAATTGATCCTAATATAATGGGTCATTATGTCAACAATACAAGGTAAATAAAATAACAGATAAAGTAAGAATAATATGTGACAGATTCATCACTGTAGATGAAATCCGTGATGCAATCACATCCCTTTAAAAAAAAAGGATGAAGCACCGAGATCTGATGGTCTTACATCAGTTTTTTTATATAAAGTTACAGGAATAACTAAGTGTCCGATCGAGGAACTCTTCTATAATAATATTTTCTTTTTTTAAAAAAACGAATTGACAGACTCTGAAAAAAATCGATTATTACCCATATCAAAAAAGGTAAATACGAGATGGGGACTATAGGAAATTG
This sequence comes from Unio delphinus, assembly GCA_029339505.1. NCBI lineage: Eukaryota > Metazoa > Mollusca > Bivalvia > Unionida > Unionidae > Unio > Unio delphinus. The sequence goes on from JAQISU010000115.1 coordinate 21,355,837, forward strand.
GCAATTTATCACTTTACTTAATGACAGAAAGAAAATATTTACTAAGATTTAATCACTGGCAAGCTTTCTCACATGCCCACATTGGCCGTATCTGAGACTCTAACCCACGCAGTCAGAGGTGAAATGGCAGTGATCCGTTACAGCCCCCCCCCCCCCTCCCCTGTCAATTCTTGTATATCGCGCTTGAAATTTAACTCATACTCTTGTTAGCTAAGAAATGTGGTACTTGTACATGATCAGTGGAGTCGAAACCTTTGGTAAAGTCCATAAATAATTAATAAGATATGTCTAAAATATTGCTTTAAGTGAATATATATATATATATATATATATATATATATATATATATATATATATATATATATATATATATATATACGGCCTTGTGGATACCAGATTAAACTTCTTCTCTATAGTTATTACCTTCACACCACTTAATGAAGAGCTGGTTAAATTACAAACGAGTTCGATACCTTTATAATTATTAGGGTCCTATATTTGTTTTATTTAAACTCATGTATGTATGTATGTATGTATGTATGTATGTATGTATGTATGTATGTATGTATGTATGTATGTATGTATGTATGTATGTATGTACCTACGGTAGTTTTGCATTTCGCAAGCGGGAAAATGTATAATGTTAAATTGTATTTGGATACTATTATATTCCTTAAAAATAACTTAAAATTAAGAAAGATGCAAAGAATCTTTCCATTACATCTTTATTTTAGGCATTCGAAACGTTCATAATCTTCTCAGTTTTTAGTCTTTTTCTTCAAAATATTGCATATACAAGGTCAAGTCAGAATCTTGTATGTACGTGAAAGTGAAGACAAGTAATTACACCAAGCCAATGTACCTGAATGTTGGACGAAGTCTGCCACTGTGACATTGATATGCAGCTTACGCCTAGAAAGTAAACCAGTTTGAAAAGATATTTTGATAAAGTCTACAAAGTATTCCAGTTTGATAAGGGATTTATATAGCTTATATCTAGAAAATACTCATGTGTAAAGACGTTTAGATAGCTTAAGCCTAACAAGTACTCCTGTATAAAAACGTCTAGATAGCTTACGTCTAAAACGTACGCCAGTGTAAAGACGTTTAGATAGCTTAAGCCTAACAAGTACTCCTGTATAAAAACGTCTAGATAGCTTACGTCTAAAACGTACGCCAGTGTAAAGACGTTTAGATAGCTTAAGCCTAACAAGTACTCCTGTATAAAAACGTCTAGATAGCTTACGTCTAAAACTTACTCCAGTGTAAAGACGTTTAGATAGCTTAAGCCTAACAAGTACTCCTGTATAAAAACGTCTAGATAGCTTACGGCTAAAACTTACTCCAGTGTAAAGACGTTTAGATAGCTTACGTCTCAAACGTACTCCAAGTAATAATGATCTAAATATATAATTTAAATCATAAGACAGGAATTATCTATGTTGTATGTTGTTGACATAAAATGAATACATTAGTCAGGTAGGTCCAACTACTTTCCTCAATCATGGATCAAGGCTAATCACACAATGCAAATTAAATATACATAACATATAGTATAATCAAGGATAAAATCCATCAAGTAACAAATTAAAAATACCTAACAGACAGCTTACGTCTCGACAGCACTCCGAAGAGAAAAGTGATTTAGATATCTTAAATCTAAAAAACACTCCAGTTTGAGAATTTTTAAAAGATTACGTCTAAAAAGTACTATAGTGTGGAAACGACAGCGTACATTTAATTGAACTCCAGTTTAAAAACAGAGTTAGATAGCTTACGTCTAGAAAGTACTCCAGTGTGAAAAGTAGTTTAAAAAGCTTACGTCCAGAACGTACTCCAGTGTGAAAAATAATTTAATTAGCTTACGTCTAGAAAGTACTCCAGTGTGAAAAGTAATTTAATTAGCTTACGTCTAGAACGTACTCCAGTGTGAAAAGTAATTCAAATAGCTTACGTCTAGATAGTACTCCAGTGTGAAAAGTAATTTAAAAAGCTTACGTCTAGAAAGTACTCCAGTGTTAAAAGTAATTTAAGTAGCTTTCGTCTAGATAGTACTGCTGTTTGAACAAGGATTTAGATTTGTTTAACGTTATGAATATTTAATTTTAATTGTGTACGTGACCCATGTCCATGATTGAAGATAACGTTTTATTTGCGCTTTAGTTTTATCATATTATTATCTTACAGATAAGTGTTTACTGATATCTGAGTTCAAGATCTAGCCTGTTTTTATAAACACAGAATAATCTGAAAGTGAATTTGTGACCCATATCCAGATCATTTATTTTGTATTAGGTTTTAATTTAAGGACGTGGCAAGCATAACTATTCACATGTATGTTACACTCAATCTGTGGAATCGCGCTTAATTTAGGTAGGCACATTTATTTAACTTATTGGTTAGAATTGCAGAGTGCTTCCACATAAGTGCGAGTTCTGGAAAATTCTATTGAAATACTTACTGTGCCTCGTCTTCCTCAGGTAATCGTGGGGTTGCGTCTGTCTTGTGATGGTGATGGAAGACTTTCCATCAGAGCCTTACAATCTTTCAGTGGGAAGTGCTGTTTGGTCAAAAGCTTTCTAATGAAAGTGTTGCAGTCGTTCGTTGCAAGAGTTGACCGTATTTTTGCGGCGAATTTTTTGTTTTGGATTGCAATTCGTGTTGTTATTGGATATTTCGATCAACTAAGGATTTGTTGATAAATGCGTAGTCATCTGTTCCTGCCAACGATAGTATTCCATCCAACATTTGTAAGGCACTAAAGACAGGTTTCATGCTTTCATTCGTCCGAGATCCCTGTACTCCAGAGGGCCCTTTTAATTTCTCATTCCTTCTAAGGCGGGTGTAACACTTCCTATAAGTCCCAACACAAGGGGTGAAAATGATTTGGCAACATGCCCTATTATCATCATGGGTAAAACAAAATCCTCCGCGTTGCACCATAGTTTTCGTTTGACAAATGGAGACTGGCTTCTAAAAGGCGAGCACGTATTTGAGGATTTGTTTCGTGACAAATGACGTACAAGGAACGAATCAATTTGACGATAAGATGAAACTGAAGGGACGTCATGTTGACGATGTGTGAGACAGAACCAAAGTGCTCGACGTTTTTATGAACTTTCAGTTGTTGTTATTTCGACGACAGGGACGTGTACACGACAGGTCCTCCGTCTTGGCACCAATCATGAAACTGAAGCATGAAATTGCAAATAATTGGGTGTAGTGGGTTTTAAATACACGAGTAAATATGCGTGTGGGGTTTGAGTGGCATCATCAAACGCACGAGTCAGCCAAGTTGTTTCTAACTGTTTGATTAAGACTCGCACTTGCAATTTTTCTCCAAGGCTTTTAAACAAGACCACGTAATACACATTGAGACTACTTGGAGCGACGAGCTTTACTTTGTTGAAACAAATTTTGTGTAATGTAAATGACATTGGCATTACGATGATGCCCAATGAGCGTAAACCAGTTTAATTTCTTCTTCGTCTTCTCCTAACATTTCGAAAATGATCAGATGGGTTTGACTGGGGTCAGACACGATCCCGTCATCTTCGCTTGGAACGCCTTCCACAAACAAGATATAATCACCTTGACATTTTGCGCAAGAGGCTGTACACCGAATGCCAATCTTTGTAACATCACACGATGCGTTGAGGTGGACGATCATGAAAAGATGTTTCTGTTCGTTGGAAGTTTTGACAAGTTGACAAAGTCAGTTTTTCCTGAACCGCTTGGTCCGGGGATTAACATGTTTGCATAAAAAACAATCAAAAATAGAATTTAATGTGAAATTAAAAGTGCGAACCTTAATGCTGTTTTCTTTAGAAAATGTGCATCCTAGCAATAAATTCTTTCTTTTCTCACAAAAACAGACACAAGGTACCTTCTCTTGATTAACAAGGAATGCACTATTCTCTTTTAGGCTTCCTTGGAGCCAAACTTCTTTCAGGATTAAGAATTTCAAACAAGGTTGTCTCTTTAAATTCACATTAAATCCTAATTGTATGACTTAATTTTATTCTGACTAATCATATGCAGCGGTTCCTATAATTTATCTAAGATGATCATTTCTTTTGTCAGTTTAGAATCTCTGAACTATGTTGTATAACACTTCCTTTGAAGAATGACTATTTGACATGGGTTCCTATCAAGTGATTGGGGTTGGTAGCTCAACTATTTACTTTCTCAAGGAAGGAGTGTGACGGTCATTTTTAATGAGTTGGAATTCTGGCACTTTGAAGTTTAACACTGACATGGGGGTGGGGTGAGGAAATGTCAAAGTGACCCTTCACAGACTTCTTTGTTTAAATGTGATAAAATCTTTATGCCCAATGCATTAAACTTAAAGGTTCAATGCTTACTCAAAATTCGACACTTCACAATTATTTTTTTATCATCCATTGATGCTTACCTTACTGTGCATTTCCTTATATATCAAAAGGTTGACTACAACCATTCTTAGCAATTTTATATTTCGTTGGTTTTCTGTTGTTGATATTGACATTTTAAGTGAAAGTAGAATTGTAATAGAAGAAAACTACATATAATGCAGATATGTTTATAGGTGGTATGTAATGGTTGATGTTATTGATGTTGTAGGGTTTAACGCCATTTTTCAGGCTATATATGGCGGCCAGTATTAAGTGGTGGAGGAAGAACTCGAGGAAAACCCCCAGAAAGAACCACCGACCCATGAGATGCTACTGGCAAGCTCTCTCACATACCCACACTGGCTGAAGCTGAGACTCGAACCCAGACAGACAGAGGTAAGATGGCAGTGATCTGTAACAGAAAGCGCTTTAGATCACTTGGGGCCCCGTATGTAATGGTTCCCATAAGGTTCAGTACAGTATAAAAAAAATGGACTCTTTAATAATTTCAGGATAAAAGTGGAGATTGCACATTTTCAGCATGTAATAATAAAAAAAAATGTTGCTTTGCAGTATGTTGATATGAATTGTGTTTAAATTATTCATGCATGAAAAAACTGATCAATTTTAACAACATTTCAGGTGCTTATGTGAAAATTCAGTGAGAAACAGATGCATATATAGTTTATAATGTTGTACAGAACTAAAGTTTACTTTTAGCACACAGCAGTACATCCCATAATATTTTAACTAACAGAAAATAAAAATATAAAGAGCTTAAGTTATTTAATAGTTATAGTGATATATATATATATATATATATATATATATATATATATATATATATATATATATATATATATATATATATATATAAACATTTTATCACAGCAAAGGGTAATGAAATTTACAAATATTTATGTACACTTTCTGCAGGTTAAACAAAAAATACACTTATTTAAATGGCCATGAAACAGCAAGTGACCATTTCACGATGCTCAACCAACTCAGCAAATGGTATTTCAAGCAAGTAAAAGGTGTCGGTCACTTGTCTTGCATAAGTAGCTATCTGAATTGTTTCGATAAGAACAAATACTACATAGTAAAACAATCTGAAGAGTAAATGTTTTTCTTTTTACTTTAACCAACCCAAAAGATCTGATTTATATTTTTCAGTAGTCACAATCACAATTTGTCTTGCTACAAAATTTACTGTCCAACTTTACCTGCAAGCACCAAGTTTCCAGCACTATACAGACTACAAACATTTCTTTATCCAAAGAAAAAAAATATTATTATTTAAAAGTACGATTCCTTCATTGTATAAAGTTTAATGAAATTAGGCAAAGTCAGTTATACGAACAATCTTGACCACTGATGAACATCCATTATACTAACAAACTTGACCACTGATGAATATCCATTATAAGAACAAACTTGACCACTGATGAACATCCATTATAAGAATCTTGACATTTCATGAATATCCATCATAAGAAAAAATCTTGACCACTGATGAATATCCATAAGAACAATCTTGACCACTGATGAATATCCATTATAAAAACAATCTTTCCCGCTGATGAACAGCCATTATAAGAATAAATCTTGACCACTGATGAATATCCATTATAAGAACAATCTTGACCACTGTTGAATATCTATTAAATTAGCAATCTTGACCACTGATGAATATTCATTAGAAGATCAATTCTGACCACTGATGAATATCCATTTATTAACAGATATGCATGATATTTAATTAATTATTGTTAACAAGTATGCATGTATTGAATTACTCTTAACAAGCATGCACTGAATTATGTACAACAAGATTGCATGGCATTTAATTAATGCTAACAATTATGCATATTAAACTATCGTTAATAAGTATGCATGGTCGTTAATCAATTATCATTAACAGGCATGCATCGCATTCTCTTTTTATTGGTAATTATTGTTAAAATGTATTCATGGACTTCTCTGTTTTTTGTACTGACTGATAACAAATATGTATTATTACAGAAATAAGAGTTACACAATAAAATGAACAAAACATTTAACCTAACTGCCTTTCATAAAAATAACAATCTATTGAAGCTCTTAAAGCAAGTTATTAGTCAAAATATCCCAACATTTTACACTCAACACAAAGATATGAGGTAATTATCTCAAGAAATTACACAGTCACTCAGAAATTACTTAAAGATATATTTAAAGTCTTTCCAGCAATCCTTTATGAAAAAATGGATAAAGTTACTCTTCTTTTCTAAAGAAAAATATGGGGTAAATAGGGATTAATTAAGAAAAAGTGTATAAAATTTACGAAAATTATAGAAAAAATAAACATCTATTTATCATTGTAAACTTGATCATAGCATATACTTACTAATAGGTTAGCTGTCTATATCTAAGGCGCTCTCTATTGTCTTAAACATCCAGTACCACTCCAATGAGACCATCTCTAAGTTGTGTCTCTCATCTCAAACACCCAGCTCCAATCCAATGAGACCATCGGTGTCTTAGTTGTGTATATCATCTTCAACACCAACTCTACACCAATAAGACCATCCATGTGTCTAAGTTGTGTCTATCATCTTAAACACCCAGCTCCATGCCAAGAGACCATCACTGTGTCTAAGGTATCTCTATTATCTTAAACACCCAGCTCCATGCCAATGAGACCATCTCTGTGTATAACTTACATTTATCATCTTAAACACCTAGCTCCAAACTGAGACCATCTCTGTGTCTAGGTTGTCTCTATCATCTTACACACTCATCTTTACACCAACAAGACCATCTCTGTGTCTAAGTTGCCTCTGTTGTCTTCAACACCCAGCTCCATGCCACACAGAGCCCCTGTTTGTCGTAGTTGTCACTATCATCTTAAATACCCAGATCCACACCAGAGACCATCTCTGTGTCTAAGTTGCCTTTATCATCTTAAACACCCAGTGCCACACAACAAAGACTATATCTGAATTCACTTGACATGAAGTGTGTAATAAAATTTTGATGTAAAATGAAGAAAATATGGGCAACATGGGCCATTTTTGGAAAAAATTAGAGAACAGCATCAAGTCAAGCAAAACAATTTAATAAAGAAGGAAAAACTAGGACTGCTGGAAAGACTAAAGCTTTAACCAAAATAAAACAAAATTTCATAAAATCCCCAAAGTAAATGTATACGAAGTCATTAAGTACTGTGATAATCTTTTTTATTGTTCACAAAAATGAATGGCTATAGGAAAGTGGACTTTATGTAATGCAAGGATCGGAAATACTTTGAATGAGCTACAAAAATAACAGATTTGATTGGTAGATATTTTTTTCATAATGTTTCCTAGAGATATGCAGATTCAGGCCGGACTTTCTTTTGACATCTCAACAGAATCACCCAGAAGATTCCCATCAGCTTCTTGTAGATTCTTTGTCAGTCTGTCTGCCATTGGAGTGATGGAGAGAACAAACCAACCAAGAATAGATAAAATACCTCTTGCAGTGTTGATGTTTCGCCACAGAGAGATATTTTCCTCTACCTTCTAAGAGTAGAAAGCAAAATAAAAATGAAAATCAATGTTTTATCCATGTGTGTATATATATGATATAGACAAATCTGTAAACAGCTGCCACCCACCCACCCAAAACTGGCTTAAAGTTTGTTCACAGGTGACCTCAGTATATAGATTCACTTTCAGAATTGGTTTTTGGGCAAATACCACATACTATATATTATTATCACTATTAATGTAATTATTATAACATTTAACTGATGTTTTAAGTGCACCATTGAACAAAAAAATAAAATACACATAGTTCTTTCCAAAATTTAGGTTTCATGCAAGACTATTGTATTCTGCCTAATTTAATCCATCCTATAAATGTTGTCAACTTAAAATCATCTTTGTTATAGCTTTTTTCATGAAAAAGCACTTATTTAACTACTTGCTGACAGCTTTAAAACAGCAAATTGACTCTGACTGGAGATCTTATACAAATTAGGCTTGAAAACAGCTGATCACATTTTAAAAAAAAATTACTTTCTAGTGACTTATGTTTCTCCCCAAATACTTTCCTGATGACATTAATATCAGCAATGTAAACCTGCTACCTCTCAAGTCCAACCTTGCTAAAAGATGAAAATTTATCTTGTCTATATGATTGTAAGATACAGACAAAGGGCAATAACTCTTAACCATCACATAACCCTTGCCATTGCTACTAGGTGTCACCAGTATTTAAGATGAGAGTGAAAAATCAACAAGAATGCTTGTATAACAAGTGGGACGGCTGGAAGCATCTTTAAGTACTATGATTGGGTAAGTATTCTCTGAGAAATGTAACTACTATAACAATTTGCTTTCTTCTATATGAATACATTCTTAATCATATTAACACTGAGAGAATAGGTAATACGTAGGGGGAAAACCGAGCATCTACCTCAGTATTTCCCCTGGGAGTGCAAGAATGAGAACTAAAAATTCCCTTGGCATCAAAGCCTGAAAATTTGCTCCACTCCTTGTGATGGATGTTGATGTTCAAGCGATGACAGACACTTTCAACACAGTCATGATAACAGTTGACAAGGACATCTTTGGTTTCCATCGCCCAGGGAAAAAAACCTGGGTTACTGAAGAGATTCTGAATTTATGTCATGCCCAAAGAGGACTCAAAAACACCAGACACACAACAGGGGCAATGGAGTACCAAAAAATAAACAAGAATATCAGAAAAAAACAAAAGATTGGACTGGACAAAAGTGCACAGAAATAGAGAGCAGTCTGAAAAAGGAAACAGCAAAAAGGCATTTAGAATTGTAAAAGACCTCACCAGACAGAAGCAACCAAGTGTCAGCACCATTCAAGACAAAAATGGAAAATGCCTCACAGAAATGAGTGACATTGCAGAAAGATTGACTGAGTATTGTAAAGAACTCAGCAACCATCCATCCAGAGGTGCTTATAGTTCCAAACTACACAAATGATGATGATTTCTCCATTCTCAAAGAGGTGTTGTCAGCAATAAGAGTACTGAAGAATGGGAAGGCAGTTGGAGTAGACAACTTCCCAGCTGAACTTACCAACAATGGAGGGGGGGGGGGGGTAGGGAATCTGTGATAGAGCTACTAACAAAAATCTGCAACAAGATCTGGCAGACGGTTGAATGGCCAACACAGTGGACCCAGTCACTGATTATAACACTCCCCAAAAAAGGTAATGTCCAGCAGTGCCATGCTAGTAAGGTGATGCTGAATATCGTCTTGAACTGACAAGCAGAAGAAATCTCTGAAAAACAGGCAGGGTTCCAGAGTGGAAGAAGCACATCATAACAAATATTTAATCTCAGGGTTCTGTGTGAAAAGTACTTGCAACATCAACAAGACATCTGCCACAATCATAGATTTCAAAAAGGCCTTTGACTGAGTGTGGCAAGAGGCAATGTGTTCCACATTGAAGAAGTACAATATGGGTCAAAAGTTGACAAATACCATCAAGCATCTGTACGCAAAGGCAATCAGTGCAGTAATTGCTCAAGGTTCTGTAGGAGAATGGTTTCAGACAACAGTTGGATGTCAAGGCTGTCTCCAGTCACCCACGCTTTTCAACATCTACTTTGAGTGCATAATGAGTGAAGCCCCCGAAAACCACTGTGGGACAGTCAGCTTCAGAGGGCGTAAAATCACTAACCTCTGCTTTTCAGATGACGTTGATAGGCTGGCAGGCAGTGAAGACAACCTTGAAACCTTAGTGGAGAACCTGGATGAAACATCTTCCAGATTTGACTTGGAGAATAATGCTGAGAAAACAAAGCTGATGACAAATAGTGGCAAGCAAATCTCAGCCAAAATTAATGTCACAGGACAGGAACTGGAAAACAGTGAACCAGTTCAAATATCTTGGTTCCATAATCACCGAAGAGGGATCAAGAGCATAAATTTTCTCACGAGCAGCACAAACAATGGCAGCTAAGTCAAAGCTAAGACCCATCAGGAGAGACAAGATTATCAGTCTGAAACTAAAGTCAGACAATTGAGAGCACTAGTCATCTCACTCTTTTCGTATTCATGTGAGGCCTGGACCCTGAGCAGCAGAGAGGGTGAATCCTACAACGTTTTTAGACAAAATTTGATTGAAATCCTAAAACGAGCCGTCTTATAATCTTATTTTAACCAAAAAAAGGCGAACCCTACAACGTTTTCAGACAAAAAAATTGATTGAAATCTCCCTACGAAATCATTTTAACTAAAAAAATGAAAACGTTTTTTTAATTAATTTTGGTCGCAACTTGTTGTCATCCACCCTCTCTGCTGCTAAAGTTTTCAGTTCTGGGTTAATAAAAATAATAAAATGATTTGATCCAGTCTTTATGATGAAAGTCCTTAGGACGAAAATCCTTTCAGGATTTCACAAACAAACTAATCGCTAACACCTCCTCTTGTAGATCAATTAGATTATTGGACTGATCTGTGAGTTTGAAATTAATTCTGGTTAACGAATTATTATGGCATCGCATGTAGACAGGATTAATTGGGTTTTCAATAATTAGGAATCCTGGAGGAGCTGTTGGTGCAAACGAATAAAGAATATATCCTTGCTGAGCTTGATTTGATCGTTCGAGATTAATTTGATAGCTTCCTTCGATAACATCACACACTAAATTAAGCGCAATCACCGATGAAATATTCACGTTGAACGGAGCGATATGCCTGCCGCCACCGTCTGGGTCATTATTATGTTTGAGGATTTTTATTTCCCCTGATGCTGTCTTCTTCCACGTATCATGAATTATTTTAAACCCAACATCGATGGTGTCACTGAGAAGTTTTTTTAGTTCCGGTACGTTATATCCCGGTAGTTTGAATGTCGGAATATCTTCAACGCGGATTTTATAGTCTGATGCAAATTTTGTTCTCGATAAGGGATTATCGTTATCTAATATAACTCGAATAATTTGTGAATTAAATGTTTCCATGTCATTGATGATTTTGTTACATATTTCTATAACGCTGATAAATTCATCTCGGGTGAGATAGCCGGATTTAAGAGATATTAACAACAGTGAAAAATCATTATTCATTGCTGTGAAATTTTTAACGATTTCAGGTTTGATAGCAAAATAATGTCCCTTTATTCCTTCCCCTGGCTTCTCTTTCCCAGTTGCGTGGTATGCGAGACCAAAAAAATCTATAGGTACCCTGTACTCTTGATAATCTTTTATTGGATTATCAGGTGCTATCACGTCGGTGATATAATCAGATTTTTTAGGTTCTGGTAAATTAACGGTTTCTCCCCCTGGTGGTAATTCAGGCCATCCTAGTACGGTTCTTATTGAGCTTTGATAGATATCTACTACGTATCCTTCTGTGCTTATCTCAATTGCGGATGATAGCGTCGGCTCATGAACTGTTATAGCGATTTTCGATTCTGTTCCAGTAATCGATTTTATTCTACGCGCGAATTCATTATTGATTTGTTCTATTTGGTATGACCCTGTTGGTATCGAAACAACATTCCAGTCTGGGGTACCATCGTCTTTATTCTTATACGAGAACACCAGTGAATTATTGGGTTGTTGACCACCAAATGATTTTGATCTGATATTAGGCCAACTGTGATACATTCGTAGTTTTGCTAGCGCGATTTCGCTCACAGGAACCGGAGAGGGGAAATTCACACTAAACTCGGGTTTCGTAGATGTTATTGATATCATACTCGTTTGTACTGGGTTCGTGTTCTCCACTACTCGTTGAAGTAATTCCTGCTGTGTCGTCATTATACTCATGATTTATTTCTAATTTTGGTATCGAGGAATCATAAATACTGACCATCACTGAGAACTCACAATCTGGTAATGTTGATATTATTGAGATCATTTTGTTTTTTGGGTTCGTGTTTTCTGATTCCATCGGTGTTGTCATTGTTATTATACTCATGTTGTCGCTCTAATTTCGATATCGCGGAATCAAAAATACTGACCATCGCTGAGAATTCACTATCTGATATAATCGTATTATCGAGTGACGACGATATCATCAATGATAATTGCGAGTATGCGGTTGATGCAATATGAAATTGAAGTAAGTAATTCTGCAGTTTACTCTGGCTGCATGATGATATCTTTTTTGCTATCCCGGTTAATATACCCCCGATTGTAGCCACCGCAGAAATGCAAATTGGAACTACGACCGGGGCAATCATTGTAACCGATGCAAGTATTATTCCGGCACCAGTGAGAACGCTTGACACCGAGTAGATAGTAACATCAATTGCGGTGATTCTTCGTCGGTATTTTTTTATTTTTATTTGATACTCCTCAGTGAGGGTTTTGAGTCTATTCTGAAATTCTCTGACCTGATCATAGCGACATTGCGTCGATGACAAAGTCATTGTTGTTTATTTTAAAAATACTAGCGTTTTCAATTGTGAAATCCTTTCAATTTAGTTATTTACTTAAATCCGCTACGAATTCCAGATACCATGTTACTGATGCCTTAGCCAAACTTTTATCATCGGCTTTTATCGTTAACCGTTCAGTTTTATCCTTGTCGATGATCGTTGAAATCGTATTGTTGACCCCGGATGAACTCGACGATGATATATTAAATTGAATTGGTGCTACCAGCGTTAATCGATAAATACCCTTGATAGTAGCTGTGATATCTAATTTGTTGTTTGCAGGTGTCCACTCAAATGATCCGTGTTGGATTGTATATACTACGTTATTGGTTTTCTCATGAGGAATTTTTGTTTTTTCAATGATTGTTATCATCCTCGAAAAATCACCTTTGACGGCTTCGATGAAAGTTTTCGTCTCATCGATGGATTTTTTAATATCAGGGAGTTTTATTTCAATTTTATCCAACTGGGTTCCAATAAATTTATCAATGATATTTCTACGAAATGATATAAACTGTTTTACGTTATCTTCAATTTTAGATTCAAGTATTTTTAGTACAGCCAGAGAATTGTTTAACTCATCGTTGAGAGTTTTTAATCGATCTGTAATCGTCGAAACGAGTACACCCGGTTTGAGTTTACCCTGATCGGAAAATAACGCGATAGTATCCTCGATTGCGTTTTGTTGTTTAACTAAAATATCATCCAGAGAAATAATACTGGTTTTCAATTTACCCTGATCGGAAAATAACGCGATAGTATCCTCGATTGCGTTTTGTTGTTTAACCAAAATATCATCCAGAGAAATATTACTGGTTTTCAATTTACCCTGATCGGAAAATAACGCAACGGTGTTCTCGATTGCGTTTTGTTGTTTAACCAAAATATCATCCAGAGAAATATTACTGGTTTTCAATTTACCCTGATCGGAAAATAACGCAACGGTGTTCTCGATTGCGTTTCGTTGTTTAACTAAAATGTCATTCAATGACACATCACTGGATTTCAATTTACCCTGTTTGTCTTGAAATACAACTATTTCATTAGGATCAACACTTGTTAAATTTAACGTCTCAGCGATTTCATCTTTAATTTTTTTTGTTATATCCTTGACAGAATCAGGTGGTGCAGTGCCATCGGGTTTGGGTTTCAAAGATCTCCCCCAAATATCAATCATGTTATTGTAAAACTCTTTCTCTCTCTAAAAAGCGATTGCTGGTGTAGTCATTTACGACAATATGTGGTGGTTTTCCGCTTGGGTTACCCAAGGAGTTAGAAATAGCGTCAAGGACATTTAATACTTCGCTGCCACATATTGGTGGGTCAATCATCGTTTGTGTTGGTAGCGTAGAATACCAAGTCTTCATTGGAAGGGTTTTTATATACCGCATAAACTCTTTTGGTGGGGCTAATCCATATGAATCAAAATAAACAATCCCACGTGGATCAATAGCGTATGCAACCCAGTGAGTTCCGGGTCCGGTGCTGTTATCGAGATTAATGATTCCGGTTTCAGTTTTGTTTGGTTGATGTGGTAATTGATCTTTCATAAAGACACCTCTGAAGTTTTTAATCGCGAGTTTTTTAGCCACATCCATTAAATCAAAATTGGACATGGGAACCATAGGTTCGGAAATTGAAGATTTCTGAATTAATAAATCGTTCCTGGTAGTCTCAGGCCTGATCCGTGAACGGATCTCCCGCTGTACCACGAATACGGGGTTCCTGGTAGTCTTAGACCCAATCCGTGAACGGATCGTCCCTTTTTTTTATATCCTTTCCCAGTTGCCTTTTTCAACGCCATCCCTGCTGCGGTCCCAACGGCTCCTAACGCTGCCGCTTTAGCCACCGCTGGGGCTGCTGCCGCAATTAGCGCTGGTATTGCAGCTAACAATGGAAATATACCGCCTGTTTTAATCATATTTTTGATAGCAGCCGCAGAAAGAGTAATCTGAACACCTTTTTTGGCTGCAAGTGCATCATTGAAATGTTTCACCTGACGAGTTGTCAGCGATAGTTTATTTGCACCACCAGTCATTTGGTTGGGTTTCAACGTGATTGTGGTTCCACATCGCTTAACCGATTCTGATTGCAATTTTTTTAATTGACCGGGAGTTAACGTAACACTAATAACACTATATGACATTATACATAATAGATTGATTCTAATTCGTAAAATCCGTAGGATTTCATTGAAAATCAAGAAAATCGTTTACGATTTCAATCAAAGATTTTCTACTGGTGCATCTACCACTCTCATTCTTCCTCCAACACCTTCGAGTAGCATTGATTTGTCGCTGAGAATGACAGCAATCGCTCTATAATTAATACCATCAGGTTTATTTACATTAGCTCTAAAGTGTATATCAACGACGGATTGTCTTGTTAAATCGAGATGTTCCAGTGAGAAGTAATAGATCGGATATAGATTTTTAAAATCATATTGTGATATTTGCAAACCAGTATCCACATTTTGATCGCGTGCCATAAATGACAATAGACGATGATAAACTCGTGCAATATGATTAGATGTGTAATTAAGTTGTATATCCTCGGATGGTTCCTGTTGGCCATTTATTCTCAGTGAGACGTCTTTCACACCTAATTGATCAAATATCATATGACTGTAGATTTGATTGCCAATTCGCTTATTATCTTGTAACGCTACGAATATATGACGTGGCGCAGTAACACCTTGTTTTGATGCTAGATTCCACGTGAATATCCCGTTCAGACTTGTTTGTTTAACATCTGTACTTACTGATAACCAACTCAACAACGATTTTCCTCCTTGGTCCATAAATGATAGTAATCGTTCTTCTGCAGTGATTGCTGGAGTCAACACTGGCATCCACAATGATATTTTTGTTAAAATAACTTTACCGGCATCATCATTTACATGATCTGCAGCTGGGTTTGCTGGAATCCTCCAAATTGCGTCATTATCATCACCCTTTCGTACAAGCGATACTGTATGCTTCGCCCCGTAGATAACTTTTCGGACGTTTCTACAGAATCCAAATATATGATGTAGTGGAATCGCGCATGAAAATGATTTACACGCTCCTTGCAACATTGAGTTTCGTGTTGCAGCTCCTAGATTGAAATTGGGGTCGTTGTTTATAATCATATCCTCGACATCAACATCACTATTATCACGTTTTTTTGGTCGTCTTACAACAAATGGATTTCCTCCAGCGGTATTCTTAGCATCTTTTGCAAACATCATAGAGGGTCCTGCTGATCTTGTATAATCATCAGAATATCTCGCTAACCCGATTATTGTTGTAGCCACATCAACATCACGATCTATGGACTCAATTTCTTTTCCATCAATGAGATATCTAGCACTCTCAAATAGCGCCATAATACCATTATTGACAAAACCGACTTGAGTATCACCTGGATACGGTGCTCCAGCAGCTGTTACAAGTTCTCCTTCTACTTCAATAAACGCTTCACAAGGCAAAAAATATTTACTGGTATCATGGACTTGAAGTTCAATTCGCGATCGACTATTTGCGTCTATTGCATGATAAGCGTAATATTGATAATCGCGTACAGAATCATCTTTGCCAACTGGAGCGTCTATATCAAACGCTGGATCATGTGATTTTTTGAACATTTTATTCTATTTATCAGAGTCTAAATCGTGAAATCATAAACGATTTTCATCGACGTAGTTTTTTAAAGCCGCTTCCTGCTATCATATTTGCAATATTGCTTTGGTCCCCTTGATTTATCAAGGGAGTTAAAGCCATCGACGCTAATTTTTCGTCTACTGCGTTATTTATAATTCTACTAACACTTGCAGGCATTTCCACTGTAGACGGTAACGGTTTCTTTTTTCGTGATTTCACTAATGATGTTAATTTATTCTTCGCAGTTGAAAACGCTTTTCCAGCAAAATCTCCAACAGCACTAATACCCTTATCACGAATAACTTCAATTGCTTTCATTCCTAGTTGTTTAGCCAACGGCATCACTTTTGGAGCCATTCTCGCAAATAACCCCGCAATGGTATTGCCTAAACCATCTCCGTAGTATGCTCTATAAACTGGAAACCGTGAATTAACTACGTAGACGGGGGCTGGTTTATCATGATTGTAGTGTATGATCATTATTTGAAATCAGAAACCATTTTTCAATTGTGAAATCCTTCGGATTTCCACGCTAGCGTTTTATTTAATCCCGGTGATTAATCACTATGATAATCCTCCACTAACTCGTCAATGAAATCTCGATATGTTTTGATATCCATGATACCGCCGGCAAATAACCGTCTACAGATATCAGCTGCTTCATTAATTATTTCCGGTGAGTTATTTCCAGCTCGGAAACCTCCTACAAGAACTTCTAATCGTGATATATCATTGATAACACTACCAGGACATGAAACACTGGAATCTCTTAATCCACTTCCGCTATAACCAGTTGCTTCATCCAATTTTTTTTCTTCATCCTGTTTTTCTAAATCGGCTTCTTGTAATAAATAATCAAGAAAATCATCATCACGTGGTATTTGTTGTTTTTTAGGTGAAAAAGATATTTTCTTTGCAGGTTGCTGTCGCCGCCTTTGCAATTTTGGCGGTTTTTGTTGTTGTTTAAACTCTTCGTATTGTTTATACACTATACCCACTGCATTGATATATTGAATATATGATGCACTATCCTTCTTAATTCTACCTGTTTTTTCAGTTTTGATTTTGTAGAATATATCAGCCCAGTGAGTTATATTTCTAACAAACTTATGATATTCTGGTTTCAACATATTTTTCCTGTTTTCATAATTCGTAACAACAAGCTCAGGAATTCCTGTTGGATCAGTCTTATTAATTTCTGCTAACCCCGCCTCGTTAAATATCACGCGTAAATCATCAACTGTTCTTTTTGATTCTATTTGTTCTATTTGTTCTGTTTGTTCAGTTTTCGCTGCTATTTTTTCAAGTTCACCAATAACAGATTTTCCCGTCTCGGGACCATCTCCCAGTATAGCGCGCTCTACTCCCTTCGTTGCTGTGGTTACTGGTTTAAACAATTCTTCAGATCCCGCAGCAAAATCAGTCTGAAGACTCTGTCGTTGTTGTAGTTTATTCCGTACAGAGTCACGAATTGGTACAAATCTCCTGATTGCATCCAGTCGTTCACGAGCCAATCGGGTTGTTAATGCTTCATTGACCATTATTTGAAATCGCAAACAATTTTTCAATTGCAAAACAATTTTTCAATCCGACCTAACACCATCGGATGGTCATGGAAGTGTTTTAACATCTCTATCAATGATGGCGAAAGTGTGGAAATCCTTATAAAAATAAAAAATATCACACTTTCGCCACTTTTCCATTGATCAATCCGAACCAGCCATCAATTTTTTATTCACTGATTTCAACAGTTTTGATCAAAAAATGCTAAAAAAAAATTAAAATCTCTATGAGGGACGGTCACAATCAAATAATGATAAATGGTTGGTCAATCAAAATTGTTCATTTTCTTGAATTAACGCTCGTAGGTTTCTAACTTTAGAATTAACCTCCTTTTTCAATTCGTATTCGTACCCCAATTCTTTTCGTATTCGTTCTACGATGGTATACAACGGAGCGAACACACTTACGTCACTGGAAAATGCGAGAGAGTCCTTAATAGAATTCTGAATTCTTTTGATGAGCGCATACTTCTTTGGTAGCATGTATTTATTGTTGTTAACTCCGTATTCTATGTCCTGAAAATCAGACATGATTTGATCAGGATTTAACCCATCTGATAGTTCAATATCCCAACCTTTCAATTTTGAAATCTCGGATATGATGCTATTCATGTTTTCAGAATTCATTATTCTATAATAATGATATATTTCTAAATGAAAAATATGACGTATTAGACATAACTAAATTGAATTTTCTGTCCGCTCTTTTTTGAAATAGCCGATCGACAAACCCCCTCTGCAACATATCGTACTGAGGGTCTACAAATATTGAAATACTTGCCGGCTTCATATATTGATTTAAATACTTTTTCTTCGTTAGTTATTGTATTCAAAGATTTCACAGGTCTCGCTTTTTTCGAGTATTTCCCAGTCCCGCCTCGTTTGGTATTCTCACTATGTGTGATTGCTTGAAGATTTGATAAGGAATTGTTCTTCGGATTAGAATCAATATGATCAATAACAAAACCATCTTTGATCAATCCATGGAAACATTCATACACGAAACGATGATTGTAATATTTCTTCTTTCCAACAGTAAAGAACAAATACCCCATACCATTATCCCACCCAACTGGGTTCTTCAGTCTACGGTTTCTTACAACACCATCACTGGATGCTTCATAATTTGTACTCACTGGGTGTGGTCTGAATTCCTGGTTCATTCGTATACTATACTATTTGTCTAATTCATTGACTGATCCATTTGCAGTGATTCATTATATAAAAATCTTTCATTTAGACACTTGTTTTTAGTATAGCATGATGGAGTTCAAGAGATTGACTTCGAGAAATGCTAAATTTAATGCTGATAGAGAGTTTAAGAGATTATTGAAAATCAGTCCTAGATTTAATCTCGATAGACCCAAAAAACGTAACAAACGTCCAAGAGACGGAAACATGAAAGAGTTTAAGAGATTATTGAAAATCAGTCCTAGATTTAATCTCGATAGACCCAAAAAACGTAACAAACGTCCAAGAGACGGAAACATGAAAGAGTTTAAGAGATTATTGAAAATCAGTCCTAGATTTAATCTCGATAGACCCAAAAAACGTAACAAAATCAATCCTAGATTTAATCGCGATAAACCCAAAATCCTTCGGATTTCAAAAACGTCCAAGAGAGATTACCCCTGGAAAGATGCTCAATTCAATCTCGATATAGTTTCTAATACACCAAAGAATACAATTCTTGATAAAGCCATGATTAGTAAAATCAGAGACTGTTTTAATGAATTTAAGCGTGATGGAGCATCTTATTGTTGGTCAACATTTCGAATTGATGGTGTTGTTGATGCTACCATGAATGATGAAAAAGCAGCAGTGATAATTTCACGTGTTGGGGAAAAAAGACATTTTTTCCGAATCAAATTCATTATCGAAGTCGATGGCAAATGGATTATTAAGGATAAATTTGAACCAATCCTCAAGAATAAAAAAGCTGTCATTGTAAGTAGAGATTCCAAACCAGGGATTCTAACCGGCATTGACAAACCATACTAGGAAAGATCTTATCCCGTAACAGCAATGGTTTATGGGATATATCCGTTAAATGATAAACCCGATATCGCAAAACTAGCTCCTATGAAATATTCGTCAGGGCTTAATTGTGTAGCAGAACGAATACTAGAACACTTCACAAATGCATCCCGAGGAAATAAACTAACTGATCTGCGACGTAGGAAAATAACCGAGTGGGAACTGACAGTGAAACAGCATGGTGCAAAGATTTCTGATATAGCTAAATTAGAAACATCATTACGATTCCCAATAACCGTTATGACGATAACCGGAGAGGTTTTATACGAACCGAAATATAACAAAAATGGAGCACCAATACAGATTATTGATCATAACAAACACGCGTGGACACCTGCGGTAACAATATTTCCACGAGAACGAACCGTGAAATATATCCCTAAGGAGTTCGTCGGGGATGTTTTCTATGAAGAGAAATTATTTGATGCTATTCATGCGTTGTGTAAGGATGATCCTGTGTCAGTGTGGTTACTTAGAAGTGATGAAGAATTCGATCAATTTGTAAAACCAAATGGTGAATTATATCGCGTTGAAGAATTAGATAACAGAATGAGAAAAATCGCTAGTGATTTTTCACCGCAGAATTCCCATGAAAAACTACTCACGGATAGTTTTACTATTCCATCAGTGGTAGCTCACTTCGCAAGAGAAAAAAACTCATGGCGTCCAACACGAAATGATTTTCTCGAGGATGTTAAATTGAGTTGCGTCGAATTTGGTCATGGAGGACTGTGGAATACGAAATACTCACGTGATGGTATGATTTCAATTGATATATCCGCGTGTTATCCCGGAAGTTTTCTCGGGTATGGGGAATGCGCTGAGTACTTCAAACGATTTGGACACCCCACGCATGAAATGACTCGTGTTGCGATTAATGGACCATTGCCTGATTTTGATTTAACCGGATTCGCTCGTGTGATATCATTCGAATTAGCTACAGGGTTACATCCGTGTAGTTATGTTTGGCTCGGTAGACACCTATCTGAAAAACACTGGATGCCAATAGTGCTATTGAGATATATGATTGATTGTGGTATGCTAATATCGTTGATTGTTTCCGATGCTATTATATGCTATCGAGGTCAGAAAGAAGTTTGGCTACCACAACCCGATCTAGATAGAATAATCAACGAACTACGAAAACAGTTTCCAGATTTCAGTGAAGAAGAAATCATAAATTGGTCTAAGAAGTTATTTGAAATTAAAAAAGAACAAGCAAAAGATCTCGGAAGAAGAATAATCGGTAAATTTACCCAGGGTGGACGATACGATAACGCAAAATATTCTTCGCGGTTGATCATAGATGTCGCTGAATACGATTTTATTGTAGCGGATTTAATGAAACAGGGAAAACTTGTATCCCGTAAGGATGCTTTTCTATCCAATGGTGAGAAATTAGGTACGGTTGTTACCTACTGTGATGGATATAATTCCCAGTACACACATTTGAGAAGTTCAATGTTAGCCTATGCTTCTATTAATCTATTTTCGATGATAAATAGATTTCCTAATACCACGGTTAGAGTAGCCACTGATTCGATGTATATACACAATAAGTACAAATCAGCTGTAGCGGCATTCACAGATCCCGAAGAAAATTGGGGGCGTTGGCGATTTAAAAAGGAGATGCTACATGAGTATTGTGAATCCGCAGACGTTGCCATGGATGATAAATATCTTTGTTGTTACCGTATTGAAATTCAATCAGAACTTTCTAATGCACCACCGGTATCTGATCCAGTATGTAGATACAAGACAGTTTATTTAAACGGTTGTGGTGGGTCAGGAAAGACAACTCGTGCAATTGAATTATATCGTGGTGGTGGAAATACTTGTATTTCTACTAACATGATTGTGCTAACACCGACTCACAGACTCGCCAGAGAGATGATACAACGAGGGGTAAATGCTTGCACTTATCACAGCTTCTTTCGATGGAAGGGTGACAAATGGACTCCTGAGCGTATGGGTGATAAATTCATTCCTGAAATCATAATCTGGGATGAAATATGCACAGTGTCATTAGATGTATTGAAAACATTTCTTGAGTGGTTGTTAACCAAAAACACAAAAGTCGTCATGTGCGGGGATCAAGGCCAACCACCACCATTTGTCGGTGCATCTCCACATGAATGGCTAAAGGGTTTTGTAGACTACTATGAAGAAATCACCACTGATTATAGATCACTTGATGAACGATTACGCGAGTTCAAAGCGCTAATTAGATTACAACCGGATAGAATCCAATGCGAAATAGCGCGTGAAGTGATTTCAGAAACCCCAATGAATGATTTCTGGGAAGCGTGGAGACCAAACGATTTGATCATTGCAAGTAGAAAAATAGTCAGGGATACACTTCAGATGAAGTTATTTGAATTGCATAAAGAAAAATTTGCAACGCTTCCAGTACCCCTTTGTTATCGGCCATCGGATACACGAAAACAGAATATTGAAGTTGATATTCCAGGACAGAATGAAAAACAAATTCTGGTATTAAATGATATTGTGCTGGTTGATATCAATGTCGTTGAAGATGCATTGCGTGCTAATAAATCCCCGTGGACGCTAGGATACGCAGCAACAATACACTCTTCACAGGGATTGACTATATCGGATACAATTGTTTGGATGGTAGATAATCGCATCGAATGGTCAAATTTAGTCTATCTCGCAGTCTCCAGAGTACGAAAAATAAATCAACTTCGAAGAGTTGTCCTCGATGATGAAATCATTGGTGATGATAATGACACAACAATAAGTGATATTGATGTTAGCATCATTAATAAAAAACTCTCCGGTTACAAACAACAAGACAAAAAAAAACAACGAGAATTTGATATTGATGCTAAATTAATAATCACTTTGAAGAAACAACAGAATAATCACTGCGCGAGTTGCAATTGTATAATGCGTTGGCAGTATTCGGATAAGGATCCTCGCCAATTCACCGTAGACAGAAAAAATAACAATCTCGGTCATGTCAGAAATAATGTGATGTTGACTTGTCTTGAGTGCAATAGACGCAACGGCGCTAGTTAAGACCATGCGGTGGCAATTGAGTATCCTCGGGAATCACTTGTAGTTGTTGTCGAGTAAATCCTCGCTGAGGAGCAGTTGAATCCAGTTTATAGATTGCTGGTCTACCAGTTGATCGTGTTATACTAGATATCTTATGCGTAGTGACGCTCCAAATAGGATCAGTAGCCCTTTTTCTACCCCCTTCAAGCTCTCCTGGTTCGTATAAGTACCTCACAATGACACTACTACCAAGAATTGGTTGGGAAACGCTAGCGTTTCTAGGGAAATCTTTTTGTGGTTGTACGGGTATTGACTTCTTTTAATCGCGTTGATAGGTTTCATGTTGATTGTTCTAGTAATCTCGTTATTCAGTGCAGTAATCACAGATGGTAATCTTTTAACCCATTCACTGGATCGCTTTTCTTGAATGAATTCTTTTGCGTATTGATATCCAAATAACCGCTCAGCAATCGTCCGATTAAATCGTTCTACAATGGCCTGATCGCGATGTAGCGCAGTATGCCCTCGTCGTATGGTGACATTATGATGTTTCATTGTAGATAACACTGCACCCTGAAATTCCTTGCCAGGATCAACCTGCAATAGATTTGGCCAACGCAGAGGACCTCGTCGATAAATCCTTTCAAATGCAGAAGCGACTTCAGTGGCTGATTTTGTTTTTAACGGTTCTGCTTCTTTGTATCGACTTGCAATATCAACTACGGTTAACGCATATTTGTAACCACGATCATGTGGCAGAAATAATATATCAGCCTGATGAACTTCATTAGGAGCGGTCACATCAAAATGCGAGAATTGAATTTGTTTAGGCGGTGGTAGATAAATTTGCCATAGTGCCTGTTTGGATAACCAATTAGCCGCAGTGGTTTTTTTCACTTTTGCAGCTCTAGCGAGTTTATTGATTGCAGCGTTACCCCTCCAGTATCCCCTCGGAGAATAATAAATTGATTCCATATTATTAATTACCAGCACCTAACATCAATTTACTTTTCATTGCCGATTTTATCAAAAATGAAGACAATTTTTCTTTGAAGGATTTATCAGGAATAGCATTTAACGCATGAATTAATTTCACATCCGCGAGATGCCTGTTTTGCAGATTGCTGCTTTTATAAGCAACATCATGAAGGTGACAGGCCTTATCAATGGCATTTATTGGTTCTTCACCGGGGTTGGGTTGATTTTGATTATTGAGTCTGATATCAAGTCTGGTTCCTGGTCCACAGTAGCTATATCCTGGTAGGTGCTTTTCTCCGGGGTATTTTGCCCATGGGGTTCCAGGGAGTTTTGCTAATTTGGCTGCGATATCACCTCCTCGTTTTTTTTTAAATCAGATTTCATAGACACAAATCTAAATTTCTTTGTACCACATTGCACGCATTTACCAGAAAGCGCTGATCGGTTATTTTTAGTTGTAATCGTCGTCACATCATCTGTGCCAGTACGCGTTTTACACTTCACACAATATAGATCCATAATTTATGTATAGAAATATGGATATAATTGATTTTTCAGCGACGAAAACAAGAGAACCAATTAAGCATCATGCAGCGCTACCAAACTCTATCCGGATGATTATAATCGGGCCATCTGGATCCGGTAAAACGCAATTGTTACTCAATTTAATAATGAGATGGATGAAGTGGGATAAGTTGTATTTAATTGCCCCTAGCGTAGATGATCAACGATGTTATGAAGTGTTAAAGGATTTTAACGAGAATGCATCAGAAATTAAGGGTGAGAACGCCATTGATTTTATAACCGATATCGATGAAGCACCGAGCATTGATGATATTGATGGAGATATTAACAATTTAGTCGTATACGACGATATAATGTTGGATAAACAAAAAAATCCTGCTAGAATATTTTCCCGTGGGCGTCACAAAAACACTGACGTGATATATGTCACTCAACGCTACACTCAGGTTCCAAAAGTGATCAGAGATAACTGCAATTTATTGTCTGTATTCAACGGAGTTGATACTCATACGCTACGAAATATTTGGCAGACATGGTGTTCTGATATGGACTTCAATCAATTTCGAGATTTCTTTAGTTATGCTCAGTCGACTCCGCACGGATTCGCAACAATAAATCTACATGATCCTCGGACACGATATCGTATCGGACTGGATCAAATATTCGGTTAAAATCGTAAAAGAATTATTAACCCAGAACTGAAAACTTTAGCAGCAGAGAGGGTAGATGACAACAAGTTGCGACCAAAATTAATTAAAAAATCGTTTTCATTTTTTTAGTTAAAATGATTTCATAGGGAGATTTCAATCAATTTTTTTGTCTGAAAACGTTGTAGGGTTCGCCTTTTTTTGGTTAAAATAAGATCGTAGGAAGGCTCGTTTAAGGATTTCAATCAAATTTTGTCTGAAAACGTTGTAGGATTCACCCTCTCTGCTGCTCCCTGACAGCAGAATTACAACTAAGAATCCAGGCACATGAAATGAGATGCTATAGAACCATCCTTGGCATCTCCTACATGGACCAAATCACAAATGAAGGGTGTAAAACCATCAGGTACAAAGTAGGCCATTATGAAGACTTCCACACCACTGTCAAAAAGATAAAGCTGAAATGGTATGGCCATGTCACTAGAGCCAACAGTCTATCCACAACAGTACTGCAGGGCAGCGTCCAGGGTGGCAGAAGTAGACAGAAGAAAGTGGACTGACAACATCAAAGAATGGGCCAGGAAATGTTTTCTGGAGACTTGGGTATTGGCATATGATCAAGACAAGTGGTTGGAATTGATCAGATGTTCAGCAATAATTTTAAAACCTTGATATATCAATTTATTATTAAATCCTCATTTCATACTGTATTCATCATATTATAAGTTTTCTTACTGTAGGGTTATCCCAAAGGACAGTTCTGTTACTCAAGTTAAGTCTATCTTCAAGGGAAGCCGCACTGAGGCTCAGAATAAGAGCTGCCAGGTAGATTATGACGGACATAGCACCAGACTGCAGAGTCACAGCACGTAACAAAAACTTCTTAGTGGGATTTCCTACATCAAATCTGCAAATAAGGACATAATTAAATAAATTAGTAAATCTATATTTTTTCTCAAAACATTTAAATAAGTACATTTATTCATCATAAATTTGCCAAAAACAATAGCACATGTTACAGTTCTATCTTACTGCTTTTTAAACAATTTTTACCACTCAAACATTGAACATGTCAAGGCCATTTTCAAAATTCTTTCCACCAATATGGTATAATTATAGTTTCTATTTGGAAATCAAATTTGACTACAAAGAAAATGAGCAAATGTGGAGAAAAATCAATATGTTATAAGATGGCTAATGAAGCTATACAAGATACCATTAGGTGAACTTTATGGGTATATATTCATATATTGTGAAAAATATATACAGTACCTTACTTAACTTTTTAAAAATGATTTGAAATTAATAAAACAAATACTATTTATACAAAATCTGCTCAACATTGCAGCACATGCAAACCATTGGGTCATTTTTCATTTCACAAACAAAATTTCGGTCAAATTAATTTCAGTGTTTGGGATAATCTATGCACTGTTTCAACAAGGTTTGAGGTTCCGAGTGGCCAAGTGGTCTAAAGCACTCTTTGTTATGGATCACTGCCATCTCACCACTGTCTGCATGGGTTTGAGTCTAAGATTTGGCTAATGTAGTTATGTGAGAAAGCTTGCCATTAGCTTCTCGTGGGTCAGTGGTTATTTCCAGGGGTTTTCCCAGGCTCTTCCTCCAATAATAATACTGGCCGCCATGTTTAGCCTATCGTGTGCTGAAAAATGGTGTAAACCCTACAACAACATCAAAAAGGTTTTAAAATTATATTTTTTACATTTTAAAACACAAAATAGATTAACAGTAAAAATTAAATGTTTTCGATTGGAGATACTTTTGAAGATGGTACTGTAGGTTTTTTTTCTACATCAAAACATTAACAACATAAAATATCAACAATTTAACAGGTTCTTTAAAATTCCACATTTTTTTTCTCACATTCTGTAAACTGAACTTTCAATTATGGAAGTCCAATTTTATCAGTCAATTAATTGTTTGTCAAACTGGCAAAATTCATAGATATGTCTTTCATTTAAAACTCAAGCACTGAAAGTGGACTTATTCTTTTTCTTGTAAAGCATGTACAAAATTTCTAGTAAAAATTATTTGACAATTTTGTCTTAAGAAAGTAATATAATTATTGAGACATTCAAAATGACACATAAGTGAATTAAAACAACAAAATCAAATACAGAATACAATTTGGATTGCCATACATCAGCAGTTGCACACATAAAAATCAAACTGAAATAAATACAATTTTTAAAAATTAAATGATAGGGGTTTCAGAATGAGAGGCAGTTGGGTACTTGTGCATGATAACTCATGAATTTTCCTTGTAAATATTCCTTGTATCCAAAAAGCTTATTGTCTTATCATACTGCCCAAAACTTAATGTTTGACTTTCTTTATGTAACTCAAATTTCAATCATCCTGTATAAATTCTTTCTTTCTTTTTGTACTACATGGTCACCATAATTCTTATAGTTCACTGGCTGCTATGGGCCTATTATAAAATCCCTTTGGTGTCTGTCACCATTTCCATTCCGTGTATTATTTAGTTCAATGTTCTAGAAAATGAGAATTAATTATAAAGAATTATGCTAGCCCCATATCAAATGAGGTCCTGTGAGGGTATTCATATAAAAAGGAGTTTTTCAATAGTGGCGTTGCTATGGCATGCAGTGCTAATATAGTTAATGTACAGGATGCTGTTGTTGCTGTTGTAGCGTTTAATGACATTTTTCAGCACACAATAGGCTATACATGGCGGCCAGTATTATTGGTGGAGGATGAACCCAGGACAACCCCCGGAAAGAACCACCGACCCACGAGAAGCTACTGGCAAGCTTTCTAACATAACTACATTAGCCGAATCTTAGACTCAAACCCACGCAGACAGAGGTGAGATGGCAGTGATCCGTAATGGAGAGCGCTTTAGACTACTCCGGGCCCCTTAATGTACAGGTAATATGAGAACTCAGCACACCAGACTCCAACTGACATTTATATACAACTGGTAACTATTATAAGTATCAATTCTACTATTAGTAAATTGGGTTACATATGTCAAATAAAAACCGTTCAACTGCTAAACATGTCTGCCTTACCATTTCTTCTTTTCAAAGAACATGCCTTTTGTATAGTATTGCCATATGTATGCAGGTGGACTGTAATGAACAGGTGAGCAGGCATATTGCAATGAACAGGTATGCAGGCATATTGTAATGAACATGTATACAGGTAGATTGTAATGAATAGATAAAACAGTGAATTGTAATGAAAAGATAGTAAATTGGACTGTATTGAACAGATGGGCAGGTGGATGTAATGAACAAGTAAACATGTGAATTGTAAACAGGTGGATTGTACTGAACAGGTAGCTTCCAGCAACTGACAACTCCAGTGTGCTGTAATGTCCAAAAACAAATTTGCGAAATGCAGCACAATGCAACATTTTAACAGTGTCCATGGGAGGTATATTGATAATGAAATGCATTAAAAATATATATATATAATACTTTCTTTTGTTTGTTTGTTTGATTAGGATTTTTAACGTAGCTTTAGCAATATTTCAGTCATATCGCTACGATGTCTGCAGTGAGGCAGTTTATAGTGATGTCTAGCACTGGGGCATCATGCTGCAGACATGTAGCATGATGTCCCACCCAGTTACATTTTCCTGACACCAGGCCGACCAGTCCTAACACTAACCTCTTAATGCTGAGTGCCAAGCGAGGCAGCTGTTAGTACCATTTTTTTTAAGTCTTTGGTATGACTAAGCCGGGGATCGAACCCATGATCTCCTGCTCCCGCAGCAGACGCTTCTAATCACTAGGCCACCGAAGTGGTATATAATACTTTCTAATTATAACACTATGCAATCCAAAGAGCATAATGCCTTAGAGTGAGACTGACTTAGGATGAAAGACATTATACATATAGTGTACCATATATTGGAGCAAATGCATTTAGCAAACCCACATTATAATGAGGTAGATAACATAAATTTTACTACTAAATAATGGTATTTGTGACCATACATGCTTCAAAACAAAAGCTTGTTAGAATAAAGGGCATCAATAATGCCATTATAGTGACGGCATGTTGTATAATGAAAACTGTACAAATGACAAAGTTACATAAATTTTGTTTCATGATACAGTCAGTGATGTAAATTACATGACTTCTGTACAAAGGGAACTAAAAAAATGCCATTTTGTAATGATCATGCAGAGGTTTCATCTTTATATTTAATTCCCTAAATTAAAGGACAAAAAATTATTACAAATATATATGGCTTCCATGGTCTTTAATTTAAACTTCCGAGAAATTTATTTTCTTTAATATCTAAAATCATCAACTGTTTCCAATCCAGAAAATGTATTATATCACTTACCTAGTGTGTCCGAGTGCAGTAAATATCAAAATCAGATGCAGTAAAATAGGGGTACAAAGATTAGAACATGCGGCAAAAAATTTCACTTTTTAAAAATCTCTCTTGGTCACACATGTATCTTGTTAAATGAAAACTTGCTCTGAAAGCATAACACTCACCTATCACATGCTGACACAGTACACAATGCCAGCAAAATGTAGTACATACATTGTACTGGAAGTGCCACTGGCTTGTAAAAGAGTAAAAAGTTCACGTTTCCATTGTACAAAAGAACATATGCCATCACAATATGCCAGAGTGAGATTCCTGCAATAAGTCCATGGCAAAAAAGGCAAAATGTCTGCAGTACTTTGTGGGTTCTGAGAGCAAATGCAATTGTTGTGTTCTTTGGGGCTTCTGGCACTTGTTTTTTCACAGCCTGCTGCTCTGCTACTTTCTTGGCAAATTGTCCTTTATTCTCACTCTTAAATCCACCTAAAACAGGAAATCAAATTAAAATCCGTAAATAGTCCAACATTTTAAATAAACCAGTGTTAACGGGAACTTTATTTGTATTGTTTATGAAACATCAATGTACAACACATGCTTTAAATATTCATTGATGTGATGTTTCTTGATGGCACCTGACTAATTGCATAAGTGTACATGAAAGGATCGACTGCTGACGCATTCTAAGTATGGGAGAAAGCGAAGAGAGAAGAAAAATTAAAAGGTCTAAATATGGAAACAAAGGCCTGATTAACACCCACAAGAACAGATATACTTCCTAAATGAAAATGAAAGTAGTTCCAAAACGAAATTGCCACTGTGCTGATATAATTTTCTCACATTTACATATTTCTATTTCTCATTATAACATAGTTCTCTCCGTCATTATTTATGATTACACAAGCTATTTGGACTCTACGACTGCTAATCACACCATGTACCCAACCTCTATGTAATTTGAAACCTCATGTATAAATGTGTGCATGTCTTATAATTGCTTTGGAGGTAGGGGTAAGGATATAGACGATGCCATTCCAAAATAACTGTTTTATTTATTTACAAAAACAAATGTACTTCTCACTTCCATGTAATAAAGTTTTTAAGCTTTCAAATACTACAGTGGTTTCAATAAAAATATAAATATGATTCACAATATTATTGTGTTTTACTTCAATGAATTAATATGTCTGAATTTAACTGGTTTTAGTTCCATGTTCAATATTATAATGGATTAGGTTACTTGTTTTGTTTTTAAAAAAATACTTGTGACTGTCTGTGTGCATTCCTAGTAATCTAGTTATACACTGGCAGAAGACCTATATGATCAACATTGAATTTCCCTAGGAAATTATTGCTATTTCCATCCCTTTCCTTCAAATGAAAATCATCCAATGGATTACCGGAGATCCTGCATGAGATCTTTCTAGATTATTAGAAATGAAAAATCAAAATCATGTTGCCATCACATTGCTGAGATGATCTTAATGGCTAACTGTCTTGGGTTTAACATCAGTTACACAATGAGTGTTGTACTATTAATAGCACACAGGAAATGGGCGAGTCTCTACTAAATAAACAAAGTTTACTTACTTGCAATCCATGTGCTGCATTCAAAATGTCACATTTTATTAACATTTTACATGATAACTTTACATGACTGTACTAGTATGGTCAATTTGAGAATTACAATCATTGTCTTAATAGACAACCAACACTCAACTTTATTGGCATCATATCGCAGGTACGAATACTTGCTGCATAATTAAATGACGTAGTCAGAATAGTTACAGAACTAACTTGCAAACCTGGAATACTGGCTTTGTGTTGACAGCAATTTTCATGCATTACACAGAAGCTTAGTGAATAAATTAGCTGACTATTACAGAACACATTATTAGCTTCATAAAAACTGTTTTTTAATCATTCTGCTCTCAAAAAAATAATATGCAGATCATATTAAGTTTAGTTTTTAAATTTTGTAAAGGGGTAAATGACGTTGACATATTATATCAAACATGGTTTGACTTGGTGCTGTATTGTACAGCAATACAAGTAGGTTATTTAGTGCTCAGGGACATTCCACTGCAGCTGACACAGGCTGGTTTAATAATAGGTTTCGAACCCACGCAATTTCAGTCAGGAGTCTAGCATGCTAGCCATCCTGGCTCCTCCAAAAACGTGTTACAATGAAGGGCATTATAATAACAGCCTGTGACTTTAACATGAATTGTGACCTGTCTGTGCAATGAAGGGCTTTATAATAACAGCCTGTGACTTTAACAGGAATTGTGACCTGTCTGTGCAATGAAGGGCTTTATAATAACTGCCTGTGACAATAACATGAATTGTGGCCTGTCTGTGCAACGAAGGGCTTTATAATAACAGCCTGTCCCTTTAACATGAATTGTGGCCTGTCTGTGCAATGAATGGCATACTAATAACAGTCCATTCCTTTAACGTGAATTATGGCCTGTCTGTGGTTTTTCGAGAGAGGTATGTGCCTAAGACTGTTGGGAGTAGTGAGTAGTCCTGTGTTCAGTTCCCAGCAGTGACAGCTGTGCAAAGTTGCATCTTGCATGTAGTACACAGAGTATTCTCAAAGAGAGACAAAAAGTGCATCAGTTTAAACTAAAAACTGCACAGACCCAGATCTGCTGTCATTTAATGCACTGGCAGGTCTGAGTCTGTGTAGTTTGTAAGGAGTAGTCAGTAGTACAAACAACACAGACCCTGATCTGCAGGATAAGCATCTCTAATTTACACAATAAAATTTCCCCAATCATGTTCAAAACACTGTAAATCTCATTGAAAGTAATCAAGATTTTCCTCCATTATTATAACATATATTTCGAAAAACATGTAATAAAGTTCAAGATTCCATAAGTAACATGTCAAGCAAGCAGTCAGGTCGATAAGCTGGTACATAAAATAAAAACAAAGCATCACCAAAGATATACTCACGGCTCGTTTCAATAAAAAGCTTCTCCATAGGCTGACTCTTAAGTACAGCAGATGCTGTGGAATAAGGTATCTTTGGCAAATCTTCCTCCTCTTTATCTTCTGCAGTAATAATGTCTTCCTGGATATCTGTCAGATCTGCAGCCAGTGTGCTATCAAAGAACTCCTCACCTGCACCCGCTGTTGTTTTCTTGACCTTTTTCTTGACTTTTTTCTTACGAGGAGTTTGACCTTTTGTGCTCTTGGAAAGAAGACTCGCTTTACTTCCTGCCACATCCTATATTGCAGCAAACATAAACAGAGGTGAATTTCTCTCTTTTATTAAAACATATATCAAATCCATAACTATCAGCATAAGAAACAAGAACAAAACTACTACCTGGCACTCTGGGCCATGAGTGGCAGAGTGGTCTAAAGCGCTCTCCGTTACGGATCACTAAAATATGACGTTAAACCCTTTAACAACAACTGCTACAACTTCCTGGCACTTGAAAGGCTCCTATAATAATGGGTATCCCTACTACCTGACCCTATGTAGGAAATCTAAAAGGATCAATGTTGTTTCATTATTGCATTTACAGGAAAACAACTAAAACCTGAACTACTTTCAAGCATCTTACTCAGCAAAATAACTCTACAAATTTTGCTATTTGTTATAACATATGACCTATCATTTGCAGCCCAATGAGATCTTTATCATTAAGTAACGTGCTGACATACAGTAGTTGTTTGTCTAATACTGAGGCATTTGGCAATAAAATGTGAATTTCCGGTCGGCTTACCATCCCTGTTTCTCACTGGCAACCCTTGCAGTTTTGTTTCCCATGGTAAAAAAATAAAAAATAAAATCAAATTATAAGTATATATAATGTTTAAAAAACAAATGAGCTGTCTACTTTAATTTTAAAACCAATGCAATAAGTAAAGCGAATACCAGAGGGGTGGGGTGGGGGCTTCAATATCAGGCTGCCAGACAGTAGGTTGTCTAATACTGATGAACTAAATAACATGCTGACCATCTTTGGTTGTTAATCCTATCTGCTTCCACACCTAGAACTGTTTCAATAAGATTTTCTTTGCGCAAGGAAATTACACCGTTTCTTCTATTTTGACAATAACACTTTCATGTCATCCAAATTTAAGTGAAGACATGAAATAAAAAATGAAATAACATAATATTAAAAATCATTCAAACAGTGCAAAAACAATGTCTGGTGATCAAATGGAGCAGCCTCAAATAACCTAGAATGCTAAACGAAGGTCACTGACACGGTGACACCTAACATGACATATTGGAAATAGTTTTTCTTGTCAAGAACAAGAATGGCATATGAACTATTGATAAGTCTATGTATGTCTGTTATCTGCATACTGGAAATACAACCATGTTGTCGAAACATAAAAAGCACTCATCACCCTGGCACCGCTGACAGACCTTCAAAGATAATAAGATCATCACGCTGATAGGTGTATCAGTATATAATATATCATATCACAGAATCTGTGTTGCAAATCATATTGATATGTGGCACAGATGTATTATTTCAACCCTAATTGCACCTAAGTTACTGCCAAATAATGTTTTGAACATGATTCAGTATTGTTTCGAACTTTATTCAATATTATTTTAATCTTCATTCAGTATTGTTTAGATCATGATTCAGTATTACTTTGATATTGATTCAGTATTACTTTCATATTGATTCAGTATTGTTTTGAACTTGATTCAATATTGCTTTGATATTGATTTAGTATTGCTTTGATATTGATTTAGTATTACTTTGATATTGATTCAGTATTGTTTTGAACTTGATTATTGTTTTGATCTTGATTCTTGTTTTGAATCTGAGTCAGTATTGTTTTGAATCTGTGTCAGTATTGTTTTGAATCTGTGTCTATTGTTTTGAATCTGTGTCTGTATTGTTTTGAATCTGTCATTATGGTTTTGAATCTGAATCAGTATTGCTTTGAATCTGAGTCAGAATTGTTTTGAATCTGTGTTGTTATTGTTTTAAATCTGAGTCAGTATTCTTTTGAATGAGTTAGTATTGCTTTGAATCTGAGACAGTATCATTTTGAATCTGAATCAGTATTATTTTGAATCTGAGTCAGTATTGTTTTGAATCTGAGTCAGTATTGTTTTGAATCTGTGTCAGTATTGTTTTGAATCTGTGTCTATTGTTTTGAATCTGTGTCTGTATTGTTTTGAATCTGTGTCATTATGGTTTTGAATCTGAATCAGTATTAATTTGAATCTGAGTCAGTATTGCTTTGAATCTGAGTCAGAATTGTTTTGAATCTGTGTCGTTATTGTTTTAAATCTGAGTCAGTATTCTTTTGAATGAGTTAGTATTGCTTTGAATCTGAGACAGTATTATTTTGAATTTGAATCAGTATTATTTTGAATCTGAGTCAGTATTGTTTTGAATCTGAGTCAGTATTGTTTTGAATCTGTGTCAGTATTGTTTTGAATCTGTGTCTATTGTTTTGAATCTGTGTCTGTATTGTTTTGAATCTGTGTCATTATGGTTTTGAATCTGAATCAGTATTAATTTGAATCTGAGTCAGTATTGCTTTGAATCTGAATCAGTATTATTTTAAATCTGAGTCAGTATTCTTTTGAATTTGAGTCAGTATTGCTTTGAATCTGAATCAGTATTAATTTGAATTTGAGTCAGTATTGCTTTGAATCTGAGTCAGCATTGTTTTAAATCTGTGTCGTTATTGTTTTAAATCTGAGTCAGTATTCTTTTGAATGAGTTAGTATTGCTTTGAATCTGAGACAGTATTATTTTGAATCTGAATCAGTATTATTTTGAATCTGAGTCAGTATTGTTTTGAATCTGAGTCAGTATTGTTTTGAATCTGTATCGGTATTGTTTTGAATGAGTCAGTATTGTTTTAAATCTGAGTCAGTATTGCTTTGAATCTGAGTCAGCTATGTTTTGAATCTGTGTCGTTATTGTTATAAATCTGAGTCAGTATTCTTTTGAAAGAGTTAGTATTGCTTTGAATCTTGAGTCAGTATTATTTTGAATCTGAATCAGTATTATTTTGAATCCGAGTCAGTATTGTTTTGAATGTCAGTATTGTTTTGAATCTGAGTCAGTATTGCTTTGAATCTGAGTCAGTATTGTTTTGAATCTGTATCGGTATTGTTTTGAATGAGTCGGTATTGTTTTAAATCTGAGTCAGTATTGCTTTGAATCTGAGTCAGCTATGTTTTGAATCTGTGTCGTTATTGTTATAAATCTGAGTCAGTATTCTTTTGAAAGAGTTAGTATTGCTTTGAATCTTGAGTCAGTATTATTTTGAATCTGAATCAGTATTATTTTGAATCCGAGTCAGTATTGTTTTGAATGTCAGTATTGTTTTGAATCTGAGTCAGTATTGCTTTGAATCTGAGTCAGCATTGTTTTGAATCTGTGTCGTTATTGTTTTAAATCTGAGTCAGTATTGTTTTGAATGAGTTAGTATTGCTTTGAATCTGAGACAGTATTATTTTGAATCTGAATCAGTATTATTTTGAATCTGAGTCAGTATTGTTTTGAATGTAAGTATTGTTTTGAATCTGAGTCAGTATTGTTTTGAATCTGAATCAGTATTATTTTGAATCTGAGTCAGTATTGTTTTGAATGTAAGTATTGTTTTGAATCTGAGTCAGTATTGTTTTGAATCTGTGTCGGTATTGTTTTGAATGAGTCGGTATTGTTTTAAATCTGAGTCAGTATTGCTTTGAATCTGAGTCAGCATTGTTTTGAATCTGTGTCGTTATTGTTTTAAATCTGAGTCAGTATTGTTTTGAATGAGTAAGTATTGCTTTGAATCTGAGTCAGTATTATTTTGAATCTGAATCAGTATTATTTTGAATCTGAGTCAGTATTGTTTTGAATCTGTATCGGTATTGTTTTGAATCTGAGTCAGTATTGTTTTGAATCTGTATCGGTATTGTTTTGAATCTGAATCAGTAATATTTTGAATCTGACTCAGTATTGTTTTGAATGAGTCAGTATTGTTTTGAATGAGTTCGTATTGTTTTAAATCTGAGTCAGTATTTTTTTGAATCTGAGTCAGTATTGCTTTGAATCTGAATCAGCATTATTTTGAATCTGAGTCAGTATTGTTTTGAATGAGTCAGTATTGTTTTGAATCTGAGTTAGTATTGTTTTGAACTTGATTGATTCTTTAATGGGTGATGATTTCAACCAAATGTGTCAGATTTACAAATGTCTACAACACTGTTTAGTGTTAGCCCTGTAAGCATTCAAAATACCTACTAACTGTTTCAATGATAAATAAAAATTATAAGAAACTAATGTACTGGTAATTATATATCCTGATCTTGTTTAAAATGGCTAAGAGTAAGCATGGCATCTGATTGCCAAATGTGTGTGCATGTGTTTGTGTGCATGCATGTATTCATGTGTGTGTGTGTGTGTATGTGTGTGTGTGTGTATGTATGTATGTAAGAATGTATGTGTATATATATATATATATATATGTATGTACGTACGTATGTATGTATGTATGCGTATATGTATGTATGTGCGTATGTAAATCCAAATAAAGTGAATACATGCCACTTAAAGGTATGTAGAATCAAATTCTAAAAAATGACACCCATTACTAAAATAATATGTGCTGAATGCCTACATGACCCATACAACTTGTACTAAAAAGAGATGCTTTCAAAAAACATGGCTTTCAACAATTTCACAATTTCAGCAAGTTCCGGTGATAAATTCTGTATAATTGGGATTTCAGCTTTGTCTTAAGTTAAGTTAAAGTACCTATATTTATACCGGTACTCAAACGTTGTGTCGAACAGCAAATGAAAAAGATTCTTACTCCACACAATTACTCCAAACAAAATTAACTGACCCAGATCTGACAGCACATTATGCGAAGGCAGATCTGAATCTGTGCAGTTGGACTTAGTTTATATGCAAATACAAAATGGAAAGTTTGTATCTTATAATGATCTATATGTAGAGTCAAGTATTCAGTAGGCTCAGAGAAACTTTGTTTTATGATATGAATGTTACAAACGTCTCCACGTTTTTCAATCAAACATGAAAGCTGAAATGAAGTTGGAGAGTTATTGATATATTCAATCATTCAATAAATTCAATCAAACACATCACCTTTCTGAAGTTTCTTGGTACACATAATGGTCTTATTCTATCTGAAGCTGGACATATATTTAAAAAAATCCCTCAACTTTACGGCACTCTCAACTCTGATTTTTATATCTAAGAATGGAATAAACTGATTTATACACATAAGAAATCACCTTAAGGCTTAATGATAATAATGCTGTTAAGTGTAGATATGTTATTTCATGAAACTGAGTCATATATATGGATCTGGACATACCGGTATGAAAAATATGAATCTGAGTGTATCATGATGTTTATATACGGTTTAAGAGTTATGTGAATATGGTACCATAATCCATTTTGTAAGAGACACATGAATACAGTACCAGAATGCATGTTGCATGAGATACGTGAATACAGTACCAGAATGCATGTTAATAGAATTATGTGATTACGGTAATATGGTCTTATCTGAATGGAAGTGTTTCTTTTCCAATGATTATTCCAACGTTTACAAATGGTATAAGGGGTCCCGAGTGGCCGAGTGGTCTAAAGTGCTGTCCATTACGGATCACTGACATCTCAACTCTGTCTGCATGGGTTCGAGTCTAAGATTCAGCTAATGTAGTTATGTGAGAAAGCTTGCCAGTAGCTTCTCGTGGGTCGGTGGTTCTTTCCGGGTTCTTCCTCCACCAATAATACTGGCCGCCATGTATAGCCTATATTGTGCTTAAAAATGGCGTTAAACCATAAAAAAACAAACAAATGGTATAAATGTGATAGCCGTAAGTATAATTCAGTCGATTAAATGAGAATATGAACATTGTACAGAGAAGTATAATGGCAAGTCGATTTAGATGGAGATGATTTAGAAGCGACCTAAAGGTAAGAACAAATTTACGTTTTACTCTAAAACAATTCGAAAACTGGGACTCTGGGAGTAGTCCATTTTTTGTCGTGTTTCAACACGCCATAATTAAAAATTACTAAAAGTTCCAATACGATTTGTTTACCTCTCCATGACTTTCTGCACTTCGAGCTGTTGATGGCTCGCCTTCATTTTTCTCAGTTTTTCTCGGGATCTTTTTTTTCTTCTTTTTAGGGGTAGTTTCAGTCCCTTCAGAAGTTGCGCTTTGACTCGCTGCTGCAGCCTTTCGTCGTCTCGGAGTCGCTGGTGGACCTCCCGAGTCTTGAGTTCCTTCTCCTACTGGCTTTTTCTTTTTCCTTTTCACCACTTTTTTGATAGGTGCACCTTCTTCTGTATTTGAAGTAGGCGAAAGAGGTGGCAGTTTCGACGGTTTTCCGTTTCTATCGCTTGTTGTCTCTGCCATGGTTGCAAAAAATTCCAATCAATGGTCGAAGTGGCCCTAACTTAGGCCGCGTATGAACATGAACAGATTTTTAAAAATAAAACACAAACACACATACGGTATCACAGTACCAATTGTTTTTCCATATACCTCAATGCTAATGTTTTGTGAAATAAATATACTTTATATCCTACTTTAGCACGTCTGTCACACACTGTCACAGGAAACAATCTTAAATTATCAATTTGACAAGGATAAAACCAGGTACTCCATTGCATTTAAGAGAGATAACTCTGCTGGAACTAGACAGGGCTAAGAGTTATCTAGTCACAACAGACCCAGTTGTCCGACATTAAAATTAAAAAAAAAAAAAAACCAATACAAAATATGATTTAGATATGAATTAACTTAATCTCACACGTTGCCAAGAGGCTTCACTTTTTCAGCCTAACAGAAAGTACAACTCTTACATAACCACAGCTGGTGTTATTGTTTATTTCTGATAGCAAGGTTCCCTACACTTTAAGCTCCGCCTACCTTGGGTTGTACAATTGGTATCGTTATACCACACACACAGAGGCGTAGCTAAGGGGGGGGGGGGGGGGGCCGGGGGTACATATGCCTCCAGACGCCAAGGTACAGGGGCGCCAAAATGAGGCTTGCAACGTTACATTATAATAAGTAAACAAGGGTAATAAATCGGTCACAAGATTGCTGGGGCGCCAGTTTTATAGTTCGTCCCCGGGCGCAAAATACCATCGCTACGCCTCTGCACACACACACACACGATGAAAGAAAAAGAACGATTATCCATTTACGATGATGAAGCAAATAAATCATGAATCTGACTAAACAGTGAAATTTTCCATGGAAATTGTGACGTAACATAAAACGTGTGAAGGACTTTATAATTGGTCACATATTTGTTTTGATTCAGGAACACTTTTCAACTGATCAGAATGTATCATTACTTTTATCAATACAACTGGTCCGTCACACCTATTGAATCTGGGAAAGGGTCGCTTGTTATTGTAGGATGAATCTATTGTACTGTATGACACACGGTATGTGTCATGACCAACAATTATAAACAAACATATTAGAGATCTAATTATTGTCTATGATTTTAAATCATTATTACTTGGGGAAGCATATTCATATTTCGATTTAACATTGGAAGTTCTATACAATCTTGTTTAGGAATCTGCTACTTAAAATCACACTCTTCTACTTTCTGTTACTGTGTCTTAGTTGTGTCAGTGTTTTTTTTTTTATTTCTTCATAAACGGAAGACGTAAACGGAAATTCTCTATTCCTGTCTTAGTATCAATCTTTAGTGGAACCAATTTTAATTGTGTACAGATTTAATTTGAGAATTTATTTATTTAAGTTATACACTGGAATTACTAAGTGCTCATTAAAAATTTCTGACTAAATCAAATTTTGTTGTTATTACTATACTATACTAGGTTGACCATTTAAATACGTTTGCTATTATATGCATGAACATGTTTATATTAAGAACAAGGGAAAATACTTTTTTCCTCAATCTTCGTAGTTGATGTTTCGGTTATCGGAACTTATTAAAAAAATATGTTAATTTTGAAACAATGGTGTTAATTTAGTTTTTCTTGAAGACAAATGTTTTGTCCATCTGCTCTTCCAGTGTTTGTCTGTAAATGTTTCAAGTTAATGTCTGTGCAAGTCCGCGCAATCGAAGTTAAGGGTTGGTTTTCTTAACATCAGTGTTTCTCACAAATAAAGCACGGCATGATATCTCATTGCTAGACATTACTGTAAACTGTCAGACTGCAGACAACATCATAGCGATATGACCGAAATATTTCTAAAGATACGTTAAAATCCAAAATCACACACACACACACACACACACACACACACACACACGCACACACACACACACGCGCACGCACGCACGCACACACACACACATACACACGGACACACACACACAGCGATGCTTTCACCAGTTAAATACTTAATCGTTGACTTGACCAAGTAAACACAATAGGCACGGAGAACTGTCAGAACTCCGTTACCTAGAATTAATGCGCATCCTTACTTCAAATTGTCTAACACATTTGTCTGGTCGATATTAAAGAACGAAGTTTGAGAAGACATGAAGGAGTGCGAACAATAAAATAGGGAAAAAGACAATTAGTTTCAGACAACAGAAGTGACAGTCAGTCACTCTCATGTTAGAGTGTCACAAACACTTACCCGATTCGTTTTTAGACTTGTGTTGAGGACTCAAAGATAATCCCATCAACAGAGGTGTACTCTTTGAGCTAATCAGTCTTGGATTCATAGTAGAACATTAAATTACTTGCCTTGGATTTCTGTAGAAACTATGACAAAATATTCAGGTGTTTTGTTTAGATTGTGAAAATGTATTTTCTTTCGCTCAGAGACGTAGTGTGCATCACGGACAAAATAACACTCTACTCGAACAGTTATGTAAATAAGTTCGTTTTTTTTTATGTCGGAATATATGTAAATGAAGCAAAAGGGACTTGAACTAATACTGCCTCTTGATAGTTGATATTTCAGTTATCGGACCTTATCAACATATGTTGATTTCGAACAATTGTTGTTAATTTAATTTTGTTTGCCTCTAAATCGACCCCACATGTTAACATAAACGTAATTCTAACTCCCACTAGTTCACTTAATCGCCTGGTATTACTACTTCCGACATTATTCTCTGGCATATAGATAAACATAATTTTGACATTATTCTTTATTACATAAACACTTTAGAGATTATTATCTGGCATAAACACATATATTCGACGGCATTCTCAGGTATATAACGACATTGACTTTCGACAGTATTCTCTCATCTTATATTATATTATATTATATTATATTATATTATATTATATTATATTATATTATATTATATTATATTATATTATATTATATTATATTATATTATAAATAAAAGGAAAATAATAATTTACAAAGAAGTTTAAGCGATGTAAAATATGTCTTCCTTCCTTTGGACGTGCAGACTGTCCTATTGAGTTTCTTTCTTTTTGCCAATATTACCTTCTATCTGTCTGTCTGTCTGTCTATGTATGTATGTATGTATGTATGTATGTATGTATGTATGTATGTATGTATGTATGTATGTATGTATGTATGTATGTATGTATGTATGTATGTATGTATGCATGCGATATGCATAGGGCGATATGCAGACTGTACATTGCTAAGAAGACT
This sequence comes from Unio delphinus, assembly GCA_029339505.1. Classification (NCBI taxonomy): domain Eukaryota; kingdom Metazoa; phylum Mollusca; class Bivalvia; order Unionida; family Unionidae; genus Unio; species Unio delphinus. The sequence goes on from JAQISU010000115.1 coordinate 21,397,966, forward strand.
GTTTGAATTAAAATGAGATACAAGTTGAGTTAGAACAACCTTTTCTAAGATTTTTTTCTATGAATGGGAGATTAGAAACTGGGCGGTAGTTCTTTAAATCGTTATGGTCAAGTGTTGGTTTCTTCAGCAGTGGCTTTACGGTGGCAGTTTTGAAAAATTATGGGAATTCCCCCAATGAGAGAGGGATATTAATAACATCAGTTAGTGAAGGCAATATTGGGTCTAAGCACTCAAGCAGTAGTGATGTCGGAATTGGATCAACTTCACAAGACTTTGGTGCACTTTTTATCACGATTGTCCGTACTAAATCAATAGAAACAGGTTCAAATGCTCCTACCGGTTGTCGCTGAGATTCTGCATCATAACTGTATGGTGACGAGTCAGTTGAAATTGTGCTGTCAAGCGAATCTCTGATGGTTTGTACTTTGTCACGGAAGAAATTTGTAAATTGGTCCGGAAGGGTCTAGTGGATAGAAGGTTGTAGGAAGTGGTGTACATTTGTTCCTTGATATTGGTTTGTTAGTTATCTCGAAGAGCTCTTTGCAGCTGGAACTCTCCGTGATCTTAGTACTGTAGTGGGATAATTTGGCTAAATGGAATATGTTTGTGCCGTTCTTCTTAGCTTTGTTTATGAATAGTGAGTCTGGTGGAATGCAAAAGCCTCTCTGCTTTTCGGCGATGTCTTTTAGCAGTGCGAAGATGGTCCCTAACACTGCTATCCCATGGAGAACACTTTTTTTTTTTTTATTGATCCTCTGCATTTGGTGGCTGGGGCATGTTTTTCAAGCAATGAACGCAGGCAGTTATCAAGTTGTTCCGCTGTTGGATGTAAGAAAGTTGTTAGGTTTACTTGGATGTCACGCATGAATTTGGTTCTATTTATCATACGAATAAATGTATGCATGTATGTATGTATGTATGTATGTATGTATGTATGTATGTATGTATGTATGTATGTATGTATGTATGTATGTATGTATGTATGTATGTATGTATGTATGTATGTATGTATGTATGTATGTGTGTGTGTGTGTGTGTGTGTGTGTGTGTGTGTGTGTGTGTTCTATTGGTTCTATTTATCATACGAATAAATGTATGTATGTATGTATGTATGTATGTATGTATGTATGTATGTATGTATGTATGTATGTATGTATGTATGTATGTGTGTGTGTGTGTGTGTGTGTGTGTGTGTGTGTGTGTGTGTGTGTGTGTGCGAGCGTGGGTATGTATGTATGTATGTATGTATGTATGTATGTATGTATGTATGTATGTATGTATGTATGTATGTATGTATGTATGTATGTATGTATGTATGTATGTAAGACTTATGACAACCCACACATCCATTTTAATCACGACTCATTCACTTCTGATATTAATTCATTTGCTCTGTTTATATCATTATGTGTTCCCTTTTCATATATGATATATTCTCGACCCGTTGTGTCGATCATTACAGATTTATCAGTAGTTAGCAATAGTTCGATGGTAAATTTAAAACCATGCTGGAAATTCAAAATTCTAAGCATATCGCTTGTGATGTAAATTAACGAAATATGTAGTGTATGTTTTGACATGTTAATGAGTACATGATTGAAACTGTGTCAAAAAGTTCATGTGTAAACTTGTGTGTTAAGGAATTATGTGTGTATGTTTGTGCATGTGTTAAGGAGTTCATGTATGAAACTATGTGTTAGGAGTATGTGTGCTCAACTGTGCGGGTGTTAAGAAGTACGTGTATGAAACTGTGTGTGAAACAGAATGAGTTCTACTCTGGAATGAAGGGTTTGTTTCGAAAATACGCCGCAAACACTGATACAGAAAATATATTTTATTACAAACTACGACATCAAGCAAAATATACTGTACTGACGAGGATATAGCAAAGCCCAGACGCAAGAACTAGTCTCTGAGGATAAAAATAACTTTTGAAATGGCACCGATGATATACCCTTTGTCGAGTTCTTGCATAATTTAATTCGTCCTTTACTGAAAAATTTACTTATTTCATGTAAGCAAGAGTAACAAAAGGAAAAAAACATATATATTTGAAATGTGTCCTAAGACGAATTACATGCAATAACTCGCATTACATCTGGATGGAAGAAACATAGAAGAAGAACAAAACAACAGCAACACTGATTGACTCTTATTAATGATTGAGTTAGATGCCAATTTTCTCTTTTCTCAGGAACCCTGAAAGGCATTGTAAAAGCTGATAAATTACGACTGGCTTATTAAACGTCATGAAATAATAAGAGACTTTCATACATTGGTAAGTCTTGCTAATAAACCTTAGGTATAAATCTGTTTGAAAAATATCTATGAAAAATGGGCATAGTTAAACAAAATGATATTCATTTTTTGTTGGGTTCTTATCACATAAATATACCTAATTAGGAAGGATGCCATTTTGTTGTCTTTTACAGGTAAAGCATGGGCGTGACATAGGAATCTGGCTAATGCACTTAATTAACTAGTAGATAAAGCAGTGTTCTTATATAAAAGTAAATATACAAATAGTTTATAAAAATTACTATAGATATGTTTATATGAGATTTGTTTAATAATGAATTCCAGTATTGAATTAAGCTGTCTCCAAGACGTTGCCTGAAGTTGAGTGAAAATACGCTTTCATCTCCTAAATATTGTGCGTACCAAAAAGTACCAATTCCGTAGGTGAATAGTATGTTTTAACCTTTGGTAATACATAAGTTTACTTGACTCATCTAGATTTGTCAGCATAAAATATAATTGCACATATCAAATGTTATACATTTTGAGAAACCTAATCTAGTATTTAGTACATTTAGAACAAAAGTAAAACACAGTAGCATTTTTCCACAGTCTTCAAGTGGCAATAGGGATTATGTACATATGAAAAGATTAATAAATTTAGTATGCAATATATCATGTACCTTTTGAAACGTAAGTGAATATTCGTGCCCTCAAATTTCAGCGGCACAAAGACGAGTGTGATCAATACGGCAGACAATTTGCCAGCCTTGCTTTCACTAATAATCAATTTTGTAACAACTTATATAGTTGAATGGTAAGTTCTGCCTTTGGTTTAGAATCCCATGTATATACGACCAGATACAGCTTTGACTTGTCCAACCTTCTAATACTTTGTACTTATAATACCAATTTTTCTATAAATGTCCTATTTCTGAATAAAATAATAGTCGCATTTCTCAACAACCTTAATCTGTGATTCGATATATCGGCCCAGTTTCTAAACATCATCATCAGAAAACAGAAACCATATGAGCTTTTTGTTGTGTGATATGGTACAATTCTGGGCATTTTAGTCTTAGGTCTGATAACAAATTATTTTATAAATAAATTGAACAAAAGAGGACTTAATACGCTATCAATGTTACATTTGAAAAATTCACTATCGTGTTCAACAAATATTATAGGCTTAAAATTCACTATTGTCTAACGTTTTTTTGGTAGCTAAGCAGTTTAGTTATTTTGTACATGATCGTTAGAGTAAAAAATCTTGGTACAGTCTATGAACACACTATACTTACATCTACCTGACCGCTTGTATACTGATGTTTAGCGTTTGCTATGGTTCTCCAATATTTTTATTAACTCCTCACCTCTTAATGATATATACATAAGTTTGAAAAGATATAAATTGAATTGCATGCAGACACTTATCATTATTATGGAAAAGAACTTTAAAACAAAGAGCAAGAATTAATAATTAAAGCGAATTATGTGTACTAAGGTTTTGTTACAAGGAATACAAGCACTAACAAATATTCTCAATATTTTGGGCTCAATTTTGAATTGCGAATATTATGGCATATATGAAGGTGGTGTCTGCGCTGCTTGATACGTGGCAGGACCAGTTGGATATCCGGCTTTCACTTCGCTTTGTACGTAAACATTTCCTGCTGGAGACTGTGTCTGCATGGACTGGTAGCCAGCGTTCTGTATCACATATGGTTGGGGTTGGCCATAAGCCGGTTGTTGGACAGCTACATAATAATAATAATAATAATAATAATAATAATAATAATAATAATAATAATAATAATAAAATTGATTCCGACAAAAAATTATACACACTTTTAGAGTTTACAATTTTCTCAATTTGATATTACTTTGTCTAATTCTTAAAACAAGTGCTTCCAGAAAACTCTCTCTCTCTCTCTCTCTCTCTCTCTCTCTCTCTCTCTCTCTCTCTCTCTCTCTCTCTCTCTCTCTCTCTCTCTCTCTCTCTCTCTCTCTCTCTCTCCTGCGTTGTGTAGCTTACCTACAGTTGCCATTATAGGATTGGGATTGGTTCGGAACACGGTACCGGAAAATCTTTGTCTTGTAGACTGGCAACAAGCACAGCATAAGCAGCTGATGATTGTGATGATGATTCCGACACCAATTAGGGAACCAATCACCCCGCCAACAATAGCCCCAACATTGCTATCAGAGAAAGCAAATTCATGAAATAATGATCATTGCCAGCCCTACACATTGTCAAGTCAGAATCACAGATTGTACGTGAAAGTCCGGCACTAGCAATATGGTCAAATCAAAACCACTGACTGTACGACCAAAAGTCCGATCTAGCAATATGATCAGGGTTAAAAGTACTGTTTGTACGTGAAAGTCTGGTGGAACAATATGGTAAAGTCAAAATCATTGTTTATACGCGAAGGTTTGATCTAGCAATATTGTCAAGCCAGAAATCACAGATTGTACGTAAAAGTCTGATATAGCAATACAGTCAAGTCAGAATCACTGATTGTACGTGAAAGTCTGGTCTAATAATATCATCAGGTCAGAATTACTGTCTGTATGTGAAAGTCTGGTCTAATACTATGGTCAAGTCAGAATCACTGATTGTACGTGAAAGTCTGGTCTAATAATATCATTAGGTTAGAATTAATGTCTGTATGTGAAAGTCTGGTCTAATACTATGGTCAAGTCAGAATCACTGATTGTACGTGAAAGTCTGGTCTAATAATATCATTAGGTTAGAATTAATGTTTGTACGTGAAAGTCTGGTCTAATACTATGATCAAGTCACAATCACTGATTGTACGTGAAAGTCTGGTCTAATACTATGATCAAGTCACAATCACATCACTGATTGTACGTGAAAGTCTGGTCTAATACTATAATCAAGTCACAATCACTGATTGTACGTGAAAGTCTGGTCTAATACTATGATCAAGTCACAATCACTGATTGTACGTGAAAGTCTGGTCTAATACTATGATCAAGTCACAATCACTGATTGTACGTGAAAGTCTGGTCTAATACTATGATCAAGTCACAATCACATTACTGATTGTACGTGAAAGTCTGGTCTAATACTATGATCAAGTCACAATCACTGATTGTACGTGAAAGTCTGGTCTAATACTATGATCAAGTCACAATCACAGATTGTACGTGAAAGTCTGGTCTAATACTATGATCAAGTCACAATCACTGATTGTACGTGAAAGTCTGGTATAGTAATATGATCAGGTTAGAATTACTGTACGTACGTGAATTACTGTACGTACGTGAAAGTATAGTCTAGATAATAAAGTCAGAATCACTGATTATCTGCGAAAATCTTGTCTATAATGTTAGAATTGTTTCAACATATATATATATATATATATATATATATATATATATATATATATATATATATATATATATATATATATATTTCTTAATTTATTTCTACTTTAATGGATATAAATTTCAATTAATATCTTGTTAACTGATGCTACTGCTACTTTAACTACACATATTATTACTGTACTGATTACTACCACTGCAACTGTTTTAATAACAGCTTGTTCGACTGTCATTATTACTAAATAAACAATGGCCAGAATCGAGGTTAACACATGTACTCATTACCATTCCAACTAACTGACATCTGCTGGTAAATTGGTTGAGATTGAGGATTCCTAAATAATACTAATAATAATACTAATAATAATGAATATACTAATAATAATAATAATAATAATAATAATAATAATAATAATAATACTTATATTATTATTATTATCATTAATATTATTATTATTATTATTATTAATAATAATGATAACAACAATAAAAAAATTAATAATAATAATAATAATAATAATAATAATAATAATAATAATAACAACAACAACAACAATAATAATGATATGGACTTGGTACATAGCCTAGTCTTTAAAAGTTCTAAGCGCTTTACAACTGTTGATAGCACATGACAATATTACAAAAGCAAACACCATACAATTACAAACCACACACATACTGACAATAATGAAGGTAATAAACATTTTAAGGTCTTTAGGTATGTTCTTGTAGCGAGAAAAGGTGAGTTTGTATAGCACGCTTCAATGAGATCACATAGTTATTGTTTGTAAGATCAATCGCCAATTATTTCTACGTGTCTGGGCCCTTTTAAGCAAAAGAACAATTTGAATACAGGTATCGGAAGAGGCGCTTAAGTTTCTAGATGGGCTGTTCATATGGGTGAGGTCAGATAGGTATATTTGACAAAAGCTAGTCAACGAATTGTAGTATAGTGAATAGATTTTGTGCTTGATTCTGGATCGAACAGGTAGCCAGTGAAGGTTACATAGCAGGGTTGGTGTCCTTAGTTCTTCGTGCTGAAAGTATGATCAGAGCAGCCGTAGTTTGAACTTTTTGAAGTTTCTTTAGTAGTAACTGAGACGAACCAGATAGAAATGAATTATAATAGTTCAGTCTAGAAGGTGCTAAGGAACACATACGTGTCAATGTGGCATCAGCCGAAATTAAATCGCGAATGAAGCTGAAGCGTCTTAGTTTCAGATATGCAGCCTTGCAAATGTTCATGACTTGTTTGTGTAGTCTGAGTACTGTTGCGAATGGCACCTAGGTTTGGTACTCACTGTGTGAATGTGTTGCTGGTGTTGTTGATACTTATTGCTTAGGGTAAAGGATGTGAATGAGAAAGTCACTGCGCGGTGATCAGGACGGCTTCAGTTTTATCATCATTCAGTTGCAGCTTGTTATATGTCATCCATGACTCATATCTGAAATGCACCTCTCAACGGGACCGCCCTGAATGCATAGTGGTTAGAGCGTCCGCCTCGGATGCGGGAGGTCTCGGGTTAGAACCTCGGCCGAGTCATATCAACGACATAATATGGTATTAACAGCTGCCTCTCTTAGCACTCAGCATTAAGAAGTTAGTGTTAGGACTGGTCGGCTTGGTGTCAGAATAATGGGACATGTTGATAAATGTCTGCGGAATGATGCCCCAGTGCTAGACATCACCACACACACACAAACACACACACACACACACACACACACACACACACACATATATATATATATATATATATATATATATATATATATATATATATATATATATATATATATATATATATATATATATATATATATATATATATATATATATATATATAATCCAATGAGTAAGTAATTAACCCACTGAGTATGTAAACAACCCAGTGAATAGTTAGATAACTCAGTGAGTATGTAGTTAACCCAGTGAGTATGCACTTAACCCAGTGAGTATGTAATTAACCCAGTGAGTATGTAGTTAACCCAGTATGCACTTAACCCAGTGAGTATGTAGACAACCCATTGAATAGTTAGATAATTCAGTGAGTATGTAGTTAACCCAGTGAGTATGCACTTAACCCAGTGAGTATGTAATTAACCCAGTGAGTATATAGTTAACCCAGTATGCACTTAACCCAGTGAATATGTAGACAACCCAGTGAATGGTTAGATAATTCAGTGAGTATGTAGTTTACCCAGTGAGTATGTAGTTAACCCAGTATGCAGTCAACCCAGTGCGTACCAGTATATAATTAACTCAGTGAGTATGTAATTAACCCAGTGAGTATGTAATTAACCGCTAAGAAGAACGTCACAAACATAGTCCATTTAGCCAAATTATCTCACTACAGTACAAAGATCATGGTGAGTTTCAGCTGCAAAGAGCACTTCAAGATAATGTTACGTGCTTAGGCTCGAATAAACGGTCACATAGAAGGTGAAAATAACAAGCTTGTAAAAACTTAATAAACAATTTATTGAGCACAAATATTTTCCAGAAAAAAAAAATAAACTTTCGGTTTTAAGAGTCAATTCCAAAAATTAATCCAAAAATAACTCAAAATATAATCCACTAGTGAAATTGCAAAAGTCCTGGTAATAAAATGTCCTAATAATTCCCAGTTCGAATCTTAGTGAAGCATTCATGATGGAAGACGATGTCACGTGATGAAGTCCGTTCTTGGTAATGAAATTCCATGAGCACAATTATTTTTCAGATAAATAACAAAATAAATCCTCTTGATCCAAACGAATTGAAATAATTTCCAGTACAAGGTAATTTAAAATAACTCAAAACGACACACAACATAGTATTCTAACAGCCCAACTTCTACTAAATAGTTCGCTCCAAAATATAATTTATATACCTGTTTTTACGTAAACAAGGAAGGGGTCACATGATCTTCCAGAATCTTTAGAACAAATTTAGGTGAAATAAATCTCGTACACACCGTATGACCAAGATGAGAATCAGTTATTTGTACTTTTAAGAACTAAAAATAGAAAGATGTTTATAACAAAGCTCCATAATGTCCTTGGAATCAACCAATCATTTTAAAAGCTTGTTCACAACTCTGAAACCAGGTCAGAAATGAGGTCAACATCTGGTGTTTATTTGTAAAATACAAGTCATCCCACATTTTAAAAAAATATCTCCCAATGAATGAATCTTAAACTTAAAATGTCAAAATTTGAATCTGACAAACGAACAATTAAAACAAAAATTAAATGACTTAAATCAAATATACGTAACACCTTCCCCCATAAAATAAAAAGAAAGGTTTATATGATAAAACTTTCTTTTTACCACAAACCAAATTACACAGTGTATATGATATACTATATTGTAATACACGGGAAAGAGCGTCTGCTATTAAATTATCTTTTCCCTTGTTGTGCCGGATGTCAAAATTATATTCCTGCAATAACAAACTCCACCTTAGTAATCTTTGATTTTTATTTTTTATCTTGCCGATTAAAGTAAGTTTGGTCACTGAAAACTATAATCGAAGAAGGAGCTGAACTAAGATAAACTTCAAAATGTTGTAAAGCCAAAATCAATGCCAAATATTCCTTCTCGATAGTTGAATAATTTATCTGGTGCTTATTTAATTTCTTTTAAAAATAGCACACTGAATGTTCAATACCATTTTTGTCTTCTTGAATTAAAACTGCTCCAACACCAACATCACTTGCATCGACAGATAATTTGAAAGACTGATTAAAATTTGGAGCTGCAAGAACTGGTGCTGTTTCAATAATGGCTTTTAACTTGTCAAAAGCCTCCTGACATTTTTCAGTCCAAAAGAACTTGTTCTTCTTCTTCAAAAAAGTTGTCAGGGGTTCTGCAATTATAGAAAAATTGGAACAAAATTTCCGATAGTATCCGGCCATACCTAAAAATCGCATCAGTTGCTTTCTATTTTCAGGCACAGGGAATTTAGAAATAACCTCAACCTTAGCATCTATTGATTTAACTTGTCCATGTCCCACAATATGTCCTAAGAAAGTCATACTAGCACGGCAGAACTCACTTTTAGATAAATTAACTGTCAAACATGCATCCGTGAGTCTGTCAAAGAATTTTCGAATTGTTGCTAGATGTTCTGTCCAGGTGTCGTTGTAAATGATGACGTCATCTATATAGGCATCACAATTTTCTAGACCAGAGGTGATCATATTCATGAGACGTTGAAATATATTTGGTGACCCTTTCATCTTGAATGGCATTACTTTATATTGGTAAGTCCATCTGGAGTCACAAATGCAGAGATTTCATTTGCTCTTTCCGTCAGTGGAATCTGCCAAAATCCTTTCAGAAGATTAAATTTGGTGACATACTTGGCATTCCCGATATTATCAATACAATCGTCAATTCTTGGTAATGGGAATGAATCTGTTTTTGTCACACTGTTCACCTTCCTATAATCAGTGCACATACGGAAAGTTTTATCTGGTTTTGGAACAAGTATGCATGGTGAACTCCAATCACTTTTACTGGGCTTGATAAAATCATTCTCCAGCAAATATTGAATTTCCTATTTTAAGCGTTCCTGTTTGAGTGGATTCATCCGGTATGGATGTTGTTTGACAGGTTTGGAATTTACAATTTCAACGTCATGAAAAATTTTGTTTGTCCTTGTAGGAACATCTGGAAAAAGGTGCTCATATTCAAATAATAATTGTTTCAGTTCATTTTTTTCTTGCACTTGTAAATGTGAAAGTTTCTGGTCTAGAGCTTTCATAATTTCTGAATTACAAAGATTCATCATCTCAATATCAGTAGAATCGGATGATATTCCTTCACTGCGTGGGACAGGTACAACTAAATTAATTACATGTTTAACATGACAATCTCTTTCAATATACTCTTTTAGCATGTTTATATGACAGAGTTGTTTTGTTTGCGCCTCCCAGGAGTATTTATGATGTAATTTAAGTCATTAATTTTCCTGTCAACTGTATAGGGACCATAATATTTGGCCTGAAGAGGATTTTGTGGCATTGGTAAGAGAGCCAGGACTCTATCACCAGGCTGAAAACTCCTTTCCTTCGATTTCTTATCATATCTTGATCTCATTTTAGATTGAGCAAGGTGCAGATGTGCTCTTGCGCCCTCACAAGCCTTTGACAACTTGTATCTAAAATTGGAAACATAATCAAGAAGATTGATCTCAGTATCTTTATTAAAGAGAAGTTTCTCTTTCAATAACTTCAATGGTCCACGCACAGTGTGTCCAAAAGCCAGTTCAAAGGGACTGAAGCCTAAAGATTCTTGAACTGATTCTCTAACAGCAAACAATAGTAAATAAATGCCTTCATCCCAATCTTTATTCGTATCAAACAATATGATCGGATCATATTTTTCAAAGTCTGATGGAATCTTTCTAATGCCCCTTGGCTCTCAGGGGTGATAGACAGAAGACTTGAATTGCTGAATGCCCAATTCATACAAAACTTGTTGGAAAATTCCAGACATGAAGTTTGAACCTTGATCAGACTGAACAGATTTGGGAAGGCCATACTGAGTAAAAAAACATTATCAAAGCTTTTACTATTGTTTTAGATTTTATATTCCTCAACGGAATTGCCTCTGGAAACCCTTGTTGATGCACACATAATGGTCAATAGGTATTGGTTACCTGACGTGGTCTTGGGTAAGGGACCTACACAATCTACCATAATTCTACTAAATGGTTCGTCAAACGCAGGAATAGGTTGTAGATGAGCCTTAGGTATCTTCTGATTGGTTTTTTCTACCATTTGACAAGCATGACAAGATCTACAGTATTTGGCAACATCACTTTTGATTTTTGGCCAATAGAAGTGAGTCTAGATCTTGTGATAAGTTTTATTAATGCCTAAATGACCAGCCAAAGGAGTTTCATGGGCCAGATTAAGTATTTCCTGTCTGTAAGGTTTTGGAACTACTATTTGATAGTTCAACGACAACTCATCATCAGCAGGTACCTCAGGAGGTCTCCATTTTCTCAAAAGAATTCCATTTTTAATGAAATAACAGACAGGAACTTCAGTGGCTCTAGTCTCACGTATGGCCCTTTGAAACAAACAGGAGATCTCAGGATCCTTTTCCCGTTTGATGACAAGTGACTGTCGTTTATCACCCTGATTAGAATAAAGAGAATGAATTGTTAAAAGAGGATCACTATGATCAATACCTTCTGATTGATCCAAACATGGAGTAAAAGTGACCACACCATAAGCAAGACCTATACACGTGTCAGCTAAAGGAATATTGACTTCATCAGCATCATTCTCAAGAGCTTTCTTTGCCATAGCTCTGGTAACTGCAAAAGCGTGAAATATATCAGGGAATTCTTTGTGACAAAGTACCAGCCATTAGAGATTCGCTTGACAACCCAATTTCAATTGACTAGTCACCACACGGTTATGATACAGAATTTCAGCGGCAACCATTAGGACTATTTGAACCTGTCTCTATGGATTTAGTACCCACAATCGTGATGAAGAGTGCATCAAAGTCATGTGAGCTTGATCCAATTACAACATCACTGCTGCTTGTGTGCTTGGACCCAATATTGACTTCACTACGTGAAGTCATTATTACCTATGTCTAATCGGGGCAATTCCCATAATTTTCCAATACTGCCATCGTAAAACCTCTGCTGAAGAAACAAACAACTGACCATAACAATTTAAAGAACAAGCGCACAGTTTCTAATCTCCTATTCATAGAAAAAAATCTTTAAGAAAATGTTTTCACTTAACTTGTATTTCATCTGAATTCAAACAGTCTGTTTAGCAATGTACAGTCTGCATATCACCCTTGCCACAGTACTGAAATTACTCTTCTGAAAGTATTTAACGACATTCTTTGCTTTGGATAGCGGAATGATTTCAGTCCATACCCTCCTTGATTGGTCTGCAACATTTTACACAATAGACCATGATACATTACTTCACCGTCTCCTGCATGTATTTGGCATTCAGAATACAGCCTTACAGTGGTTCAAGTCCTACTTAATCAACAGGACACAAATTGTATCTGCAAATGAAATAAACTGCAGGGGTTGATCAATGTTGTGATGTTTCACAAGGGTCTGTTTTTGGACCTGTTCACTTCATTCTGTACACTCAGCCACTCTAAAATGTTATAGATGATCATCCATTGTCTCACCAATTGTACACTGATGACACTCAAACATACCAGTCTAGCCACCCAACTGAAGTTGATGCTACCAGCCAAGGAGTAGAGAGGTGCTTTTCCAATGTGAAATCATGTATGACATGTAACAAGCTGCAGGTGAATGATAATAAAACTAAGGCCAGTCTAATCACAACACAAAGAGTTTCTCATTCACATCCTTTACCTCAAACAATAAATACCAGTACTCTCACATTGCACCAACATGTTATGAACATAAGCAAGGCTACATATCTTGAGCTGAGACGTATCAGCTCCATTCACAAATATTTTTCAGCTGATGCCACTAAAAATTTTGTGTGTTCATTAGTACTTACTAGACTGGACTAATTTAACTCAGTTATGTCTGGTTCATCACAATATCTACTCCCAAAACTTCAAAAAGTTCAAAAACACAGCTGCGCGGATCATCTTTAGAGTACCATGATCAGAACTCACCTCACACTGCTCTGTACAATACACTGGCTATCCATTCGATCCAGAATCAAATACAAAATTTGTTCTCTGCGCTATGGTTCACTGACGCGCTCCAGTCCAACATTCCTAACCGGCCTCACCCATTTGTACACACAATCAAGATACTTTCGCTCCTTTTCTGACAATCGTATAGTCATTGTTCCCACTATGAAAACGAAGTCATATGGACAACTTTTTTTTGCATACCAGGCCAAGCGACGTGGAACGAATAGGCCATTAAAAATTGACACAAAGACACATTGCTCTTAAGACTCAACTGTTTCGACTGCAGGGGCAAACTTAGCGACCTAAAAATGTTTTGTACATTATATGTTTTCAGCATGTTTTATGTTTACCAATTTCATGGTCTTTGTGTTTTTTTTTCTGCATTGTAATCATATCAATATAGATGGTGTAAAGCGCTTATAGCTTCTAAAGATTAAGCATTATTCAAAGTCATTATTATTATTATTATTATTATTATTATTATTATTATTATTATTATTATTATTATTATTTTTATTATTATAGATGATGTAGTAATTTATATAGCTTCAGAGATTCAACCATTCTTCTTCTAGTATTTCCATGGTGATGTTGCAAAGAGTGTTACATATAATGTTGTTTTGTTGTAACATTCATGGTTTAATGGTATATCAGTAAAGTTAATTCATGCAGACATTAGTATTGTTACCAATGATTTTGTTCGTAATGCTTGTAATGTTACCAGAAGTAACATAAGTCAAGGTGGGTCATGAGTATGGTAGGGATATTGCTTGTAGTATTGTGATAACACGAACAGAAAGACTGACTAAACAGATGAAATGATGTTAAACAAAATACAGATAAAAACAGAAGCAGAACATTTATGAACTTACGCACAGCAGTATTGATCGTTGTAATATCCACAACAGCCGTAGGGACAGAACATGTATTCCACGTACAAAGTACTCTTGTAGTTCGTACAATACTCACCGAAAGCACAGCCTGATAAAAAAAAAACACATTGCAATCAGTATTCAAGCTTATCATTATACATTCTAATCAGTATCCATTCTTATCATTATTCATTCTTATCAGTATACATTCTTATTAGTATTCATTCTTATCAGTATACATTCTTTTCACAATACAAAAATTTCAGTATACATTCTTATCAGTATATACTCTTATCAGTATTTATTGTTATTACTATTCAGTCTTATTAGTATTCATTGTTATCAGCATTCATTTTTATCATTATTCATTCTTATAATTATTCATTCTTATCAGTATACATTCTTATCAGTATTCATTCTTATAAGAATACATTCATATCAGTAAACATTCTTATCAGTATTCATTCTAATCAGTATTCATTCTTATAAGAATACATTCATATCAGTATTCATTCTTATAAGAATACATTCATATCAGTAAACATTCTTATCAGTATTCATTCTAATCAGTATTCATTCTAATCAGTATACATTCTTATCAGTATTCATTCTTATAAGAATACATTCATATCAGTAAACATTCTTATCAGTATTCATTCTAATCAGTATTCATTTATATCAGTATTCATTCTTATTCATTCTAATCAGTATTCATTTATATCAGTATTCATTCTTATAAGTATACATTCAGATTCTTATCAGTATTCATTATAATCAGTATACATTTTTATCAGTATTCATTCTTATAAGAATACATTCATGTCAGTAAACATTCTTATCAGTATTCGTTCTAATCAGTATTCATTCTAATCAGTATACATTCTTATCAGTATTCATTCTTATAAGAATACATTCATATCAGTAAACATTCTTATCAGTATTCATTCTAATCAGTATTCATTTATATCAGTATTCATTCTTATAAGTATACATTCAGATTCTTATCAGTATTCATTATAATCAGTATACATTCTTATCAGTATTCATTCTTATCACTATTCATTCTGATCAGTATTCATTCTATCAGTATACATTGTCAACATTATACATTCTTATCAGCATACATTCTTTTCAGTATACACTATTTTCAATATTCATTCTTTACAGTATTCATTCAATCAGTAAACATTCTTGCTAGAATTCATTCTTATCTGTATACATTTTTTTCAGTATAGAATATTTTCAGTATTCATTCTTATCTGTATACATTATTATCAGCATACATTCTTATCAGCATACATTCTATCAGTATTCATTCACATCAGTATACATTCTTTTAAGTAAACATTCTTATTAGTATTGATTCTTATCAGCATAAATTTTGTCCGGTATACAATATATTTAGCATTCATTCTTATCAGTACACATTCTATGAGTATACAATATTTTCAGTATTCATTCTTATCAGTATAAATTCTTTTAAGTATACATTCTTATCAGAATAGCATACAATTATTTCAGTATTCATTCCTATCAGTAGACATTCTTATCAGTATACATTCAGAATTCATTCTAACAGTAAACATTCTCATCATTATTCATTCTTATCAGTATACATACTTTCAATATTCATTCTTATCAGTATACATTCTTTTCAATATTCATTCTTATCAGTATACATACTTTTCAATATTCATTCTTATCCGTTTACACTCCCATCAGCATACATTCTATCAGTTGACATTCCTATCAGCATACATCCTATCAGTTGACATTCCTATCAGCATACATCCTATCAGTTGACATTCCTATCAGCATACATTCTATCCGTTGACATTCCTATCAGCATACATTCTATCAGTTGACATTCCTATCAGCATACATCCTATCAGTTGACATTCCTATCAGCATACATTCTATCAGTTGACATTCCTATCAGCATACATCCTATCAGTTGACATTCTTATCAGCATACATCCTCTTAAGCATTCAATCTTATCAGTATACATTCTTTTCAGTGTTGACTATTTTAAGTATTCATTCTTACCAGTATACATCCTTTTCATAATACACTATTTTAAATTTTCATTCTTATTAGTATACATTCTTTTCAGTATTCATTTTTGTCAGTATTCATTCTATCAGCATTCATTCTTTTCAATACACATCCTTATAAGTATACATTTGTTCCCGTTTACACTATTTTCAGTATACATTCTTAATAGTATACATTCTTATCAGTATACATTCTTAATAGTATTCATTCTTATCAGTATACATTCTTATCAGTATACATTCTTAATAGTATACATTTTTATCAGTATACATTCTTAATAGTATACATTCTTATCAGTATACATTTTTAATAGTATACATTCTTATCAGTATACATTCTTATCAGTACACATTCTTATCAGTGTACATTGTTTTCAGTACACATTCTTATCAGTATACATTCTTATCAGTGTACATTGTTTTCAGTACACATTCTTATCAGTGTACATTGTTTTCAGTACACATTCTTATCAGTGTACATTGTTTTCAGTACACATTCTTATCAGTGTACATTGTTTTCAGTACACATTCTTATCAGTATTCATTCTTATCAGTAAACATTCTTTTCAGTATACATTATTTTCAGTATTCATCCTTATCAGTATACTTTATTTTCAGTATAAGTCTTACCGGTATTCATTCTGATCAGTATTCATTCTTGTCAGTAATCATTCTTGTTAGTATTCATTCTTATCAGTATTCACATGAGATCACTTCCAGTTCAATTTCGAAAAGTTGCTAAAGACCAACTTAAATGAATGAAAAAGGCGGCATAACGTGTTTTTATTTCTCTCCAAATTCACTTGTGAAATGACTGAATAATTGATATTCAATCAAACGCTTTTCTCATTGGTGCAAAATATATATAAGCATGACCTAGGACGAAAAGGATTGCTGTCTCGGTCTAAGTTACATAGTTTTCATTGTGACAAAGTGACTTTATTCAAGCGATTTTAAGCTTGGTTTTTTATTCTTTCCATGCAAGAGGAGTGCGTGGTGATGTTGCAAATATTCTTTCGATTTAAAGGGATGAAACGTATCCAGAAAGGCGCACTGTACGAAATCTTACGTTTAAGAGCCATTTTTTTTTTAGACAAGGTTTACTTTGAAGACTATTGAACAGTGAGTCTCAGTAACCTTAATATTTGCTCCGGGTGTGCGGTTTCGAACAAAACTTAGCAGAAAGAGTCGTTTTCTTAAGTTACCATGTACGTGACTTCTGACCTACAAATCTAAAAATTGAAAGGGGTTTAAATATTTCAAGTACAGGCCATCTTCAAGGTTTAGTCAAAAGACTGAAATAAAAGTTATTCTGAAAAAACATTTTCTCCTTTGAGGGACGGTGACTTGGACATTAGATGATACAAATCAATAAGCCTCTTATACTCAACAGCAATTTTATTTATGTTACAACTTCATAACTGAAAAGCGCAAAAAGCACCAAGTTTTGTAAAAGTCAACAAATAATATATTTCCTTTGAATACACAATGAAAAAGTTTAAAGAACTTACACTACTGTGAAAAAAATCCCAAATAGTCTTAAAAGTTCCATCAAAAGTACAAATGTATGAAGTTCCAATTCAATTTTAGTGGTATTCAAAATAATTTCCAATATGAATGTGATGTTGTGCCTGTAGTCTCGAGAATGATACAATGTCAATGGTCTGAAATGTGGTGAAGTGATAACAGTCTTTCGATGCAACTTAATAATATAATCAAAATTGTCCATGACTGAATTTACTATAATCCCAAATTAATGATTTAGTAGAAGAATTGTATTGAGCACTTTGTAGTTCCAGTAAAAATGAACACAACAAAAAGACCGCCACCGCTTAAGATGTTAAGGGAAGAATTGATAATTTTTCATGTAACAACATTATATTAAAGGATAAGACAAAATAATCGAACCAAGATGTAGTTCAGCTACTTCTCAAGAACATTAAAAGTTGTCAACAAGTTTAGGAATTTCCAAGTGAAAAGCTGATATTTTTTAATTCAGATACATATTAACATGTTATCTCCGTTGTTAATGATCTTAATATGTAATTTTTTAATTCAGATAGATATTACTCAATTTGAAATATTGGCTATGTGATATGTTGTTTACAAAATAAATGTCACTAGTCATGTACACCATTAACTTGAATTTTGGACAATGGTCAAGCACAACATATATAAACGTAGCATAAAATCTTGGAGAAAAGGGTCAACAAACAATACAAATTAAGTATATAATTCTTCTTTCAATCACAATGACGTTTCATTTTGACCTTTTGACTCCAAAGTCAAAGTGCAAAGTCACCCACAAACCATGGTGAAGGTAAATGATTGAAAACTGAAATATTTGTGCTAAATAATATTTTTCACTCACAGTGACCTTGATATTTGACATTTTGACCCCAAATTGGCAGAATAATTCCTAACGACAAGTACAAGCTACCGAAAATGTGTTCCAGATCTGTGACGAAGATCTAATGTTATGATACTGAAGCTATTTTTCTTTGTCTGTTACCGTTATGATAACTTTGACCTTTCAACTTTTGCCTAGAAATCAATAGGCTTATTCTTTATTCAAGAGCGGTCCATACACAAAGCTTGATCAAGGTTTCCGATGTAGAACCGATATTATTGCGCAGGAACGTTTTTATTTCTCCAGTAGGAGTGACCTTGGCCATTGGCCTTTAAAGACCTAAATTTAAAGGTTTCTGATCTGTAAATGATCTGTATCTATCTATCTATCTATCTATCTATCTATCTATCTATCTATCTATCTATCTATCTATCTATCTATCTATCTATCTGTCTGTCTGTCTTTCTATCTATCTATCTATTCATCTATCTATCAATCTATATATTTATCAATCTATATTATCTATCTATCTATGCACACAAAGCATGTTTGATTATGCAATATAGTTACAGATAAAGATTATGATTTGAACAGGTCTGATAATTATTATTTTAACTCGAAATAAGGCACAGAAAGTGGCGACACTAGGATTGATGCCACCCAGTGAAGTAGCTCATGGTGTCACCCCCATGGGCCTCCTTCCTGCACAAAAATTCAATTATTTTATAGACAGTCATATTGGTGTCACCCCTCTGATGGTGTCACTCACTGAGCACATGCTTTACTTTCCGCACATATTTTACTCTTTGTTGTCTAGTATTTGCATATTCTTTTGTGAAAATTTTAAATGTGAAGTGTAACGTATAAACACCCAGTACTAAAGAGGAAAATTAGAATAATCTTTCCATTTTCTCAGTGAAATAAGGAAGTGTAATAATGCGGGTGCATATCAGAGAGAGACAGATAGACAGAGAGACAGAGAGATAGAGACAGACAGACAGACAGAGAAACAGAGACAGCTAGACAGGCAAACAGATACTTACCTATGTGCGATACAAGGAAGAATAGTCCAATTGTGTAATGTAAAAACATGGCGGCTTATAAAACTATACAAAAATCACAACTTTATGATGTTATGTCTGGATAAGATTTCACCCTGTCTGAAACCAAGACGTTTAAATTATAATCTGAATAATTGACGGACTCTTCGCTTGCTGTTCCACACTATTTTCTCCTCTGCTTTTATAATAAAATACCCTTTCACCGTCTATAACATTTAAACCATGACATAAATCTCATCTAATGCGTAGTATCTTCCGCTTGAGGGGAATTTAGCTTTGCAATAGGGTTTTTGTTGGATACAGGAAGTACATGTAGTCTCAGAGATAACCTTTAACATTAAAACAAAGGTGACTATTTATAAAGCATCAATCTGTTACCATGGGACAAATATGTGAAACTGGAATTCTGCACACTTTACATATAAACACACATATGCAATCAAACACAGAACATGGAAACGAAGCGAATTAAATCACACACATACACACAAACCATCTTATATACTATCACACACGTGCAGGAGTACTCACACGTACACAAGCAAAGAGTTGAAGTGGGACACATACACAAAGATGCCATCACGCACTTAAGTACGAGTGCTCACATACTTATATACTCGTTTAGAGGTTAAAATAACCAGAATCCGTTAAATATTATTCAGTTGGGTTGTGTTTTGAACCTTAAAATCAGAATTTTGTATGAAATATATACCCATGAGCGCTCCCGATATACATGATTGGATTTATGCACGTACGGCATAGCTAAAATAGTGACAATGTGTTAGGGTCTGTCTACAGTGAATACTTCTTATACTTGGTTCGTTTGTTTGTTTGTTTGTGTGATTAGAATTTTTAACATAGCTTTAACAATCTTTAAGTCATATCGCTACGATGTCTGCAGTGAGGCAGTTGTAAGTATCATTTTTGTAAGTCTTTGGTATGACTCGGCCGGGGATTGAATCGCGGCGGACGCTCTAACCAATAAGCCATCGGAGCGGTTTCCGTACACTTGGAATAACAGTACTAATACTGCTGCTCTGGGAAGTACTATTCAGGGTGATAACGACTTCTATCTTTTATCGTTTGTTTTCGCGCTCGTATCTTTTTCGTAAGAATTTTTTGTATCATCTTCATCTCCTTTTGTGTGGATTAACATAAATATTACCGCTATCTTTTCATCATGTGAGAGAACTTAAACTGATTCAGGACGCTATCTTTTTTACTTTCAAATGGTTCTTCACGGTCTATTTTGTTTACCATCGAAACACTTAATGTTTATCATCAGTCTTTGGTTCACATTTTAATGTATTAAAATAAAAAAACATTTCGATGTATAGGTATAAGGTTTCAGAAGAAATTATATGCACAGACATTAAACTCATTTAGTCCTTTTCTTACTTTTTAATGTTAAGAATAGAGTTCCGTTGAAACCTAGAGCTAAATTATGCGACGAAATTACAATTAGTTAAAAATGAAGGTTAATGGATGAAGAGAAACCTCTCCTATTTTGGAAAAATAACTTTCATCAAATCATGTCAAAGGTTATTCAATTATTGTTGGTATTGCCATATCCAATATTATATATAGAAAATGAACTTTAAACATTTATTTTAGACGGTAAAACCAAAAAGGTTTAAATAGATACACTATATGATTGGTTCACTGTTTTATTCAATTTGGATTCCACTGTCTTATTGCAAACAAAGAAAGTCTTTTGAGGAATATGGTTATAAAACGAATTATAGGAAAATTGAGTTATGCAGATGTTAAAAGGTATGGAGAAAACGTAGTAGAGATTCATACATTTATTAGTAAATTATTCTGGCAAGTTGCTATCCTTGCGTGGCAGGATGGAAAAAGGAAAAATCGACACTGGAAGAATACTTGTTTCATGATAATCTATAACAAAAAATAGATCAATAACTTTCCTATATGTATAAACGGGCGGAAACAAAATAACATGTGACAATATAAAGTTTGTGTTGAAAATCAATGAAAATCAAAACCATACAAAAGCAGCTAAACGTCAGTACCATTCAAGACGAAAATGGAAAATGCCTCACAGAAGCAAGTGACATTGCAGAAAGATGGACTGAGTATTGTAAAGAACTCTACAACCATCCGTCCACAGGGGACCCAGTGGTGCTTGAAGTTCCAAACTCCACAAATGATGATGATTTCCCTATTCTCAAAGAAGAGGTGGAGTCAGCAATACGCGCACTGAAGAATGGGAAGGCAGCTGGAGTGGACAACATCCCAGCTGAACGTATCAATAATGTTGGGGAATCAGTGATAGAGCTACTAATAATATTTGCAACAAGACCTGGCAGACAGGCGAATGACCAAGACAGTGGACCCATTCACTGATTATATCACTCCCCCAAAAGGCAATCTCCAGCTGTGCCTAAATTACAGAACTATCAGTTAAATCAGTCATGCTGCTAGTAAGGTGATGCTGAAGATCATCTTGAACAGACTGAACCCACAAGCAGAAGAAATAATCGCTGCAAAATAGTTAGGGTTTTGGAGTGGAAGAAACACAACAGAACAAATAATCAATATTAGGGTTCTGTACGAAAGGTACTCACAACATCAACAATACATTTATCATGTGTTCATAGATTTCAAAAAGGCCTTTGACTAATTGTGGCATAAGGCATTGTGGGCCACAATGAAGAAGTACAACATATGTCAAACGTTGACTAATACTATCAAGCAGCTGTACGCTTAGGCTACCAGTGCAGTAACTGCTCAAAGTTTTGTGAGGTAATGGTTCAAGACAACAGTTGGAGTACGGCAAGACTGTCTCCTGTCACTCACGCTTTTCAACATCTACTTAGAGCGCATCATGAGCGAAGCCCTGGAAACCCACTGTGGAAGAGTCTGCATTGGAGGGCGTAACATCACCAACCTCCGCTTTGCAGACGACATTGATGGGCTAGCCGACAGTGATGATGAGCTTGCCACCTGAGTGAAGAAACTGGATGAAACATCTTCCAGATTTGACATGGAGATAAGTACCGATAAGACAAAGCTGATGACATATAGTGGCAAACAAATCTCAACCAAGATTAAAGTCACAGGACGGAAACTGGAAACAGTGGGCCAGTTCAAATATCTTGGTTCCATAATCACCGAAAAGGGATCAAAAGCAGCAATTTTGTCAAGAGCAGCACAAACAACCACAGCTATGTGAAAGGTAAGACCCATCTGAACAGACAAGAATATCCGTCTCAAAACAAAAATCAGACTAGTGAGAACACTGTTCATCTCAGTCTTTCTGTATTTATGTGAGACCTGGACCCTGATAGCAGAATTACAACGAAGAATCCAGGCACTAGAAATGACATGCTACAGAACGATCCTTGGCATCTCTTACATGGACCACATCACAAATGAGGAAGTGCGTAACACCATCAGGCACAAAGTAGGCCATTATGAAGACCTCTTCACCACTGTAAAAAATAGAAAGCTGAAATGGTATGTCCATGTCACTAGAGCCAACAGTCTATCCACAACAGTACTGCAGGGAAGTGTCCAGGGTGGCAGAAGTAGAGGTAGACAGAGCAAAAAGTGGAGTGACAACATCACATAATGGACCATGAAAAATTTGCGGAGACACAGGCATTGGCACATGATCGAAACAAGTGGAGGGAACTGGTCAGATGTTCAGCAGCACATTGCCTCAACGACCACACTAGGCCAAGAGACTGATGATGATGATGACTATTTACAAGTCGCATTAACACTTTATTAGTGTTGATGAGCGTTAACGAACATATATTTTTCTTTGTGTCTGACAATGTGTGTATGTGTGTTCAAAAGTTCTCCGTTCATACTGAATAATGTTTCAATTAAAATTATATTGATGTTCGAAATAAGATTCAATATTGCACTCTGCTGATGTGTCTTTACTAGTCTCTCATGCTGACATGTGCCGAATATATTTTAATGAATCACAATAAAATAATCCAATATGTCCTTGTTTGAATTCCTTATATTTACAATTAATGTTCCACTTTAAGAATATTGTATATAAGTACGTTGTATTTCCAGTGAAAAATAACTTGCATAAATAATTTAATTCAAATGAAATACTTAACACAACAATAATACTTATTCTGCTACCGAAAATTAAAGCAATAATCAGTAATTCCAAATGTAAACAATATTATAAGCCAATCTACCAGACTGAGATTGAAATTACCCCATTCTGGCAATAGTCTGTCACTTAATGGATATTTCCATTCTGAAATTGTATAAACTGTTAAGACAATGAAATCTGTTACTTAACGTATGATAAAGAATGTGATAAACATCATGGACAACATGCTAATCTATGTGAGAATTATTCTAAAGTCACAGACTCAGACTAAGATAAATAAACATCAGTCACAACGTGTTAATCTATTTGAGAATTATTCTAAAGTCACAGACTTGTTTATAAACAAGTTTATATTAATGATAAGCTGAATACTTAATCCACATTCACAGGAAATCTACTATTTAGGGATTATTTGATTACCCAAATCGAAAAAACTTCAGTGTCCCTACTCCTGATATTGATTCTGGATAAGGTCAAGTCAAAAATACAATTATATTATACATATCATATAATCATGGCAAAATAAAACTAACTGGCAATATAAATTAAAACTACTTAAAAATAGGCACTATATTCATATAAAAGAACAAAAACAATCAGCAAGTTTTCAGGTTAGTTTTCCAACAGCCATTTTTTAATTTCTTCTGCATCTGTCTAAGCTACAACAGTGATAACATCCGTTGGATGCTGTTATCAGCTGTAGTGTGCAAATGAGGTGGGATATATATGTTATTATATTTAAAACCTATTCTTTGGACTTAGATATATTTGAAACAGACAACAAACGAAACAGTATTTTTTTCTCATTTTAGATAACACATGTAATTGTATGAATATATACTGTGATGTAAGTTGTGTGGATGACAGGTCTACATAATTTTGCATATGTTTACTATACACATAAATAAGCATTCCACACAAAATTTCCCTTTTGTTCCACTGGCACACGTCGGTACTGTGTTAGTCATGATTATAAAAGAACGAGTCATTTTAAAAAAAATAATCTTGCTATTTAAAATGTGAAACAATTATTGTTTGTGGACAAATTGTTGTTATTATTAATAATATTATTAATATTATCAAATATAGTCTATAGATTATTATTATTATTATTATTATTATTATTATTATTATTGTTGTTGTTGTTGTTATTTTTATTATTATTATTATTAATATTATTATTATTATTATTATTATTATTATTATTATTATTATTAAAATAAATTATGTATGTAATTATTATTATTTTTTGTATTATTATTATTTTCCCACTTAAAAATTGGGATTTTTCTAAAGAGTTATGTCCTGGGTGGATTTTGGGCTGTTGCGTACTCATAATATCATGTTCTAACAAAAGGACGTAGATTTTACACTGATTTACAGGTTATATGCCTTCTATAATTAATTTAGACAGAAATTAAAAATCAGTTTGAATGTATATAATTAACTGACACGTATTCACATCTTCATACGCATTCTTTACTATATACTGATGCAAATTTTAGAGTCCTTTCAGAAGTTCATGTCTGCCTAGTCGAAAATCGAGAAAAAAAAAATGTGTGCCAGAACAGGAATGAGAGGAAGAAATATAATGAGGTATATAAGGGTTTCATTTACCTGAGTATTTCACATGTCTTTTTTGAAGATCTGATATGACTTGTCAAAGTTCAAGACAAAACATCTTAGGTATGCCAACAGTAATATATCTTATTTCATAGACTGGGACATAATTTTCCTGTTGACATACCGATAACACAGTTTGCTTAGTACATTCTTGAATTGTATCAGATGTAACACCAAGTGTATGCTTGTTTCAGATATCGAACCTAAATTTGCTTCCTGAAGGCCACTTTTACCAACATTTATTTTCTGCCTGCTTGAGGTCTCGGGCGGTGACTTGCAAAACCTAACTGTCATGATGTGTGCATGTGCGTGCGTGCGCGTGCGGGGGTACCTGTAGTAATTACAAGAAACTCTATTTTACGTTCGAAATTTAGAACAATAATAAATAACTAATTAGTAGTTTTAAAACAGAAACCACACACACACACACACACACACACACATACACTCACGCATATATATATATATATATATATATATATATATATATATATATATATATATATATATATATATATATATAGAGAGAGAGAGAGAGAGAGAGAGAGAGAGAGAGAGAGAGAGAGAGAGAGAGAGAGAGAGAGATTCGACATAAAATCAATGTTTAGGGGATAGGTGGGTACGGGTGATGGATGAAAGGGTATGAAATCTGGTGTGTGTAAATCTCGATCTTATAAGAGATACAGAAGACGATTATATAATGTAATTCTTGTGTTGTCTTATTTATGAAGTATCAATGTTCACTTAGAGGTTGTTAATTATAGCTTTAGTGTCATGGTCAGATGTTCTAAGGCTATAATTGCTTGAGGCCTTGTAATAGTTAGCCTGACTTTTTCTATATACAACCCCATACAGACTGGTTAACAAAGGCACATGGTATTATCGTTAATCAACTGGACGTAAAGATGTAAAATTCCAAATCGTTTGTTGTACCTACGCATTCCAGGACATCACAGTTGGAATAGGGGATATTTTACAATGGGAAAATACATTACAGACCCCACCCTCCTTGGACACGTTTAGCGACAATGTTTAAAAAAATCACCCTGGAACATTTAGCGACAAAGGGAATTGAACACGGGACTATTGGGTTTGTATAGCGACAAGGAAAAGTGGGTTAAATAGGAATGGACCAGTTGAGGTGAGGTCACTGGGCTGGAGATTGGGAACAATGTTGCAAGGAGCTGACCTCAATCGGGCGAAACAGCGAAAAACTAACAGTGTAAGTTCATCTATTTTAGCGGGTAATTCAGTGAGTTGCGGCTGGCGGGTAAGTTCAGCTAGTTTAGTGAGTGGCGGGTGGCGGATTACAGGCAAGTTTAGCTAGTTCAGTGAGTGGCAGGGTGGCAGCTGGCGGGTAAGTTTAGTTAGTTTAGGGAGTGGCTGCTGGCGGATAGCGGGTTCAGCTAGTTCATAGACTAAGCCAATAAAACAACGCTTGGCGGGAAGGGCAACCTGTTACGTCACATTCCAAATATGGATGCGCTATCGTCTATTCTCTGTGAATCAATATGACACAGTTTTCAAACATTACGGAAACTGCGAAGACGATGAATTGGTGTGCACCGGAAGTGGAGACAATAAGCAATGGCATGACAGTGGCTAACAAAGCTAACACAAATCTACTTCCAGAAGAGACACACACACACAAAACAGGGTTTACTCGATTTTTTCTCTTCTCAAGAATTTGTTCCGTTATCAGTACCTTCGCCACCATCTCCTTCCTAATTTTTCAGCAGCAGAAAGAAGCAGTACAAGCTTTTCTCTTTCAACAGCAACAGCGAGAAGAAGAATCGAGACGGAAATGAGAGGAAGAAGAACCAGCTGAGAAGAAGCAAGGTCCAGGAGAGAAGGAGTACAATTAAAGTCAAACGGTGACGGTACTCTTAGACATTATGACAGATTTAAGGTGTCTGAAACAAAGGGATCATACGTATTTCTTACGACCCAAGAGAAAAGAACATTTCTGTGCCAAACAGCCAGTCCCAATTTACACACATGCTACGCCTGAGATAACAAAACTAGTGGTTTCTACCAAGTCATCGACAGGAGCAAGTCGAGAAGTAGGCCTTAACTGTGCAGAAGGCTCAAGGCAGTTAAAGCTGATTACGTCCCGTTCCAGAGTTGTTGTTCTTATTAAAAAGGGAAACATCCAACGGTCTTTTTCAGGGCCACTCACTTCCATCGAAAATAGTATTCATTTTGCCAAAACAATTAAAACTCAAAATCCATTTTATCTCATGGTGTGTGTGTGTGTGTGTGTGTGTGTGTGTGTGTGTGTGTGTGTGAATGCGGGAGTGTAAATCCTTATTCTAATAAATTAAAACCAAGAGACACGTATGTTTTCTGTTACAGTCCAACTCACAACACAACAGTTCAAAAAGTTTCATCTTTTCCGATTTTGAATGCATGTAACAGACATGCATTCAGATACCTAATTTCTGCGAGAAGTCTATCCAAGAACCATTCTTTAGTCATTGCCTTCATAAACTCTTTCCGGAATCGAGCCCGCTATCAGATTTTGCCTAATGGATTTTAGACGCCATCGACGAGACTTGGAGGCAAGAGGACATCGAACGTTACTGAATTCGTCATCGTAATGGCACGGTGATGGATCACAATTTCTCTTGTTTCGATGGACAGTGTCTTTTGAAATACGATACGGAACAAAGTAAAGAACGTCCTAAAATGATTATGAATCGAATCAAAATCATTTCCATGTAAGTATGGCAAGTGGAGTTTATAGATTCGATGAGCTATGTGTTTGAGTAGAATGCCTAAAACGTGTGAAATAACTGAAATGGCCAAAGGTTATTGCCTCACTTTTTCATTATCGAAGTCAATCAACACGCCTTTCTACCCCATTTCATTGCTTGAGGATCACGACTGCGACCCAGACAACGTGCGCAACGAACAATGAGAAGCTTTATATGCTTGGTACCAGACTCACGCCTTAGACCCCTTCGACTTTCAAGAAGAAATGTTAAAGTATTGTCGATCGGAGATATACATTTTACTGCGTTGCTGTGGAACTTTCGAAAACTGTTCATAGAACATGGAGGGATCGATTTTTTGAAAGAATTCTGCATCATTACCAAAGCGAGTCCCTTAGTGTACCGTCAAAGTTTCATGCCCGATAACACACTGGCACATTGACTGTCATAAGCCTTCAAAGGACCAGGTTTGTCAAACGTCAATACTCTGTCAAAGCCTTGCGTTAGTTACATTATTGATGCGACAAGGAAGACAAATGGATTCAACATATCCGCAACGGAGGAGGCGAAAGACAATAGGAACGTATTCGGTAGATGATTGGAACTTAGAAAACTCCAAGATCGTGTACGAGTTTAACGGCTGCTTTTTTCACGGATGTCCCCTTTGCTACCCTCAGCCTGACAACAAAAATCAGTTTTTACAACGGACCATTGAATATGTGTACGAAGCCACTTGTTAGCGGCGTTTGAAGTTAGAACAGCAATGATACCAAGTGGTGGAAATTTGGAGCACGAGTACGATCACCGTTTGAAAACCGATCCAGAGTTTAAACGCATGTAACAGAACACATCCACCTAAACAACATTCGACAATATGAAAGATTAATCAAGTACAAAGTCTTGCCTCCCATGGGCTTGTACTATCGCGTTTTTTACCTCACCATTGCCAAGGAAAACTGATTTTTCCCTTGTGTCGTACTTGTGCCGACATGTGCAACCAAGACCGACCTTGCCAGCACACCCAGAAAGAATGCGCCTTGACAGCAACATGAGTCAGCGTGGAATTATTTAAATCTCTGTACTTGAGATGCCAATTGTTAGAAGTGTTAAACATTTACCACTTTCCCAAGACAGAAAAATACCACAAGTGTTACGAGACACAGACTATGTGGATTCTCTTTGAGATTGAAACAAGAAAGCAGTCGCTCTTCTTCGTGGTGCCACACTCTGGAAGACCAAATTAAATTAAATGGGAAATACTGGGACGAGGAAGGCATCACTTTAGACCACGTTGAGAAACATTAAGGAAGGCGGTCTTTTGCCAAAGTCATGTTAAATTACTTGTGTGGGAAAAGGGCCCAATGACCGTGTTCACCCAAGACGGATTATTTGACAGACCCTTCTCGCTGCTATCAAACGATAAAATTGTACCATACTTTTAGAACTATTAGGGGATCGTGTGCTGTATTGTGACACGTACAGTTGCATCTGCATCGATCGTCTGGGTCGCTGTTACTCTAAATTATAAGGATACCGATTAGGAGCTGGACAGACGCGCACCCCGATGACAAGATTCTTAGTTTTGCCAGTGGTGGTCCTACAATGTACGGCTACGAATACCAGAACAAACATGGATAATCTGCACATTTAGTGATGAAATGTCCAAATTATTAAATCTTGCAAGTGCAGTCCAAACGAAGTGGTTGTATTTCTAGATAAGTAAGAAAGATTAAAAACAAGTAATCTTTCATTATAATATATTATCCTCAGAATCAATGGCTTGTGGGCTTTTGATTTTCCTCCAGACAAGTCTTCAGTTTGTGAAACCGCTGCACTGGACGGCAAACGTCCTACTGTATGCCGAATTCGATAATAACATAGAAATAAACAGTTTGAGAAAAGTCATTGTAGATTATTAGACATAATGGAAGACACTTATTCTTTCTTTGAATAATGGAGAATCAATGAAAATGGATTGTGAGAATACCGTGGAAGCAGAATGCCAAGATGAAGACGAAGAGGACGTGAACAACATTAAGTCTCCTGTTTTGCCAAGCACCTGGCAGAATAAAATACGGAGTTGATCAAGAAAGATTGCCATGGATATCAAAACGATTATCCCAGGCAAATTCAACACGATAAATGTCAGACGATGAGCAAAGAAAAAAAAATTGGACGAGTATCTGAACATTTCGAATAACGAATTTTGCGTTCAGAAATATTGCTGTTAAAATGTCAAAAAGTATTTTTGTGATATGTGAAAATGTATTTATGTGACAATGTTAATTTATATTTATGTGACAATGTCACTTGTATTTATGTGACAATGTCAACTTATATGTATGTGACAATGTTAAAATGTATTCATGTGAAATGTCAAAATATATTTATGTGACAATGTCAACTTATATTTATGTGACAATGTCACTTGTATTTATGTGACAATGTCAACTTGTATTTATGTGACAATGTTTAAATATATTTATGTGACTATATCAACTTATATTTATGTGACAATGTCACTTGTATTTATGTGACAATGTCAACTTGTATTTATGTGACAATGTTAAAATATATTTGTGTGACAATGTCAACTTATATTTATGTGACAATGTCACTTGTATTTATGTGACAATGTCAACTTGTATTTATGTGACAATGTTAAAATTTATTTATGTGATAATGTCAACTTATATTTATGAGACAATATAACTTGTATTTGTGTGACAATGTCAACTTATATTTATGTGACAATGTCAACTTGTATTTATGTGACAATGTCAACTTGTATTTATGTGACAATGTTACTTGCACTTATGTGATGTCAACTTGTATTTATGTGACAATGTCAGCTTGTATTTGTACGAATCTGTCAAAATGTAGAAAGGTGCTGTCTCATACAGAAATATAAGTATAAGTTATATAAAGAGTAATCTTTTCTGAAGTTTGAGGTGGTGTACTGCAAAAACTATGTCATTGCAAGTTTTTAAATGAGATAACAAATCAAACAATTGGCGCCAAAAAGTTATCAAGTAAATTCAACTTCACTGAACAAAGAATGCATGATTTTGCTGATAGAAACAAACTTGTTTTTGTCGACTTTAAGATTTTTGCTTTCACAGGTACAAGTAAAAATTATTCAGATCGATGTAATCTCTTTTTTTGTCTTTTGATTTTAAATTTGATAAGTGCTGAAGGTGTCAGTGACAACAGATAAAATTCGATTTCCTGAATTCATGCATTTTAAAATGCATGTGTGACGTGACAAACAGATTGAATTTTGACCTGGAAAATTACAAAATCTCGGAGCATACCATTTTTCTTTCTTCCACCTATTAAACAAAAATGTCCAATTCTCTGATAGATCCTTCTTAATTTGTATTCTTATAATGAACGTGTTTATGAGATCTGAAAGGATAACAACATCTCAAACTGAAACTTCATATAATTCTTTCCCAGACCCATCCCCCCCACATTAAAGCCCATATGCCTCCATTTTTTATTTTTAAAATTAAATTTCATAATTATACCAATCTAACACAAAAAAATAAAAGAAAGGGAATGTTTTGTTTTTATAACATTTCTTTCAGACATTAAACCGTCTTTGCTATGATTAAGATGTTAGATTAAAAAACGTTCAAATATTCAGTTCAGAATTATAATGTGCCATCTGAAGTCGCGCGTGAAATTCAGGTGTGCTCCAAATTTAGTGACGTCATGATTTCCGCTAATTCCACTAGTGAATAATTTAGTAACACCAACATTCGCACATTGAAATAACCTTGATTAGAAAGGGAGCCAAGAGAGACAGACCATTTATTAAATCCGATCAATACAGTTTGAAATTAAATAACCTTGTGTACGTATCTTCAATAATTTTCTTTAATTTCGTATACAATCTATTTATTTTTGGAATAAGGTAATGCAGAATAATATCACATAAGGAACACCTACCGTATTCGACATAGCGTAGTGATGGCTTCTTTTGTTTACAACGGTGACAAAACAAATCTTGTGTTCTAAATCTCGACTGAAATTTGTGGACTCACGGATTTCACCGATCAATGATGCATGTAAAAATGGCCGCGTTTCTCAGTTAAAGAGAGCAATTACATGGCTCATAATGTGACCAATCGTCGATATTATCTAGTTTTAGAGGCACCCAATGATGTTTTATCTTTCAAGATTCAGTAAATCTGTGGTTTTGTCCTCCGTTGTGGCATCTATTTATGCAGATAATAAACATTATGGTTCATAAGCCAGTTTAGACCTGGCTACCAACCATGATTACACTGAAATTATGCATTTACATATAATATGCGTAAAGTCAAGGATATGTTGTACTAATATGGCTTTTTGTTGTAAAACGTTATTTAAATCATTTCAATATTTACCTTAGTACGGTTAATTACCTTTGCCCCTTAATTTTTTCGTTTTCATGTTAAATGCTTTCATTTGCTCTTTCTTTAGCACTGTTTTGTATGCCAAAATATGAAAGAATCGCCAGTAATAATAGTTTATTTTTTCTTTATCATAAATAATCACATAAAAACCTTGCATAGATTTTTTTTTACATTAATAAAAGCCAGATGTTGCTACAGCGTATAGTTAGGAATTAAAACCAGAGCGAAAGCGACTGTGATAGAGATCATTCATTAGAAAATTTAATTAGATAACATTGTTGACATATTCATTGTGAAGACCACGAGTGGACAGGCAATAGTAATTTTTTTTTATAATAATAAAAAAAATCAGATAAATCCCCAAAATGAAGGGTGTTACGTATAGACATATGTTTTCAAATACCACCCTTTGAATCGATTGAGTCCTCTTCGAGCACCATTGCTACATCTGTCATAACATTACTGCGAAGCGCCGTGAACAAACTGAAACTTACGTTGAAAAGTGCAATGTCTGAAGAGAGATGTTAAAATCTTGATGTATTTTGCAATAAAAATGAATGGACTGACGACATGTATGGTGACATTTACAACAAGTTAATCTCATCAAAAACATTAGATGGAACAGAAATGAAAAACGTACTTGAAAAGCTTACAAAGTTATTACTGCTTCCAGAGCGAAAATGTGGGTACAATTTAGCACAATACGCCGAACTTGGAGAATAAAATTATCTTGAAAGGAGAAATACGCTCATCACAATCAATAAATAAAGTAAAGGATGCTTATGTTGTTTGTACCATGGAGGGGGTTCTTGTGAATGGGTGGTGTATATGTATATCATGGAGAGGACACTCATGCAGTCGGGTCGCGATTTGTTGTGGAAAATTGAACATGCTGTGGGAAAATAATTTACTAGGGTCAGATGGACTGATAAGACAGCTATGTGAAACAGAGATAAGACGAGAAATGTTAAACAGTTACCACATGCAAATATTAAATTCAAAGAGCCCAAAATTGGTGACAGCTCCATTAAAGATAATGGAGAAGTAGTGCCCGTTTTCCTAAACACACCAATTCCTTTGACAAATCCAGAGTTTAAAACAGTCGTTAATAATTCACGACCTAAATCTTTTTTCTTCTTCTTCAAATTAAAGAAACAACATTGAACAAAAACGTTCAAAAGTGAAACCTCGAACTGTAAAGGGGATACATCACTTCATTAACATAACAGTCACGAACATTTTTTTCAAAATTATTTACGACTGGATGCGGACCATATTAATAAAATGGAAAATGAAACTGTCAATCTAAATGTTCTTTTTGGCGAGACTGGAAAATTGAAAATTACAGAATGGAGTTCACACAAAGTGCTATTAAAGAGATAACAGACTGCATCAATTTCGTAAGGGATCATTTAACAAATTTACCAAACATGGGCAGGACTTGTGGGCAGTGGCAGATGCTTTATCTGCTCTGGAAATGGACGCACCCACCCATACGATGCCTTGCGGGTCGCCTTTGGTTCGCCAAAGGCTAAGGGAGTACACTTTAAAATAATATCCGGAGTCGAGACCCTAAGGCAGTTGGACGATATGCTACATCCGTGGTCTGGAGAGGGATGGCCTTCGCCATACGACATTTACCCAAGACACCCTGATAATGCTGGATCTAACAAACACAGACAATCAACGGGGGCAACGGAGTACCGAGAAATAAACAAGAATATCAGAAAAGGTGACGAAAGCAAAAGTAGATTGGATTGGACAAAAAGTCACAGAAATAGAGAGCAGTCTGATAAAGGAAACAGCAAAAATGCATTCCAAATTGTGAAAGACCTCACCAGAGAGAAGCAACCAAGAGTCAGTACCATTCAAGACAAAAATGGAAAATGCCTCACAGAAGCAAGTGACATTGCAAATAGATGGACTGAGTATTGTAAAGAACTCTACAACCATCCGTCCACAGGAGACCCAGAGGTACTTGAAGTTCCAAACTCCAAAAATGATGATGCTTTACCCATTCTCAAAAACGATGTGGAGGCAGTAATAAGAGCACTGAAGAATAGGAAGGCAGCTGGAGTAGACAACACATTTGCTGAACCTATCAAGAATGGGGAGAGAGAATCAGTGATAAAGCAACTAACAAAACTCTGCAACAAGATCTGGCATACAGGTGAACGGCCAACACACTGGACCCAGTCACTGATTATAACACTCCCCAAAAAGGCAATCTCCAGCTCTGTCAAAATTACAGAACTATCCGTTTGAACAGCTATGTTAGTAAGGTGATGCTGAGGATCATCTTGAACAGACTAAAACCACAAGCTGAAAAAACACTCGTTGAAGAACAGTCAGGGTTCCAGACTGGAGGAAGCAAAAGAAAACAAATATTCAATATCAGGGTTCTGTGTGAAAGGTACTCGTAACATCACCAAGATATCTATCACGTGTTCATAGATTTCAAAAAGATTTTTGACAGCGTTTCGCAAAAGGCGTTGTGGGCCACAATGAAGCAGTACAACATGTGTCAAAAGTTGACAAATTCCATCAAGCATCTGTATGCCAAGGCTACCAGTGCAGTAAGTATTCAAGGTGCAGTAAGTGGCTAGTTCAAGACAACAATTTGAGTACTCATAGCTGTCTCCTGTCACCCATAGTTTTCAACATCTACTTAGAGCGCATCATCAGCGAAGCCTTGCAAAACCACTGTGGGACACTCAGCATCGGAGGGCGTAACATCACCAACCTACGCTTTACAGACAACATTGATAGGCTGGCATGCAGTGAAGACTAGCTTGCCACCTTAGTGAAGAACCTGAATGAAACATCTTCCAGATTTGACATGGGGGTAGGTGCTGAGAGGACAAAGCTGATGACAAATGGTGGCAAATAAATCTCAGCCAAGATTAATGTCAGAGGACAGGTACTGGAAACAGTGAGCCACCAGTTCAAATTATCTTGGTTCCATAATCACCGAAGATGGATCGAGAGCAGAAGATTGTCACAAGCAGCACAAACATCGGCAACTATGTCAAATATCGAGAGACAAGAATATCTGTTTTCAAACTAACATTAGACTATTCAGAGCACTAGACATCTCAATCGTTTTGTATTCATGTGATTACTGGACACGGACAGCAGAATTACAATGAAGAATCCAGGCACTTGAAATGTAACGATCCTTGGCGTCTCTTAAATGGAAAACATCACGTATAAAGAAGTGCGTGACACCATCAGGCACAAAGTAGGTGATTGTGAAGACGTCTTCACCACTGTCAAAAGAGAAAGCTGAAATGGTATTGCCATGTCGCTCGAGCCAACAGCCTATCCACGACAGTACTGCAGGGCAGTGTCCAGGGTGGCAGAAGGAGAGATTGACAGAGAAAAGAGTGGACTTTGGCACACGATAAAGACAAGTGGTGGGAACTGGTCAGATGTTCAGCAGCACAGTGCCGCAACCCCCACACTAGGTCAAGAGACTGATGATAATGAGGAGGAGGAGGAGAAGGAGGAGGAGAAGGATAAGGATGATGGTTAAGACAGTGAGTTTAAAACAAAACAATTTTTATATTTAAATGGCTATACTGTAAGTGACTGTGGATTGTATGTATCAGTGGCAGAGAAATGGTTATGTGCACGTCCTGATGCAATATTAAATGGAGATACTTTGCTAGCAACTACAGTTTAATTTCCTAATCGTAACGGCCAGTGTTAGAATACCTCTTTACAAAGTGGCAAATATGATGTAACCTTTGTAAAAAGCAAAAATGGAAATGGATTTTCAAAAGTAAACGGAGGTAGATGATTTGTTTCAATGAATTTTGATTAGCCAGACTTTATATGGATTTAGGTCGATAACGCACTATGTGCTGGAGCGACCAGTTAATGCCAGATGGTGGGGTTATTTAATTGGTCCGGGCTTTAGGTATTATTGACAACACCAGACTGTGTTGTCGCCGACACCTCAGTATCCAGTCTTAAGTGTTGATGTCGCCTTGATGAACATGTCTGGTCGTGGCAAGGTAGCCAGACTGACGAGGTTTCCCTTTCTATGTACCAAGCACGGGCGTGAAGGAATACATCCCGTAACACCAAAATTCTCAGGGCCCATATATCACAAAATAACGTGGCCCTTAAAAGAAACACTCATTCACTTTTACTTACAAAAACTAATTACAAACACACAGACGATTTGACAAGCTACGGAAATGAAGTGCTTAGAGACACACTTCTAACAAAGTCAAACAGACGAAGTGCTTATAGATATTCTTGTACTTTTTTAATTTACTAATATATAAATGGTGCTTGAATTAGTATATCTTTTTTTAGGCTTGGGTAGCCCTGAGAAGAGATTGTGATGTGTCGAATTTAAAATATGCATTGATCCTTAAAATTGAACGAATTGGGTATTAAGAATTTATCACATTAAGACCGGGGGAATTCTTGTGAAGGGTCACTTCATCCTTTTTCCAATGTCAGTGTTAAAACTTTAAAGGGGCAGTGTTTCGAGTAAATGAAATTGACCGGATATCTTAAAACGATTTTGAGAAGTATCGAATTTGGAATAAGCAGTGAACCTTAAAGTCGAATCACTGAGCATAAAGTGTTTATCACATTTAGATATGTGGAGTATTTGGGAAGGGTCATTTCAACGTTTATTCTTCATTGCTTTCATATCAGTGTTAAAACTTCAATGGGGCCAGTGTTTGGATTCAAAGAAATTGACTGGATATCTTAAAACATGTTTGAGAAAGAGAAAGCTGAACTTCCGATCCGTGTTAAATAACCATTCTACAAAGGAAAAAGTGAAACATTACTTATGATTGGCTGAGTGAAATTAAAGCGTACATCTTGGAAGTAATATATATTTAAAGTGACAAGCTTGGTCGAAATTGTTTAGTATGCAATTTCCTGAGAGAGAGAGAGAGAGAGAGAGAGAGAGAGAGAGAGAGAGAGAGAGAGAGAGAGAGAGAGAGAGAGAGAGAGAGAGAGAGAGAAGAGAGAGAGAGAGAGAGAGAGAGAGAGAGAGAGAGAGAGAGAGATGAACTTCCAAAGCGTGTTAATAAGTCATTCTTAAAAGGGAACATATCAGAGATTCCGACTGACAAAAGAAATATTTGTCTTCGAAAACCTTAGACATTACTGCTTACAATTAACCAGAGTGAAATCAAGACGTTTAACTTGGAAGAAATGTGAATTTAAAGTAACAACCTTGATCTAAATTCTTTAGTCCGAAATTGTTTTTGAATGAGAAGTCCAGGTAACAATGCCGATGTTTAACGATAAAGTCAAAATCATCAATAACGTTTTAACTTTAGCTTTAGTCCATCATATACCCAAACACCAGTGGGCCATTAATATCTCTGCATATTTGCATGGAGCTGCCTTGGATGTATATCATAATATGACAAAGACTCAAGTAGAGGATTACGACGCTCGCAAGAAAGCGCTGTTGAGGCACTACGAGTTGTCGCCTGAAAGTATTCTGTAACTTTCAGAGAATCTTTTACTCGAAATAGAGACACTGATAAAGGATTGTTTTTACTACTTTCGTTAATAACGTCGAATATATTATCGTTATACAATTTAATAGTTCGATTTCGTGGAAATATTGCTACTGCATTTGTCCACGCATGCACATTATGATCAATAATATTTATTAGAGCTCCCTCTCTTTTACATGGTACATGGTTCGAATCATGTAAAATCTCTCCTGCTTTGCTTTTACTATTATTGGAAATTTTATTTTTTTTTCCTGTTCAGCGACGTCTTTGATATACGCTTTAGTATCTTTAACAAATTTCTCCCCCACTTGATTATTATTTTACATTTTTAATCATTTAGACCATTTCCGGGTGCGGCTACACAATTTAGCAGTGACAATTTCAGTGGTTTATACATTATTAACGCTGGATTAATCATTCATCGAATATAACGCGTAGATAACTGCAGAGACAGGATACGCTTGCTTATAATACAGTTTGCCAATAACAATAAACATTCCTGGTTTGGATTTTTTACTCAATATGGCACTTTCTTCATTATGAAGAATAAAAGGATTATGTTTGTCACG
Organism: Unio delphinus; assembly: GCA_029339505.1. Lineage (NCBI taxonomy): Eukaryota > Metazoa > Mollusca > Bivalvia > Unionida > Unionidae > Unio > Unio delphinus. Next base: position 21,436,465 of record JAQISU010000115.1, read on the forward strand.
AATAATTCAAGTATTATTGTCTGATTTTGCTAACATAATTAATTGTACTTTAAAAAAAATATCTTTTCAATTATCGAGATAACTATGATAGTTGCCACTCGTTGGTCATTCATCGAAGCATCGGTGTTGCGTTTTGATTTTGAACGTAGCTCGCACACGAGATGCATAATCTCTGCAAAATTCTTTCTTGACATTATAAATACTATTAATGAAAGTTTTATTCGTCGGATCGACCAGATCTTTTATCGGTAAGTCAGGGGATATTCTGTTCAGATTAAATTTATCTTTAGATGTGGTAGTAAAAATGCAGAGAGCTGATAAGGTATTATGATAAAGAATAACATCAACAATCAAGAACCGCCGAAGATTATCTATCTGGATGTTAAATGTAGCGATTTAGACAAATTATCAATTAAAGAAATGATATTATTATACCGTAAAGCAAAGTGAGTTGGTGAAGCATCCAATCATCAAGAACTACATGGCGTCACGTGATGGTGTCATCAGTCACACTCCACTAACAACCTAGTCAGTACTGTCACTAATACTGGTTATCTGCAATTAATACTATTGGCAATTAGAATTATTTCTCTCATAAACTCGTATTTGAGTGTTTTTACGGAGTAGTCAAAAGTGGTCTTGTGATTGCTAATATCAACGGTATAAAACTCGATACTAATATGGGTAATTTACAAGCTATGAAATAGAGTAAACTTTCTGCACGTGGCTGTACTGCTAACCACAGTAAATTTCCTAGGGCAATTAAATCTGTAAATACAGAGACTGGAGAAGAAATAGTATTGTCATCGATTAATGCAACTGGTAAATATTTTGATATATCGATACGTTCTGCACAATATGTCGAAGATAATGTAACCAGATCGGAGTTTTCGAAAAATTATGAACAAAAACTAACTTTTCAGTATTGATGAAGAGAGATAATTGTCAACCGTATCTTTCTCCAGTAGAGTTAGGTAAATTTATCCCGCTTGCTACTATATCATATTATTTCTTGCTATTTATATATATATATATATTTATCCCGCTTGCTACTATATCATATTATTTCTTGCTATTTATATATATATATATATTTATCCCGCTTGCTACTATATCATATTATTTCTTGCTATTTATATATATATATATATTTATCCCGCTTGCTACTATATCATATTATTTCTTGCTATTTATATATATATATATATTTATCCCGCTTGCTACTATATCATATTATTTCTTGCTATTTATATATATATATATATTTATCCCGCTTGCTACTATATCATATTATTTCTTGCTATTTATATATATATATATATTTATCCCGCTTGCTACTATATCATATTATTTCTTGCTATTTATATATATATATATATTTATCCCGCTTGCTACTATATCATATTATTTCTTGCTATTTATATATATATATATATTTATCCCGCTTGCTACTATATCATATTATTTCTTGCTATTTATATATATATATATATATTTATCCCGCTTGCTACTATATCATATTATTTCTTGCTATTTATATATATATATATATATTTATCCCGCTTGCTACTATATCATATTATTTCTTGCTATTTATATATATATATATATTTATCCCGCTTGCTACTATATCATATTATTTCTTGCTATTTATATATATATATATATTTATCCCGCTTGCTACTATATCATATTATTTCTTGCTATTTATATATATATATATATTTATCCCGCTTGCTACTATATCATATTATTTCTTGCTATTTATATATATATATATATTTATCCCGCTTGCTACTATATCATATTATTTCTTGCTATTTATATATATATATATATTTATCCCGCTTGCTACTATATCATATTATTTCTTGCTATTTATATATATATATATATATTTATCCCGCTTGCTACTATATCATATTATTTCTTGCTATTTATATATATATATATATATTTATCCCGCTTGCTACTATATCATATTATTTCTTGCTATTTATATATATATATATATTTATCCCGCTTGCTACTATATCATATTATTTCTTGCTATTTATTTAATTTATTTTTGTTAGTCTGATGCTTCTATCGTCAGTTGCAAAACATCCGGTTTCTTATAGAATATATGGAATTTAGTTAATCACAAATTATGTAAATAGCAAGTTATTTTATTAATGTGATGCATGTATCATGTTGGGGAAAACTGACGGAATTATATATAATATATATAAAAACGGTAGTTTACCCAATTACAGAATATGTAGGATATTATTGCATTGGATCAAATATCAAGCTTGAATAGTTATTTTATCATTCTGAAGCTTTTTTTTGTCATTGGCGACACTACCGGAATCATGTATAATATATGAAACAAAAACCGGGCGTTTCGCCAGTCACAAAAATATCGAGATAGATTTGTTTAAAAATTCTGGTACCTCAATAATATTTCGGTATTATTAAAGGACGGCGTACAAGCAACACGTAAGGAAGCTGAACCACATTCACACCACATGTCTTATGAAATCCTCAACATCAAGTGGCAAGACAAGGTTCCAGAAACTGAGGTACTCGCATAAGCTGGTCTTCCCATCATCCACACAAACCTGAAGTGATAGCTGCAAAGGCGGGACATGTACGCATGCCAGACCACCGCCTGCTTAACAGACTGTTCTATGGCGAGCTACAGAACGGACAGCAATTCCACGGAAGTCAGAAGGAACTCTTCAAAGACAATCTGAAAGCTGCATTAAAAGTATTCAACATTAACCCTGATTTCTGGGAGCAAACAGCAATCGATCGAGTCCCTTCGCGTGCCTCTGCGCACAAATGCTCCAAACTGTGCGAATCTAGGAGGACAGCAGCTGCAGAGCTGAAGAGGAAAGACAGAAAAGTACGTCGTCCACCCTCCTGTAGATGTCCCACTCATCCCCAGTCCGTTATGCAAACGATAATTCCGTGCACGGGTTGGCCTCAGCAGCCACCTGCACACACACAAAACAGAACCAGCCCCTTAAATAGACGGACGTACAACAAAACATTATCAAAGAAAAATAACTCTTGTCTCTTTCGCAGTGTAATTCTGTAGTTTTTACCTCTCTTGTTACTGCCAAGGTCCTGGAAAAAGGGAGGTAACTCTGTAGCATACATTTCTCTTTAGATCTTAGTTCATGCTGTCATCTTAATTTATTAATTTACCATCTGTGTGATAATTAATAATAGTAAAGTGACATAACTATATAATAGATTAAATTAGTAGAAGGATATTTGTGTTGTATAACTTATAAACAAGCTCGAGACAGAAACAAATTCCGTTACATGTGCAAATACACCTAATCTTTTATAGATCTCTTATTCAGAGATACATATACCTACTTTGTTTTTTTTTTTTTATGGTTTAACGCCATTTTTCAGCACAATATATAGACTATACATGGCGGCCAGTATTAGTGGTGGAGGAAGAAACCGGAAAAACCCCGGAAAGAACCACCGACCCACGAGAAGCTACTGGCAAGCTTTCTCACTTAACTACATTAGCCGAATCTTAGACTCGAACCCACGCAGACAGAGGTGAGATGGCAGTGGTCCGTAACGGACAGCGCTTTAGACCACTCGGCCACTCGGGGCCCCTATACCTACTTTGTCTAGTGCATATATATATATATATATATATATATATATATATATATATATATATATATATATATATATATATATATATATATATACACACAGTTAATTACAATAACAATATAATTACAATAACACACATAGTCTAGGAAACCTATCTTCTAAACGTTAATTTCTGCTCTATACTACAGCTATTACTCTGTGCAGCTCCCGTACTGCATAGAGAACCCGTTTAGATGGTATCAATCTATCATTTTTAAAAAAATGGAAATATACTGGAAAACTAAATAAAGTTAATAAATAGAGACAAACAAACTCGAGTGGGGAAAGTACAACTGAAAATAAAGAAATACAGTTGTACTCACTTTAAAAAAAATAGATATGCGGAAAACGACACATATAAAAGACATCGAGAAAAACATTAGAAATTTCTCTCAAAAGAAAATTAGTACATCGTTATTTCACCGAAACTCAAAAATTCATTAATAAGGTATCATAAACTAAAGAGTATAGTAGATGATCCAAATTTGAACAATCATATAAGATAAGACAACTGGGGAAAAAAAGTAACAGCCTATCCCTACAAAAGCAAACTATATATATATATATATATATATATATATATATATATATATATATATATATATATATATATATATATATATATAATCATGAATTCGCGAATTAATGTATTCAGTACCTTCTATAACCTGATTTAAATATTGCGCCGTTTCGATAATATGTTGCTTTAATTGATCAGATTAATATTGTGTACTACTAGAAAATATGCGTAAACTCTCGGTCTTAACTGCTTCATAAAACTTATTAATATATTCTTCGTTCACTATTAATCTATAAAATTCTAATAACTAAATAAATTAATTTCTCTTGGTACCTTGTTATCACCAAATACATTATAGAATAATAAATACTTTTCCAAAATATATTTTTATACTCTGGTTTCTTTATATAACAAACTTTAAGCAAAGTTTTGGTTATGGCGGTCCTTTATATTAGGACGGAACCTGGTGCCATCCTAACACTGATCTGATCGATGATTGAGAGTTATCTAGAGAATTTATTTCAATCGCAATCAATAAAATTTTACGGTGAACCGTTATTTCTGCTTTTTGAATTCTTTTCCTATATATAGTGTGTTGTTTCTTTACTGTCTGAGAACACCGAATTGCTTGTAACCTGCAAACATTGATACATCCATCAGGTTTTAGTTTTTGCAGTATTGTATGTATAACACCGGATCTGCTCGCTTCGTAATTAACAACGTTTGGGTAACATCTAAATTCAACGAGATCAATATTTGTTTCAGCTTTTCTCCATTATATTATTCTGCTTTCTCTAATACGACATTTGTTTGTATACATCTCTATAGGTAGCCTCATGTGTCTTTAAGTTTTACGTTCTCTTTATCGTTAATTGTTTCAAATTATCTTTTCAACGCATCATATCTGCGTCTTCAACAAGCTACACAAAACTGTGTTTTTTTTTTATTTCAACCCCACCATGCATATCAAACATAGTTTCGGTCAAGTCTTGCCAAGTCTGATATTTGTCATGTGAGTACAACAATAGTCTCCGCGACAAGGCTTTCCACAAGGAATTACTGATCCGATATTTATGAATCTTCAGGTATTTTTTGCCGCCACCAAAATTATAGTATTTCTTGTTTCTTCAACCATGATTACTTAGAGTTAAATATGTTTAGGTGACCTTTTCAGCTTGATAGTTCAAGAAAAAATCCTGTTTTTATATCTGATGGAAAAATGACCCTCATCTTTTTTCTGTTAATATGTCTTAGTTTATTTATATACGGAGACGTAAACGGAAATTCTATATTCCTTTTTTATTATCAATCTTTAGAAGAATCAATTTTATTTGTGTACAAATTTGATTTGAGGATTTATTTACGTTATTCACTGAAGTTACTTAGTATTCATTAATAATTTCGGACTAAATCACAAATGTTTGATTATCGTGAATTCCTTTCGTGACTCTTTGGATTAAGTCATTGTGATATATCAAAACTATTATCACACAAGCACCATGAAAGCATATTAGCACAACGACATAGTCAATATTGGAGCTCATTAAGAACAGCGCTGAAATTCATTCGAATACTAAATAGTTTTGTAGAAATATTTGGGATTTGAGTCACATTATGCCTATGTATTTTCTTCAGCACAGAAGCTTGGCGTGTATCGATGACAAATGGCATTCTGCTTGATCAGCCAAGTAAATATGTTTGTTATTTATGTATGAATATATGTAAATCAAGAATAGAATAGGTGAATAGGTTGTATCTTTCCTCTTATATAGTTGAAGTTTCAGTTATCAGAGGTTTGTTTACATTATACTGTTTTAGAGACAATAGTGTTAATGTCATTTTTCTTAAAGACAAATGTTCTGTTCATCTGCTCTTCCAGTCTTTGTATGTAAATTTTTTAAGTTCGTTTGTAAGAGGATGTTTTCGTGCAAATCTGCGCAATCGAATTTAAACTTTAGTTTTCTTCACATACAGACACGCTCTCACACACCAATAACACAATGCTTTCACACACAGACAGACACGCACACACAAAGCGATGTTTTCACCAGTCTAACACTTAATCGTCGACTTGACCACGTAAACACAATGAGCGGAAATAGGCACGGAAACCAAAGTCGAAACTTAGTTCACCTAGAATATGTACACACATCGTTGATCGGGTCAAAGAGTGACATCTAGACAGAAGATATATGTACGGTGCATCTTGCATCACGGCAAAGAGCTACATGTAAACAGAAGATAGAATATGTACGGCGCAACGTGGATCATGTCAAAGAGCTACATCTAGACAGAAAATTAAATATGTATGGTGCATCTTGGATCATGGCAAGGTGCTACATCTATACAGAAGATAGAATATATACAGCGCATTTTGGATCATGGCAAAGAGCTACATCTAAACAGAAAATACAATATGAACAGGGCATCGTGGATCATGTCAGCGAGCTACATCTAGACAGAAGATAAAGTATGTACGGCGAATCTTGGATCTTGACCAAGAGCGAAATCTAGACAGAAGGTAGAATCTGTACGGCACATATTGGATCATGCCAAAGAGCTACGTCTAGACAGAAGATACAATATGTACGGCAAATCTTGGATCATGTCAGAGAGATACATCTAGACAGAAGATACAATATGTACGGCAAATCTTGGATCATGTCAGAGGGTTACATCTAGACAGAAGATACAATATATACGGCAAATCTTGGATCATGTCAGAGAGTTACATCTTGACAGAAGATACAATATGTACGGAAAATTTTGGATCATGTCAAAGAGATACATCTAGACAGAAGATACAGTATGTACGGCAAATATTGAATCATGTCAGAGAGCTACATCTAGACAGAAGATACAATATATACGGCGCATATTGGATCATGTCGATGAGCTACATCTAAACAAAAGATAGAATACTTACTTTTTGTATCATGGCAAAGAGCTACAACTAGACAGAAGATATATAAAGACACATTATTCTCTAGAACATAAACACTTTTTTGAGCATTCTCTGGCATATAAATACTTACTTCATTCTCTGGCATATGAACACATATTCATTCGACAGCATTCGCTAGTATGCAGATACATGCTTTGGACTGTATTTTTTTGTATATACATTGATTATGCCTTTTTTTAATATTTCGTTTTCTAATGTTGCTGATGTTGTTAATGCTATTTTTGCAGAACAACGTTTTCATCAAGGTATATAAAGTGAACATAACAAAAAGGTAAGTACTAATTTACAAAAAAAGGTCTCTGCGATGTCAAATAACTTCTTTTCGCTGGATGTGTAGTCTGTCCCATGGTAGCATGATGTCCCACCCAGTCACATTATCATGGTACCAGGCCGACCAGTTCTAACACTAACCTCTTAATGCTGAGCGCCAAACGTGGCAGCTGTTAGTACCATTTGTGTAAGTCTTTGGTATGACTCGGCCGTGGATCTAATCTGCGAGCTCCTGCGTCCGCGGGGACGCTCAGGATACAATACCACCATAGCAGGTATGTATGTATGTATATATGTATGTATGTATGTATGTATGTATGTATGTATGTATGTATGTATGTATGTATGTATGTATGTATGCGTGTTCAACTGTGCGGGTGTTATGAAGTACGTGTGTGAAAATGTGTTAAGTAGTACGTCTGTGAAACTGTGCGGGTATTATGGAGCATGGGTGTTGTGAAAATGTGTTAAAGTATGTGTGTGAAAATGTGTTCAGGAGTACGTGTGTCAAACTGTGTCAAGGAGTACATGCCTAGAAATAGAACGACAGTTACACTCTGGAATGAAGGGTATGTTCGAATATCATCCAAATTTGACTGACGGCAAAAAGTAATACAAAAACCAGTCTTATGGGATTAAGAATGCTTTAGAAATAGCACCGACGATGTAACCTCTGTCAGCAGTAAAAAAAATTAACAAAAACATATTTTAACTATGTGATAAGACGAAAAAGGAACAACATTTCATAACTCACATTACATATGGATGGAAGAAACATAGAAGAAGAAGAAAATAACACTGATTGAACCATATATATATATATATATATATATATATATATATATATATATATATATATATATAATAATAATAATAATAAAATAATATAGATGCCAGTGGTCGCTCTTTTCTCAGGAAAACTGAAAGGCATTGTAAAAGCTGATAAATTACGACTGGCTTATTAAAGGTCATGAAACAATCAGTGACTTTCATAAATTGGTAAGTCTTGCTAATATACCTGAGGTATATATCTGTTTCAAAAATATGTATGAAAAATGGGCATAGTTAAACAAAACGATATTAATCTTATTTTGGGTTCTTGTCACATAAGTATACCTAATTAGGAAGGATGACATTTTTTTTTTACAGCTAAAGCATAGGCATGAAATTTGAATCTGGCTCATTCATTTTATTAACAAGTAGGTAAAGCAGTGTTCTTATATACAATTAATATACAAAATAGTTTATACAAAATACTATAGATATGTTTATATGAGATTTGATTAATGTTAAATTCCAATCTCGAAAAAAAGGTCTCCAAGACCTTTTTGAAGTTCCTTTAAACATATGCTTTCTTCTCATACATCTTGTGCGTACCGAAATGAAACAATTCCATGAGTGAATATAATGTTTTTAAATTTGTTAATATATAACTTTACCTTGACTCATCCAGCTTTTAGAACAAGTAAAACACAAAAGTATATTCCACACTCGCTAGTGGTAATACTGAGTATGTTCATCTCAAAGAGTTCATAAATCTAGTGTACAATCTGTCATGTACCTTTTGAAATGAAAGTGAATATTCGTGCCCCCAATATTCAGCGGCACAAGTTATAACGACTGTAATCAATATAGCAGAAAATTTGCCAAACTTATTTATTTGAATGGTAGGTTCTTCTTTTGATTTAGAGTCCCGTGTATTTGTAATCAGATACGGTTTTGACTTGTCCAACCTTACAATGATATATACTGATAAAACTACTTTCCTTACTTGTTCTAAATATCATATTTCGAAATAAAATAATGTTCACATTTCTCAATAATATTAATATGTGATCCGACGGTATCGACCCAGTTTGTAAACGTCATCAGCAGAAAACAGAAATCATATGAGCTTTTTGTTGTGTGATATGGTACAATTCTGGTCATTTTAGTCTTAGGACTCTTAACAAATCATTTATAAATAAACTGAACCAAAGAGGATATAATAAGTTACCTTGTCTGTTACCAATTTTACATTTGAAAAATTCACTATCGTGTTCTACAAATCTTACACTTGAAACATTCACTATCGTGTTCTACAAATATTATATCCGAAAATTCCACTATCTAATTCTACATATATTAAAGGCGAAAATTTCACTATCGAGTTCTACATATGTTAAAGCTGAAAAATTAATTTTAGTATTCTACCAATATTACAGTTAAAAAATTAACTATGTTCTAACTTTTGTTTGGTGGCTAAGCAGTTTAATAATCGTACGTGAACGTTAGAGTAAAACAGCTTGGTAAAGTCTATGAAGAACACACCATACTTTCTGACTCATAACTTGAAGTGAAAATTATATTTTGATGTTTACCTTTTGCTATAGTTCTCCAATATTGATATTAGCTCCTCATCACTTAATGATATATCCATAAGTTTGAAAACATATGCATTTAATTGCATGTAGAAAATGATCATTGTTCTGGAAAAGAACTTAAAATAAAAGAATTAACAACTAAATCGGTTCTCTATCCTGGGGTTTGTTTCAAGGAATGGAAACGCTAAAATATTATTCTCAGTTATTTTGGCTCAGTTTTGAATTGTGAATATTATGCCATATATGGAGGTGGTGCCTGCGCTGCTTGATACGTGGCAGGACCAGTTGGATATTCGGCTTTCGCATCGCCTTGAATGTAAACAATATTTCCTGCTGGAGACTGTGTCTGCACGGAATCGGAATGGTAGCCAGCGTTCTGTATCACATACGGTTGGCCATAAGCCGGTTGTTGGACATAACTTGGTTGCAGGACAGCTAAATAATAATAATAATAATAATAAAAATAATAATAATAATAATAATATTATTATTATTATTATTATTATTATTATTATTATTATTATTATTATTATTATTAATATTATTATTATTATTATTATTATTATCATCATCATTTTTATTATTATTATTATTGTATACTACTACTACTACTACTACCACTACTAATAATAATAACAAACATTGATTCCAACAAGAAATAATTTACATTTTAAAGTTTATAATTTTCATTTTTCCTTATTGCTTTATCTAATTCTCTCTCTCTCTCTCTCTCTCTCTCTCTCTCTCTCTCTCTCTCTCTCTCTCTCTCTCTCTCTCATATCATTCTATATTCACATGCCATGAAGGGATCTGTCTTGTACACAATGGTAAACATTATTTATGTGGCTTACCTATAGTTGTCATTGGAGGATTGAGATTGGTTCGGAACACGGTACCGGCAAAACTTTGTCTGGTAGACTGGCAACATGCACAGCATAAGCAGCTGATTGTGATGATGATTCCGCCAAAAACCAGGAAACTAGTCACCCCGCCAACAATACCCGCAACATTGCTATCAGAAAAAGCCAATTCATGAAATTATGATCATTGCCAGCCCTATACTTTTTCAAGCCAGAATCACTGATGGTACGTGAAAGTCTGGTCTGATAATATGTTCAAGTCAGAATCATTGATGGAACGTGAAAGTCTGGTCTAGTAATACGGTCAAGTCATAATAACTGATTGTATGTGAAAGTCTGGTATCATACTATGGTCAAGTCAGAATCATTGCTTATACTTGAAGGTTTGATCTAGAAATATGGTCAAGTCAGAATCATATATTGTACGTGAAAGTCTGGTTTCATAATATGGTCAAGTCGCAATCATAAATTGTACATGAAAGTCTGGTCTAATAATATCATCAAGTTAGAATTACTGTCTGTACGTGAACGTCTGGTTTAATACTGTCGTAAGAATCACTGATTGTACGCAAAAGTCTGGTCTCATAATATGGTCAGGTTAGAATTATTCTGTACATGAAAGTATAGTCTAGTAATAAAAGTCAGAATTGCAGATTATTTGCGAAAATCTAGTATAGTAATTAAAATATTAGAATGTTTCCCATATATTTATTTCTACTTTAAGAAATGAATTTCGATTAATAACGTGTTTTGTAGCTGTTTCGGCTGCTGCTACTACAACTACAAATACTACTACTAATAATAATAATAATGGTGAATTTCTATATCGAATAATCTTTAGAAGCTCTAAGTGCTTTACAGCATCTATAATGATATGACTACAAAAAGAGAAAACAAAAACAAACATCATGAAATTAGAAAATATAAAATATGCTGAAAATATTAAAGGTAGGAAATATTATTATGTCTTTTAGTTTGTTCTTGAAGTCGAAAAAGGTGATTTTTAAGAGCATCCTTGAAACGGCTCGCTGTGCCTTTCTGCATAATTTCAATGAGCAATTCATTCCACGTTGATGGGCCCTGGTATGCAAAAGAACTATTTCCATATGACTTCGTTGTCATAGTGGAAATGATGAGGATACGATTATCTTGTTGGTGTGTACACATGCGTGAGGCCAGATAGGTATGCTGGACTAGAGTCCGTTGGTGCAACGTAGCACAAATACCAAATTTTGTGTTTGATGTTGTATTCAATGGATATGTAGAGTACTGAGAAGCGGGCATGTGAGCTCTGATCGTGGTACTCTAAAGATGATACGAGCAGCTATGTTTTGATGTTTTGAACTTGTTGAAGTTTTTGGAGTAGATATTGCGACGAACCAGACAGAATTAATTTACAATAGTCAAGTCTTGAAATTACTAATGAACACATAGTTGCATCAGCTGAAAGATATTTGCGAATTAAGCTGATCTCAGCTCAAAATATACAGCCTTGAATATGTACACGACATGTTGATGCAATGTGAGAGTACTGAATAGAGTAACCAGCTAGATTTCGTACTGACTGTTTGAATTTAATGTTGGCGTTGCTGATATTTATTGTTTCAAGTAATGGATGTTGATATTAAAGAGAGTCTTTGTTTTGTTATCAAAATGGCATCAGTTTTATCACCATTCACCTGCAGCTTGTGACATGTCATCCATGATTTCACATCAGAACTGCATCTCTCTACTCCTTGGATGGTAGCATCAATTTCCGTTGGGTGGCTAGATTTGTATATTTAGGTGTAATCAGAGTACGATTGATGACACAGTAGGTGATCATCTATGACACATGAGAGCGGCTGAGTGTATAGAATGAAGAGAAAATGTATATGAACAGACCACTGTGGAACACCACAACATGGATCAACTGCGATGGAGTATATTCCATTTGTTGATACAATTTGTGTCCTGTCGACTAATTAGGACTTGTACCATAGTAAGGCTTTATTGTGAATGCCAAATACATGTTGGAGAAGGTGAAGTAATATATCATGGTTTATTGTTTCACATGCTACAGACAAATCAAGGAAGATGATGACTGTAATCTTTCCGCTTTATCAAAAGCAGAGAGAATGTCAATAAATACTTTCAGGAGAGTAGTTTCATTATTGGGGCACTGGCGATATGCAGACTGTACATTGCTAAAACGACTGTTTGAATTTAGATAAAATACAAGATGAGTTAGAGCAACTTTCTTTAAGATTTTTTATATGAACGGGAGATTGGAAACTGGGCGGCCGTTTTTTAAATCGTTATGGTCAAGTGATGGTTTCTTCAGCAGAAGCTGAACTATAGTGTGAATTCCCTAGATGAGAGAGAGAGAGATATTAATAATATCAGTTAGTGAAGGCAATATTGGGTCTAAGCATTCAAGTAGCATTGATGTTGGAATTGGATCAAGTTCACATGACTTTGGTGCACTCAAAATGACGATTGTCCGTATTAAATCCATAGCGACAGGATCAAATGCTCCTAATGGATGTCGCTGAAAATCTTTATTGTAACTGTATGGTGACGACAAGTCAATTAAAATTGTTTTCAAGCTGATCTCTCATGGTTTCTACGACCGTATTCCAAAGTTTTCTATTTTCTCGAGTCTTTTTTTTCCGACAGCCTCGTCATTCTTGGACTTCTTAGATTGTAGTCTGTAATCCCTACCTTCTCTTTCTCTCTTTCGGACTTCACTCGTCGCCTCTCTCTCTCTCTCTCTCTCTCTCTCTCTCTCTCTCTCTCTCTCTCTCTGGCCTTCACTCGTCATTTCTGTTTTCCGAACTCTGTGTCTTCTAACGGTGGAGTCCTCAGTCCCTCCGAAAACTGTTTCTATAAAGGACAACATTATTCCAAACTCACTATATGTACCACTCTCTAGATGTATATACAATTCCTTCATTTATGTTATTCAGAATACACTCCATTCAGGCACTGCATTAAGATTACCTACTTTAGAATCGTAACATTAATTCCCACGTGATTTCTCTATCGAATATTTACAGTATGCTACTACTTATTCGATTACTATTGGATAACATATACAGACTTCCAGATTATTTAAACATTACAAAAGCAAATACAGTAGGTAGTTATCGTCAACTCACGATTATCAATATCGTCCTAACAGACATAGGAAACTATTTCATATTTATTAATGTAACCATATAAATCTTGCACATATGAACATTTGGATAGCATGCAATCAATTCTTCTAATGAACAAATATCTGTAAAATTAAAACAAAATACTGCATAGCAACTCTAGCATCAACACATTTCCATGAAATTGAATAACATAACTTGCATAACATTTCTAGCATCAACAAAATTTCCATGAAAATGAATAAACGTTACATAATATGGAACCTTTTCATAACAAGCAAATTCGCACTCAGCAAACAATAAAAAAATTAAATATTATGTGAAAGTAACTTGCGTATTTTAATGTTCGTAACTTTAGAAATTGTGCGTCCTAACACTAAATCCTGTATTTTCTCACAGGAGAGTCACCTGGTCACTTTTGGATTACGAGGAAAGCACTACTCTTGTTTAGGATTACATCGGAGCCTAATCTCTCTCTCTCTCTCTCTCTCTCTCTCTCTCTCTCTCTCTCTCTCTCTCTCTCTCTCTCTCTCTCAGGAAATTTCATACTAAAGAATTTCGACTAAGCTTGTCACTTTAAATATATATTAATTCCAAGATGTACGCCTTAATTTCACTCAGCCAATCATAAACAGTGTTTCACTTTTTCCTTTGTAGAATGGTTATTTAACACGTTAACACGGATCAGAAGTTCAGCTGTCTCTTTCTCAAACATGTTTTAAGATATCCAGTCAATTTCTGTGAATCCAAACACTGGCTCCATTGAAGTTTTAACACTGATATGAAAGCAATGAAGTATAACGTTGAAATGGCCCTTCCCAAATTCTCCACATGTCTAAATGTGATAAACACTTTATGCTCGGTGATTCGACTTTAAGGTTCACTGCTTATTCCAAATTCGATACTTCACAACGAGTACTCATTACCGTTGCAACTAGTTGATCCCTGCTGGTAAATAGGTTGAGTTTGAGGATTTATAAATAATAATAATAATAATAATAATAATAATAATAATAATAATACACATAATAACAACAATAATAATAGTAATGATATGAACTTGGTACAGAGCCTAGTCTTTAGAAGATTTAAGGGGTTTAAAATGGTAGATAGTTCATAAAAACATATCCAATGACAATATTAGAAAAGCAAACGCTAGAAAATTACATAGCACACAAATATTGACAATACTTAAGCAAGTAAACATTTTAAGGTCATTAAGTCTGTTCTTGTAGCGGAAATAGTTGAAATTTTATAGTACACTTTAATTAGATCACAGTGCCGTTGTTTCTAAGATCAACATGCAATTCCTTCCAAGTATCTGGGTCCGTTTACGCAAAAGAAGGTTGTGACTTTGACTTCGCTTAAACAGTGGGAACAATAAGAATACGGGTGTCGGAAAAGTAGCGTAAGTTTATAGATGGGCTATTCAATTCGGTGAGATCAGATAGGTACACTGGACTGTTGCCAGTCAACTAACTGCAGCAAAGTAAATAGACTTTGTGTGTTTCTGGCCGGCAGCCAGTGAAGGTTACATAGCAGGGGAGGTGTGCTAAGTTCTTCGTGGTGTGAGTATGATCTGAGAAGCCGTATTTTACAGTTTTAGAAGGTTCTCTAGTAGTAACTAAGAACCAGATAAAAATGAATTACAATAGCCCAGTCTTGAAGCTACTAATGAAGACTCAAGTGTTAACATATCATCAGCCGAAAGAAAATTGCGAATATTGTTGATGCGTCTTAGTTTCAAATGTACAGTCTTGCATATGTTCATGACATGTTTGTGCAGCTTAAGTACTGTCGATACTGAGACATAGGTTTTGTACTCACCGTGTGAATGGCACCAAGTTCTCGTACTCACTGTGTGAATGACACCGATGTTTTATAGTCACTGTGTAAATGACACATATTTCATACTCGCTGTGTAAATGACACATATGTTTCGTGTTCGCTGTGTGAATTTAATGTTGGTTTTTGCTGATACTTATTATTTGGGCTGAAGGATGTGAATGAGAAAGTCTTTTCGTGGTGATCAGGACGGTTTTAGTTTTATCATCTTTCAAATGCAATTTGTTACATGGCTCACGTCGTAAATGTACATCTATGAGGCCGCTCCGGTGTCGTAATTGTTTTAATTGTCCGCCTCGGATATGGAAGATCGGTGTTCGATTCCCGGCCGAGTCATACCAACGACATAAAAATGGTCATAATAGTTGCATGGCTTGGCATTTAGACAAGGTTTGTGTTAAGACTGGTCGGCCTGGTGTTATGATAATGTGACGGTGTAGGTCATGTTGCGACATATTTGTGGCATAATGCCGCAGTGCTAGACAGCATTATAAACTGCCACACTGCAGACAGCGTAGGGTCATAACTTTAAGAATTGTTAAAGCTACGTTAAATATCCAAACCACACACACAATCGAACCTCTACGACTTAGATGGTAGTCTTCAACTTTCAGTTGGGTCGCTAGATTTTATGTTTGATTGTAATCTGCTTACGACTTGTAAGACACCGGAACTGGATGTCGATCTAAGACATTTGAGAGGTGCTGAATGTATGGAATGAAGATAACGGGCTGAGAACAGTCTTGTGGAACTGGGCTGGAATATTCTCCATTTACGTTTATGTTGACTAAGTAGTGCTTCAACCATAGTAAGGCTGTGTCGTGAACACATGTTGGAGACAGTGAAGCAATATATCATGATTAATAAGGTCAGAATCCGCAGACAAGTCCAGGTTTGTGAGGACTTAACCTCCCCATTCTAAAAGGCAGAATGAAGGTGGTTAACTACTCTCAGAAGGACAGTTGCAGTATTAGAGTTTGGGCGATATGCAGACTGTACATTGCTAAAACGACTACTATCTGAATTCAGATGAGATACAAAAATGGGATAAAACAAACTTTTATTAGAGTTTTGACATGAGTAGGAGCTTGTAAACTAGGCGGTAGTTCTTTGAATTGTCCTGATCAAGAGTCGGTCTCTTCAACATATCTTTTAAAATGATAGTTTTGAAATATGACGGGAATTCAGCTGGATGCGAGGGAAGTATTGATAACATTGTTAGTGAAGGTAACGTTGCATTTAAGCACTTAAGCAACATTGATGGAATCCGATGGAGTTCGCGTGACTCTGGGACTCTTATCATCACAATTGGTTTTACCAAAACCATTGAGACATGTTCAAAAGCAGTTAAAGACTGTTGTTATTAGTCTTTATGGTAACAATGAGTCAGTTGAAACTGTGTTGTCAGGCTCTAATGGATTGAACTTTATCCAGGAAGAAATTTGCAAAGAGGTCCGGAAGTCGACTGGAGAGCAGGTAAGTGGTGTACATTTATTCCTTGATTTTTGCTTTTCTCGTAATCTCGAACAGTTATTTCCTGCTGACGTTTTAGTGATATTTGTGTTTTAAGGGACTGATGTTCTGAAAGAACTATGCTAGTGACATTCGTATTAGCAGCTTCGCAGATCCGCGTATGAATATGAAATTTGATGGAAAGCTAAATTCTCCCAGTCTTACAGCGTTATATTTTAGCATTGCAACGCTGGTCGCTAACACTACTATAAGAGTAAAAGAGATAGAATAGAGGTAGAAGTATATAAATAGCTTTGTGAGTATGTAGTTATCCCAGTATGTAGTTAACCCAGTGAGTATGTAGTTATCCCAGTATGTAATTATCCTAGTGAGTAAGTAATTAACCCAGTGAGTATGTAGACACCCCAGTGAGTAGTTAGATAACTCAGTTTGTATGTAGGTAACCCAGTGAGTATGTTGTTATCCCAGTGGGTATGTAGTTATCCCAGTGAGTATGTAGTTATCCCAGTGAGTAGTTAGATAACGCATTGAGTAGGTAAATAATTTAATGAAGAGGTAACAAGTGAGAGTGGTCAGGTGCTTACAACGTAACTAGCAGTGGAAGTGGAATCTGACATCTGTATCAGATATTCTTTGTTGTTGTTATTAGTAGCAATATTATTGGTTGTGAAGTCCGGGATATATGATATAGTAATTTATGTAGCTTCAGAGCTTCAACCGTTTTGTTTTCTTGGTATTGCCATGGTGATGTTTTAAAGAGTCTTTCAGATAGTGTTGTTGTGTTGTAACATTCATGGTTTACTTATATATCTTTAAAAATGGTTGATGCAGGCAGTGGTAGTGTCACCAAGAATTGTTCTGCGTATGGTGGCGATACTGCTTGTAGTATTGTGATAAGACGAACGGAAAGACAGACTAAACAGTTGAAATGACGTCAAATATCATACAGACAAAAACAGAAGCGGAACATTTATGAACTTACACACAGCAGTATTGATTGTAGTAATCTCCACAACAGCCATTGGGACAGTACATGTAATTCATGGATACACTGCTCTTGCCGTAATAGATACAATTCTCACCTAGACCACAACCTGACAAGTAAAATACATTCCTATCAGTTTGTTAGTTTTAAGACCAACACAAATAAATTATATAAAGGTACCCATTAAAATGATGTTTAATGCCACATTTATATTTATAAATCAAGAGACAACTGATTTTCTATCGAATGCATTACTCATTGATGGACAATATTAGAATGACTCGCAACAATTATTAGTATCTCAGTATAAGTTTCAATGTCTTCATTACGATAAAGTGACTTTATTTAAGCGATTGCAAGTTGGAGTTTGGTTCTTTCCATGCAAGATGAGTTCGCGGTGAACGTATACGTAGATGCTTCCATTTGGGAAGGATACAATATTTCTGGCTAACACTATGGCTTATATTTTAGATATTTAAATCAACTATAAATTACCAGATCTATAGGTCAGAAGTCCCGGACATGGTAAGGTAAGGAAATGATGCTTTCTGTACAGTAGTTTTGTTCAAACCTGCTTGTCTTTACCTTTGATTATGGTCACTGAGATAAATAGATAATCTACAGAGTAAACCATGTCTAAATAAATGGCTATTAAACATGGGATTTCATATAATGTGCCGTTACTTGCTCTGGTATAAAAGTTTTTTTTAAAAGCCGTTTTCGTCTTTGAGTGATGGTGATTTTGACCTTTGATAACAAAAATCAACAAGTCTCTTGCATGTTAAAACAATTTTTCTTCTGTCACGACTTTATGGTCTTGCACTTATGAACAGAAAAGCTCGAAAAAAACCAAATTTTGTAAAGCTCAAGTTTTATCCTTTGAATGCATAATTAATTGTTTTAAGATAATCTTACATTATTGTGAACAAAATCCCAAATCGTCTTAAATGTTCTATCAAAAATCCACATGTATAAAGGTCCAATGAAATTCCAGTAGTATTCATAATTAATTCAAATACTGAATGTGTTGATGTGCCTGTAGTCTCGAGCATGCTAATATGTCAATGACCTGAAATGTAGTGACGTAATAATAGTCTTTTGATGCATCTTAATAACATAACTGTCCTTGTCTGAATTCACTATACTCAGAAATTAACGATTCAGTCCAAGAATTGAATTGAATAATTTGCTTAAAGTGATTCGTCCCGAGGGCTCTTATCACTGTTTTATCCGTCAATGGACGGTTATTTAATTATCCTGAGGGTGGGTATGGTGCCACCACCCTGCAGGCGTTTATGTGTTCAGGGAACACTATTTAATTAGGCCGTCACATCTGAGTAACTATTGAGCTACTGCGGTGTGATTGTAGGGCCTGTGAGTATATATATGAGTGGGAATAGTTCCAGCACACACTCATATTCATGCCATCCGGTGTTTTTGGTTGTTATTGGACGTGCTAAGCACGTGTAGTTGCTGGAGCAGGCGGAGTAGGTAGAGGGCGAGGCGAAGGGCCAGGCTTGGTAGGCTGCTTTTCTGGGTGTATCCCCTATTTATATACTCTGTGCTTTTATCTAGAGTAATTTTTAGTATACAGTGCTTTTTGTGACGTTCTTTGACATTTGGTGTTATGTGTGAGAATTATTTGAGTTTGTTGGTTCTAATCTGTTATGTGCAACATTGTGTTGCGGTGTCTGATGACCTTGGGCTTGGGTCACCTTATAGTTGCTATTTGGGGCCCTATTAGTGACTTAATTTTCTACGTTTGGTTATAGTTGCAGCCTTGTGCCGCTGGACCTGATAGTCTTGGGTTTGTGACTACCTTATATTTTCTAGGTTTGGGGTCTTATCGTAATTACTTTCTGATTTTTAGATGTAAGTGCGGCCTTGTGCCGCTGGGCCTGATAGTCTTTGGGTGTTTTAGACTACCTTATATATCTAATTTGGGGTCACTTCCTATGTTCCTATCTAGTTTATGTGCACCGGTCTCGGTTCACTGATTTGTGGTACTTTTAATTATCCTAATTATCGTTGGATGTGTGGTTTTGCACTGTATACTTTATTTATATTGCTGAGAGAGGTTAAGAAGTGACAGATTAGAGGCAGAAAGTGGTGAGTAGGGAGTTAGCTTTTGGTGTTGTGTTGGTTTATCCTACTGCCTATTTTTATGCTTTTTGATTGTATTCTATCATTTGATGTAACTATTTATGACCATTATGATGTTTTTTGTACTCAGGTTAGTGTGGCTTATTTTTGTTTGCTAAGGTTTGCTAAGGTTTTCCTCAATTTGAGGTCAGGTGTGTGGTTTGGTCAACTAGATGATGACTAGTGGGTCCTTGCAGGAAATATCCTGGGCCGTTAAGCGACACGGTCAAGGGTTTTTCACTGTCACACCCAGAAGACCGCCCCCGGTCCAGTCCGTGAGGTTTGGTGGCCAAGCGACAACATATGGGCCTCTGCCGGAAATATCCGGGGCCGTTAAGCGACACGTCAAAGGTTTTTCATAGTTGTGCCCAGATACCGCACCCTGGTCCGTACCGTTGCTTAGTTCACCTGTCCTTAAGAGGTTCCTTGTTAATTCGTTTTAGGGGCCTACACTTTCTGTCTTTACAGGGATTTTATTGTGATTATGGTCTAAATTTTATCTATTTTTTCTATGTTTTTAAGGAATTCTATCATGTTTTTATGTGTCCCTGCTAAGTTTGAATTAGAGTTTAGTAAAATCTCTGGGTATGTATAGGGGGCTTTAATTTCTAGCTGTTTTGATCTAAATTTGTCCCTTTCTTTTTTGGTTTTGGTACAATTGTTGAAGATATGATGGAGATCTTCAGGGGTGTTACAATTGTAGCAGTTTATGTTATGAGGAAAGGGTCCTATATATTTTCCCATGCTGTTTGCCAGCCTGGTTTTACCTATAGTTATTCTATTTATGATAGTTTGTTCTAATGGTAAGCCCCTGGGCGGTTTTATGTTCCTTTTAACTTCCTTAACCGTAGTGTACAACACTCTCCCTTTTGTACTGGTATCCCAATCGTTTTGCCATTTTTTATCTATTTGCGTATTTATTATACTGTATAGTTCTGAAGGACTATATTGTAGTGGCTCGAAATTTGGTTCGCCTAGTTTTTCTTTGGCTAGTTTGTCTGCCATTTCGTTGCCTTTAATTTCAATGTGGGAGGGGATCCACAAGAATTCTACAGTAATATTTATGGTATTTAGTTGTTTTAGTTTGGTGTTTATATGATTGAGAAACTCTTCCCTACATTTAGTGGTGTTTGTTTGAATTGAAGAGAGGACACTTAGCGAGTCACTAATAATCACTGTCTTATTGGGTTTGAACTCTTCAATCCATTGTAATGATTTTAGGATGGCCCAGAATTCAGCTGTGTAAATAGAGCAGTAGTCTGGGAGGCGTCTGCCTATTTGTACTTTATGCTCTGGTATGACCATTGCTGCAGCTGTTTTATATGGATTAGTAATTTTGGAGCCATCCGTGTATATTTTTGTATATTGGTGGTACTGGGTGTTGATTATTTCTAAGGCTTCTATTTTTAAGTTGAGTTCCTGGTTTTGTTTGTTGCCTTTTTGAGTTAGGGAGGTGTTGACTTTAGATTGTACGTTGTTCCAAGGTTCGTGTTCGTACACTATGTTAGGTTCTAATGGGAATAGTTCCACTGGTAGTGTTGATTTTAATATATGTACTAACTTTCCCATGGGTAGTTTTTGCTTTAGGCCTTTTCTGTAAGGGATGTTGGTCTTATTTATGGCCAGTAAGGTGGGGTGAGTTTTGGGGTGGTTGGACAGCCGTGCTGCATACTTTAAAGTGAGTTCTTGCCGCCTCAGTTGTAGGGGCAATTCTCCCGTTATTACATGCAGTTCAGCTGTTGAGGTGGAGTTGAGGGCTCCAGTGCTTTTTATTAGGGCTATTCTTTGTATTCTATCTAGTTTTTGTAGTTGCGTTATTGTGGCTGATGAGTATATTTGACAGCCGTAATCTAGTTTTGATCTTATTAGTGCCCTATATAGCATTAGTGATGTTTCCTGATTAGCTCCCCATTGTGTCCCTTTAAGACTTCTGATTAGGTTTAAGTCCTGATTACATCGTTTAACTAGGTCATCAATATGATGTGCCCATGTTAGGTGTTGGTCGTAATACATACCCAGAAATTTAGCTACTTTTACAAATTTTATTTCCTTATTTTGTATGGTTAGTTTTGGATATTGTATGTTTTTCCTATTTGGGGTGAACAGTACAGCTACCGTTTTTTGGTGCGATAGTTTGAAACCCCATTTATTAGCCCAGTTTCCAATATTATTTAGGCTGGTTTGAATTTCATAGATGTTTCTGCGGCTGGAGGGGTTTCCTGGTCTCCATAGGCCGCCATCATCCGCAAATTGGGATAGTTCTACTTTGTTGGTAGCCAAGTTTTTATCTAAGTCGTTTATCATTATGTTGAAGAGGGTGGGGCTGAGTACACTTCCTTGTGGAGTCCCGTTTTCAAGGGAGTGAGTCTCAGAGTATGTTGCCCCTACCCTAGTTGTTATAGTGCGGTTTGCTAGGAAATCTTTAATAAAGTTAAACATTCGCCCAGTAATGCCATAATCATTTAATTTGGCTATAAGGCCTTTGGTCCATACTAGGTCGAATGCTTTCTCGAGATCGAGAAATACCGCAATTAAGTTTCTGTTCGCTTTTTGTTTGGAGTTGAAGGCTAGTTTGATAGCGGTTTCAAGTCTTACTAATTGGTCTGTGGTGGAGCGTTTGTTTCTGAATCCACATTGATTTTCTGATAGTAGATTATGTTTAGTAAGATGTGACTTGAGTCTGTTGTTAATTATTGTTTCCATTATTTTGCATATGTTGTTCGTTAACGATATTGGTCTATATGAGTTGATGTCATGTCTATCTTTATTGGGTTTGAGGATGGGTATAACTATCGCATGTTTCCATTTTTTTGGTAGCTTTCCTGTGTCCCATATTTTATTAAGGAATTTTATGATTTCACTGACTATGGTAGGTGGTAGTTGTTTGTATACTATGTACCCTATTTTATCTTCCCCAGGTGAGGTTTCCTTTTTAGTTTTCAGTGCTTGATCCCATTCATATTTTGTTATTTTATTGTTTAAAGGGGATTCTTTAGGTCCTAAGTCTTTAAATATCTGCTTAATTCAGTCCAAGAATGTTATTGAGCAGTTTGTAATTCCAGTGAAAATGAACACAACATAAAAGACTAACACCGCTTCAGATGTTAAGGCAAGAAGTGATAATTTTAATGTAAAAATCACTATATCATAGATAAGACAAAATATTGAATCCAGGATTTAGTTCAGCTACCTCTCTAAAACATTAAAAGTTGTCAACAAATTTAGGAATTCCCAAGTGGAAAACTGATGTCCTATATTCAAATAGAAATAAACAATCTCCATTATCCATTGATAATGATCTGAATATGTAATCTATAATATATAGAAAAAGCTTGATCGAGGTTTCTGAATTTTAACTGATATTATTGCGCATAAACGTTTACTTTCTCCAGTAGGAGTGACCTTGACCATTGACCTTTACAGTCCTAAATTGAAAGGTTTCTGATTCGTAAATGAGTAAATATAAAGGCACTACAATGCGTTACCTTAACCAGATTTCCAAAATCGAGATATCCTTACGTTCTCTTTTCGTGTAAAAAATATATATGCCCTTATGCAATTTATTCAGAGCTGTATTTCCATATTTAAACATTTTTTTATTTCTTCTTCTTCTTCTTCTTCTTCTTCTTCTCTCTATCTCTCTCTCTCACTGTCTCTCTGTCTCTGTCTCTCACTGTCTCTCTCTGTCTCTCTCTCTCTCAGAATGAATAGATTTACAATGTGTTAGGCATGTTTCCCTCTAGTAGTATATATTTATATAATCAATAAGAAAGTACTATAAACAAAAATGAAAGAAAATGAACCCTATACATAAAACCAGGGTTCTTAAATATTAACTATCTGTTACCTTTCCAGATGACCGAACTTGCATGACTTGTTTAATTATATTTGTGAATTTCATTATTTGGGATTAATTTACTTAAGATACAATGAGCATTCTCCATCCAAACAAAAAAAAACACAATATTGAATAGACATTGCAATGAATTTCTTGTTTTTTGGAGGGTGCTCTTTCCGCTGATCTTCACAGGCCATTAATGGAAAGGACCTCCTGTTTTTAGTAATATTGTGTGCTATAGTATCATTGTATATAGTTATATTTTATTTTTCAATAAAAATGTGAAATTTTTCTTTTATTATTATTTTTTTTTGTTTGTTTTTTTTTGTTCCCCAAAGACTTTTTTTTTCTTTCTCAATTTTTTTTTTCCTTTTCAATTCCAGACATTCATTATTATACAGTGCATTTTCCCGTGATTCTCCTTCATCTTCTCTTTCTCTTCTCCTTTTCTCTTTCCTTTTCTCGATCCTCTCTTTTAAGAATTGTTCTTCTGCTGTCATTTGTTTTTTTTGTTTGTTCTTCTGGTATACATTCTGGTATACATTCGTCATTATATATTGCATATTTCCATGATTCTCTGTCTTCGTCTCTTTCTCTTTTCTTTTTTTCTTTCCTTGTCTCGATCCTCTCTTTTAAGGGTCGTTTTTCTGCTGTCATTTGTTTCTTTGTATGTTCTTCTTGTATATTTGTTATCTTCCTGAATTTTTGTTGTTCAGACTGTTGTGATGTTTTTCTATCCTTATTTTGATTTTCTCGATTGTGACTGCTGTTCGTATTAACCGCTTTAGGTTTCAGTTGTTCAATTGTTTTGTGTTGTTCAAGTTGTTGTGGTGTTTTCCCTTCTTTATTCTGGATTCCTTGACATTGACTGTTTGTCGTGTTTTTCTCTTTAGATGCCTTTTTCAGTTGCTCAGTTGCTTCCTTAGCCTTACTTGTGGTTTGCTGAGGACTAGTTATTCGTTTTTTGTGGGATTGATGTTTGTTTTATTGCGTCTTTCGTTCCTCCTGATGTCATTTGTTTTGTTTTCGGATTAGTTTGTCTTTCAGGGATTAATCTCTCGTTAGTATCTTCTCTCATGCATTTGTTAGGTTTGTGTCCTATTTATCCGCATTTGTTGCATTTCCTGTGGTAGATACATCCCTTATACCATGTTGTTATTAGGAATCCATGTAGAAAGCATGCTCTTTTAATTGTTTGGAGTTTTGTTTTTTCTATTTCTAAAATTCTGGTTTCATTGAAAATGTTGAAACCTGGTACTACCCCCAATCTTGATTTTCCTACCTTTATTCCAAATTTCTCTTCGACCCATATGACAACAATTTTTATTGGTATTTCCATTGGTATTCCTGTTATGTGTAATTCTCCCGTTTGTTTCCTTATTTTCCTCATAATTGGTACCGGACTTCTTATTACTGCTCTGTGTCCACATCACGTTGTTTCTCCATATGGTAGGACAGGTGTAGTTCATCTATACCTTATGTTGTAGCCCTCCTTTGTATAGTTGATTGAGTATAACTTTGATAGTAGTTCCTCGTCCTTGATCTTTAGTTCTACCAAGATAGATTCCGTTCTCGGTATTTCTCTGCCATTTAAACCTGGAAATACTAATTGCTGTGTTCCCTTTCTGAAACTGCATTCTATATAGTCTCCGTCGTCTTGTACAACACGCCTTGTTCTGAAGTACTTTTGCAAGTCAATCATTGTTTGACTTGCTTCCGCCATTATTTATCGTGCTCTTCGTGTGGTTTAACTTCTGAGTTTTGCTCTGTAACCTCTTTTTCTGTTTGTCTTTCCTCCTTTTCCTTTTAGCTTCTTATCATATTTGTTTTCTTCTCTCTTATATTTTTTTTCCATCAACTTGTCTATATTTTGTAGTCCAATAATGCTGCGTTTACATCCCGGTGGATTTCCTAGCAGTTTGATTGGTCCTTGCCATTTTTTGTGATTGTGATAGACACTAAGTTGACTTCTCAATGAATTTCGTGTTAATAACTTTATAAATGATTTAACATCATGTCTTTTAGTATTTGAATTTGTCAACACTGGCTTCTTTAGTTTTGAAAAGTTCTGTAAATATTGTAGAGAAACGCGCTCTGATAAAACTTGTTTACCTACTCAAAACTATATTACTTATTTGAAGAGAAAACTAACGAAAGCTTTACATGCAAAGCAGAAGTTTGCAAAATACACTCTATATAGATCATCCAAAACGTTTGAAAAACTATAGGTGAAATTGTTACAAAGGTAAAGTAATGGATCTATGAGAGCATACCTGTTAGAATGTAAGCAGGTGCACCAACTCAAGGAAAGTCTTGATCATTGTTACGCAATATATTTCTAATAAATGTTCAAATGGTCAAGAAAAGATAATTCTTACTAAAGGTAAGAAAATTATAAACAATGAAAAATATGAGAAATATACCAAATGTTTATATAACTGTGGCATTATATATCTAAAAGGTAATTCATTTTTACCCTTGCAACCAACGGAGTATTAGTTATACGAAGGTCAAAAGTAATATGATTTCAAATTTGGAATTTACGAACAATAATGGTGAAGAAGTGTAAATATGATAAGAAGTTTAAATACTACGAAAGCCTCCGGAGCGAATCAAATTCTTGTTAACCTCTTAAAAACTAGGTCATTGTTGGCCATGTTAAAGATCTAATAAGCGATCGTTTACAATCAACTATTGTTCCTAATCGTTTGAAGGAAGCTCAAAAGGTTATACATTTCAAAACTTACAATCTTCTTCATAGAAGTAACTATAGACCTTTCAGCGTTCTAACCATCATTGCCAAACTGTTTGAGAGATAAATTGAGAGATAAATTGAGACCCAGTTAGCATAATGTTTTAAGAAAATATTTTATCTACCTTTCGCTGCTTTTCGTAACTCTAATGGATTAAAATCCAGTAAGTTATGTTTGCTTGAAGACTGGATAAAAGCTAGTGATATAAACAAATATGAAACTGCAGTTTGGAAGGATTTATCCAAATCTTTTACGGTCATCTCATGATATTCCCATTCGCAAGTTAAGTACTTATGGTATATCAAATAGTTTACTGGACTCTTACTGAGCTATCGGTCAAGTCGACCGTAGCAAATTGAGATGCAGGGCCTTTTTAGTATTTGGACTGAAGTTCGAAATGGGGACCATCTGGCGTCAGTTTTTAATGTTTGTATCAATGATGTATTATATACTATATTAGATATGGTTCTTTATATAACTTTACCAATGATAACACTTGTCATTGGTTAACGGACTTTGAGATTTTGAGAAACGTTAAGCAGTCACTAAACACTAAAACCACATTTAGAACACTGTAAGTGGGCAGTGGCAGATAATCTATCTGCTCGGGAAATGGACGAACCCGATCATACACGAGTCTCCTGCTGCCTTGCAGGTTGGCTTTGGTTAGCCAAAGGCTAAGGGAGAAAACCCTAAAAGAAAATCCGGATTGGAGACCCTACGGCAGTTGGACAATGTTCTACATCCCCTTCTGTCAACTCCTTGGTCTGCAGAGGGACGGGCTGCACCAGACGACGTTTGCTCAAGACACACTGATAATGCTGGACAAATCTGAAGTTATCATACCGGATCGGTCGTCGCACGGGTTAACAAGGACCGCGCCTGCCATTGTCCACCAGAACGGAGGTGGCAAGTGTGCTACTGATACTTTGCAAAAATCAAAGCGAGAGACAGCGTTGCCATCGCCACCTGGAACATTAGAACTCTGGCGCAAACTGGAAGACTCCAAGTGTTGACACATGAGATGGAACACTACACTTGGCACATTCTGGGACTTTGTGCAGTTAGATTGAAAGCCCTAGGACAACATCAAACAGAAGATGGGCATATACTATACTATAGCGGAGCATCTCCCTTTAACATCACAATTATTCAAGTATATGATCCAACTACTGATCATGATGATGAAGAAATAGAGGAGCCTTACAACAAACTCCAGGGTATAATAAACATGGTAAGTAAAAAAGACATCCTCAGTATCAAAGGAGACTGGAATGCCACAGTTGACAGAGATGCTCTAACAGACTGGGATGATCATTGTGGACCTTTTTACAAAGAGCTTACTAATGAAAGAATGAGACGCCTGCTGGAGTTCAAAAAGCTACAACAACATGGTACTAGCAAACACCCTGGACTAACATAAAGCTTCACGATGCTGGAACATAGCACGCACCAAATAGAACCCATCATCACCATCAGATCGACTACATACTGGTTTAAAACCGGTACCGATCTGGCATCAATAGAGGTGAACCAAGAACGTTCCCAAATGCTGATGTTGGGAGTGATCACGACCTTGTCATTATGAACTTCTGAGCAAGGTTGAAGAAAATTAACAAGACAAAGAAAATCAGGCTCAAATTCAACCTTGAACAACTGAAGGACCCAAACATTTGCAAGGCATTCCAAGCAACAATTGGAGGAAAAGTTGCTCTACTCCTTGTGATGAATGTTGATGCTGAAGTAATGACAGACACTTTGAACACAGTCAAGACAACAGCTACCAAGGACACCATATGCTTCCATCTACCAAAGAAAACAACCTGGGTTATAGAAGAGATTCTGAATCTGTGTGATGCCTAAAGAGACCTCAAAAACACCAGACACACAACAGGGACAGTGGAGTATTGAGAACCAAACAAGAATATCAGAAAAACAACGCGAAGAAAGCAAAAGAAGATTGGACTGGACAAAAATGCAATAGAGAGGAGTCTGATAAAGAATAACAGCAAAAAGGCATTACAAATTGTGAAAGACCTCATCAGACAGAACCAAAAAATAGTCAGCACCATTCAAGTCGAAAATGGAAAATGCCTCTCAAAAGCAAGTGACATTGCCAAAAGATGGACTGAGTATTGTAAAGAACTCTACAACCACCCGTCCACAGGAGACTCAGGGGTGCTTAAAGTTCCAAACTCCACAAACGATCATGACTTTACCCCATTCTCAAAGACGAGGTGGAGTCCGCAATGAAGAATGGGAATGTAGCTTTAGTAGACAACATCCCAGCTGAACTTCTCATGAATGGTGGAGAATCAGTGATAGAGCTACTAACAAAAATCTGCAATAAGATCCAGCAGACAGGCGAATGGCCAACACATTGTAACCAGTCACTGATTATAACACTCCCAAAAAAGGCAATCTCCAGCTGTGTCAACATTACAGAACCATCAGTTTTATCAGCCATGCTAGTAAGGAGATGCTGAAGATCATCTTGAACAGACTGAATCCACAAGCAGAAGAAATAATCGGTGAAGAACAGCGAGGGTTCCGGAGTAGAAGAAGCACAACAAAACAAATATCCAATCTTAGGGTTCTGTGTGAAAAGTACTCACAACATCAACAATACATCTATCATTTGTTCATAGATTTCAAAAAGGCTTTCGACAGTGTGGCATAAGGCATTGTGAGCAACAATGAATAAGTACAACATGGCTCAAAAGTTGACCAAAAACATCAAGCAGCTGTACGATAAGACTACCAGTGCAGCAACTGCTCAAGGATCCGTGGGAGACTGGTTCAAGAAAACAGTTGGAGTACGGCAAGGTTGTCTCCAGTTTCCGACGCTTTTCAACATCTACTTAGAGCACACCATGAGTGAAGCCCTGGAAACCCACTGCGGGACAGTTAGCATTGGAGGGCGTAACATCACCAACCTCTGCTTTACAGACGACATTGAGGGGCTGGCAGCCAGTGAAGATGAGCTTACCACCTTAGAGAAGAACCTGAATGAAACATCTTCCAGATATGGCATGAAGATAAGTGCCGAGAAGACAAAGCCGATGACAAATAGTGGCAAACAAATCTCAAGCGAGACTAAAATCAGAGGACAGGAACTGGAAACAGTGGGCCAATTCAAATATCTTGGTTCCATAATCACGAAAGAGGGATCAAGAGCAGAAATTTTGTCACGAGCAGCACAAACCATGGCAGCTACGTCAATGCTAAGACCCATCTGGAGAGACAAGAATATCTGTCTGAAAAGTAAACTCAGACTATTGAGTGCACTAGTCATCTCAATCGTTCTGTATTCGTGTGAGGCCTGGATCCTGACAGGAGAATTACAACGAAGAATTCAGGCACTTGAAACTAGATGCTACAGAACCATCTTGGCATCTCTTACTCGGAAGACATCACAAATGAAAAAGTGAGTAATATCATCAGACACAAAGTAGATCATTATGAAGACCTCCTCATCATCGTCAAAAAGGGAAAGCTGAAATGGATTGGTCATGGCAGGTAGACAGAAAAAAAGTGGAATGACAACATCACATAATGGGCCAGGAAACGTTTTGCGGAGACACAAACATTGGCACATGGTCGAGACCAGTAGAAATAACTGGTCCGATGTTCAGCAGCACAATGCCTCAACAACCACATTAGGTCAAGAGACTGATTATGATGATGTGAAGCAATCCAACATACGGATTGATTGATTGAAAAGTTTCGAACACAAGCTGTTGGTAAAACGACATTAAGTATGAAGCCGGTACAAAACAATAAGCAGTACAGTCATAACCGGAAGAAATTGTTAAATGCTAGGAGTTGGCATTTTCTATCAAAGGAAAATTTACTTCCCGTTTCGGAAAAAAAGCTGCAGCTATATCGATTGATCTGTAATGATCGGAAACTTACTAGACTTAACAAACTGACCATCTTAAATACATGTATTCTGTCTGTTCAACTTCGATTTTTATCATGTAGGCGTGCATGTATGCAGTGATAAGAATATTATGAAACCGGGAAAAGATATGAAAGTTTAAGATTTTACTTGGGTAAAAATGACAACTCTGTTGACTCTAGCTTATGACCCTAGATTCGTTTCAAATTTAAATAAGCGTTTGTTTGGATCATTTAAACAGTTTTAAACACAATTAAAACAATTTTAAATGTTCAAACCCCAAGACTTAAAACCTCAACATTTTGAGACAAATCGTTCAGATATGCAGCTGCCATTTTATGGAATGAGTTACCAATCACTTTCGAAAACAATACAAATTTAATTAATTTAACCCCATTTACCGTTTATGGTTGGGCATTTGCTACGCACTGCCAAATCTTAACATAGCAACAAGAATGAATAGCTTATTACAACAGCAGTTTACTTTTCCTGGGTAAAAGGTTATTGCACACATAAAGTTTGATCCCCATACATCCAACAGTGTTCGACAACAAATTTTCTTAGCCTTATTTCTACCATTAATCTTACCGATTTCCTTTACAATATGATTATATACCTCAACTGCTGATACATATTAAGATATTTTTTTAATCTCACTGGTCACCATGGTAAGGACAAGAAATATATGTTACTCTTACAAGATGAATCAAGGCATTATTTTGCCTCCGTGGAAGATGGATAAGGGCTAGTGCTATTGACAGTGTGACTACACACTCGCTTTGCCCATATGTAGCTTTATGTTCCTTTGAAGGTGCTCATGTAAGGTCGATTTCCCAATCCCTCTACGCCAGAGGATAGGTAGCAAGGGACTCGCTAACCTATCTTTCATTAAGTGATGGGTTACAGATTAAAATCTTGCCCAAACCATCTCGTGTTTGTTGTTTATATACTGATGTACGGTTTACCTCAATCCGACTATCAACCCTTAACCTACCCTTGAACGTATCGTGTGTTAAGTTACTATTTCGAATCATGGGTGCTCGTAGGATTTTTTCAAGGGGGGGGGGGGAGGAGGGTCAACTGGGAGAGTTTGTTCCGTTATTAAGCAGCCTGAAACTGAAGCCAATAGTTACTAAACATTGTTAACAGAACCTTGTGACATATTTTTCAGCTTTATTTGCATTATTGATTTTGTTTGTTTGATTAGGATTTTTAACGTAGCTTTAACAATTTTTCAGTCATATCGCTACGATGTCTGCTGTGAGGCAGTTTTTGTGATGTCTAGCACTGAGGCATCATCCTGCAGACATGTAGCATGATGTCCCACCCAATCACATTATCCTGACACCAGGCCGTCCAGTCCTAACACTAACCTCTTAATGCTGAGCGTCAAGCTAGGCAGCAGTTAGTACCATTTTTGTAAGTCTTTGGTATGACTCTGCCTGGGATCGAACCCGCGACCTCCCGCTTCCGTGACGAGCGCTCTAAACACTAGGCCACCGGAGCGGTGCATGATTGAACTTGTCGTAAAATATATATATCTATCTATCTATCTATCTATCTATCTATCTATCTATCTATCTATCTATATATATATATATATATATATATATATATATATATATATATATATATATATATATATATATATATATATATATAGATAGATAGATAGATAGATAGATAGATAGATAGATAGATAGACACATGCAGTTTGATTTCTAAGTGTGTCGCGTGAACCCCTTGACCTCTGCTGCCATTCTCTAATTTTCGAATCTTGTTTCATTAGTGGCAAATCATGATCGCATTTAATTTCAAGAATCTTATCACTTAACTTTCGCACGTACTTATTGTTTTTCACGCTGAATATAATATGATAAATTATTGTCACATATCACGTGTATTATTGCATCGGAAATTACTTAATGTACTGGAAATGAATAAAAGTATGAATCGGATATCACTAAATCTAAGTATTGAATATTAGCAAATCGATATAACAGACACACTGAATCTAGGTAGTGAACATTATTATTATTATTATTAGTATATATATATATATATATATATATATATATATATATATATATATATATATATATATATATATATATATATATTGGACACTACTAAATATATGTAGTAAACATTAGCAAATCGATATATTGAACACACGGAATTTATGTATTGGTCAACTGTAAATATATCTTTCGAACGTAAATATATGTATTGAACATTAGAAAATATATGTACCGGATACCACTGAATCTATATATTGGACATTAATGCGTAGAGATGATCTCAAATGTTTAATGATTTAATACAGAATTTATGAAACGGCTTGAATAATGTCCAGCTATTGTGAGCCTTTTAAATTATTTGTATCACCTAGTCTCTATCTATCTCGTTTTCCATCATTGCCAGTATATGATGATTTTAGAAAGACAGCAGGAAGACTTAGATACATTTTTCCTACGTCTTTAAGAAGACATAAAGTGATATTTTAACACGTGGTAACGTCAAAAATATAAAACTGTACATATTATAGGAAAACTATTCCTACTGTGCGATAAAATAATGTCATTCATTCTTAATTCCTATATACATATATACCACAACACTGACTTTAAAAATGTAGGTAAAAGTATATCTATCTATAAATCTATCTATCTATCTATAAATCTATCTATCTATCTATCTATCTATCTATCTATCTATCTATCTATCTATCTATCTATCTATCTATCTATCTATCTATCTATCTGTCTGTCTGTCTGTCTGTCTATCCATCCATCCATCCATCCATCCACCCACCCAACCGTCCGTCCGTCCGTCCGTCGGTCCGTCTATCTATCTATCTATCTATCTATCTATCTATTTTCATGTATCTATCTGCACAAAAACATGTTTGAATATATATAATATAATTGCGGATAACAGCATAGAACTGGAACAGGTCTGAAAATTATTTTAGCTCGAAATAAAGTAGACTTTACTTACTTCACATACTTATTCTCTACTGTCTATTATTTGTGTGTTCTTCTGTGAAAATTCAAGTGTACAATTTCAGTTATTAACAGCCAATACTAAATGGGAAAAATAAATTCATTTTCTCGGTGAATGAAAGGAAGAATTATAATGTGTGTGCATATGAGAGAGAGAGAGAGAGAGAGAGAGAGAGAGAGAGAGAGAGAGAGAGAGAGAGAGAGAGAGAGAGAGAGGGAGGGAGGGAGACTTACCTATGCGTGATACTAGGAAGAATAGTCCAAGTGTGTAATGTAAAAACATGGCGGATTATAAAACTATACAAAAATCACAATTATATGATGTTACGACTGTATGAGATTTCACCGTCTGAAGCCAAAACTTTCAAATTGTAATCTGAATAATGGACGGACTCCTCGTTCTGCTATGTCACGTTATTTTCTCCTCTGCTCTTATAACAAAATACACTTTCACCATCTATAACATTCAAAACAATGTAACAAATCTATTCCGACGCGTAGTATCTCCCGATTGAAGGGAATATAGTTTCGAAGTAGGGCTCTTGTTAGGTACCGAAAGTACTTAGTCACAGCCATGACCTTAAAGCTTGAAACAAGGATGACAATTTAGACAGCATAAATAAAATGTTATAATCCGG
Organism: Unio delphinus; assembly: GCA_029339505.1. Taxonomy (NCBI): domain Eukaryota; kingdom Metazoa; phylum Mollusca; class Bivalvia; order Unionida; family Unionidae; genus Unio; species Unio delphinus. The sequence goes on from JAQISU010000115.1 coordinate 21,470,829, forward strand.
AAAAGAAGTGAAGCCGGAATTCTGCACACGTTACATGTAAACACACATATGCAATCCAACACGGAAGATAGAAACGAAGCGGTTTAAATCACACACGTGTACACGAACACTTATATACTATCGAACATGTGTGGGAGTAATACACATACACAAGCAAAGAGTTGATGTGGGCGCACATGCACAAAGATGCGATCACGCAGTGCTCACATACTTATATACGATCGTGCGCAAAAACAACGCTTTAAGTTTTTGAAGAGCAAACACAAACATAAAATACAATATTCTGGCAAGAGCAGTTCCTTCTTTTCTTTTTCTTTTTTTTGGGGGGAGGGGGGAAAGCTCTCTCCCATTTTGATCTTCTCAGACCAGTTGTGGAGGCCCGCCTGCCCTGATATTTGGTGTATGCTATATGAATATATTTTTATTATTTCATTCAAATATTTTCACTGTTTTTTCCTTTTTCAATTTTTGTATGTTTTGTTTTAATTTTATTTTTTCTTGTTTAATTTTTTTTTTCTTTTCTTTAAAGCTGTAAAAAAGTTTTTTTTAGCATTTTATATTACATGCATTCATCATCATTTTAAAAAAAAATCCTGTCTCATGTTTGTATTCTTGTTTTTCTTTCTCATTTCTTCTTTTCTTTTTCCTTCCAGCTTTGTTTTTCTCTTTCAATTCTGCTTTTGTCATTTCTTTTGCTGTTGTTGTTTCTATTGGTCTAGAATCTTTGTCTTCTTTATCTGTTGTTAACTGTTGTTTCACTGGAGTTTTACTTGTGATTGCTTCTGTTATTTTCTCTATTGGTCTTTCTTTCGATACTGATGTGATCATTTATTTTGCTGATGTTATTTGTTTTGATCTTACATCTTTGTTTTCTTTCCCCGTTGAAATCAACTTTTCCACTGGAGCTTGATTTGTATTTCCCTCAGTTTTTTTCTCTACAAGTTATATTATGTTGTTTCCTATTATACTCGCTGTTCCCGGTTCCTCCTGTCGTGTTATTGTCTGTGGTATTTGATTTAGAATTATTTCTCTCATAAACTCGTATTTGAGTGTTTTATGGAGTAGTAAAAAATGGTCTTGTGATCGTTAATATCAACGGTATAATACTTGATACTAATATGGGTAATTGACAAGCTATGAAATAGAGTAAACTTTCTGCACGTGGCTGTACTGCTAACCACAGTAAATTTCCTAGGGCTATTAAATCTGTAAATACTGGCGAAGAAATAGTAATGTCATCGATTAATGCGGCTGGTAAATATTTTGATATATCGATACGTTCTGCACAATATGTCGAAGATAATGTAACCAGGTCGGCGTTTTCGAAAAATTAGGAACAAAAAATAACTTTTCAGTATTAATGAAGAGAAATAATTGTCAACCGTATCTTTCTCCAGTAGAGTTAGGTAAATTTATCCCGCTTGCTACTATATCATATTATTTCTTGCTATTTATTTATATATATATATATATATATATATATATATATATATATATATATATATATATATATATATATATATATATATATATATATATATATATATATATATATATATATATATAAACGGTAGTTTCCCCAATCACAGAATATGTAAGATATTATTGTACTGGATCAAATATCAAGCTTGAATAGTTATTTTATCATTCTGAAGCTTTTTTTTGTTATTGGCGACACTACCGGAATCATGTATAATATATAAAACAAAAACCGGTCGTTTCGCCAGTCTTAAAACTATCGAGATAGATTTGTTTAAAAATTCTGGTACCTCAATAATATTTCGGTATTATTAAAGGACGGCGTACAAACGCCACGTAAGGAAGCTGAACCACATTCACACCACAAGTCTTATGAAATCCTCAACATCAAGTGGCAAGACAAGGTTCCAGAAACTGAGGTACTCGCATAAGCTGGTCTTCCCATCATCCACACAAACCTGAAGTGCCAGCTGCAAAGGCGGGACATGTACGCATTCCAGACAATCTTCTGCCTAACATACTCTTCTATGGCGAGCTACAGAACGGACAGCAATACCACGGAAGTCAGAAGAAACTCTTCAAAGACAATCTGAAAGCTGCATTAAAAGTATTCAACATTAACCCTGATTTCTGGGAGAAAACAGCAATCGATCGAGTCCCTTGGCGTGCCTCTGTGCACAAATGCTCCAAACTGTGCGAATCTAGGAGGACAGCAGCTGCAGAGCTGAAGAGGCAAGACAGAAAAGTACGCTATCCACCCTACTGTAGATGTCCCACTCATCCCCAGTCCGTTATGCAAACGATAATTCCGTGCAAGGGTTGGTCTCAGCAGCCACCTGTGCACACACAAAAAAGAACCAGCGCCTTAAATAGACGGACAAACAACGAAACATTATCAAAGGAAAATAACTCTTGTATCTTTCGCAGTGTAATTCTGTAGTTTTTACCTCTCTTGTTACTGCCAATGTCCTGGAAAAATGGAGGTAACTCTGCAGTATACATTTCTCCGTAGATCTTAGTTCAGGCTGTCATCATAATTTACTAATTTACCATCTGTGTGATAATTAATAATAGTAAAGTGACATAACTATATAATAGTTCAAATTAGTAGAAGGATATTTGTGTTGTATAACTTAGAAACAAACTCCAGACAGAAACAAATTACATGTGCAAATACATCTAATCTTGTTTTAGATCTCTTATTCAGAGATACATATACCTACCTTGTCTAGTGCAGATATATATATATATATATATATATATATATATATATATATATATATATATATATATATATATATATATATATATAGTTAATTACAATAACAATATAATTACAATAACACACATAGTCTAGGAAACGTATCTTCTAAACATTAATTTCTGCTCTATACTACAGCTATTACTCTGTGCAGCTCCCGTACTGCATAGAGAACCCGTTTAGATGGTATCAATATATAATTTTAAAAAAAAATGGAAATATACTGGAAAACTAAATAAAGTTAATAAATAGAGACAAACCAACTCGAGTGGGGAAAGTACAACTGAAAATAAAGAAATACAGTTGTACTCACTTTAAAAAAAATAGATATGCGGAAAACGACACATATAAAAGACATCGAGAAAAACATTAGGAATTTCTCTCAAAAGAAAATTAGTACATCGTTATTCCACCGAAACTCAAAAATTCATTAATAAGGTATCATAAACTAAAGAGTATAGTAGATGATCCAATTTTGAAGTATCATATAAGATAGGACCACTGGGAAAAATATTTAAAAAAGTAACAGCCTATCTCTACAAAGTCAAACTATATATATATATATATATATATATATATATATATATATATATATATATATATATATATATATATATATATATATATATATATATATCGCACATACACATAGCACGAAACATAAATAGCACACATGGGATATAAGAGACCTCTAGCGCCATGGTCAACTAAAGAAAACTAGGGAAGAAATTTCGAGATTATGTGAATCAACCTACTCGGAAACCGACCCTATATAAACACTAAGGATGAAAAATCCCATTAAAAAATTCCAGAAAACCCTTAAATATAAAATATTAAATTTAAGAGAGAGAAAGAAGAAATTAAATTAAATTAACTACATAACTGGGGGAACAAACCCACACATAAAACACTTTGTTTTGGAAAAGGGGATCCTCCAAAATATCTCTTTGTTAAGTTTAACATAGAACACCTGTCAGGTTTCTGATTATGAAGGGTGAAAACCCCAGCTATTCTCTAATTGTTTGGGAGATTTATTGATATTCTTATATTTTGTGCCCTAATTTCGTTGAAAGAATCACTTAACTTGATCTAAAACATCATTTTTGATTATGTTTCATGCCAGAATGATCGACAAATCGCAAAAACAACTAGAGAATAGCTGGGGGTTTTACTCTTTGATAAATATAAATCTAACAGATTTTCAGTGATAACTTCGACTATAATATGCTATAAAATGATTAAAAGTTATCAATGTTTCAGTAAAATCACAAAATGTTTTGAACAAGTATAAGATAAATTATAAAATATTTCTGTATTTGATTCATTTGTGTCGGTTGACATATCATTGATGTTGAAATATATTAGGACGTTTTTGTAACCAAACCATCTGAAGAATTAGATACTTGTTTTTGATCAGATCAAATCGATGCAGGAATGTGCGCAATTCACACAAAAAAATCTGATCTATATCACACTTGATCATAAAACTAATTTTTCGCCGAAGTTCATTTAATTGTTCCTGTATCAACAAAATATCTTCGTTACCGTATTCATCAATAAATATTTCAACACTTAATTGTTCTACCCCGACTGGGGGCAGTATAAATATTGATATGATGTCTGTTTCACTTACCTCTTTTTGTCGTGTATAAAACTCTCACGTGTTGATACATTCTATATTATATTCTTTGATCAATTGTACAAACTTGATGAAAAATTGTTAAGATTTTATGTAGAGATATATTGATAAAACTTAAGTCAAGAATGTATCATCTTTGGTCAGTAAGCTTGAAATGTTTCCTTGATAATAACTGATTTTGATATCGTAGGTTCTTGTACGATCAAATATATCCAGGAGGGATGTGAGGATTAAATGTGTATAGAAATATCCTTGCTAAGCTTAATTTCCTCCTTCAAGATTTGCTTAATATCTATCTGTCATGGTATACATCATATATAATATTGACTGCAATCGTTGGTGTTATATTTACAAGTCCTGGTGATAGATAACAACTTCCACCGTGTGGATAATTATTATGTTTGAGAAACACCTTCTGGCGGATTTATTTTATTCCATGATTCAACAATTTTAGGAAAGTTTTCGTTGATTAGATCGTTAGTACTTTGACGGTATTACAAATGTTGGTAATTGTTTGCAAATGAATTTGTTTGCAGGTCTTTAGCATGCATTACTTGATCATGAATTTGCGAATTAATGTATTCAATACCTTCTATAACCTGATTTAAATATTGCGCCGTTTCGATAATATGTTGCTTTAATTGATCAGATTAATATTCTGTACTACTAGAAAATATGCGTAAACTCTCGGCCTTAACTGCTTCATAAAATTTGTTAATATATTCTTCGTTTACTATTAATCTATACAATTCTAAAAACTAAATTAATTAATCTCTCTTGGTACCTTGTTATCACCAAATCCAGTATAGAATAATAAATAATTTTCCAAAATATATTTTTTATACTCTGGTTTTTTTATATAACAAACTTTAAGCAAAGTTTTGGTTCTGGTAGTCGTTTATATTATGGTGGAACCTGGTGCCATCCTAACACTGATCTGATCGATGATTGAGAAATATCTAGATAATTTATTTCAATCGCAATCTATAATGTTTGATGGTGAACTGTTATTTCTGCTTTTTTAATTCTTTTCCTATATATAGTGTGTTGTTTCTTTACTGTCTGAGAACACCGAATTGCTTGTAACCTGCAAACATTGATACATCCATCAGGTTTTAGTTCTTGCAGTGTTGTATGTATAACACCGGATCTGCTCGCTTCGCAATTAACAACGTTTGGGTAACATCTAAATTCAACGAGATCAATATTTGTTTCAGCTTTTCTCCATTATATCATTCTGCTTTCTCTAATACGACATTTGTTTGTATACATCTCTATAGGTAGCCTCATGTGTCTTTTAGTTTTACGTTCTCATTATCGTTAATTATTTCAAATTATCTTTTCAACGCATCCTATTTGCGACTTACACAAGCTACACAAAACTGTGTTTTTTTATTTCAACCCTACCATGCATATCAAACATAGTTTCGGTCAAGTCTGGCCAAGTCTGATATTTGTCATGTGAGTACTATAATTGTCTCCGCGACAAGGCTTTCTACAAGGAATTACTGATCCGATATTTATGAATCTTCAGGTATTTTAATCGCCGCCATAATTATAGTATTTCTTGTTTCTTCAACCATGTTTACTTAGAGTTAAATATGTTTAGGTGACCTTTCCAGCTTGATAGTTCAAGAAAGAATCCTGTTTTTATATCTGATGGAAAAATGACCCTCATCTTTTTTTCTGTTAATATATCTTAGTTTATTTATATACGGAGACGTACACGGAAATTCTATATTCCTATCTTATTATCAATCTTTAGAAGGATCAATTTTATTTGAGTTAAAATTTGAATTGAGGATTTACTTAGTATTCATTAATAATTTCGGACTAAATCACAAATATTTGATTATCGTGAATTCATTTTGTGACACTTTGGATTAAGTCATTGTGATATATCAAGACTATTATCACACAAGCACCATGAAAGCATATTAGCACAACGACATAGTCAATATTGGAGCTCATTCAGAACAGCGCTGAAATTCCATCGAATACTAAATAGTTTTGTAGAATTATTTGGGATTTGAGTCACAATATGCCTATGTATTTTCTTCAGCACAGAAGCTTGGCGTGGATCGATGACAAATGGCATTCCGCTTGATCAGCCATGTAAATATGTTTGTTATTTTATGTATGAATATATGTAAATCAATAATAGGAGAATAGGTTGTATCCTTCCTCTTTATAGTTGAAGTTTCAGTTATCAGAGGTTTGTTTACATTATACTGATTTAGAGACAATAGTGTTAATGTCATTTTTCTTAAAGACAAATGTTCTGTTCATCTACTCTTTCAGTCTTTGCATGTAAATTTTTTAAGTTCGTTTGTAAGAGAATGTTTTCGTGCAAATTTGCGCAATCGAATTTAAACTTTAGTTTTCTTCACATACGTGCTTCTCACAGAAAAAGCGCGACATAATACCCCATTGCTTTACGTTGTTATAAACTGTCACAATTCAGACATCATAGCGATATGACTGACAAATTGTTAAAGATATATCAAAACTCAGAATCACACGCACAGACACACATAAATACAGACACGCTCTCACACACCAATAACACAATGCTTTCACACACAGACAGACACGCACACACAAAGCGATGTTTTCACCAGTCTAACACTTAATCGTCGACTTGACCACGTAAACACAATGAGCGGAAATAGGCACGGAAACCAAAGTCGAAACTTAGTTCACCTAGAATATGTACACACATCGTGGATCAGGTCAAAGAGCGACATCTAGACAGAAGATATATGTACGGTGCATCTTGCATCACGGCAAAGACCTTCATGTTAACAGAAGATAGAATATGTACGGCGCAACGTGGATCATGTCAAAGTGCTACATCTAGAAAGAAAAAAAAATATGTACGGTGCATCTTGGATCATGGCAAGGTGCTACATCTTGACAAAAGATAGAATACTTACTTTTTGTATCATGGCAAAGAGCTACAACTAGACAGAATATATAAGATATAAAGACACATTATTCTCTAGAACATAAACACTTTTTTGAGTATTCTCTGGCATATAAATACTTATTCACACATACGTTCGACAGCATTCGCTAGCATGTAGATACATGCTTTGGACTGTATTTTTTTGTATATACATTGATTATGCCTTTCTTTAATATTTCGTTTTCTAATGTTGCTGATGTTGTTAATGCTATTTTTGCATTAATAATAATACGATTCAGAACAACGTTTTCATGAAGGTATATAAAGTGAACATAATAAAAAGGTAAGTACTAATTTACAAAAAAAGTCTCTGCGATGTCAAATAACTTCTTTTCGCTGGATGTGTAGTCTGTCCCATGGTAGCATGATGTCCAACCCAGTCACATTATCATGGTACCAGGCCGACCAGTTCTAACACTAACCTCTTAATGCTGAGCGCCAAACGTGGCAGCTGTTAGTACCATTTGTGTAAGTCTTTGGTATGACTCGGCCGGGGATCTAACCTGCGAGCTCCTGCTCCCGCGGGGGACGCTTAGGATACAATACCACCATAGCAGGTATGTATGTATGTATGTATGTATGTATGTATGTATGTATGTATGTATGTATGTATGTATGTATGTATGTATGAATGCGTGCTCAACTGTGCGGGTGTTACGGAGTACGTGTGTGAAAATGTGTTAAGGAGTACGTGTGTGAAACTGTGTCAAGGAGTACGTGTGTGACACTGCTGGTATTATGGAGCATGGGTGTTGTGAAAATGTGTTAAAGTATGTGTGTGAAAATGTGTTCAGGAGTACGTGTGTGAAACTGTGTCAAGGAGTACGTGTGTGAAACTGTGCGGGTATTATGGAGCATGGGTGTTGTGAAAATGTGTTAATGTATGTGTGTGAAAATGTGTTCAGGAGTACGTGTGTGAAACTGTGTCAAGGAGTACATACCTAGAAATAGAACGACAGTTACACTCTGGAATGAAGGGTATGTTCGAATATAAGCCGGCTGACACATATAAAGAAAAAAAAACCCATTTTATTACAAACTAAAATCATTCAAATTTGACTGACGGCAAGTAACATATACTGTTCAAAAGAAGATACAGCAAAAGTAATACAAGACCCAGTCTTAGGGGATTAAAAATGCTTTAGAAATAGCACCGACGATGTAACCTCTGCCAATAGTAAAAAAAGTAACAATAACATATTTTAACTATGTGATAAGACGAAACAGGAACAACATTTCATAACTCACATTACATATGGATGGAAGAAACATAGAGGAAGAAGAAAATAACACTGATTGAACCATATATATATATATATATATATATATATATATATATATATATATATATATATATATATATATATATATATATATATATATATATATATAATAATAATAATAATAAAATAATATAGATGCCAGTGGTCGCTCTTTTCTCAGGAAAACTGAAAGGCAAAATATGTATGAAAAATGGGCATAGTTAAACAAAATGATATTAATCTTATGTTGGGTTCTTGTCACATAAGTGTACCTAATTAGGAAGGATGCCATTTTGTTTTTTACAGGTAAAGCATAAACATATGCTTTCTTCTCATACATCCTGTGCGTACCGAAATGAACCAATTCCATAAGTGAATATAATGTTTTTAAATTTGTTAATATATAACTTGACCTTGACTCGTCCAGCTTTTAGAACACGTAAAACACAAAAGTATATTCCACACTCGCTAGTGGCAATACGGAGTATGTTCATCTCAAAGAGTTCATAAATCTAGAGTATAATCTTTCATGTACCTTTTAAAATTAAAGTGAATATTCGTGCCCCCAATATTCAGCGGCGCAAGTTATGACTACAATAATCAATATAGCAGAAAATATGCCAAACTTATTTATTTGAATGGTAAGTTCTTCTTTTGATTTAGAGTCCCGTGTATTTGTAATCAGATACGGTTTTGACTTGTCCAACCTTACAATGATATATACTGATAAAACTACTTTCCTTACTTGTTCTAAATATCATATTTCGAAATAAAATAATGTTCACATTTCTCAATAATATTAATATGTGATCCGACGGTATCGACCCAGTTTGTAAACGTCATCAGCAGAAAACAGAAATCATATGAGCTTTTTGTTGTGTGATATGGTACAATTCTGGTCATTTTAGTCTCAGGAGTTTTAACAAATCATTTATAAATAAACGTAACCAAAGAGGATATAATACGTTACCTTGTCTGTTACCAATTTTACATTTGAAAAATTAACTATCGTGTTCTACAAATCTTACACTTGAAACATTCACTATCGTGTTCTACAAATATTATATCCGAAACTTACAATATCTAGTTCTACATATATTAAAGGCGAAAATTTCACTATCGAGTTCTAGATATGTTAAAGCTGAAAAATTACTTTTCGTGTTCTACCAATACTACAGTTAACAAATTCACTATATTCCAACTTTTGTTTGGTGGCTAAGCAGTTTAATAATCGTACGTGAACGTTAGAGTAAAACAGCTTGGTAAAGTCTATGAAGAACACACTATACTTTCTGACTCATAACTTGACGTGAAAATTATATTTTGATGTTTAGCTTTTATTATAGTTCTCCAATATTGATATTAGCTCCTCACCACTTAATGATATATCCATAAGTTTGAAAACATATGCATTTAATTGCAAGTAGAAAAAATGATCATTGATCTGGAAAAGAACTTAGAATAAAAAGATGTAACAACTAAAGCGATTCTCTATCCCGGGGCTTGTTTCAAGGAATGGAAACGCTAAAATAATATTCTCAGTTATTTTGGCTCAGTTTTGAATTGTGAATATTATGCCATATATGGAGGTGGTGCCTGCGCTGCTTCATACGTGGCAGGACCAGTTGGATATCCGGCTTTCGCATCGCCTTGAATGTACACAATATTTCCTGCTGGAGACTGTGTCTGCACGGAATGGTAGCCAGCGTTCTGTATCACATACGGTTGGCCATAAGCCGGTAGTTGGACATAACCTGGTTGCTGGACAGCTAAATAATAATAATAATAATAATAATAATAATAATAATAATAATAATAATAATAATAATAATCTTTATCATTATCATTATTATTATTATTATTATTATTATTATTATTATTATATACTACTACCACTACTACTACTACTACTACTAATAATAATAATAATATTATAACAAACATTGATTCCAACAAGAAATAATTTACATTTTAAAGTTTATAATTTTCATTTTTCCTTATTGCTTTATATTATTCTAAAAGCAAGTGTGTCCTGATTATAATCTCTCTCTCTCTCTCTCTCTCTCTCTCTCTCTCTCTCATATCATTATATATGCACATGCCATGATGGGAACTGTCCTGTCCCCAATGGTAAACATTATTTATGTGGCTTACCTATAGTTGTCATTGGAGGATTGAGATTGGTTCGGAACACGGTACCGGCAAAACTTTGTCTGGTAGACTGGCAACATGCACAGCATAAGCAGCTGATGATTGTGATGATGATTCCGACAAAAACCAGGAAACCAATCACCCCGCCAACAATACCCGCAACATTGCTATCAGAAAAAAGCCAATTCATGAAATTATGATCATTGCCAGCCCTATACTTTTTCAAGCCAGAATCACTGATGGTTCTTAAAAGTCTGGTCTGATAATATGTTCATGTCAGAATGATTGATGGAACGTGAAAGTCTGGTCTAGTAATACGGTCAAACCAGACTTTCACAATATGGTCAAGTCGCAATCATAAATTGTACCTGAAAGTCTGGTCTAATAATATCATCAGGTTAGAATTAATGTCTGTACGTGAATGTCTGGTTTAATACTGTCGTAAGAATCACTGATTGTACGCAAAAGTCTGGTCTCATAATATGGTCAGGTTAGAATTAGTCTGTACGTGAAAGTATAGTCTAGTAATAAAAGTCAGAATTGCAGAATATTTGCATAAATCCAGTATAGGAATTAAAATATTAGAATGTTTCCCATATATTTATTTCTACTTTAAAGAAATGAATTTCGATTAATAACGTGTTTTGTAACTGTTTCGGCTGCTGCTAGTACAACTACAACTACTACTACTAATACTATTAACTAATAATAATGGGGAATTTGTATAGCGAATAATCTTTAGAAGCTCTAAGTGCTTTACAACATCTATAATGATATGACTACAAAAAGAGAAAACAAAAACAAACACCATGAAATTAGAAAATATAAAATATGCTGAAAATATTAAAGGTAGGAAATATTATTATGTCTTTTAGTTTGTTCTTGAAGTCGAAAAAGGTGATTTTTAAGAGCATCCTTGAAACGGCTTGCTGTGCCTTTCTGCATAATTTCAATGAGCAATTCATTCCACGTTGATGGGCCCTGGTATACAAAAGAACTATTTCCATATGACTTCGTTGTCATAGTGGAAATGATGAGGATACGATTATCATGCTGGTGTGTACACATGCGTGAGGCCAGATAGGTATGCTGGACTGGAGTCCGTTGGTGCAACGTAGCACAAATACCAAATTTTGTGTTTGATTCTGGATTCAATGGATATGTAGAGCACTGAGAAGCGGACAAGTGCGCTTTGATCGTGGTACTCTAAAGATGATACGAGCAGCTATGTTTTGATGTTTTGAACTTGTTGAAGTTTCTGGAGTAGATATTGAGACGAACCAGACAGAATTAAGTTACAATAGTCAAGTCTTGAAATTACTAATGAACACACAGTGGCATCAGCTGAAATATATTTGCGAATTGAGCTGATCTCAGCTCAAGATATGCAGCCTTGAATATGTGCATGACATGTTGATGCAATGTGAGAGTACTGAATAGAGTAACCAGCTAGATTTCGTACTGACTGTGTGAATTTAATGTTGGTGTTGCTGATATTTATTGTTTCAAGTAATGAATGTTGATAAGAAATTATTTGTTTTGTTATCAAAATGGCATCAGTTTTATCATCATTCCCCTGCAGCTTGTGACGTGTCATCCATGATTTCACATTAGAACTGCATCTCTCTACTCCTTGGATGGTAGCATCAATTTCCGTTGGGTGAGTGTATAGAATGAAGAGACAATGTATATGAACAGACCCCTTGGAACACCAAAACATGGATCAACTGCGCTGGAGTATATTCCATTTGTTGATACAATTTGTGTCCTGTCGACTAATTAGGAATTGAACCACAGCAAGGCTGTATTGTGAATGCCAAATACATGCTGGAGAAGGTGAAGTAATATATCATGGTTTATTGTTTCACATGCTACAGACAAATCAAGGAAGGTGAGGACTGTAATCTTTCCGCTTTATCAAAAGCAGAGAGAATGTCAATAAATACTTTCAGGAGAGTAGTTTCATCATTGTGGCACTGGCGATATGCAGGCTGTACATTTTTTATATGAACGGGAGATTGTAAACTGGGCGGCAGTTTTTTAAATCGTTATGGTCAAGTGATGGTTTCTTCAGCAGAAGCTTTACAATGGCAGTTTTGAACCATAGTGTGAATTCCCTAGATGAGAGAGAGAGAGAGAGAGAGAGAGAGAGAGAGAGAGAGAGAGAGAGAGAGAGAGAGAGAGAGAGATTAGGCTCCGATGTAAGTCTAAACAAGAGTAGTGCTTTCCTCGTTATCCAAAAGTGACCAGGTGACTCTCCTGTGAGAAAATACAGGATTTAGTGTCAGGACGCAGAATTACTAAAGAATTTCGACCAAGCTTGTCACTTTAAATATATATTAATTCCAAGATGTATGCCTTAATTTCACTCAGCCAATCATAAACAGTGTTTCACTTTTTCCTTTGTAGAATGGTTATTTAACACGTTAACACGGATCGGAAGTTCAGCTGTCTCTTTCTCAAACATGTTTTAAGATATCCAGTCAATTTCTTTGAATCCAAACACTGGCTCCATTGAAGTTTTAACACTGATATGAAAGCAATGAAGTATAAACGTTGAAATGGCCCTTCCCAAATACTCCACATGTCTAAATGTGATAAACACTTTATGCTCGGTGATTCGACTTTAAGGTTCACTGCTTATTCCAAATTCGATACTTTACAACGAGTTCTCATTACCGTTGCAACTAATTGATCCCTGCTGGTAAATAGGTTGAGTTTGAGGATTCATAAATAATAATAATAATAATAATAATAATAATACACATAATAACAACAATAAAAATAGTAATCATATGAACTTGGTACAGAGCCTAGTCTTTAGAAGATCTAAGGGGTTTAAAATGGTAGATAGCTCATAAAAACATATCCTATGACAATATTAGAAAAGCAAACGCTAGATAATTACAAAGCACACAAATATTGACATTACTTAAGCATGTAAACATTTCAAGTTCATTAAGTCTGTTCTAGCAGCGGAAATAGTTGAAATTTTATAGCACACTTTAATTAGATCACAGTGCCGTTGTTTCTAAGATCAACATGCAATTCTTTCCAAGTATCTGGGTCCGTTTACGCAAAAGAAGGTTATGACTTTGACTTCGCTAAAACAGTGGGAACAATAAGAATACGGGTGTCGGAAAAGTAGCGTAAGTTTATAGATGGGCTATTCAATTCGGTGAGATCAGATAGGTACACTGGACTGTTGCCAGTCAACTAACTGCAGCAAAGTAAATAGACTTTGTGTGTTTCTGGCCGGCAGCCAGTGAAGGGTACATAGCAGGGGGAGGTGTGCTAAGTTCTTCGTGGTGCGAGTATGATCTGAGAAGCCGTATTTTACAGTTTTAGAAGGTGATCTAGTAGTAACTAAGAACCAGATAAAAATGAATTACAATAGCCCAGTCTTGAAACTACTAATGAAGACTCAAGTGTTAATATATCATCAGCCGAAAGAAAATTGCGAATATTGTTGAAGCGTCTTAGTTTCAAATGTACAGTCTTGCATATGTTCATGACATGTTTGTGCAGTTTAAGTACTGTCGATAATGAGACATAGGTTTTGTACTCACTGTGTGAATGACACCTAGTTCACGTACTCACTGTGTGAATGACACCGATGTTTTATATTCACTGTGTAAATGACACCTATGTTTCGTACTCACTGTGTGAATAACACATGTTTCGTGCTCACTGTTAGAATGACACATGTTTCGTACTCGCTGTGTAAATGACACATATGTTTCGTGTTCGCTGTGTGAATTTAATGTTGGTTTTTGCTGATACTTATTTCTTGGGCTGACGGATGTGAATGAGAAAGTCTTTTCGTGGTGATCAGGATCGTTTTAGTTTTATCATCTTTCAAATGCAATTTGTTACATAGCTCACGTCGTAAATATACATCTATGGGGAAGCTCCGGTGTCTTAGTTGTTTTAATTGTCCTCCTCGGATATGGAAGATTGGGGTTCAATTCCCGGCCGAGTCATACCAACGACATAAAAATGGTCATAACAGTTGCATGGCTTGGCATTTAGACAAGGTTAGTGTTAGGACTGGTCGGCCTGGTGTTATGATGATGTGACGGTGTAGGTCATGTTGCGACATATTTGTGGCATGATGCCGCAGTACTAGACAGCACTATAAACTTCCACACTGCAGACAGCGTAGGGTCATAACTTTAAGAATTGTTAAAGCTACGTTGAAAATCCAAACCACATACACACACGCACCTCTACGACTTAGATGGTAGTCTTCAACTTTCAGTTGGGTCGCTAGATTTTATATTTGATTGTAATCTGCGTACGACTTGTAAGACACCGGAACCGGATGTCGATCGAAGACACTTGAGAGGTGCTGAATGTTTGGAATGAGGAGAACGGGCTGAGAACAGTCTTGTGGAACTGGGCTGGAATATTCTCCATTTACGTTTATGTTGACTAAGTAGTGCTTCAACCATAGTAAGGCTGTGTCGTGAACACATGTTGGAGACAGTGAAGAAATATATCATGATTAATAAGGTCAGAATCTGCAGATAAGTCCAGGTTTGTGAGGACTTAACCCCCCCCCTTTTCTAAAAGGCAGAATGAAGGTGGTTAACTACTCTCAGAAGGACAGCTGCATTATTAGAGTTTGGGCGATATGCAAACTGTACATTGCTAAAAAGACTACTATTTGAATTCAGATGAGATACAAAAATGGGATAAAGCAAACTTTTATTAGAGTTGTGACATGAGTAGGAGCTTATAAACTAGGCGGTAGTTCTTTGAATTGTTCTGATCAAGAGTCGGTCTCTTCAACATAGCTTTCAAAATGATAGTTTTCAAATATGACGGGAATTCAGCTGGATGCGAGAAGTATTGATAACGTTGTTAGTGAAGGTAACATTGCATTTAAGCACTTAAGCAACATTGATGGAATCAGATGGAGTTCGCGTGACTCTGGGACTCTTATCATCATAATAGGTTTTACCAAAACCATTGAGACATGTTCAAAATCAGTTAAAGACTGTTGTTATTAGTCTTTATGGTAACAATGAGTCAGCTAAAACTGTGTTGTCAGGCTCTAATGGATTGAACTTTATCCAGGAAGAAATTTGCAAAGAGGTCCGGAAGTCGACTGGATAGCAGGTAAGTGGTGTACATTTATTCCTTGATTTTTGCTTTTCTTGTAATCTCGAACAGTTATTTCCTACTGACGTTTTAGTGATCTTCGTGTTTTAGGAGACTGATTTTCTGAAAGTACTATGCTAGTGACATTCGTATTAGCAGCTTCGCAGATCCGCTTATGAATATGAAATTTGGTGGAAAGCTAAATTCTCCCAGCCTTACAGCGTTATATTTTAGCATTGCAACGCTGGTCGCTAACACTACTATAAGAGTAAAAGAGATAGAATAGAGGTAGAAGTACATAAATAGCTTTGTGAGTATGTAGTTATCCCAGTATGTAATTATCCTAGTGAGTAAGTAATTAACCCAGTGAGTATGTAGACACCCCAGTGAGTAGTTAGATAACTCAGTTTGTATGTAGTTAACCTAGTATGTTGTTATCCCAGTGAGTATGTAGTTATCCCAGTGAGTATGTAGTTAACCCAGTGAGTATGTAGTTATCCCAGTGAGTATGTAGTTAACCCAGTGAGTATGTAGTTATCCCAATGAGTATGTAGTTATCCCAGTGAGTATGTAGTTATCCCAGTGAGTATGTATTTATCCCAGTGAGTAGTTAGATAACGCATGGAGTAGGTAAATAATTTAATGAAGATGTAACAAGTGACAGTGGTCAGGTGATTACAACGTAACTAGCAGTAGAAGTGGAATCTGACGTCTGTATCAGATATTCTTTGTTGTTGTTATTAGTAGCAATATTATTGGATGTGAATTGTGGGATATATGATGTAGTAATTTATGTTGCTTCAGAGCTTCAATCGTTTTGTTTTCTTGGTATTGCTATGGTTATGTTTTGAAGAGTATTTCAGATAGTGTTGTTGTGTTGTAACATTCATGGTTTACTTATATATATATTTAAAGATGGTTCATGCAGGCAGTGGTAGTGTCACCAAGAATTGTTCTGCGTATGGTGGCGATACTGCTTGCAGTATTGTGATAAGACGAACGGTAAGACAGACTAAACAGTTGAAATGACGTCAAATAACATACAGACAAAAACAGAAGCGGAACATTTATGAACTTACACACAGCAGTATTGATTGTAGTAATCTCCACAACAGCCGTTGGAACAGTACATGTAATTTATGGATACACTGCTCTTGCCGTAGTAGATACATTTCTCACCTAGACCACAACCTGACAAGAAAAATACATTCCTATCAGTTTTTTAGTTTTAAGACCAACACAAATAAATTATATAAAGGTACCCATTGAAATGATGTTTAATGCCACATTTATATTTATAAATCAAGAGACAACTGATTTTCTATCGAATGCATTACTCATTGATGGACAATATTAGAATGACTCGCAACAATTATTAGTATCTCAGTATAAGTTTCAATGTCTTCATTACGATAAAGTGACTTTATTTAAGCGATTGCAAGTTGGAGTTTGGTTCTTTCCATGCAAGATGAGTTCGCGGTGAACGTATATGTAGATGCTTCCATTTAGGAAGGATACAATATTTCTGGCTAGCCCAATGGCTTATATTTTAGATATTTAAAACGTCTTTAAATTATCAGATCTATAGGTTAGAAGTCCCGGACATGGTAAGGTAAGGAAAGGATGCTTTTTGCACAGTAGTTTTGTTCAACCCTGCCTGTCTTCACCTTTGATTATGGTCACTGAGATAAATAGATAACCTCCAGAGTAAACAATGTCTAAATAAATGGCTATTAAACATGGGATTTCATATAATGTGCCGTTACTTGCTCTGGCATAAAAAAAATTTAAAAGCCATTTTCGTCTTTGAGTGAAGGTGATTTTGACCTTTGATCCCAAAAATCAACAAGTCTCTTGCATGTAAAAACAATTTTTCGTCTGTCACGACTTTATGGTCTTGCACTTAATAACAGAAAAGCTCGAAAAGAACCAAGTTTTGTAAAGCTCAACAAATAAGTTTTATCCTTTGGATGCATAATTAATTTTTTTAAGATAATCTTACAGTATTGTGAAAAATCCCAAATCGTCTTAAATATTCCGTGACAAATCCACATGTATCAAGGTCCAATGAAATTCCAGTAGTATTCATAATTAATTCAAATACTGAATGTGTTGATGTGCCTGTAGTCTCGAGCATGCTAATATGTCAATGACCTGAAATGTAGTGACGTAATAATAGTCTTTTGATGCATCTTAATAACAAAACTGTCCTTGTCTGAATTTACTATAATCAGAAATTAACGATTCAGTCCAAGAATGTTAATGAAAACTTTGTAATTCCAGTGAAAATGAACACAACATAAAAGACTAACACCGCTTCAGATGTTAAGGCAAGAAGTGATAAATTTTAATGTAAAAATCATTATATCAAAGATAAGACAAAATATTGAATCCAGGATTTAGTTCAGCTACCTCTCTAAAACATTAAAAGTTGTCAACAAATTTAGGAATTCCCAAGTGGAAAACTGATCTCCTATATTCAGATAGAAATAAACAATCTCCATTATCCATTGATAATGATCTGAATATGTAATCTATAATATATAGAAAAAGCTTGATCCAGGTTGCTGATGTTTAACTGATATTATTGCGCATAAACGTTTACTTTCTCCAGTAGGAGTGACCTTGACCATTGACCTTTACAGTCCTAAATTGAAAGGTTTCTGATCCGTAAATGAGTAAATATAAAGGCACTACAATACATTACCTTAACCAGATTTCCAAAATCGAGATATCCTTACTTTCTCTTTTCGTTTAAAAAATATATATGCCCTTATGCAATTTATTCAGATCAGTATTTCCATATTTAAACATTTTTAATTTCTTCTTCTTCTTCTTCTTCTTCTTCTCTCTCTCTCTCTCTCTCTCTCTCTCTCTCTCTCTCTCTCTCTCTCTCTCTCAGAATGAATAGATTTACAATGTGTTAGGCATGTTTCCCTCTAGTAGTATAAATATATATAATCAATAAGAAAGTACTATAAACAAAAATGAAACAAAATGAACTCTATACATAAAACCAGGGTTCGTAAATATTAACTATCTGTTACCTTTCCAGATGACCGAACTTGCATGACTTGTTTAATTATATTTATGAATTTCATTCTTTGGGATTAATTTACTTAAGATACAATGAGTATTCTGCATCCAAACAAAAAAGCACAACATTAAATAGACATTGCAATGAATTTCTTTTTTTTTGGAGGGTGCTCTTTCCGCTGATCTTCACAGACCATTAATGGAAAGGCCCTACTGTTTTTAGTAAAATTGTGTGCTATAGTATCATTGTATATAGTTATATTTTATTTCTCAGTAAAAATGGGAAATTTTTCTTTTATTATTATTTTTGTTTGTTTTTTTTTTGTTCCTCAAAGAATTTTTTTTTCTTTCTCAAATTTTTTTTTTCTTTTTCTATTCCAGACATTCATCATTATACAGTGCATATTCCCGTGATTCTCTTTCTTCTTCTCTTTCTATTCTCCTTTTCTCTTTCCTTTTCTCGATCCTCTCTTTTAAGAATTGTTCTTCTGCTGTCATTTGTTTCTTTGTTTGTTCTTCTGGTCTACATTCTGGTATACATTCATCATTATATATTGCATATTTCCATGATTCTCTGTCTTCGTCTCTTTCTCTTTTCTTTTTTTCTTTCCTTGTCTCGATCCTCTCTTTTAACGGTTTTTTTTTGCTGTCATTTGTTTCTTTGTATGTTCTTCTTGTATATTTGTTATCTTCCTGACTTTTTGTTGTTCAGACTGTTGTGATGTTTCTCTATCCTTATTTTGATTTTCTCGATTGTGACTGCTGTTCGTATTAACCGCTTTAGGTTTCAGTTGTTCAATTGTTTTGTGTTGTTCAAGTTGTTGTGGTGTTTTCCCTTCTTTATTCTGGATTCCTTGACATTGACTGTTTGTCGTGTTTTTTTCTCTTTAGATGCCTTTTTCAGTTGCTCAGTTGCTTCCTTAGCCTTACTTGTGGTTTGCTGAGGACTAGTTATTCGTTTTTGTGGGATTGGTGTTTGTTTTATTGCGTCTTTCGTTCCTCCTGATGTCATTTGTTTTGTTTCCGGATTAGTTTCTCTTTCAGGGATTAATCTCTCGTTAGTATCTTCTTTCATGCATTTGTTAGGTTTGTGTCCTATTTATCCGCATTTGTTGCATTTCCTGTGGTAGATACATCCCTTATACCATGTTGTTATTAGGAATCCATGTAGAAAGCATGCTCTTTTAATTGTTTGGAGTTTTGTTTTTTCTATTTCTAAAATTCTGGTTTCATTGAAAATGTTGAAACCTGGTACTACCCCCAATCTTGATTTTCCTACCTTTATTCCAAATTTCTCTTCGACCCATATGACAACAATTTTTATTGGTATTTCCATTGGTATTCCTGTTATGTGTAATTCTCCCGTTTGTTTCCTTATTTTCTTTATAATTGGTACCGGACTTCTTATTACTGCTCTGTGTCCACATCACGTTGTTTCTCCATATGGTAGGACAGGTGTAGTTCATCTATACCTTATGTTGTAGCCCTCCTTTGTATAGTTGATTGAGTATAACTTTGATAGTAGTTCCTCGTCCTTGATCTTTAGTTCTACCAAGATAGATTCCGTTCTCGGTATTTCTCTGCCATTTAAACCTGGAAATACTAATTGCTGTGTTGCCTTTCTGAAACTGCATTCTATATAGTCTCCGTCGTCTTGTACAACACGCCTTGTTCTGAAGTACTTTTGCAAGTCAATCATTGTTTGACTTGCTTCCGCCATTATTTATCGTGCTCTTCGTGTGGTTTAACTTCTGAGTTTTGCTCTGTAACCTCTTTTTCTTTTTGTCTTTCCTCCTTTTCCTTTTAGTTTCTTATCATATTTGTTTTATTCTCTGTTATATTTTTTTTCCATCAACTTGTCTATATTTTGTAGTCCAATAATGCTGCGTTTACATCCCGGTGGATTTCCTAGCAGTTTGATTGGTCCTTGCCATTTTTTGTGATTGTGATAGACACTAAGTCGACTTCTCAATGAATTTCGTGTTAATAACTTTATAAATGATTTAACATCATGTCTTTTAGTATTTGAATTTGTCAACACTGGCTTCTTTAGTTTTGAAAAGTTCTGTAAATATTTTAGAGAAACGCGCTCCGATAAAACTTGTTTACCTACCCAAAACTATATTACTTATTTGAAGAGAAAACTAACGAAAGCTATACATGCAAAAAAGAAGTTTGCAAAATACACTCTATATAGATCATCCAAAACGTTTGAAAAACTATATGAGAAATTGTTACAAAGGTAAAGTAATGGATCTATCTATGAGAGCATATCTGTTAGAATGTAAGCAGGTGCACCAACTCAAGGAAAGTCTTGATCATTGTTACGCAATATATTTCTAATAAATGTTCAAATGGTCAAGAAAAGATAATTCTTACTAAAGGTAAGAAAATTATAAACAATGAAAAATATGAGATATATACCAAATGTTTATATATCTGTGGCATTATATATCTAAAAGGTAGTTCATTTTTACCCTTGCAACCAACGGAGTATTAGTTATACGAAGGTCAATAGTAATATGATTTCAAATTTGGAATTTACGAACAATAATGGTGAAGAAGTGTAAATATGATAAGAAGTTTAAATACTACGAAAGCCTCCGGAGCGAATCAAATTCTTGTTAACCTCTTAAAAACTAGGTCATTGTTGGCCATATTAAAGATCTAATAAGCGATCGTTTACAATCAACTATTGTTCCTAATCGTTTGAAGGAAGCTCAAAAGGTTATACATTTCAAAACTTACAATCTTCTTCATAGAAGTAACTATAGACCTTTCAGCGTTCTAACCATCATTGCCAAACTGTTTGAGAGATAAATTGAGAGATAATTTGAGACCCAGTTAGCATAATGTTTTAAGAAAATATTTTATCTACCTTTCGCTGCTTTTCGTAACTCTAATGGATTAAAATCCAGTAAGTTATGTTTGCTTGAAGACTGGATAAAAGCTAGTGATATAAACAAATATGAAACTGCAGTTTGGAAGGATTTATCCAAATCTTTTACGGTCATCTCATGATATTCCCATTTGCAAGTTAAGTACTTATGGTATATCAAATAGTTTACTGGACTCTTACTGAGCTATCGGTCAAGTCGACCGTAGCAAATTGAGATGCAGGGCCTTTTTAGTATTTGGACTGAAGTTCGAAATGGGGACCATCTGGCGTCAGTTTTTAATGTTTGTATCAATGATGTATTATATACTATATTAGATATGGTTCTTTATATAACTTTACCAATGATAACACTTGTCATTGGTTAACGGACTTTGAGATTTTGAGAAACGTTAAGCAGTCACTAAACACTAAAACCACATTTAGAACACTGTAAGTGGGCAGTGGCAGATAATCTATCTGCTCGGGAAATGGACGAACCCGATCATACACGAGTCTCCTGCTGCCTTGCAGGTTGGCTTTGGTTAGCCAAAGGCTAAGGGAGAAAACCCTAAAAGAAAATCCGGATTGGAGACCCTACGGCAGTTGGACAATGTTCTACATCCCCTTCTGTCAACTCCTTGGTCTGCAGAGGGACGGGCTGCACCAGACGACGTTTGCTCAAGACACACTGATAATGCTGGACAAATCTGAAGTTATCATACCGGATCGGTCGTCGCACGGGTTAACAAGGACCGCGCCTGCCATTGTCCACCAGAACGGAGGTGGCAAGTGTGCTACTGATACTTTGCAAAAATCAAAGCGAGAGACAGCGTTGCCATCGCCACCTGGAACATTAGAACTCTGGCGCAAACTGGAAGACTCCAAGTGTTGACACATGAGATGGAACACTACACTTGGCACATTCTGGGACTTTGTGCAGTTAGATTGAAAGCCCTAGGACAACATCAAACAGAAGATGGGCATATACTATACTATAGCGGAGCATCTCCCTTTAACATCACAATTATTCAAGTATATGATCCAACTACTGATCATGATGATGAAGAAATAGAGGAGCCTTACAACAAACTCCAGGGTATAATAAACATGGTAAGTAAAAAAGACATCCTCAGTATCAAAGGAGACTGGAATGCCACAGTTGACAGAGATGCTCTAACAGACTGGGATGATCATTGTGGACCTTTTTACAAAGAGCTTACTAATGAAAGAATGAGACGCCTGCTGGAGTTCAAAAAGCTACAACAACATGGTACTAGCAAACACCCTGGACTAACATAAAGCTTCACGATGCTGGAACATAGCACGCACCAAATAGAACCCATCATCACCATCAGATCGACTACATACTGGTTTAAAACCGGTACCGATCTGGCATCAATAGAGGTGAACCAAGAACGTTCCCAAATGCTGATGTTGGGAGTGATCACGACCTTGTCATTATGAACTTCTGAGCAAGGTTGAAGAAAATTAACAAGACAAAGAAAATCAGGCTCAAATTCAACCTTGAACAACTGAAGGACCCAAACATTTGCAAGGCATTCCAAGCAACAATTGGAGGAAAAGTTGCTCTACTCCTTGTGATGAATGTTGATGCTGAAGTAATGACAGACACTTTGAACACAGTCAAGACAACAGCTACCAAGGACACCATATGCTTCCATCTACCAAAGAAAACAACCTGGGTTATAGAAGAGATTCTGAATCTGTGTGATGCCTAAAGAGACCTCAAAAACACCAGACACACAACAGGGACAGTGGTGTATTGAGAACCAAACAAGAATATCAGAAAAACAACGCGAAGAAAGCAAAAGAAGATTGTACTGGACAACAATGCAATAGAGAGGAGTCTGATAAAGAATAACAGCAAAAAGGCATTACAAATTGTGAAAGACCTCATCAGACAGAACCAAAAAATAGTCAGCACCATTCAAGTCGAAAATGGAAAATGCCTCTCAAAAGCAAGTGACATTGCCAAAAGATGGACTGAGTATTGTAAAGAACTCTACAACCACCCGTCCACAGGAGACTCAGGGGTGCTTAAAGTTCCAAACTCCACAAACGATCATGACTTTACCCCATTCTCAAAGACGAGGTGGAGTCCGCAATGAAGAATGGGAATGTAGCTTTAGTAGACAACATCCCAGCTGAACTTCTCATGAATGGTGGAGAATCAGTGATAGAGCTACTAACAAAAATCTGCAATAAGATCCAGCAGACAGGCGAATGGCCAACACATTGTAACCAGTCACTGATTATAACACTCCCAAAAAAGGCAATCTCCAGCTGTGTCAACATTACAGAACCATCAGTTTTATCAGCCATGCTAGTAAGGAGATGCTGAAGATCATCTTGAACAGACTGAATCCACAAGCAGAAGAAATAATCGGTGAAGAACAGCGAGGGTTCCGGAGTAGAAGAAGCACAACAAAACAAATATCCAATCTTAGGGTTCTGTGTGAAAAGTACTCACAACATCAACAATACATCTATCATTTGTTCATAGATTTCAAAAAGGCTTTCGACAGTGTGGCATAAGGCATTGTGAGCAACAATGAATAAGTACAACATGGCTCAAAAGTTGACCAAAAACATCAAGCAGCTGTACGATAAGACTACCAGTGCAGCAACTGCTCAAGGATCCGTGGGAGACTGGTTCAAGAAAACAGTTGGAGTACGGCAAGGCTGTCTCCAGTTTCCGACGCTTTTCAACATCTACTTAGAGCACACCATGAGTGAAGCCCTGGAAACCCACTGCGGGACAGTTAGCATTGGAGGGCGTAACATCACCAACCTCTGCTTTACAGACGACATTGAGGGGCTGGCAGCCAGTGAAGATGAGCTTGCCACCTTAGAGAAGAACCTGAATGAAACATCTTCCAGATATGGCATGAAGATAAGTGCCGAGAAGACAAAGCCGATGACAAATAGTGGCAAACAAATCTCAAGCGAGACTAAAATCAGAGGACAGGAACTGGAAACAGTGGGCCAATTCAAATATCTTGGTTCCATAATCACGAAAGAGGGATCAAGAGCAGAAATTTTGTCACGAGCAGCACAAACCATGGCAGCTACGTCAATGCTAAGACCCATCTGGAGAGACAAGAATATCTGTCTGAAAAGTAAACTCAGACTATTGAGTGCACTAGTCATCTCAATCGTTCTGTATTCGTGTGAGGCCTGGATCCTGACAGGAGAATTACAACGAAGAATTCAGGCACTTGAAACTAGATGCTACAGAACCATCTTGGCATCTCTTACTCGGAAGACATCACAAATGAAAAAGTGAGTAATATCATCAGACACAAAGTAGATCATTATGAAGACCTCCTCATCATCGTCAAAAAGGGAAAGCTGAAATGGATTGGTCATGGCAGGTAGACAGAAAAAAAGTGGAATGACAACATCACATAATGGACCAGGAAACGTTTTGCGGAGACACAAACATTGGCACATGGTCGAGACCAGTAGAAATAACTGGTCCGATGTTCAGCAGCACAATGCCTCAACAACCACATTAGGTCAAGAGACTGATTATGATGATGTGAAGCAATCCAACATACGGATTGATTGATTGAAAAGTTTCGAACACAAGCTGTTGGTAAAACGACATTAAGTATGAAGCCGGTACAAAACAATAAGCAGTACAGTCATAACCGGAAGAAATTGTTAAATGCTAGGAGTTGGCATTTTCTATCAAAGGAAAATTTACTTCCCGTTTCGGAAAAAAAGCTGCAGCTATATCGATTGATCTGTAATGATCGGAAACTTACTAGACTTAACAAACTGACCATCTTAAATACATGTATTCTGTCTGTTCAACTTCGATTTTTATCATGTAGGCGTGCATGTATGCAGTGATAAGAATATTATGAAACCGGGAAAAGATATGAAAGTTTAAGATTTTACTTGGGTAAAAATGACAACTCTGTTGACTCTAGCTTATGACCCTAGATTCGTTTCAAATTTAAATAAGCGTTTGTTTGGATCATTTAAACAGTTTTAAACACAATTAAAACAATTTTAAATGTTCAAACCCCAAGACTTAAAACCTCAACATTTTGAGACAAATCGTTCAGATATGCAGCTGCCATTTTATGGAATGAGTTACCAATCACTTTCGAAAACAATACAAATTTAATTAATTTAACCCCATTTACCGTTTATGGTTGGGCATTTGCTACGCACTGCCAAATCTTAACATAGCAACAAGAATGAATAGCTTATTACAACAGCAGTTTACTTTTCCTGGGTAAAAGGTTATTGCACACATAAAGTTTGATCCCCATACATCCAACAGTGTTCGACAACAAATTTTCTTAGCCTTATTTCTACCATTAATCTTACCGATTTCCTTTACAATATGATTATATACCTCAACTGCTGATACATATTAAGATATTTTTTTAATCTCACTGGTCACCATGGTAAGGACAAGAAATATATGTTACTCTTACAAGATGAATCAAGGCATTATTTTGCCTCCGTGGAAGATGGATAAGGGCTAGTGCTATTGACAGTGTGACTACACACTCGCTTTGCCCATATGTAGCTTTATGTTCCTTTGAAGGTGCTCATGTAAGGTCGATTTCCCAATCCCTCTACGCCAGAGGATAGGTAGCAAGGGACTCGCTAACCTATCTTTCATTAAGTGATGGGTTACAGATTAAAATCTTGCCCAAACCATCTCGTGTTTGTTGTTTATATACTGATGTACGGTTTACCTCAATCCGACTATCAACCCTTAACCTACCCTTGAACGTATCGTGTGTTAAGTTACTATTTCGAATCATGGGTGCTCGTAGGATTTTTTCAAGGGGGGGGGGGGGGGGAGGAGGGTCAACTGGGAGAGTTTGTTCCGTTATTAAGCAGCCTGAAACTGAAGCCAATAGTTACTAAACATTGTTAACAGAACCTTGTGACATATTTTTCAGCTTTATTTGCATTATTGATTTTGTTAGTTTGATTAGGATTTTTAACGTAGCTTTAACAATTTTTCAGTCATATCGCTACGATGTCTGCTGTGAGGCAGTTTTTGTGATGTCTAGCACTGAGGCATCATCCTGCAGACATGTAGCATGATGTCCCACCCAATCACATTATCCTGACACCAGGCCGTCCAGTCCTAACACTAACCTCTTAATGCTGAGCGTCAAGCTAGGCAGCAGTTAGTACCATTTTTGTAAGTCTTTGGTATGACTCTGCCTGGGATCGAACCCGCGACCTCCCGCTTCCGTGACGAGCGCTCTAAACACTAGGCCACCGGAGCGGTGCATGATTGAACTTGTCGTAAAATATATATATCTATCTATCTATCTATCTATCTATCTATCTATCTATCTATCTATCTATCTATCTATCTATCTATCTATCTATCTATATATATATATATATATATATATAGATAGATAGATAGATAGATAGATAGATAGATAGATAGATAGACACATGCAGTTTGATTTCTAAGTGTGTCGCGTGAACCCCTTGACCTCTGCTGCCATTCTCTAATTTTCGAATCTTGTTTCATTAGTGGCAAATCATGATCGCATTTAATTTCAAGAATCTTATCACTTAACTTTCGCACGTACTTATTGTTTTTCACGCTGAATATAATATGATAAATTATTGTCACATATCACGTGTATTATTGCATCGGAAATTACTTAATGTACTGGAAATGAATAAAAGTATGAATCGGATATCACTAAATCTAAGTATTGAATATTAGCAAATCGATATATCAGACACACTGAATCTAGGTAGTGAACATTATTATTATTATTATTATTAGTATATATATATATTGGACACTACTAAATATATGTAGTAAACATTAGCAAATCGATATATTGAACACACGGAATTTATGTATTGGTCAACTGTAAATATATCTTTCGAACGTAAATATATGTATTGAACATTAGAAAATATATGTACCGGATACCACTGAATCTATATATTGGACATTAATGCGTAGAGATGATCTCAAATGTTTAATGATTTAATACAGAATTTATGAAACGGCTTGAATAATGTCCAGCTATTGTGAGCCTTTTAAATTATTTGTATCACCTAGTCTCTATCTATCTCGTTTTCCATCATTGCCAGTATATGATGATTTTAGAAAGACAGCAGGAAGACTTAGATACATTTTTCCTACGTCTTTAAGAAGACATAAAGTGATATTTTAACACGTGGTAACGTCAAAAATATAAAACTGTACATATTATAGGAAAACTATTCCTACTGTGCGATAAAATAATGTCATTCATTCTTAATTCCTATATACATATATACCACAACACTGACTTTAAAAATGTAGGTAAAAGTATATCTATCTATAAATCTATCTATCTATCTATCTATCTATCTATCTATCTATCTATCTATCTATCTATCTATCTATCTATCTATCTATCTATCTGTCTGTCTGTCTATCCATCCATCCATCCATCCATCCACCCACCCAACCGTCCCTCCGTCCGTCCGTCGGTCCGTCTATCTATCTATCTATCTATCTATCTATCTATCTATCTATCTATCTATCTATCTATCTATTTTCATGTATCTATCTGCACAAAAACATGTTTGAATATATATAATATAATTGCGGATAACAGTATAGAACTGGAACAGGTCTGAAAATTATTTTAGCTCGAAATAAAGTAGACTTTACTTACTTCACATACTTATTCTCTACTGTCTATTATTTGTGTGTTCTTCTGTGAAAATTCAAGTGTACAATTTCAGTTATTAACAGCCAATACTAAATGGGAAAAATAAATTCATTTTCTCGGTGAATGAAAGGAAGAATTATAATGTGTGTGCATATGAGAGAGAGAGAGAGAGAGAGAGAGAGAGAGAGAGAGAGAGAGAGAGAGAGAGAGAGAGGGAGGGAGGGAGACTTACCTATGCGTGATACTAGGAAGAATAGTCCAAGTGTGTAATGTAAAAACATGGCGGATTATAAAACTATACAAAAATCACAATTATATGATGTTACGACTGTATGAGATTTCACCGTCTGAAGCCAAAACTTTCAAATTGTAATCTGAATAATGGACGGACTCCTCGTTCTGCTATGTCACGTTATTTTCTCCTCTGCTCTTATAACAAAATACACTTTCACCGTCTATAACATTCAAAACAATGTAACAAATCTATTCCGACGCGTAGTATCTCCCGATTGAAGGGAATATAGTTTCGAAGTAGGGCTCTTGTTAGGTACCGGAAGTACTTAGTCACAGCCATGACCTTAAAGCTTGAAACAAGGATGACAATTTAGACAGCATAAATAAAATGTTATAATCCGGAAAAGAAGTGAAGCCGGAATTCTGCACACGTTACATGTAAACACACATATGCAATCCAACACGTAAGATAGAAACGAAGCGGTTTAAATCACACACGTGTACACGAACACTTATATACTATCGAACATGTGTGGGAGTAATACACATACACAAGCAAAGAGTTGATGTGGGCGCACATGCACAAAGATGCGATCACGCAGTGCTCACATACTTATATACGATCGTGCGCAAAAACAACGCTTTAAGTTTTTGAAGAGCAAACACAAACATAAAAAACAATATTCTGGCAAGAGCAGTTCCTTCTTTTCTTTTTCTTTTTTTTGGGGGGAGGAGGGGAAGCTCTCTCCCATTTTGATCTTCTCAGACCAGTTGTGGAGGCCCGCCTGCCCTGATATTTGGTGTATGCTATATGAATATATTTTTATTATTTCATTCAAATATTTTCACTGTTTTTTCCTTTTTCAATTTTTGTATGTTTTGTTTTAATTTTATTTTTTCTTGTTTAATTTTTTTTTTCTTTTCTTTAAAGCTGTAAAAAAGTTTTTTTTAGCATTTTATATTACATGCATTCATCATCATTTTAAAAAAAAATCCTGTCTCATGTTTGTATTCTTGTTTTTCTTTCTCATTTCTTCTTTTCTTTTTCCTTCCAGCTTTGTTTTTCTCTTTCAATTCTGCTTTTGTCATTTCTTTTGCTGTTGTTGTTTCTATTGGTCTAGAATCTTTGTCTTCTTTATCTGTTGTTAACTGTTGTTTCACTGGAGTTTTACTTGTGATTGCTTCTGTTATTTTCTCTATTGGTCTTTCTTTCGATACTGATGTGATCATTTATTTTGCTGATGTTATTTGTTTTGATCTTACATCTTTGTTTTCTTTCCCCGTTGAAATCAACTTTTCCACTGGAGCTTGATTTGTATTTCCCTCAGTTTTTTTCTCTACAAGTTATATTATGTTGTTTCCTATTATACTCGCTGTTCCCGGTTCCTCCTGTCGTGTTATTGTCTGTGGTATTTGATTTAGAATTATTTACCTCATAAACTCGTATTTGAGTGTTTTATGGAGTAGTAAAAAATGGTCTTGTGATCGTTAATATCAACGGTATAATACTTGATACTAATATGGGTAATTGACAAGCTATGAAATAGAGTAAACTTTCTGCACGTGGCTGTACTGCTAACCACAGTAAATTTCCTAGGGCTATTAAATCTGTAAATACTGGCGAAGAAATAGTAATGTCATCGATTAATGCGGCTGGTAAATATTTTGATATATCGATACGTTCTGCACAATATGTCGAAGATAATGTAACCAGGTCGGCGTTTTCGAAAAATTAGGAACAAAAAATAACTTTTCAGTATTAATGAAGAGAAATAATTGTCAACCGTATCTTTCTCCAGTAGAGTTAGGTAAATTTATCCCGCTTGCTACTATATCATATTATTTCTTGCTATTTATTTATATATATATATATATATATATATATATATATATATATATATATATATATATATATATATATATATATATATAAACGGTAGTTTCCCCAATCACAGAATATGTAAGATATTATTGTACTGGATCAAATATCAAGCTTGAATAGTTATTTTATCATTCTAAAGCTTTTTTTTGTTATTGGCGACACTACCGGAATCATGTATAATATATAAAACAAAAACCGGTCGTTTCGCCAGTCTTAAAACTATCGAGATAGATTTGTTTAAAAATTCTGGTACCTCAATAATATTTCGGTATTATTAAAGGACGGCGTACAAACGCCACGTAAGGAAGCTGAACCACATTCACACCACAAGTCTTATGAAATCCTCAACATCAAGTGGCAAGACAAGGTTCCAGAAACTGAGGTACTCGCATAAGCTGGTCTTCCCATCATCCACACAAACCTGAAGTGCCAGCTGCAAAGGCGGGACATGTACGCATTCCAGACAATCTTCTGCCTAACATACTCTTCTATGGCGAGCTACAGAACGGACAGCAATACCACGGAAGTCAGAAGAAACTCTTCAAAGACAATCTGAAAGCTGCATTAAAAGTATTCAACATTAACCCTGATTTCTGGGAGAAAACAGCAATCGATCGAGTCCCTTGGCGTGCCTCTGTGCACAAATGCTCCAAACTGTGCGAATCTAGGAGGACAGCAGCTGCAGAGCTGAAGAGGCAAGACAGAAAAGTACGCTATCCACCCTACTGTAGATGTCCCACTCATCCCCAGTCCGTTATGCAAACGATAATTCCGTGCAAGGGTTGGTCTCAGCAGCCACCTGTGCACACACAAAAAAGAACCAGCCCCTTAAATAGACGGACAAACAACGAAACATTATCAAAGGAAAATAACTCTTGTATCTTTCGCAGTGTAATTCTGTAGTTTTTACCTCTCTTGTTACTGCCAATGTCCTGGAAAAATGGAGGTAACTCTGCAGTATACATTTCTCCGTAGATCTTAGTTCAGGATGTCATCATAATTTACTAATTTACCATCTGTGTGATAATTAATAATAGTAAAGTGACATAACTATATAATAGTTCAAATTAGTAGAAGGATATTTGTGTTGTATAACTTAGAAACAAACTCCAGACAGAAACAAATTACATGTGCAAATACATCTAATCTTGTTTTAGATCTCTTATTCAGAGATACATATACCTACCTTGTCTAGTGCAGATATATATATATATATATATATATATATATATATATATATATATATATATATATATATATATATATATATATATATAGTTAATTACAATAACAATATAATTACAATAACACACATAGTCTAGGAAATGTATCTTCTAAACATTAATTTCTGCTCTATACTACAGCTATTACTCTGTGCAGCTCCCGTACTGCATAGAGAACCCGTTTAGATGGTATCAATATATAATCTTTAAAAAAAATGGAAATATACTGGAAAACTAAATAAAGTTAATAAATAGAGACAAACCAACTCGAGTGGGGAAAGTACAACTGAAAATAAAGAAATACAGTTGTACTCACTTTAAAAAAAATAGATATGCGGAAAACGACACATATAAAAGACATCGAGAAAAACATTAGGAATTTCTCTCAAAAGAAAATTAGTACATCGTTATTCCACCGAAACTCAAAAATTCATTAATAAGGTATCATAAACTAAAGAGTATAGTAGATGATCCAATTTTGAAGTATCATATAAGATAGGACCACTGTGAAAAATATTTAAAAAAGTAACAGCCTATCTCTACAAAGTCAAACTATATATATATATATATATATATATATATATATATATATATATATATATATATATATATATATATATATATATATATATATATATATATATATATATCGCACATACACATAGCACGAAACATAAATAGCACACATGGGATATAAGAGACCTCTAGCGCCATGGTCAACTAAAGAAAACTAGGGAAGAAATTTCGAGATTATGTGAATCAACCTACTCGGAAACCGACCCTATATAAACACTAAGGATGAAAAATCCCATTAAAAAATTCCAGAAAACCCTTAAATATAAAATATTAAATTTAAGAGAGAGAAAGAAGAAATTAAATTAAATTAACTACATAACTGGGGGAACAAACCCACACATAAAACACTTTGTTTTGGAAAAGGGGATCCTCCAAAATATCTCTTTGTTAAGTTTAACATAGAACACCTGTCAGGTTTCTGATTATGAAGGGTGAAAACCCCAGCTATTCTCTAATTGTTTGGGAGATTTATTGATATTCTTATATTTTGTGCCCTAATTTCGTTGAAAGAATCACTTAACTTGATCTAAAACATCATTTTTGATTATGTTTCATGCCAGAATGATCGACAAATCGCAAAAACAACTAGAGAATAGCTGGGGGTTTTACTCTTTGATAAATATAAATCTAACAGATTTTCAGTGATAACTTCGACTATAATATGCTATAAAATGATTAAAAGTTATCAATGTTTCAGTAAAATCACAAAATGTTTTGAACAAGTATAAGATAAATTATAAAATATTTCTGTATTTGATTCATTTGTGTCGGTTGACATATCATTGATGTTGAAATATATTAGGACGTTTTTGTAACCAAACCATCTGAAGAATTAAATACTTGTTTTTGATCAGATCAAATCGATGCAGGAATGTGCGCAATTCACACAAAAAAATCTGATCTATATCACACTTGATCATAAAACTAATTTTTCGCCGAAGTTCATTTAATTGTTCCTGTATCAACAAAATATCTTCGTTACCGTATTCATCAATAAATATTTCAACACTTAATTGTTCTACCCCGACTGGGGGCAGTATAAATATTGATATGATGTCTGTTTCACTTACCTCTTTTTGTCGTGTATAAAACTCTCACGTGTTGATACATTCTATATTATATTCTTTGATCAATTGTACAAACTTGATGAAAAATTGTTAAGATTTTATGTAGAGATATATTGATAAAACTTAAGTCAAGAATGTATCATCTTTGGTCAGTAAGCTTGAAATGTTTCCTTGATAATAACTGATTTTGATATCGTAGGTTCTTGTACGATCAAATATATCCAGGAGGGATGTGAGGATTAAATGTGTATAGAAATATCCTTGCTAAGCTTAATTTCCTCCTTCAAGATTTGCTTAATATCTATCTGTCATGGTATACATCATATATAATATTGACTGCAATCGTTGGTGTTATATTTACAAGTCCTGGTGATAGATAACAACTTCCACCGTGTGGATAATTATTATGTTTGAGAAACACCTTCTGGCGGATTTATTTTATTCCATGATTCAACAATTTTAGGAAAGTTTTCGTTGATTAGATCGTTAGTACTTTGACGGTATTACAAATGTTGGTAATTGTTTGCAAATGAATTTGTTTGCAGGTCTTTAGCATGCATTACTTGATCATGAATTTGCGAATTAATGTATTCAATACCTTCTATAACCTGATTTAAATATTGCGCCGTTTCGATAATATGTTGCTTTAATTGATCAGATTAATATTCTGTACTACTAGAAAATATGCGTAAACTCTCGGCCTTAACTGCTTCATAAAACTTGTTAATATATTCTTCGTTTACTATTAATCTATACAACTCTAAAAATTAAATAAATTAATCTCTCTTGGTACCTTGTTATCACCAAATCCAGTATAGAATAATAAATAATTTTCCAAAATATATTTTTTATACTCTGGTTTTTTTATATAACAAACTTCAAGCAAAGTTTTGGTTCTGGTAGTCGTTTATATTATGGTGGAACCTGGTGCCATCCTAACACTGATCTGATCGATGATTGAGAAATATCTAGAGAATTTATTTCAATCGCAATCTATAATGTTTGATGGTGAACTGTTATTTCTGCTTTTTTAATTCTTTTCCTATATATAGTGTGTTGTTTCTTTACTGTCTGAGAACACCGAATTGCTTGTAACCTGCAAACATTGATACATCCATCAGGTTTTAGTTCTTGCAGTATTGTATGTATAACACCGGATCTGCTCGCTTCGCAATTAACAACGTTTGGGTAACATCTAAATTCAACGAGATCAATATTTGTTTCAGCTTTTCTCCATTATATCATTCTGCTTTCTCTAATACGACATTTGTTTGTATACATCTCTATAGGTAGCCTCATGTGTCTTTTAGTTTTACGTTCTCATTATCGTTAATTATTTCAAATTATCTTTTCAACGCATCCTATTTGCGACTTACACAAGCTACACAAAACTGTGTTTTTTTTATTTCAACCCTACCATGCATATCAAACATAGTTTCGGTCAAGTCTGGCCAAGTCTGATATTTGTCATGTGAGTACTATAATTGTCTCCGCGACAAGGCTTTCTACAAGGAATTACTGATCCGATATTTATGAATCTTCAGGTATTTTAATCGCCGCCATAATTATAGTATTTCTTGTTTCTTCAACCATGTTTACTTAGAGTTAAATATGTTTAGGTGACCTTTCCAGCTTGATAGTTCAAGAAAGAATCCTGTTTTTATATCTGATGGAAAAATGACCCTCATCTTTTTTTCTGTTAATATATCTTAGTTTATTTATATACGGAGACGTACACGGAAATTCTATATTCCTATCTTATTATCAATCTTTAGAAGGATCAATTTTATTTGAGTTAAAATTTGAATTGAGGATTTACTTAGTATTCATTAATAATTTCGGACTAAATCACAAATATTTGATTATCGTGAATTCATTTTGTGACACTTTGGATTAAGTCATTGTGATATATCAAGACTATTATCACACAAGCACCATGAAAGCATATTAGCACAACGACATAGTCAATATTGGAGCTCATTCAGAACAGCGCTGAAATTCCATCGAATACTAAATAGTTTTGTAGAATTATTTGGGATTTGAGTCACAATATGCCTATGTATTTTCTTCAGCACAGAAGCTTGGTTGGATCGATGACAAATGGCATTCCGCTTGATCAGCCATGTAAATATGTTTGTTATTTTATGTATGAATATATGTAAATCAATAATAGGAGAATAGGTTGTATCCTTCCTCTTTATAGTTGAAGTTTCAGTTATCAGAGGTTTGTTTACATTATACTGATTTAGAGACAATAGTGTTAATGTCATTTTTCTTAAAGACAAATGTTCTGTTCATCTACTCTTTCAGTCTTTGCATGTAAATTTTTTAAGTTCGTTTGTAAGAGGATGTTTTCGTGCAAATTTGCGCAATCGAATTTAAACTTTAGTTTTCTTCACATACGTGCTTCTCACAGAAAAAGCGCGACATAATACCCCATTGCTTTACGTTGTTATAAACTGTCACAATTCAGACATCATAGCGATATGACTGACAAATTGTTAAAGATATATCAAAACTCAGAATCACACGCACAGACACACATAAATACAGACACGCTCTCACACACCAATAACACAATGCTTTCACACACAGACAGACACGCACACACAAAGCGATGTTTTCACCAGTCTAACACTTAATCGTCGACTTGACCACGTAAACACAATGAGCGGAAATAGGCACGGAAACCAAAGTCGAAACTTAGTTCACCTAGAATATGTACACACATCGTGGATCAGGTCAAAGAGCGACATCTAGACAGAAGATATATGTACGGTGCATCTTGCATCACGGCAAAGACCTTCATGTTAACAGAAGATAGAATATGTACGGCGCAACGTGGATCATGTCAAAGTGCTACATCTAGAAAGAAAAAAAAATATGTACGGTGCATCTTGGATCATGGCAAGGTGCTACATCTTGACAAAAGATAGAATACTTACTTTTTGTATCATGGCAAAGAGCTACAACTAGACAGAATATATAAGATATAAAGACACATTATTCTCTAGAACATAAACACTTTTTTGAGTATTCTCTGGCATATAAATACTTATTCACACATACGTTCGACAGCATTCGCTAGCATGTAGATACATGCTTTGGACTGTATTTTTTTGTATATACATTGATTATGCCTTTCTTTAATATTTCGTTTTCTAATGTTGCTGATGTTGTTAATGCTATTTTTGCATTAATAATAATACGATTCAGAACAACGTTTTCATGAAGGTATATAAAGTGAACATAATAAAAAGGTAAGTACTAATTTACAAAAAAAGTCTCTGCGATGTCAAATAACTTCTTTTCGCTGGATGTGTAGTCTGTCCCATGGTAGCATGATGTCCAACCCAGTCACATTATCATGGTACCAGGCCGACCAGTTCTAACACTAACCTCTTAATGCTGAGCGCCAAACGTGGCAGCTGTTAGTACCATTTGTGTAAGTCTTTGGTATGACTCGGCCGGGGATCTAACCTGCGAGCTCCTGCTCCCGCGGGGGACGCATAGGATACAATACCACCATAGCAGGTATGTATGTATGTATGTATGTATGTATGTATGTATGTATGTATGTATGTATGTATGTATGTATGTATGTATGTATGTATGTATGTATGTATGTATGTATGAATGCGTGCTCAACTGTGCGGGTGTTACGGAGTACGTGTGTGAAAATGTGTTAAGGAGTACGTGTGTGAAACTGTGTCAAGGAGCACGTGTGTGACACTGCTGGTATTATGGAGCATGGGTGTTGTGAAAATGTGTTAAAGTATGTGTGTGAAAATGTGTTCAGGAGTACGTGTGTGAAACTGTGTCAAGGAGTACGTGTGTGAAACTGTGCGGGTATTATGGAGCATGGGTGTTGTGAAAATGTGTTAATGTATGTGTGTGAAAATGTGTTCAGGAGTACGTGTGTGAAACTGTGTCAAGGAGTACATACCTAGAAATAGAACGACAGTTACACTCTGGAATGAAGGGTATGTTCGAATATAAGCCGGCTGACACATATAAAGAAAAAAAAACCCATTTTATTACAAACTAAAATCATTCAAATTTGACTGACGGCAAGTAACATATACTGTTCAAAAGAAGATACAGCAAAAGTAATACAAGACCCAGTCTTAGGGGATTAAAAATGCTTTAGAAATAGCACCGACGATGTAACCTCTGCCAATAGTAAAAAAAGTAACAATAACATATTTTAACTATGTGATAAGACGAAACAGGAACAACATTTCATAACTCACATTACATATGGATGGAAGAAACATAGAGGAAGAAGAAAATAACACTGATTGAACCATATATATATATATATATATATATATATATATATATATATATATATATATATATAATAATAATAATAATAATAATAAAATAATATAGATGCCAGTGGTCGCTCTTTTCTCAGGAAAACTGAAAGGCATTGTAAAAGCTGATAAATTACGACTGGCTTATTAAAGGTCATGAAACAATGAGACTTTCATAAATTGGTAAGTCTTGCTAATATACCAAAGGTATATATCTGTTTGAAAAATATGTATGAAAAATGGGCATAGTTAAACAAAATGATATTAATCTTATGTTGGGTTCTTGTCACATAAGTGTACCTAATTAGGAAGGATGCCATTTTGTTTTTTACAGGTAAAGCATAAACATATGCTTTCTTCTCATACATCCTGTGCGTACCGAAATGAACCAATTCCATAAGTGAATATAATGTTTTTAAATTTGTTAATATATAACTTGACCTTGACTCGTCCAGCTTTTAGAACACGTAAAACACAAAAGTATATTCCACACTCGCTAGTGGCAATACGGAGTATGTTCATCTCAAAGAGTTCATAAATCTAGAGTATAATCTTTCATGTACCTTTTAAAATTAAAGTGAATATTCGTGCCCCCAATATTCAGCGGCGCAAGTTATGACTACAATAATCAATATAGCAGAAAATATGCCAAACTTATTTATTTGAATGGTAAGTTCTTCTTTTGATTTAGAGTCCCGTGTATTTGTAATCAGATACGGTTTTGACTTGTCCAACCTTACAATGATATATACTGATAAAACTACTTTCCTTACTTGTTCTAAATATCATATTTCGAAATAAAATAATGTTCACATTTCTCAATAATATTAATATGTGATCCGACGGTATCGACCCAGTTTGTAAACGTCATCAGCAGAAAACAGAAATCATATGAGCTTTTTGTTGTGTGATATGGTACAATTCTGGTCATTTTAGTCTCAGGAGTTTTAACAAATCATTTATAAATAAACGTAACCAAAGAGGATATAATACGTTACCTTGTCTGTTACCAATTTTACATTTGAAAAATTAACTATCGTGTTCTACAAATCTTACACTTGAAACATTCACTATCGTGTTCTACAAATATTATATCCGAAACTTACAATATCTAGTTCTACATATCTTAAAGGCGAAAATTTCACTATCGAGTTCTAGATATGTTAAAGCTGAAAAATTACTTTTCGTGTTCTACCAATACTACAGTTAACAAATTCACTATATTCCAACTTTTGTTTGGTGGCTAAGCAGTTTAATAATCGTACGTGAACGTTAGAGTAAAACAGCTTGGTAAAGTCTATGAAGAACACACTATACTTTCTGACTCATAACTTGACGTGAAAATTATATTTTGATGTTTAGCTTTTATTATAGTTCTCCAATATTGATATTAGCTCCTCACCACTTAATGATATATCCATAAGTTTGAAAACATATGCATTTAATTGCAAGTAGAAAAAATGATCATTGATCTGGAAAAGAACTTAGAATAAAAAGATGTAACAACTAAAGCGATTCTCTATCCCGGGGCTTGTTTCAAGGAATGGAAACGCTAAAATAATATTCTCAGTTATTTTGGCTCAGTTTTGAATTGTGAATATTATGCCATATATGGAGGTGGTGCCTGCGCTGCTTCATACGTGGCAGGACCAGTTGGATATCCGGCTTTCGCATCGCCTTGAATGTACACAATATTTCCTGCTGGAGACTGTGTCTGCACGGAATGGTAGCCAGCGTTCTGTATCACATACGGTTGGCCATAAGCCGGTAGTTGGACATAACCTGGTTGCTGGACAGCTAAATAATAATAATAATAATAATAATAATAATAATAATAATAATAATAATAATAATCTTTATCATTATCATTATTATTATTATTATTATTATTATTATTATTATTATTATTATTATTATTATTATATACTACTACCACTACTACTACTACTACTACTAATAATAATAATAATATTATAACAAACATTGATTCCAACAAGAAATAATTTACATTTTAAAGTTTATAATTTTCAGTTTTCCTTATTGCTTTATATTATTCTAAAAGCAAGTGTGTCCTGATTATAATCTCTCTCTCTCTCTCTCTCTCTCTCTCTCTCTCTCTCTCTCTCTCTCTCTCTCTCTCTCTCTCTCTCTCTCTCTCTCATATCATTATATATGCACATGCCATGATGGGAACTGTCCTGTCCCCAATGGTAAACATTATTTATGTGGCTTACCTATAGTTGTCATTGGAGGATTGAGATTGGTTCGGAACACGGTACCGGCAAAACTTTGTCTGGTAGACTGGCAACATGCACAGCATAAGCATCTGATGATTGTGATGATGATTCCGACAAAAACCAGGAAACCAATCACCCCGCCAACAATACCCGCAACATTGCTATCAGAAAAAAGCCAATTCATGAAATTATGATCATTGCCAGCCCTATACTTTTTCAAGCCAGAATCACTGATGGTACGTAAAAGTCTGGTCTGATAATATGTTCATGTCAGAATGATTGATGGAACGTGAAAGTCTGGTCTAGTAATACGGTCAAACCAGACTTTCACAATATGGTCAAGTCGCAATCATAAATTGTACCTGAAAGTCTGGTCTAATAATATCATCAGGTTAGAATTAATGTCTGTACGTGAATGTCTGGTTTAATACTGTCGTAAGAATCACTGATTGTACGCAAAAGTCTGGTCTCATAATATGGTCAGGTTAGAATTAGTCTGTACGTGAAAGTATAGTCTACTAATAAAAGTCAGAATTGCAGAATATTTGCATAAATCCAGTATAGGAATTAAAATATTAGAATGTTTCCCATATATTTATTTCTACTTTAAAGAAATGAATTTCGATTAATAACGTGTTTTGTAACTGTTTCGGCTGCTGCTACTACAACTACAACTACTACTACTAATACTAATAACTAATAATAATGGGGAATTTGTATAGCGAATAATCTTTAGAAGCTCTAAGTGCTTTACAACATCTATAATGATATGACTACAAAAAGAGAAAACAAAAACAAACACCATGAAATTAGAAAATATAAAATATGCTGAAAATATTAAAGGTAGGAAATATTATTATGTCTTTTAGTTTGTTCTTGAAGTCGAAAAAGGTGATTTTTAAGAGCATCCTTGAAACGGCTTGCTGTGCCTTTCTGCATAATTTCAATGAGCAATTCATTCCACGTTGATGGGCCCTGGTATACAAAAGAACTATTTCCATATGACTTCGTTGTCATAGTGGAAATGATGAGGATACGATTATCATGCTGGTGTGTACACATGCGTGAGGCCAGATAGGTATGCTGGACTGGAGTCCGTTGGTGCAACGTAGCACAAATACCAAATTTTGTGTTTGATTCTGGATTCAATGGATATGTAGAGCACTGAGAAGCGGACAAGTGCGCTCTGATCGTGGTACTCTAAAGATGATACGAGCAGCTATGTTTTGATGTTTTGAACTTGTTGAAGTTTCTGGAGTAGATATTGAGACGAACCAGACAGAATTAAGTTACAATAGTCAAGTCTTGAAATTACTAATGAACACACAGTGGCATCAGCTGAAATATATTTGCGAATTGAGCTGATCTCAGCTCAAGATATGCAGCCTTGAATATGTGCATGACATGTTGATGCAATGTGAGAGTACTGAATAGAGTAACCAGCTAGATTTCGTACTGACTGTGTGAATTTAATGTTTGTGTTGCTGATATTTATTGTTTCAAGTAATGAATGTTGATAAGAAATTATTTGTTTTGTTATCAAAATGGCATCAGTTTTATCATCATTCCCCTGCAGCTTGTGACGTGTCATCCATGATTTCACATCAGAACTGCATCTCTCTACTCCTTGGATGGTAGCATCAATTTCCGTTGGGTGAGTGTATAGAATTAAGAGACAATGTATATGAACAGACCCCTTGGAACACCAAAACATGGATCAACTGCGCTGGAGTATATTCCGTTTGTTGATACAATTTGTGTCCTGTCGACTAATTAGGAATTGAACCACAGCAAGGCTGTATTGTGAATGCCAAATACATGCTGGAGAAGGTGAAGTAATATATCATGGTTTATTGTTTCACATGCTACAGACAAATCAAGGAAGGTGAGGACTGTAATCTTTCCGCTTTATCAAAAGCAGAGAGAATGTCAATAAATACTTTCAGGAGAGTAGTTTCATCATTGTGGCACTGGCGATATGCAGGCTGTACATTTTTTATATGAACGGGAGATTGTAAACTGGGCGGCAGTTTTTTAAATCGTTATGGTCAAGTGATGGTTTCTTCAGCAGAAGCTTTACAATGGCAGTTTTGAACCATAGTGTGAATTCCCTAGATGAGAGAGAGAAAGAGAGAGAGAGAGAGAGAGAGAGAGAGAGAGAGAGAGATTAGGCTCCGATGTAAGTCTAAACAAGAGTAGTGCTTTCCTCGTTATCCAAAAGTGACCAGGTGACTCTCCTGTGAGAAAATACAGGATTTAGTGTCAGGACGCAGAATTACTAAAGAATTTCGACCAAGCTTGTCACTTTAAATATATATTAATTCCAAGATGTATGCCTTAATTTCACTCAGCCAATCATAAACAGTGTTTCACTTTTTCCTTTGTAGAATGGTTATTTAACACGTTAACACGGATCGGAAGTTCAGCTGTCTCTTTCTCAAACATGTTTTAAGATATCCAGTCAATTTCTTTGAATCCAAACACTGGCTCCATTGAAGTTTTAACACTGATATGAAAGCAATGAAGTATAAACGTTGAAATGGCCCTTCCCAAATACTCCACATGTCTAAATGTGATAAACACTTTATGCTCGGTGATTCGACTTTAAGGTTCACTGCTTATTCCAAATTCGATACTTTACAACGAGTTCTCATTACCGTTGCAACTAATTGATCCCTGCTGGTAAATAGGTTGAGTTTGAGGATTCATAAATAATAATAATAATAATAATAATAATAATACACATAATAACAACAATAAAAATAGTAATCATATGAACTTGGTACAGAGCCTAGTCTTTAGAAGATCTAAGGGGTTTAAAATGGTAGATAGCTCATAAAAACATATCCTATGACAATATTAGAAAAGCAAACGCTAGATAATTACAAAGCACACAAATATTGACATTACTTAAGCATGTAAACATTTCAAGTTCATTAAGTCTGTTCTAGCAGCGGAAATAGTTGAAATTTTATAGCACACTTTAATTAGATCACAGTGCCGTTGTTTCTAAGATCAACATGCAATTCTTTCCAAGTATCTGGGTCCGTTTACGCAAAAGAAGGTTATGACTTTGACTTCGCTAAAACAGTGGGAACAATAAGAATACGGGTGTCGGAAAAGTAGCGTAAGTTTATAGATGGGCTATTCAATTCGGTGAGATCAGATAGGTACACTGGACTGTTGCCAGTCAACTAACTGCAGCAAAGTAAATAGACTTTGTGTGTTTCTGGCCGGCAGCCAGTGAAGGTTACATAGCAGGGGGAGGTGTGCTAAGTTCTTCGTGGTGCGAGTATGATCTGAGAAGCCGTATTTTACAGTTTTAGAAGGTGATCTAGTAGTAACTAAGAACCAGATAAAAATGAATTACAATAGCCCAGTCTTGAAACTACTAATGAAGACTCAAGTGTTAATATATCATCAGCCGAAAGAAAATTGCGAATATTGTTGAAGCGTCTTAGTTTCAAATGTACAGTCTTGCATATGTTCATGACATGTTTGTGCAGTTTAAGTACTGTCGATAATGAGACATAGGTTTTGTACTCACTGTGTGAATGACACCTAGTTCACGTACTCACTGTGTGAATGACACCGATGTTTTATATTCACTGTGTAAATGACACCTATGTTTCGTACTCACTGTGTGAATAACACATGTTTCGTGCTCACTGTTAGAATGACACATGTTTCGTACTCGCTGTGTAAATGACACATATGTTTCGTGTTCGCTGTGTGAATTTAATGTTGGTTTTTGCTGATACTTATTTCTTGGGCTGACGGATGTGAATGAGAAAGTCTTTTCGTGGTGATCAGGATCGTTTTAGTTTTATCATCTTTCAAATGCAATTTGTTACATAGCTCACGTCGTAAATATACATCTATGGGGAAGCTCCGGTGTCTTAGTTGTTTTAATTGTCCTCCTCGTATATGGAAGATTGGGGTTCAATTCCCGGCCGAGTCATACCAACGACATAAAAATGGTCATAACAGTTGCATGGCTTGGCATTTAGACAAGGTTAGTGTTAGGACTGGTCGGCCTGGTGTTATGATGATGTGACGGTGTAGGTCATGTTGCGACATATTTGTGGCATGATGCCGCAGTACTAGACAGCACTATAAACTTCCACACTGCAGACAGCGTAGGGTCATAACTTTAAGAATTGTTAAAGCTACGTTGAAAATCCAAACCACATACACACACGCACCTCTACGACTTAGATGGTAGTCTTCAACTTTCAGTTGGGTCGCTAGATTTTATATTTGATTGTAATCTGCGTACGACTTGTAAGACACCGGAACCGGATGTCGATCGAAGACACTTGAGAGGTGCTGAATGTTTGGAATGAGGAGAACGGGCTGAGAACAGTCTTGTGGAACTGGGCTGGAATATTCTCCATTTACGTTTATGTTGACTAAGTAGTGCTTCAACCATAGTAAGGCTGTGTCGTGAACACATGTTGGAGACAGTGAAGAAATATATCATGATTAATAAGGTCAGAATCTGCAGATAAGTCCAGGTTTGTGAGGACTTAACCCCCCCTTTTCTAAAAGGCAGAATGAAGGTGGTTAACTACTCTCAGAAGGACAGTTGCATTATTAGAGTTTGGGCGATATGCAAACTGTACATTGCTAAAAAGACTACTATTTGAATTCAGATGAGATACAAAAATGGGATAAAGCAAACTTTTATTAGAGTTGTGACATGAGTAGGAGCTTATAAACTAGGCGGTAGTTCTTTG
The DNA here is from genome assembly GCA_029339505.1 of Unio delphinus. Taxonomy (NCBI): domain Eukaryota; kingdom Metazoa; phylum Mollusca; class Bivalvia; order Unionida; family Unionidae; genus Unio; species Unio delphinus. The sequence goes on from JAQISU010000115.1 coordinate 21,515,581, forward strand.
AATTGTTCTGATCAAGAGTCGGTCTCTTCAACATAGCTTTCAAAATGATAGTTTTCAAATATGACGGGAATTCAGCTGGATGCGAGAAGTATTGATAACGTTGTTAGTGAAGGTAACATTGCATTTAAGCACTTAAGCAACATTGATGGAATCAGATGGAGTTCGCGTGACTCTGGGACTCTTATCATCATAATAGGTTTTACCAAAACCATTGAGACATGTTCAAAATCAGTTAAAGACTGTTGTTATTAGTCTTTATGGTAACAATGAGTCAGCTAAAACTGTGTTGTCAGGCTCTAATGGATTGAACTTTATCCAGGAAGAAATTTGCAAAGAGGTCCGGAAGTCGACTGGAGAGCAGGTAAGTGGTGTACATTTATTCCTTGATTTTTGCTTTTCTTGTAATCTCGAACAGTTATTTCCTACTGACGTTTTAGTGATCTTCGTGTTTTAGGAGACTGATTTTCTGAAAGTACTATGCTAGTGACATTCGTATTAGCAGCTTCGCAGATCCGCTTATGAATATGAAATTTGGTGGAAAGCTAAATTCTCCCAGCCTTACAGCGTTATATTTTAGCATTGCAACGCTGGTCGCTAACACTACTATAAGAGTAAAAGAGATAGAATAGAGGTAGAAGTATATAAATAGCTTTGTGAGTATGTAGTTATCCCAGTATGTAATTATCCTAGTGAGTAAGTAATTAACCCAGTGAGTATGTAGACACCCCAGTGAGTAGTTAGATAACTCAGTTTGTATGTAGTTAACCTAGTATGTTGTTATCCCAGTGAGTATGTAGTTATCCCAGTGAGTATGTAGTTAACCCAGTGAGTATGTAGTTATCCCAGTGAGTATGTAGTTAACCCAGTGAGTATGTAGTTATCCCAATGAGTATGTAGTTATCCCAGTGAGTATGTAGTTATCCCAGTGAGTATGTATTTATCCCAGTGAGTAGTTAGATAACGCATGGAGTAGGTAAATAATTTAATGAAGATGTAACAAGTGACAGTGGTCAGGTGATTACAACGTAACTAGCAGTAGAAGTGGAATCTGACGTCTGTATCAGATATTCTTTGTTGTTGTTATTAGTAGCAATATTATTGGATGTGAATTGTGGGATATATGATGTAGTAATTTATGTTGCTTCAGAGCTTCAATCGTTTTGTTTTCTTGGTATTGCTATGGTTATGTTTTGAAGAGTATTTCAGATAGTGTTGTTGTGTTGTAACATTCATGGTTTACTTATATATATATTTAAAGATGGTTCATGCAGGCAGTGGTAGTGTCACCAAGAATTGTTCTGCGTATGGTGGCGATACTGCTTGCAGTATTGTGATAAGACGAACGGTAAGACAGACTAAACAGTTGAAATGACGTCAAATAACATACAGACAAAAACAGAAGCGGAACATTTATGAACTTACACACAGCAGTATTGATTGTAGTAATCTCCACAACAGCCGTTGGAACAGTACATGTAATTTATGGATACACTGCTCTTGCCGTAGTAGATACATTTCTCACCTAGACCACAACCTGACAAGAAAAATACATTCCTATCAGTTTTTTAGTTTTAAGACCAACACAAATAAATTATATAAAGGTACCCATTGAAATGATGTTTAATGCCACATTTATATTTATAAATCAAGAGACAACTGATTTTCTATCGAATGCATTACTCATTGATGGACAATATTAGAATGACTCGCAACAATTATTAGTATCTCAGTATAAGTTTCAATGTCTTCATTACGATAAAGTGACTTTATTTAAGCGATTGCAAGTTGGAGTTTGGTTCTTTCCATGCAAGATGAGTTCGCGGTGAACGTATATGTAGATGCTTCCATTTAGGAAGGATACAATATTTCTGGCTAGCCCAATGGCTTATATTTTAGATATTTAAAACGCCTTTAAATTATCAGATCTATAGGTTAGAAGTCCCGGACATGGTAAGGTAAGGAAAGGATGCTTTTTGCACAGTAGTTTTGTTCAACCCTGCCTGTCTTCACCTTTGATTATGGTCACTGAGATAAATAGATAACCTCCAGAGTAAACCATGTCTAAATAAATGGCTATTAAACATGGGATTTCATATAATGTGCCGTTACTTGCTCTGGCATAAAAAAATTTTAAAAGCCATTTTCGTCTTTGAGTGAAGGTGATTTTGACCTTTGATCCCAAAAATCAACAAGTCTCTTGCATGTAAAAACAATTTTTCGTCTGTCACGACTTTATGGTCTTGCACTTAATAACAGAAAAGCTCGAAAAGAACCAAGTTTTGTAAAGCTCAACAAATAAGTTTTATCCTTTGGATGCATAATTAATTTTTTTAAGATAATCTTACAGTATTGTGAAAAATCCCAAATCGTCTTAAATATTCCGTGACAAATCCACATGTATCAAGGTCCAATGAAATTCCAGTAGTATTCATAATTAATTCAAATACTGAATGTGTTGATGTGCCTGTAGTCTCGAGCATGCTAATATGTCAATGACCTGAAATGTAGTGACGTAATAATAGTCTTTTGATGCATCTTAATAACAAAACTGTCCTTGTCTGAATTTACTATAATCAGAAATTAACGATTCAGTCCAAGAATGTTAATGAAAACTTTGTAATTCCAGTGAAAATGAACACAACATAAAAGACTAACACCGCTTCAGATGTTAAGGCAAGAAGTGATAAATTTTAATGTAAAAATCATTATATCAAAGATAAGACAAAATATTGAATCCAGGATTTAGTTCAGCTACCTCTCTAAAACATTAAAAGTTGTCAACAAATTTAGGAATTCCCAAGTGGAAAACTGATCTCCTATATTCAGATAGAAATAAACAATCTCCATTATCCATTGATAATGATCTGAATATGTAATCTATAATATATAGAAAAAGCTTGATCCAGGTTGCTGATGTTTAACTGATATTATTGCGCATAAACGTTTACTTTCTCCAGTAGGAGTGACCTTGACCATTGACCTTTACAGTCCTAAATTGAAAGGTTTCTGATCCGTAAATGAGTAAATATAAAGGCACTACAATACATTACCTTAACCAGATTTCCAAAATCGAGATATCCTTACTTTCTCTTTTCGTTTAAAAAATATATATGCCCTTATGCAATTTATTCAGATCAGTATTTCCATATTTAAACATTTTTAATTTCTTCTTCTTCTTCTTCTTCTTCTTCTTCTCTCTCTCTCTCTCTCTCTCTCTCTCTCTCTCTCTCTCTCTCTCAGAATGAATAGATTTACAATGTGTTAGGCATGTTTCCCTCTAGTAGTATAAATATATATAATCAATAAGAAAGTACTATAAACAAAAATGAAACAAAATGAACTCTATACATAAAACCAGGGTTCGTAAATATTAACTATCTGTTACCTTTCCAGATGACCGAACTTGCATGACTTGTTTAATTATATTTATGAATTTCATTCTTTGGGATTAATTTACTTAAGATACAATGAGTATTCTGCATCCAAACAAAAAAGCACAACATTAAATAGACATTGCAATGAATTTCTTTTTTTTTGGAGGGTGCTCTTTCCGCTGATCTTCACAGACCATTAATGGAAAGGCCCTACTGTTTTTAGTAAAATTGTGTGCTATAGTATCATTGTATATAGTTATATTTTATTTCTCAGTAAAAATGGGAAATTTTTCTTTTATTATTATTTTTGTTTGTTTTTTTTTTGTTCCTCAAAGAATTTTTTTTTCTTTCTCAAATTTTTTTTTTCTTTTTCTATTCCAGACATTCATCATTATACAGTGCATATTCCCGTGATTCTCTTTCTTCTTCTCTTTCTATTCTCCTTTTCTCTTTCCTTTTCTCGATCCTCTCTTTTAAGAATTGTTCTTCTGCTGTCATTTGTTTCTTTGTTTGTTCTTCTGGTCTACATTCTGGTATACATTCATCATTATATATTGCATATTTCCATGATTCTCTGTCTTCGTCTCTTTCTCTTTTCTTTTTTTCTTTCCTTGTCTCGATCCTCTCTTTTAACGGTTTTTTTTGCTGTCATTTGTTTCTTTGTATGTTCTTCTTGTATATTTGTTATCTTCCTGACTTTTTGTTGTTCAGACTGTTGTGATGTTTCTCTATCCTTATTTTGATTTTCTCGATTGTGACTGCTGTTCGTATTAACCGCTTTAGGTTTCAGTTGTTCAATTGTTTTGTGTTGTTCAAGTTGTTGTGGTGTTTTCCCTTCTTTATTCTGGATTCCTTGACATTGACTGTTTGTCGTGTTTTTTTCTCTTTAGATGCCTTTTTCAGTTGCTCAGTTGCTTCCTTAGCCTTACTTGTGGTTTGCTGAGGACTAGTTATTCGTTTTTGTGGGATTGGTGTTTGTTTTATTGCGTCTTTCGTTCCTCCTGATGTCATTTGTTTTGTTTCCGGATTAGTTTCTCTTTCAGGGATTAATCTCTCGTTAGTATCTTCTTTCATGCATTTGTTAGGTTTGTGTCCTATTTATCCGCATTTGTTGCATTTCCTGTGGTAGATACATCCCTTATACCATGTTGTTATTAGGAATCCATGTAGAAAGCATGCTCTTTTAATTGTTTGGAGTTTTGTTTTTTCTATTTCTAAAATTCTGGTTTCATTGAAAATGTTGAAACCTGGTACTACCCCCAATCTTGATTTTCCTACCTTTATTCCAAATTTCTCTTCGACCCATATGACAACAATTTTTATTGGTATTTCCATTGGTATTCCTGTTATGTGTAATTCTCCCGTTTGTTTCCTTATTTTCTTTATAATTGGTACCGGACTTCTTATTACTGCTCTGTGTCCACATCACGTTGTTTCTCCATATGGTAGGACAGGTGTAGTTCATCTATACCTTATGTTGTAGCCCTCCTTTGTATAGTTGATTGAGTATAACTTTGATAGTAGTTCCTCGTCCTTGATCTTTAGTTCTACCAAGATAGATTCCGTTCTCGGTATTTCTCTGCCATTTAAACCTGGAAATACTAATTGCTGTGTTGCCTTTCTGAAACTGCATTCTATATAGTCTCCGTCGTCTTGTACAACACGCCTTGTTCTGAAGTACTTTTGCAAGTCAATCATTGTTTGACTTGCTTCCGCCATTATTTATCGTGCTCTTCGTGTGGTTTAACTTCTGAGTTTTGCTCTGTAACCTCTTTTTCTTTTTGTCTTTCCTCCTTTTCCTTTTAGTTTCTTATCATATTTGTTTTATTCTCTGTTATATTTTTTTTCCATCAACTTGTCTATATTTTGTAGTCCAATAATGCTGCGTTTACATCCCGGTGGATTTCCTAGCAGTTTGATTGGTCCTTGCCATTTTTTGTGATTGTGATAGACACTAAGTCGACTTCTCAATGAATTTCGTGTTAATAACTTTATAAATGATTTAACATCATGTCTTTTAGTATTTGAATTTGTCAACACTGGCTTCTTTAGTTTTGAAAAGTTCTGTAAATATTTTAGAGAAACGCGCTCCGATAAAACTTGTTTACCTACCCAAAACTATATTACTTATTTGAAGAGAAAACTAACGAAAGCTATACATGCAAAAAAGAAGTTTGCAAAATACACTCTATATAGATCATCCAAAACGTTTGAAAAACTATATGAGAAATTGTTACAAAGGTAAAGTAATGGATCTATGAGAGCATATCTGTTAGAATGTAAGCAGGTGCACCAACTCAAGGAAAGTCTTGATCATTGTTACGCAATATATTTCTAATAAATGTTCAAATGGTCAAGAAAAGATAATTCTTACTAAAGGTAAGAAAATTATAAACAATGAAAAATATGAGATATATACCAAATGTTTATATATCTGTGGCATTATATATCTAAAAGGTAGTTCATTTTTACCCTTGCAACCAACGGAGTATTAGTTATACGAAGGTCAATAGTAATATGATTTCAAATTTGGAATTTACGAACAATAATGGTGAAGAAGTGTAAATATGATAAGAAGTTTAAATACTACGAAAGCCTCCGGAGCGAATCAAATTCTTGTTAACCTCTTAAAAACTAGGTCATTGTTGGCCATATTAAAGATCTAATAAGCGATCGTTTACAATCAACTATTGTTCCTGATCGTTTGAAGGAAGCTCAAAAGGTTATACATTTCAAAACTTACAATCTTCTTCATAGAAGTAACTATAGACCTTTCAGCGTTCTAACCATCATTGCCAAACTGTTCGAGAGATAAATTGAGACCCAGTTAGCATAATGTTTTAAGAAAATATTTTATCTACCTTTCGCTGCTTTTCGTAACTCTAATGGATTAAAATCCAGTAAGTAATGTTTGCTTGAAGACTGGATAAAAGCTAGTGATATAAACAAATATGAAACTGCAGTTTGGATGGATTTATACAAATCTTTTACGGTCATCTCATGATATTCCCATTTGCAAGTTAAGTACTTATGGTATATCAAATAGTTTACTGGACTCTTACTGAGCTATCGGTCAAGTCGACCGTAGCAAATTGAGATGCAGGGCCTTTTTAGTATTTGGACTGAAGTTCTGGCGTCAGTTTTTAATGTTTGTATCAATGATGTATTATATACTATATTAGATATGGTTCTTTATATAACTTTACCAATGATAACACTTGTCATTGGTTAACGGACTTTGAGATTTTGAGAAACGTTAAGCAGTCACTAAACACTAAAACCACATTTAGAACACTGTAAATGGGCAGTGGCAGATAATCTATCTGCTCGGGAAATGGACGAACCCGATCATACACCAGTCTCCTGCTGCCTTGCAGGTTGGCTTTGGTTAGCCAAAGGCTAAGGGAGAAAACCCTAAAAGAAAATCCGGATTGGAGACCCTACGGCAGTTGGACAATGTTCTACATCCCCTTCTGTCAACTCCTTGGTCTGCAGAGGGACGGGCTGCACCAGACGACGTTTGCTCAAGACACACTGATAATGCTGGACAAATCTGAAGTTATCATACCGGATCGGTCGTCGCACGGGTTAACAAGGACCGCGCCTGCCATTGTCCACCAGAACGGAGGTGGCAAGTGTGCTACTGATACTTTGCAAAAATCAAAGCGAGAGACAGCGTTGCCATCGCCACCTGGAACATTAGAACTCTGGCGCAAACTGGAAGACTCCAAGTGTTGACACATGAGATGGAACACTACACTTGGCACATTCTGGGACTTTGTGCAGTTAGATTGAAAGCCCTAGGACAACATCAAACAGAAGATGGGCATATACTATACTATAGCGGAGCATCTCCCTTTAACATCACAATTATTCAAGTATATGATCCAACTACTGATCATGATGAGGAAGAAATAGAGGAGCCTTACAACAAACTCCAGGGTATAATAAACATGGTAAGTAAAAAAGACATCCTCAGTATCAAAGGAGACTGGAATGCCACAGTTGACAGAGATGCTCTAACAGACTGGGATGATCATTGTGGACCTTTTTACAAAGAGCTTACTAATGAAAGAATGAGACGCCTGCTGGAGTTCACAAAGCTACAACAACATGGTACTAGCAAACACCCTGGACTAACATAAAGCTTCACGATGCTGGAACATAGCACGCACCAAATAGAACCCATCATCACCATCAGATCGACTACATACTGGTTTAAAACCGGTACCGATCTGACATCAATAGAGCCGAACCAAGAACGTTCCCAAATGCTGATGTTGGGAGTGATCACGACCTTGTCATTATGAACTTCTGAGCAAGGTTGAAGAAAATTAACAAGACAAAGAAAATCAGGCTCAAATTCAACCTTGAACAACTGAAGGACCCTAACATTTGCAAGGCATTCCAAGCAACAATTGGAGGAAAAGTTGCTCTACTCCTTGTGATGAATGTTGATGCTGAAGTAATGACAGACACTTTGAACACAGTCAAGACAACAGCTACCAAGGACACCATATGCTTCCATCTACCAAAGAAAACAACCTGGGTTATAGAAGAGATTCTGAATCTGTGTGATGCCTAAAGAGACCTCAAAAACACCAGACACACAACAGGGACAGTGGAGTATTGAGAACCAAACAAGAATATCAGAAAAACAACGCGAAGAAAGCAAAAGAAGATTGGACTGGACAAAAATGCAATAGAGAGGAGTCTGATAAAGAATAACAGCAAAAAGGCATTACAAATTGTGAAAGACCTCATCAGACAGAACCAAAAAATAGTCAGTACCATTCAAGTCGAAAATGGAAAATGCCTCTCAAAAGCAAGTGACATTGCCAAAAGATAGACTGAGTATTGTAAAGAACTCTACAACCACCCGTCCACAGGAGACTCAGGGGTGCTTAAAGTTCCAAACTCCCCAAACGATCATGACTTTACCCCATTCTCAAAGACGAGGTGGAGTCCGCAATGAAGAATGGTAATGTAGCTTTAGTAGACAACATCCCAGCTGAACTTCTCATGAATGGTGGAGAATCAGTGATAGAGCTACTAACAAAAATCTGCAATAAGATCTAGCAGACAGGCGAATAGCCAACACATTGTAACCAGTCACTGATTATAACACTCCCAAAAATGGCAATCTCCAGCTGTGTCAACATTACAGAACCATCAGTTTTATCAGCCATGCTAGTAAGGAGATGCTGAAGATCATCTTGAACAGACTGAATCCACAAGCAGAAGAAATAATCGGTGAAGAACAGCGAGGGTTCCGGAGTAGAAGAAGCACAACAAAACAAATATCCAATCTTAGGGTTCTGTGTGAAAAGTACTCACAACAGCAACAATACATCTATCATTTGTTCATAGATTTCAAAAAGGCTTTCGACAGTGTGGCATAAGGCATTGTGAGCAACAATGAATAAGTACAACATGGCTCAAAAGTTGACCAAAAACATCAAGCAGCTGTACGATAAGACTACCAGTGCAGCAACTGCTCAAGGATCTGTGGGAGACTGGTTCAAGACAACAGTTGGAGTACGGCAAGGCTGTCTCCAGTTTCCGACGCTTTTCAACATCTACTTAGAGCACACCATGAGTGAAGCCCTGGAAACCCACTGCGGGACAGTTAGCATTGGAGGGCGTAACATCACCAACCTCTGCTTTACAGACGACATTGAGGGGCTGGCAGCCAGTGAAGATGAGCTTACCACCTTAGAGAAGAACCTGAATGAAACATCTTCCAGATATGGCATGAAGATAAGTGCCGAGAAGACAAAGCTGATGACAAATAGTGGCAAACAAATCTCAAGCGAGACTAAAATCAGAGGACAGGAACTGGAAACAGTGGGCCAATTCAAATATCTTGGTTCCATAATCACGAAAGAGGGATCAAGAGCAGAAATTTTGTCACGAGCAGCACAAACCATGGCAGCTACGTCAAAGCTAAGACCCATCTGGAGAGACAAGAACATCTGTCTGAAAAGTAAACTCAGACTATTGAGTGCACTAGTCATCTCAATCGTTCTGTATTCATGTGAGGCCTGGATCCTGACAGCAGAATTACAACGAAGAATTCAGGCACTTGAAACTAGATGCTACAGAACCATCTTGGCATCTCTTACTTGGAAGACATCACAAATGAAAAAGTGAGTAATATCATCAGACACAAAGTACATCATTATGAAGACCTCCTCATCATCGTCAAAAAGGGAAAGCTGAAATGGATTGGTCATGGCAGGTAGACAGAAAAAAAGTGGAATGACAACATCACAGAATGGACCAGGAAACGTTTTGCGGAGACACAAACATTGGCACATGGTCGAGACCAGTAGAAATAACTGGTCCGATGTTCAGCAGCACAATGCCTCAACAACCACATTAGGTCAAGAGACTGATTATGATGATGGTGAAGCAATCCAACATACGGATTGATTCATTGAAAAGTTTCGAACACAAGCTGTTGGTAAAACGACATTAAGTATGAAGCCGGTACAAAACAATAAGCAGTACAGTCATAACCGGAAGAAATTGTTAAATGCTAGGAGTTGGCATTTTCCATCAAAGGAAAATTTACTTCCCGTTTCGGAATAAAAGCTGCAGCTATATCGATTGATCTGTAATGATCGGAAACTTACTAGACTTAACAAACTGACCATCTTAAATACATGTATTCTGTCTGTTCAACTTCGATTTTTATCATGTAGGCGTGCATGTATGCAGTGATAAGAATATTATGAAACCGGGAAAAGATATGAAAGTTTAAGATTTTACTTGTGTAAAAATGACAACCCTGTTGACTCTAGCTTATGACCCTAGATTCGTTTCAAATTTAAATAAGCGTTTGTTTGGATCATTTAAAAAGTTTAAAACACAATTAAAACAATTTTAAATGTTCAAACCCCAAGACTTGAAACCTCAACATTTTGAGACAAATCTTTCAGATATGCAGCTGCCATTTTATGGAATGAGTTACCAATCACTTTCGAAAACAATACAAATTTAATTAATTTAACCCCATTTACCGTTTATGGTTGGGCATTTGCTACGCACTGCCAAATCTTAACATAGCAACAAGAATGAATAGCTTATTACAACACCAGCTTACTTTTCCTGGGTGAAAGGTTATTGCACACATAATGTTTGATCCCCATACATCCAACAGTGTTCGACAACAAATTTTCTTAGCCTTATTTCTACCATTAATCTTAGCGATTTCCTTTACAATATGATTATATACCTCAACTGCTGATACATATTAAGATATTTTTTTAATCTCGGTGGTCACCATGGTAAGGACAAGAAATATATGTTACTCTAACAAGATGAATCAAGGCATTATTTTCCCTCCGTGGAAGATGGATAAGGGCTACTGCTATTGACAGTGTGACTACACACTCGCTTTGCCCATATGTAGCTTTATGTTCCTTTGAAGGTGCTCATGTAAGGTCGATTTCCCAATCCCTCTACGCCAGAGGCGAGGTAGCAAGGGACTCGCTAACCTATCTTTCATTAAGTGATGGGTTACAGATTAAAATCTTGCCCAAACCATCTCGTGTTTGTTGTTTATCTACTGATGTGCGGTTTACCTCAATCCGACTATCAACCCTTAACCTACCCATGAACTTATCGTGTGTTAAGTTACTATTTCGAATCATGGGTGCTCGTAGGATTTTTGCAGGGGGGGCGGAAGGAGGGTCAACTGGGAGAGTTTGTTCCGTTATTAAGCAGCCTGAAACTGAAGCCAATAGTTACTAAACATTGTTAACAGAACCTTGTGACATATTTTTCAGCTTTATTTGCATTATTGATTTTGTTTGTTTGATTAGGATTTTTAACGTAGCTTTAACAATTTTTCAGTCCTATCGCTACGATGTCTGCTGTGAGGCAGTTTTTGTGATGTCTAGCACTGAGGCATCATGCTGCAGACATGTAGCATGATGTCCCACCCAATCACATTATCCTGACACCAGGCCGACCAGTCCTAACACTAACCTCGTTATGCTGAGCGTCAAGCTAGGCAGCTGTTAGTACCATTTTTGTAAGCCTTTGGTATGACTCGGCCTGGGATCGAACCCGCGACCTCCCGCTTCCGTGACGAGCGCTCTAAACACTAGGCCACCGGAGCGGTGCATGATTGAACTTGTCGTAAAATATATATATATATATATATATATATATATATATATATATATATATATATATATATATATATATATATATATATATATATATATATAGATAGATAGATAGATAGATAGATAGATAGATAGACACATGCAGTTTGATTTCTAAGTGTGTCGCGTGAACCCCTTGACCTCTGCTGCCATTCTCTAATTTTCGAATCTTGTTTCATTAGTGGCAAATCATGATCGCATTTAATTTCAAGAATCTTATCACTTAACTTTCGCACGTACTTATTGTTTTATTGTTTTTCACGCTGAATATAATATGATAAATTATTGTGACATATCACGTGTATTATTGCATCGGAAATTACTTTATGTACTGGATATGAATAAAAGTATGAATCGGATATCACTAAATCTAAGTATTGAATATTAGCAAATCGATATATCAGACACACTGAATCTAGGTAGTGAACATTATTATTATTATTAATAGTATATATATATATATATATATATATATATATATATATATATATATATATATATATATTGGACACTACTAAATATATGTAGTAAACATTAGCAAATCGATATATCGAACACACGGAATTTATGTATTGGACAACTGTAAATATATCTTTCGAACGTAAATATATGTATTGAACATTAGAAAAAATATGTACCGGATACCACTGAATCTATATATTGGACATTAATGCGTAGAGATGATCTCAAATGTTTAATGATTTACTACAGAATTTATGAAACGGCTTGAATAATGTCCAGCTTTTGTGAGCCTTTTAAATTATTTGTATCACCTAGTCTCTATCTATCTCGTTTTCCATCATTGCCAGTATATGATGATTTTAGAAAGACAGCAGGAAGACTTAGATACATTTTTCCTACGTCTTTAAGAAGACATAAAGTGATATTTTAACACGTGGTAACGTCAAAAATATAAAACTGTACATATTATAGGAAAACTATTCCTACTGTGCGATAAAATAATGTCATTCATTCTTAATTCCTATATACATATATACCACAATACTGACTTTAAAAATGTAGGTAAAAGTATATCTATCTATATATCTATCAATCTATCTATCTATCTGTCTGTCTATCCATCCATCCATCCATCCATCCACCCACCCAACCGTCCGTCCGTCCGTCCGTCGGTCCGTCTATCTATCTATCTATCTATCTATCTATCTATCTATCTATCTATCTATCTATCTATCTATCTATTTTCATGTATCTATCTGCACAAAAACATGTTTGAATATATATAATATAATTGCGGATAACAGTATAGAACTGGAACAGGTCTGAAAATTATTTTAGCTCGAAATAAAGTAGACTTTACTTACTTCACATACTTATTCTCTACTGTCTATTATTTGTGTGTTCTTCTGTGAAAATTCAAGTGTACAATTTCAGTTATTAACAGTCAATACTAAATGGGAAAAATAAATTCATTTTCTCGGTGAATAAAAGGAAGAATTATAATGTGTGTGCATATGAGAGAGAGAGAGAGAGAGAGAGAGAGAGAGAGAGAGAGAGAGAGAGAGAGAGAGAGAGAGAGAGAGAGGGAGACTTACCTATGCATGATACTAGAAAGAATAGTCCAAGTGTGTCATGTAAAAACATGGCGGCTTATAAAACTATACAAAAATCACAATTATATGATGTTACGCCTGTATGAGATTTCACCGTCTGAAGCCAAAACTTTCAAATTGTAATCTGAATAATGGACGGACTCCTCGTTCCGCTATGTCACGTTATTTTCTCCTCTGCTCTTATAACAAAATACACTTTCACCGTCTATAACATTCAAAACAATGTAACAAATCTATTCCGATGCGTAGTATCTCCCGCTTGAAAGGAATATAGTTTTGAAGTAGGACTCTTGTTAGATACCGGAAGTACGTGTACTTAGTCACAGCAATGACCTTAAAGCTTGAAACAAGGATGACAATTTAGACAGCATAAATAAAATGTTATAATACGGAAAAGAAGTGAAGGCGGAATTCTGCACACTTTACATGTAAACACACATATGCAATCCAACACGGAAGATGGAAACGAAGCGGTTTAAATCACACACGTGTACACAAACACACTTTATCGAACATGTGTGGGAGTACTACACATACACAAGCAAAGAGTTGATGTGGGCGCACATGCACAAAGATGCGATCACGCAGTGCTCACATACTTATATACGATCGTGCGCAAAAACAACGCTTTAAGTTTTTGAAGAGCAAACACAAACATAAAAAACAATATTCTGGCAAGAGCAGTTCCTTCTTTTCTTTTTTTTTTTGGGGGGGGGGGGGAGCTCTCTCCCATTTTGATCTTCTCAGACCAGTTGTGGAGGCCCGCCTGCCCTGATATTTGGTGTATGCTATATGAATATATTTTTATTATTTCATTCAAATATTTTCACTGTTTTTTCCTTTTTCAATTTTTGTATGTTTTGTTTTAATTTTATTTTTTTTTGTTTAATTTTTTTTTCTTTTCTTTAAAGCTGTAAACAAATTTTTTTTAGCATTTTATATTACATGCATACATCGTCATTTTAAAAAAAAATCCTGTCTCATGTTTGTATTCTTGTTTTTCTTTCTCATTTCTTCTTTTCTTTTTCCTTCTAGCTTTGTTTTTCTCTTTCAATTCTGCTTTTGTCATTTCTTTTACTGTTGTTGTTTCTATTGGTCTAGAATCTTTGTCTTCTTTATCTGTTGTTAACTGTTGTTTCACTGGAGTTTTACTTGTGATTGCTTCTGTTATTTTCTCTATTGGTTTTTCTTTCGATACTGATGTGATCATTTATTTTGCTGATGTTATTTGTTTTGATCTTACATCTTTGTTTTCTTTCCCCGTTGAAATCAACTTTTCCACTGGAGCTTGATTTGTATTTCCCTCAGTTTTTTTCTCTACAAGTTATATTATGTTGGTTCCTATTATACTCGCTGTTCCCGGTTTCTCCTGTCGTGTTATTGTCTGTGGTATTTGATTTAGAATTATTTCTCTCATGAACTCGTATTTGAGTGTTTTATGGAGTAGTAAAAAATGGTCTTGTGATCGTTAATATCAACGGTATAATACTTGATACTAATATGGGTAATTGACAAGCTATGAAATAGAGTAAACTTTCTGCACGTGGCTGTACTGCTAACCACAGTAAATTTCCTAGGGCTATTAAATCTGTAAATACTGGCGAAGAAATAGTAATGTCATCGATTAATGCGGCTGGTAAATATTTTGATATATCGATACGTTCTGCACAATATGTCGAAGATAATGTAACCAGGTCGGCGTTTTCGAAAAATTAGGAACAAAAACTAACTTTTCAGTATTGATGAAGAGAAATAATTGTCAACCGTATCTTTCTCCAGTAGAGTTAGGTAAATTTATCCCGCTTGCTACTATATCATATTATTTCTTGCTATTTATATATATATATATATATATATATATATATATATATATATATATATATATATATAAACGGTAGTTTCCCCAATCACAGAATATGTAAGATATTATTGTACTGGATCAAATATCAAGCTTGAATAGTTATTTTATCATTCTGAAGCTTTTTTTTGTTATTGGCGACACTACCGGAATCATGTATAATATATAAAACAAAAACCGGTCGTTTCGCCAGTCACAAAAATATCGAGATACATTTGTTTAAAAATTCTGGTACCTCAATAATATTTCGGTATTATTAAAGGACGGCGTACAAACGCCACGTAAGGAAGCTGAACCACATTCACACCACAAGTCTTATGAAATCCTCAACATCAAGTGGCAAGATAAGGTTCCAGAAACTGAGGTACTCGCATAAGCTGGTCTTCCCATCATCCACACAAACCTGAAGTGCCAGCTGCAAAGGCGGGTCATGTACGCATTTCAGACCATCTTCTGCCTAACATACTCTTCTATGGCGAGCTACAGAACGGACAGCAATACCACGGAAGTCAGAAGAAACTCTTCAAAGACAATCTGAAAGCTGCATTAAAAGTATTCAACATTAACCCTGATTTCTGGGAGCAAACAACAATCGATCGAGTCCCTTGGCGTGCCTCTGTGCACAAATGCTCCAAACTGTGCGAATCTAGGAGGACAGCAGCTGCAGAGCTGAAGAGGCAAGACAGAAAAGTACGCTATCCACCCTCCTGTAGATGTCCCACTCATCCCCAGTCCGTTATGCAAACGATAATTCCGTGCAAGGGTTGGCCTCAGCAGCCACCTGTGCACACACAAAAAAGAACCAGCCCCTTAAATAGACGGACGAACAACAAAACATAATCAAAGGAAAATAACTCTTGTCTCTTTCGCAGTGTAATTCTGTAGTTTTTACCTCTCTTGTTACTGCCAATGTCCTGGAAAAATGGAGGTAACTCTGCAGTATACATTTCTCCGTAGATCTTAGTTCATGTTGTCATCATAATTTATTAATTTACCATCTGTGTGATAATTAATAATAGTAAAGTGACATAACTATATAATAGTTCAAATTAGAAGAAGGATAGTTGTGTTGTATAACTTATAAACAAACTCCAGACAGAAACAAATTCCGTTACATGTGCAATTACATCTAATCTTGTTTTAGATCTCTTATTCAGAGATACATATACCTACCTTGTCTAGTGCATATATATATATATATATATATATATATATATATATATATATATATATATATATATATATATATATATATATATAGTTAATTACAATAACAATATAATTACAATAACACACATAGTCTAGGAAACGTATCTTCTAAACATTAATTTCTGCTCTATACTACAGCTATTACTCTGTGCAGCTCCCGTACTGCATAGAGAACCCGTTTAGATGGTATCAATATATAATTTTAAAAAAAAATGGAAATATACTGGAAAACTAAATAAAGTTAATAAATAGAGACAAACCAACTCGAGTGGGGAAAGTACAACTGAAAATAAAGAAATACAGTTGTACTCACTTTAAAAAAAATAGATATGCGGAAAACGACACATATAAAAGACATCGAGAAAAACATTAGGAATTTCTCTCAAAAGAAAATTAGTACATCGTTATTCCACCGAAACTCAAAAATTCATTAATAAGGTATCATAAACTAAAGAGTATAGTATATGATCCAATTTTGAAGTATCATATAAGATAGGACCACTGGGAAAAATATTAAAAAAGTAACAGCCTATCTCTTCAAAGTCAAACTATATATATATATATATATATATATATATATATATATATATATATATATATATATATATATATATATATATATATATATATATATATATATCGCACATACACATAGCACGAAACATAAATAGCACACATGGGATATAAGAGACCTTTAGCGCCATGGTCAACTAAAGAAAACTAGGGAAGAAATTTCGAGATTATGTGAATCAACCTACTCGGAAACCGACCCTATATAAACACTAAGGATGAAAAATCCCATTAAAAAATTCCAGAAAACCCTTAAATATAAAATACTAAATTTAAGAGAGAGAAAAAAGAAATTAAGTTAAATTAACTACATAACTGGGGGAACACACCTACACATAAAACACTTTGTTTTGGAAAAGGGGATCCTCCAAAATATCTCTTTGTTAAGTTTAACATAGAAAACCTGTCAGGTTTCTGATTATGAAGGGTGATTCTCTAATTGTTTGGGAGATTTATTGATATTCTTATATTTTGTGCCCTAATTTCGTTGAAAGAATCACTTAACTCGATCTAAAACATCATTTTTGATTATGTTTCATGCCAGAATGATCGACAAATCGCAAAAACAACTAGAGAATAGCTGGGGGTTTTACCCTTTGATAAATATAAATCTAACAGATTTTCAGTGATAACTTCGACTATAATATGCTATAAAATGATTAAAAGTTATCAATGTTTCAGTAAAATCACAAAATGTTTTGAACAAGTATAAGATAAATTATAAAATATTTCTGTATTTGATTCATTTGTGTCGGTTGACATATCATTGATGTTGAAATATATTAGGACGTTTTTGTAACCAAACCATCTGAAGAATTAGATACTTGTTTTTGATCAGATCAAATCGATGCAGGAATCTGCGCAATTCACACAAAAAAATCTGATCTCTATCACACTTGATCATAAACTAATTGTTTGCCGAAGTTCATTTAATTGTTCCTGTATCAACAAAATATCTTCGTTGTCGTGTTCATCAATAATTATGTCAACACTTAATTGTTCTACCCCGACTGGTGGCAGTGTAAATATTGTTCTGATGTCTGTTTCAGAAACCTCTTTTTTGTCGTGTATAAAACTCTCAAGTGTTGATACATTCTATATTATATTCTTTGATCAATTGTACAAACTTGATGAAAAATCGTTAACATTTAATGTAGAGATATATTGATAAAACTTAAGTCAAGAATGTATCCGCTTTGGTCAGTAAGTTTGAAATGTTTCCTTGATAATAACGGCTCATGACATCGTAGGTTCTTGTACGATCAAATATATCCAGCAGGTATGTGAGGATTAAATGTGTATAGAAATATCCTTGCTAAGTTTAATTTGATCCTTGAAGATTTTCTTGATATCTGTCATGGTATACATCATATATAATATTGACTGCAATCGTTGATGTTATATTTACAAGTCCTGATGATAGATAACAACCTCCACCGTCTGGATAATTATTATGTTTGAGAAACACCTCCTGGCGGATTTATTTTATTCCATGATTCAACAATTTTAGGAACGTTTTCGTTGATTAGATCGTTAGAACTTTCTTTAGTTCGTCGGTTACAAGTGACGGTATTACAAATGTTGGTAATTGTTTGCAAATGAATTTGTTTGCAATTGTATGCAATACTTGATCAAGAATTCGCGAATTAATGTATTCAATACCTTCTATAACCTGATTTAAATGCTGCGCTGTTTCGATAATATGTTGCTTTATTGATCAGATTAATATTCTGTAATACTAGAAAATATGCGTAAACTCTCGGCCTTAAACGCTTCTGAAAACTTATTAATATATTCTTCGTTTACTATTAATCTATAAAATTCTAAAAACTAAATAAATGAATCTCTCTTGGTACCTTGTTATCACCAAATCCAGTATGGAATAATAAATAATTTCCAAAAATATATTTTTTATACTCTGGTTTCTTTATATGACAAACTTTAAGCAAAGTGTTGGTTCTGGTAATCCTTTATATTATGGTGGAACCTGGTGCCATCCTAACACTGATCTGATCGATGATTGAGAAATATCTAGAGAGTTTATTTCAATCGATAATGTTTGATGGTGAATTGTTATTTCTGCTTTTTTAATTCTTTTCCTATATATAGTGTGTTGTTTTTTTTTACTGCCTGAGACCCCTATACCGAATTGCTTGTAACCTGCAAATATTGATACATCCATCAGGTTTTAGTTCTTGCAGTGTTGTATGTATAACACCGGATCTGCTCGCTTCGTAATTAACAACTTTTGGGTAACATCTAAATTCAACGAGATCAATATTTGTTTCAGCTTTTCCCCATTAAATTATTCTGCTTTCTCTAATACGACATTTGTTTGTATACATCTCTATAGGTATCCTCATGTGTCTTTTAGTTTTACGTTCTCATTATCGTTAATTATTTCAAAATATCTTTACAACGCGTCATATTTGCGTCTTCCACAAGCTACACAAAACTGTTTTTTTTTTTATTTCAACCCCACCATGCATATCAAACATAGTTTCGGTCAAGTCTTGCCAAGTCTGATATCTGTCATGTGAGTACTACAATTGTCTTCGCGACAAGGCTTTCCACAAGGAATTACTGATCCGATATTTATGAATCTGCAGTTATTTTTTGCCGCCGCCATAATTATAGTATTTCTTGTTTCTTCAACCATGATTACTTAGAGTTAAATATCTTTAGGTGACCTTTCCAGCTTGATAGTTCAAGAAAGAATCCTGTTTTTATATCTGATGGAAAAATGACCCTCATCTTTTTTCTGTTAATATGTCTTAGTTTATTAATATACGGAGACGTAAACGGAAATTCTATATTCCTATCTTATTATCAATTTTTTGAAGGATCAATTTTATTTGTGTACAAATTTGATTTCAGGATTTATTTACGTTCTTCACTGGAGTTACTTAGTATTCATTAATAATTTCGGACTAAATCACAAATGTTTGATTATCCTGAATTCATTTTGTGACACTTTGGATTAAGTCATTGTGATATATCAAGACTATTATCACACAAGCACCATGAAAGCATATTAGCACAACGACATAGTCAATATTGGAGCTCATTCAGAACAGCGCTGAAATTCCTTCGAATACTAAATAGTTTTGTAGAATTATTTGGGATTTGAGTCACAATATGCCTATGTATTTTCTTCAGCACAGAAGCTTGGCGTGGATCGATGACAAATGGCATTCCGCTTGATCAGCCATGTAAATATGTTTGTTATTTTATGTATGAATATATGTAAATCAAGAATAGGTGAATAGGTTGTATCCTTCCTCTTTATAGTTGATGTTTCAGTTATCAGAGGTTATCACATTATACTGATTTAGAGACAATAGTGTTACTGTCATTTTTCTTAAAGACAAATGTTCTGTTCATCTGCTCTTTCAGTCTTTGTATGTAAATTTTTTAAGTTCGTTTGTAAGAGGATGTTTTCGTGCAAATCTGCGCAATCGAATTTAAACTTTAGTTTTTTTTCACATACGTGCTTCTCACAAAAAAGCGCGACATAATACCCCATTGCTTTACGTTGTTATAAACTGTCACAATTCAGACATCATAGCGATATGACTGACAAATTGTTAAAGATATATCAAAACTCAGAATCACACGCACAGACACACATAAATACAGACACGCTCTCACACACCAATAACACAATGCTTTCACACACAGACAGACACGCACATACGCACACACAAAGCGATGTTTTCACCAGTCTAACACTTAATCGTCGACTTGACTCCGTAAACACAATGAGCGGAAATAGGCACGGAAACCAAAGTCGAAACTTAGTTCACCTAGAATATGTACATACATCGTGGATCAGGTCAAAGAGCGACATCTAGACAGAAGATATAATATGTACGGTGCATCTTGCATCACGGCAAAGAGCTTCATGTAAACAGAAGATAGAATATGTACGGCGCAACGTGGATCATGTCAAAGAGCTACATCTAGACAGAAAATAAAATATGTACGGTGCATCTCGGATCATGGCAAGGTGATACATCTATACAGAAGATAGAATATATACAGCGCATCTTGGATCATGGCAAAGAGCTACATCTAAACAGAAAATACAATATGAACAGGGAATCGTGGATCATGTCAGCGAGCTACATCTAGACAGAAGATAAAGTATGTACGGCGAATCTTGGATCTTGACCAAGAGCGAAATCTAGACAGAAGGTAGAATCTGTACAGCGCATATTGGATCATGGCAAAGAGCTACGTCTATACAGAAGATACAATATGTACGGAACATCCTGGAGCATGGCAAAGAGCTACATCTAGACAGAAGATACAATATGTACGGCAAATCTTGGATCATGTCAGAGAGATACATCTAGACAGAAGATACAATATGTACGGCAAATCTTGGATCATGTCAGAGGGTTACATCTAGACAGAAGATACAATATATACGGCAAATCTTGGATCATGTCAGAGAGTTACATCTTGACAGAAGATACAATATGTACGGAAAATCTTGGATCATGTCAAAGAGATACATCTAGACAGAAGATACAATATGTACGGCAAATCTTGAATCATGTCAGAGAGTTACATCTTGACAGAAGATACAATATGTACGGAAAATCTTGGATCATGTCGATGAGCTACATCTAGACAAAAAGATAGAATACTTACTTTTTGTATCATGGCAAAGAGCTACAACTAGACAGAAGATATATAAAGACACATTATTCTCTAGAACATAAACACTTTTTTGAGCATTCTCTGGCATATAAATACTTATTTCATTCTCTGGCATATGAACACATATACGTTCGACAGCATTCGATTGTATGTAGCAGCAGAGGAGGTGAACAGACCAAGTTTTCAAGCAAAAATAAGGCTTCTACGGAAACCGAAAATATCTAACAAAATGCAGAGAATGTGAACAGACCAACTTTTACAGGCGTCGATTTAGCAAACTGAGGCTTTCTCGAAAATGCTTAATATAAGCCTCCATTCATCAAAATAAAATTAAAAAAAAAACGACGCCATTTTTGTTGTCACCATCCCCTTTGCTGCTATGATGCTTGGAAAATTCGTGGAGTTTTCGGGTAAAAAAAAAGACGCCATTTAGTTGACGTTCACCTCCTCGGCTGCTATGAAAATCTTCGATTTTTACTAACTAAATATTTGATCAAGTCCTTAAGATTTCACAAACAAACTAATTTGTAAAACCTCACCTCGTAAATCAATCAGATTATTAGATTGGTCAGTGAGTTTGAAATTAATTCTCGTTAACAAATTATTATGACATCGCATATAGACTAGATTAGTTGGGTCTTCAATAATTAGAAATCCTGGAGGAGCCGTTGGTGCAAATGAATATAAAATATATCCTTGCTGAGCTTGATTTGATTGTTCGAGATTTATTTGATAATTTCCTTCGATAACATCACATACTAAATTGAGCGCAATCACCGTTGAAATATTCACATTATTCGGAGCAATATGTCTACCGCCGCCTTCTGGATCATTATTAAATTTCAGAATATTTGCTGGGGGATTCTTCGATTTTTTCCAATTATCGTGGATTCTTTTGAACCCAATATCAATAGCATCGTCAAGTTGTTTCTTTAGTTTATCCGGATTATATCCAGGGATTTTAAAATCTTTAATCTCCGTTTTATTAATATTGTATAGATCCGCAAACTTATCATGTAAGATTTCTTCATTTAATACTTCTTGAATAATTTTCGAGTGAAATATTTTCATATCGTCGATGATTTTATTACCCGTTTCTACGACGTTGATAAATTCATCCTTGGTGAGAGAGCCGGATTTAATAGATATTAGCAGTCGTGAAAAATCATTATTCATTACTGTGAAATTTCCGTTAATGAGAGGAACATAAATTGATTCAAAAATTTCTTTATTCAAGAATTTATTAGGAGCATAATCTTGATAATTTTTGACTTCATTGACGGGTTTTATTTTGTTGGTGATATAATCGGATTTCTTAGGTTCGGGTGGAAAATCCTTCGAATTTTCTCGCGAGTTATCCGGTGGTAATTCAGGCCATCCTAACACTGATCTTATAGAACTCTGATAAATATCTACAACGTATCCTTCTGTATTTATCTCGATAGCGGATGATAATGTTGGTTCGTGAACTGTTATAGCGATTTTTGATTCTTTTCCAGTGAGAGATTTTATTCTTCGTTGAAATTCAGCGTTGATCTGTTCGATTTGATATGACCCAGTTGGTATAGAAACAACCTGCCAATCTGGTGTTCCGTCTTCACGATTCTTGTTTGCAAATACCAAGGAATTATTCGGTTGTTGACCACCAAATGCTACCGATCTAATATTAGGCCAGCTATGATACACTCGTAGTTTTGCTAGTGCGATCTCGCTCACGGGAACAGGAATTGGAAAATTAACACTAAATTCGGGACGTGTTGAGGTTATTGATATCGTGCTTGTTTTCACCGGTGTTGTATTTGTTACTATTTGTTGAAGTAGTTCTTGCGACGACATTATTATTATTATTCTGCTCTAATTTCAGCATTGTTGATTTATACAATTGAGCCATAGTTGAAAATTCGCTATCTGATATTGTTGTGTCATCCAACGACGATGATATCAACGAGGATAATTGCGAGTAACCGGCAGATGCAATATGATATTTAATTAAATAATCATGTAGTTTACTCTGGCTACACGATGATAGTTTTTTTGTGATCCCAGTTAATATACCAGCAATTGTAGCCACTGCGGAAATAGCGATTGGAACTACGACCGGAGCAATCATTGTAACTGAAGATAGTATTATTCCAGCAGCAGTGATTACTCCTGACACCGAGTACACGGTGATATCAACTGTGGTTATTCTTCGTTTGTATTTTTTGATTTTTATTTGATATTCTTCACAGAGAGAACTGAGTTTAGTTTGAAACTCTTTGACTTGATCATAGCGATACTGATTCGATGATGGAGTCATTTTATTTTAAAAGCGTTAGCATTTTCAATTACAAATTACTTTGTAATTTTGAATCGTGAAAGAATTTTTAAATCAATTTAATTGTTTACTTAAATCCACTACGAATTCTACGTACCACGTTACTGAAACTTTGGCTAGATTTTCATCTGTATTTTTTATTGTGAATTGTTCAGTTGTATCCTTGTCGATGATCGTTGATATCGTATTATTGACTCCAGATGAACTCGACGATGATATATTAAACTGGGTCGGTGATACTATTGTTAATCGATAAATACCCTTGACTGCTGCGGTTACGGTTAAAATATTGTTTGTGGGAGTCCACATAAATGATCTGTATTGAATCGTGTGTACTACGTTGTTGACGATAGATTTATCATGAGGAATTTTTACTTTTTCAACAACGTTTATCATTCTCATTGCATCATCCCTTATTGCGTTGTTGAATGTTTTAAGTTCATCGATGGATTTTTTAATATCGGGAAGTGTTATTTCAATTTTATCAAATGGGCTCCCAATAAACTTGTCCATGAGGTTTTTACGAAACGTCATAAATAGTTTCGTGTGTTTTTCATATTCGGATTGAAAAGTTGCTAGTTCCAATATAGAATCTTTTATTGTGGTGAGTTTTGGTGTGGTTACTGGTGGATTTCCAAAAAATTCTAGCAGGGGTTTATCAATTTTGTCAACTATATTTCTTTGTAATGCAGTAAACTGGTCAAATACAATTATATGATCATCATACTTATCATTAAGTGATTTTAATGAATTCACTGTGTTATCATATGTTGCTAATTTATCCGTAATCGTTGAAACAAATACACCTGGTTTGAGTTTACCCCCATCAGAAAATAACGCGATAGTATCCTCTGCTGCGTCTCGTTGTTTAACCAAAATATCATTAAGAGAGATATTACTACTTTTCAATTTACCCTGACGATCTTGAAATACAACTATTTCACCAGGATCAACATTTGCTAGGTTTAATATTTCGGATATTTCATCTTCGATTAATTTTTTAATATCCTTGTTATCAACGGTTTCAACTCCACTATCAGGTTTCTTCAGCGATGATAAAGGTCGTCCCCAAATATCAATCATTATTATAGAAATCTTTTTATCATTTAAATCCTATGGATTTTCTACCGCTAGTATACTCATTTACTACTATATGAGGTGGTTTCGAAAATCTTTTGGATATAGCATCAAGTACGTTTAATACTTCATTACCACATATTGGTGGATCAAGCATTGTTTGTGTTGGTAACGTAGAATACCAAGTCTTCATTGGAAGGGTTTTAATATAACGCATAAATTCTTTCGGCGGCGCTAATCCATATGAGTCAAAATAAATAATCCCACGTGGATCAATTGCGTAACAAACCCAGTGAGTTCCAGGTCCGGAGCTGTTATCTAAATTAATAATACCGGTTTCAACATCATTTGGTTGTGCCGGTAACTGATCTCTCATAAAAACCCCTCTGAAATTTTTTATTTTTAATTTTTTAGCGGTATCAATTAAATCAAAATTGGACATGGGAACTATATCGTTCCTGGAATTCGAAGACCCTTTCCGCTGTACCATGAACTCGGGGTTCCTGGTAGTCTTAGACCCTTTCCTTTTTTTTTATACCCTTTTCCAGTTGCCTTTTTCAATGCCATTCCTGCTGCGGTACCAATAGCTCCTAATGCTGCTGCCTTCGCTACCGCTGGGGCTGCTGCGGCAATCAACCCTGGAATCAACCCTAACAACGGGAATATACCACCAGTCTTTTCCATGTTACGGATCGCGCTCGTAGAAAGAGTAATCTGAACTCCTTTTTTTTCTTTCAGCGCTTTATTAAAATGATTAGTTTGAGTTTTCGTCAGCGATAGTTTATTCCCTCCGCCATTCATTTGATTAGGTTTCAGCGTTATTGTGGTTCCACATTGCTTAGCTGATTTGGATTGTAATTTTTTTAGCTGACCAGGTGTCAACGTAACATTGATATTACTATACGACATTATACAAAACAGGTTGATTCTAAATCGCGAGTCATTTTTAAAGAATTTTGGATTAAGAAAATCTTATAGATTTTCCACTGGTGCATCTACTAGTCTCATTCGTCCACCAACACCTTCGAGTATCATTGATTTATCACTAAGAATAACAGCAACTGCTCTATAATTAACATCATTACCAGCAGTAGCCCCAGGAGGAGGAGGATCAGGGTGAACACCAGGATGTACACGAGCCCGAAAATGTATATCAACTACGGATTGTTTCATCAAGTCAAGATGTTCTAGGGAAAAGTAATAAATCGGATACAGACCTTTAAAATCCAATTGTGATATTTGTAGACCAGTATCTACATTTTGATCACGTCCCATAAATGATAGCAATCGATGATAAACTCGTGCAATGTGGTTATTTTCATAGTTAAGTTGTATATCCTCTGCTGGTTCTTGTTGTCCGTTTATTTTCAGCGAGACTTCACTACACTCAAGTTGATCAAATATCATATGACTTCTTTCTTGATTGTTTAATCTCGTAATATCCTGTAGAGCAATAAAAATATGCCGTGGAGCTGAAACACCCTGTCGTGCTGCCAAATGCCATGTAAATGTACCATCAATACTAGAATCCATGGTATCTGTGGACGTTGTCAACCAGCTTAATAATCTCTTTCCCCCTTGATCCATAAATGATAGCAACCGCGGTTCTACTGACAATGATGTAGTCAACACTGGCATCCATAATGTTAATTTTGATAAAATTACTTTACCAGCGGCAACGCCAGCAACGCGCCAGATTGCATTATTATCATCACCTTTTCTTACTAGTGCAACTGTATGTTTTACTCCATAAATAACTTTTCTAACATTTCTACAAAATCCAAATATGTGATGGAGCGGAATAGCACATGAAAAATGTCGATGCTCTCCTTGTAACGTTGCTAATCGTGTTGCAAATCCTAGGTTGTAATTAGGATTACCATCTACAACTAAATCTTCAATCTGACCGCTTGCAACAACAGCAGCAGGATTAACAGCAAAGTTGCCAGCACCAGCAACACCAGCAGCAACACGATTTTGTGGTATTCTTCTTATATATGGAGTACCATCAGGATTATCAGTAATATCCTTCGTGAACATCATAGATGGACCCGCTGATCTAGTATAGTCATCAGAGTATCTTGCTAGCCCTAATATTGTTGTTGCTACATCAACTTCACGTTCAATAGATTCGATTTCTTTTCCATCAATGAGATATCTTGCGCTTTCAAATAATGCCATAATACCATTATTAACAAAACCAACTTGTAAATTATGCCCATATACTGTATTAAGTGGAATATTTTGTACGAGTTCACCTTCGACTTCAATAAAAGCTTCAGCGGGTAAAAAGTATTTACTGGTATCATGAACCTGAAGTTCAATTCTTCCACGAAGATCAGGTTGTACTGCGTGATAAGCAAAAAATTGATAATCACGTACAGAAGTATCTTTAAGCACTGGGGCTTCCATGTCAAATGCAACATCAGGGTTCTGTTTGAACATTTTTTATTATATATCCGATAGTCTAAATCAAAAATTCTGAAAATAATTTTGAATTGAAAACCCCAGGAATTCATTTAGAGAAAATCGATTTTCATGAAATTATGTCGACGGATTAGCCAAAAAACAATACAAAATCAATAAAAAAAACATCGAAAATTCGATGAAACAACATATTTTTAGCCTCACAGGATAAAAAATCTGATCAAAATCGATTTTCTCTAAATGAATTCCTGGGGTTTTCATCCTCGATTTTCATGAAATTTTGTCGATGAATTGCATAAAAACACTAGAAAAATGAGTAAAAACACTAGAAAAATGAGTAAAAAAAGTAAAAAATCTAACAAAATTAGCAAAAAATAAATATTTTATAATATAAAAATAAATATTTAGTTGGGTGTATTTTAATAATGATGATGAAAATATCTGATAATGAAGATAACGTAAGTAGAATCACAAGTGATTCTGATACAAGTGATTCTGACACAAATATTTCTAATGCTAGCATTTCTACAATAACCATAACAACTGAGCATCCTATTCAAATAAATAGAATCACAAGTGATTCTGACACAAATATTTCTACAATAACTATCATAATTGGAAATCCTGTTCAAATAAATATTTCTAACGTTTCCGGCGAATCTTCTTAAAACCACTTCCCGAAAGCCCACTTCCGGCTATCATATTTGCTGTTATATTATCCTGGGCGTTAGTCATTAACGACTGTAGTTTTTTATCCACGGCGTTATTTATTATTTTACTAACCTGTGTAGGCATTACTGCAGTAGATGGCAGTGAAGTCATTCCAGAAACACTAGTGTTTCTAATGCTAGCATTTCCAGGTTTTGAAAAATTTCGTCGTCGAACTAGCGCTGTTAGTTTATCCCGAGCGGCTGAAAACGCCTTACTAGCAAGATCACCAACAGTGTTAATACCCTTATCTCGGATAACATCAATTGCTTTCATTGCTGCCTGTTTTGCAAATGGAGCCACTTTTGGAGCCATTCTTGAAAATAATCCCATTATAGTATTACCGAGACCATCTCCATAGTATACTCGGTATTTTGGTAATCGTGAGTTTACCACGTAGACGTTAGTTGGTTTATCATGGTTGTAGTGTATGATCATTCTCTATATAGAAATGCTAACATTTCCAATTATCTAATCGCTATGATAACCGTAGAAATTCGAAGAATTTTCGGCTAACTCCTCAATGAAATCTCTATATGTTGCAATATCCATGATACCACCTTGAAATAACCGCCTACAGATATCAGCTGCTTCATTGATTATTTCCAGTGAGTTATTCCCGGCTCGTTTTCCTCCTACAAGTACTTCTAATCGGGATATATCACCGAGAATATTACCAGGACATGTTACACTAGCGTGAAAATCTATAGGATTTTTACCAACTAAACCACTACCCTTTTTTTTAGTTGTACCAGTTGCACCCTTCAGAGTTTTCAACTCTGGAGTTTTACTCTGGGAATCAGCCTCTGCCATTATTTGTATTTCATCAGGGATTGGGTCTGCTGTGTATGCTGGTGGTGCTACTGTGACCCCCTTTACCATAGCTAGAAATTGGTCATAATCAGATTTTATTTCTTTTGTGATTTTGTTTTTCCTCTTGTTTGCTAAAAACACCTTATTTGCCCAAACTTCTGAACCCTTTACAAAATCCTTAGCTGTGTCGTCTCTTAAATACTTAACTCTCTTCGCTTTTTTAACGTTGTCTTTGGTAAATGTAGCTAATCCAGCAAGTGTTGGGATATTTCTGATTGTATTTAACGCATCAACTGTAAATATATTTTCAGGAGAATAACCCTCTTTTGAAACATCTCCCTCTTCTTCTTCTTCTTCTTCTTCAGGTGGAAATGCTTGCGTTTCTAGTGAGGAAATATCAACATCACCTAATCGTTCAATTTCTTCCTGAAGTTCTCGTTGTTGTTCTTCTTGTCGTTTTCGTTGTTCTATAGCATCTACAAAACCAGCAGGAAGTGTTTTTAATGATTTTTTTGTTTGTTTAGTTCGTTTTGATATTTTCTCTAACACAGGGAGAAAGGACTCTTTTTGCGTGCTTTCTTGTTTAGAGATTGCTGTTTTCACACCCTCAGTTGCACTAACAATAGGTTTGAAGAGTTGTTCTGTATCCTCTGTGAAGTCGGTGGCCATTGATTGCCGTTGTTGAAGTTTTTCACGTATGCGATCACGAAGGGGTAATATTTTCTTAAGAGCTTCAAGTCTTTCTTTAGTGTTCCGTGTAGTTAATGATTCTCCTACCATTATTAAAAGAGTATTACTATTGTCAAATTGCTTTGCAATTTTTAATTAAAAAATCCAAATCATTTCGAAAGAAATCACTAACTAAAAAATGTAAATCATTTTAATACTTCCTTGTTATTGTACTGAGTCACATATAATTTTACTTCCTCATACCGTATCGGTTATACAAACAAAGGAGGCTCTCTACGCGTGGGCTCATCACCTTCAGAGTTTTCCATTAATGTTTTTAATTGTCTCACTTTACAATTAATAAGTCTCTTTTGTTCATATTCTAATCCTAATTGCTTACGTACACGTTCAACGATGCTACATAATGGTACGAAGACATTAACATCTTCAGTATTGACTAAGCTCTCACGTATAAGCTTTTGGATATTCTTAATTAAAAAATATTTCTTAGATAGGACATATTTTCCTGTCTGTTCTGCAAATTGTATATCCTCGAAATTGGTCATAATTTGATCACAATCCAAACCTGAACATAATTTTACATTTTCATCCTTCAACTTGTTGATTTCAATAATAATCAATTTGAGATTTTCAAGATTCATATATATATAAAAATATATTTGTTTAAATGCAAAGTATGAAAATTCTTTAGAATTAAAAATACAAAATATTTCAAATACAAAGTATTTTCAAAATGAATTCTGGATACACTAAGGTGTTGATCATCTTAGTATACCCAGAAGCTTAATGCGATTATAGGTGATTATGATTATATATAATGAATGAAGACGGCACAATTCACCGTTTGAACCCCCTTGGTGTTTTATACATCAAGCAGCGCTCAACGGTTACAACCGACAAACATATAACAATAGATTATAGGTGAACAATGAATGAATTGATTTCAATGACAATGACGACGGTACAACAATAGATTATAGGTGAACAATGACAATGGTATATACAATGAATTGATTTCAATGACAATGACGACGGTACAACAATAGATTATAGGTGAACAATGAATTGATTTCAATGACAATGGATGACGCGGGCTATTCTACATTCAAGTGTAAACAAAACCGCAAAATCGAAACTTTGGTTTTGAATGTCAATAATAACGTTCATACCACGTGTGACGGTGTGGTTTTGTTTACACTTGAATTTCGGCTAAATGCCCAATTATAATAAGAACGAATTTGTATATATACACTCATTACGACGAGGTGATATAAAATAGGTGTAGTGATTGTAATTATTTGTTTGTTTATTAGCGATCACTGACAATGTTGAAAACACGCATAATACTTGAAATAGACACTAAAAAAATGTTTAAATACGACGTGTTTATAAAACAGTTCTGTTAATACTTGAAAAAAGACAAAATTGATTGTGTTTTGTTCAGATTTATTTAATTATAACAGCCAATCAAAAATCGAAGATTTTCCAACACTAGCGTTTCCGTGTTTAAGATCCGTAACTCTGTCATTGGTGGAAATCCTACGGATTTCACACGCGTTATACCTAACGGAGTTATCTCCCTACATAAGAAAACTGAATTTTGTTTTTAAAACGCTTTGAAAAAGCGGTCTTATAAATTCCTTCTGCTACTTTTTGTACCGAGGAGGGGAAAATATCGAAATACCTACCAGCTTCTGACATTGATTGAAATACTATCTCCTTGTTGTCAGTGTCCATTGACTTTACGGATCTAGCATTTTTCGGGTATTTCCCAGTTCTTCCTCGTTTTGTGTTTTCACATTGAGAAATAACTTGAAGGTTGTTCAATTTGTTATTCTTAGTATCGGAATCAATATGATCAATAACAAAACCATCTTTGATTGATTCGTTATACACTTCGAAGACGAAACGGTGATTGAGATACATTTTCCCTCCAGCATTAAATATCAAATAACCCATACCATTATCCCGCCCAACAGATTTCTTATTTTTACTGTGTCTAACAACACCATCACGAGAAGCTTCGTAATTTTTAATAACAGGATGTCTTTGAAATTCTTGGCTCATTTATATATAATATATCTATTTGTCTAATTCGTTAATTGGCTGAATTATAACATTAGCAAATCTTTTTATATAATCAACCGTAGTTTTTATGATTTTGCTATTGACGTCGTCAGGATTTTTGATTCTTCGCTTGTCATAATAACGTTTTAACTCTCTATAACGCTTACCCCCGCAATTAATGCATAACTGCGACTTGCCTCTTACACCTACCCCACAATGCAAGCATGGTAGAGGTCCCTCCGAACCGTTTCTCACACTCTGCATATGATACCCACAGAATTCATTTCTACATGATTTGTTACACGGAGTCTTTGATCCAATCATAAGCCATTTGCAATGATTCATTATATAAAATTTTCTTATTTAAATACTTGTTTTAATTATAATATGAAGGAGTTCAAGAGATTATCGAAAATTAAGCCTTGGAAAAATGTTAGATTTAATCTCGATAGAATCTCTGATATACCTAAAAGTCTGGTAGATGATAAACCACTATTGAGTAAAATCAGCGACTGTTTTAATGAGTTTAAGCGTGATGGAGCATCTCATACGTGGTCGACATTTCGAATTATTGATGAAGATGTCAATATACCCATAATTGATGCTACTATGAATGATATAAGAGCAGCTGTGATACTTTCACACCTTGGTGAAATTGCAAAGCAATTTCTACGGAGGTATTTTTTTAGAATAAAATTCATTATCGAAGAGGAAGGTGAATGGATTATCAGAGATAAATTTGACCCAATCCTTAAGGATAAAAAAACTGTTATTGTGAGTAGAGATTCCAAACCAGGAATTCTAACTGGAATTGACAAACCATACTATGAGAAATCTTACCCTGTAACAGCAGTTGTGTATGGGTTATATCCAATAAATAATAATCCAAGTATTGCAAAACTAGCTCCGATGTTTTCATCGGCAATGGCTTTGCCACTTAATTGTGTAGCAACACGGTTAATAGAACACTTTACAAATGCATCCCGGGGAAACAAATTAACTGATCTACGAAGAAACAAAATAACCGAATGGGAATTGACAGTGAAACAACGCGGGGCAACGATTTCCGATATAGCTAAATTAGAAGCATTATTAAAATTTCCAATATCGGTAGCGACAATAACCGGAGAAGTATTATACGAACCGAAATATCAATCGCGAGGAGCTCCAATTGAAATTATTGATCATAACAAACACGCGTGGACACCCGCGGTAAATATATTTCCACGAGAAAGAACTGTTCGATATATCCCTAAAGAATTTTCAGATGATTTCTATGAAGAGAAATTATTTGATGCTATTCACACATTAACCAAAGACGACCCTGTGTCAGTATGGTTACTCAGGAGTAATGAGGATCCGGAAATAGGATTTGATCAGTTTGTAAAACCAAATGGTGAATTATATCGAACTGAAGAATTAGATACTAGAATGAGAAAAATCGCTAATGAGTATTTAGAAGGAAACACTAGCATTTCTACAGAAAAACTACTTACGGATAGTTTTACTATTCCATCAGTGGTAGCTCACTTCGCACGAGAAAAGAATTCATGGCGCCCAACACGAAGTGATTTTCTGGAGGACGTGAAGTTGAGTTGCGTCGAATTTGGTCATGGAGGATTGTGGAATACGAAATACTCACGTGATGGTATGATTTCAATTGATATATCCGCGTGTTATCCTGGAAGTTTTCTCGGGTATGGAGAATGCTCTGAATATTTTAAACGATTTGGACATCCCACACATGAAATGACTCGTGTTGCGATTAATGGTCCATTGCCTGATTTTGATTTAACCGGGTTCGCTCGTGTGATATCATTCGAATTAGCTACAGGGTTACATCCGTGTAGTTATCTTTGGCTTGGTAGACATATGTATGAAAAAGCGTGGATGCCAATAGTGCTATTGCGATATATGATCGATTGTGGTATGCTAATATTGTTAATTGTCAGTGAAGCGATTATTTGTTATAACGCTCAGAAAGATGTTTGGTTACCAAAACCCGATCTCGAAAAAATAATTAACGAACAACGAAAACAATTTCTAGATGGAAATTCGAAGAATTTCAGCGAGGAACAAATCATAGATTGGTCTAAGAAATTATTCGAAGGTAGTAATAGAGAGGCTAAAGATCTCGGACGAAAAATAATCGGTAAATTTACTCAAGGTGGAAGATTTGATAATGCAAAATACTCTTCGAGATTAATCATAGACGATGAAGAATACAATTTCATAATATCTGATTTAATAAAAAAAGGGAAATTTGTAACCCGTAAGAACGCTTTTCTATCAGGGGAATTAGATGAGGAAGCTTACAAATCTGCGAGCGGAACTAATAATGTTTGGGTAGATGATGTCCTTCGAAATGGTAAGAAACTAGGTACGGTTGTTACCTACTGTGATGGAAAAAGTTGTCAATACACACAATTGAGAAGTTCTATGCTAGCCTATTCTTGTATTAATCTATTCTCGATGATAAATAGATTTCCTAATACCGCGGTTAGAGTAGCTACTGATTCGATGTATATCCATGAGAAATACAAATCAGATGTAGCTAAATTCACAGATCCTAAGGAAGCGTGGGGGAATTGGAGGTTTAAAAAAGAAACACTACATGAGTATTGTAAATCCGCAGACGTTGCTATGGATGATAAATACTTGAAAAGTAACCATAATATCTCAGAGATTCAATCAGAATTTTCTACTGCACCGCCCGTATCCGATCCGATTTGTAGATACAAGACAGTTTATTTAAACGGCTGTGGTGGATCAGGAAAGACAACTCGTGCAATCGAATTATTTCGTAATAGAAACACAAGTGTTTCTAACATGATTGTGTTAACACCAACTCACAGACTCGCCAGAGAGATGATAGCGCGGGGGGTAAAAGCCTGTACTTATCACAGCTTCTTTCGATGGAAAGGCGATACATGGACTCCTGATCGAATGGGCGATAAATTTATTCCTGAAATAATAATCTGGGATGAAATATGCACGGTATCATTGACAGTATTACAGATATTTCTTGAATGGTTGTTATTGAAAAATACAAAAGTCGTCATGTGCGGGGATCACGGCCAACCACAACCATTTGTTGGTGGATCTCCACATGAATGGTTAAAAGGATTTGTAGATTATTATGAAGAGATTAATACCGACCATAGATCACTTGATGAACAATTACGAGAATTCAAAGCGCTAATTAGATTACAACCGGATAAAATCCAATGTGAAATAGCGCGTGAAATAATTTCAGAAACTCCCATGAATGATTTTTGGGAAATGTGGAAGCCAAATGATTTAATAATCGCGAGTAGAAAAATAGTCAGAGACGCACTTCAGATGAAGTTGTTTGCGCTACATAAAGAAAAATTTGCAACGCTTCCAGTACCACTCTGTTATAGACCTAAGGATACACGAAAGCAGAATATCGACGTTGACATTCCTGGACAACAACAAAAGCAGAATTTAGTATTAAATGATATTATGCTGGTTGATATCAGCGTCGTTAAAGATGCATTAGGTGCTGATAAATCCCCATGGACGTTAGGTTATGCAGCAACAATACACTCTTCACAGGGATTGACTATATCCGATACAACTCTTTGGATAGTAGATAATCATATTGAGTGGTCAAATTTAGTTTATCTCGCAGTATCCAGAGTACGGCGAATAAACCAACTTCGAAGAATTGTGGTTAATGATAATGACAATACAATAAGTAATATACACACCGATGATAATATAATCAGAAAAAAACTCTCTGGTTATAAACAACAGGATAAAAAAAATAAAAGAGAATTTGACATTGATGCTGAATTAATTAAGACACTAAAGCAACAACAGAACAATCACTGCGCGAGTTGTAATTGTATAATGAGTTGGAATTGGTCGGATAAAGATCCTCGCCAATTTACCGTAGATAGAAAAGATAACAATCTCGGTCATGTCAGAAACAATGTGAGGTTGACTTGTCTTGAGTGCAACAGACGCCGGGGTGACAGCACCTTAGGTGCTAATTAAGACCACGCGGTGGCAATTGAGTATCCTCGGGAATCACTTGTAATTGTTCGCGTGTAAAACCCCGCTGAGGAGCAGTTGAATCCAGTTTATAGACTGGAGGTCTACCCGTAGATCGTGTTATACCGGATATATTATGCGTAGTGACACTCCAAATAGGATCAGTAGCTCTTTTTTTACCACCCTCAAGCTCTCCTGGTTCGTATAAGTACCTTACAATGACATTACTACCAAGAATTGGTTCTTTGAAATCTTTTTGTGAAATTCCTTGGATTTCCATTTTGATAGACGCCTTCTTAATAGCGTTGACAGGTTTCATATTAATTGTTCTAGTAATCTCATTATTGATTGCGGTAATCACAGCTGGTAATCTCTTGACCCATTCACGGGATCGTTTATCCTGGATGAATTCTTTTGCGTATTGATATCCGAATAACCGCTCAGCAAGGGTTTTATTAAACCGTTCAACAATTGCCTGATCGCGATGTAGCGCAGTGTGTCCTCGTCTGATGGCGACATTATGATGTTTCATCGTAGATGTAACAACACCTTGAAATTCCTTGCCAGGATCAACTTGTAACAGATTTGGCCAGCGCAGAGGACCTCGTCGATAAATCCTCTCAAATGCAGAAGCTACTTCAGTAGATGATTTTGTTTTTAACGGTTCTGCTTCTTTGTATCGACTTGCAATATCAACTAACGTTAACGCGTATTTGTAACCGTTGTCATGCGGCAGAAATAGTATATCAGCTTGATGAACTTCATTAGGTGTTGTAACATCAAAATGCGAATAGTTAATTTGTTTAGGCGCTGGTAGATAAATTTGCCATATTGCCTGTTTAGATAACCAGTTTGCCGCTGTAGTTTTTTTCACCTTTGATGCACTAGCGAGTTTATTAATTGCTGCGTAACCTCTCCAGTATCCTCTCGGAGAATAATAAATAGATTCCATATTAAAATGCTAGCATTTTCAATTACCAGCACCTAACATCAATTTACCCTTCATAGCAGATTTTACCAACCACGAAGCCAATTTTTCTTTGAAGGATTTATCAGGAATAGCATTTAACGCATGAATTAATTTTACATCTGCGAGATGTCTGTGTTGAAGATTGCTGCTTTTATAAGCGACATCATGAGCATGACACGCCTTATCAATAGCGTTTATTGGATATTCGCCGGGTCGGGGCTGATTTTGATCATCAAGTCTGATATCTAATCGTGTTCCCGGTCCACAGTAGCTATATCCTGGAAGGTGCTTTTCTCCTGGATACTTTGCCCACGGTGTTCCTGGGAGTTTTGTCAATTTGGCTGCAATATCACCTCCTCGTTTTTTTTTAAAGGTTTCGTGGAAGTAAATCTAAATTTTTTCGTACTACATTGTACGCATTTACCAGAAAGCGCTGATCGATTATTTTTCGTTGTAATCGTCGTCAAGTCATTTGTGCCAGTACGCGTCCTACACTTCACACAATATAGATCCATAATTTATATATAACAGTTATGAATGTAATTGATTATTCAGCTACTCGACGACGGGAACCTATTAGACACCATGCAATGTTACCAAATTCTATTCGCGCGATTATCATCGGACCATCTGGAAGTGGTAAAACACAATTGCTACTTAATTTGATAACGAGATGGATGAAGTGGGATAAATTGTATATGATTGCTCCGAGTGTAGACGATCAACGATGTTATGAAGTATTAAAGGATTTTAATGATGCCGCGCAAGAAATTAACGGTGATGGTGTTATTGAGTTTATAACCGATATCGAAGAGGCACCGAATATTGATGATATTGATGGAAGTATTAACAATTTAGTCGTATATGATGATATCATGTTAGATAATCAAAAGAATCCTGCTAGAATATTTTCCAGAGGCAGACATAAAAACACCGATGTGATATATATCACTCAACGTTACACTCAAATACCAAAAGTGATCAGAGATAACCGCAATATGCTGTGTGTATTTAACGGAGTTGATACTCATACTCTTAGAAATATTTGGCAAACTTGGTGCGGTGGTGATATGGATCATAATCGATTTAGAGATTTCTTTAGCCACGCTCAGACAATCCCACACGGATTTGTGACGATAAATTTATCAGACCCTCGGACAAGATATCGTATCGGACTTGATCAAATATTTAGTTAGTAAAAATCGAAGATTTTCATAGCAGCCGAGGAGGTGAACGTCAACTAAATGGCGTCTTTTTTTTTACCCGAAAACTCCACGAATTTTCCAAGCATCATAGCAGCAAAGGGGATGGTGACAACAAAAATGGCGTCGTTTTTTTTTAAATTTTATTTTGATGAATGGAGGCTTATATTAAGCATTTTCGAGAAAGCCTCAGTTTGCTAAATCGACGCCTGTAAAAGTTGGTCTGTTCACATTCTCTGCATTTTGTTAGATATTTTCGGTTTCCGTAGAAGCCTTATTTTTGCTTGAAAACTTGGTCTGTTCACCTCCTCTGCTGCTTATGTAGATACATGCTTTGGACTGTATTTTCTTGTATATACATTGATTATGCCTATCTTTAATATTTCGTTTTCTAATACTGCTGATGTTGTTAATGCAATTTTTGCATTAATAATACGATTCAGAACTACGCTTTCATGAAGGTATATAAAGTGAACATAATAAAAAGGTAAAAAAAAAGTCTCTGCGATATCAAATAAATACTTTTCGCTGGATATGTAGTCTGTCCCATGATAGCATGATGTCCTACCCAGTCACATTATCATGGTACCAGGCCGACCAGTTCTAACACTAACCTCTTAATGCTGAGCGCCAAACGTGGCAGCTGTTAGTACCATTTGTGTAAGTCTTTGGTATGAATCGGCCAGGGATCTAACCTGCGAGCTCCTGCGTCCGCGGGAGACTCTCAGGATACAATACCACCATAGCAGGTAGGTATGTATGTATGTATGTATGTATGTATGTATGT
This sequence comes from Unio delphinus, assembly GCA_029339505.1. Taxonomy (NCBI): domain Eukaryota; kingdom Metazoa; phylum Mollusca; class Bivalvia; order Unionida; family Unionidae; genus Unio; species Unio delphinus. The sequence continues at coordinate 21,554,089 of JAQISU010000115.1, forward strand.
ACGTATGTATGTACGTATGTATGTACGTATGTATGTATGTATGTATGTATGTATGTATGTATGTATGTATGTATGTATGTATGTATGTATGCATGTATGCCTGTTCAAGTGTGCGGGTGTTACGGAGTACGTGTGTGAAAATGTGTTAAGGAGTACGTGTGTGAAACTGTGCGGGTATTATGGAGCATGGGTGTTGTGAAAATGTGTTAAAGTATGTGTGTGAAAATGTGTTCAGGAGTACGTGTGTGAAACTGTGTCAAGGAGTACATACCTAGAAATAGAACGACAGTTACACTCTGGAAAAAAGGGTATGTTCGAATAGAAGCCGGCTGACACATATAAAGAAAAAAAAACATTTTATTACAAACTAAAATCATTCAAATTTGACTGACGGCAAGTAACATATACTGTTCAAAAGAAGATACAGCAAAAGTAATACAAGAACCAGTCTTTGGGGATTAAAAATGCTTTAGAAATAGCAACGACGATGTAACCTCTGCCAATAGTTAAAAAAGTAACAAAAACATATTTTAACTATGTGATAAGACGAAACAGGAACAACATTTCATAACTCACATTACATATGGATGGAAGAAACATAGAAGAAGAAGAAAATAACACTGACTGAAAAACATATATATATATATATATATATATATATATATATATATATATATATATATATATATATATATATATATATATATATATATATAATAAAATAATATAGATGCCAGTGGTCGCTCTTTTCTCAGGAAAACTGAAAGGCATTGTAAAAGCTGATAAATTGCGACTGGCTTATTAAAGGTCATGAAATAATAAGAGACTTAAATACCTTGGTAAGTCTTGCTAATAAACCTTAGGTATAAATCTGTTTGAAAAATATGTATGAAAAATGGGCATAGTTAAACAAAATAATATTAATCTTATGTTGGATTCTTGTCACATAAGTATACCTAATTAGGAAGGATGCCATTTTGTTTTTTACAGGTAAAGCATGGGCGTCAATCATGAATCTGGCTCATGCATTTAATTAACAAGTAGGTAAAGCACTCTTCTTATATAAAAGTAAATATACAAATAGTTGATAAAAATTACTATAGATATGTTTATATGAGATTTGATTAATGTTAAATTCCAATCTCGAATAAAAGGTCTCCAAGACCTTTTTTGAAGTTCCTTTAAACATATGCTTTCTTCTCATACATCTTGTGCGTACCGAAATGAAACAATTCCATGAGTGAATATAATGTTTTTAAATTTGTTAATATATAACTTTACCTTGACTCATCCAGCTTTTAGAACAAGTAAAACACAAAAGTATATTCCACACTCGCTAGTGGTAATACTGAGTATGTTCATCTCAAAGAGTTCATAAATCTAGTGTACAATCTGTCATGTACCTTTTGAAATAAAAGTGAATATTCGTGCCCCCAATATTCAGCGGCACAAGTTATAACGACTGTAATCAATATAGCAGAAAATTTGCCAAACTTATTTATTTGAATGGTAAGTTCTTCTTTTGATTTAGAGTCCCGTGTATTTGTAATCAGATACAGCTTTGACTTGTCGAACCTTACAATGATATATACTGATAAAACTACTTTCCTTACTTGTTCTAAATATCATATTTCGAAATAAAATAATGTTCTCATTTATCAATAATATTAATATGTGATCCGACGGTATCGACCCAGTTTGTAAACGTCATCAGCAGAAAACAGAAATCATGTGAGCTTTTTGTTGTGTGATATGGTACAATTCTGGTCATTTTAGTCTTAGGACTCTTAACAAATCATTTATAAATAAACTGAACCAAAGAGGATATAATACGTTACCTTGTCTGTTACCAATTTTACATTTGAAAAATTCACTATCGTGTTCTACAAATCTTACACTTGAAACATTCACTATCGTGTTCTACAAATATTATATCCGAAAATTCCACTATCTAGTTCTACATATATTAAAGGCGAAAATTTCACTATCGAGTTCTACATATATTAAAGCTGAAAAATTAATTTTCGTATTCTACCAATATTACAGTTAAAAAATTCACTATATTCCAACTTTTGTTTGGTGGCTAAGCAGTTTAATAATCGTACATGAACGTTAGAGTAAAACAGCTTGGTAAAGTCTATGAATATCACGCTATACTTTCTGACTCATAGCTTGACGTGAAAATTATATTTTGATGTTTAGCTTTTGATATAGTTCTCCAATATTGATATTAGCTCCTCACCACTTAATGATATATCCATAAGTTTGAAAACATATGCATTTAATTGCATGTAGAAAATGATCATTGTTCTGGAAAAGAACTTAGAATAAAAAGATTTAACAACTAAAGCGTAGTTTTTTTCAAGGAATGGAAACGCTAAAATAATATTCTCAGTCATTTTGGCTCAGTTTTGAATTGTGAATATTATGTCATATATGGAGGTGGTGCCTGCGCTGCTTGATACGTGGCAGGACCAGTTGGATATCCGGTTTTCGCATCGACTTGAATTTAAACAATATTTCCTGCTGGAGACTGTGTCTGCACGGAATGGTAACCAGCGTTCTGTATCACATACGGTTGGCCATAAGCCGGTTGTGGGACATAACCTGGTTGCTGGACAGCTAAATAATAATAATAATAATAATAATAATAATAATAATAATAATAATAATAATTATGATTATTATTATCATCATCATTTTTATTATTATTCTTATTCTTCTTATTATTATTGTTATTATTATTATTATTATAGACTACTACTACTACTACTACTACTAATAATAATAATAATAATAATAATAATAATAATAATGATAAGAAACATTGATTTCAACAAGAAATAATTTACATTTTAAAGTTTATAATTTTCATTTTTCCTTATTGCTTTATCTAATTCTTAAAGCAAATGTTTCCTGATTATAATCTCTCTCTCTCTCTCTCTCTCTCTCTCTCTCTCTCTCTCTCTCTCTCTCTCTCTCTCTCTCATATCATTCTATATTTACATGCCATGAAGGGATCTGTCTTGTACACAATGATAAACATTATTTATGTGGCTTACCTATAGTTGTCATTGGAGGATTGAGATTGGTTCGGAACACGGTACCGGCAAAACTTTGTCTGGTAGACTGGCAACATGCACAGCATAAGCAGCTGATTGTGATGATTATTCCGACAAAAACCAGGAAACCAATCACCCCGCCAACAATACCTGCAACATTGCTATCAGAAAAAGCCAATTCATGAAATTATGATCATTGCCAGCCCTATACTTTTTCAAGCCAGAATCACTGATGGTACGTGAAAGTCTGGTCTGATAATATGTTCAAGTCAGAATCATTTATGGAACGTGAAAGTCTGGTCTAGTAATACGGTCAAGTCATAATAACTGATAGTATGTGAAAGTCTGGTCTCATACTATGGTCATGTCAGAATCACTGCTTATACTTGAAGGTTTGATCTAGAAATATGGTCAAGTCAGAATCATATATTGTACGTGAAAGTCTGGTTTCATAATATGGTCAAGTCGCAATCATAAATTGTACATGAAAGTCTGGTCTAATAATATCATCAGGTTATAAATACTGTCTGTACGTGAACGTCTGGTTTAATAATGTCGTAAGAATCACTGATTGTACGCAAAAGTCTGGTCTCATAATATGGTCAGGTTAGAATTAGTCTGTACGTGAAAGTATAGTCTAGTAATAAAAGTCAAAATTGCAGATTATTTGCGAAAATCCAGTATAGTAATTAAAATATTAGAATGTTTTCAATATATTTACTTCTACTTTAAAGAAATGAATTTAAATTAATAACGTGTTTTGTAGCTGTTTCGGCTGCTGCTACTACAACTACAAATAGTACTACAAATATTAATAATAAATAATAATAATGGGGAATTTGTATAGCGAATAATCTTTAGAAGCTCTAAGTGCTTTACAGCATCTATAATGATATGACTACAAAAAGAGAAAACAAAAACAAACATCATGAAATTAGAAAATATAAAATATGCTGAAAATATTAAAGGTAGGAAACATTATTATGTCTTTTAGTTTGTTCTTGAAGTCGAAAAAGGTGATTTTTAAGAGAATCCTTGAAACGGCTTGCTGTGCCTTTCTGCATAATTTCAATGAGCAATTCATTCCACGTTGATGGGCCCTGGTATACAAAAGAACTATTTCCATATGACTTCGTTGTCATAGTGGAAATGCTGAGGATACGATTATCTTGTTGGTGTATACACATGCGTGAGGCCAGATAGGTATGCTGCACTGGAGTCCGTTGGTGCAACGTAGCACAAATACCAAATTTTGTGTTTGATTCTGGATTCAATGGATATGTAGAGTACTGAGAAGCGGGCACGTGCGCTCTGATCGTGGTACTCTAAAGATGATACGAGCAGCTATGTTTTGATGTTTTGAACTTGTTGAAGTTTTTGGAGTAGATATTGAGACGAACCAGACAGAATTAAGTTACAATAGTCAAGTCTTGAAATTACTAATGAACATATAGTGGCATCAGCTGAAAGATATTTGCGAATTAAGCTGATCTCAGCTCAAAATATACAGCCTTGAATATGTACATGACATGTTGATGCAATGTGAGAGTACTGAATAGAGTAACAAGCTAGATTTCGTACTGACTGTGTGAATTTAATGTTGGTGTTGCTGATATTTATTGTTTCAAGTAATGGATGTTGATAAGAGAGTCTTTGTTTTGTTATCAAAATGGCATCAGTTTTATCACCATTCACCTGCAGCTTGTGACATGTCATCCATGATTTGACATCAGAACTGCATCTCTCTACTCCTTGGATGGTAGCATCAATTTCCGTTGGGTGGCTAGATTTGTATATTTAGGTGCAATCAGAGTACGATTGATGACACAGTAGGTGATCATCTATGACACATGAGAGCGGCTGAGTGTATAGAATGAAGAGAAAATGTATATGAACAGACCACTGTGGAACACCACAACATGGATCAACTGCGCTAGAGTATATTCCATTTGTTGATACAATTTGTGTCCTGTCGACTAATTAGGACTTGAACCACAGTAAGGCTTTATTGTGAATGCCAACTACATGCTGGAGAAGGTGAAGTAATATATCATGGTTTATTGTTTTACATGCTACAGACAAATCAAGGAAGATGAGGACTGTAATCTTTCCGCTTTATCAAAAGCAGAGAGAATGTCAATAAATACTTTCAGGAGAGTAGTTTCATTATTGTGGCACTGGCGATATGCAGACTGTACATTGCTAAAACGACTGTTTGAATTTAGATAAAATACAAGATGGGTTAGAACAACTTTTTCTAAGATTTTTTATATGAACGGGAGATTGGAAACTGGGCGGCCATTTTTTAAATAGTTATGGTCAAGTGATGGTTTCTTCAGCAGAAGCTGAACTATAGTGTGAATTCCCTAGATGCGAGAGAGAGAGAGAGAGAGAGAGAGAGAGAGAGAGAGAGAGAGAGAGAGAGAGACAGAGAGAGAGAGAGATATTAATAATATCAGTTAGTGAAGGCAATATTGGATCTAAGCACTCAAGTAGCAGTGATGTTGGAATTGGATTAAGTTCACATGACTTTGGTGCACTCTAAATGACGATTGTCCGTATTAAATCCATAGCGACAGGATCAAATGCTCCTAATGGATGTCGCTGAAAATCTGTATCGTAACTGTATGGTGACGACAAGTCAATTAAAATTGTGTTTTCAAGCTGATCTCTCATGGTTTCTACGACCGTATTCCAAAGTTTTCTATTTTATCGAGTCTTCTTTTTCCGACAGCCTCGTCATTCTTGGACTTCTTAGATTGTAGTCTGTAATCCCTACCTCCCTCTTTCTCTCTTTCTGACTTCACTCGTCGCTTCTCTCTCTCTCTCTCTCTAACTCTCTCTCTCTCTCTCTCTCTCTCTCTCTCTCTCTCTCTCTCTCTCTCTCTCTCTCTCTCTCTCTCTCTGGACTTCACTCGTCATTTCTGTTTTCCGAACTCTGTGTCTTCTAACGGTGGAATCCTGAGTCCCTCCGAAAACTGTTTCCATAAAGGACAACATTATTCCAAACTCACTATATGTACCACTCTCTAGATGTATATACAATTCCTTAATTTATGTTATTCAGAATACACTCCATTCAGGCACTGCATTAAGCTTACCTACGGTAGAATCGTAACATAAATTACCACGTGATCTCTCTATCGAACATTTACAGTATGCTACTACTTATTCGATTACTATTGAATAATATATACAGACTTCCAGATTATTTAAACATTACAAAAGCAAATACAATAGGTAGTTATCGTTAACTCACGATTATCAGTATCGTCCTAACAGACATAGGAAACTATTTCATATTTATTAATGTAACCCTATAAATCTTGCACATATGAACATTTGGATAGCATGCAATCAATTCATCTAATGAACTAATATCTGTAGAATGAAAACAAAATATTGCATAGCAAACTCTAGCATCAACACATTTCCATGAAATTGAATAACATAACTTGCATAACATTTCTAGCTTCAACAAAATTTCCATGAAAATGAATAAACGATACATAATATGGAACCTTTTCATATCAAGCAAATTCGCACTCAGCAAACAATAAAAAAAAATATTATGTGAAAGTAACTTGCGTATTTTAATGTTCGTAACTTTAGAAATTGTGCGTCCTAACACTAAATCCTGTATTTCCTCACAGGAGAGCCACCTGGTCACTTTTGGATAACGAGGAAAGCACTACTCTTGTTTAGAATTACATCGGAGCCTAATCTCTCTCTCTCTCTCTCTCTCTCTCTCTCTCTCTCTCTCTCTCTCTCTCTCTCTCTCTCTCTCAGGAAATTTCTTACTAAAGAATTTCGACCAAGCTTGTCACTTTAAATATATATTAATTCCAAGATGTACGCCTTAATTTCACTCAGCCAATCATAAATAGTGTTTCACTTTTTCCTTTGTAGAATGGTTATTTAACACGCTAACACGGATCGGAAGTTCAGCTGTCTCTTTCTCAAACATGTTTTAAGATATCCAGTCAATTTCTGTGAATCCAAACCCTGGCTCCATTGACGTTTTAACACTGATATGAAAGCAATGAAGTATAAACGTTGAAATGACCCTTCCCAAATTCTCCACATGTCTAAATGTGAAAAACACTTTATGCTCGGTGATTCGACTTTAAGGTTCACTGCTTATTCCAAATTCGATACTTCACAACGAGTACTCATTACCGTTGCAACTAATTGATCCCTGCTGGAAAATAGGTTGAGTCTGAGGATTCATAAATAATAATAATAATAATAATAATAATAATAATAATAATAATAATAATACACATAATAACAACAAAAATAATAATACACATAATGTCAACAATAATAATAGTAATGATATGAACATGGTACAGAGCCTAGTCTTTAGAAGATGTAAGGGGTTTAAAATGGTAGATAGCTCATAAAAACATATCCAATGACAATATTAGAAAAACAAACGCTGGATAATTACAAAGCACACATATATTGACAATACTTAAGTAAGTAAACATTTTAAGGTCATTAAGTCTGTTCTTGTAGCGGAAATAGTTGAAATTTTATAGCACACTTTAATTAGATCACAGTGCCGTTGTTTCTAAGATCAACATGCAATTCTTTCCAAGTATCTGGGTCCGTTTACGCAAAAGAATGTTATGACTTTGACTTCGCTTAAACAGTGGGAACAATAAGAATACGAGTGTCGGAAAAGTAGCGTAAGTTTATAGATGGGCTATTCAATTCGGTGAGATCAGATAGGTACACTGGACTGTAGCCAGTCAACTAACTGCAGCAAAGTAAATAGACTTTGCGTGTTTCTGTATCGAGCCGGCAGCCAGTGAAGGGTACATAGCAGGGGGAGGTGTGCTAAGTTCTTCGTGGTATGAATATGATCTGAGAAGCCGTATTTTACAGTTTTAGAAGGTTCTCTAGTAGTAACTAAGAACCAGATAAAAATGAATTACAATAGCCCAGTCTTGAAGCTACTAATGAAGACTCAAGTGTTAATATATCATCAGCCGAAAAAAATTGCGAATATTGTTGATGAGTCTTACTTTCAAATGTACAGTCTTGCATATGTTCAGGACATGTTTGTGCAGTTTAAGTACTGTCGATACTGAGACATAGGTTTTGTACTCACTGTGTGAATGACACCTAGTTCTCGTACTCACTGTTTGAATGACACCGATGTTTTATATTCACTGTGTAAATGACACCTATGTTTCGTACTCACTGTATGAATAACACATATGTTTCGTGCTCACTGTTAGAATGACACATATTTCGTACTCGCTGTGTAAATGACACATATGTTTCGTGTTCGCTGTGTGAATTTAATGTTGGTTTTTGCTGATACTTATTACTTGGGCTGAAGGATGTGAATGAGAAAGTCTTACCGTGGTGATCAGGACGGTTTTAGTTTTATCATCTTTCAAATGCAATTTGTTACATGGCTCACGTCGTAAATGTATATCTATGGGGCCGCTCCGGTGTCTTAGTTATTTTAATTGTCCTCCTCGGATATGGAAGATCGGGGTTCGATTCCCGGCCGAGTCATACCAACGACATAAAAATGGTCATAACAGTTGCATGGCTTGGCATTTAGACAAGGTTAGTGTTAGGACTGGTCGGCCTGGTGTTATGATAATGTGACGGTGTAGGTCATGTTGCGACATATTTGTGGCATGATGCCGCAGTGCTAGACAGCACTACAAACTGCCACACTGCAGACAGCGTAGGGTCATAACTTTAAGAATTGTTAAAGCTACGTTAAAAATCCAAACCACACACACACACGAACCTCTACGACTTAGATGATAGTCTTCAACTTTCAGTTGGGTCGCTAGATTTTATATTTGATTGTAATCTGCGTACGACTTGTAAGACACCGGAACCGGATGTCGATCTAAGACACTTGAGAGGTGCTGAATGTTTACAATGAAGAGAACAGGTTGAGAACAGTCTTGTGGAACTGGGCTTGAATATTATCCATTTACGTTTATGTTGACTAAGTAGTGCTTCAACCATAGTAAGGCTGTGTCGTGAACCAATGTTGGAGACAGTGAAGCAATATATCATAATTAATAAGGTCAGAATCCGCAGACAAATCCAGGTTTGTGAGGACTTAAGCTCCCCATTCTAAAAGGCAGAATGAAGGTGGTTAACTACTCTCAGAAGGACAGTTGCAGTATTAGAGTTTGGGCGATATGCAGACTGTACATTGCTAAAAAGACTACAATCTGAATTCAGATGAGATACAAAAATGGGATAAAACAAACTTTTATTAGAGTTTTAACATGAGTAGAAGCTTATAAACTAGGCGGTAGTTCTTTGAATTGTCCTGAACAAGAGTCGGTCTCTTCAACATATCTTTTAAAATGATAGTTTTCAAATATGACGGGAATTTATCTGGATGCGAGGGAAGTATTGATAACATTGTTAGTGAAGGTAACGTTGCATTTAAGCACTTAAGCAACATTGATGGAATCCGATGGAGTTCGCGTGACTCTGAGACTCTTATCATCACAATTGGTTTTACCAAAACCATTGAGACATGTTCAAAAGCAGTTAAAGAGTGTTGTTATTAGTCTTTATGGTAACAATGAGTCAGCTGAAACTGTGTTGTCAGGCTCTAATGGATTGAACTTTATCCAGGAAGAAATTTGCAAAGAGGTCCGGAAGTCGACTGGAGAGCAGGTAAGTGGTGTACATTTATTCCTTGATTTTTGCTTTTCTCGTAATCTTGAACAGTTATTTCCTGATGACGTTTTAGTGATCTTCGTGCTTTAGGAGACTGATTTTCTGAAAGTACTATGCTAGTGACATTCGTATTAGCAGCTTCGCAGATCCGCGTATGAATATGGAATTTGGTGGAAAGCTAAATTCTCCCAGCCTTACAGCGTTATATTTTAGCATTACAACGCTGGTCGCTAACACTACTATAAGGGTAAAAGAGATAGAATAGAGGTAGAAGTATATAAATAGCTTTGTGAGTATGTAGTTATCCCAGTATGTAGTTAACCCAGTGAGTATGTAGTTATCCCAGTATGTAATTATCCTAGTGAGTAAGTAATTAACCCAGTGAGTATGTAGACACCCCAGTGAGTAGCTAGATAATTCAGTTTGTATGTAGTTAACCCAGTGAGTATGTTGTTATCCCAGTGAGTATGTAGTTATCCCAGTGAGTATGTAGTTAACCCAGTGAGTATGTAGTTATCCCAGTGAGTATGTAGTTATCCCAGTTAGTAGTTAGAAAACGCATTGAGTAGGTAAATAATTTAATGAAGAGGTAACAAGTGATCAGGTGCTTACAACGTAACTAGCAGTGGAAGTAGAATCTGACGTACGTATCAGATATTCTTTGTTGTTATTAGTAGCAATATTATTACTAGCAATATTATTGGTTGTGAATTGTGGGATATATGATATAGTAATTTATGTAGCTTCAGAGCTTCAACCGTTTTGTTTTCTTGGTATTGCCATGGTGATGTTTTAAAGAGTCTTTCAGATAGTGTTGTTGTGTTGTAACATTCATGGTTTACTTATATATCTTTAAAAGATGGTTCATGCAGGCAGTGGTAGTGTCACCAAGAATTGTTCTGCGTATGGTGGCGATACTGCTTGTAGTATTGTGATAAGACGAACGGAAATACAGACTAAACAGTTGAAATGACGTCAAATAACATGCAGACAAAAACAGAAGCGGAACATTTATGAACTTACACACAGCATTGTTGATAGTAGTAATCTCCACAACAGCCGTTGGAACAGTACATGTAATCCATAGATAAAATGCTCTTGCCGTAGTAGAAACATTTCTCACCTAGACCACAACCTGACAAGTAAAATACATTCCTATCAGTTTTTTAGTTTTAAGACCAACACAAATAAATTATATAAAGGTACCCATTGAAATGATATTTAATGCCACATTTATATTTATAAATCAAGAGACAACTGACGTTCTATCGAATGCATTACTCATTGATGGACAATATTAGAATAACTCGCAATAATTATTAGTATCTCAGTATAAGTTTCAATGTCTTCATTACGATAAAGTGACTTTATTTAAGCGATTGCAAGTTGGAGTTTGGTTCTTTCCATGCAAGATGAGTTCGCGGTGAACGTATGCGTAGATGCTTCCATTTGGGAAGGATACGATATTTCTGGCTAACCCAATGGCTTATACTTTAGATATTTAAAACAACTATAAATTATCAGATCTATAGGTCAGAAGTCCCGGACATGGTAAGGTAAGGAAATGATGCTTTCTGCACAATATTTTTGTTCAAACCTGCCTTTCTTCACCTTTGATTATGATCACTGAGATAAATAGATAATCTCCAGAGTAAACCATGTCTAAACAAATGGCTATTAAACATGGGATTTCATATAATGTGCCGTTACTTGCTCTGGTATAAAAAAAAAAAATTAAAGCCATTTTCGTATTTGAGTGAAGGTGATTTTGACCTTTGATGACAAAAAGCAACAAGTCTCTTGCATGTAAAAACAATTTTTCTTCTGTCACGACTTTATGGTCTTGCACTTAAGAACAGAAAAGCTCGAAAAGAACAAAGGTTTGTAAAGCTCAACAAATAATTTTTATCCTTTGGATGCATAATTAATTTTTTTAAGATAATCTTACATTATTGTGAACAAAATCCCAAATCGTCTTAAATGTTCTATCAAAAATCCACATGTATAAAGGTCCAATGAAATTCCAGTAGTATTCATAATTAATTCAAATACTGAATGTGTTGATGTGCCTGTAGTCTCGAGCATGCTAATATGTCAATGACCTGAAATGTAGTGACGTAATAATAGTCTTTTGATGCATCTTAATAACAAAACTGTCCTTGTCTGAATTCACTATAACCATAAATGAATGATTTAGTCCAAGAATGTTATTGAGCACTTTCTAATTCCAGTGAAAATGAACACAACATAAAAGACTAGCACCGCTTCAGATGTTAAGGCAAGAAGTGATAATTTTAATGTAAAAATCATTATATCAAAGACAAGACAAAATAATTGATCCAGGATATAGTTCAGCTAACTCTCTAAAACATTAAAAGTTGTCAATAAGTTTAGGAATTTCCAGGTAGAAAACTGATGTCCTATATTCAGATAGAAATAAACAACCACCATTGTCCATTGATAATGATCTGAATATGTAATCTATACTAACAGAAATATATATATATATATATATATATATTATATCCTTATATGTCACGAGCAGCACAAACAATGGCAGCTACGTCAAAGCTAAGACCCATCTGGAGAGACAAGAATATCTGTCTAAAAAGTAAACTGAGACTATTGAGAGCACTAGTCATCTCAATCGTTCTGTATTCATGTGAGGCCTGGATCCTGACAGCAGAATTACAACGAAGAATTCAGGCACTTGAAACTAGATGCTACAGAACCATCTTGGCATCTCTTACATGGAAGACATCACAAATGAAAAAGTGAGTAATATCATCAGGCACAAAGTAGATCATTATGAAGACCTCCTGAAATGGAAAGCTGAAATGGATTGGTCATGGTAGACAGAAAAAAAGTGGAATGACAACATCACAGAATGGACCAGGAAACGTTTTGCGGAGACACATTCATTGGCACATAGTCGAGACCAGTAGAAATAACTGGTCCGATATTCAGCAGCACAATGCCTCAACAACCACATTAGGTCAAGTGACTGATTGTGATGATGATGAAGCAATCCAACATACGGATTGATTGATTGAAAAGTTTCGAACATAAGCTGTTTTTTGTTTTGATCATTTAATAAGTTTTTAACACAATTAAAACAATTTTAGATGTTCAAACCCCAAGACTTAAAACCTCAACATTTTGAGACAAATCTTTCAGATATGCAGCTGCCATTTTATGGAATGAGTTACCAATCACTTTCGAAAACAATACAAATTTAATTAATTTAACCCCATTTGCCGTTTATGGTTGGGCATTTGCTACGCACTGCCAAATCTTAATATAGCAACAACAAAGAATAGCTTATTACAACAACAGTTTACTTTTCCTGGGTGATACCATAAGCGATAAAGGTTATTGCACACATCAAGTTTGATCCCCATACATCTAACAGTGTTCGACAACAAATTTCTTAGCCTTATTTCTACCATTAATCTTACCGATTTTCTTTACAATATGATTATATTCCTCAACTGTTGATACATATTAAGATATTTTTTTAATCTCGGTGGTCACCATGCTAAGGACAAGAAATATATGTTACTCTTACAAGATGAATCAAGGCATTATTTTGCCTCCGTGGCAGACGGATAAGGGCTAGTGCTATTGACAGTGTGACTACACACTCGCTTTGCCTATATGTAGCTTTATGTTCCTTTGAAGGTGCTCATGTAAGGTCGATTTCACAATCCCTCTACGCCAGAGGCGAGGTGGCAAGGGACTCGCTAACCTATCTTTCACTAAGTGATGGGTTACAGATTAAAATCTTGCCCAAAGCATCTCGGGTTTGTTGTTTATCCACTGATGTGCGGTTTACCTCAATCCGACTATCAACCCTTAACCTACCCATGAACTTATCGTGTGTTAAGTTACTATTTCGAATCATGGGTGCTCGTAGGATTTTTGCAAGGGGGGGGGGGGAGGAGGGTCAAGTGGGAGAGTTTGTTCCGTTATTAAGCAGCCTGAAACTGAAGCTAATAGTTACTAAACATTGTTAACAGAACCTTGTGACATATTTTTCAGCTTTATTTGCATGATTGAACTTGTCGGATAGATAGATAGATAGATAGATAGATAGATAGATAGATAGATAGATAGATAGATAGAGAGATAGATAGATAGATAGATAGATACATGCAGTTTGATTTCTAGGTGTATCGCGTGAACCCCTTGACCTCTGCTGCCATTCCCTAATTTTCGAAACCTGTTTCATTAGTGGCAAATCATGATCGCATTTAATTTTAAGAATCTTATCACTTAACTTTCGCACGTACTTATTGTTTTTCACGATGAGTATAATATGATACATTATTGTCACATATCATATATATATATATATTGGACACTACTAAATATCTGTAGTACACATTATCAAATCGATATATCGAACACACGGAATTTATGTATTGGAAAATTGTAAATATATCTTTCGAACGTAATTAAATATATGTATTGAACATTAGCAAATATATGTACCGGATACCACTGAATCTATATATTGGACATTAATGCGTAGAGATGATCTCAAATGTTTAATGATTTAATACAGAATTTATGAAACGGCTTGAATAATGTCCAGCTTTTGTGAGCCTTTTAAATTATTTGTATCACCTAGTCTCTATCTATCTCGTTTTCCATCATTGCCAGTATATGATGATTTTAGAAAGACAGCAGGAAGACTTAGATACATTTTTCCTACGTCTTTCATAAGACATAAAGTGATATTTTAACACGTGGTAACGTCAAAAATATAAAACTGTACATATTATAGGAAAACTATTCCTACTGTGCGATAAAATAATGTCATTCATTCTTAATTCCTATATACATATATACCACAACACTGACTTTAAAAATGTAGGTAAAAGTATATCTATCTATATATCTATCAATCAATCTATCTATCTGTCTGTCTGTCTATCCATCCATCCATCCACCCACCCACCCACCCATCCATCCATCCATCCATCCATCCATCCATCCATCCATCTATCTATCTATCTATCTATCTATCTATCTATCTATCTATCTATCTATCTATCTATCTATCTGTCTATCTATCTATCTATCTATTTTCATGTATCTATCTGCACAAAAACATGTTTGAACATATATAATATAATTGCGGATAACAGTATAGAACTGGAACAGGTCTGAAAATTATTTTAGCTCGAAATAAAGTAGACTTTACTTACTTCACATACTTACTCTCTACTGTCTATTATTTGTGTGTTCTTCTGTGAAAATTCAAGTGTACAATTTCAGCTATTAACAGCCAATACTAACTGCTTTTGTCATACTAACTGGGGAAAATAAATTCATTTTCTCGGTTTTCTCGGTGAATAAAAGGAAGAATTATAATGTGTGTGCATATGAGAGAGAGAGACAGAGAGACAGAGAGACAGACAGAGAGACAGACAGACAGACAGACTTACCTATGCGTGATACTAGGAAGAATAGTCCAAGTGTGTACTGTAAAAACATGGCGGCTTATAAAACTCACAATTATATGATGTTACGTCTGTATGAGATTTCAACGTCTGAAGCCAAAACTTTCAAATTGTAATCTGAATAATGGACGGACTCCTCGTTCTGCTATGTCACGTTATTTTCTCCTCTGCTCTTATAACAAAATACACTTTCACCGTCTATAACATTCAAAACAATGTAACAAATCTATTCCGATGCGTAGTATCTCCCGCTTGAAGGGAATATAGTTTCGAAGGGCTCTTGTTAGATACCGGAAGTACGTGTACTTAGTCACAGCAATGACCTTAAAGCTTGAAACAAGGATGACAATTTAGACAGCATAAATAAAATGTTATAATACGGAAAAGAAGTGAAGGTGGAATTCTGCACACGTTACATGTAAACACACATATGCAATCCAACACGGAAGATGGAAACGAAGCGGTTTAAATCACACACGTGTACACAAACACACTTATATACTATCGAACATGTGTGGGAGTACCACACATACACAAGCAAAGAGTTGATGTGGGCACACATGCACAAAGATGCGATCACGCAGTGCTCACATACTTATATACGATCGTGCGGAAAAAACAACGCTTTAAGTTTATGAAGACCAAACACAATCATAAAAACAATATTCTGGCAAGAGCAGTTCCTTCTTCTTTTTTTTTTTTTTTTGGGGGGGGGGGAAACTCTCTCCCGTTTTGATCTTCTCAGACCAGTTCTGGAGGCCCGCCTGCCCTGATATTTGGTGTATGCTATATGAGTATATTTTTATTATTTCACTCAAATATTTTCATTTTTTTTTTCTTTTTACCTTTTTGTATATTTTGTTTTAATTTTATTTTTTCTTGTTTAATTTTTTTTTCTTTATTTAAAGATGTAAAAAAGTTTTTTTTAGCATTTTATATTACATGCATTCATCGTCATTTTAAAAAAATCCTGTCTCATGTTTGTATTCTTGTTTTTCTTTCCCATTTCTCCTTTTCTTTTTCCTTCTAGCTTTGTTTTTCTCTTTCAATTCTGCTTTTGTCATTTCTTTTGCTATGGTTGTTTCTATTGGTCAAGAGTCTTTGTCTTCTTTATCTGTTGTTAACTGTTGTTTCACTGGAGTTTTGCTTGTGATTGCTTCTGTTATTTTCTCTATTGGTCTTTCTTTCGATACTGATGTAATCATTTATTTTGCTGATGTTATTTGTTTTGATCTTACATCGTGTTTTCTTTCCCCGTTGAAATCAACTTTTCCACTGGAGCTTGATCTGTATTTCCCTCAGTTTTTTTTTTCTCTACAAGTTATATTATGTTGGTTCCTATTATACTCGCTGTTCCCGGTTCCTCCTGTCGTGTTATTGTCTGTGGTATTTGATTTAGAATTATTTCTCTCATAAATTCGTATTTGAGTGTTTTACGGAGTAGTAAAAAACAGTAAATTTCCTAGGGCTATTAAATCTGTAAATATTGGCGAAGAAATAGTAATGTCATCGATTATTGCGGCTGGTAAATATTTTGATATATCGATACGTTCTGCACAATATGTCGAAGACAATGTAACCAGGTCGGCGTTTTCGAAAAATTAGGAACAAAAACTAACTTTTCAGTATTGATGAAGAGAAATAATTGTCAACCGTATCTTTCTCCAGTAGAGTTAGGTAAATTTATCCCGCTTGTTACTATATCATATTATTTCTTGCTATTTATTTAATTTATTTTTGTTAGTTTGATGCTTTTATCGTCAGTTGCAAAACATCCGGTTTCTTATAGAATATATGGAATTTAGTTAATCACAAATTATGTAAATAGCAAGTTATTTTATTAATCTGTTGCTTCTATCATGTTGGGGGAAACTGACGGAATCATATATAATATATATAAAAACGGTAGTTTCCCCAATCACAGAATATGTAAGATATTATTGTATTGGATCAAGTATCAAGCTCGGATAGTTATTTTATCATTCTGAAGCTATTTTTTTGTATCATTCGCGACACTACCGGAATCACGTATAATATATGAAACAAAAACCGGTCGTTTCGCCAGTCACAAAAATATCGAGATAGATTTGTTTAAAAATTCTGGTACCTCAATAATATTTCGGTATTATTAAAGGACGGCGTACAAACGCCACGTAAGGAAGCTGTACCACATTCACACCACAAGTGTTATGAAATCCTCAACATCAAGTGGCAAGACAAGGTTCCAGAAACTGAGGTACTCGCATAAGCTGGTCTTCCATCATCCACACAAACCTGAAGTTCGAGCTGCAAAGGCGGGACATGTACGCATGCCAGACCACCGCCTGCCTAACAGACTGTTCTATGGCGAGCTACAGAACGGACAGCAATACCACGATAGTCAGAAGAAACTCGTCAAAGACAATCTCTAAGCTGCATTAAAAGTATTCAACATTAACCCTGATTTCTGGGAGCAAACAGCAGTCGATCGAGCCCCATGGCGTGCCTCTGTGCACAAATGCTCCAAACTGTGCGAATCTAGGAGGACAGCAGCTGCAGAGCTGAAGAGGCAAGACAGTAAAGTACGTCGTCCACCCTCCTGTAGATGTCCCACTCATCCCCAGTCCGTTATGCAAACGATAATTCCGTGCAAGGGTTGGTCTCAGCAGTCATCTGCGCAAACACAAAACAGAACCAGCACCTTAAATAGACTGACGAACAACAAATGAGAATAACTCTTGTCTCTTTCGCAGTGTAATTCTGTAGTTTTTACCTCTCTTGTTTCTGCCAATGACCTGGAAAAAGGGAGGTAACTCTGTAGCATACATTTCTCCGTAGATCTTAGTTCATGTTGTCATCATAATTTATTAATTTACCATCTGTGTGATAATTAATAATAGTAAAATGACATAACTATATAATAGATTAAATTAGTAGAAGGATATTTGTGTTGTATAACTTATAAACAAGCTCGAGACAGAAACAAATTCCGTTACATGTGCAAATACATCTAATCTTTTTTTAGATCTCTTATTCAGAGATACATGTACCTACCTTGTCTAGTGCATATATATATTAAATTATATTATATTATATTATATTATATTATATTATATTATATTATATTATATTATATTATATATAAATATATATATATATAACAATATAATTACAATAACACACATAGTCTAGGAAATGTATCTTCTAAACATTAATTTCTGCTCTATACTACAGCTATTACTCTGTGCAGCTCCCGTACTGCATAGAGAACCCGTTTAAATGGTTTCAATATATATTTTTAAAAAAAATGGAAATATACTGGAAAAGTAAATAAAGTTAATAAATAGAGACAAACCAACTCGAGTGGGGAAAGTACAACTGAAAACAAAGAAACATAGTTGCACTCACTTTAAAAAAATAGATATGCGGAAAACGACACATATAAAAAACAGCGATAAAAACATTAGGAATTAGTTTGAAAATAAAATTAGTACATCGTTATTCCACCGAAACTCAAAAATTCATTAAAATGGTATCACAAACCAAAGAGTATAGTAGATGATCCAATTATGAACAATCATATAAGATAGGACAACTGGGAAAGAAAAAATAACAGCCTATCCCTACAAAAGCAAACTATATATATATATATATATATATATATATATATATATATATATATATATATATATATATATATATATATATATATATATATCTTTGTTGTACCTGTTTTAGTTAAGTTTAACATAGAAAACTGTCAAGCTTCTGATTATGAAGGGTGAAAACCAGCTATTTACTAATTGTTTGGTAGATTTATTGATATTCTTATATTTTGTGCCCTAATTTCGTATTTTTGATTATGTTTCATGCCATAATGATCGACAAATCGCAGAAACAATTATAGAATAGCTGGGATTTTTACCCTTTGATAAAATCAATG
This sequence comes from Unio delphinus, assembly GCA_029339505.1. Lineage (NCBI taxonomy): Eukaryota > Metazoa > Mollusca > Bivalvia > Unionida > Unionidae > Unio > Unio delphinus. The sequence goes on from JAQISU010000115.1 coordinate 21,573,219, forward strand.
AATAGTTGGATTTAAAGTGAAACCGGACACTAGGGTCATATGTTCACTATTTTGCACTGCCATTTATTTACATAGCAGTGAGTTAATTTATCCAGGAAAATGGAATGGTGCCACATCTTCCTGGCGTTTATACGCACAGAATGCGCTATTTAATTTGGTCGTCATATCATGCCCCTAAAAAGGGGCTAATGATATGAATGTTAGACCAGGGTGAGTGGGAATAGACCCATCACGCACTCAACCTATCAACCAATCGAAAGTACGCTTATTTCCAAATTCAATCCAGTTTTTCTGGCGGATTTCCCTATGCCAAAATTGTGTAAGCCACCGATGCAATTCATCAAATGGTAGAGTTGAATAATTAAATTACGTTCCTATCTATGCCAATCTTCTAGTACAAAAGTGTACATATTATATGTCCCTAACAATTTCTTTTGCTGATATGACTAAACGTCATTTGAAAGGTAGCCACTGTCAGAGAGGATTAGATTGTTAATTTTGAGCGGTGGGTCCGAAAATGATCAAGTTAGGCTTTTTGGATAGAGCTTGTCAAGGAGGGTTTCCGTAACCAAGTGGAAGACCCTATTAAAACAATGAAAGACAATAGCCCTAAAAAGGACTTTTTTCCGGAGAATCCCATGATCACTTGTTAGTGACCGTTTATCCCTCTGCTCCTGTGGTTGGTCCCTGTATACTTCTTGAGTGTCTTGTTTGACGCTGTACTTACTCGATGATTCCCTGTATACATCTTGGGTGTCTTGTTTTGGATTCTCACTCTAAACATCCCTGCTCCCTCGTCAATTAGCCTCCGTATTTTCCCCTATCCATTTGGAATTATTTGTGCTGTTTTGCGTAGAATATATAACCCCATATGACCACTGCTTGCATTGTTAGTTAATGTATGATGTTATTAAGTTACTGCAAGGCCTGATAGTTTTGGGGTTAACTCTCTTTATAGTGTATGAATTTGAGGTCATTTTTTTAAATTAGCATATTTTTGGTTGCAAGCTTGTGTTGCTGGGCCTGATAGTCTTGGGTTTGAGACTGCCTTATAGATCTAATTTGGGGTCATAACCTATGCATATATGATGAGTTTTCAGTTGCAACATTGTGTCGCTGGACCTGATAGTCTTGGTTTTGAGACTACCTCATACGCTCTAGTTAGGGCCATAGCTAGGGGCGCGTGTTAGTGGTTATACTTTAACCACAGCGGTATCGCGTTTTTTAGGGGCCTATAATACCTTCGTAATATTAAACTCAGTTATGAGATGTTGTCAATGGGGTTATATAGAAGAAATAATTTAGAAGCATAAGAGAAGAAAAGAGGTAAGACGCTTGCCTTATTGATTGCATAACTGGTAGTTAATATAACTTTTGATGTTTATACCTTTATGTATTTCTTTTTTTTTTTAGGTTTACTTTTAATGTTCCATGTTATTTTTCATTCCATTAGGTTTGGTTGCTGTGGAGCCGCCATGGGAACGTACTCATCTTAGAACAATATTATTTTATATGCATATTTAGGTACCAGTAAAACATTCATTTCATTTATGGATGATATGGTGTTATACTTATATTCTATCCATTAGCCCTGTAGTTCTAAGAAAATCAATTATATTATAGTATATACCTTTGTGGGTTTTTGTTGCATAATTGAATTATTTCTGGATATGTACTTGGTACGGCAAGTTCTAATTGTTTAGTTATAAATAGGTCTCTTTCTTTTTGTGTATTGTTACAGATATTGAATATATGATACAGATCTTCCGGTACGTTACAGTGGAAGCAGTTGATGATGTGCGGAAAAGGTCCTATATATTTTCCAAAATTATTAGCTAATTTTGTTTTTCCAAGAATTACCCTATTTATTTTATATTGTTTATAACTGCTGCACCTGGGTATCAGGATATTTATGTTGACTTCTTTGACAACACTATGTAAAAATCTCCCTTGTTTATTATGGTTCCAATCCTTTTGCCACTTTTGATTTATCAGTGTGTAGATTAAATTGTTAATTTCTGTTGGACTATACTTTAGTGGCATGTAATTAGGTTCAGTGAGTTTACTCTTGTCCAACTGGTCAGCTAATTCATTGCCTTTTATGTCGATGTGAGATAGTATCCATAGAAACTCTACTGTTATGTTTTGAGTATCGAGTATTTTAATTATTTGGTTAACTTGATTAAGAAAGTTTTCTCTTGATTTAGTATTATTGCATTGTATTGATTTTAGGACACTTAGTGAATCACTAATAATCAAGGTCTTATCTGGTTTATTTTCTAGTATCCATTTTATGGATTCCAGGATGGCCCAGAATTCAGCTGTGTAAATGGAGCAGTGATCCGGTAGGCGCCTTCCCATTTTGATATTGAGTGCTGGAATGACCCAAGCCGCAGCTGTTTTAAAGGGGTTGTTAATTTTGGAACCATCCGTGAATATATGAGTATAGTTTTTATATTGGTTGTTGATTAGTTCCATTGCAGATGTTTTTAAACAATGTTGTTGGTTTTCTTTTTTACCTTTGTCTATAAGGGAGATGCTTACTTTAATTGATGTATTATTCCAAGGTTCTTTATCAAATATTTGGTTAGTTTCCACTTGGAATATATCAACTGGGAGTTGTAGATTTAATTCATGTACTATTTTGCCAAAGGATGACTTATTTTTAAGAGCTTTCCTAAAACGAATTTTGCATTTGTTGATAGCTACTAGAGTGGGGTGTGTTTTATTGTGGGTGGACAGTCGAAAAGCGTATCTCAACATAAGTTCCTGCCTTCGAAGCTGTAATGGCGGTTCTGCTGTTAAGACCTGCAACTCTGCTGTAGATGTATATGGTAATGCCCCAGTTGCTATGAGAAGGGCTTTCCTCTGTATTTTATCTAATCTATTAAGTTGGGTTATGGAGACCGTGTTATAAATTTGGCGTCCATAGTCGAGTTTAGATCTAATTAAGGCCCTATATAGAGTCATTATTGTTTCTTGGTTAGCACCCCACTGGGTTCCGTTGAGGCTTTTAAGTAAGTTTAAGTCAAGATTGCACCTTTTAACTAGGTCATCAATATGAGATACCCACGTTAGGTGTTCATCGTAGTACATATCCATAAATTTGGCTATTTTAACGAATTTAATTTGTTTATTTTGAATTTGGAGGTTGGGGTATAATATGTTTTTTTATAAGGTGAGAACAGTACAGCTACCGTTTTTTTGGTGTGACAGTTTAAATCCCCATTTGTCAGCCCATTTACCAATGTTATTTAGACATGTTTTCATTTCAGCCATATGATTGTAGTTGGAGGGGTTTCCTGCTCTCCATAGTCCACTATCATCTGCAAATTGTGATAATCCTATTGAGGGTGAGGCGAGATTAGAGTCAAGATCATTAATCATGAGGTTGAAGAGGATTGGACTAAGGACACTGCCTTGGGGAGTCCCAATATTCAAGGGAGTGTTCTTCACAATAAGTAACCCCTACCCTAGTTATAATTTTGCGGTCTGTTAAAAAGTTTTGTATAAAATTAAATATTCGACCAGTAATGCCATAATGATTTAATTTGGATATTAATCCTTTGGTCCACACCAGATCAAACGCTTTTTCAAGATCTAGAAAAACCGCAGTTAGGTTTCTATTAGTCCTCTGTTTATTATTAAATGCTAATTTAATGGCGGACTCCAATTTAATTAATTGATCCGTAGTTGATCTTTTATTTCTAAAACCACATTGGTTTGGAGATATCAAGTTATTGCTTTCCTGGTGGTGTTTGAGTCTGTTAGTGATAATTGTTTCCATGATTTTGCAGATATTGTTGGTGAGTGAAAATGGTCTATATGAGTTAATGTTATTCCTATCTTTGTTAGGTTTCAAAATGGGGATAACTATCGATGTTTTCCATTTTTTGGATAGCTCCCCTGTTTGCCAAATTATGTTTAGCATGTTTATTATTATCATAACCATATTGCTAGGTAGGTTTTTATATATTATGTAACCTATTTGATCTTCCCCATGTGAAGTTTCATGTTTGGATTTGAGCGCCTGGGACCATTCATAGATGGTAATATCTTTGTTGAGTGATATATTTATGGGTCCCTGGTCTTGAAATAGATGGCAGAAGTTAATTTCAGTTTTAGTTCTATGGTTCTGGAATTCAGTAGTGTGGTTAGTATTGCTGCTCATATTTTGAAAATGTTTTGCTAATGATTCAGCTTGTTCTTTCTGATTGCAGATATTATAGATTTTTGGGGTGCCATTTATGTTCTTTCCCTTTATGGCCCTGATTTTATCCCATACTTGTTTAGAGTTAGTTCTAAAATTAATAGTGTTGCAGTATTTTTGCCAAGTTTTTTCTTAAGACTGCTTTATTATATATTTGAGCTTGTTATCAAAATTTTTGTACTCTTGGAAGTGAGTAGTAATATTTGATCTTTTAAATTTATTTAAAGCTCTAATTTCGTCCTGTCTTGTTCACTTAATTTCTTCTGTCCACCATGGCACACTAAGTTGTCTTGGTTTTCCGCTAGTTTTGGGGATAGAGTTGGTGACAGCTTGAGTTATGGCCTTAATTAGGTTATCATAGTAGATGTCAGTATCTTTGGATTCTATATCTGACGGGCTAACATTATTGAGTATTTCCCCGAAATGTTTCCCAATCAGCTTTTGAGAAGTTCCACCTGGGTATTTTATCGTTGAGTTCGCACTGAACAGTCATCTGTAGAGTGGTGATTATTGGGAAGTGGTCGCTCCCCATGGGGTCAAATTGCTCCACCTCCCATTTAGCCACTTGTGCCAGTCTGGGTGTGCCTAGGGTGAGGTCAATGGCGGACAGGGTGCCGTCGACCGGACTAAGTCTGGTCTTAGCACCATCATTAAGGATAATAAGGGTGGAGTCGTTGATCCATTCTTCCACCCAGGTACCCCTCCTATCCGTCACCTCTCCCCCCATAGCTTATTATGGGCATTAAAGTCTCCACAGATGATTGCAAGCCCGGCCCCAATGATTTGGTTATTTCTTTAAACGCTAATTTATGTTTAAGCTTAGTACCCCCTCCTGGGTCATATACGTTTATGATTCGTAATTGATGGTTTCCTGTATTGACTAATAGGGATTGTATTTCTATTAGTGTGTTACTAATTTCCTTGGATGTTATAGGTAGAGGCGTAACAGCTGGTAGAGTGGTTTTGTTTTTATAAATATGGCTAAAACACCCCCATGACCTTCCTTTCGATGTTGGAAATAGCCAGGAGAATATCCTTGTATTGATGGCAATGTTTTCGAATTTGCAGAAAGTTTGGTTTCTTGAATTTGCAAATGATGTCAGGTTTATAGCTAGAGTTAATTATTTTGAGTTTAAGTTTTTTAATATTTCCTGACAATCCTCTTGCATTCCATTGCCATATAATAACGTCCCTTTGAGTTAAAATAGCCATTTTTATTAGCGTCGTTTATTCTAATCTGGTGCTCAATTTGGGTGCGAACATTATTGATTGATGATAGGATAGTCTTATGTGTTATAGTGTCAAAGTTGATATCCTCAATCAATTTGTTCAGTCGAGTGATGACGTCACCCAGTTCTTGGAATTTATCAGTGTCACAGAATTAGGATAAAATTTAATTTATTTTCTAATTGAATTACAAACTAATTTCACCATTTTTTTTGTTTCGTCGTACATGCGTTACCTGGGGTGAATAAGTGGTTTTCTCCAAGGTAAGCGGCGTGTAACGATTTGCATGTGCCTGGCTTCGAATTACATGAAGTGCGGAACATTAGAATCACGGGGTGCACGGTAATGTTGCCGTGAATTCTGCTCACCTATTTGAGGGTATATAAGGCAGAATATTACTGATAAATATTACGGGACCAAAAGTATCTTATCACAGGAAAGATAGCTCGTCATTCAATCTCCAGCCAAAGGCGTGAGTGTTAATTTTATATTTCGTTTTATTGTGAATTTTATTCAGTTTATCATTTCATATAATGATGCCTTTATTACAATGTAGATTTTAAACATGGAATATTTGGAATTACTAGTCACTATTAGACTTTAAATGCAATAGTGTAATATAAGGTTTAGATTATTTTTTGAGACAACTATTATTAGTCTGGTTTCTTTATTGTAGGTGATAACGTCTTTGAGATCGTAGCTGAAATTGTAGATGATTTGTTGCGGAACATCTCGGATAACATCTCTGATATTGTAGCTGAAATTGTAGCTGATATTGTAGCGGAGCATCTCTGTTTGTCGGATTGTCTGTCCGTCTACATCTGTCGTGACTTGTAAATATCCGGAAATCTAGAAGTCCGAGTGTCGGAGCTGTCTAGAGTTGTAAACATCCGGGGTGTCATCTAGGGTATTGAGGAACGTTAGTTCTAGTAGATGTTGTATGCTGTCTGTACGTATAACTGTGGTGGATCCGTGAAGGGCAAGTGACCGATAAAAGTATTGAGTCAACCCTAGGTTTTCGGAGAAACTGGGCGGCGATTCAACTGTTGGTGAATCGTACGGTTATACAGGGTCGAAACACATGTGTGTGTTGCAATTGTAGTACAATTGAATACATTGTTGTATTTACATAGTTACTTCAGATCACAATAGTATTTCATGGGATTGCATGAATCTCAATAAAAGTTAGAAACTTGATTAAATACATGTATATGTTCGTGCTAGTTGTCGCAATCCATACCTGCGATAGTATAGTTTGTTGCTTGTGTTTATTATCGTAATTTATACTTGCGTTAATATAACTTTTGTAAAGGTTCCTTGGATCTGTGTATAGTCCAAGAGATTCCTTTGTATCTGTGTTTTATTTTGTATTAATATTTCATTTATTCATGTATTGTGAATGGTTGTGAGTGTAATTGTGGGTTGAACGCATGAGTTATTGTGTTGATACATCATTATTTATCATTAATAATTTATTTCATAAATTTATATTTTCTTTCACATATTGTGTTTATGTTGTTCATTTAATCCACCATCCTCTCGGTAACAATTCTGTTACAATCAGCCTGATGGTTTGTTTTGTTGGTGTTGTTATTGAGCCTATCGTTTGTTATGTTCAGTTTGGGTTGCTTTATTTGTTTCAATAGGACGGCATTGTTAATTTTGGTTTTAGCTGTGTTATAATTGCAATGTTCTGTGTCCATTATACCTACTATGGCTTTTTCCCGTATTGGATCATGTGAAAGCTACCTCTGGACAGAAAATAAAATATGTACGGTGCATCTTGGATCTTGGCAAAGAGCTACATCTAAACAGAAGATACAATATGAACAGGGGAGCATCGTGGATCATGTCAAAGAGCTACATCTAGACAGAAGATAAAGTAGATACGGCGAATCTTGGATCTTGACCAAGAGCGAAATCTAGACAGAAGGTAGAATCTGTACGGCGCATCTTGGATCATGGCAAAGCTACATCTAGACAGAAGATACAATATGTACGGCAAATCTTGGATCATGTCAGAGAGTTACATCTAGACAGAAGATACAATATGTACGGAACATCCTGGAGCATGGCAAAGAGCTACGACTAGACAGAAGATACAATATATATGGCGCATCTTGGATCATGGATACATCTAGAGGGAATATACAATATGTACGGCGCATATTAGATCATGTCGATGAGCTACATCTAGACAAAAGATACAAATCTTGCTTTTTGTATCATGGCAAAGAGCTACAACTAGACAGAAGATATAAGATATAAACACACCTAATTGTGACATTAATCTCTAGTACATAAACACTTTACTGAGTATTCTCCGAAATATAAACAATTATTTCACTCTCTGGCATATGAACACATACGTCCGACAGTATTCGCTACTATGTAGAGACATGCATTGGACTGTATTTTCTTGTATATACATGGATTATGCCTTTCTTTAATATTTCCTTTTCTAATGTTGTTGATGTTGTTGATGCTAATGTAACTGCTATTTTTGCATTAATAATACGATCAGAACAACGTTTTCATGAAAGCATATAAAGAGAACAGAAATAAAAGGCAAGTAATAATTTACAAAAAAAGTCTGCGATGTCAAATAACTTCTTTTCGCTGGATGTGTAGTCTGTCCCATTTTAGCATGATGTCCCACCCAGTCACATTATCATGGCACCAGGCCGACCAGTTCTAACACTAACCTCTTAATGCTGAGCGCCAAACGTGGCAGCTGTTAGTACCATTTGTGTAAGTCTTTGGTATGACTCGGCCGGGGATCTAACCTGCGAGCTCCTGCTCCCGCGATGGATGCTCTAAATACAATGCCACCATAGCAGGTATGTATGTATGTATGTATGTATGTATGTATGTATGTATGTATGTATGTATGTATGTATGTATGTATGTATGTATGTATGTATCTATGTATGTATCTATGTATGTATGTGTGTGTGTGTGTGTGTGTGTTTGTATGTGTGCTCAACTGTGCGGGTGTTATGGAGTACGTGTGTGAAAATGTTAAGGAGTACGTGTGAAACTGTGTCAAGGAGTACGTATGTGAAACTGTGCGGGTATTATGGAGCATGGGTGTTGTGAAAATGTGTTCAGGAGTACGTGTGTGAAACTGTGTCAAGGAGTACGTGTGTGAAACTGTGCGGGTATTATGGAGCATGGATGTTGTGAAAATGTGTTTAGGAGTACGTGTGTGAAACTGTCAAGGAGTACGTACCAAGAAATAGAACGACAGTTACACTCTGGAATGAAGGGTATGTTTTGAATATAAGCCTGCTGACACAGATAAAGAAAAAAAACCATTTTATTACAAACTAAAATCATTCAAATTTGACTGACGACAAATAACATATATTGTTCAAAAGAAGATACAGCAAAAGTAATACAAGAACCAGTCTTTGGGGATTAAAAATGCTTTAGAAATAGCACCGACGATGTAACCTTTGCCTATAGTAACAAAAGTAACAAAAGAAACATATTTTATTTTAACTATCTGATAAGACGAAACAACCTTTCATAACTCACATTACATATGGATGGAAGAAACAACACAGAAGAAGAAGAAAATAACACTGATTGAACCATATATATATATATATATATATATATATATATATATATATATATATATATATATATATATATATATATATATATCTATGTATTTATGTATGTATGTAAACGTCATGAAATAATAAGAGACTTATATATATATATATATATATATATATATATATATATATATATAGATAGATAGATAGATAGATAGATAGATAGATAGATAGATAGATAGATGCCAGTGGTCGCTCTTTTCTCAGGAAAACTGAAAGGCATTGTAAAAGCTGATACATTACGACTGGCTTATTAAAGGTCATGAAACAATAAGAGACTTTCATACATTGGTAAGTCTTGCTAATATACCTAAGGTATATATCTGTTTGAAAAATATGTATGAAAAATGGGCATAGTTAAACAAAATGATATTCATCTTTTGTTGGGTTCTTGTCACATAAGTATACCTAATTAGGAAGGATGCCATTTTGTTGTCTTTTACAGGTAAAGCATGGGCGTGACATAGTAATATGGCTAATGCATTTAATTAACAAGTAGGTAAAGCAGTGTTCTTATATAAAAGTAAATATACAAATAGTTGATAAAAATTACTATAGATATGTTTATATGAGATTTGATTAATGTTAAATTCCAATCTTGAATAAAACTGACTCCAAGACCTTTTTTGAAGTTCCTTTAAAAATATGCTTTCTTCTAATACATCTTGTGCGTACTTAAATGAACCAATTCCATGAGTGAATATAATGTTTTTGAATTTGTTAATACATAACTTTTCCTTGGCTCGTCCAGCTTTTAGAACAAGTAAACTACAAAATTGTTTTCTACACTCGCTAGTGGTAATACGGAGTATATTCATCTCAAAGAGTTCATAAATCTAGTGTACAATCTATCATGTACCTTTTGAAATTAAATTGAATATTCGTGCCCCCAATATTCAGCGGCACAAGTTATGACGACTGTAATCAATATAGCAGAAAATATGCCAAACTTATTTATTTGAATGGTAAGATCTTATTTTGATTTAGAGTCCCGTGTATTTGTAATCAGATACGGCCTTGACTTGTCCAACCTTACTTATAAAACTACTTTCTGTACTTGTCTTAAATATCATATTTCGAAATAAAAAAATGTTCACATTTCTCAGAATATTCATACGTGATCTGACGGTATCGGCCCAGTTTGTAAACGTCATCAGTAGAAAACAGAAACCATACGAGCTTTTTGTTGCGTAATATGGTACAATTCTGGTCATTTTAGTCTTAGGTCTCTTAACAAATCATTTATAAATAAATTGAACAAAAGAGGACTTAATACGTTACCTTGTCTGTTACCAATTTTACATTTGAAAAATTCTCTATCGTGTTCTACAAATATTACACTTGAAACATTCACTATCGTGTTTTACAAATATTATATCCGAAAATTCCACTATTTAGTTCTACATATATTAAAGGCGAAAATTTCACTATCGAGGTCTACATATATTTAAGCTGAAAAATTAATTTTCGTGTTCTACCAATATTACAGTTAACAAATTCACTATATTCCAACTTTTGTTTGGTGGCTAAGCAGTTTAATAATCGTACATGAACGTTAGAGTAAAACAGCTTGGTAAAGTCTATGAAGAACACACCATACTTTCTGACTCATAACTTGACGTGAAAATTATATTTTGATGTTTAGCTTTAGCTACAGTTCTCCAATATTGACATTAGCTCCTCACCACTTAATGATATATCCATAAGTTTGAAAACATATGCATTTAATTGCATGTAGAAAATGATCATTGTTCTGGAAAAGAACTTAGAATAAAAAGATTTAACAACTAAAGCGATTCTCTATCCTGTGGATTGTTTCAAGGAATGGAAACGCTAAAATAATATTCTCAGTTATTTTGGCTCAGTTTTGAATTGTGAATATTATGCCATATATGGAGGTGGTGCCTGCGCTGCTTGATACGTGGCAGGATCAGTTGGATATCCGGCTTTCGCATCGCCTTGAATGTAAACAATATTTCCTGCTGGAGACTGTGTCTGCACGGAATGGTAACCAGCGTTCTGTATCACATACGGTTGGCCATAAGCCGGTTGTTGGACATAACCTGGTTGCTGGACAGCTAAATAATAATAATAATAATACTAATAATACTAATAATAATAATAATAATAATAATAATAATAATAATAATAATAATAATAATAAATATTGATTCCGACAAAGAAATAATTCACATTTTAAAGTTTGAAAGTTTCGTTTTTCCTTATTGTTTTATCTGATTCTTAAAGCAAGTGTTTCGTGATTATAATCTCTCTCTCTCTCTCTCTCTCTCTCTCTCTCTCTCTCTCTCTCTCTCTCTCTCTCTCATATCATTCTATATTCACATGCCATGAAGGGATCTGTCCTGTGTACCCAATGGTAAACACTATTTATGTGGCTTACCTATAGTTGTCATCGGAGGATTGAGATTGGTTCGGACCACGGTACCGGCAAAACTTTGTCTGGTAGACTGGCAACATGCACAGCATAACCAGCTGATTGTGATGATGACTGCGACAAAAATGAGGAAACCAATCACCCCGCCAACGATAGCCGCAACATTGCTATCAGAAAAAGCCAATTCATTAAATTATGATCATTACCAGCCCTATACATTGTCAAGCCAGAATCATTGATGGTACGTGAAAATCTGGTCTGATAATATGTTCAAGTCAGAATCACTGATTTTATGTGAAAGTCTGGTTTCATAATATGGTCTAGTCGCAACCATAAATTGTACATGAACTTCTGGTCTAATAATATAATCAGGTTAGAATTAATGTCTACGTGAACGTTTGGTTTAATACTGTGGTAAAGTCAGAATCAGTGATTGTACGCAAAAGTCTGGTTTCAAAATATGGTCAGGTTAGAATAAGTCTGTACGTGAAAGTATGGTCTAGTAATAAAAGTCAGAATTGCAGATTATTTGCGAAAATCTAGTATAGTAATTAAAATATTAGAATGTTTCCTATATATTTGTTTCTACTTTAAAGAAATGGATTTTGATTAATAACTTGTTTTGTAGCTGTTGCGGCTGCTGCTACTACAACTACAAATACTACTACAAATAATAATAGTAAATAATAATAATGGTGAATTTGTATAGCGAATAACCTTTAGAAGCTCTAAGTGCTTTACAACATCTATAATGATATGACTACAAAATTAGAAAACAAAAACAAACACCATGAAATTAGAAAATATAAAATATGCTGAAAATATTAAATTTAGGAAATATTATTATGTCTTTAAGTTTGTTCCTGAAGTGGAAAAAGGTGTGTTTTAAGAGCATCCTTGAAAGGACTCGCTGTGCCTTTCTGCATAATTTCAATGAGCAATTCATTCCACGTTGATGGGCCCTGGTATGCAAAAGAACTTTTTCCATATGACTTCGTTGTCTTAGTGGAAATGATGTGGATACGATTATCTTGCTGGTGTGTACATATGCGTGAGGCCAGATAGGTATGCTGGACTAGAGTCCGTTGGTGCAACGTAGCACAAATACCAAATTTTGTGTTTGATTCTGGATTCAATGGATATGTAGGGTACTGAGAAGCGGGCATGTGCGCCCTGATCGTGGTACTCTAAAGATGATACGAGCAGCTATGTTTTGATGTTTTGAACTTGTTGAAGTTTTTGGAGTAGATATTGAGACGAACCAGACAGAATTAAGTTACAATAGTCAAGTTTTGAAATTACTAATGAACAAACAGTGGCATCAGCTGAAAGATATTTGCAAATTGAGCTGATCTCAGCTAAAGATATACAGCCTTGAATATGTGCATGACATGTTCATGCAATGTGAGAGTACTGAATATAACGAGTGTATAGAATGAAGAGAAAATGTATATGAACAGACCCCTGTGGAACATCACAACATGGATCAACTGCGCTGGAGTATATTCCATTTGTTGATACAATTTGTGTCCTGTCCTGTCGACTAATTAGGACTTGAACCACAGTAAGGCTGTATTATGAATGCAAAATACATGCTGGAGAAGTTGAAGTAATATATCATGGTTTATTGTTTCAAATGCTACAAACAAATCAAGGAAGGTAAGGTCTGTAATCTTTCAGCTTTATCAAAAGCAGAGAGAATGTCAATAAATACTTTCAGGAGAGTAGTTTCAATACTGTGGCACGGGCGATATGGAGACTGTACATTGTTGAAACGACTGTTTGAATTTAGATAAAATACAAGATGGGTTAGAACAACTTTGTCTAAGATTTTTTTATATGAATGGGATATTGGAAACTGGACGGCAGTTCTTTAAATCGTTATGGTCAAGTGATGGTTTCTTCAGCAGAAGCTTTACAATGGCAGTTTTGAACCATAGTGTGAATTCCCTAGATGAGAGAGAGATATTAATAATATCAGTTAGTGAAGGCAATATTGGGTCTAAGCACTCAAGCAGCAGTGATGATGGAATTGGATCAAGTTCACATGACTTTGGTGCACTCTAAATGACGATTGTCCGTATTAAATCCATAGCGACAGGATCAAATGCTCCTAATGGTGGTCGCTAAAAATCTGTATCGTAACTGTATGGTGACGACAAGTCAATTAAAATTGTGTTTTCAAGCTGATCTCTCATGGTTTGTACGACCGTAAATCTAAAGTTTTCTATTTCTTGGAGTCTTCTTTTTCCGACTGCCTCGTCATTCTTGGACTTCTTAGATTGTGTTCTGTAATCCCCATCTCCCTCTTTCCCTCTTTCGGACTTCACCCGTCGCTTCACCCTTTCTGGACTTCACTCGTCATTTTTTTTTCGAACTCTGTATTCGAAAAGTTGAATCCTCAATCCCTCCGAAAACTGTTTCCATAAAGGACAACATTATTACGAACTCACTATATGTACAACTCTCTAGATGTATATATAATTCCTTCATTTATGTTATTCAGAATACACTCCATTCAGACACTGCATTAAGCTTACCTACGGTAGAATCGTAACATAAATTACCACGTGATCTCTCTATCGAGACTTTAAATATATATTACTTCCAAGATGTACGCCTTAATTTCACTCAGCCAATCATGAGCAGTGTTTCACTTTTTCCTTTGTAGAATGGTTATTTAACACGGATCGGAAGTTCATCTGTATCTTTCTCGAACATGTTTTAAGATATCCAGTCAATTTCTTTGAATCGAAACACTGGCCTCATTGAAGTTTTAACACTGATATGAAAGCAATGAAGAATAAGCGTTGAAATGACCCTTCCCAAATACTCCACATATATAAATGTGATAAACACTGATTCGACTTTAAGGTTCACTGCTATTCCAAATTCGATACTTCACAACGAGTACTCATTACCGTTGCAACTAATTGATCCCTGCTGGTAAATATGTTGTGTTTGAGGATTCATAAATAATAATAATAATAATAATAATAATAATAATAATAATAATAATAACAATAATAATAGTAACGATATGGATTTGGTACAGAACCTAGTCTTTAGAAGATCAAAGGGGTTTACAATGGTAGATAGCACATAAAAACATATCCAATGACAATATTATAAAAGCAAACACTAGATAATTACAAAGCACACACATATTGACAATACTTAAGGAAGTAAATATTTTAAGGTCATTAAGTCTATTCTTGCAGCTAAAATAGTTGAGATTTTATAGCACAATTTAATTAGATCACAGTGCCTTTGTTTCTAAGATCAACATGGAATTCTTTCCAAGTATCTGGGCCCATTTAATCAAAAAAGGTTGTGACTTTGACTTCGCTTAAACAGTGGGAACAATAAGAATACGGGTGTCGGAAGAGTAGCGTAGGTTTATAGATGGGCTATTCAATTCGGTGAGATCAGATAGGTATACTGGACTGAAGCCAGTCAACTAATTGCAGCAAAGTAAATAGTCTTTGTGTGTTTCTGGATCGAGCCGGTAGCCAGTGAAGGTTACAAAGCAGGGGGAGGTGTTCTAAGTTCTTCGTACTGTAAGTATGATCTGAGAAGCCATATTTTACAGTTTTAGAAGGTTCTCTAGTAGTAACTAAGAACCAGATAAAAATGAATTACTATAGCCCAGTCTTGAATCTAGTAATGAAGATTCAAGTGTTAATATATCATCAGCCGAAAAAAAATTGCGAATGGAGTTCATGCGTCTTAGTTTCAAATGTACAGTCTTGCATATGTTCATGACATGTTTGTGCAGTTTGAGGACTTACGATAATGCGACCTAGATTTTGTGCTCACTGTGTGAATGACACCTAGTTCTCGTACTCATATGTGAATGACACCGATGTTTCGTACTCACTGTGTAAATGACACATGTTTCGTACTCACTGTGTGAACAACACCTAGGTTTAGTGCTCACTGTTAGATTGACACATGTTTCGTACTCACTGTGTAAATGACACATAGGTTTCGTGCTCGCTGTGTGAATTTAATGTTGGTTTTTGCTGATACTTATTACTTGGGCTAAAGGATGTGAATGAGAAAGTCTTTTCGTGGTGATTAGAACGCTTTTAGTTTTATCATCTTTCAAATGCAGTTTGTTACATGGCTCATGTCGTAAATGTATATCTATGGGGCCGCTCCGGTGACTTAGTTGTTTTGATTGTCCGCCTCGGATATGGAAGATCGGGGTTCGATTCCCGGCCGAATCATACCAACGACATAAAAATGGTCATAACAGTTGCATGGCTTGGCATTTAGACAAGGTTAGTGTTAGGACTGGTCGGCCTTGTGTTATGATAATGTGATGGTGTAGGTCATGTTGCGACATATTTGTGGCATGATGCCGCAGTGCTAGACAGCACTATAAACTGCCACACTGCAGACAGCGTAAGGACATAACTTTAAGAATTGTTAAAGCTACGTTACCAATCCAAACACACACACACACACACACACACACACACACACACACACACACACACACGCTCCTCTACGACTTAGATGGTAGTCTTCAACTTTCAGTTGGGTCGCTAGATTTTTATATTTGATTGTAATCTGCGCACGACTTGTAAGACACTGGATGTCGATCTAAGACACTTGAGAGGTGCTGAATGTTTAAAATGAAGAGAACGGGCTGAAAACAGTCTTGTAGAACTGGGCTGGAATATTCTCCATTTACGTTTATGTTGACTAAGTAGTGCTTCAACCATATTAAGGCTGTGTCGTGAACACATGTTGGATACGGTGAAGCAATATATCATGATTAATAATGTCAGAATCCGCAGACAAGTCCAGATTTGTGAGGCCTTAACCTCCCCATTTTAAAAGGCAGAATGAAGGTGGTTAACTACTCTCAGAAGGACAGTTGGGCGATATGCAGACTGTACATTGCTAAAAAGACTACTATTTGAATTCAGATGAGATAAAAAAAATGGGATAAAACAAACTTTTATTAGAGTTTTGACATGAGTAGGAGCTTATAAACTAGGCGGTAGCACTTTGAATTGTTCTGATCAAGAGTCGGTCTCTTCAACATATCTTTTAACATGATAGTTTTCAAATATGACGGGAATTCAGCTGGATGCGAGTGAAGTATTGATAGCATTGTTAGTGAAGGTAACATTGCATTTAAACACTTAAGCAACATTGATGGAATCAGATGGAGTTCGCGTGACTCTGGGACTATTATCATCATAATATATTTTACCAAAACCATTGAGACATGTTCAAAATCAGTTAAAGACTTTTGTTATTAGTCTTTATGGTAACAATGAGTCGGTTGAAACTGTGTTGTAATGGTTTAATGGATTGAACTTTATCCAGGAAGAAATGTTGCAAAGAGGTCCGGAAGTCGACTGGAGAGCAGGTAAGTGGTATACATTTATTCCTTAATATTTGCTTTTTCCGTAATCTCGAACAGTTATTTCCTGCTGACGTATTAGTGATCTTCGTGCTTTAGGGGACTGATTTTCTGAAAGAACTATGCTAGTGACATTCGTATTAGCAGCTTTGCAGATCTGCGTATGAATATGAAATTTGGTGGAAAGCTAAATTATCCCTGCCTTACAGCGTTACATTTTAGCATTGCAACGCTGGTCGCTAACACTGCTATAAGAGTAAAAGATCTAGAATCTAGGTAGAAGTATATAAAAAGCTTTGTTAACCCAGTGAGTATGTATTTATCCCAGTATGTAGTTAATCCAGTGAGTATGCAGTTACCCCAGCATGTAATTATCCTAGTAAGTATGTAATTAACCCAGTGAGTATGTAGACATCCCAGTGAGTAGTTAGATAACTCAGTGAGTATGTAGTTATCCCAGTGAGTATGTAGTTAACCCAGTGAGCATATAGTTATCCCAGTGAGTATGTAGTTAATCCAGTGAGTAAATAGATAACTTAGTGAGTAGTTAGGTAAATCAGTATGTATTTAACCCATTGAGTATTGTGTTATCCCAATGAGTATGTACTTATCCAAGTGAGTATATAGTTATCCCAGTGAGTAGTTAGATAACGCATCGAGTAGGTAAATAATTTAATGAAGAGATAACATGTGACAGTGGTCAGGTGCTAACAATGAAACTAGCAGTGGAAGTGGAGTCTGACGCCTGTATTATAAATTATTTGCTGTTGCTATTAGTAGCAATAGTATTGGTTGTGAAGTGCGGGATATATCATGTATTAATTTATGTAGCTTCAGAGCTTCAACCGTTTTGTTTTCTTGGTATTGCCATGGTGATATTTTAAAGAGTATTTCAGATAGTTTTGTTGTGTTGTAACATTCATGGTTTACTTATATATCTTTAAAAGATGGTTCATGCAGGCAGTGGTAGTGTCACCAAAAATTGTTCTGCGTATGGTGGCGATACTGCTTGTAGTATTGTGATAACACGAACAGAAAGACTGACTAAACAGTTGAAATGACGTCAAATAACATACAGACAAAAACAGAAGCGGAACATTTATGAACTTACACACAGCATTTTTGATTGTAGTAATCTCCACAACAGCCCCTGGAACAGTACATGTAATCCATGGATACAATGCTCTTGCCGTAGTAGAAACAATTCTCACCTAGACCACAACCTGACAAGTAAAATACATTCCTATCAGTATTTTAGTTTTAAGATCAACACAAATAAATTATATAAAGGTACCCATTGAAATCATGCTTAATGCCACATTTATATTTATAAATCAAGAGACAACTGACGTTCTATCGAATGCATTACTCATCGATGGACAATATTAGAATGACTCGCAACAGTTATTACTATCTCAGTCTAAGTTTCAATGTCTTCATTCCGATAAAGAGATTTTATTTAAGGGAATGCAAGTTGGAGTTTGGTTCTTTCCATGCAAGATAAGTTCGTGGTGAACGTATACGTAGATGCTTTCCATTTGGGAAGGATACAATAGTTCTGGCTAACCCATAACGATGCATTATACGAAATCCCATGTTTAATAGTCATTTATTTAGACATGGTTTAATCAGGAGATTATTTATCTCAGTGACCATAATCATAGGTGAAGACAGGAAGGTCTGAACAAAACTACTGTGCAGAAAGCATCCTTTCCTTACCTTACCATGTCCGGGACTTCTGACCTATAGATCTGATAATTTATGGTTGCTTTAAATATCTAAAATATAAGCCATCTTGCTCTGGTATAAAAGTTTTTTTTTTTGAAAAACCATTTTCGTCTTTGAGTGAAGGTGATTTTGACCTTTGATCCCAAAACATCAATAAGTCTCTTGCATGTAAAAACAATTTTTCTTCTGTCACGAATTTATGGTCTTGCACTTAATAACAGAAAAGCTCGAAAAGAACCAAGTTTTGCAAAACTCAACAAATAATCTTTATCCTTTGGATGCATAATTAATTTTTTAAGATAATCTTACAGTATTGTGAACAAAATCCCAAATCGTCTTAAATGTTCAATCACAAATCCGCATGTATAAAGGTCCAATGAAATTCCAGTAGTATTCATAATTCATTCAAATACTGAATGTGTTCATGTGCCTGTAGTCTCGAGCATGCTAATATGTCAATGACATGAAATGTAGTGACGTAATAATAGTCATTTGATGCATCTTAATAACAAAACTGTCCTTGTCTGAGTTTACTATAATCCGAAATTAATGATTTAGTCCAAGAACGTTATTGAGCACTTTGTAATTCCAGTGAAAATGAACACAACGTAAAACACTAACACCGCTTCAGATGTTCAGGCAAGAAGTGATAATTTTTAATGTAAAAATCATTATATCAAAGATAAGACAAAATATTGAATCCAGGATTTAGTTCAGCTACCTCTCTAAAACATTAAAAGTTGTCAACAAATTTAGGAATTCCCATGTGGAAAACTGATGTTCTATATTCAGATAGAAATGAACAACCTCCATTGTCCATTGATAATGATCTGAATATGTAATCTATACTAATATATATATATATATATATATATATATATATATATATATATATATATACAGCGCAGTCCATCCACAAAGCTTGATCCAGGTTTCTGATGTTTAACTGATATTATTGCGCAGAAATGTTTACTTTCTCCAGTAGGAGTGACCTTGACCATTGACCTTTACAGTCCTAAATTGAAAAGTTTCTGATATGTAAACGAGTAAATATAAAGGCCACTACATGTGTTACCTTAACCAGATTTCCAAAATCGACATATCCTTACTTTCTCTTTTCGCTTAAAAAATATATATGCCTTTATGCAATTTATTCAGATCTGTATTTTTATATTTAAACATATTTTATTTCTTCTCCTTCTTCTTTTTCCTCTTCTTCTTCTTCTTCTTCTTCTCTGTCTCCCTCTGTCTTTCTGTCTGTCTGTCGGTCTGTCTCTGTCTCTCTCTCTCTCTCTCTCTAAGAATGAATAGATTTAAAATCTGTTAGGCATGTTTCCATCTAGTAGTATAAATTTATATAATCAATAAGAAAGTACTATAAGCAAAAATGAAAGAAAATGAACCCTATACATAAAACCAGGGTTCTTAAATATTAACTAACTGTTACCTTTCCAGATGACCGAACTTGCACGACTTGCTTAATTATATTATGTGAATTTCATTCTTTGGGATTTATTTATTTAAGATACAATGAGCATTCTGCACCCAGAAAAAAAAACACAACATTGAATAGACATTGTAATGAATTTCGTGTTAATAACTTTATAAATGAATTAACGTCATGTCTTTTAGTATTTGAATTTGTCAACACTGGCTTCTTTAGTTTTGAAAAGTTCTGTAAATATTTTAGAGAAACGCGCTCCGATGAAACTTGTAAACCTACCCAAAACTATATTACTTATTTTAAGAGAAAACTAAGAACGCTATACATGCAAAGCAGAGGTTTGCAAAATACACTCTATATAGATCATGCAAAACGTTGGAAAACTATAGGTGAAATTGTTACAAAGGTAAAGTAATGGGTCTACGAAAGCATACCTGTTAGAATGTTGGCAGGGGCACTAACTCAAGAAAAGTCTTGCCAATTGTTACGCAATATATTTCTAATAAATGTTCAGATGGTCAAGAAAAGATAATTCCTACTAAAGGTAAGAAAATTATAAACAATGACAAATATGTGAAATATACCAAATATTTATATAACTGTGGCATTATACTGCTGAAAGGTAGTTCATTTTTACCCTTGCAACCAATGGAGTATCGCATATATACGAAGGACAATAGTAATATCATTTCAAATTTGGAATTTACGAACATTAATGGTGAAGAAGTGTAAAATATGATAAGAAGTTTAAATACTACAGAGGCCTCCGGAGCGAATCCAATTCGTGTTAACCTCTTAAAAACTAGGTCAGTGATCCTTGTTGGCCATGTTAAAGATCTAATAAGCGATCGTTTACAATCAATTATTGTTCCTAATCGTTTGAAGGAAGCTCAAAAGATTATACATTTCAAAACTTACAATCTTCTTCATAGAAGTAACTATAGACCTTTCAGCGTTCTAACCATCATTGCCAAACTGTTCGAGAGGTCAATAGAGACCCAGTTAGCATAATGTTTTAAAAAAATATTTTATACACCTTTCGTTGCTCTTCGTAACTCTAATGGATTAAAAGCCAGTAGGTTATGTTTGCTTGAATAATGGATAAAAGCTAATGATAGAAAGAAATATGAAACTGCAGTTTGGAAGTATTTATCCAAGGCTTTTACGGTCATCTCATGATATTCCCATTCTCTACAAGCACCCGTACACAGCAGACCCAGGGGTGCTTAAAGTTCCAAAGCTACAACAACTTGGTACTAGCCAACACCCTGGACCAACATAAAATTTCACGATGCTGGAACATAGCACGCACCAAATAGAACCCATCATCACCAGATCGACTACATACTGGTTCAAAACCTGTACTGATCTGGCATCAATAGAGCCAAACCAAGAACGTTCCCAGATGCTTCTGAGTAAGGTTGAAGAAAATTAGCAAGCCAAAGAAAATCAGGCTCAAATTCAACCTTGAACAACTGAAGGACCCTAACATTTGCAAGACATTCCAAGCCACAATTGGAGGTAAACTGCTCTACTCTTTGTGATGAATGTTGATGCTGAAATCATGACAGACTCTTTCAACACAGTCATGACTACAGCTGTCAAGGACACCAGATGCTTCCATCTACCAAAGAAAACAACCTGGTTATACAAGAGATTCAGAATCTGTGTGATGACCGAAGAGACCTCAAAAACACCAGACAGACAACAGATACAGTGGAGTATCGAGAACCAAACAAGAATATCAGAAAAACAACGCGAAGAAAGCAAAAAAAGATTAGATTGGACAAAAATGCACAGAAATAGAGAGGAGTCTGATAAAGAATAACAGCAGAAAGGCGTAAAAAATTGTGAAAGACCTCACCAGACAGAAGCAACCAAGAGACAGTACCATTCAAGTCGAAAATGGAAAATACCTCTCAGAAGCAAGTGACATTGCCGAAAGATGGACTGAGTATTGTAAAGAACTCTACAACCACCCGTCCACAGAAGACCCAGGGGTGCTTAAAGTTCCAAACTCCACAAACGATCATGATTTTACCCCATTCTCAAAGACGAGGTGGATTCAGCAATACGAGCACTGAAGAATGGGAAGGCAGCTGGAGTAGACAATATCCCAGCTGATCTTCTTATGAATGGTGGGGAATCAGTGATGGAGCTACTAACAAAAATCTGCAATAAGATCTAGCAGACAGGCGAATATATATACAGTGTGATTTCCAAGTGTGTCACGTGACCCCCTTGATCTCTGCTGCCATTCCCTAGTTTTCGAATCCTGTTTCATTAGTGGCAAAACATGATCTCATTTAATTTCAAGAATCTTATCACTTAACTTTCTCACGTACTTATTGTTTTCCACGCTGAATATAATATGATACATTATTGCCACATATCACGTATATTACTGCATGTACTGGACATGAATAAAAGTATGAATCGGATATCACTAAATCTAAGTATTGAATATTAGCAAATCGATATATGAGACACACTGAATCTATGTAGTGAACATTATATATATATATATATATATATATATATATATATATATATATATATATATATATATATATATATATATATATATATATATATATTGGACATTAATGCGTAGAGATGATCTCAAATGTTTAATGATTTAATACAGAATTTATTAAACGGCTTGAATAATGTCCAGCTTTTGCGAGCCTTTTAAATTCTTTGTATCACCTAGTCTCTATCTATCTCGTTTTCCATCATTGCCAGTATATAATGATTTTAGAAAGACAGAAGGAAGACATAGATACATTTTTCCTACGTCTTTAAGAAGACATAAAGTGATATTTTAACAAATGGTAACGTCAAAAATATACACTGTACATATTATAGGAAAACCATTCCTACTGTGTGATAAAATGATGTCATTCATTCTTAATTCCTCTATACCTATATACCACAACACTGACTTTAAAAATGTAGGTAAAAGTATATCTATCTATCTATCTATCTATCTATCTATCTATCTATCTATCTGTCTGTCTGTCTGTCTGTCTGTCTGTCTGTCCATCCATCCATCCATCCATCCATCCATCCACCCACCCACCCACCCGTTCATCCATCCATCCATCCATCCATCCATCCATCCATCCATCTATCTATCTATCTATCTATCTATCTATCTATCTATCTATCTATCTATCTATCTATCTATCTATTTATCTATCTATCTATCTATCTATCTATCTATCTATCTATCTGCACAAAAACATGTTTGAATATATAATATGATTGCGGATAACAGTATAGAATTGGAACAGGTCTAAAAATTGTTTTAGCTCGAAATAAAGTAGACTTTAATTACTTCACATACTTACTTCACATACTAACTGGGAAAAATAAATTCATTTTCTCGGTGAATAAAAGGAAGAATTATAATGTGTAGGCATATGAGAGAGAGAGAGATTGAGAGAGAGAGAGAGAGAGAGAGAGAGAGAGAGAGAGAGAGAGAGAGAGAGAGAGAGAGACAGAGAGAGAGACAGAGAGAGAGAGACAGACAGACAGACAGACAGACTTACCTATGCGTGATACTAGGAAGAATAGTCCAAGTATGTAATGTAAAAACATGGCGGCTTATAAAACTATACAAAATCACAATTATATGATGTTACGCCTGTATAAGATTTCACCCTGTCTGAAGCGAAAACTTTCAAATTGTAATCTGAATAATGGACGGACTCCTCGTTTTGCTATGTCACGTTATTTTCTCCTCTGCTCTTATAACAAAATACACTTTCAGCGTCTATAACATTCAAAACAATGTAACAAATCTATTCCGATTCGTAGTATCTCCCGATTGAAGGGAATATAGTTTCGAAGGGCTCTTGTTAGATACCGGAAGTACGTGTACTTAGTCACAGCAATGACCTTAAAGCTTGAAACAAGGATGACAATTTAGACAGCATAAATAAAATGTTATAATCCGGAAAAGAAGTGAAGGCGGAATTCTGCACACTTTACATGTAAGCATACATATGCAATCCAACACGGAAGATAGAAACGAAGCGGTTTAAATCACACACGTGTACACAAACACACTTATATACTGTCGAACATGTGTGGGAGTACTACACATACACAAGCAAAGAGTTGATGTGGGCACACATACACAAAGATGCCATCACGCAGTGCTCACATACTTATATACGATCGTGCGCAACAAACAACGGTTTAAGTTTTTGAAGAGCAAACACAAACATAAAAAACATTATTCTGGCAAGGGCAGTGAATTTTTCTTTTCTTGGGGGTGGGGGGGGGTGGGCTCTCTCCAATTTTGATCTTCTCAGACCAGTTGTGGAGGCCCGCCTGCCCTGATATTTGGTGTATGCTGTATGAGTATATTTTTATTATTTCACTCTAATTTTTTCACTGATTTTTTTTTCCTTTTTGTATATTTTTATAATTATATATTTTTTTGTTTAATTTTTTTTTCTCTTTGTGGTTTTAAAGCGGTGAAATTTATTTTTAGTATCTTAAATTACATGCATTCATCGTCATTTAAAAAAATCCTGTCTCATGTTGTAATTCTTGTTCTTCTTTCTCCTTTCTCCTTTTCTTTTTCCTTCTAGCTTTGTTTTTTTCTTTCAATTCTACTTTTGTCATTTTTTGCTGTTGCTTCTTTTGGTCTAGAATCTTTGTCTTCTTTATCGGTTGTTCATTGTTGTTTCACTGGAGTTTTACTTATGATTGCTTCTGTTCTTTTCTCTATTGGTCTTTCTTTCGATACTGATGTGATCATTTATTTTGCTGATGTTATTTGTTTTGATCTTACATCTGTGTTTTCTTTCCCTGTTGATATCAACTTTTCCACTGGAGCTTGATTTGTATTTCCCTCAGTTTTTTTGTCTACAGGTTTTATTATGTTGGTTCCAATTATACACTCTGTTCCCGGTTCCTCCTGTCGTGTTATTGTCTTTGGTATTTGATTTCCAGTCAACTTTGTCGAATCTGTTAAAGTGATACTCGTCCGTTTTGGGGGATTGGTTTATTTGTTGTTTTTTTTACCCTGTTGCAAGGCCTCTACTCTCTCTTGGTCTTGCTGTTGCTGTTGTTGTTTCTGTAATCTCTCTCTCGTGAGTCAGTGTCGTTTTATGGATATTTGAATGAATCGTGACCTGTTTCATAGCACCTGTTACATTTCCTGTCGTATATACACTCTTTGTACCAGGTTTTGGCTAGAAAGCCATGCATAAAGTAGGACCTATTGATTGTCTTTAATTGTTTCTTTTTTTTATAGTGCCTTGTTCGTACTGCCGGTCCATATACTGATAATGTCTTCATTCATCATTGTCTTTTCACATACCTTCTTTTTAAAAAGGCAGTGTATGTGATCGTGGTTATGGCCTAGATGATTTCAAACCCACTAGGTGTCCTGGATTTAAAAGCATATTGGAAAAATGTCTGGATAATTCCATCTTCACTATATCGGCGTATATTCAGAACTAATGATACAAAGGAGCAAGAACCATTTTATGTAGTCTTTAGATATGATGGAAACTCTTTGGAGTTTCCACGAACCAGAATCCCTGTAACATAATTTAGTTGAGGTGTGCTTTCCATTTTGGAATCAGAATTGAAAGGACGCATGATGTCATTTTCAATGAAAATATACCGATGAGCCATCTTACGATTTACCAATCTGGAATAGTGCACGTACAGCATGGCTAAAATAGCGACATTGTGTTGTGGTCGGCCTACAGTGAATATTTCTTATACTTGGAATAACAGTACCACTACTGCTACTCTAGCAAATATTATTCAAGATGATAACAACGTCTGTTTTTATCTTTTGTTTGCGAGTTCTTATCTTCTTCGCAGGAATTATTGCTGGTACAGTATATGATTGCCAGTATATGATGATGTTAGAAGACACAGAAGGAAGACTTAGACACAATTTTGCTACGTCTTTACGAAGACAACAATACGAGATGAAATCTTTGAACAGTTAGAAAAAGGGAAAGTAGTGAAAACAATACTGCCAGTGTTTGGTATAACCTTTTAACTGAATTAAAACACCTGAGAGATGTATGTGATGAAACATAAGAGAAGGACTTTCACAGTCTGAAATGATTTTGTTATGTCATTAGGTTTTCTTCAAATTTATCTTCGAAAAAAGATACTACTGAAAGCGATCGCCGAAGCAAACCAAAATTTAATCCACAAAGCGAGAACGCAAGGTTATAGTGCTTCTCACTCAAATACATTTATAGGTGCAGAAATTGGTAAACGGAACTCAATGTTTATAAATAGCTAATACTAAAAATGAACCATCCACAAATGACGATGTACGAGAACATTTTCTTACTTATATCGACTCGTTTATTTCAGAACTCCATGACATTCAATTCCCAAATTCAAAGCATCAATTAAGCAACAACAAATAGAGCCATATATATATATATATGTGTGTGTGTGTGTGTGTGTGTGTGTGTGTGTGTGTGTGTCCTTCCTTCAAGGAGTATCAACAAGAGAAAAAGCTCTACTGATCTTACTCCATAATTATACAGAGTAGAATCTTATAGATCGCTCTTTTTTTTGGATTGATTTTTTTGTGTTCAATTGCCTACATGTAACCTGGAAAGTTGAGGGTGTTTGGAGATAGTCTTTTTCTGTTTTAGAGTAGTCATGGGGTCTTTCATTTAATGATACTTACCAACATGGAGGAAAAACTATCCTGATCTTCTTCTTCTTCTTCTTTTCCGCCATTTCTCTGCACAATTTCTATTGCACGTCATCGACGTGGGCTCTTGCATGTGTTGACAACAAACGCCATTCTCTCTCCTGATCCTACTAGATAACTATACAATGCAGGATTTTACTGATCTCTGTCTTTTTTAAAACTTTGATATAATATAATTTTGTATACGTGTATTCTGTGTAGGTGAGAGTGTTAACGGACAATATTGTGCTAGTATCATGTCTTTAAGGATGATAGGCGTAAAAATGAAACAATTGGATGTCTAAATCATGCTTAAGTTGTTAGAAATAAACAAACATAAAATTGCTGGACAGCTTTGAGGAGGCAAACAAGCGTTTAAAAAAATTGCCTTAACTTTTAGAACAGTTTTTGCTGTAATGTACTTGAATAAATACCCTATGGAAATATTGAGGACGCACACATTATGGTCAACAAGTATTAGTTTTTTGCTTGACTTGGTATTAGGTAAGGAATAGACACTGCCATTTGTCTGTTAAATGGCGTGTCAAATGCAGGAACAGGTTGATGATGTGCCTTCACCTCGTTTCCTTTTAATGCAAAACGGATACATCTCGTAGTATGTCATTGATACAGCTCACATTATATATATATATATATATATATATATATATATATATATATATATATATATATATATATATATATATATATATATACTGCCATTGTACACTGCAGAAAACAGCATAAATTAATTTCCTAGTGATGAGAGACTAATTGAATCCTCATCTTTCTAATGTATTCTCTCTTTCTCTCTCTCTCTCTCTCTCTCTCTCTCTCTCTCTCTCTCTCTCTCTCTCTCTCTCTCTCTCTCTCTCTCTCTCGTGAAAATACAGGAGAAACTAAGGCATTGAGGTACAATTATCTGCAACTCAATTAAACCTGATACGATCTTTATTGAAAAACAAAAAGCAGAACTTGTGCTGCACTCTCAAATGATAAATATGCTTTAAATGTATAACATTGTGAATGAGAATATATAAACAAATTTGACCTTAAACCTTGATTGTAGGTGATAACCTTATTCTGCCACATTGCGGCAGCGGTAAGTTACACCCACAAAATGTCTAAATAAAATGGGGGTGGTAAGGGTTAGAGGAAATATATCATTGTGCAAAAACATCTAACTGAAGAGAATTTGATACATTAAATTTGTTTGTCCTTCTTGCAAGCCACCTGTCCTCCGAATGTTAATATTCTAATAAATCAGCTGACTGTAATGTGGTAATTTAATTCAAATGATATATTAAATAAGTCGCCCATATATGCCGTAAAATGATATAACTTCTAGTTGCTACGGTCAGGGATGTAGTCGTATTGTTTGTAAGAAATTGACATACCATAGCGCCATCTGTTGTCATAATGAGGTATTATGTTATACATGTATTAACTTCCGTGATGCTAATTGGCAACGAGCTTGATGCTACATTAAACGTTTAATCTGTGTAAAGTGTGATATTGCAAGTTTATAAATAGAATATTGTGTGGAAGCAAATTTCTGTCGATCGATGAAGATCACAATAATTTGGGCCATAAAACAATTAGTTAGATTTATGGGGACAGGTGCCTACTTTTATACTGCAATAGTTTCCAATGTCTGGTTGGAAGAGTAAATGATTTTAAATTAAGCCTTCATTTATTTAACCGTTTCAGATAAGACTAGCAGGAAAGGTTAAGTTCGATTTTATTTCGAAACTGACCAAAACAAATTCCAGAACGGTTGTTTCAAAATCTAGTGTCAGGCTGGCTGCAATATTTGGCGCCTAGTTATAAAAGGCGGTATATATATTTAATTCTGATTGATTATGCTAAATAAATGGCGTGGTTCCCTCACAAATTTCTTAAATCTTAAACACGACCCACCAAACGTTCTAATAAGTCTACAATTTCCTCCAAGATTAATATTATATAAGACTATGAGAAGCTTTTTTGGAGAAATTATCTCGTAAAACATTTGTGAATGGGACTGGATGTCTGGACAGTTTACGGACAAAATTCAGGTGTAGAAATGAGCAACGCTTAAAATCACAAGGGGAGATAGCTATGTTTTATATTTTTTAATGTTCTACAGAAAACATCATTTTTTTAAGTTTTGAAAGAATATTTCACGAATTAGTTGATAAGTGCAGCTGTGAACGGCTCGCATTGAAATTCTCTTCAGATAGGCCATCATAATGACAGCTATTTGTATTGAAATCCCCCACCCCGCTGTTATTCATCTCAAACAGTTTCACTGAAATTCTGTTTGAAACATGGGCAGTGGGGAACATGAAGAGCATGGTGACTGAATGGCGTTATGTTGTACTTTGTTTGGATTTTACCAACATGCCTATTAAGGTAGCTACTAGCATAGCTATATGCAGTTTTGTTATTTGTGTATTTTACGCCACCTCACTATTAAGGTAGCTACTTGCATAGCTATATACAGTTTTGTTATTTGTGCATTTCTATTAAGTCACTCACTATTAAGTGGATATATGGACAGATTAAGTTCTTTTGGTGACATGATAAGGGGTTGTGCATTAGAGTGGGGATATATGGACACATTAAGTTGTTTTGGTGACATGATAAGGGGTTGTGCATTAGAGTGGGGATATATGGACACATTAAGTTGTTTTGGTGACATGATAAGGGGTTGTGCATTAGAGTGGGGAGTAATGAGAGGGGTGGTATATTGCTGATTAAACAGGTGTTTCTGTGATGTATGAGAATGGAAGCAATTAGCTCACGGTTACTGGCAATTTTAATTATAACCGACAGATGATAAGTAGGGGTGGGAAACCCTTGTACATGCTGGCTCGCCGCTCGTGAAAAGGAAATAGCCATATGTTTCTTCTTCTCGTGTCCAATGTATATATATATATATATATATATATATATATATATATATATATATATATATATATATATATATATATATATTATTCTTTTCCTTTGATAGATTTAATTCTGTGCTGAAATGGTTCCTTGATTTGTTCCATATGATAATTGCCCGTTGAAATAGAAACCACTTGCCAGTCATTTAGTTTTTTTATTTGCAAGTACCAAACTATTATTCTCCTGCCCGTTGAAATAGAACAACAACAATGTAACAGGCGCAATTTCTTTTAGTGGAAAGCAGTTGGAAAGTTGACGCTAAATTCAGCATTGGTTGAGCTTGCTGATACCTTGTAGTCTTTGACGGAGTTGTATTAACGACGATAACTTGCACTAGTTCTTGCGATGACGAAGATATTATTATTATTATTATTATTTATTATTATTATCATTAATAATTTCCAAATCAGATGTAGTCATTGCTCGTTGCAAATCTTGATAAGTTCTGTGAAATACAATATTAGATATTATTCGATCACTAACACCTTATGATATCAACGGAGGTGATTTGGAGTATACTCGCGTCGCTGAAATGCGGTAATTTTACTACCGGTTGTCATTAACGAGTTCGTCATTGGTAAGTATTCATCCTGGACGTACTTCTTCCTTACAGCGTTATAGCTTGATTCTGGTTCACTAAGACCAGTATAAATATTATTAGTCATATTGAGTGAACCAGTCATTGCATCAACGCGTTTGTGAACTCGATTACGAATATTATCTAATATCGTTGACATAACAACACCAGGCGTAATGTTTCCATAACTATTAAACACAGCTATGCTGTTTTCGGATACTCCGTTAATTTTAACTATAATATCTTTCAATAAAGAGTATTCGTTTTTAATCAACCTTGCCTATCATGAAATACATCCGCTCCGCTTGGATCTACATTTGGAAGGTTTACTAATCTGGATATTTCATCATTAATGATTTTATTTATATTTTCGTGTAATATTCGGTCGGTAGTGTGTGTTTGTTTAGAGAAAAATCTTCCGAAAATATCTACCATTATTTTTGTTACGAACTGTGTGAAACGATAGCAGTTACTTTTATAATCATGCTAATCATGCACGACTTTATGAGATGGTTTTGGTTGATTCGGATACAGCGTCGTGTAAAGCAATTACTTCACGGCCAAATAATGATGGATCGGTTATTGTCTGTGTTGGTAATGTTTAATACCGGATTCTAGGTTGAAGCGGAGTACCTTATACTGTGTCCACAGATTTTAAAAACTCGTTTGGTGGTGCCAGTTTATACGAATCAAAATAAACAAATCCACGTTAATCAATTGTTCGTAGTGCTGCAAATCGCATGTTGAAATTTCTGTTCATCGATATTACTGCAGGTGTTTCTGCAACTCCTGCAGCATTTCGTCAATTACCAATAATTACGTTTTCATGATCAGGATGGATAGAGGTGTCCTTAGCAAACATCATTGATTAAACTATTCTTCTTGTATTATCATCAGAATATCTTTAAAAGGCTATTATTGGTGCGACAACGTTGAGGTTATTCTGAACTGTTTCAATATTTGGTCCATCAATCATATATGTAGCGCTATAAAACAACGGCATAATTTCATTATTAACAAAACATACGTTACCATTATCTCCGTAAGCAGTATCATCTCATTGTATAATTTCTCCTTCTACTTCAACAAACGCTTCAGCTGTCAAGAAATATATGCTTGTATCCTGAACTTGTAGTTCGATTCTTCCAAGCTGATTTAGTTTGCTGCTACAACACTAGCAATTCTAATTTTTGTGCTTCACCAGCCAACTCTGTTATTTTTGATTTGCGTTTTCAGTTTTTACTTTACTAATATTTCCGAGCATATTTTCAGTGCTGTGTAATTTTACTGGAGGAAGTTTTCGTCGTATTAATCGTGCAAGTCTATCCTTAATTTCCGAAAACGCTTTACCAGCAACATAACCAATAACACCAGGCGCTTTATCACGAACAAAATTGATAGCTTTCATTCCTATTTGTTTTGCAATCGGTATTGGTTTTGAAGCTATCCTTTTAAATCATCTCTGAACAACATCACCGAATCCATAACCGTAGGTCCCTTTATAAGTAGGTAATCGTAAATTTGTCCCTCTGACCATGATCGGTCCTGGGTGAGCATTTTCTGTGATCATCCTATTTGTTACCTATTTATTTAATATCTGTGATAATCATCAGCGATTTCAGCAACCTTGTTACCTAGTAATACATGAATGCCCTCAAACTGTAAAACAGAGACTGTTCCACCGGTCACGGGTCCTGAGACTACGTCTGATGACAAATTTACACATTGGAAAGGGTCATTAACAAAGCCGCACTCTACTCCTTGAAAAACACTCTCTTTAGAAGACGACTTCTAAAAAAAGGCAGGGTACCTGACACTTAGAGACTCTGATAAGTTCATGTGTCCCTTAAACGTTTAATAGAGGCAGGATTGACCGAATCATCAAAGAGTAATATCGAACCCTTCTATATGAATGGTTCATACTTCTCCATAATAAAATCAGACTGGGGTTTATTAGACCCAACAAATGTATTGCTTTCAATGCATGACCGTGACCTTGACCTATTAGAAATAAGAGCATCTGTAATAAGTCTGTCTTGATTTTGATGCCTACTTTTCAATATGTAGCAATAATAAGTAACATGTCCTTTCTTCTGCAATAGGTATACATCAAAAGAAACAATGATCTAGAATCAAGCTTATCAGAAGCTTGAATTTTAGAAGTTGTGCCAGTTTGATTTTTAGAAGGGCTTGTATTAGGCTTAAATAGTTTTCTGCTAGAAGACTGTTGAGTAGAAATCATTTTTGCAAAAGGAACGTTATGAGTTAAAGAGTACTCATCAGAATCACAAGCAGCATTTTCCAAGGTTTCGATCATGCTCGTCAAGATAAAACTTAATGTTACTTTTGACACAGTGTTTGAACTCTTCAAGTAATACCAGTTGTTTGGGACTTTCATAATCATTTCAACTTTCTTGGCTAAGCACCATCTATCACATAACTGTACTTTATCTCTAGCCATTTCGATATGAGTTTGCCTAGCTTCTTTTTTATAGTTTATAAAGCTTTCCCGATACGTTTAAGGGACTAACTCATAACCCCTTAAGATGCATTCATAAATTGCATCATATTCACCACTGTGGTGCACATAATGTAATAACTGAGTCAAGCGCTCCCTATGGTATTTCAAATTTTTCGCTATGTTTCCAAAACGAGAGAAATATTTATCTACTTTTTTATCTCTGAAATTGGGCACTAGCCTTAAATTTCAAACCTGAATTTGCATTTCATTTGCCAGCTCCATTGTTGTTAACTTACATCGATATTCCTTCTATTACTGCCACTATGCATCCACATCACTCTCTCTCTCTCTCTTTCTCTCTCTCTCTCTCTCTCTCTCTCTCTCTCTCTCTCTCTCTCTCTCTCTCTCATTGTAACTGCATTTTGTTTCTTGTAACTGCATTTGCGTTTATTAGTTTTTCTTTCTTTGTTATCTAATTATATTCGTCTCTTTTTATCTCTTTCTTCTGCTTGTAAATGCATTTGTTTTCGTTCCATCTCTTACTGATGTTCGAGCTTCTATAATTCAAATTCCATTTTCTAATTTACGTTTAATTCTTCAACTGTTAGAACAGAGTCTGATACAGACGTACTGATCGAAACCGAAGCACATTCATCCAAACAATTCTTTTCTACCAGATACTGAACAAAAAATAATTGTTATTCCTTGTTCTATTACAGAAACGTTCTTTTCAGAAAGATCGTATTATTTTGCATTATTTCATCTTTTTTGAAACTTCTAATCGCTTCTGTGTAGGGTTAGAAAGAAGATTTACCACTTTTGAGGACATTGTAAGGAAGCCTTGCCGATTAAATTGTAACGGTCCTAGTAATTCAATATTTTAAAAAATTCAACTTTGAATCGTGACGAAAATCCCAGATGGAAGACGATGACGAATGCTGTAGTCTGTATTTAAATTTCTTTGTAGAAACGCTAAAATAACACTCCAGTGTTTGAAATCCAAGAAAATAAAGATCTGTCATTGTCCAAGATTTCTTTATGATCACTCAAATATTTCCAGAAAAACGAATTAATCTTTTAAAACATAAATGATTTAAAGATACATTAACACTTGCTAAAGCAGAAGAACATGACATCAAATGCATAGCAACTGTATTAAACCATAGCTACTGCATAAAACAGATGAAGGTCACGTGATCATGTTTACATATAAAACAATTTACGCACATAGTATAACTTCATCTTCACTCTAAATGAAACCAGCATTAATATCAAATTGAGGAAAGTTGTTTACATCTGAAAACATTACGTAATAACATCATGACCTTGAGAACAATCAATCATTTTACTTTTAAAAAAATAAGACTAGAACTTCTTTTCTCAGCTGTTATTAATTTCAATTAAGGACAGGAACTAGAACAGCATTATGTGTTTACTAATAAACGGTCAAGTCAAAAACATTTCTGAAAATTGTGAAATCCCTAGTGAACAAAATAACGTTTTTTTCACACGTCAACAATTAATTTATTCCCCTAGAATACAATGTGAACATGTTAAGAGAACTAAAAGTATTGTGAAGTAGCTATACTAGTTATATGTGAAGTATATAACAACTGGCCATACAAGTTATATCACAAGTACACTACGATGGAATCATGTCCTACATGATCACATTATCCTGACACTAAACCTATCGGTCCTAACCTTAAAATGTTGAGCACCATGCGAGGAAGATATTGTTGTTGTTGTTGTTTTACGGTTTAACGCCATTTTTCAGCACACGATAGGCTATTAATGGCGGCCAGTATTATTGGTGGAGGAAGAACCCGGGAAAACCCCCGGTAAGAACCACCGACCCACGAGAAGCTGCTGGCAAGCTAACTCACATAATTACATAAGCCAAATCTTAGACTCGAACACACGCAGACAGAGGTGAGATGGCAGTGATCCGTATGGGCCAGCGCTTTAGACCACTCGGCCACTAGGGGCCCCGAGGAAGATATTAGTACCATTTTTTAGTCTTTTGAATGAATCGGCAGGGGTTCAACCCCACGACAGCCTATATCCGAAGCAGACGCTCTAACCACTTAGGCCACCAACGGATCCGTTGGGATGTCGTCAAACATATAATTGTCTGAATTCACGATAAATCCAAAATAGTGTTCTAATATAAAAGTATATCTGATGAACACCTTGTATTTCCAATGAATGATAGTTTGAATATATAAATCCGCCTAAATAAAAACGTAATACATCAATAAGACTGGTTAATATTCAATATGTTAAGTCAAGAATAATTATTTTTCAGACTAGCAGAAGTATAGGCTTCTACTTAATCTAGGTCCCAACAACCATTTTCTAAAAATAATCTATCAATTATTAATGGATTTTTTCCATTCAACAAGGTTCTAAGATCAGAATTTAAAGACTGTATATTTTAGTTCAAAATGAGGAAAATTTGTTTACGTTAATATTGTTCTGAATATTTCATCCACATTTTGGTTTTGTCTTATGCTGTTTACAAAATATTTGTCCGTGATCGGATAGGCTAAGAACTTAATTTTGGACAAGGTCAAGTACAAAACGTATATATGCATAACATACTGTTATTAAGAAAGGCCAACAAAATATATATAATAGCTTTGTATATATTTCAAAAGAAATAAACAAACATAAAGAAAAAACATCAACTAGAAAAGAAACTAACAAATTAAAACCATTTTTCATTCATGCGATGAATGGTTAGTTTTCTGGTTTTAACACTTTTAACACATTATTATATCGAGATAGTGCAACTTGTGGTCAGATGCCCCGTTTTGTCTGGTAATTTTACGTCTTACGTTGTTCTACCTGGCCCTAGAGCTGGAGGAAGAAGAACATGCATCGGTATTATCATGCAAAGAAGTTCAGCGTATCTAAATAAAACACTGGAGACTGATGGTATGGTATGAAAGCCAAGTTTTGTATTACCATAATCTTCCAAGCAACCACGTCTTCATTGTTGGAAAAGGAATTGAAATTTGAATTTATTATACATATTGGATCCTAATTGTTATATTATTGTTTTGTTTTGTTTTCCCTCACAGACTTTTCTTCCTCTACAGATGTCTGGGGCTCTGTGTTAGGTGGGGATGGAGGGGTGTATTGGATTTGGAGTTTTAACAAATTTCAGTCATATCTCTACGATGCCTGCAATGTGGCAGTTTAATGTGATGTCTAGCACTCGGGCATCATGCTGCAGACATATAACATGTCCCACTCAGTCGCATTATCCTGACACCAGGCCGACCAGTCCTAACACTAACCTTGTAATACTTATCCCCTAGCGAGGCAGCTGTTAGTTTCATTTTTATAAGTCTTTGGTAGGACTAGGCCGAGGTTCGATCCCGCTACATTTCGCATCCAGGGCGGGCTCACTAACCACTAGACTATCGAAGCTATGGCTGGTGCCTATAATACATGCGCAAAAAGTGAAGCGAAATGTCAATAAATACACTTTTGAGAGGTCGTATGACGGATTGTTCGTCCAAGACATTTGATATCTTTCTCGAGGATGACATGGCATCTGCCGTGGATTGACAATCCCTCGTTTAACTTTAAACAACTGTACCAATTAATTTGTTACAATGAAGAGAAAAAAAAACAGGTATAAAAATGACAAATGACAAAGGAGTGTTACATTTTTAGTGGTGAAGCTCATTTTATTTTTCAAACAAAGGAGAACTAATAATCCGAACACACAATGAAGCGCATGATCTGGAGGAGGTGGGATCCGACCACCAAAGAGGACGCAGACAAATGTTTCCTACCCATCACTAAACCCTCCATTGTGCTGGAATCTTACGTTTTTATGAACTAGAGACAAATAGAAACAATTCTTGCAAGTGACCTAAATTTATACGACACTCACGGCGTCACTAATAGATTGTCTGATTTGCTCTTACCTATTCTGCCACTGTACCACTTAAGAATATACGCTGAAATAATTTATATGAGCATACACTTACTGAACAGACAGACGGACACAAGCAGTTAGACTGTGTAATTTATTTGTCATGTTATTTTCTTTAGTGAAACAGGTATATTTCTCCAGGTAATATATATCAATCGATTTTACCTGTACGTTTCAGCGACTCAGCGTATTAAAGCACGTGACCGTGCTACTGTTGCCATGGTATTTTTAGCACAATAACGTCACAACGGCAATGTCAAGATATGAGAATAGATCAGATCAATTATTTCCTTAAATTTATAAAATTATGTTACATTACTAAATACACTGCATTTTTTGTATTGACCAATTTTGATGTAGCTGAGATAGATACAAAATTTGCAACAATCTATACTGAGTGTGGTTCGATATCGAAATATTTTCCGGCAGCTATATAAGATTTAAAATTTTAATTTTTTTGTTGGGGGCAGTCGTTCCACGTATTGTATTTCACTTCTTGTGATGATATATACATTTTCCAAATATGTATCTTTTATATTTGTGTCCACGTGGTTAACAAATCTATGAGAGATATAGTTGTTGTTTTTTTAACTGCCTGAGACCCGTATACCGAATTGCATGTAACCTGCAATATTGATAAATCCAACAGATTGTTATGTTCTTGCAGTGTTCTATAACACCGGTTCTGCTCGCTCGTTATTAAAAACTATTGCATAACATCTAAATTCAATGAGATCAATATTTGTTTCAGCTTTCTCAATTATATTATTCTACTTTCTCTAATACGACACTATTATTTGTATACATCTCTCTAGGTAGTCTCCTGTCTGTTAGTTTTACGTTCTCATTATCGTTAGTTATTTCAAAATATCTTTTCCACGTGTTATTGTTTTGCCTTTCATAAGACAACAAAACTGTTATTTTTTTCTTCTTTTCACTCCACCCTGCATATCAAACATAGTTTCGAGCAGGTCTTGAAACGTCTGATATTTGTCTTGTGAATATAATCTCCGCTACAGGTCTTTCCAAAAGTAATTACTAATTCGATATTTATGCATCTGCAGGTATTTTTTGCCGTCGAAATAATTACAGGATATATATATATATATATATATATATATATATATATATATATATATATATATATATATATATATATATATATATAAAGAAACATGCTTACTTAGCGGTAAACCTGTTTATGTGACTTTCCACCTTGGAAGTTCAAGAAAGATTCTTGTTTATAAATTTGATGGAAAAATAAACCTCATCTTGTTTCTGTTAATATGTCTTAGGTTTTTTTTGTATACGGAGACGTAACTGAAAATTCTCTTTTCCTTTCTTATTGTCAATCTTTAGAAGAATCAATCTTTTTTGTGTACAGATTTCATTAGAGGATTTATTTAAGTTATTTACTGGAGTTACTTAGTATTCATTAATAATTTCGGACTAAATAACTATTGTTTGATTATCGTGAATTCATTTCGTGACACTTTGGATTAAGTCATTGTGATATATCCAGACTATTAACACATAAGTACTATTAAAGACAATTAGTACAATGGAAATTATATTATTGAAGCTCATTCAAAAGAGAGCTGAAATTCATTCGAATACTATATAGTTTTCGATTTGTTTATTTTTCATTTGTTCAGAATTGTTTGGGATTTGAGTCACATTATGCCTATGTATTTTCATTAGCACATGAGCATGGCGTGGATCGATGAAAAATGGCACTCTGCTAGGTCAGCCATGTAAATACATTTGTTTTTTATGTATGTATATATGTAAATCAAGAATAGATGAATAGGCCGTATCTTTCCTCTTTATAGTAGTTGTCTCCGTTATCAGAGGTTATTACATTATACTGATTTAGAAACAATGGTGCTAATTTCGTGTTTCTTAAAGACAAATGTCCTGTTCATCTGCTCTTCCAGTCTTTGTATGTAAATTTTTTTAAGCTTGTTTGTAAGAGGATATTTTCGTGCAAGTCCGTCCAATCGAAGTAAAACGTTGGTTTTCTTCACATACATGCTTCTCACAAATAAAGTGCGACATGATGCCCCATTGCTTTACGTTACCATAAACTGTCACAATTCAAACATCATAGCGATATGACTGAAACATTATTAAAGAGACATTAAAATTCAGAATCACACACAGACATGCTCACTGACAAATAAAACGATGCTTTCACACACAAACAGGCACGCATTCATCCCCCCACACGCACTGACAAAGCGATGTTTTTACCAGTCTAATACTTGACGACCTAAACACAATGAGCGGGAATACACACGGATAACTAAGTCGAAACTTTCTTCGCATAGAATATGTACGCATATCGTGGATCATGGCAAGGAGCTACATCTATACAGAAGATATAATATATACGACGCATCGTGGATCATGTGAAAGAGCGACATCTAGACAGAAGATAAAATATGTACGATGCATCTTGGATCATGTCAATGAGTGACATTTAGACAGAAGTTAGAATATGTTCGGCACATCTTGGATTATGTGAAATAGCTATATAAAGACAGAAAATAGAATATGTACAACGCATCGTGGATCATGTAAAGGAGAGACATCTAGACAGAAGATATAACATGTACGGCGCATCTTGAATCATATATAAGAGCGAAATCTAGACAGAAGATAGAACATGTACGACTCATTGTGGATCATAGCAAAGAGCGACATCTAGACAGAAGACAGAATATGTACGATGCATATTGGATCATGACAAAGAACGACATCTAGACAGACGTTTGTTCAATATAGTCATGAACCATATTTCAAATTGTCTAGACATAATTGTCAGGTCAATTTTGAAGAAAGAAATAAAATAGGGGAAAAAACGATTGATTTAAGACAACAGAAGTGACAGCCACTATCATGTTAGAGTGTCACATAAGCTTACCTTGTTTCGTTTTAAACCTGTATTGAGGACTCAAAGGTGATCCCATCAACAGAGGTGCACTCTTAGAGCAACGCAATCATGGATTCCCAGTAGAACATTAAACTGCTTGTCTTGGAAGTGATTTCCTTAGAAACTATGACCAACGATTAAGGTGTTTTATTAACTTGTGGCTATCTATTTTCGTTAGCTCAGAACAGTACTGTGTATCCGGGGCAAAAGACATTGTGCTAGACTTATCATTCAGATAAGTTCGTTTTTTATGACTGACTATACGTATATGAAACAGAATGGACCAGACCTAATCCTCCCTCTTGATAGTTAACGTTTCAGAGCTTATCATAAAATGCTGAGTTCTAGAAAACCGCAATATCAACAGTAATTCTAGACGAAATTTTCCGGTATATAAACACATTTACTTTCGTCAGTATTCTCTACCATATATGTACCTTGGACTATATTATCTGGTGTATACATGGATTATGCCTTTCTTTTTAATCTCGTTTTTTTAATGTTGCTGATTTTCTTGATGCTACTGTAACTGCTCCGTACGTACGTACGTATGTATGTATGTATGTATGTATGTATGTATGTATGTATGTATGTATGTATGTATGTATGTATGTATGTATGTATGTATGTATGTATGTAAGACTTATGACAGCCCATATATCCTTTTAAATAACGGCTCAGTCATTTCTGATATTCATTTAATTGGTCTGTTTATATCTTGATATGTTTTCATTCTTATGTGATATTGTCTCGACCCTTTGTGTTGATTATTACCGATCTACCAGTCATTAGTTATAGTTATATAGTGATTTTCAAAACACAAAATTCAAATTTCGAAGCATATTGAATGTGATGTGAAATTATGATATATGTAGTTCATGTTTTAAAATGTTGAGGAGTACATGTTTAAAAATATGTGTTAAGGAATTTTGTGTCTGTGTCTGTGCGTGTGTGTGTGTGTGCGTGTGCGTGCGTGTGTATGTTTGAGTGTTAAGGAGTACAGGTATGAAACTGTATTAAGAGTATGTGTGCTCAACTGTGCGTGTGTTATGAAGTATGTGTGTGAAACTGTGTTAACGAGTACGTGTGTAAAACTGTGTGTTAAGGAGTATGTGAGAGAAACTGTGTCAAGGAGTAAGTAGCTTGAAATAGAATGATAGTTACACTCTGGAACGAAGGGTATGTTTCGAATATACGCCTGCTGACACATATAAAGAAAAAAATATTTTATTACAAACTAAAATCATTGAAATTTGGCTTAGGGCAAGTAACATATACTGTTCTAAAGAAGATACAGCAAAAGTAATACAAGAATCAGTATTTGGGGATTTAAAATGCTTTAGAAATGGCACCCATGATGTAATCTTTGCCAATGGTAACAAAACAAACATATCTGACCTATGTCCTAAAACGAAACAGCAACAACATCTTCTAACTCACATTACATATGGATGGAAGAAACACATAATAAGAAGAAGAAAATAACACTGATTGAACCATATTAATAATATAGTTAGGTACCAATCAATATATTAATTAACTATTAATTATTATTATTAATTAACTATTAATATAGTTAGATACCAATCAATATATTAATTAACTATTAATTATTATTATTAATTAACTATTAGTATAGTTAAGTACCAATCAATACATTTATTATTTATTAATTATTATTATTAATTAACTATTAATATAGTTAGGTACCAATCAATATATTAATTAACTATTAATTATTATTATTAATTAACTATTAATATAGTTAGGTACCAATCAATACATTAATTAACTATTAATTATTATTATTAATTAACTATCAATATA
Source organism: Unio delphinus (assembly GCA_029339505.1). NCBI lineage: Eukaryota > Metazoa > Mollusca > Bivalvia > Unionida > Unionidae > Unio > Unio delphinus. The sequence goes on from JAQISU010000115.1 coordinate 21,614,612, forward strand.
GTTAGGTACCAATCAATATATTAATTAACTATTAATTATTATTAATTAACTATTAATATAGTTAGGAACCAATCAATATATTAATTAACTATTAATTATTATTATTAATTAACTATTAATATAGTTAGGTACCAATCAATATATTAATTAACCATTAATTATTATTATTAATTAACTATTAATATAGTTAGGTACCAATCAATATATTAATTAACCATTAATTATTATTATTAATTAACTATTAATATAGTTAGGTACCAATCAATATATTAATTAACCATTAATTATTATTATTAATTAACTATTAATATAGTTAGGTACTAATCAATATATTGATAAGTATTAATTATTATTAATAATTAACTATTAATATAGTTAGGTACCCATTTGCTCTTTTCTCAGGAACACTGTAAAGACATTGTTAAATCTGATAAATTACGACTGACTGGCTTATTAAACTTCTTGAAATAATAAGAGACTTTCATACATGGGTGAGTTTTGCTAATAAACGTCAGGTATAAATCTGTTTGAAAAATATGTATGAAAAATGGGCATTGTTAAACGAAATGATATTAATCATATGTTGGGTCTTTGTCACATAAGTATACCTAATTAAGAGGGATGCCATTGTGTTTTCCTGTACAGGTAAAGTATGGGCGTGACATAGGAATCTGTCATATATATATATAATTAACACGTAGGTAAATCAGTGTTCTTATATAAAATTAAATATAAAAAAGTTTATAAAGTTTACGATAGATATGTTTTATAAGATTTGTTTAATGATGAATTCCAGTCCTGAATTAAACTGTTACCAAGACGCTGTCTGAAGTTGCTTTAAAAATATGTTTGTATCTAATACATCTTGTTCATATCAAAAACTAGCAATTCCATGAGTGAATACTATGTTTTTAAATTGGTTAATACATAACTTTACCTTGAATCATCCAGCTTTTGTTTCAGCATAATACGTTATTGACATGTATATCAATTGTTATGCCATCTGTGAAACCTAATCTAGTACTTAATATATTTAGAACAAGTACAACACAAAAGTATATTCCACACTCGCTAGTGGCAATACGAAGTATGTTCATCTCAAAGAGTTCATAAATCTAGTGTACAATCTATCATGTACCTTTGGAAATGAAAATGAAAATTCGTGCCCCCAATATTCAGCGGCACAAGTTATGACGACTGTAATCAATATAGCAGAAAATATGCCAAACTTATTTATTTGAATGGTAAGTTCTTCTTTTGATTTAGAGTCCCGTGTATTTGTAATCAGATACGGCTTTGACTTGTCAAACCTTACAATGATATATACTTATAAAACTACTTTCCTTACTTGTCCTAAATATCATATTTCGAAATAAAATAATGTTCACATTTCTCAAAATATTCATACGTGATCCGACGGTATCGGCCCAGTTTGTAAACGTCATCAGCAGAAAACAGTGGACTCATATGAGCTTTTTTTGTGTGATATGGTACAATTCTGGTCATTTTAGTCTTAGGACTCTTAACAAATCATTTATAAAAAAGTTAAACAAAAAGTGAAATTAATACGCTACCTTGTATGTTACCGATGTTACATTTGAAAAATTCACTATCGTGTTCTACAAATATTACACTTGAATCAGTCACTATCGTGTTCTACAAATATTATATCCGAAAATTCCACTATCTAGTTCTACATATATTAAAGGCGAAAATTTCACTATCGAGTTCTACATATGTTAAAGCTGAAAAATTAATTTTCGTGTTCTACCAATATTACAGTTAAAAAATTCACTATATTCTAACTTTTGTTTGGTGGCTAAGCAGTTTAATAATCGTACGTGAACGTTAGAGTAAAACAGCTTGGTAAAGTCTATGAAGATCACACTATACTTTCTGACTCATAGCTTGACGTGAAAATTATATTTTGATGTTTACCTTTTGCTACAGTTCTCCAATATTGACATTAGCTCCTCACCACTTAATGATATATTCATAAGTTTGAAAACCTATGCATTTAATTGCATGTAGAAAAAATGATCATTGATCTGGAAAAGAACTTAGAATAAAAAGATTTAACAACTAAAGCGATTCTCTATCCTGATGTTTTGTTTCAAGGAATGGAAACGCTAATATAATATTCTCAGTTCTTTTAGCTTAGTTTTGAAATGTGAATATTATGCCATATATGGAGGTGGTGCCTGCGCTGCTTGATACGTGGCAAGACCAGTTGGATATCCGGCTTTCGCATCGCCTTGAATGTAAACATAATTTCCTGCGGGAGACTGTGTCTGCACGGAATGGTAGCCAGCGTTCTGTATCACATACGGTTGGCCATAAGCCGGTTGTTGGACATAACCTGGTTGCTGGACAGCTAAATAATAATAATAATAATAATAATAATAATAATAATAATAATAATAATAATAAAAATAACAATATTATTATTATTATTATTATTATTATTATTATATACTACTACCAATACTACAACTACTACTACTACTACTACTACTACTACTACTAATAATAATAATAATAATAATAACAAATATTGATTCCGACAAGAAATAATTCACATTTTAATGTTTACAATTTTCGTTTTCCTTATTGCTTTATCTAATTCTTAAAGCAAGTGTTTCCTGATAATAATCTCTCTCTCTCTCTCTCTCTCTCTCTCTCTCTCTCTCTCTCTCTCTCTCTCTCTCTCTCTCTCTCTCTCTCTCTCTCTCTCTCATATCATTCTATATTCACATGCCATAAAAGGATCTGTCCTGTGTACCCAATGGTAAACATTATTTATGTGGCTTACCTATAGTTGTCATTGGAGGATTGCGATTGGATCGGAACACTGTACCGACAAAAATTCGTCTGGTAGACTGGCAACATCCACAACATAAGCAGCTGATTGCAATCATGATTACGACAAAAAACAGGAAACTAATCACCCCGCCAACGATACCCGCAGCATTGCTATCAGAAAAAAGCGAATTCATGAAATTATGATCATTGCCAGCCCTATACTTTTTCAAGTCAGAATCACTGATATTACGTGAAAGTCTGGTCTGATAATATGTTCACGTCAGAATCATTGATGGAACGTGAAAGTCTGGTCTAGTAATATGGTCAAGTCATAATGAGTGATTGTACGTGAAAGTCTGGTCTCATACCATGGCCAAGTCAGAATCACTGCTTATACTTGAAGGTTTGATCTAGAAATATGGTCAAGTCAGAATCCTATATTGTACGTGAAAGTCTGGTTTCATGGTCAAGTCGCAATCATAAATTGTACATGAAAGTCTGGTCTAATAATATCATCAGGTTAGAATTACTGTCTGTACGTGAACGTCTGGTTTAATACTGTCGTAAGAATCACTGATTGTACGCAAAAGTCTGGTCTCATAATATGTCAGGTTAAAATTAGTCTGTACGTGAAAGTGTAGTCTAGTAATAAAAGTCAAAATTGCAGATTGTTTGCGAAAATATAGTATAGTAATTAAAATATTAGAATGTTTCCCATATATTTATTTCTACTTTAAAGAAATGAATTTCGATTAATAACGTGTTTTGTAGCTGTTTCGGCTGCTGCTACTACAACTACAAATACAACTACTAATAATAGAAAATAATAATAATAATGGGGAATTTGTATAGCGAATAATCTTTAGAAGCTCTAAGTGCTTTACAACATCTATAATGATATGACTACAAAAAGAGAAAAACAAAAACAAACATCATGAAATTAGAAAATATAAAATATGCTGAAAATATTAAAGGTAGGAAATATTATTATGTCTTTAAGTTTGTTCTTCAAGTCGAGAAAGGTGAGTTTTAAGAGCATCCTTGAAAGCCCTCGCTGTGCCTTTCTGCATAATTTCAATAAGCAATATTTCATTACACGTTGATAGGCCCTGGTATGCAAAAGAACTTTTTCTATATGACTTCGTTGTCATGGTGGAAATGATGAGGATACGATTATCTTGCTAGTGTGTACACATGCGTGAGGCCAGATAGGTATGCTGGACTGGAGTCCGTTGGTACAACGTAGCACAAATACCAAATTTTGTGTTTGATTCTGGATTCAATGGATATGTAGAGTACTGAGAAGCGGGCACGTGCGCTCTGATCTTGGTACTCCAAAGATGATACGAGCAGCTATGTTTTGATGTTTTGAACTTGTTGAATTTTCTGGAGTAGATATTGAGACGAACCAGACAGAATTAAGTTACAATAGTCAAGTCTTGAAATTACTAATGAACAAACAGTGGCATCAGCTGAAAGATATTTGCGAACTGAGTTGATCTCAGCTCAAGATATACAGCCTTGAATATGTGCATGACATGTTGATGCAATGTGAAAGTACTGAATGGAGTAACCAGCTAGATTTCAGTTGGGTGGCTAGATTTGTATATTTAGGTGTAATCAGAGTACGATTGATGACACAGTGGGTGATCATCTATGACACATGAGAGCGGCTGAGTGTATAGAATGAAGAGACAATGTATATGAACACCTGTGGAACACCACAACATGGATCAACTGCGCTGGAGTATATTCCATTTGTTGATACAATTTGTCTCCTGTCGACTAATTAGGAATTGAACCACAGTAAGGATGTATTGTGAATGCCAAATACATGCTGGAGAAGGTGAAGTAATATATCATAGTTTATTGTTTCAAATGCTACAGACAAATCAAGGAAGGTGAGGACTGTAAACTTTCCGCTTTATCAAAAGCAGAGAGAATGTCAATAAATACTTTCAGGTGAGTAGTTTCAATATTGTGGCACGGGCGATATGCAGACTGTACATTGCTAAAACGACTGTTTGAATTTAGATAAAAGACAAGATGGGTTAGAACAACATTTTCTAAGATTTGTTTATGAACGGGAGATTGGAAACTGGGCGGCAGATCTTTAAATCGTTATGGTCAAGTGATGGTTTCTTCAGCAGAAGCTTTACAATGGCAGTTTTGAACCATAGTGTGAATTCCCTAGATGAGAGAGAGATATTAATAATATCAGTTAGTGAAGGCAATACTGGGTCCAAGCACTCAAGCAGCACTGATGTTGGAATTGGATCAAGTTCACATAACTTTGGTGCACTCTAAATGACAATTGTTCGTATTAAATCCATAGCCACAGGATCAAACGCTCCTAATGGTTGTCGCTGAAAATCTGTATCGTAACTGTATGGTGACGACAAGTCAATTAAAATTGTGTTTTCAAGCTTATCTCTCATGGTTTGTACGAACGTATTCCAAAGTTTTCTATTTCCTCGAATCTTCTTTGTCCGACTGCCTCGTCATTCTTGGACTTCTGAGATTGTATTCTGTAATACCCACCTCCCTCTTTCCCTCTTTCGGACTTCACCAGTCGCTTCTCCCTTTCTGGACTTCACTCGACATTTCTGTTTTTTCGAACTCTGTCTTCGAACGGTGGAATCCTCAATCCCTCCAAAAAATGTTTCCATAAAGGACAACATTATTCCAAACTCACTATATGTACCACTCTCTAGATGTATATACAATTCCTTCATTTATGTTATTCAGAATACACTCCATTCAGACACTGCGTTTAGCTTACCTACTTTAGAATCGTAACATAAATTCCCACGTGATCTCTCTATCGAATATTTACAGTATGCTACTACTTATTCGATTACTACTGCATAACATATACAGACTTCCAGATTATTTAACCATTACAGAAGCAACTAAAATTGGTAGTTATCGTTAACTTACGATTATCAGTATCGTCCTAACAGACATAGGAAATTATTTCATATTTATTAGTTTAACCCTATAATTCTTGCACATATGAACATTTGGATAGTATGGAATCAATTCTTCTAATGAACTAATAACTGTAAACTTAAAACAAAATATTGCATAGCAACTCTAGTACCAACACATTTCCATGAAACTGAATAACATAACACTTGCATAACATTTCTAGCATCAACATAATTTCCATGAAAAAGAATAAACGATACATAATAGGGAAACTTTTCATATCAAACAAATTTGCACACAGCAAACAATAAAAAAAAGAATTATACGTGAAAGTAACTTGCGTATTTTAATGTTCTTAACTTTAGAAATTGTGCGTCCTAACACTAAATTCTGTATTTTCTCACAGGAGAGTCAACTGGTCACTTTTGGATAACGAGGAAAGCACTATTCTTGTTTAGGCTTACATCGGAGCCTATTATATATATATATATATATATATATATATATATATATATATATATATATATATATATATATATATATATATATATATATATATATATAAAGATGTACGCCTTTATTTCACTCAGCCAATCATAAGCAGTGTTTCACTTTTTCCTTTGTAGAATGATTATTTAACACGGATCGGAAGTTCAGCTGTCTCTTTCTCAAACACGTTTAACGATATCCAGTCAATTTCTTTGAATCCAAACAATTTCCCCGTTGAAGTTTTAACACTGATATGAAAGCAATGAGGAATAAACGTTGAAATGACCCTTCCCAAATACTCCACTTATCTAAATGTGATAAACACTTTATGCTCGTTGATTTGACTTTAGGGTTCACTGCTTATTCCAAATTCGATACTTCACAACGAGTACCCATTACCATTGCAACTAATTGATCCCTGCTGGTAAATATGTTGAGTCTGAGGATTCATAAATAATAATAATAATAATAATAATAATAATAATAATAATAATAACAACAACAACAACAACAACAACAATAATAATAATAATAATAGTAATGATATGGACTTGGTACAGAGCCTAGTCTTTAGAAGATCTAAGTGGTTTACAATGGTAGATAGCACATAAAACATATCCGATGACAATATTATAAAAGCAAGCATACACTAGATAATTACAAAGCACACACATATTGACAATACTTAAGGAAGTAAATATTTTAAGGTCATTAAGTCTGTTCTTGTAGCGGAAATAGTTGAGATTTTATAGCAGACTTTAATTAGATCACAGTGCCGTTGTTTCTAAAATCGACATGCAATTCTTTCCAAGTATCTGGGTCCGTTTACGCAAAAAAAGGTTATGACTTTGACTTCGCTTAAACAGTGGGAACAATAAGAATATGGGTGTCGGAAGAGTAGCGTAAGTTTATAGATGGACTATTCAATTCGGTGAGATCAGATAGGTATATTGGACTGAATCCAATCAACTAATTGCAGCAAAGTAAATAGACTTTGTGTGTTTCTGGATCGATCCTGTAGCCAGTGAAGGTTACATTGCAGGGAGAGGTGTGCTAAGTTCTTCGTACTGTAAGTATGATCTGAGAAGCCGTATTTTACAGTTTTAGAAGGTGCTCTGGTAGTAACTAAGAACCTTATAAAAATGAATTACAATACATCAGTCTTGAAGCTACTAATGAAGACTCAAGTGTTAATATACCATCAGCCGAAAAAAATTGCGAATAGAGCTGATGCGTCTTAGTTTCAAATGTACAGTCTTGCATATGTTCATGACATGTTTGTGCAGTTTGAGCACTGTCGATAATGAGACCTAGGTTTTGTACTCACCGTATGAATGACACCTAGTTCTCGTACTCACTTTGTGAATGACACCGTTGTTTCGTGCTCACTGTTAGAATGACACATATTTCGTACTCGCTGTGTACATGGCACATAGGTTTCGTGTTCGCTGTGTGAATTTAATGTTGGTTTTTGCTGATACTTATTACTTGGGCTAAAGGATGTGAATGAGAAAGTCTTTTCGTGGTGATCAGGACGGTTTTAGTTTTATCATCTTTCAAATGCAGTTTGTTACATGGCTCACGTCGTAAATGTACATATATGGGGCCGCTCCGGTGACTTAGTTGTTTTGATTGTCCGCCTCGGATACGGAAGATCGGGGTTCGATTCCCGGCCGAGTCATACCAATGACATAAAAATGGTCCTAACAGTTGCTTGGCTTGGCATTTAGACTTGGTTAGTGTTAGGACTGGTCGGCCTGGTGTTATGATAATATGACGGTGTAGGTCATGTTGCGACATATTTGTGGCATGATGCCGCAGTGCTAGACAGCACTATAAACTGCCACAATGCAGACAGCGTAGAGACATAACTTTAAGAATTGTTAAGGCTACGTTAAAAATCCAAACCACATACACACACGCACCTCTACGACTTAGATGGTAGTCTTCAACTTTCAGTTGGGTCGCTAGATTTTTATATTTGATTGTAATCTGCGTACGACTTGTAAGACACCGGAACCGGATGTCGATCTAAGACATTTGAGAGGTGCTGAATGTTTACAATGAAGTGATCGTGCTGAGAACAGTCTTGTGGAACTGGGCTGGAATATTCTCCATTTACGTTTATGTTGACTAAGTAGTGCTTCAACCATATTAAGGCTGTGTCGTGAACACATGTTGGGAACGGTGAAACAATATATCATGATTAATAAGGTCAGAATCCGCGGACAAGTCCAGGTTTGTGAAGACTTAACCTCCCCATTCTAAAAGATAGAATGAAGGTGGTTAACTACTCTCAGAAGGACAGTTGCAGTATTTGAGCTTGGGCGATATGCAGACTGTACATTGCTAAAACGACTACTATTTGAATTCAGATGAGATACAAAAATGGGATAAAACAACCTTTTATTAGAGTTTTGACATGAGTAGAAGCTTATAAACTAGGCGGTAGTTCTTTGAATTGTTCTGATCAAGAGTCGGTCTCTTCAACATATCTTTTAAAATGATAGTTTTCAAATATGACGGGAATTCAGCTGGATGCGAGGGAAGTATTGATGACGTTGTTAGTGAAGGTAACATTGCATTTAAGCACTTAAGCAACATTGATGGAATCAGATGGAGTTCGCGTGATTCTGGGACTCTTATCATCATAATAGGTTTTACCAAAACCATTGAGACATGCTCAAAATCAGTTAAAGACTGTTGTTATTAGTCTTTATGGTAACAATGAGTCGGTTGAAACTGTGTTGTCATGCTCTAATGGATTGAACTTTATCCAGGAAGAAATATTGCAAAGAGGTCAGGATGTCGACTGGAGAACTGGTAAGTGGTGTACATTTATTCCTTGATATTTGCTTTTTCCGTAATCTCGAACAGTTATTTCCTGCTGACGTTTTAGTGATCTTCGTGTTTTAAGAGACTGATGTTCTGAAAGAACTATGCTAGTGACATTTGTATTAGAAGCTTCGCAGATCTGCGTATGAATATGGAATTTGGTGGAAAGCTAAATTCTCCCAGCCTTACAGCGTTATATTATATTTTAGCATGGCAACGCTGGTCGATAACACTACTATAAGAGTAAAAGATCTAGAAGATAGGTAGAAGTATATAAATAGCTTTGTGAGTATATAGTCAATCCAGTGAGTTTGTAGTTATTACAGTCTGTAGTTAACCCATTGAGTATGTAGTTACCCCAGCATGTAATTATCCTAGTGAGTATGTGATTAACCCAGTGAGTATGTAAACATCCAAGTGAGTAGTTAGATAACTCAGTATGTAGTTAACCCAGTTAGTATGTAGTTTTCCCAGTGAGTATGTAGTTAACCCAGTGGGTATGTAGTTATCCCAGTGAGTATGTAGTTAACCCAGTTATTAGATAGATAATGTAGTGAGTAGTTAGATAACTCAGTATGTATTTAACTCCGTGAGTATGTAGTTATCCCAATGAGTATGTAGTAATCCCAGTGAGTATATAGTTATCCGAGTGAGTAGTTAGATAACGCATTGAGTAGGTAAATAATTTAATGAAGAGATAACAAGTGACAGTGGTCAGGTGCTTACAACGTAACTAGCAGTGGAAGTGGAATCTGACTTCTGTATAAGAAATTCTTTGCTGTTTTTATTAGTAGCAATAGTATTGGTTGTGAAGTGCGGGATATATGATGTAGTAATTTATGTAGCTTCAGAGCTTCAACCGTTTTGTTTTCTTGGTATTGCCATGGTGATGTTTTAAAGAGTATTTCAGATAGTGTTGTTGTGTTGTAACATTCATGGTTTACTTATATATCTTTAAAAGATGGTTCATGCAGGCAGTGGTAGTGTCACCAAGAATTGTTCTGCGTATGGTGGCGATACTGCTTGTAGTATTGTGATAACTCGAACAGAAAGACTGACTAAACAGTTGAAATGACGTCAAATAACATATAGACAAAAACAGAAGCGGAACATTTATGAACTTACACACAGCATTTTTGATAGTAGTAATCTCCACAACAGCCTTTGGAACAGTACATGTAATTCATGGATCCACTGCTCTTGCCGTAGTAGAAACAATTCTCACCTAGACCACAGCCTGACAAGTAAAATACATTCCTATCAGTATTTTAGTTTTAAGACCAACACAAATAAATTATATAAAGGTACCCATTGAAATCATGTTTAATGCCACATTTATATTTATAAATCACGCGACAACTGACGTTCTATCGAATGCATTACTCATTGATGGACAATACTAGTATGACTCGCAACAATTATTACTATCTCAGTCTAAGGTTCAATGTCTTCATTACGATAAAGTGACTCTTTTTAAGCGAATGCAAGTTGGAGTTTCGTTCTTTCCATGCAAGATGAGTTCGCGGTGAATGTATACGTAGATGCTTCCATTTGGGAAGGATACAATAGTTCTGGCTAAGCCATAACGGTGCATTATACGAATATCCATGTTTAATAGTCATTTATTTAGACATGGTTTACTCAGGAGATTATTTATCTCAGTTTATCTCATGTTTGTATCAATGATGTATTATATGCTATATCAGATATGGTTCTTTATATAACTTTCATAATAATAACACTTGAAATTGGTTAACGGAGTTTAAGATTTTGAGAAAAGTTAAGCAGTTCAACACTAAACACTAAAATCACCTTTAGGACACTGTAAGTGGGCAGTGGCAGATATTCTATCTGCTCGGGAAATGGACGAACCCGACCATACACGAGTTTCCTGCTGCCTTGCAGGCTGGTTTTGGTTAGCCAAAGGGTAAGGGAGAAAACCCTAAAAGAAAATCCGGATTGGAGTCCGTACGGAAGTTGGACGATGTTCTACATCCCTTTCTGGCAACTCCTTGGTCTGAAGAGGGATGGGCTGCACCAGACGACGTTTGCCCAAGACACACTGATAATGCTGGACAAATCTGAAGGTATCATACCGGATTGGTCGTCGTACGGGTCAACAAGGACCGCGACTGCCATTATAAACCAGGACGGAGGTGACACGTGTGCTACTGATATTGTTGCAAAAATCAGAGCGAGAGACAGCGTTGCCATCGCCATCTGGAACATTAGAACTCTGGCGCAAACTGGAAGACTCCAAGTGTTGATACATGAGATGGAACACTGCACTTGGCACATTCTGGGAATCTGTGCAGTAAGATTGAAAGCCCTAGGATAACACGAAACAAAATATGGGCATATAATATACTATAGCGGAGAGTTGGACAAGTCCATAAATTGAGTACGCTTCCTTGTAAACAAAGCCATCAAGGGATCTGTGCTTGAATGTCGCCCCATATCTAGCAAAATTATCTCCATTCGTCTGAAAGCATCTCCCTTTTACACCAAAATTATCCAAGTATATTATGCAACTACTGATCATGATAATGAAGAAACAGAGGAGCCTTACAACAAACTCCAGGGTATAATAAACATGGTAAGTAAAAAAGACATCCTCAGTATCAAAGGAGACTGGAATGCCTCAGTTGACAGAGATGCTCTAAAAGACTGGGATGATCATTGTGGACCGTCTTACAAAGAGCTTACCAATGAAAGAGGGAGACGGCTGCTGGAGTTCACAAAGCTACAACAACTTGGTACTAGCCAACACCCTGGACCAACATAAAGCTTCACGATGCTGGAACATAGCACGCACCAAATAGAACCCATCATCACCAGATCGACTACATATTGGTTCAAAACCGGTACCGATCTGGAATCAATAGAGCCAAACCAGGTGCTGATGTTGGGAGTGATCACGACCTTGTCATTATGAACTTCTGAGTAAGGTTGAAGAAAATTAACAGGCCAAAGAAAATCAAGCTCAAATTTAACCTTGAACAACTGAAGGACCCTAACATTTGCAAGACATTCCAAGCCACAATTGGAGGAAAAGTTGTGAAAGACCTCACCAGACAGAGGCAACAAAGAGTCAGTACCATTCAAGTCGAAAATGGAAAATGCCTCTCAGACGCAAGTGACATTGCCGAAAGATGGACTGAGTATTGTAAAGTACTCTACAACCACCCGTCCACAAGAGACCCAGGGGTGCTTAAAGTTCCAAACTCCACAAACGATCATGATTTCCCCCATTCTCAAAGACGAGGTGGAGTCAGCAATACGAGCACTGAAGAATGGGAAGGCAGCTGGAGTAGGCAACATCCCAGCTGAACTTCTCAGGAATGGTGGTGAATCAATGATAGAGGTACTAACAAAAATCTGCAATAAGATCTAGCAGACAGGCGAATAGACAACACATTGTAACCAGTCACTGATTATAACACTCCCAAAAAGGCAATCTCTAGCTGTGTCAAAATTACAGAGCTATCAGTTTTTTCAGCCATGCTAGTAAGTTGATTCTGAAGATCATCTTGAACTGACTGAACCCACAAGCAGAAGAAATAATCGCTGAAGAGCACCCAAGGTTCCGGAGTAGAAGAAGCACAACAAAATATCGTTCTGTTGATGCCACGAAAACACTTGTGTGTTCATTAGTACATTCAAGACTGGACTATTGTAACTCAATTCTGTCTGGTTTGTCAAATTATTTACTTCAGAAACTTCAAACAGTTCAAAACACAGCTGTATGGATCATCTTTAGAATACCTCGATCAGAGCACACCTCACCACTGCTCTATACACTACACTGGCTATCAATTCGATACAGAATTAAACACAAAATTTGTTCTCTTTGCTATATTTCAATGACAGACTCCAGTCCAACATACCTATCAAGCCTCACCCATGTGTATACACCAGCTAGATCCTTACGCTCTTCTTCTGATAATCGTATACTCAATGTTTCCAAGGTGAAAACAAAGTCACATGCACAACGTTCGTTTGCATACCAGGGCCCGGCGACGTGGAACAAATTGTCCATTGAAATTAGACAAAAAGACACAGTGGTCCCTTTTAAGAGTGCTCTCAAGACTCACTTGTTTCGACTTCAGGGACAAACTTAGCGACCTAATCATGATTTGTATCATATATTTTCAGCATGTTTTTATATTTTCCAATTTCATTGTTTTTGTCATTTGTTGTTCTGTAGTGTAGTCATATCATTATTGATGGTGTAAAGCGCCTAGAGCTTTTAAAGATTAGCCGCTATACAAAGTCCTCATTATTATTAAAACAAATATCCAATCTTAGGGTTCTGTGTGAAAAGTACTCACAACATCAACAAGACATCTATCATTTGTTCATAGATTTCAAAAAGGCTTTTGACAGTGTGGCATGAGGCATTGTGAGCAACAATGAATAAGTACAGCATGAGTCAAAAGTTGACCAACACCATCAAGAAGCTGTACGATAAGACTACCAGTGCAGTAATTGCTCACGGATCCGTGGGGACTGGTTCAAGACAATAGTTGAAGTACGGCAAGGCTGTCTCCAGTTTCCGACGCTCTTCAACATCTACTTAGAGCACATAATGAGTGAAGCCCTGGAAACCCACTGTGGGACAGTTAGCATTGGAAGGCGTAACATCACCAACCTCTGCTTTACAGACGACATTGATGGGCTGGCAGCCAGTGAAGATGAGCTTGCCACCTTAGAGAAGATCCTGGATGAAACATCTTCCGGATGTGACATGGAGATACGTGCCGAGAAGACAAAGCTGATGACAAATAGTGGCAAACAAATCTCAACCAAGGCTAAAGGCAGAAGACAGGAACTGGAAACAGTGGGTCAATTCAAATATCTTGATTCCATAATTGCGAAAGAGGGATCAAGAGCAGAAAGCTTATCACGAGCAGCACAAACAGCGGCAGCTATGTCATAGCTAAGACCCATCTGGAGAGACAAGAATATCTGTCTGAAAAGTAAACTCAGACTATTGAGAGCACTGGTCATCTCAATCGTTCTGTATTCATGTGAGGCCTAGTCCCTGACAGCAAAATTACAACGAAGAATTCAGGCACTTGAAACTAGATGCTACATAACCATCTTGGCATCTCTTTCATGGACAACATCACAAATGAAAAAGTGAGTAACATCATCAGGCACAAAGTAGATCATTATGAAAATCTCCTCATCATCGTCAAAAAGGGAAAGCTGAAACGTATTGGTCATGGCAGGTAGACAGAGAAAAAGGTGGAATGAAAACATCACAGAATGGACCAGGAAACGTTTTGCGGAGACACAATCATTGGCACATGATCGAGACAAGTGGAGGGAACTAGTCCGATGTTCAGCAGCACAATGCCTCAACAACCACACTAGGTGAATAGATTATGATGATTATGAACATACGGATTGATTAATTGAAAAGTTTCTAACACAGGCTGTTGGTAAAACGACATTAAGTATGAAGCCGGTACAAAATATAAGCAGTACAGTCATAACCGGAAATAATTGTTAATGCTAGGAGTTGGCATTTGCTATCAACTGAAAATATACTTCCCATATTGGAAAGAAATCAGCAACTATATCTATTGATCCGTGATGATCGGAAGCTAACTAGACTTAACAAACTTTTCATCTTAAATTTATTTATTTTGTCTGTTCAACTTCCATTTTTATCATGTAGGCGTGCATGTATGCAATGATAAGAATATTACGAAACCGGAAAAAATATGAAAGTTTAAGATTTGACTTTAGCTTATGACTCTAGATTCTTTTCAAATTTAAATAAGCGTTTGTTTGGATCATTTAATAAGTTTTAAACACAACTAAAATAATTTTAGATGTTCAAACCCCAAGACTTAAAACCTCAACATTTTGAGACAAATCTTTCAGATATGCAGCTGCCATTTTATGGAAGGAGTTACCAATCACTTTCGAAAACAATACAAATTTAATTAATTTATCCCCATTTGCCGTTTATGGTTGGGCATTTGCTACGCACTGCCAAATCTTAACATAGCAACAAGAAAGAATAGCTTATTACAACAATAGTTTACTTTTCCTGGTTGATACCATAAGCGATAAAGGTTATTGCACACATCACGTTTGATCCCCATACATCTAATAGTGTTCGACAACAAATTTTCTTCTCCAAATTTCGCCCAATATTCTTATCGATTTCCTTTAAATTTGATTACATTCCTCAACTGCTGATATATATTAAGATATTTTTTAATGTTTTTCGTCACCATGATATATGTTACTCTTACAAGATGAATCAAAGCATTATTTTGCCTCCGTGGAAGACGGATAAGTACTAGTGCTATTGACAGTGTGACTACACACTCGCTTTGCATATCTGTAGCTTTATGTTCCTTTGAGGGAACTAGCACGCATGCAAAATTCGGTGCTCATGCAGGGTCGGTTTCCCAGATCCCTCTACGTCAGAGGCGAGATATTAATTGATTCGCAAACCTAACTCTCACTTAGCAGTGGGTTATATGTTCAAATATAGCCCAAATCATCTCGGGTTTGTTGTTTATCTACTGATGTGCAGTCTACCTCAATCCGATTATCAACCCTCAACCTACCCATGCAATTATCGTGTGTTAAGTAACTATTTCGACTCATGGGGAGGGAGGGGGTCAAGCAATCACGACTGGGAGAGTTTGTTCCGTTATTAAGCTGCCTGAAATTAAAGCTAATAGTTACTAAGCTTTGTTAACAGAACCTTGTGATATATATATATATATATATATATATATATATATATATCTATATATATATATATATATATATATATATATATATATATATATAGATATATATATTATACGAAAACTATTCCTACTGTGTGATAAAATGATGTCATTCATTCTTAATTGCTATATACCTATATTCCACAACCTGACTTAAAACTGTAGGTAAAAGTATATCTATCTATATATCTATCAAGCTATAGATATCTGTCTGTCTGTCTGTCCAACCATCCATCCATCCATCCATCCATCCATCCATCCATCCATCCATCCATCTATCTATCTATCTATCTATCTATCTATCTATCTATCTATCTATCTATCTATCTATCTATCTATCTATCTATCTATCTATCTGCACAAAAACATATTTGAATAGTATTGGAACAGGTTTGAAAATTATTTTAGCTCGGAAAAAAGTAGACTTTACTTACTTCACATACTTACTCTCTACTGTCTATTATTTGTGTGTTCTTCTGTGAAAATTCAAGTGTACAATTTCAGCTATTAACAGCCAATACTATCTTGGAAAAATAAATTCATTTTCTCGGTGAATAAAAGGAAGAATTATAATCTGTGTGCATATGAGAGAGAGAGACAGACAGACAGACATACAGACAGACAGACAGACAGACTTACCTATGCGTGATACAAGGAAGAATAGTCCAAGTGTGTAATGTATAAACATGGCGGCTTATAAAACTATACAAAAATCACAATTATATGATGTTACGCCTGTATAAGATTTCACCCTGTCTGAAGCCAAAACTTTCAAGTTGTAATCTAATAATGGACGGACTCCTCGTTTTGCTATGCCACGTTATTTTCTTCTCTGCTCTTATAACAAAATACACTTTCACCGTCTATTACATTCAAAACAATGTAACATATCTATTCCGATGCGTAGTATCTCCCGCTTGAAGGAAATATAGTTTTGTAGTAGAGCTCTTGTTAGATACCGGAAGTACTTAGTCACAGCCATGACCTTAATGCTTGAAACAAGGATGAAAATTTAGAAAGCATAAATAAAATGTTATAATACGAAAAAGAAGTGAAGGTGGAATTCTGCACACTTTACATGTAAACACACATATGCAATCCAACACGGAAGATGGAAACGAAGCGGTTTAAATCACACACGTGTACACAAACACACTTATATACTATCGAACATGTGTGGGAGTACTACACATACACAAGCAAAGAGTTGATGTGGGCACACACACTCAAAGATGCCATCACGCAGTACTCATATAATTATATACGATCGTGCGCAAAAAAAAACAACGGTTTACATTTTTGAAGAGCAAACACAAACATAAAATCAATATTCTAGCAAGAGCAGTGCCTTCTTCTTTTATTGGGGGGGGGGAAGCTCTCTCCAATTTTGATCTTTTCAGACCAGTTGTGGAGGACCGCCTGCCCTGATATTTCGTATATTCTATATGAGTATATATTTATTATTTCACTCAAATTTTTTCACTGTTTTTTTCCTTTTTTCCTTTTTGTATATTATTTTAATTATATTTTTTTGTTTAAATTTCTATTTTTTTCTCTTTCGTTTTTAAAAGCTGTAAGAATTATTTTAGCATTTTAAATTACATGCATTCATCGTCATTTCAAAAAAATCCTGTCTCATGTTGCAACTCTTCTTGTACTTCTTTCTTCCATCTCCTTTTCTTTTTCCTTTTATCTTTGTTTTTCTCTTTCAATTCTGTTTTTGTAATTTATTTTGCTGTTGTTGTTTTTTTTGGTCTAGAATCTTTGTCTTATTTATCTGTTGTTAACTCTTGTTTCACTGGAGTTTTACTTGTGATTCCTTCTGTTCTTTTCTCTATTGGTCTTTCTTTCGATACTGATGTGATCATTTATTTTACTGATGTTATTTGTTTTGATATTGCATCTGTGTTTTCTTTCCCTATTGATATCATCTTTTTCCACTGGAGCTTCATTTGTATTTCCCTCAGGTTTTTTTTTCTCTACAGGTTTTATTATGTTGGTTCCAATTATCCACTCTGTTCCCAGTTCCTACTGTCGTGTTATTGTCTGTGGTATTTGATTTCCAGTCAACTTTGTCGAATCTGTTAAAGTGATACTAGTCCGTTTTGGGGGATCGGTTTATTTTTTTTTTTTTTTTACCCTGTTGTAAGGTCTCTACTCTCTCTTCGTCTTGCTATTGCTGTTGTTGTTTCTGTAATCTCTCTCTTGAGTCAGTGTCGTTTTGTGGATATTTGAATGGAGCGTGACCTGTTTCATAGCACCTGTTACATTTCCTGTCGTATATACACCCTTTGTACCAGGTTTTGGCTAGAAAGCCATGCATGAAGTAGGACCTTTTGATTGTCTTTAATTGTTCAATTTCTATTTTTCTAGTGCCTTGTTCGTACTCTTTGTTCATATACTTATACTGTCTTCATTCATCATTGTCTTTCCAAATACCTTTTTTTCAGAGAGCAGTATATGTAATCGTGGTTATGGCCTTGGTGATTTCACACCCACTAGGTGTTCTGGATTTAAAAGCATATTGGAAAAATGTCTGGATATTTCCATCTTCACTATCTCGGAGTATATTCAGAACTGATGATACAAAGGAGCAAGATCCATTTTATGTAGTCTTTAGATATGATGGACGAACTAGAATCCCTGTAACATAATTCAGTTGAGGTGTGCTTTCTATTTTTAAATCAGAATTGAAAGGACGCATGACGTCATTTTCAATGAAAATATACCGATGAGCCATCTTACGATTTACCAATCTGGAATAGTGCACGTACAGCATGGCTAAAATAGCGACATTGTGTTGTGGTCGGCCTACAGTGAATATTTCTTATACTTGGAATAACAGTACCACTACTGCTGCTCTAGCAAGTATTATTCAAAATGATAACAACGTCTGTTTTTATCTTTTGTTTGCGAGTTCTTATCTTCTTCGCAGGAATTATTGCTGGTACAGTATATGATTGCCAGTATATGATGATCTTAGAAGACACAGAAGGAAGACTTTGACACATTTTTGCTGCGTCTTTACGACGACAACAATACGAGATGAAATCATTGAACAGTTAGAAAAAGGGAAAGTAGTGAAAACAATACTGCCAGTGTTTGGTATGACATTTTAACTGAATTAAAACACCTGAGAGATGTATGTGACGAAACATAAGAGAAGGACTTTCACAATCCGAAATGATGTTGTTATGTCATTAGGTTTTCTTCAAATTTATCTTCGAAAAGAGATACCACTGAACGTGATCGCCGAAGCAAACCAAAATGTAATCCACAGAGCGAGAACGCAAGGTTATAGTGCTTCTCACTCAAATACATTTATAGGTGCAGCAATTGGTAAACGGAACTCAGTGTTTTTTAAATAGATAATACTAAAATGAACTATCCATAAATGACGATGTACGAGAACATTTTCTTACTTATATCGAACCGTTTATTTTAGAACTCCATGACAATCAATTCCAAAATTCAAAGCATCAATTAAGCAACAACAAATAGAGCCAGACACCAATACCAAAACTACTAGCAAACATTGGGCAAAACCCAATACCAGCATCACAAACAAGATTCATGCAACATAAAATAACCACTACAGGCACAGGTAAGCGAATCTAAAAACAAGTACTAAAACCAATAAAAAATAATTCAATATGAATCTCAATATCCAAACCAACACCTAGCGCAGAAACATCCATACTAATATCAATCCTTGATATTAATTTTGAGCTAAATTTTGCAAAATCCATGTATCAATTCACAACAATGATAAGAGGTTTGCTTAATTTCTTAAAATCATGAGACCCTCTTTAAGAGGTTATGAGTTAGACCCTGAAGCTTATAGGCAAAAATTCAGAAATTACAGAAAAGAAGCTGGACAAACTCATGTCAAATTTGCTAGAGAAAAAGAGCAGTTGTTTGATAGATGGTGCTTAGACAAGAAAGTCGAATAAGACTATCAAAATTTCAAACAAATTATATTAATTGAAGAGTTCAAACAACTGTGTCCATAATGACGTTACAATTTATCTCGATGAGCATAAGATTGAAACCTTGGAAAATGCTGCTCGAGCTGCTTACGAATATTCTTTGACACATAAAGTTCCTTTTGTTAACAAGACTTGTACTCAACAATTTTCTGGCAAAAAAGTATTTTCCGCCTAATTCAAGCCCTTCTAAAACTCAAACTGACACAACTTTCAAAAATCAAACCTCAGAGAAGTTTGATTCTAAATCCTTGTTGCTTCCGACGTGTACCTATTGTAAGAAAAAAGGACTACAAATCCAAAAATAGGCATCAGAATCAAGACAGACCTGTTCCAAATGCTCTTATTTCCAAGAGGTCAAGGTCACAGTCATGTATTGAAAGCAATACATTTGTTAGGCCTAATAAATCCCAGTCTGATTTTATTATGGAGAATTATGAACCATTCATATCGAAGGGTTCTTTATCACTCTTGGGTGATTCAGCCAATCCCACCCCTATTTAAATTTTAAGGGACACAGGAGCTTCTCAAAGTCTTTGATTATCAGGTACTTTGCCCTTTTCTGAGAATTCTTCTTCTAATGAAAGTGTTCTTATTCCGGGAATAGAGTGTGGCTTTTGTTAATGTTCCTCACCATTGTGTAAATTTGTCATCAGACTTAGTATCAGGTCCTGTGACAATCGGAACAACCTCCGTTTTACCCTTTTAGGGCATACATTTATTGCTAGGCCCCGACTTAGCTGGGGACAAGGTTGTGGTTAATCCACTTGTAACTGACAAGCCTAATTTGGATCAGAAAGTTAAAACAACTGAAAAAGAATTCCCTGATATATTTCAACCTTGTACAGTTACCAGAGCTATGGCAAAGAAAGCTCTTGAGAATAAAGTTGAAGAAGTCAGTATTCCTTTAGCTGACATATGCATAGGCCAGGCTTATGTTGATGAAGACAGTATTCCTTCAGCTGACACGTGTATAGGTCAGGCGTTTTGATGAGGTCACTTTTACTCTTTGTTTAGATCAATCACAAGGTATTGATCATAGTGATCCTCTTTTAAAAACTCATTCTCATTATTCTAATCAGGGTGATAAACGACAGTCACTTGTCGTCGAACAGGAAAAAGATCCTGAGATCTCCAGTTTGTTTCAAAGGGCCATAAATGAGAATGAAGCCACTGAAGTTTTTATCTGCTATTTCATTAAAAATGGAATTCTTATGAGAAAATGGAGACCTCCCGAGGTACCTGCTGGTGATGAGTGGTAAGTGAACTATCAAATAGTAGTTCCAAAACCTTATAGACAGGAAATACTTAAGCTGGCCCATGAAACTCCTTTGGCTGGTCTTTTTGGGATTAATAAAACTTATCACAAGATCTTGACTCACTTCTATTGGCCAAAAATCAAAAGTGATGTTACCAAATACTGTAGATCTTGTCATACTTGTCAAATGGTAGGAGAACCCAATCAGAAAATACCTAAGGCTCATCTGCAACCTATTCCTGCCTTTGACGAATCATTTAGTAGAATTATGGTAGATTGTGTAGATCCCTTACCCAAAACCAAGTCAAGTAACCAATACCTGTTGACCATTATTTGTGCTTCAACAAGGTTTCCAGAGGCTATTCCGTTTGAGGAATATAAAATATAAAACAATAGTAAAAGCTTTGATAAAATTTTTTAATCAGTATGGCCTTCCCAAATCTATTCAGTTTGATCAAGGTTCAAACTTCATGTCTGGAATTTTCCAGCAAGTTATGAATGAATTGGCCATTCAGCAATTCAAGTTAAAAATGAAACTATGGTTTGAAAGAACTACAAGGGAGAGAACCTTTGAGTGTGATGATGGAGTTGTGTTACTCTTGTTCATTCCTCTTACTTTTCTTCAGATTAGATATTACGGCCCTTACAAAGTTAAGAAGAAAATGAATTAGTTAAATTATAGTATTAGTGCTCCTGGGATCTAAATAAATTCTCTAAAACTGTAAGTTTATTTATCATCTTTTATGAACATCTTTGTACTTAATAAATCGTTTGTTAAATTTTACAAGCACGTAACACTTGTGTACGGTCTTTCCTTCAGCAAGTATCAACAATAGATAAAGCTCTACTGATCTTATTCCATAATTATACAAAGTAGAATTTTATTGATCACTGTGTTTTTATTTGGTTTCATTTTATTTTGTTCAATTGACTACATGTACCTTGGATAGTTGAGGGTGTTTGGAGACAGTCTTTTTCTGTTTTAGAGTAGTCATGAGGTCTTTCATTTAATGATACTTACCAACGTGGGGGAAAAACTCTCCTGATCTTACTAGATAATAATAATATGCAGGATTTTACTGATCACTGTCTTTTTTAAAGTTTGATTTAATATAACTGTATACATGTATTTTGTGTAGGTTAAAGTGTTAACGGACAATATTGTGCTAGTACAATGTCTTTAAGGATGATTGGCAGAAAAATTAAACAATTCGATGTCTAAATCAAGCTAAAGTTGTTAGAAGTAAACAAACATAAAATTGCAGGACAGATCTAGGGAATCAAACAAGCGTTTGAAAAATTGTCTTAACTTTTAGGACAGTTTTTGCTTTAATATACTTGAAGAAATACCTTATGGAAATATTGAGGACGCACACATTATGGTCAACAAGTATTAATGCAAAACGGATACATCTCGTGGTATGTCACTTATACAGCGTACATTATATATATATATATATATATATATATATATATATATATATATATATATATATATATATATATATACTGCCATTGTAAACTGAAGAAAACAGCATAAATTAATTTCGTAGGGATGAAAGACTAACTGAATCCTCATCTTTCTAATGTATTCTCTCTCTCTCTCTCTCTCTCTCTCTCTCTCTCTCTCTCTCTCTCTCTCTCTCTCTCTCGTGAAAATACAAGAGAAACTAAGGCCTTGATGTACAATTATCTGCAACACACTTAAACCTGATACAGTCTTTATTGAAAAACAAAAAGCAGAATTTGTACTGCACTCTCAAATGATAAACATGCTTTAAATTTATAACATTGTGAATGAGAATATATAAATAAATTTGACCTTAAACCTTGATTGTAGGTGGTAACCCTATTCTGCCACCGTGCGGCAGCGGTAAGTTGCACCCACAAAATGTCTAAATTAAAATGGAGGTGGTAAGGGTTAGCGGAAATATATCATTGTGCAAGAACATCTAACTGAAGAGAATTTGATACATTTAATTTGTTTGTCCTTCTTGCAAGCCACCTGTCCTCCGAATGTTAATATTCTGATAAATCAGCTGACTGTAATGTGGTAATTTAATTCGAATGATATATTAAATAAGTCGCCCATATATGCCGTAAAATGATATAACTTCTAGTTGCTACGGTCAGGGTTGTAGTCGTATTGTTTGAAAGAAATTGACATACCATAGCGCCATCTGTTGTCATAATAGTGTATTATGTTATACATGTATTAACTTCCGTGATGCTAATTGGCAACGTGCTTGATGCTACATTAAACGTTTAATATATGTAAATGTAAAATGTGATATTGCAAGTTTATAAATAGAATATTGTGTGGAAGCAAATTTCTGTCGATCGATGAAGATCACAATAATTTGGGCCAGAAAACAATTAGTTAGATTTATGGGGACAGGTGCTTACTTTTATACTGCAATAGTTTCCAATGTCTGGTTGGAAGAGTAAATGATTTTAAATTAAGCCTTCATTTATTTAACCGTTTCAGAGAAGACTAGCAGGAAAGGTTAAGTTCGATTTTATTTCAAAACTGACCAAAACAAATTCCAGAACGGTTGTTTCGAAATCTAGTGTCAGGCTGGCTGCAATATTTGGCGCCTAGTTATAAAAGTCGGCATATATATATATATATATATATATATATAATTCCGATTGATTACGCTAAATAACTGGCGTGGTTCCCTCACAATTTCTTAAATATTAAACACAACCCACCAAACATTCTAATAAGTCTACAATTTCCTGCAAGAGTAAGAGTATATAAGACTCTGAGAAACTTTTTTTAGGAGAAACTATCTCGTAAAACATTTGTGAAAGGGACTGGATGTCTGGACAGTCGACGGACACAATTCAGGTGTAGAAGTGAGCAACGCTTAAAATCACAAGGGGAGATACCTATGTTTTATATTTTTTAATGTTCTACAGAAAACATCATTTTTTTAAGTTTTGAAAGAATATTTCACGAGTTACTTGATAAGTGCAGTTGTGAAAGGCTCGCATTGAAATTCTCTTCAGTTAGGCCATCATAATGACAGCTATTTGCATCGAAATCCCCCTCCCCCCTGCCGCTGTTATTCATCTCAAACAGTTTTATTGTAATTTTGTTTGAAGCATGGGTATGGGGGAACATGAAGAGCATGGGATCTGTATTTGTTGTATAGCATTACTAGTAAGTTAGCCTGAGTGGCTTTATGCTGTACTTTGCTTGGATTTTACCAACATGCCTACTAAGGTAGCTACTAGCATAGCTATATGCAGTTTTGTTATTTGTGTATTTTAAGCCACCTCAATATTAAGGTACCTACTTGCATAGCTATATGAAGTTTTGTTATTTGTGCATTTCTCTCAAGTCACTCACTATTAAGTGGACATATGGACACATTAGGTTGTTTTGGTGACATGATAAGGGGTTGTGCATTAGAGTGGGGATATATGGACAGATTAAGTTCTTTTGGTGACATGATAAGGGGTTGTGCATTAGAGTGGGGAGTAATGAGAAGGGTAGTATATTGCTGATTAAACAGGTGTTTCTGTGATGTATGAGAATGGAAGTAATTTGCTCACGGCTACTGGCAATTATAATTATATCCGACAGATGATAGGTAGGGGTGGGAAACCCTTGTACTTGCTGGCTCACCGCTCGTGAAAAGGGAATAGAGAAAGAAAAAGCATAGATGTTAAGGAATTGTTGTTTCCTTTAGCCATATGTTTCTTCTTCTCATGTCCACTGTATTGTATATATATATATATATATATATATATATATATATATATATATATATATATATATATATATATATATATATATATATATATATATATATAATAAATATTTGTTTGCGTAATTTGGGTTATGCAGTGTTATTGGAGTATAATAATTTCCAATCGTTGTAGTTTCCTATTGTGTTTTGGCTTTAGTTTAGTATTCCTTGTTGTGTGCCTCGTTTGTATTGCAAAAAAGAACTGTGGGTTTTTTGTTTGTTTTTTTAAAAAAAAAACATTCTTGTCTTGTTGTTTTTGTATTTTTGCCTATTGTGTAAAGGGATGCTTTTTAGGATTTTCCGTTCGAAGGCATTTTCCTTTGTCCACCATTCATCATGTAGATAGAGTAAACGTCTTGCCTGTTTGATTTAAATCTCTGGTTTTTTCTTCCAGATTTGTTCTTACCAAAGGCTTGGGTTGTTTATTTCGACTTTGTTTGACATATTTATATGTCTGATTTAAAATAGATATTGGTATATTTTGTTTCCTTTCCAGCCTGTTTCCAAATTGATTTATTTCTTCTATGTAATTTGATGTTATTTGTTAATCTATATTCCGTTTTGGGAAAATATTGTTTTAGTGATTGTATTGTTTCTGTATACTTCAGGCCTATTTTGTAATACAAACCAGAACCAATACAGGTATACACCTCGCCAAATGTACATCGGTTGTTGTGGAAGATTTTTAATTCTTTCAATATAGTTAGTCATCTGTTTGACCCTGAGATCAGGGGTATTAAGTCACCTTCTATCTCGTTGTTTCTGAAAGGTATGATTTTAGAGTTGGTGAACCTTTTTATATCCGCAAATAAAATTATAAATTAGTTTTTCGTATTAGTTTATGAGGCGGTATTAAAAGTTTTTTTTATACCAAAATACTAATAGATTGAGCTGAAGATATAGATTTTCGCTATTTGTACTTTTTTATATTAAAGTGCATAGAATCCCAGATTTGACTGTTTTAGTAAGTAAATTTTCTTTTTATTTGTAGCTCATTCTTTTCCTTGTTCTTCTATTAGCTCTATGATGGATTTAATGGATAAGATGTTGTCTGTAATATGTCTTCCATTTCCTCCGCATGATCGATTTTCGGTTATTATGGTTTCCATAGATTCATTTAATCTGTTAGCTAGAATTTTACTAAGTATCTTGATATCAATGTTTA
This sequence comes from Unio delphinus, assembly GCA_029339505.1. Lineage (NCBI taxonomy): Eukaryota > Metazoa > Mollusca > Bivalvia > Unionida > Unionidae > Unio > Unio delphinus. The sequence goes on from JAQISU010000115.1 coordinate 21,640,600, forward strand.
GTAGTGACATAGGCTCCAGTTTTTTAGTTCTGTTGGTTCACCTTTAATTTTGCATATTAGTGTTATTAAACCTGTTTTTATTGTGTCAGTTATTTCATTATCAATAATGGAGTTCTATAATTCCTTTCAGCACTATCAAAAAGAGATAGCTGAAATGGTATGACCCTGTCATTAGAGCCAACAGTCTATCAACAACAATACTGCAGGGCAGCGTCAAGGTTGGCAGAAGGAGAGGTAGTCACAGAGAAAGTGGACTGATAACATCACATATTGGACAAGAAAAAGTTTCGCGGAGACACAGGCATTGGCACATGATCGAGACAAATGAAGGGAACTGGTCAGATGATGATCAGCATGATGATGATGATGACGAGGAGGAGTTGGACGAAGATGATAAAGAATGTTTTTCTTTGCTTTCTAATATTTTATCTCCTTCTTTAAGTTGGGAGAAGATTCTTTCGTTTCCTCTCTTTCCTCCTTCATATAAATTGTTTTTTCTTCTTCTATTTTGTAAATAACGTCATAATTTCCATATCTGATTTGGGGTCCGTTGTATGTGTTTTCTACTAAATTGTTTTTAACATTTTTTTATATCAAGTTGGTCCTTACTTGTCTATGGGTTCATTGTTTTTATTTTTAGATTAGATCATTAGTACTTTCCTTAGTTCGTCCGTTGCATGTGAAGGTATTACAAATGTTGATAATTGTGTTGCAGTTGTTTTATAGTGATCAGGAAATGTCTTATTGGAAATTTAATTGTATGCACGTCTTTAGTATGCATTACTTGATCACAAATTTGTCAAGTATTGTCTTCAATATCTTCTATATACTGATTTAATTATTGTTTCGATAATTTGTTGCTTTAATTCATCAAAATAATATTGCGTAATACTAATTTTAAAAAAATTTAATTAACCGAAAAATTGCTTCTGAAAAATAATTAATATATTCTTTTTTACTATTAATCTATAAAGTGCTAAACACTAAATAAATTAATCTCTTTTGGATACTTTTATCACCAGATCCAGTTGAGAATTATAAATCATTTCCCATAATATATTTTCTCTACTCTGTTTTCTTTATAAAACAAATTTGAGGAAAGATTTGGTTCTGGCAGTCCTCTATATTATGGTGGAACCTGGTGCCATCCTAACACTGATCTGATCGATGATTGACAAATATCTAGAGATTTAATTTCAATTGCACCCGATAATGTTTGTTCGTGAACTGTTATTGCTGGTACTTTTTATTCTTTTTCTTTGATAGATTTAATTCTTTGCTGAAATTGTTTCTTGATTTGTTCCATATGATAATTACCCATTGAAATAGAAATCACTTGCCAGTCAGGATTTCCATCTAGTTTGTTTTTATTTGCAAATACCAAATTATTATTCTCCTGCAACCCACCGAACAATGTTATCTCATATTTGGCCAAGTATGATATACTCGTAACTGTGCAAGCGCAATTTCTTTTACTGGAAAGCAGTTGGAAAGTTGACGCTAAATTCAGCATTGTTTGAGCTTGCTGATACTTTGTAGTCTTTGATGGAGTTGTATTAACGACGATAAGTTGCAGTAGTTCTTGCGATGACGATGATATCATTATTATTATTATTATTATTATTATTATTATTATTATTATTATTATTATTATTATTATTAATTTCCAAATCAGATGTAGTCATTGCTTCGTTGTAAATCTTGATCAGTTCTGTGAATATATTATTCGATCACTAACACCTGATGATATCAACGAAGGTTATTTGGAGTATACTAGCGTCGCTGAAAGCAGCTTTAATGTATACTCAAGTAATTTATTTTCACTTTCTGTGGATATTCTTTTTGGAATGATATTAAGAACATCAGCTTTTTTTTGTTTCAGCAGAAAAACACATTTCTACAGTTACTGTTATCATCACAAGCGATGTGATTGTTCGAAGATTCAAGAATGTGTTTACATGATTAGAGTATCCGGTTCTGAATGCGATAATTTTACTTCCGGTTGTCATTAACGAGTTCATCATTGGTAAGTCTTCATCCTGGACGTACTTCTTCCTTACAGCGTAATAGCATGATTATGGTTCACCAAGACCAGTATTTATATTATTAGTCATATTGAGTGAACTAGTCATTGTATCAATGCGTTTTTGAACTCGATTATGAATATTATCTAATATTGTTGACATAACAACACCAGGTGTAATGTTTATATTACTATTTAACACAGCTATGCTGTTTTAGGATACAGCGTTAATTTTAACGATAATGTCTTTCAATAAAGATTATTCGTTTTTAATCAACCTTGCTTATCATGAAATACAACTGCTTCGGTTGGATATACATTTGGAAGGTTAACTAATCTGGATGTTTCATCACTAATGATTTGATTTACATTTCGTGTAATATTCGGTCGGTAGTGTGTGTTTGTTTAGAGGAAAATCTTCTGAAAATATCTACCATTATTTTTGTTACGATCTGTTTAAAACGATAGCAGTTACTATTATAATCATGCTAATCATGCACGACTTTATGAGATGGTTTTGGTTGATTCGGATACAGCGTCGTGTAAAGCAATTACTTCACGGCCAAATAGTGACGGATCGGTTGTTGTCTGTGTTGGTAATGTTTAATACCAGATTGTAGGTTAAAGCGGAGTACATTTTACTGTGTCCACAGATTTTAAAAACTCGTTTGGTGGTGCCAGTTTATACGAATCAAAATAAACAAATCCACGTTAATCAATTGTTCGTAGTGCTGCAAATCGCAAGTTGAAATTTGTGTTCATCCATATTACTGCAGGTGTTTCTGCAGTTCCCGCAGCATTTCGTCAATTACCAATAATTACGTTTTCATGATCAGGATGGATAGAAGTGTCCTTAGCAAGCATCATTGATTAAACTATTGTTCTTGTTGTCACAGAATTAGGCGAAAATTTAATTTATTTCTTCTTGAATTACAAACTAATTTCACCATTTTTTTCGTTTCGTCGTACATGCGTTACCTGGGGTGAATAAGTGTGTTTCAAGGTAAGCAACGTGTAACGATTTGCATGTGCCTGACTACGAATCAATTGAAGTCAGGAACATTATAATCATGGGGTGTACGGGAATTTTGCCGTGAATTCTGCTCACCTATTTGAGGGTATATAAGGCAGAATATTTCTGATAAGATTACAAGTCCGAAAGTATCTTATCAAAAGAGAGATAGCTCGTCATTCTTTCTCCAGCCAAAGGGGTGAGTGTTAAATTTATATTTCGTTGTATTGTGAATTCTATTCAGTTTATCATTTCATGTAATGATGCCTTTAATACAATGCAGATTTAAAACGTTGAATATTTGGAATTACTAGTCACTATTAGACTTCAAATGCAATAGCGTAATCTAAGTTTTAGATTATTTTAGAAACAACTATTATTAGTTTGGTTTTTTTATTGTAGCTGATTTGTAGCGGAACGTCTCTGAATTGTAGCTGAACGTCTCTGAATGTCTCTGAATTGTAGCTGAATGTGATTGATTGTGCCGTGATTATGCTGTTTAATTGTGCAATCAAATTGAGATATCTGACTGTCTGTCTGTCGGATTGTCTGTCCGTCTACATCTGTCGAGATGTGTAAATATCCGGAAATCTAGAAGTCTAAATATCCGAGTGTCGGAGCTGTCTAGAGGTGTAAACGTCCGGGGTAGTATCTAGGTGTTTGGGACCGATGGTTCTAGAAGATGCTGTATGCTGTCTGTATGTATAACTGTGGTGGATCCGTGAAGGCAAACGGCCGATAAAAGTATTGGTCAACCCTAGGTATTCGGAGAAGCTGGGCGGCGATTCAACAGTTGGTGAATCGTACGGTTGTACAGGGTCGAGACATGTGTGTGTTGCAATTGTAGCTACAATTGAATACATTATTATATTTACACATAGTTACTTCGAATCACAGTAGTATTTCAATGGATTACATGAATCTCAATAACAGTTAGCAACTTGATTAAATACATGTAGATGTTTGTGCTAGTTGTCGCAATCCATACGTGCGATAGTATAGTTTGATGTTTGTATTTGTTATCACAATTTATACTTGTGTTAATACAACTTTTGCAAAGGTTCCATTTGATGTGAAACATTTGTGTAGTCCAGGAAATTCCTTGGATCTGTGTTTAGTCCAGGAGATTCCTTGGTTCTGTGTTTATTTTGTATTAATATTTAATTTATTGTTGAATTGTGAATAGTTGTGAAACGAGATTGTGGGTTGAATGCATGAGTTATTGTGTTGATACATCATTATTTTTCATTAATAAATTATTTCATAAATTTACATTATCTTTCACATATTGTGTTTGTGTTGTTCATTTAATCCACCATCCACTCGGTAACAATTCTGTTACAATGGTGTCAGAAGTGGGATCGCTGGATTAAGTGAACTGTCAATCATTTTGTTTGTGAAAGTATACATTTAATGTTTATATTTGAGCGTGACCTCCGTGGGTCCAGTATAAATATATTTAAAGCATTGGTTTGGTTACCTTCATCAGGAAGATAAGGTCAGTTTGTTCTATATATTTATATTTATATTACAATTATCATGTCATCCCTTAAGGACTTGGTTGCCTTAGGCAAAGAATTTGGGTGTGAAGGTTAAAGTCTAAGGAAATTTATTCAGGAAGAACAAGCCCAGGAAAGGGAAGAAAGGGTCAGGGCAAGGGAATTTGAAATGGAAGCCGAAGAAAGGAAACGGGCATTAGAAAGGGAAGCCGAAGAAAGGAAAACGGAATTAGAAAGGGAATTAGGAAAGAAAAAGGGGGAAGCCGAAGAAAGGAAACGGGAATTAGAAAGGGAAGCAGATGAAAGGAAATGGGCCTTTGAGAGGAAAAAGATAGGATTAGAGACGCAGGCCGAAAGGGAAAAGATAGAATTAGAGAAGCAGGCCGAAAAAGACAGGATAGGATGGGAAATGGAAGCTGAGGAAAGGCGAATAGGGTTAAAAGAAAACGCAAAGCAACGGGATCATGAGCGTAAGGTAGAATTAGCAACATCTGGAAGAGAACACGATTCTGCCTCTAAAAAATTAAGGGGCCCCAAACTACCTCCATTTGACGATGAAAAAATAACATGGATAGCTATCTTCATCGGTTCGAGCGGTATGCCGAAAACCAGAAGTGGAGTCAAAATGACTGGGCACTGTATCTTAGTGCTCTATTAAAAGGTAAAGCGCTGGATGTATACTCACGACTTCCTAGAGACGATGTGTTTAAGTACGACGTCCTAAAGGAAGCACTTCTTATAAGGTACGTGCTCACTGAACAGGGTTTTCGTAATAAAAATCAGGTATAGCAAGCCCGATAAGGGAGAAACCTTTGGTCAGTTCACCGTTAGAATTGCGAACTATTTTGAGCGGTGGATTGAATGCGGCAAAGCGGTGAAAACGTTTGAAGGGTTGACTGATTTCTTGCTCAGAGATCAATTATTTAATACAGTTGGGCGAGAATTAGATCAATTTCTGAAAGAGAAAGTCTTCACAAACGTAAAAGATATGGCTAAGCAAGCCGATTTCTTTGCCGAAGCTCATGGGGGAAGCCAGAACGTGGTTTCAAAAGATTTTAAGTCTGGAAACCAGTCTGCGATACCGATGCCTAGGGAGCTTGTGAAATCAGCTGAGGCAAATAGGTCAGTTAGGAATCCAGGTATTCAGCGTGTGCAATGTTACTTGTATAATGCATGGGGTCATGTTCAAAAAAACTGTCCTAAAAGAAAGGGACTTGTACATAAGGTAGCAGTGGCTATACAATGTAAAGGTATATCTGATAATATCGTACAAGTAGAATCATGTATTCATTCGCTTGGCACGTGTCTATTTCCCGAAGCGCGAGTACCAACAGCGAGAGGGTTAGTCAACGGTCGAGAAGTCGTAGAATTACGTGACACTGGCTGCACGGGCGTAGTGATCAAACGCAGTCTCGTTCAGGATAACCAAATGCTCGGGTGGGAATGAATCGGCAGGGGTTCAACCCCACGACAGCCTATATCCGAAGCAGACGCTCTAACCACTTAGGTCACCGGATTCGTTGAGTTGTCGTGATGTACTAACAGTCTTTTGATGTATGACAATAAAATAATCTCCAAAAAATACCATTGTAATACGTATGTATGTATGTATGTATGTATGTATGTATGTATGTATGTATGCAAGACTTATGACAACCCACATATCCTTTTAAATCACGGCTCAGTCATTTCTGATATTCATTCAATTGGTCTGTTTATATCTTGATATGTTTTCATTCTTATGTGATATTGTCTCGACCCGTTGTGTTGATCATTACCGATCTACCAGTCATTAGTTATAGTTATACTGTGATTTTCAAAACACAGGAAATTCAATTCGAAGCATATTGAATGTGATGTGATAAAATGATATATGTAGTGTATGTTTTAAAATATTGAGGCGTACATGTTTAAAAATATGTGTTAAGGAATTTTGTGTCTGCGTGTGTGCGTGTGCGTGCGTGTGTATGTTTCAGTGTTATGGAGTACAGGTATGAAACTGTATTAAGAGTATGTGTGCTCAACTGTGCGTGTGTTATGAAGTATGTGTGTGAAACTGTGTGTTAACGAGTACGTGTGTAAAACTGTGTGTTAAGGAGTATGTGAGAGAAACTGTGTCAAGGAGTACGTAGCTTGAAATAGAATGATAGCTACACTCTGGAACGAAGTGTATGTTTCGAATATACGCCTGCTGACACATATAAAGAAAAAAATCATTTTATTGCAAACTTAAATCATTCATATTTGGCTTAGGGCAAGTAACATATACTGTTCTAAAGAAGATACAGCAAAAGTAATAGATAATCAGTATTTGGGGATTAAAAATGCTTTAGAACTGGCACCCATGATGGAACCTTTGCCAATAGTAACAAAACATACATATCTGACCTATGTCCTAAGACGAAACAGGAACAACATCTTCTAACTCACATTACATATGGATGGAAGAAACACAGAATAAGAAGAAAATAACACTGATTGAAAAATATTAATAATATAGTTAGATACCAAATTGCTATTTTCTCAAGAACACTGAAAAGACATTGTAAAAACTGATAAATTACAACTGGCTTATTAAAGGTCATGAAATAATAAGACTTTCATACATGCGTGAGTTTTGCTAATAAACCTCAGGTGTAAATCTGTTTGAAAAATATGTATGAAATATGGGCATTGTTAAACGAAATGATATTAATCTTATGTTGGGTCTTTGTCACATAAGTATACCTAATTAAGAGGGATGCCATTGTATTTTCCTGTACAGGTAAAGTATGGGCGTGACATAGGAATCTGGCATATATATTTAATTAACACGTAGGTAAATCAGTGTTCTTATATAAAATTAAATTAAAAAAAGTTTATAAAGTTTACTATATATATGTTTTATGAGATTTGTTTAATGATGAATTCCAGTCCTGAATTAAACTGTTTCCAAGACGTTGTCTGAAGTTGCTTCAAAAATATGCTTCTATCTAATACATCTTGTTCGTACCAAAAACTAGCAATCCCATGAGTGAATACTTTGTTTTTAAATTTGTTAATACATAACTTTACCTTGAGTCATCCAGCTTTTGTTTCAGCATAATATGTTATTGACATGTATATCAATTATTATGCCATCTGTGAAACCTAATCTAGTACTTAATATATTTAGAACACGTAAAACACAAAAGTATATTCCACACTCGCTAGTGGCAATACGGAGTATGTTCATCTCAAAGAGTTCATAAATCTAATGTACAATCTATCATGTACCTTTCGAAATGAAAGTGAATATTCGTGCCCCCAATATTCAGCGGCACAAGTATGACGACTGTAATCGATATAGCAGAAAATTTGCCAAACTTATTTATTTGAATGGCAAGTTCTTCTTTTGATTTAGAGTCCCGTGTATTTGTAATCAGATACGGCTTTGACTTGTCCAACCTTACAATGGTATATACTTATAATACTACTTTCCTTACTTGTCCTAACTATCATATTTCTGAATAAAATAAAGTTCACATTTCTTAATAATATTAATATGTGATCCGACTGTATCGTCCCAGTTTGTAAACGTCATCAGCAGAAAACAGTGGACTCATATAAGCTTTTTTTGCGTCATATGGTACAATACTGGGCATTTTAGTCTTAGGTCTCTTAACAAATCATTTAAAAAATAAATTGAACAAAAGTGAAATTAATACGCTACCTTGTCTGTTACCGATGTTACATTTGACAAATTCTCTCCGAAAATTACACTATCTAGTTTTACATATATTACAGGTGAAAAATTCACGATCGAGATCTACATATATTACAGGTGAAAATTTCACTATCGTGGTCTACGAATATTACAGGTTAAAAATTCACCCTAATCCAACTTTTCTTTGTGGCTAACAGTTTAGTAATTGTACATGATCGTTCGAGTAAAAATCTTGGTAAAGTCAATGAACACACCATACATACATATTTCTGACTCATAGCTTGAAGCGAAAATTATATATTGCTATTTCTATTTTGCTATGGTTCTCCAATTTTGTTATTAGCTTCTCACCACTTAATGATATATACTTAAGTTTGAAAAGATCTAAATTTAATTGCATATAGGAAATTATTATTTTTAATGGAAAATGACTTAGAATAAAAAGATTTAACAACTAAAGCGATTCTCTATCCTGGGGATTGTTTCAAAGAATGGAAACGCTAAAATAATATTCTCAGTTCTTTTCGGCTCAGTTTTGAATTGTGAATATTATGTCATATATGGAGGTGGTGCCTGCGCTGCTTGATACGTGGCAGGACCAGTTGGATATCCGGCTTTCGCATCGCCTTGTACGTAAACATTTCCGTATGGAGACTGTGTCTGCACGGACTGGTAGCCAGCGTACTGTGTCACATTCGGTTGGACATAACCTGGTTGTTGGACAGCTAAATAATAATAATAATAATAATAATAATAATAATAATAATAATAGATACTACTACTACTACTACTACTACTAATAATAATAATAATAATAACAAACATTGTATCGGACAAGAAGTTATTCACATTTTAAAGGGTACAATTTTCTCTCTTCCTTATTGCTTATTCTAATTCTTATAGCATTTGCCTCTCTCTCTCTCTCTCTCTCTCTCTCTCTCTCTCTCTCTCTCTCTCTCTCTCTCTCTCTCTCTCTCTCCTATAATTATATGTTCACATGTCATAGAGTTATCTGTACTGTGTGCCCATTGGTAGGTATTACTTGTGTGGCTTACCTACAGTTGTCATGGTAGGATTGGGATTGGTTCGGAAAATGGTACCGGCAAAACTTTGTCTGGTAGACTGGCAGCATGCACAACATAAGCAGCTAATTGTAATGATGATTCCGACAAAAATCAGGAAACCAATTACTCCGCCAACAATAGCCCCAACATTGCTATCAGAGAAAGATAATTCACAAAATTATGATAATTGCCAGCCCTATAATCTTCAAGTCAGAATCACAGATTGTATATGAAAGTCTTGTCTAGTACTATAGTCAGTGTTAGAATTACTCTTTGTACGTGAAAGTCCGATCTAGAAATATAGTCAGAGTTAAATTTACCGTTTGTGCGTAAAAGTCTGGTGTAACAATATGGTCAAGTCAAAATCATTTTTGTGTGTGAAAATCTGGTCTCATAATATGGTAAATTCAGAATCATTGATTGTGGGTGAAAATCTGATATAGTAATTAAAGTCAGAATCACTGATTATTTGCGAAAATCTAGTCTAGTAATTAAAATTTTAGAAATGTTTCACTATATATTTATTTCCAATATAAAGAAATTAATTTCGATTAATATCTTGTTTTGCTGCTGCTGCTACTACTACTACAACTACAAGTACTATTAATATGACTTTGTTTTCATAGTGGGAATATTGAGTATACGATTTTCAGAAGAGAAGCTTAAGTATCTTGCTGGTGTTTAAACATGGGCGAGGCCAACTAGGTATGCCGGACTGGAGTCTGTCAGCGCAACGTAGCACAGAGAACAAATTTTGTGTTTGATTCTGGATTAAATGGATAGCCAGTGTATGGTACAAAGCAGCGGGAATGTGTACTCTGATCGTGGTACTCTAACGATGATCTGATCAGCTGTGTTTTGATGTTTTGAACTTGTAGAAGTTTATGGAGTAGATATTGAGACGAAGCAGACAGAATTGAGTTCCAGTCTTGAAACACACGTGTTTTCGTGGCATCAACTAAACTATATTTCAGAATGGAGCGTATGCATATCAGCTCCAGATATGCAGCCTTGAATATGTGCATGATCTGCTGATGCAATGTAAGAGTACTGTCTAGAGTAACACCTTAGTTTCGTACTGTGTGAATATAATGTTGTAGTTGCTGATAGTTATTGTTTGAGGTAAAGGATGTGAATGAGAAAGTATTTGTGTTGTGATCAGAATGACATCAGTTTTATCATCAGTCGTCTGCAGCTTTTTACGTGTCAACCATGATTTTACATCAGAAATGCACTTCTCTACTTCTTGGATGGTTGCATCAACTTCAGTTGGGTGGCTAGACTTGAATTTGTAAGTGTAATCAGCGTACAATTGGTGAAACAATGGACTATGATATATGACACTTTAGAGCGGCTGAGTGTATATAATGAAGTGAAACAGGTCCAAGAACAGACCACTGTGGAAAATCACACCATTGATTCAACTATGGCGGTAGTTCTTGAAATTGTTATGGTCAAGTGTTGGTTTTTTCAGCAAAGGCTATACTATGGCAGTTTTGAAAAATGATGGGAATTCCCCCGATGAGAGAAATATATTAATAACGTCAGTTAGTAAAGGAAATATTGGGTCTAAGCACTCAAACAGCAGTGATTTGGAATTGGATCAAGTATACAAGATTTTCATGAACTGTTGATCATGAGTGTCCGTACTAAATCAATAGAGACAAGTTCGCATGCTCCTAATGGTTGTTGCTGAAATTGTGTATCATAACTGTATGGTGACGAGTCAATTGAAATTGTGTTGTCAAGTGAATCTCTAATGATTTGTAATTTGTCACAGAATAAATTTGCAAACAGGTCCAGAAGGTCTGCTGGAGAGAAGGTAGTTGGTAGTGGTGTACTTTTGTTTCTTAAGATCAGTTTTTATAGTTATCTTGAAAACCTCTTTGAATCAAGAACTCACCGTGATCTTAGTACTGTAGTGGGATAATTTGGTCGAATGGACTATGTTTGTGACGATCTTCTTAATGCCTTGATATATTTGTTTATGAACAGTGAGTCTGGTGGAAAGCCAAAGCCTCTATGCTTTTCGGCGGTTTCTTTTAGCAGTTCGAAGCTGGTCTCTAACACTGCTATACCATGGATAACACTTTTGTTTATTTATATTCTGCATTTGGTGGCTGTGGCATGTTTTTCAAGCAATGAACATAGGCATTTATAGAGTTGTTCTGCTGTAGGATGTAAGTAAGTTGTTAGGTATTCTTGGATGTCATGCTTTAATTTGGTTATATTTATCATACGGCGATTTCTCTTAGTACCAAATAAAGGTGGAGAGCTAGGGACTGATTCGTCGAGATGGCATATAATGCAGAGGTGATCTGATGCAAGTTCGAGGGATACAAGGGTGGATTTCAGAATATTATTATCAGGTCTACAAAGAAACCAGTCTAAAATGTGACCGAGTGTATGGGTGGGTTGGTTAACTGTCTGTTTAAGGTTGAAAACATGAATGGAATCCAGGAGTTTTGACGTGTATGGGCTTCCAGGACAATCAAAGTCAATGTTGAAATTTCCAAGAATAATGAGGTTGTCACCTATCGAATTCCCATACTCCAGAAGATTCGGAAACTGTTCCAAAAAGAGAGATTCAGTCAGCTTCTTTCTCTAGTAGGAGGAGGGCGGTAGTGTTGTTTGGACAGTTTGAGTGTTGTTTGGACTAGTTCAAACGATGTGTGGAAGAAATTTAAGGTTGTGTTGTACTTAGGCATTTTATCGAGGAATTCTTTGTGATGACAGCAATTCCAGCGGGTTGAATGGTGATCACGTGATGGCGGTTTATTAAAAAACAAAGGACGTCTTAATAGTGGAACAAAACTGCTGATACAAATTATAATTGTTCTCGTTTCTAAAACAAGGAGATGAAGATACACATACAACCTGAACAACCAATGCATGACGAAACACAATAATGTAGACGAAGATAGACAACAAGCACATATATCATGAAATATAGCATAAATACGGAAGAGCCTGAGTCAAGCAGTTAAGCGATAGCGGCCATCTTTCCGGAAGTTATCCCAGTGGGCATGTAGTTAATCCAGTGAGTAGTTAGATAAATCAGTATGTATTTAACCAAGTGAGTATGCAGTTATCCCAATGAGTATGTAGTTATCCCAGTGATTATGTAGTTATCCCAGTGAGTAGTTACATAACGCATTGAGTAGGTAAATAATTTAATGAAGAGGTAACAACTGACAGAGGTCAGGTGCTTACAACGAAACTAGCAGTGGAAGTGGAATCTGACGTACGTATCAAAAGTTGATGTTATTGTTAATAGTTCTAGTAGTGCTGGTGATGACGGTGCGGTGAAGTATTAATTTATGTTGCTTCAGAGCTTCAACCATTCTTCTTCTGGTATTGCCATGGTGACGTTTAAAAGAGTATTTCAGATAGTGTTGTTGTGTTGTAAAATTCATGGTTTAATGATACATTTGTAAAGTTAATTCATGCAGACATTAGTATTGTTACCAAGGATTTGTTTTCGTAATGCTAGTAATGTTACCAAAAGTAACATACGTCAAGGTCGGTCATGTGTATTTTAGTGATACTGCTTGTGGTATTATGATGACACGAATAGAAAGACTCAATAAACAGATAAAATGATGTCAAATAACATACAGACAGAATTAGAGGCGGAACATTTATGAACTTACACACAGCAGTATTGATTGAAGTAATTTCCACAACAGCCGTTGGGACAGTAGATGTAATTCAGTGATGTACTGCTCGTGTCGTAGTAGTAACAGTTCTCACCTAGACCACAGCCTGACAAGTAAAATACATTCTTATCAGTATTCGAGATTTATTTCGGAAATTACTAGAACCAGTACTAGAAGACCAACATAAATGAATGAAAAAACGCTACCCATTGACAAAGTGTTTTTCTTCCAAATATTTATCTATAAATCACGAGACAACTGACTGTCTATCGAACGCATTACTCATTGATGAATAATATTAAAATGACTGACAACAATTATTACTATCTCATTCTAGGTTTCATAGTCTTCATTACGATAAAGTGACTTTATTTAAGTAAATTCAAGTTCTTTCCATGCAAGATGAGTGTGCGGTGAACATATACGTAGATGCTTTCCATCTGGGAAGGATACAATATTTCTGGCTAACCCATAACGGCACATTATATGAAATCCCATGTTTAATAGCCATTTATTTAGACATGGTTTACTCTGTAGATTATTTATTTATCTCAGTGATCATAATCAAAGGTGAAGGTAGGCGGTTTTGAACAAAACATTATTTCCAATATAAAGAAATGAATTTCGATTAATATCTTGTTTTGCTGCTGTTGCTGCTACTAATACAACTACAAGTACTATTAATATGACTTTGTTTGGGTGATCACGTGATGGCGGTTTTTTAAAAAACAAAAGTCGTCTTAATAGTGGAACAAAACAGCTGAGAAAAATTATAATTGTTCTCGTTTCTACAACAAGGAGATGAAGAAACACATGCAAACTGAACAACCAATACATGACGAAAAACAATAATGTAGACGAAGATAGACAACAAGCACATATATCAGGAAATATAGCATAAAAACGAAAGAGCCTGCGTCAAGCAGTTAAGCGATAGCGGCCATCTTTCCGGAAGTAATCCCAGTATGTATGTAGTTAATCCAGTGAGTAGTTAGATAACTCAGTATGTATTTAACCCAGTGAGTATGCAGTTATCCCAATGAGTATGTAGTTATCCCAGTGAGTATGTAGTTATCCCAGTGAGTATGTAGTTATCCCAGCGAGTAGTTAGATAACGCATTGAGTAGGTAAATAATTTAAAATTTAATGAAGAGGTAACAATTGACAGAGGTCAGGTGCTTACAAAGAAACCAGCAGTGGAAGTCGAAGTCTTCTGGTATTGCCATTATGACGTTGAAAAAAGTATTTCAGACAGTGTTGTTGTGTTGTAACATTCATGGTTTAATGATACATTTGTAAAGTTAATTCATGCAGACATTAGTATTGTTACCAAGGATTTGTTTTCGTAATGCTACTAATGTTACCAGAAGTAACATAAGTCAAGGTGGGTCATGCTTATGGTAGTGATACTGCTTGTGGTATTGTGATGACACTAACAGAAAGACTCAATAAACAGATAAAAGTAAAATACATTCTTATCAGTATTTGAGATTTATTTCGGAAAGTACTAGAACCAGTACTAGAAGACCAACATAAATGAATGAAATAAAGCTACCCATTGAAAAAGTGTTTTTCTTCCAATTTATTTATCTATAAATCACGAGACAACTGACTGTCTATCGAATTCATTACTCATTGATGAACAATATTAAAATGACTGACAACAATTATTACTATCTCAGTCTAAGTTTCATAGTCTTCAGTACGAAAAAGTTACTTTATTTAAGTGAATTCAAGTTAGAGTTTGGTTCTTTTCATGCAAGATGAGTGTGCGGTGAACATATACGTAGATGCTTCCACTTGGGAAGCATACAATATTTCTGGCTAACCCATAACGGCACATTATATGAAATCCCATGTTTAATAGCCATTTATTTAGACATAGTTTACTCTGGAGATTATTTATTTATCTAAGTGATCATAATCAAAGATGAATTTCGACCTTTTTGAACAAAACTTACTGAGCAGAAAACATCGTTTCCTTATCTTACCATGTCCGTGACTTCTGACCTATAGATCACAGAGTTTATAGTTGTTTTAAATATCTAAAATATAAGCCATCTTCAATGTGTGGTTCAAAAACCAACCTAGCACTGGTTTAAAAGTGTTTTTGATAAACCATTTTCGTCTTTGAGTGAAGATGATTTTGGCCTTTGATCCCAAAAGTCAATAAGTCTCTTGCATGTAAAAACAATTTTCCTTCTGTCACGACTTTATGGTCTTGCGTTTAATAACAGAAAAGCTCGAAAGGAACCAAGTTTTGTAAAACTCAACAAGTAATTTTTACCATTTGAATACACAATTACTTGTTTAAGAATGACTTACAGTATTGTGAACAAAATCCCAAATCATCTTAAATGTTCAATCACAAATCCACATGTATAAAGTTTCAATTAAATTCCAGTGGTATTCAAAATAAATTCCAATATTGAATTTTGTGATGACAGTGCCTGTAGTCTTGAGCATGCTTATATGTCAATGACCTGAAATATAGTGACGTAACAATAGTCTTTTGATGCATCTTAATAACAAAACTGTCCTTGTCTGAATTCACTATAATACCAAATAAATGATTTAGTCCAAGAATGTTATTGAGCACTTTGTATTTCAAGTCAAAATGAACACAGTAAAAAAAGACTGCCACCGAGGATGAATAGATCTTAAAATGTTTCAGGACTGTTTACCCTCTAGTATAAAAAGCAGGGCTCTTAAATATGGACTATTAGTTACCTTTCCAGATGACCGAACTTACATGACTTGTTGCTATTCGATATTGTGCGTCAGCTATACAGTATCGTATCCTGTTTAACTCAGCTCAACACGATACGCGATTTTAAAACTTCTTCATTACATATAGTCGCTCTATTATTTACTGGTTTTATCTTAAGATTTATTTGAAACTCAACGCAGCAAATATTCCATATGATAAGTGTTTTAACGAATCACCAGCAATACATTTTGCACTGTGCATCCGGATACTGCGTAATCCGGATATCCCTTTGAAAATGCTCTACCAGCTGAAACAAATATCAACAAGGCACTCAATAAGTACTTGCCATACAAGACGTTACCAGCTAAAATGAAGACGGAGTACTACAGTTTCTGTACCTCTTGCTCAACAGTAATGTTTCCTCACTGAATCCTGTCCCGAGCATTTGCCCGTTCTCTACTTTATTATAAAACTGGAAAATACAACATATTTAGAACGTATGATGATTCTTTATTCCGTCCTTTTAACTATACCAATATACAAACAGCTTTCACAGAGTCCTTTTTTGAGGAGGATGACCTGCCTTATTTTCAATCGCAAGCAATGAATATTTGTTTAGTATTTGTCATAACCGGAAGAAACACCCGATGATTTTAGATGATTTCATGATGATTTTAGAAAGACAGAAGGAAGACTTAGATACATTTTTCCTACGTCTTTAAGAAGACATAAAGTGATATTTTAACACGTGGTAACGTCAAAAATATAAAACTACATATTATAGGAAAACTATTCCTACTGTGTGATAAAATGATGTCATTCATTCTTAATTCCTATATACCTATATACCACAACACTGATTTTAAAAATGTAGGTAAAAGTATATCTATCTATATATCTATCAATCTATCCATCTGTTTGTCTCTCCATCTATCTATCTATCTATCTATCTATCTATCTATCTATCTATCTATCCATCCATCCATCCATCCATCCATCCATCTATCTATTTATCTATCTATCTATCTATCTATCTATCTATCTATCTATCTATCTATCTATCTATCTATCTATCTATCTATCTATCTATCGGCACAAAAACATGTTTGAATATATAATATAATTGCGGATAACAGTATAGAATTGGAACAGGTCTAAAAATTATTTTAGCTCGAAATAAAAAGTAGACTTTACTTACTTCACATACTTACTCTCTACTGTCTAGCATTTGTGTGTTCTTCTGTGAAAATTCAAGTGTACAATTTCAGCTATTAACAGCCAATACTATCTGGGAAAAATAAATTAATTTTCTCGGTGAATAAAAGGAAGAATTATAATGTGGTGTGTGTGCATATGTATGTGTGTGTGTGTGAGAGAGAGAGAGAGAGAGAGAGACAGACAGACAGACAGACTTACCTATGCGTGATACAAGGAAGAATAGCCCAAGTGTGTAATGTAAAAACATGGCGGATTATAAAACTATACAAAAATCACAATTATATGATGTTACGCCTGTATAAGATTTCACACTGTCTGAAGCCAAAACTTTCAAATTGTAATCTGAATAATGGACGGACTCCTCGTTTTGCTATGCCACGTTATTTTCTCCTCTGCCCTTATAACAAAATACACTTTCACCGTCTATAACATTCAAAACAATGTGACAAATCTATTCCGATGCGTAGTATCTCCAGCTTGAAAGGAATATAGTTTTGAAGTAGGGCTCTTGTTAGATACCGGAAGTACATGTACTTAGTCACAGCAATGACCTTAAAGCTTGAAACAAGGATGATAATTTAGAAAGCATAAATAAAATGTTATAATACGGAAAAGAAGTGAAGGCGGAATTCTGCACACTTTACATGTAAACACACATATGCAATCCAACATGGAAGATGGAAACGAAGCGGTTTAAATCACACACGTGTACACAAACACACTTATATACTATCGAACATGTGTGGGAGTACTACACATACACAAGCAAAGAGTTGATGTGGGCACACATACACAAAGATGCCATCACGCAGTGCTCACGTACTTATATACGATCGTGAGCAAAAAACAACGGTTTAAGTTTTTGAAGAGCAAGCACAAACATAAAAAAACAATATTCTGGCAAGAGCAGTGCCTGCTTCTTTTCTGGGGGAGGGGGCTCTCTCCCATTTTGATCTTCTCAGACCAGTGGTGGAGGCCCGCCTGCCCTGATATTTGGTGTATGCTTTAAGAGTATATTTTTATTATTTCACTCAAATTTTTTCAGTTTTTTTTTTTTTTCCTTTTTATATAATTTTTTTAATTATATTGTTTTTTGTTTAAATTTCTTTTTTCTCTTTCTTTTTTTAAAGCTTTAAAAAAAATTTTTAGCATTTTAAATTACATGCATTCATCGTCATTTATAAAAAAAAAAATTCCTGTCTCATGTTGTAATTCTTCTTGTTCTTCTTTCTCCTCTCTCCTTTCTTATTTTCTTTTCCTTCTAGCTTTGTTTTTCTCTTTCAATTCTGCTTTTGTCATTTCTTTTGCTGTTGTTGTTTCATTTGGTCTAGAATCTTTGTCTTCTTTATCTGTTGTTTCACTGGAGTTTTACTTGTGATTGCTTCTGTTCTTTTCTCTGTTGGTCAGTTGGAAAGTTGACGCTAAATTCAGCATTGGTTGAGCTTGCTGATATCTTGTAGTCTTTGACGGAGTTGTATTAACGACGATAAGTTGCAGTGTTCTTGCGATGACGATGATATTATTATTATTATTATTATTATTATTATTATTATTATTATTATTATTATTATTAATTTCCAAATCAGATGTAGTCATTGCTTCGTTGTAAATCTTGATCAGTTCTGTGAATATATTATTCGATCACTAACACCTGATGATATCAACGAAGGTTATTTGGAGTATACTAGCGTCACTGAAAGCAGCTTTAATGTATACTCAAGTAATTTATTTTCACTTTCTGTGGATATTCTTTTTGGAATGATATTAGGCACATCAGCTTTTTTAGTTTCAGCAGAAACACACATTTCTACAGCTACTGTTCTCATCACAAACGATGTTATTGTTCGAAGATTCAAGAATGTGTTTACATGATTAGAGTATCCGGTTCTGAATGCGGTAATTTTACTACCGGTTGTCATTAACGAGTTCGTCATTGGTAAGACTTCATCCTGGACGTACTTTTTCTTTACAGCGTTAAAGCTTGAATTTGTTTCACCAAGACCAGTATTAATATTATTAGTCATATTGAGTGAACTAGTCATTGTATCAACGCGTTTGTGAACTCGATTACGAATATTATCTAATATCGTTGACATAACAACACCAGGCGTAATGTTTCTATAACTATTAAACACAGCTATGCTGTTTTCGGATACTCAGTTAATTTTAACGATAATATCTTTCAATAAAGAGTATTCGTTTTTAATTAATATTAAATTAATATTAAAGCAGGTGTTTCTGTAGCTCCTGCAGCATTTCGTAAATTACCAATAATTACGTTTTCATGATCAGGATGGATAGAGTTGTCCTTAGCAAACATTATTGAATAAACTATTGTTCTTGTATTATCATCAGAATATCTTGAAAACCCTATTATCGTTGCGGCAACGTCGAGGTCATTCTGAACTGTTTCAATCTTTATTCCATCAATCATATATGCAGCGCTATAAAACAACGGCATAATTCCATTATTAACAAAACATACGTTATCATTATCTCCGTAATCAGTATCATCTCATTCTATAATTTCTCCTTCTACTGCAACAAACGCTTCAGCTGGCAAGAAATATATGCTTGTATCATGGACAAGCGCCTGGTGTTATTGGTAGTGTTGCTGATTCTTCCAAGCTGATTTAGTTTTCTTGCGTCATAAAAATGATATTGATAATCACACAGAGACTAATTCTTGAGTTACGGTGCACTCATATAAAATTCTGGATCACATTTAAACCCTTATCATGATTTTTATCGTCTAATACAAGGACTGTTTGCTCCTTCAACACTAGCAATTCTAATTTTTGTGCTTCACCAGCCAACCCTGTTATTTTTTATTTGCGTTTTCAGTTTTTACTTTACTAATATTTCCGGGCATATTTTCAGTGCTGTGTAATTTTACTGGCGGAGGATTTCGTCGTATTAATCGTGCAAATCTTTCCATAATTTTCGAAAACGCTTTACCAGCAACACTACCAATAACACCAGGCGCTTTATCCCGAACGAAATCGATAGCTTTCATTCCTAATTGTTATGCAATCGGTATTGCTTTTGAGTTATCCTTTTAAATCAACTCTGAACAACATCACCGAATCCATAACCGTAGGTCCCTTTATAAGTAGGTAATCGTAAATTTATCCCTCTGACCATAATCGGTCCAGGGTGAGCATTTTATATGATCATCTTATTTGTTACCTATTTATTTAATCTCTGTGATAGTCATCAGCGATTTCAGCAACCTTGTTTCCAGCTTGGTCTTTACCTAGTAATACATGAATGCCATCAAATTGTATAACAGGGACTGTTCCACCGGTCACGGGTCCTGAGACTACGTCTGATGACAAATTTACACATTGGAAAGGGTCATTAACAAAGCCGCACTCTACTCCCTGAAAAACACTCTCTTTAGAAGACGACTTCTCAAAAAAGGGAAGGGTACTTGACACTAAGAGACTCTGATAAGTTCCTGTGTGCCTTAAACGTTTAATAGTGGCAGGACTGGCCGAATCATCAAAGAGTAATATCGAACCCTTCGATATGAATGGTTCATACTTCTCCATAATAAAATCAGACTGGGGTTTATTAGACCCAACAAATGTAAAAGAACGAGAAGCTACTGGCAAGCTTACTCACATATTTACATTAGCCGAATCTTAGACTCGAACACACACAGACAGAGGTGAGATGGCAGTGATCCGTAACGGAGAGCGCTTTAGACCACTGGGCCATTCGGGGCCCCGAAGGAAAATATTAGTACCATTTTTATAGTCTTTTAAATGAATCGGCAGGGGTTCAACCCCACGACAGCCTATATCCGAGGCTGACGCTCTAACCACTTAGGCCACCACCGGATCCGTTGGGTTGTCGTGATGTACTAACAGTCGTTTGATGTATGACAATAAAATAATCTCCAAAAAATACCATTGTCTGAATTCACGATAAATCCAATTTCTAATATAAACGTATTTTTGATGAGCACCTTGTATTTCCAATGAATGCTAGTTTGTGAATATATAAATCCGCCTAAAAAAAACGTAGTACATCAATAAGACTGGTAATGATTCAGTATATTAAGTCTAGAATAACTCTTTTTCAGGCTAACAAAGGTATAGGCTTCTACTTAATCTAGGTCACAACTACCATTTTCTAAAAATAATCTATCAATTATTAATGGATTTTTCCATTCAATAAAGTTCTAAGATCAGAATTTAAAGACTGTATATATTAATTCAAAATGAGGTAAACATGTTTACGTTAATATTTATCTGAATATTTCACCCACATTTTTGTTTTCTTTTATGCTGTTTACAAAATAATTGTCATGATCGGATAGGCTAAGAACTTAATTTTGGACAAGGTCAAGTACAAAACATATATATGCATAACATACTGTTATTAAGAAAGGCCAACAAAATATATATTTTTCAAAACATATAAACAAACTTAAATAAAAACATCAACTAGAAAAGAAACAAGCAAATTAAACCATTTGTTCATTCATGCGATGTATATTTAGTTTTCTGGTTTTAACACTTTTTAACACATTATTATATCGAAATAGTGCAACTTGTGACGAGCTGCCCCGTTTTGTCTGGTAATTTTACATCTTACGTTGTTCTACCTGGCCCTAGAGCTGGAGGAAGATGAACATGCATCGGTATTATCATGCAAAGAACCTCAGCGCGTATCTAAAAAAAGACTGGAGACTGATGGCATGATATGAAAGCCAAGTATTTGTATTACGACAATCTTCCAAGCAACCAGGTCTTTATTGTTGGAAAAGGAATTGAAATTTGAATTTAGTATCCATATTGGATACTAATTGTAATATTATTGTTTTGTTTTGTTTTCCTTCACAGACTTTTCTTCCTGTACAGATGGCTGGATCTCTGTCTTAGGTGGGGATGGAGGGGTGTATTGAATTTGGACTTTTAACAAATTTCAGTCATATCTCTACGATGCCTGCAATGTGGCAGTTTAGTGTAATGTCTAGCACTCGGGCATCATGCTGCAGACATATAACATGTCCCACTCAGTCGCATTATCCTGACACCAGGCCGACCAGTCCTAACACTAACCTTGCAATACTTATCCCCTAGCGAGGCAGCTGTTAGTTTCATTTTTATAAGTCTTTGGTATGACTAGGCCAAGGTTCGATCCCGCGACATTTCGCATCAGGGGCGGGCTCACTAACCACTAGAGTACCGAAATACATGAACAAAAAGTGAAGTAAAATGTCAATAAGTACACTTTTGAGAAGTCTTATGACGGATTGTTCGTCCAAGACATTTTATATCTTTCTCGACGATGACATGGCATCTGCCGTTGATATACAATCCGTCGTTTAACTTTAAACAACTGTACCAATTAATTTGTTACAATGAAAAGAAGAATTAGCAGGGATAAAAATGACAAATGACAAAGGATTGTTACATTGGTGAAGCTCATTTCTGAAATACGAATATTTTATTTTTCAAGCAAAGGAGAACTAATAATCCGAACACACAATGAAAAACATGATCTGGAGGAGGTGGGATCCGACCACCAAAGAGGACGCAGACAAATGTTTCCTACCCATCACTAAACCCTCCATTGTGCTGGAATCTTACGTTTTTATGAACTAGAGACAAATAGAAACAATTCTTGCAAGTGACCTAAATTTATACGACACTCACGGCGTCACTAATAGATTGTCTGATTTGCTCTTACCTATTCTGCCACTGTACCACTTAAGAATATACGCTGAAATAATTTATATGAGCATACACTTACTGAACAGACAGACGAACACAAGCAGTTAGACTGTGTAATTTACTTGTCATGAAATTTTCTTTAGTGAAACAGGTATATTTCTCCAGCGAATATATATCAATCGATTTTACCTATATGTTTCAGCGACTCAGCATATTAAACCACGTTTCCGTGTTACTAATGCCATGGTATTTTTAGCATAATAACGTGACAACGGCAATGTCAAGCTATGAGAATAGATCAGATCAGTTATTTCGTTAACTTTATAAAATTATGTTACATTACTAAACACACTGCAGTTTTTGTATTGACCAATTTTGATGTAGCTGAGATAGTTACAAAATTTGCAACAAGCTATACTGAGCGAGGTTCGATATCGAAATATTTTTCAGCAGCTATAATAGATTTAAAATGTTTATTTCTTCAATCTCTTAATTTATTAGAGTTACAGACCTAATTTTTTTTTTTTTGGGGGGGGGGGGGGGCAGTCGTTCCACGTATTGAATGTTATTTCTTGTGATGGCATATACATTTTTGAAATGTGTATCTTTTATATTTGAGTCCACGTGGTCAACAACTAGCCCATCATTGATAACGCCGTTAAAACACTAATATACAAATCTATGAGAGATATAGTTGTTTTTTTTTTAACTGCCTGAGACCTGTATACCGAATTGCATGTAATCTGCATTATTGATAAATCCAACAGGTTGTTATGTTCTTGCAATGTTGTATAACACCGGTTCTTTCTCGCTTCGTAATTAACAACTTTTGGATAACATCTAAATTCAATGAGATCCATATTTGTTTCAGCTTTCTCAATTATATTATTCTACTTTCTCTAATACGACATTATTATTTATATATATATATATATATATATATATATATATATATATATATATATATATATATATATATATATATATATATATATATATATATATATCTAGATAGTCTCCTGTCTTTTAGTTTTACGTTCTCACTATCGTTAGTTATTTCAAAATATCTTTTCCACGCGCTATTGTTTTGACTTTCACAAGATAACAAAACTGTTGTTTTTTTTTTCTTTTCAAACATTGTTTCGAGCAGGTCTTGAAACGCCTGATCTACAATAATCTCCTCTACAGGCCTTTTCCAAAAGTAATTACTAATTATTTATGCATCTGCAGGTATACCAACGATTAAGGTGTTTTATTAACATGTGGCTATACACAAACAAACATGTACACAAACATAGACACGCTCACTAACAAAAAAAACGATGCTTTCACACACAGACACGCATACATTTCCACACACACACACACACACACACACACAAAGCGATGTTTTCACCAGTCTAACACTTAGTCGTCGACTTGACCACGTAAACACAATGAGCGGGAATAGGCACGGATAAGTAAGTCGAAACTTTGTATACATAGAATATGTACGCATATCTTGGATCATGGCAAGGAGCTACATCTATACAGAAGATAAAATATATACGACGCATCGTGGATCATGTGAAAGAGCGACATCTGGACAGAAGATAAAATATGTACGATGCATCTTGGATCATGTCTATGAGTGACATTTAGACAGAAGATAGAATATTTTAGGCACATCTCGGATTATATGAAAGAGCTATATCTAGACAGAAGATTGAATATGTACGACGCATCTTGGATCATGTAAAGGAGCGACATCTAAACAGAAAATAGAATATGTACGGCGCATCTTGAATCATATATAAGAGCGAAATCTAGACAGAAGACAGAATATGAACGGCACATCTTGGATAATGGCAAAGAGCGACATCTAGACAGAAGATAGAACATGTACGACGCATCTTGGATCATGGCAAAGAGCGACATCTAGACAGAAGATAGAATATGTACGGCGCATCTCGAATCATATATAATAGCGAAATCTAGACAGAAGACAGAATATGAACGGCGCATCTTGGATAATGGCAAAGAGCAACATCTAGACAGACGTTTGTTCAAGATAGTCATGAACCATATTTCAAATTGTCTAGACATAATTGTCAGGTCAATTTTGAAGAAAGAAATAAAAAAGGGGTGTCACATAAGCTTACCTTGTTTCGTTTTAAACCTGTATTGAGGACTCAAAGGTGATCCTATCAACATAGGTGCACTCTTACAGAAACGCAATCTTGGATTCCCAGTAGAACATTAAATTGCTTGTCTTGGAAGTGATTTCCTTAGAAACTATGACCAACGATTAAGGTGTTTTATTAACATGTGGCTATCTATTTTCGTTAGCTCAGAACCGTACTGTGTATCCGGGACATAATGACATTCTACTAGACTTATCACGCAAATAAGTTCGTTTTTTATGACTGACTATACGTATATGAAACAGAATGGACCAGACCTAATCCTCCCTCGTGATAGTTAATGTTTCAGAGCTTATTATAAAATGTTGATTTCTAGAAAACGGTGTCAATTTAACTTTATTTGGCTCAATGTGGATCCAACATGCTAACCAACGGCGTAATTATAACTCCCCCTAGTTCTCTAAATCGCACCCATTACTACTTCCGATATTATTCTTTGGTACATAAACACTTTATAGATTATTCTCCGGCATATAAACAATAATTTTAGACGGCATTCTCAGGTATATAAACACATTTACAGTCGACTCCGGTTAACGGCACACCCTCGGACTCGTCACGAGACTGTGCAGTTAACCGGAGTGTGCAGTTAACCGAAGTACGGTACAGTACAGCTTTAAATCAGCACGGCACAAATATATGTGAAGAATAAATATAAACAATGATTAGAATCCACTCTTTCACTTTTACTTAAATGTTAAGCTTTTTTCCTTCCTCCGAACACAATTTCACTGATTCAACCAAGGGATCAAGGAATCATAGCGAATTTCAAGAAATTCTATACATCGCTAGTTATTCGAAAACTGATGTCAGACATTGATGGATCATCTCCAGTAGAAAAAGTGTTCAGCTCCAAAGTCGTTTGCATCCTGTTTTCTTTGCCGTGTTGTTTAAATTGAATTCTCCATCTTTCCAACCATCCATTTGTTGGTTTGAAATCATTCAATCCCGAGCGGTTTAGAGCAATGTTTCCAATGCTGTACATGTACAATGATTTTTCCCACGCTATTGCTCTCTAGTGGGCGCAGATATACATGTATATACCACATAAGGCGTCCTTTACATATCAATCATTTACAAAGTCGCATTTACCGGCTTATTTGTCGGCTTATTTGAAGCGCTACAGCAGTGGACTGGCAATAACTGATCATGAATATACATTGTGCAGTTAACCGGAGTAAAATTGTATTAAATAATGTGCCACGGGCAGAAATTTATCGTGCTATTATCCGGAGTGTGCATTTAAGCGAAGTGCAGTTATCCGACGTTTGTTCCCATTGAAAAGCATTGGGGAAAAACGGGACCGACGTGACTACGTCCAGTTATCTGGATTGTGCAGTTAACCGATGTGCAGTTAAGTGGAGTTCACTGTACTTTCGTCAGTATTCTCTACCATATATGTACCTTGGACTATATTCTCTGGTGTATACATGGATTATGCCTTTCTTTTTTAACTCGTTTTTTAATGTTGCTGATTTTGTTGATGCTACTGTACCTGCTATTTTTGTCATAAATGCATATAAAGTGAACATAATATAAAGGTAAGTAATAATTTACAAAACAATCACTGAGCTGTAACATCAGTTCCTTCCTTTGGATGTGAAGCCTGTCCGATTTTATGTATGTATGCATGTATGGCTGTACGTACGTACGCACGCACGCACGCACGCACGCACGCACGTACGTACGTATGTATGTATGTATGTATGTATGTATGTATGTATGTATGTATGTATGTATGTATGTAAGACTTATGACAACCCACATATCCTTTTAAATCACGGCTCAGTCATTTCTAATCTTTATTCAATTAGTCTGTTTATATCTTGATATGTTTTCATTCTTATGTGATATTGTCTCGACCCGTTGTGTTGATCATTACCGATCTACCAGTCATTAGTTATAGCTATACTGTGATTTTCAAAACACAGAAAATTCAAATTTCGAAGCATATTGAAAGTGATGTGATATAATGATATATGTAGTGTATGTTTTAAAATATTGAGGCGTACATGTTTAAAAATATGTGTGAAGGAATTTTGTGTCTGTGTGTGTGCGTGTACGTGCGTCTGTGTGTGTGTTTGTGTCTGTGTTATGGAGTACATGTATGAAACTGTATTAAGAGTATGTGTGCTCAACTGTGCGTGTGTTATGAAGTATGTGTGTAAAACTGTGTGTTAAGGAGTACGTGTGTGAAACTGTGTGGTAAGTAGTATGTGAGAGAAACTGTGTCAAGCAGTACGTAGCTTGAAATAGAATGATAGTTACATTCTGGAACGAAGGGTTTGTTTCGAATATACGCTTGCTGACACATAAAAAGAAACAAATCATTTTATTACAAACTAAAATCATTGAAATTTGGCTTAGGGCAAGTAACATATACTGTTCTAAAGAAGATACAGCAAAAGTAATACAAGAATCAGTATTTGGGGATTAAAAATGCTTTAGAAATGGCACCCATGATGTAATCTTTGCCAATAGTAACAAAACATAAATATTTGACCTATGTCCTAAGACTAAAGAGGAACAACATCTTCTAACTCACATTACATATGGATGGAAGAAACACAGAAGAAGAAGACAATAACACTGATTGATCCATATTAATAATATAGTTAGATACCAATTTGCTCTTTTCTCAAGAACGCTGGAAAGACTTTTTAAAAACTGATAAATTATGACTGGCTTATTAAACTTATTGAAATAATAAGAGACTTTCATACATGGGTGAGTTTTGCTAATAAACCTCAGGTATAAATCTGTTTAAAAATTATGTATGAAATATGGACATTGTTAAACGAAATGATATTAATCTTATGTTGGGTTCTTGTCACATAAGTATACCTAATTAGGAAGGATGCCATTTTGTTGTCTTTTACAGGTAAAGTATGGGCGTGACATAGGAATCTGGCATGTATATTTAATTAATACGTAGGTAAATGAGTGTTCTTATATAAAATTAATTATAAAAAAGTTTATAAAGTTTACTATATATATGTTTTATGAGATTTGTTTAATGATGAATTCCAGTCCTGAATTAAACTGTTTCCATGACGTTGTCTGAAGTTGCTGTAAAAATATGTTTGTATCTAACACATCTTGTTCGTACCAAAAACTAGCAATTCCATAAGTGAATACCATCTTTTTAAATTTGTTAATACATAACTTTACCTTGAATCATCCTGCATTTGTTTCAGCATGTTACGTTATTGACTTGTATATCAATTGTTATGCCATCTGTGAAACCTAATCTAGTACTTAATATATTTAGAACAAGTAAAACACAAAAGTATTTTCCACACTCGCTAGTGGCAATACGGAGTATGTTCATCTCAAAGAGTTCATAAATCTAATGTACAATCTATCATGTACCTTTCGAAATGAAAGTGAATATTCGTGCCCCCAATATTCAGCGGCACAAGTATGACGACTGTAATCAATATAGCAGAAAATTTGCCAAACTTATTTATTTGAATGGCAAGTTCTTCTTTTGATTTAGAGTCCCGTGTATTTGTAATCAGATACGGCTTTGACTTGTCCAACCTTACAATGATATATACTTATAATACTACTTTCCTTACTTGTCCTAACTATCATATTTCTGAATAAAATAAAGTTCACATTTCTCAATAATATTAATATGTGATCCGACTGTATCGGCCCAGTTTGTAAATGTCATCAGCAGAAAACAGTGGAATCATATGAGCTATTTTTTGCGTTATATGGTACAATTCTGGGCATTTTAGTCTTAGGACTCTTAACAAATCATTTATAAATAAATTGAACAAAAGTGAAACTAATACGCTACATTGTCTGTTACCGATGTTACATTTGACAAATTCTTTATCGTGTTCTACAAATATTACACTTGAAACATTCACTATTGTGTTCTACAAATATTACATCCGAAAATTCCACCATCTAGTTTTACATGTAATACAGGTGAAAAATTCACGATCGAGTTCTACATATATTACAGGTGAAAATTTCACTATCGTGGTCAACAAATATTACAGGTTAAAAATTCACCTTAGTCCAACTTTTCTTTGTGGCTAACAGTTTAGTATTTGTACATGATCATTAGAGTTAAAATCCTGGTAAAGTCAATGAACACACCACACCATACATACATATTTCTGACTTATAGCTTGAAGCGAAAATTATATATTGCTAATTATATTTTGCTATGGTTCTCCAATTTTTTATTAGCTTCTCACCACTTAATGGGAAATTATTATTTTTAATGGAAAAGAACTTAGAATAAAAAGATTTAACAACTAAAGCCATTCTCTATCCTGAGGTTTTGATTCAAAGAATGGAAACGCTAACAAATATTCTCAGCTCTTTTGGTCAATTATATATAATATTCTCAGTTATTTTGGCTCAGTTTTGAATTGAGAATATTATGCCAACTATGGAGGGGATGCCTGCGCTGCTTGATACGTGGCAGGACACGTTGGATATCCGGCTGTCGCATCGCCTTGTACGTAAACATTTCCGTATGGAGACTGTGTCTGCACGGACTGGTAGCCAGCGTACTGTGTCACATTCGGTTGGACATAACTTGGTTGTTGGACAGCTAAATAATAATAATAATAATAATAATAATAATAATAATAATAATAATAATAATAATTAATAATAATAATAATAATAATAGTAACAAATATTGTATCCGACAAGAAGTGATTCACAATTTTAAAGGGTACAATTTTCTCTCTTCCTTATTGCTTATTCTAATTCTTAAAGCATGTGCTTCTCTCTCTCTCTCTCTCTCTCTCTCTCTCTCTCTCTCTCTCTCTCTCTCTCTCTCTCTCTCTCTCTCTCTCTCTCAATTTCTATAATTATATGTTCACATGTCATGGAGTTATCTGTACTATGTGCCCAATGGTAGATATTACTTGTGTGGCTTACCTACAGTTGTAATGGTAGGATTGGGATTGGTTCGGAACACGGTACCGGCAAAACTTTGTCTGGTAGACTGGCAACATGCACAGCATAAGCAGCTGATTGTGATGATGAATCCGACGAAAACCAGGAAACCAATCACCCCGCCAACAATAGCCCCAACATTGCTATCAGAGAAAGATAATTCACAACATTATGATAATTGCCGGCCCTATAATCTTCAAGTCAGAATCACAGATTGTATATGAAAGTCTTGTCTAGTACTATGGTCAGGGTTAGAATTACTCTTTGTACGTGAAAGTTTGATCTAGCAATATAGTCAGAGAAATGAATTTCGATTAATATCTTGTTTTGCTGCTGCTGCTGCTACTACAACTACAAGTACTATTAATATGACTTTGTTTTGGTGATCACGTGATGGCGGTTTATTACAAAACAAAAGACGTCTTAATAGTGGAACAAAACAGCTGAGAAAAATTATAATTGTTCTCGTTTCTAAAACAAGAAGATGAAGAAACACATGCAAACTGAACAACCAATACATGACGAAAAACAATAATGTAGACGAAGATAGACAACAAGCACATATATCATGAAATATAGCATAAATACGGAAGAGCCTGCGTCAAGCAGTTAAGCGATAGCGGCCATCTTTACGGAAGTTATCCCAGTGTGTATGTAGTTAATCCAGTGAGTAGTTAGATAACTCAGTATGTATTTAACCCAGTGAGTATGCAGTTATCCCAATGAGTATGTAGTTATCCCAGTGAGTATGTAGTTATCCCAGTGAGTATGTATTTAACCCAGTGAGTATGTAGTTATCCCAGTGAGTATGTAGTTATCCCAGTGAGTAGTTAGATAACGCATTGAGTAGGTAAATAATTTAATGAAGAGGTAACAATTGACAGAGGTCAGGTGCTTACAAAGAAACTAGCAGTGGAAGTCGAAGTCTTCAGGTATTGCCATTATCACGTTGAAAAGAGTATTTCAGACAGTGTTGTTGTGTTGTAACATTCATGGTTTAATGATGCATTAGTAAAGTTAATTCATGCAGACATTAGTATTGTTACCAAGGATTTTTTTCGTAATGCTAGTAATGTTACCAGAAGTAACATCGGTCAAGATGGGTCATGCTTATGGTAGTGATACTGCTTGTGGTATTGTGATGACACTAACAGAAAGACTCAAGAAACAGATAAAATGATGTCAAATAACATACAGACAGAATTAGAGGCGGAACATTTATGAACTTACACACAGCAGTATTGATTGAAGTAATTTCCACAACAGCCGTTGGGACAGTAGATGTAATTCAGTGATGTACTGCTCGTGTCGTAGTAGTAACAATTCTCACCTAGACCACAGCCTGACAAGTAAAATAATTCTTATCAGTATTTGAGTTTTATTTCGGAAAGTACTAGAACCAGTACTAGAAGACGAACATAAATGAATGAAATAAAGCTACCCATTGACAAAGTGTTTTTCTTCCAATTTTTTTTATCTATAAATCACGAGACAACTGACTGTCTATCGAATGCATTACTCATTGATGAACAATATTAAAATGACTGACAACAATTTTTACTATCTCATTCTAGGTTTCATAGTCTTCATTACGATAAAGTGACTTTATTTAAGTGAATTCAAGTTAGAGTTTGGTTCTTTCCATGCAAGATGAGTGAGCGGTGAACATATACGTAGATGCTTCCATTTGGGAAGCATACAATATTTCTGGCTAACCCATAACGGCACATTATATGAAATCCCTTGTTTAATAGCCATTTATTTAATAAATTTTAAATTTTTATATAATAATTTTTATATAATAATTTTTAAATTTTTATATAATAATCTTATGTTTAATAGCCATTTATTTAGACATGGTTTACTCTGTAGATTATTTATTTATCTCAGTGATCATAATCAAAGGTAAATGTAGGCGGTTTTGAACAAAACTTACTGAGCAGAAAGCATCGTTTCCTTATCTTACCATGTCCGTGACTTCTGACCTATAGATCACAGAGTTTACAGTTGTTTTAATTATCTAAAATTTAATCCATCTTCAATGTGTGGTTTAAAAAACAAACTAGCTCTGGTTTAAAAGTGTTTTTGAAAAATCATTTTCGTCTTTGAGTGAAGGTGATTTTGGCCTTTGATCCCAAAAATCAATAAGTCTCTTGCATGTAAAAACAATTTTCTTTCTATCACGACTTTATGGTCTTGCACTTAATAACAGAAAAGCTCGAAAGGAACCAAGTTTTGTAAAACTCAACAAGTAATTTTTACCATTTGAATACACAATTATTTGTTTAAGAAAGACTTACAGTATTGTAAACAAAATCCCAAATCATCTTAAATGTTCAATCACAAATCTACATGTATAAAGTTTCAATTAAATTCCAGTGGTATTCAAAATAAATTCCAATATTGAATTTTGTGATGACAGTGCCTGTAGTCTCGAGCATGCTTATATGTCAATGACCTGAAATGTAGTGACGTAATAATAGTCTTTTGATGGATCTTAATAACAAAACTGTCCTTGTCTGAATTCACTATAATCCCAAATAAATGATTTAGTCCAATAATGTTATTGAGCACTTTGTAATTCAAGTAAAAATGAACGCAACAAAAAAAAGACTGATACCGCTTCATATGTCAAGGCAGGAATCAATAACGTTTCATGTAAAGATCATTATATAATATTTAATGGAAAATGACTTAGAATAAAAAGATTTAACAACTAAAGCGATTCTCTATCCTGGGGATTGTTTCAAAGAATGGAAACGCTAAAATAATATTCTCAGTTCTTTTCGGCTCAGTTTTGAATTGTGAATATTATGTCATATATGGAGGTGGTGCCTGCGCTGCTTGATACGTGGCAGGACCAGTTGGATATCCGGCTTTCGCATCGCCTTGTACGTAAACATTTCCGTATGGAGACTGTGTCTGCACGGACTGGTAGCCAGCGTACTGTGTCACATTCGGTTGGACATAACCTGGTTGTTGGACAGCTAAATAATAATAATAATAATAATAATAATAATAATAATAATAATAGATACTACTACTACTACTAATAATAATAATAATAATAATAACAAACATTGTATCGGACAAGAAGTTATTCACATTTTAAAGGGTACAATTTTCTCTCTTCCTTATTGCTTATTCTAATTCTTATAGCATTTGCCTCTCTCTCTCTCTCTCTCTCTCTCTCTCTCTCTCTCTCTCTCTCTCTCTCTCTCTCTCTCTCTCTCTCTCTCTCTCTCTCCTATAATTATATGTTCACATGTCATAGAGTTATCTGTACTGTGTGCCCATTGGTAGGTATTACTTGTGTGGCTTACCTACAGTTGTCATGGTAGGATTGGGATTGGTTCGGAAAATGGTACCGGCAAAACTTTGTCTGGTAGACTGGCAGCATGCACAACATAAGCAGCTAATTGTAATGATGATTCCGACAAAAATCAGGAAACCAATTACTCCGCCAACAATAGCCCCAACATTGCTATCAGAGAAAGATAATTCACAAAATTATGATAATTGCCAGCCCTATAATCTTCAAGTCAGAATCACAGATTGTATATGAAAGTCTTGTCTAGTACTATAGTCAGTGTTAGAATTACTCTTTGTACGTGAAAGTCCGATCTAGAAATATAGTCAGAGTTAAATTTACCGTTTGTGCGTAAAAGTCTGGTGTAACAATATGGTCAAGTCAAAATCATTTTTGTGTGTGAAAATCTGGTCTCATAATATGGTAAATTCAGAATCATTGATTGTGGGTGAAAATCTGATATAGTAATTAAAGTCAGAATCACTGATTATTTGCGAAAATCTAGTCTAGTAATTAAAATTTTAGAAATGTTTCACCATATATTTATTTCCAATATAAAGAAATTAATTTCGATTAATATCTTGTTTTGCTGCTGCTGCTACTACTACTACAACTACAAGTACTATTAATATGACTTTGTTTTCATAGTGGGAATATTGAGTATACGATTTTCAGAAGAGAAGCTTAAGTATCTTGCTGGTGTTTAAACATGGGCGAGGCCAACTAGGTATGCCGGACTGGAGTCTGTCAGCGCAACGTAGCACAGAG
Source organism: Unio delphinus (assembly GCA_029339505.1). NCBI lineage: Eukaryota > Metazoa > Mollusca > Bivalvia > Unionida > Unionidae > Unio > Unio delphinus. Next base: position 21,674,350 of record JAQISU010000115.1, read on the forward strand.
AACAAATTTTGTGTTTGATTCTGGATTAAATGGATAGCCAGTGTATGGTACAAAGCAGCGGGAATGTGTACTCTGATCGTGGTACTCTAACGATGATCTGATCAGCTGTGTTTTGATGTTTTGAACTTGTAGAAGTTTATGGAGTAGATATTGAGACGAAGCAGACAGAATTGAGTTCCAGTCTTGAAACACACGTGTTTTCGTGGCATCAACTAAACAATATTTCAGAATGGAGCGTATGCATATCAGCTCCAGATATGCAGCCTTGAATATGTGCATGATCTGCTGATGCAATGTAAGAGTACTGTCTAGAGTAACACCTTAGTTTCGTACTGTGTGAATATAATGTTGTAGTTGCTGATAGTTATTGTTTGAGGTAAAGGATGTGAATGAGAAAGTATTTGTGTTGTGATCAGAATGACATCAGTTTTATCATCAGTCGTCTGCAGCTTTTTACGTGTCAACCATGATTTTACATCAGAAATGCACTTCTCTACTTCTTGGATGGTTGCATCAACTTCAGTTGGGTGGCTAGACTTGAATTTGTAAGTGTAATCAGCGTACAATTGGTGAAACAATGGACTATGATATATGACACTTTAGAGCGGCTGAGTGTATATAATGAAGTGAAACAGGTCCAAGAACAGACCACTGTGGAAAATCACACCATTGATTCAACTATGGCGGTAGTTCTTGAAATTGTTATGGTCAAGTGTTGGTTTTTTCAGCAAAGGCTATACTATGGCAGTTTTGAAAAATGATGGGAATTCCCCCGATGAGAGAAATATATTAATAACATCAGTTAGTAAAGGAAATATTGGGTCTAAGCACTCAAACAGCAGTGATTTGGAATTGGATCAAGTATACAAGATTTTCATGAACTGTTGATCATGAGTGTCCGTACTAAATCAATAGAGACAAGTTCGCATGCTCCTAATGGTTGTTGCTGAAATTGTGTATCATAACTGTATGGTGACGAGTCAATTGAAATTGTGTTGTCAAGTGAATCTCTAATGATTTGTAATTTGTCACAGAATAAATTTGCAAACAGGTCCAGAAGGTCTGCTGGAGAGAAGGTAGTTGGTAGTGGTGTACTTTTGTTTCTTAAGATCAGTTTTTATAGTTATCTTGAAAACCTCTTTGAATCAAGAACTCACCGTGATCTTAGTACTGTAGTGGGATAATTTGGTCGAATGGACTATGTTTGTGACGATCTTCTTAATGCCTTGATATATTTGTTTATGAACAGTGAGTCTGGTGGAAAGCCAAAGCCTCTATGCTTTTCGGCGGTTTCTTTTAGCAGTTCGAAGCTGGTCTCTAACACTGCTATACCATGGATAACACTTTTGTTTATTTATATTCTGCATTTGGTGGCTGTGGCATGTTTTTCAAGCAATGAACATAGGCATTTATAGAGTTGTTCTGCTGTAGGATGTAAGTAAGTTGTTAGGTATTCTTGGATGTCATGCTTTAATTTGGTTATATTTATCATACGGCGATTTCTCTTAGTACCAAATAAAGGTGGAGAGCTAGGGACTGATTCGTCGAGATGGCATATAATGCAGAGGTGATCTGATGCAAGTTCGAGGGATACAAGGGTGGATTTCAGAATATTATTATCAGGTCTACAAAGAAACCAGTCTAAAATGTGACCGAGTGTATGGGTGGGTTGGTTAACTGTCTGTTTAAGGTTGAAAAATATGAATGGAATCCAGGAGTTTTGACGTGTATGGGCTTCCAGGACAATCAAAGTCAATGTTGAAATTTCCAAGAATAATGAGGTTGTCACCTATCGAATTCCCATACTCCAGAAGATTCGGAAACTGTTCCAAAAAGAGAGATTCAGTCAGCTTCTTTCTCTAGTAGGAGGAGGGCGGTAGTGTTGTTTGGACAGTTTGAGTGTTGTTTGGACTAGTTCAAACGATGTGTGGAAGAAATTTAAGGTTGTGTTGTACTTAGGCATTTTATCGAGGAATTCTTTGTGATGACAGCAATTCCAGCGGGTTGAATGGTGATCACGTGATGGCGGTTTATTAAAAAACAAAGGACGTCTTAATAGTGGAACAAAACTGCTGAGACAAATTATAATTGTTCTCGTTTCTAAAACAAGGAGATGAAGATACACATACAACCTGAACAACCAATGCATGACGAAACACAATAATGTAGACGAAGATAGACAACAAGCACATATATCATGAAATATAGCATAAATACGGAAGAGCCTGAGTCAAGCAGTTAAGCGATAGCGGCCATCTTTCCGGAAGTTATCCCAGTGGGCATGTAGTTAATCCAGTGAGTAGTTAGATAAATCAGTATGTATTTAACCAAGTGAGTATGCAGTTATCCCAATGAGTATGTAGTTATCCCAGTGATTATGTAGTTATCCCAGTGAGTAGTTACATAACGCATTGAGTAGGTAAATAATTTAATGAAGAGGTAACAACTGACAGAGGTCAGGTGCTTACAACGAAACTAGCAGTGGAAGTGGAATCTGACGTACGTATCAAAAGTTGATGTTATTGTTAATAGTTCTAGTAGTGCTGGTGATGACGGTGCGGTGAAGTATTAATTTATGTTGCTTCAGAGCTTCAACCATTCTTCTTCTGGTATTGCCATGGTGACGTTTAAAAGAGTATTTCAGATAGTGTTGTTGTGTTGTAAAATTCATGGTTTAATGATACATTTGTAAAGTTAATTCATGCAGACATTAGTATTGTTACCAAGGATTTGTTTTCGTAATGCTAGTAATGTTACCAAAAGTAACATACGTCAAGGTCGGTCATGTGTATTTTAGTGATACTGCTTGTGGTATTATGATGACACGAATAGAAAGACTCAATAAACAGATAAAATGATGTCAAATAACATACAGACAGAATTAGAGGCGGAACATTTATGAACTTACACACAGCAGTATTGATTGAAGTAATTTCCACAACAGCCGTTGGGACAGTAGATGTAATTCAGTGATGTACTGCTCGTGTCGTAGTAGTAACAGTTCTCACCTAGACCACAGCCTGACAAGTAAAATACATTCTTATCAGTATTCGAGATTTATTTCGGAAATTACTAGAACCAGTACTAGAAGACCAACATAAATGAATGAAAAAACGCTACCCATTGACAAAGTGTTTTTCTTCCAAATATTTATCTATAAATCACGAGACAACTGACTGTCTATCGAACGCATTACTCATTGATGAATAATATTAAAATGACTGACAACAATTATTACTATCTCATTCTAGGTTTCATAGTCTTCATTACGATAAAGTGACTTTATTTAAGTAAATTCAAGTTCTTTCCATGCAAGATGAGTGTGCGGTGAACATATACGTAGATGCTTTCCATCTGGGAAGGATACAATATTTCTGGCTAACCCATAACGGCACATTATATGAAATCCCATGTTTAATAGCCATTTATTTAGACATGGTTTACTCTGTAGATTATTTATTTATCTCAGTGATCATAATCAAAGGTGAAGGTAGGCGGTTTTGAACAAAACATTATTTCCAATATAAAGAAATGAATTTCGATTAATATCTTGTTTTGCTGCTGTTGCTGCTACTAATACAACTACCAGTACTATTAATATGACTTTGTTTGGGTGATCACGTGATGGCGGTTTTTTAAAAAACAAAAGTCGTCTTAATAGTGGAACAAAACAGCTGAGAAAAATTATAATTGTTCTCGTTTCTACAACAAGGAGATGAAGAAACACATGCAAACTGAACAACCAATACATGACGAAAAACAATAATGTAGACGAAGATAGACAACAAGCACATATATCAGGAAATATAACATAAAAACGAAAGAGCCTGCGTCAAGCAGTTAAGCGATAGCGGCCATCTTTCCGGAAGTAATCCCAGTATGTATGTAGTTAATCCAGTGAGTAGTTAGATAACTCAGTATGTATTTAACCCAGTGAGTATGCAGTTATCCCAATGAGTATGTAGTTATCCCAGTGAGTATGTAGTTATCCCAGTGAGTATGTAGTTATCCCAGCGAGTAGTTAGATAACGCATTGAGTAGGTAAATAATTTAAAATTTAATGAAGAGGTAACAATTGACAGAGGTCAGGTGCTTACAAAGAAACCAGCAGTGGAAGTCGAAGTCTTCTGGTATTGCCATTATGACGTTGAAAAAAGTATTTCAGACAGTGTTGTTGTGTTGTAACATTCATGGTTTAATGATACATTTGTAAAGTTAATTCATGCAGACATTAGTATTGTTACCAAGGATTTGTTTTCGTAATGCTACTAATGTTACCAGAAGTAACATAAGTCAAGGTGGGTCATGCTTATGGTAGTGATACTGCTTGTGGTATTGTGATGACACTAACAGAAAGACTCAATAAACAGATAAAAGTAAAATACATTCTTATCAGTATTTGAGATTTATTTCGGAAAGTACTAGAACCAGTACTAGAAGACCAACATAAATGAATGAAATAAAGCTACCCATTGAAAAAGTGTTTTTCTTCCAATTTATTTATCTATAAATCACGAGACAACTGACTGTCTATCGAATTCATTACTCATTGATGAACAATATTAAAATGACTGACAACAATTATTACTATCTCAGTCTAAGTTTCATAGTCTTCAGTACGAAAAAGTTACTTTATTTAAGTGAATTCAAGTTAGAGTTTGGTTCTTTTCATGCAAGATGAGTGTGCGGTGAACATATACGTAGATGCTTCCACTTGGGAAGCATACAATATTTCTGGCTAACCCATAACGGCACATTATATGAAATCCCATGTTTAATAGCCATTTATTTAGACAGTTTACTCTGGAGATTATTTATTTATCTAAGTGATCATAATCAAAGATGAATTTCGACCTTTTTGAACAAAACTTACTGAGCAGAAAACATCGTTTCCTTATCTTACCATGTCCGTGACTTCTGACCTATAGATCACAGAGTTTATAGTTGTTTTAAATATCTAAAATATAAGCCATCTTCAATGTGTGGTTCAAAAACCATCCTAGCACTGGTTTAAAAGTGTTTTTGAAAAACCATTTTCGTCTTTGAGTGAAGATGATTTTGGCCTTTGATCCCAAAAGTCAATAAGTCTCTTGCATGTAAAAACAATTTTCCTTCTGTCACGACTTTATGGTCTTGCGTTTAATAACAGAAAAGCTCGAAAGGAACCAAGTTTTGTAAAACTCAACAAGTAATTTTTACCATTTGAATACACAATTACTTGTTTAAGAATGACTTACAGTATTGTGAACAAAATCCCAAATCATCTTAAATGTTCAATCACAAATCCACATGTATAAAGTTTCAATTAAATTCCAGTGGTATTCAAAATAAATTCCAATATTGAATTTTGTGATGACAGTGCCTGTAGTCTCGAGCATGCTTATATGTCAATGACCTGAAATGTAGTGACGTAACAATAGTCTTTTGATGCATCTTAATAACAAAACTGTCCTTGTCTGAATTCACTATAATACCAAATAAATGATTTAGTCCAAGAATGTTATTGAGCACTTTGTATTTCAAGTCAAAATGAACACAGTAAAAAAAGACTGCCACCGAGGATGAATAGATCTTAAAATGTTTCAGGACTGTTTACCCTCTAGTATAAAAAGCAGGGCTCTTAAATATGGACTATTAGTTACCTTTCCAGATGACCGAACTTACATGACTTGTTGCTATTCGATATTGTGCGTCAGCTATACAGTATCGTATCCTGTTTAACTCAGCTCAACACGATACGCGATTTTAAAACTTCTTCATTACATATAGTCGCTCTATTATTTACTGGTTTTATCTTAAGATTTATTTGAAACTCAACGCAGCAAATATTCCATATGATAAGTGTTTTAACGAATCACCAGCAATACATTTTGCACTGTGCATCCGGATACTGCGTAATCCGGATATCCCTTTGAAAATGCTCTACCAGCTGAAACAAATATCAACAAGGCACTCAATAAGTACTTGCCATACAAGACGTTACCAGCTAAAATGAAGACGGAGTACTACAGTTTCTGTACCTCTTGCTCAACAGTAATGTTTCCTCACTGAATCCTGTCCCGAGCATTTGCCCGTTCTCTACTTTATTATAAAACTGGAAAATACAACATATTTAGAACGTATGATGATTCTTTATTCCGTCCTTTTAACTATACCAATATACAAACAGCTTTCACAGAGTCCTTTTTTGAGGAGGATGACCTGCCTTATTTTCAATCGCAAGCAATGAATATTTGTTTAGTATTTGTCATAACCGGAAGAAACACCCGATGATTTTAGATGATTTCATGATGATTTTAGAAAGACAGAAGGAAGACTTAGATACATTTTTCCTACGTCTTTAAGAAGACATAAAGTGATATTTTAACACGTGGTAACGTCAAAAATATAAAACTACATATTATAGGAAAACTATTCCTACTGTGTGATAAAATGATGTCATTCATTCTTAATTCCTATATACCTATATACCACAACACTGATTTTAAAAATGTAGGTAAAAGTATATCTATCTATATATCTATCAATCTATCCATCTGTTTGTCTCTCCATCTATCTATCTATCTATCTATCTATCTATCTATCTATCCATCCATCCATCCATCCATCCATCCATCTATCTATTTATCTATCTATCTATCTATCTATCTATCTATCTATCTATCTATCTATCTATCTATCGGCACAAAAACATGTTTGAATATATAATATAATTGCGGATAACAGTATAGAATTGGAACAAGTCTAAAAATTATTTTAGCTCGAAATAAAAAGTAGACTTTACTTACTTCACATACTTACTCTCTACTGTCTAGCATTTGTGTGTTCTTCTGTGAAAATTCAAGTGTACAATTTCAGCTATTAACAGCCAATACTATCTGGGAAAAATAAATTAATTTTCTCGGTGAATAAAAGGAAGAATTATAATGTGGTGTGTGTGCATATGTATGTGTGTGTGTGTGTGAGAGAGAGAGAGAGAGAGAGACAGACAGACAGACAGACTTACCTATGCGTGATACAAGGAAGAATAGCCCAAGTGTGTAATGTAAAAACATGGCGGATTATAAAACTATACAAAAATCACAATTATATGATGTTACGCCTGTATAAGATTTCACACTGTCTGAAGCCAAAACTTTCAAATTGTAATCTGAATAATGGACGGACTCCTCGTTTTGCTATGCCACGTTATTTTCTCCTCTGCCCTTATAACAAAATACACTTTCACCGTCTATAACATTCAAAACAATGTGACAAATCTATTCCGATGCGTAGTATCTCCAGCTTGAAAGGAATATAGTTTTGAAGTAGGGCTCTTGTTAGATACCGGAAGTACATGTACTTAGTCACAGCAATGACCTTAAAGCTTGAAACAAGGATGATAATTTAGAAAGCATAAATAAAATGTTATAATACGGAAAAGAAGTGAAGGCGGAATTCTGCACACTTTACATGTAAACACACATATGCAATCCAACATGGAAGATGGAAACGAAGCGGTTTAAATCACACACGTGTACACAAACACACTTATATACTATCGAACATGTGTGGGAGTACTACACATACACAAGCAAAGAGTTGATGTGGGCACACATACACAAAGATGCCATCACGCAGTGCTCACGTACTTATATACGATCGTGCGCAAAAAACAACGGTTTAAGTTTTTGAAGAGCAAGCACAAACATAAAAAAACAATATTCTGGCAAGAGCAGTGCCTGCTTCTTTTCTGGGGGAGGGGGCTCTCTCCCATTTTGATCTTCTCAGACCAGTGGTGGAGGCCCGCCTGCCCTGATATTTGGTGTATGCTTTAAGAGTATATTTTTATTATTTCACTCAAATTTTTTCAGTTTTTTTTTTTTTCCTTTTTATATAATTTTTTTAATTATATTGTTTTTTGTTTAAATTTCTTTTTTCTCTTTCTTTTTTTAAAGCTTTAAAAAAATTTTTTAGCATTTTAAATTACATGCATTCATCGTCATTTATTAAAAAAAAAATTCCTGTCTCATGTTGTAATTCTTCTTGTTCTTCTTTCTCCTCTCTCCTTTCTTATTTTCTTTTCCTTCTAGCTTTGTTTTTCTCTTTCAATTCTGCTTTTGTCATTTCTTTTGCTGTTGTTGTTTCATTTGGTCTAGAATCTTTGTCTTCTTTATATGTTGTTTCACTGGAGTTTTACTTGTGATTGCTTCTGTTCTTTTCTCTGTTGGTCAGTTGGAAAGTTGACGCTAAATTCAGCATTGGTTGAGCTTGCTGATATCTTGTAGTCTTTGACGGAGTTGTATTAACGACGATAAGTTGCAGTGTTCTTGCGATGACGATGATATTATTATTATTATTATTATTATTATTATTATTATTATTATTATTATTAATTTCCAAATCAGATGTAGTCATTGCTTCGTTGTAAATCTTGATCAGTTCTGTGAATATATTATTCGATCACTAACACCTGATGATATCAACGAAGGTTATTTGGAGTATACTAGCGTCACTGAAAGCAGCTTTAATGTATACTCAAGTAATTTATTTTCACTTTCTGTGGATATTCTTTTTGGAATGATATTAGGCACATCAGCTTTTTTAGTTTCAGCAGAAACACACATTTCTACAGCTACTGTTCTCATCACAAACGATGTTATTGTTCGAAGATTCAAGAATGTGTTTACATGATTAGAGTATCCGGTTCTGAATGCGGTAATTTTACTACCGGTTGTCATTAACGAGTTCGTCATTGGTAAGACTTCATCCTGGACGTACTTTTTCTTTACAGCGTTAAAGCTTGAATTTGTTTCACCAAGACCAGTATTAATATTATTAGTCATATTGAGTGAACTAGTCATTGTATCAACGCGTTTGTGAACTCGATTACGAATATTATCTAATATCGTTGACATAACAACACCAGGCGTAATGTTTCTATAACTATTAAACACAGCTATGCTGTTTGCGGATACTCAGTTAATTTTAACGATAATATCTTTCAATAAAGAGTATTCGTTTTTAATTAATATTAAATTAATATTAAAGCAGGTGTTTCTGTAGCTCCTGCAGCATTTCGTAAATTACCAATAATTACGTTTTCATGATCAGGATGGATAGAGTTGTCCTTAGCAAACATTATTGAATAAACTATTGTTCTTGTATTATCATCAGAATATCTTGAAAACCCTATTATCGTTGCGGCAACGTCGAGGTCATTCTGAACTGTTTCAATCTTTATTCCATCAATCATATATGCAGCGCTATAAAACAACGGCATAATTCCATTATTAACAAAACATACGTTATCATTATCTCCGTAATCAGTATCATCTCATTCTATAATTTCTCCTTCTACTGCAACAAACGCTTCAGCTGGCAAGAAATATATGCTTGTATCATGGACAAGCGCCTGGTGTTATTGGTAGTGTTGCTGATTCTTCCAAGCTGATTTAGTTTTCTTGCGTCATAAAAATGATATTGATAATCACACAGAGACTAATTCTTGAGTTACGGTGCACTCATATAAAATTCTGGATCACATTTAAACCCTTATCATGATTTTTATCGTCTAATACAAGGACTGTTTGCTCCTTCAACACTAGCAATTCTAATTTTTGTGCTTCACCAGCCAACCCTGTTATTTTTTATTTGCGTTTTCAGTTTTTACTTTACTAATATTTCCGGGCATATTTTCAGTGCTGTGTAATTTTACTGGCGGAGGATTTCGTCGTATTAATCGTGCAAATCTTTCCATAATTTTCGAAAACGCTTTACCAGCAACACTACCAATAACACCAGGCGCTTTATCCCGAACGAAATCGATAGCTTTCATTCCTAATTGTTATGCAATCGGTATTGCTTTTGAGTTATCCTTTTAAATCAACTCTGAACAACATCACCGAATCCATAACCGTAGGTCCCTTTATAAGTAGGTAATCGTAAATTTATCCCTCTGACCATAATCGGTCCAGGGTGAGCATTTTATATGATCATCTTATTTGTTACCTATTTATTTAATCTCTGTGATAGTCATCAGCGATTTCAGCAACCTTGTTTCCAGCTTGGTCTTTACCTAGTAATACATGAATGCCATCAAATTGTATAACAGGGACTGTTCCACCGGTCACGGGTCCTGAGACTACGTCTGATGACAAATTTACACATTGGAAAGGGTCATTATTAACAAAGCCGCACTCTACTCCCTGAAAAACACTCTCTTTAGAAGACGACTTCTCAAAAAAGGGAAGGGTACTTGACACTAAGAGACTCTGATAAGTTCCTGTGTGCCTTAAACGTTTAATAGTGGCAGGACTGGCCGAATCATCAAAGAGTAATATCGAACCCTTCGATATGAATGGTTCATACTTCTCCATAATAAAATCAGACTGGGGTTTATTAGACCCAACAAATGTAAAAGAACGAGAAGCTACTGGCAAGCTTACTCACATATTTACATTAGCCGAATCTTAGACTCGAACACACACAGACAGAGGTGAGATGGCAGTGATCCGTAACGGAGAGCGCTTTAGACCACTGGGCCATTCGGGGCCCCGAAGGAAAATATTAGTACCATTTTTATAGTCTTTTAAATGAATCGGCAGGGGTTCAACCCCACGACAGCCTATATCCGAGGCTGACGCTCTAACCACTTAGGCCACCACCGGATCCGTTGGGTTGTCGTGATGTACTAACAGTCGTTTGATGTATGACAATAAAATAATCTCCAAAAAATACCATTGTCTGAATTCACGATAAATCCAATTTCTAATATAAACGTATTTTTGATGAGCACCTTGTATTTCCAATGAATGCTAGTTTGTGAATATATAAATCCGCCTAAAAAAAACGTAGTACATCAATAAGACTGGTAATGATTCAGTATGTTAAGTCTAGAATAACTCTTTTTCAGGCTAACAAAGGTATAGGCTTCTACTTAATCTAGGTCACAACTACCATTTTCTAAAAATAATCTATCAATTATTAATGGATTTTTCCATTCAATAAAGTTCTAAGATCAGAATTTAAAGACTGTATATATTAATTCAAAATGAGGTAAACATGTTTACGTTAATATTTATCTGAATATTTCACCCACATTTTTGTTTTCTTTTATGCTGTTTACAAAATAATTGTCATGATCGGATAGGCTAAGAACTTAATTTTGGACAAGGTCAAGTACAAAACATATATATGCATAACATACTGTTATTAAGAAAGGCCAACAAAATATATATTTTTCAAAACATATAAACAAACTTAAATAAAAACATCAACTAGAAAAGAAACAAGCAAATTAAACCATTTGTTCATTCATGCGATGTATATTTAGTTTTCTGGTTTTAACACTTTTTAACACATTATTATATCGAAATAGTGCAACTTGTGACGAGCTGCCCCGTTTTGTCTGGTAATTTTACATCTTACGTTGTTCTACCTGGCCCTAGAGCTGGAGGAAGATGAACATGCATCGGTATTATCATGCAAAGAACCTCAGCGCGTATCTAAAAAAAGACTGGAGACTGATGGCATGGTATGAAAGCCAAGTATTTGTATTACGACAATCTTCCAAGCAACCAGGTCTTTATTGTTGGAAAAGGAATTGAAATTTGAATTTAGTATCCATATTGGATACTAATTGTAATATTATTGTTTTGTTTTGTTTTCCTTCACAGACTTTTCTTCCTGTACAGATGGCTGGATCTCTGTCTTAGGTGGGGATGGAGGGGTGTATTGAATTTGGACTTTTAACAAATTTCAGTCATATCTCTACGATGCCTGCAATGTGGCAGTTTAGTGTAATGTCTAGCACTCGGGCATCATGCTGCAGACATATAACATGTCCCACTCAGTCGCATTATCCTGACACCAGGCCGACCAGTCCTAACACTAACCTTGCAATACTTATCCCCTAGCGAGGCAGCTGTTAGTTTCATTTTTATAAGTCTTTGGTATGACTAGGCCAAGGTTCGATCCCGCGACATTTCGCATCAGGGGCGGGCTCACTAACCACTAGAGTACCGAAATACATGAACAAAAAGTGAAGTAAAATGTCAATAAGTACACTTTTGAGAAGTCTTATGACGGATTGTTCGTCCAAGACATTTTATATCTTTCTCGACGATGACATGGCATCTGCCGTTGATATACAATCCGTCGTTTAACTTTAAACAACTGTACCAATTAATTTGTTACAATGAAAAGAAGAATTAGCAGGGATAAAAATGACAAATGACAAAGGATTGTTACATTGGTGAAGCTCATTTCTGAAATACGAATATTTTATTTTTCAAGCAAAGGAGAACTAATAATCCGAACACACAATGAAAAACATGATCTGGAGGAGGTGGGATCCGACCCCCAAAAAGGACGCAATCAAATGTTTCCTACCCATCACTAAACCCTCCATTGTGCTGGAATCTTACGTTTTTATGAACTAGAGACAAATAGAAACAATTCTTGCAAGTGACCTAAATTTATACGACACTCACGGCGTCACTAATAGATTGTCTGATTTGCTCTTACCTATTCTGCCACTGTACCACTTAAGAATATACGCTGAAATAATTTATATGAGCATACACTTACTGAACAGACAGACGAACACAAGCAGTTAGACTGTGTAATTTACTTGTCATGAAATTTTCTTTAGTGAAACAGGTATATTTCTCCAGCGAATATATATCAATCGATTTTACCTATATGTTTCAGCGACTCAGCATATTAAACCACGTTTCCGTGTTACTAATGCCATGGTATTTTTAGCATAATAACGTGACAACGGCAATGTCAAGCTATGAGAATAGATCAGATCAGTTATTTCGTTAACTTTATAAAATTATGTTACATTACTAAACACACTGCAGTTTTTGTATTGACCAATTTTGATGTAGCTGAGATAGTTACAAAATTTGCAACAAGCTATACTGAGCGAGGTTCGATATCGAAATATTTTTCAGCAGCTATAATAGATTTAAAATGCTTATTTCTTCAATCTCTTAATTTATTAGAGTTACAGACCTAATTTTTTTTTTTCGGGGAGGGGGGGCAGTCGTTCCACGTATTGAATGTTATTTCTTGTGATGGCATATACATTTTTGAAATGTGTATCTTTTATATTTGAGTCCACGTGGTCAACAACTAGCCCATCATTGATAACGCCGTTAAAACACTAATATACAAATCTATGAGAGATATAGTTGTTTTTTTTTTAACTGCCTGAGACCTGTATACCGAATTGCATGTAATCTGCATTATTGATAAATCCAACAGGTTGTTATGTTCTTGCAATGTTGTATAACACCGGTTCTTTCTCGCTTCGTAATTAACAACTTTTGGATAACATCTAAATTCAATGAGATCCATATTTGTTTCAGCTTTCTCAATTATATTATTCTACTTTCTCTAATACGACATTATTATTTATATATATATATATATATATATATATATATATATATATATATATATATATATATATCTAGATAGTCTCCTGTCTTTTAGTTTTACGTTCTCACTATCGTTAGTTATTTCAAAATATCTTTTCCACGCGCTATTGTTTTGACTTTCACAAGATAACAAAACTGTTGTTTTTTTTTTCTTTTCAAACATTGTTTCGAGCAGGTCTTGAAACGCCTGATCTACAATAATCTCCTCTACAGGCCTTTTCCAAAAGTAATTACTAATTATTTATGCATCTGCAGGTATACCAACGATTAAGGTGTTTTATTAACATGTGGCTATACACAAACAAACATGTACACAAACATAGACACGCTCACTAACAAAAAAAACGATGCTTTCACACACAGACACGCATACATTTCCACACACACACACACACACACACACACACACACACACAAAGCGATGTTTTCACCAGTCTAACACTTAGTCGTCGACTTGACCACGTAAACACAATGAGCGGGAATAGGCACGGATAAGTAAGTCGAAACTTTGTATACATAGAATATGTACGCATATCTTGGATCATGGCAAGGAGCTACATCTATACAGAAGATAAAATATATACGACGCATCGTGGATCATGTGAAAGAGCGACATCTGGACAGAAGATAAAATATGTACGATGCATCTTGGATCATGTCTATGAGTGACATTTAGACAGAAGATAGAATATTTTAGGCACATCTCGGATTATATGAAAGAGCTATATCTAGACAGAAGATTGAATATGTACGACGCATCTTGGATCATGTAAAGGAGCGACATCTAAACAGAAAATAGAATATGTACGGCGCATCTTGAATCATATATAAGAGCGAAATCTAGACAGAAGACAGAATATGAACGGCACATCTTGGATAATGGCAAAGAGCGACATCTAGACAGAAGATAGAACATGTACGACGCATCTTGGATCATGGCAAAGAGCGACATCTAGACAGAAGATAGAATATGTACGGCGCATCTCGAATCATATATAATAGCGAAATCTAGACAGAAGACAGAATATGAACGGCGCATCTTGGATAATGGCAAAGAGCAACATCTAGACAGACGTTTGTTCAAGATAGTCATGAACCATATTTCAAATTGTCTAGACATAATTGTCAGGTCAATTTTGAAGAAAGAAATAAAAAAGGGGTGTCACATAAGCTTACCTTGTTTCGTTTTAAACCTGTATTGAGGACTCAAAGGTGATCCTATCAACATAGGTGCACTCTTACAGAAACGCAATCTTGGATTCCCAGTAGAACATTAAATTGCTTGTCTTGGAAGTGATTTCCTTAGAAACTATGACCAACGATTAAGGTGTTTTATTAACATGTGGCTATCTATTTTCGTTAGCTCAGAACCGTACTGTGTATCCGGGACATAATGACATTCTACTAGACTTATCACGCAAATAAGTTCGTTTTTTTATGACTGACTATACGTATATGAAACAGAATGGACCAGACCTAATCCTCCCTCGTGATAGTTAATGTTTCAGAGCTTATTATAAAATGTTGATTTCTAGAAAACGGTGTCAATTTAACTTTATTTGGCTCAATGTGGATCCAACATGCTAACCAACGGCGTAATTATAACTCCCCCTAGTTCTCTAAATCGCACCCATTACTACTTCCGATATTATTCTTTGGTACATAAACACTTTATAGATTATTCTCCGGCATATAAACAATAATTTTAGACGGCATTCTCAGGTATATAAACACATTTACAGTCGACTCCGGTTAACGGCACACCCTCGGACTCGTCACGAGACTGTGCAGTTAACCGGAGTGTGCAGTTAACCGAAGTACGGTACAGTACAGCTTTAAATCAGCACGGCACAAATATATGTGAAGAATAAATATAAACAATGATTAGAATCCACTCTTTCACTTTTACTTAAATGTTAAGCTTTTTTCCTTCCTCCGAACACAATTTCACTGATTCAACCAAGGGATCAAGGAATTATAGCGAATTTCAAGAAATTCTATACATCGCTAGTTATTCGAAAACTGATGTCAGACATTGATGGATCATCTCCAGTAGAAAAAGTGTTCAGCTCCAAAGTCGTTTGCATCCTGTTTTCTTTGCCGTGTTGTTTAAATTGAATTCTCCATCTTTCCAACCATCCATTTGTTGGTTTGAAATCATTCAATCCCGAGCGGTTTAGAGCAATGTTTCCAATGCTGTACATGTACAATGATTTTTCCCACGCTATTGCTCTCTAGTGGGCGCAGATATACATGTATATACCACATAAGGCGTCCTTTACATATCAATCATTTACAAAGTCGCATTTACCGGCTTATTTGTCGGCTTATTTGAAGCGCTACAGCAGTGGACTGGCAATAACTGATCATGAATATACATTGTGCAGTTAACCGGAGTAAAATTGTATTAAATAATGTGCCACGGGCAGAAATTTATCGTGCTATTATCCGGAGTGTGCATTTAAGCGAAGTGCAGTTATCCGACGTTTGTTCCCATTGAAAAGCATTGGGGAAAAACGGGACCGACGTGACTACGTCCAGTTATCTGGATTGTGCAGTTAACCGATGTGCAGTTAAGTGGAGTTCACTGTACTTTCGTCAGTATTCTCTACCATATATGTACCTTGGACTATATTCTCTGGTGTATACATGGATTATGCCTTTCTTTTTTAACTCGTTTTTTAATGTTGCTGATTTTGTTGATGCTACTGTACCTGCTATTTTTGTCATAAATGCATATAAAGTGAACATAATATAAAGGTAAGTAATAATTTACAAAACAATCACTGAGCTGTAACATCAGTTCCTTCCTTTGGATGTGAAGCCTGTCCGATTTTATGTATGTATGCATGTATGGCTGTACGTACGTACGCACGCACGCACGCACGCACGCACGCACGTACGTACGTACGTATGTATGTATGTATGTATGTATGTATGTATGTATGTATGTATGTATGTATGTATGTATGTAAGACTTATGACAACCCACATATCCTTTTAAATCACGGCTCAGTCATTTCTAATCTTTATTCAATTAGTCTGTTTATATCTTGATATGTTTTCATTCTTATGTGATATTGTCTCGACCCGTTGTGTTGATCATTACCGATCTACCAGTCATTAGTTATAGCTATACTGTGATTTTCAAAACACAGAAAATTCAAATTTCGAAGCATATTGAAAGTGATGTGATATAATGATATATGTAGTGTATGTTTTAAAATATTGAGGCGTACATGTTTAAAAATATGTGTGAAGGAATTTTGTGTCTGCGTGTGTGCGTGTGCGTGCGTATGTATGTTTGAGTGTTGAGGAGTACAGGTATGAAACTGTATTAAGAGTATGTGTGCTCAACTGTGCGTGTGTTATGAAATATGTGTGTGAAACTGTGTGTTAACGAGTACGTGTGTAAAACTGTGTGTTAAGGAGTATGTGAGAGAAACTGTGTCAAGGAGTACGTAGCTTGAAATAGAATGATAGTTACACTCTGGAACGAAGGGTTTGTTCCGAATATACGCCTGCTGACACATATAAAGAAAAAAATCATTTTATTGCAAACTTAAATCATTCATATTTGGCTTAGGGCAAGTAACATATACTGTTCTAAAGAAGATACAGCAAAAGTAATACAAGAATCAGTATTTGGGGATTAAAAATGCTTTAGAAATGGCACCCATGATGTAATCTTTGCCAATAGTAACAAAACAAACATATCTGACCTATGTCCTAAAACGAAACAGCAACAACATCTTCTAACTCAAATTACATATGGATGGAAGAAACACAGAATAAGAAGACAATAACACTGATTGAAAAATATTAATAATATAGTTAGATACCAAATTGCTCTTTTCTCAAGAACACTGAAAAGACATTGTAAAAACTGATAAATTACAACTGGCTTATTAAAGGTCATGAAATAATAATAGACTTTCATACATGCGTGAGTTTCGCTAATAAACCTCAGGTGTAAATCTGTTTGAAAAATATGTATGAAATATGGGCATTGTTAAACGAAATGATATTAATCTTATGTTGGGTCTTTGTCACATAAGTACCGGTATACCTAATTAAGAGGGATGCCATTGTGTTTTCCTGTACAGGTAAAGTATGGGCGTGACATAGGAATCTGGCATATATATTTAATTAACACGTAGGTAAATCAGTGTTCTTATATAAAATTAAATTAAAAAAAGTTTATAAAGTTTACTATATATATGTTTTATGAGATTTGTTTAATGATGAATTCCAGTCCTGAATTAAACTGTTTCCAAGACGTTGTCTGAAGCTGCTTCAAAAATATGCTTCTATCTAATACATCTTGTTCGTACCAAAAACTAGCAATCCCATGAGTGAATACTTTGTTTTTAAATTTGTTAATACATAACTTTACCTTGAGTCATCCAGCTTTTGTTTCAGCATAATATGTTATTGACATGTATATCAATTATTATGCCATCTGTGAAACCTAATCTAGTACTTAATATATTTAGAACACGTAAAACACAAAAGTATTTTCCACACTCGCTAGTGGCAATACGGAGTATGTTCATCTCAAAGAGTTCATAAATCTAATGTACAATCTATCATGTACCTTTCGAAATGAAAGTGAATATTCGTGCCCCCAATATTCAGCGGCACAAGTATGACGACTGTAATCAATATAGCAGAAAATTTGCCAAACTTATTTATTTGAATGACAAGTTCTTCTTTTGATTTAGAGTCCCGTGTATTTGTAATCAGATACGGCTTTGACTTGTCCAACCTTACAATGATATATACTTATAATACTACTTTCCTTACTTGTCCTAACTATCATATTTCTGAATAAAATAAAGTTCACATTTCTCAATAATATTAATATGTGATCCGACTGTATCGGCCCAGTTTGTAAATGTCATCAGCAGAAAACAGTGGAATCATATGAGCTATTTTTTGCGTTATATGGTACAATTCTGGGCATTTTAGTCTTAGGACTCTTAACAAATCATTTATAAATAAATTGAACAAAAGTGAAACTAATACGCTACATTGTCTGTTACCGATGTTACATTTGACAAATTCTTTATCGTGTTCTACAAATATTACACTTGAAACATTCACTATTGTGTTCTACAAATATTACATCCGAAAATTCCACCATCTAGTTTTACATGTAATACAGGTGAAAAATTCACGATCGAGTTCTACATATATTACAGGTGAAAATTTCACTATCGTGGTCAACAAATATTACAGGTTAAAAATTCACCTTAGTCCAACTTTTCTTTGTGGCTAACAGTTTAGTATTTGTACATGATCATTAGAGTTAAAATCCTGGTAAAGTCAATGAACACACCACACCATACATACATATTTCTGACTTATAGCTTGAAGCGAAAATTATATATTGCTAATTATATTTTGCTATGGTTCTCCAATTTTTTATTAGCTTCTCACCACTTAATGGGAAATTATTATTTTTAATGGAAAAGAACTTAGAATAAAAAGATTTAACAACTAAAGCCATTCTCTATCCTGAGGTTTTGATTCAAAGAATGGAAACGCTAACAAATATTCTCAGCTCTTTTGGTCAATTATATATAATATTCTCAGTTATTTTGGCTCAGTTTTGAATTGAGAATATTATGCCAACTATGGAGGGGATGCCTGCGCTGCTTGATACGTGGCAGGACACGTTGGATATCCGGCTGTTGCATCGCCTTGTACGTAAACATTTCCGTATGGAGACTGTGTCTGCACGGACTGGTAGCCAGCGTACTGTGTCACATTCGGTTGGACATAACTTGGTTGTTGGACAGCTAAATAATAATAATAATAATAATAATAATAATAATAATAATAATAATAATAATAATAATAATTAATAATAATAATAATAATAATAGTAACAAATATTGTATCCGACAAGAAGTGATTCACAATTTTAAAGGGTACAATTTTCTCTCTTCCTTATTGCTTATTCTAATTCTTAAAGCATGTGCTTCTCTCTCTCTCTCTCTCTCTCTCTCTCTCTCTCTCTCTCTCTCTCTCTCTCTCTCTCTCTCTCTCTCTCTCTCTCTCAATTTCTATAATTATATGTTCACATGTCATGGAGTTATCTGTACTATGTGCCCAATGGTAGATATTACTTGTGTGGCTTACCTACAGTTGTAATGGTAGGATTGGGATTGGTTCGGAACACGGTACCGGCAAAACTTTGTCTGGTAGACTGGCAACATGCACAGCATAAGCAGCTGATTGTGATGATGAATCCGACGAAAACCAGGAAACCAATCACCCCGCCAACAATAGCCCCAACATTGCTATCAGAGAAAGATAATTCAAAACATTATGATAATTGCCGGCCCTATAATCTTCAAGTCAGAATCACAGATTGTATATGAAAGTCTTGTCTAGTACTATGGTCAGGGTTAGAATTACTCTTTGTACGTGAAAGTTTGATCTAGCAATATAGTCAGAGAAATGAATTTCGATTAATATCTTGTTTTGCTGCTGCTGCTGCTACTACAACTACAAGTACTATTAATATGACTTTGTTTTGGTGATCACGTGATGGCGGTTTATTACAAAACAAAAGACGTCTTAATAGTGGAACAAAACAGCTGAGAAAAAATATAATTGTTCTCGTTTCTAAAACAAGAAGATGAAGAAACACATGCAAACTGAACAACCAATACATGACGAAAAACAATAATGTAGACGAAGATAGACAACAAGCACATATATCATGAAATATAGCATAAATACGGAAGAGCCTGCGTCAAGCAGTTAAGCGATAGCGGCCATCTTTACGGAAGTTATCCCAGTGTGTATGTAGTTAATCCAGTGAGTAGTTAGATAACTCAGTATGTATTTAACCCAGTGAGTATGCAGTTATCCCAATGAGTATGTAGTTATCCCAGTGAGTATGTAGTTATCCCAGTGAGTATGTAGTTATCCCAGTGAGTATGTATTTAACCCAGTGAGTATGTAGTTATCCCAGTGAGTATGTAGTTATCCCAGTGAGTAGTTAGATAACGCATTGAGTAGGTAAATAATTTAATGAAGAGGTAACAATTGACAGAGGTCAGGTGCTTACAAAGAAACTAGCAGTGGAAGTCGAAGTCTTCAGGTATTGCCATTATCACGTTGAAAAGAGTATTTCAGACAGTGTTGTTGTGTTGTAACATTCATGGTTTAATGATGCATTAGTAAAGTTAATTCATGCAGACATTAGTATTGTTACCAAGGATTTTTTTCGTAATGCTAGTAATGTTACCAGAAGTAACATCGGTCAAGATGGGTCATGCTTATGGTAGTGATACTGCTTGTGGTATTGTGATGACACTAACAGAAAGACTCAAGAAACAGATAAAATGATGTCAAATAACATACAGACAGAATTAGAGGCGGAACATTTATGAACTTACACACAGCAGTATTGATTGAAGTAATTTCCACAACAGCCGTTGGGACAGTAGATGTAATTCAGTGATGTACTGCTCGTGTCGTAGTAGTAACAATTCTCACCTAGACCACAGCCTGACAAGTAAAATAATTCTTATCAGTATTTGAGTTTTATTTCGGAAAGTACTAGAACCAGTACTAGAAGACGAACATAAATGAATGAAATAAAGCTACCCATTGACAAAGTGTTTTTCTTCCAATTTTTTTTATCTATAAATCACGAGACAACTGACTGTCTATCGAATGCATTACTCATTGATGAACAATATTAAAATGACTGACAACAATTTTTACTATCTCATTCTAGGTTTCATAGTCTTCATTACGATAAAGTGACTTTATTTAAGTGAATTCAAGTTAGAGTTTGGTTCTTTCCATGCAAGATGAGTGAGCGGTGAACATATACGTAGATGCTTCCATTTGGGAAGCATACAATATTTCTGGCTAACCCATAACGGCACATTATATGAAATCCCTTGTTTAATAGCCATTTATTTAATAAATTTTAAATTTTTATATAATAATTTTTATATAATAATTTTTAAATTTTTATATAATAATCTTATGTTTAATAGCCATTTATTTAGACATGGTTTACTCTGTAGATTATTTATTTATCTCAGTGATCATAATCAAAGGTAAATGTAGGCGGTTTTGAACAAAACTTACTGAGCAGAAAGCATCGTTTCCTTATCTTACCATGTCCGTGACTTCTGACCTATAGATCACAGAGTTTACAGTTGTTTTAATTATCTAAAATTTAATCCATCTTCAATGTGTGGTTTAAAAACCAACCTAGCTCTGGTTTAAAAGTGTTTTTGAAAAATCATTTTCGTCTTTGAGTGAAGGTGATTTTGGCCTTTGATCCCAAAAATCAATAAGTCTCTTGCATGTAAAAACAATTTTCTTTCTGTCACGACTTTATGGTCTTGCACTTAATAACAGAAAAGCTCGAAAGGAACCAAGTTTTGTAAAACTCAACAAGTAATTTTTACCATTTGAATACACAATTATTTGTTTAAGAAAGACTTACAGTATTGTAAACAAAATCCCAAATCATCTTAAATGTTCAATCACAAATCTACATGTATAAAGTTTCAATTAAATTCCAGTGGTATTCAAAATAAATTCCAATATTGAATTTTGTGATGACAGTGCCTGTAGTCTCGAGCATGCTTATATGTCAATGACCTGAAATGTAGTGACGTAATAATAGTCTTTTGATGGATCTTAATAACAAAACTGTCCTTGTCTGAATTCACTATAATCCCAAATAAATGATTTAGTCCAATAATGTTATTGAGCACTTTGTAATTCAAGTAAAAATGAACGCAACAAAAAAAAGACTGATACCGCTTCATATGTCAAGGCAGGAATCAATAACGTTTCATGTAAAGATCATTATATAAAAAGATAAGACAAAATAATGGAGCCAGGATGCAGTTCAGCTATCTCTCTAAAACATTTAAAGTTGTCAACAAGTTTAGGAATTTCGATGTGGAAAACTGATGTCCTATATTCAGATAGAAATTAACATGCTACCTCCATTGATAACGATCTGAATATATAATCTATACTCATAGAAATACATTAGATATGTATTATGTTGTTTACATAATAATTGTCACTTGTCATGTACACCATTAGCCTGATTTTTGGACGAAGATCAAGTACATTATATAGATATGCATAACAGATACTCTTGGAGAAAAAAGCCAACAAAAATACAAATTAAGTAAAAAAAAAATACTTATTTCAGTCACAATGACTTTGAATTTTGACCTTTTGACTCGAAAGTCAATATGCTTCTTTCTCGCATAATGTACAAAGTCATCCATAAACCATGGTGAGGGTAAAATATTAAAAAATTAAATATTTGTGCAAACATAATATTTTTCATTCACAGTGACCTTGATCTTTGACATCTTAACCCCCAAATTGACAATATAATCCTAAACCTTTAACTTTGGCCTAGTAATTAATAGCCTTATTCTTTATTCAAAGTGCAGTCCACACAGCTTGATCCAGGTTTCTCATGTTGAACTAATATTATTGTGCAGAAACATTTAATTTCTCCAGTAGGAGTGACCTTGACCATTGACATTTTAAGCCCTACATTGAAATGTTTCTGATCCGTAAATGAGTAAATATAAAGGCACTACAATGCGTTACCTTAACCAGATTTCCAAAATGGATATATCACTTTTGGAACTACATGTACTTTCTTTTCTCGTTTACGAATAATATCTGCCCTTATGCATGTTATTCAGACCTGTATTTCCATATTTAGACATTTTATTTTTTCTTCTTCTTCTTCTTCTTCTTCTTCTTCTTCTTCTTCTTCTTCTTCTCTTATTATTATTATTATTATTATTATTATTATTATACTCTCTCTCTCTCTCTCTCTCTCTCTCTCTCTCTCTCTCTCTCTCTCTCTCTCACACACACACACACACACACACACACACACACACACACAGGATGAATAGATCTTAAAATGTTTCAGGACTGTTTACCCTCTAGTATAAAAAGCTGGGCTCTTAAATATTAACTATTAGCTACGTTTCCAGATGACCGAACTTACATGACTCGTTGCTATTCGATATTGTGTGTCACCTATACAGTATCGTATCCTGTTTCACTCAGCTCAACACGATACGCGATTTTAAAACTTCTTCATTACATATAGTCGCTCTACTATTTACTGGTTTGATCTTAAGATTTATTTGAAACTCAACGCAGCAAATATTCCATATGCTAAGTGTTTTAACGAATCACCAGCAATACATTTTGCACTGTGCATCCGGATACTGCGTAATCCAGATATCTCTTTGAAAATGCTCTACCAGCTGAAACAAATATCAACAAGGCACTCAATAAGTACTTGCCATACAAGACGTTACCAGCTAAAATGAAGACGGAATACTACAGTTTCTGTACCTCTTGCTCAACAGTAATGTTTCCTCCCTGAATCCTGGCCCGAGCATTTGACCGTTCTCTACTTTGTTATAAAATTGGAAAATACAACATATTTAGAACGTATTCATTATTCCATCTTTCCAACTATACCAATATACAAACAGCTTTCACAGAGTCCTTTTTTGAGGAGGATGACTTGCCTTATTTGCTGGTTGCAACAGTATCAAACCAAGAAGTATACACCTACCGATGCATACTTCCGGATTCAGTCGCACCCAATGAATATTTGTTTAGTATTTGTCATAACCGGAAGAAACACCCGAAAAACATTACTGTTGCCCATTTAAACATAGAAAGCGTAAGATACAAGTTTACAGAAATTTTTGGTGATGTTATTTCGATAAAACTGTTTATTTACTTGTTATATCGGAACATATTTGATTCTTCTTTTAGTTACAGCCTTTTGCACGTTGATGTATACAAAGAGGAGGCATTGTATTGCCAATTGTGGTTGGACAATGTCATTTATTCGTTCATATATCTCATTTCGCAGGATGAAATTACTAACATCTGAGCGAATTACGCTAAATATTATCCAAATAAGAATAAATGAAATATAGGCCTATATTTTCTGAAAATCTTGTAAAATCGCTTAAGAAACAAATGTCAGTTATTATCATTGGTGACCTAAATTTTTATATGAATAACCCTTCCAGTTCTTAATGCCTATGTGATATAGGTGATATTTGTGATCTCACATACTTAATCAGAGAACGTACATGTTTTAAGAATAACCGTAAAATATCTTGATCTTATACTTACAAATAAACAAAGTTAATGTATCAATATTTAAATATGCTTAATTATATTTGTGAATTTCATTCTTTGGCATTTATTTATTTAAGATACAATGAGCATTCACCCGAAAAAAACAACAACATTGAATAGACGTTGCAATGAATTTCGTGTTAATAACTTTATAGATGATTTAATGTCATGTCTTTCAGTATTTGAATTTTGTCAACACTGGCTTCTTTAGTTTTGAAAAGTTCTGTAAATATTATATAGAAACACGCCCCAATAAAACTTGCATACCCACCCAAAATACATTACGTATTTGAACAGAGAACTAAGGAAAGCTATACATGCAAAACAGAGGTTTTACAAGATACACTCTATACAGATTATGCAAAACATTGGGGAAAAAACTATAGGTGAAATTGTTACAAAGGTAAAATAATGGGTCTATGAGAACATACCTGTCAGAAAAGAGGAGGGGGCATTAACTCCAGGTACGTCTTGTCAATTGTTACGCAATATATTTCTAATAAATGTTTGGATGGTCAAGAAAAGATAATTCTTACTAAAGGTAGAATGTACAACAATTATAAACAATGACATAAAAATATGTAAGGATGTTCATTTTTACCCTTGCAACCAATAGTGTATTGGTTCTGTGATGGACAGTAGTAATATTATTACATATTTGGTACTTACGACAATTAATGGTGAAAAAGTGTAAAAAAATTATAAGAAGTTTTGAATTCGACAAAAGCCTCTGGAGCGAATCGAATTCCTTTTGACCTGTTAAAAGCTATGTCACTGACCCTTGTTACTTTTCGTAACTCAGATGGATTAAAACCATTAAGTTATGTTTGCTTGAAGACTGGATGAAGGCTAGTGATGGAAACAAATATGAAACTGCACTTCGTTCTGAAGGATTTATCCAAGGCTTTTACGGTCTCACGATTTTCTCATTTGCAAGTTATGGACTTATGTTATATCAAAAAGCTTAGTAAAACTCTTCTCTTTATATAACTTTAGCAAAGATAAGACTTTTCCTTTGCATAACGGATTTTGAGATTGATTAAGACACTTAACGGATTTTGAGATTGATTAATACGCTTAACGGATTTTGAGATTGATTAAGACACTTTACGGATTTTGAGATTGATTAATACGCTTAACGGATTTTGAAATTGATCAAGACACTTAACGGATTTTGAGATTGATTAATACGCTTAACGGATTTTGAGATTGATTAAGACACTTAACGGATTTTGAGATTGATTAAGACACTTTAAGCAGAGTCTAACATTCTGATTGATTAATTTACTGCGAACAAACTGCAAGCCAATCCTGAAAAGTTTCGAACACAAGCTGTTGGTGAAAAGACATTTGTTATGAAGCCGGTACTAAACACAAGCAGTACGGTCATAAACGGAATAAATTGTTAAAGGCTGGGAATTAACACTTGCTATCAACTGCAACTTTAATTCACATCTCGGAAAGAAAGCTTCAGCTATATCAGTTCATCCGTAATGATTAGAAACTACCTAGACTTAACAAACTGACTATCCTAAATACACGTATCCTAAACTGATCATCCTAAATACACGTATTCTTTTCAACTGACCATCCTAAATATACGTATCCTTTTCAACTGACCATCCTAAATACACGTATCCTTTTCAACTGACCATCCTAAATACACGTATCCTTTTCAACTGACCATCCTAAATACACGTATCCTAAACTGACCATCCTAAATATACGTATCCTTTACAACTGACCATCCTAAATACACGTATCCTAAACTGACCATCCTAAATACACGTATCCTTTTCAACTGACCATCCTAAATACACGTATCTTTTTCAACTGACCATCCTAAATTCACGTATCCTTTTCAACTGACCATCCTAAATACACGTAAACTAAACTGACCATCCTAAATACACGTATCCTAAACTGACCATCCTAAATACACGTATCCTTTTCAACTGACCATCCTAAATACACGTATCCTTTTCAACTGACCATCCTAAATACACGTATCCTTTTCAACTGACCGTCCTAAATACACGTATCCTTTTCAACTGACCGTCCTAAATACACGTATCCTTTTCAACTGACCATCCTAAATACACGTATCCTTTTCAACTGACCGTCCTAAATACACGTATCCTTTTCAACTGACCATCCTAAATACACGTATCCTTTTCAACTGACCATCCTAAATACACGTATCCTTTTCAACTGACCATCCTAAATACACGTATCCTTTTCAACTGACCGTCCTAAATACACGTATCCTTTTCAACTGACCATCCTAAATACACGTATCCTTTTCAACTGACCATCCTAAATACACGTATCCTTTTCAACTGACCATCCTAAATACACGTATCCTTTTCAACTTCGATTTTTATCATTTAGGCGTGCATGTATGCAAAAAAGTGATAAGAATTTTAAACCGGAAAAAAATATGAAAGTTTGAGATTTTACTTGGGTGAAAATGACAACCCTGTTGACTTTAGCTTATGACCCTAGAGACTTTTAAAAATTAAAAAGTAAGCGTACTCCCAAATGTCTGGATCATTTAATAAGTTTTTAACACAATAAAACAAATTTAGATGTTCAAACTCCAAGAATTAAAACCTCGACATTTTAAAACAAATCAGATATGCAGCTGCCATTTTATGGAACGAGTTACCAATCACTTTCGAGAGCAATAACAATTTAATTAATGTAATTTATTTCAAATTTAATTCTGCCCTGGAGTTGTAAGGACAGAATATGTAATTTCTGCAAACAAAATTCCCCAACCAGCCATAATAACAACAGTTAATGTTTGTTACCTTTTTGTTTTGATTATCTGCCCTTGTCATTTGTTCTATCAAGTACCCTATTGTAACCTCCTTTCCTTTAAAGTGAGTTTAAAAGCTGAATCGCAGTGTGCCTTTAGTTCTAATCTGCTGATTCTTAACTTTTTTTAATTCAGATCTTTACCAAATAATATTTTTTGTTTTAAATATTATCCTAATTTGTGGTGCTTTTATAGCCATGTACTAAATTCACTTTCAATCACTGAATTTTAAAAGTGATTTGCTTGCTTGCTTCATATTATGAGATATCTGTTTTGTCCAATAGTGTTTCTGTATTATGGTGTGTTCTGATGTCTGGCAAGTCATACTCGATATATTGTTTTTATGTAAATTCGACAACACACACTAGAGCTTATATAGAGTAACAAATACGGACCTTAACTAAATCGTATCTTATCTTATCTTATCATATCATATCATATCAGATCATATCATATCATATCATATCATATCATATCATATCATATCATATCATCTCATCTCATCTCATCTCATCTCATCTCATCTCATCTCATCTCATCTCATCTCATCTCATCTCATCTCATCTCATCTCATCTCATCTCATCTCATCTCATCTCATCTCATCTCATCTCATCTCATCTCATCTTACTGCTGGTTGCAAACCAAACTGGGTGGCTGTCTAAGTTTTGGGGCAGCGCCTGGTCTATTACCGAGACTAACTAGAAGCGTGCCAACTTCACTTCTTAATGCATATATGAACAAAAACAGATAGCAAATTATTTTAAAGTAATCATACAAATATGTTGTTTAATGGTGTTGCGCACTAAAGAGTGTTGGGCGGTTCTCCACTATTTCCACCTCAGCAGCGTTTGCTGTATCAATCCGCACAAGAAATGTGTTACCGAAAATATAAAAAATCTTTTCATTTTATTATAAAAACATTCATTAATTTTAAAAACAAAATACGCATTATGAAGCATCATATGTACAATCTAAATATCGCTGTCTCTGAAATAAATGTGACAATGCAACAATATATTCAATAATATTTTTTCTAGTCATGAAATGTTTCCTTAGATCTACTGAAAATACATATATATCCTCTATAAAATTAAAGAAACTGGACGATCCTGAGAAAGAGTCTGTGCTTAGATTCATAAGCAATGACTTAAGGTGGCGCTCCACAGTTTCGTATTTTGCATAGGGTTAGAATTTTAATGAAAAAAGGTTCTTGCAACTACAGTTTACGTTTAATGGGTGCTGCTATAAGCACTTGTGTTCGACGACAAGTTTTTTTCGCTCAATATCGCCCAATATTCTTATCTATTTCCTTTAAAATTCGATTACATTCCTCAACTGCTGATACATATTAAGATATTTTTTAATCTCGGTGGTCACCATGGTAAGGACAAGAAATATATGTTACTCTTACAAGATGAATCAAAGCATTATTTTGCCTCCGTGGCAGACGGATAAGGGCTAGTGCTATTGACAGTGTGACTACACACTCGCTTTGCCTATATGTAGCTTTATGTTCCTTTGAAGGAACTGGGACGCATGCAAAATTCGGTGCTCATGCAAGGTCTTTTTCCCAGATCCCTCTACGTCAGAGGCGAGGTATCAATGGATTCGCTAACCTATCTTTCACTAAGTGATGGGTTACAGATTAAAATCTTCCCCAAAGCATCTCGGGTTTCTTGTTCATGTACTGATATGCAGTTTAATTAGAGAGAGAGAGAGAGAGAGAGAGAGAGAGAGAGAGAGAGAGAGAGAGAGAGAGAGAGAGAGAGAGAGAGAGAGAGAGAGATAGATAGATATGTATATGTGTGTGTGTGTGCGCGTGCAGCATGATTTCCAAGTGGGTCACGTGACCCCCTTGACCTCTACTGCGGGCCCCCACTTATCGAATCCTGTTTCATTTTTTCCGAATCATGATCTCATTTATTTTTCAAAAATGTTTTCACTCATCTTTGTCAAGTACTTATTGTTTTTCACGCTGAATATAATATGATACATAACTGTCACATATCACGTGTATTATTGCATCGGACATTACTAAATCTATGTACTAGACATGAATAAATATACGAATAGGATATCACTAAATCTAAGTATTGGACATTATTAAGTATATATATATATATATCATCATCATCATCATCATCATCATCATCATGAATCCTCTCTGCGCCGTCTGGTACATGAGGCGACAGCAAGGGCACACCATTTTGGTCTATCAGCTGCCGTTGCAGGGGCGGTCTTGCATGGTGGAAATCGACATTGGACATCACTAAATCTATGTAGTGAACAATAGCAAATCGATATATCGGACATACTAAATCTTTGTATTGGACATTTAATGTATAGATTATCCCAGATGGTTTATGATTTAATAACTTTATGAAACGGCTTGAATAAAGTCCAGCTTTTGCTAGCCTTGGCAAATCTTTATATCACACAGTTTTTATTTTACACAATGATCTGCACAATTATTTCATGGGCTTTTTGGGACCAATCAGAATCACATAAAGTGATATTTTAATATGAAGTAATGTCAAAAATATGAAACTGCACATAATATAGGAAACTAATACCTACTATGTGATACAATGTTGTCATTTAGTCTTAATTCCTATATACCATAACATTGAATTTAAACATGTAGGTGAAAGTATCTATCTATCTATCTATCTATCTATCTATCTATCTATCTATCTATCTATCTATCTATCTATCTATCTATCTATCTATCTATCTATCTATATATTTATTTATCTATCTATCTATCTATGCACAAAACGTGTTTGATTATATAATATAGTTGTGGATAACAATACAGAGTTTGAAAATTACTTTAACTCGAAATTAATCACATACTTTACTTAATGTTCATATTTAATTATATGTTGTCTAGTATTTTTGTTTTCTGAGAGAGAGAGAGAGAGTGAGAGAGAGAGAGAGAGAGAGAGAGAGAGAGAGAGAGAGAGAGAGAGAGAGAGAGAGAGAGAGAGAGAGAGAGAGAGAGAGAGACTTACCTATGTGCGATACAAGGAAAAATAGTCCAAGTCTGTAATGGAAAGACATGTCGGCTTATAAAATTATACAAAAATCACAATTATATGATGTTACTCCTGGATAAGATTTCACCTTGTCTGAAGCAAAAACTTTCAAATTGTAATCTGAATAATTGACGGACTCCTCGTTTGCTGTGCCACGTTATTTTCTACTCTTCTTTTTAATAAAGTACACTTTCACAGTCTATAACATTAAAACAGTGTAATAAAAAATCTCTTCTGACGCGAAGTATCTCCCTCTTGAGGATAATATAGGTCTGAAGTTGAGTTTATTTTTTAGATCCCGGAAGTACATGTACTTAGTCTCAAAGAAGAACTTAAACAGTGAAACAATGATGACAATTTACAAAGCATAAAAAATATGTTATAATACAAAAAAGATTAAAAGCCATGTAATTTCTCCCTTTAATTGAGAACTGTGCCGTTTTTACATGCATCTTTGATTGGTGAAATCCTAAGGTCAACCAATTTCAGACGAGATTTGGAACACAATATTTGTTCTGTCACCGTTGTAAACAGAAGAAGCCAACACCACGCTATGTAGGACACGATAGGTAATCCTTATGTGATATTATTCTAGACTAACTTGTTCCAAAAGTAAGTAAACTGTATACGAAATTTAAACAATGGATCACGCATGTTAATTATGATATGTGTACAAACATATTTAATTTCAAACTGAATCAATCCGCTTAAAAAGATGGCCTGCCTCTTTTTCTTCCCTTTATAATAAATGTATTCTCTCTGTGCGAATGTTGTTGTTACTAAATTAATCACAAGCGGAATCTGTGGAAAGCAAAACGTCACTACTTTTAGAGCACACCCGAAAAAGAAAGAAAAAAGAATTTTACGAGCAACTTTAGTGACTGAATTAAAAGGTGGCACCTCTTAGTTCTAAGCTAAATAGTTGAACGTTCTTTATCCTAACATCTTGATTATTGCAAGGAAGGGTTAATGCCAGATAGGTTTTTGAAACAAATCATTCCCTTTCTTCCAAACTTTAGTTAGATTGGCAGAATTATGAAATTAAATTTAAAGCTCGGTGGCATAGATGCTTTAATGTGCTTTTTTCTGGTTAAGAATTAGATAATGTTGAAGTTAGAGACGTCGTAACCATTTCAGATTTCATAAACACGTACATTATAGGAATACAAATGAAGAAGGGCCCTGTCTATCAGAGAATCAAACCTTTTTGATTCCTAAGTGAAAAAGGACAAATTGTATGCTCTGAGATTTTTGCGAATTTCCCAGGTCAAAACGCAATCTGTTTGCCATGTCACACATGCATAGGGAAGACATAATTTTGCAGCACATCACCGCAAACTTCAGATAAGGCCTCTTCTAATGTAACCGATACTTACATTTCTGTATGAGATGACACATTTGTACATTTGACATTTTCACAGAAATACATTTTGACAATTTTACACAAATAATTTTTGCCATATTCACAGGAATATTTATAACAGTGCAAAATGGCATTCAAAAGGTACCTTTACAAACGATAAAAACAACATAATGACGTACATTAAGGAATAAAGTGGTCAGTAAAATCCGCGAAATACAAATATATGAAGTGGAAAGTCTAAATGCACACCAGAAAATGAACTCTTTCTCGCATGTTTTCGGTATGTCGCACATCCATATTAGCCAATAATTAGCCTTTATATCCGTCACTATGGTTATATTATTCAATAATGGCTCATCCATTCAGGCTCCTAGCGAAAAAAAAGGGTTTTTTTTAAATGTCACTTTTGTAAAGTTAGAAGACTGACAGTAGTGAGAGTTGCAAAACGGGAAATAATAATAGACTAATAGTAATAGTATTTACTGTGGAGGAGGATTACTGCCATACTTCTATGCGTGTATTGTCTTATCTCCCTTGATCCATTATTGCAAATGGCTGCTTGAAAGTGATACATTCATATTTATATCCATGTATATTGTATTCTTCATTGATGCAAAGTGTTCCTAGTAATTTACAAGTGCTACTTTCCTTCTGCATTGTTATAAATGTCTGCTCGCAAGTGCTACATTAATAAATAAAATCATGAATTGTCAATTCTTCATTGACGTTAGCTGTAAATGGCTGCTCGTTAGTGTTTGTATCTACTTTCCTTCTGCGTCATTATATTTATGCAATATGTCAACTAATGAGTTGCTTATGTTGTTTGTCGTTTGGCAAATGCTATGTCAGTTATTACAAATTTTGTATATTCTGTTTATAAACTTGCCCTATTACAAGAGAGAGAGAGAGAGAGAGAGAGAGAGAGAGAGAGAGAGAGAGAGAGAGAGAGAGAGAGATATCGGCAGGTAATGCACACTGAATGTAGTGTACTTATTTATCACGCAAGCTCTTTATAATGTTTTGCCCAGTGGTCCTTGAAATCTTCGTCCTATGGTCCATGGAAAGCTTTGCTTTGTGTTCCTTTATATCTTTATCATGTTGTGTTTGACAAGCTTTGTCGTGTGTTTCTAAAAAGCTAGTCATATACCTAGAGAATAACTATGTATCATTTATCGTCTGTGAATAGCTGTACGATGTATGATACATATCTTGAAAAGCAGTATGATACATGGTATGTGTTGAAAAACAATACTATAAATGTCACCTGTGTTGAAAAGCAGTACTATGCACGTGTCATGTGTTGAAAAAGTACGGTACATGGTACAGACTGAGAGAATGATGACATAATAAACCAAAACTGCATATTTCATTAAGTTATTGTAATTTTATACATGTATCCTGGGTCGATGTGTATGTTTTGGGATAGTCTTTGGGTCTTTCCTTCAGCATTTATCAACAAGAGTAAAAGCTCTACTGCTCTTACTCGATAATTATACAGGGTAGAATTTTACTGATCACCGTCTTTTTATTTGGTTTGATTTTTTGTTAAATTGCCTACATGTATCCTGGGTAGTTGAGGGTGTTTTGGAACAGTCTTTTGCTGTTTTTGAAAAGTCGTGGTGTCCTTAATGATACTTACCAACATGGGAAAAAATGAATGAATGAGAATATATAAACAAATTTGACATTAAACCTTGCTTGTAGGTGACTACCCTATTCTCCCACCGTGCGGCAGCGGTAACTTACACCCACATAATGTCCAATCAATAATGGTGTGGGAGGGTTAGTGGCAATATAACATTGTGTAAAAACATCAAACTGAAGATAATTTGATACATTTAATTTTTGGTTTGTCCTTCTTGCAAACTACCTCTTCTCCGAATGTTAATACTCTGATAAATCAGCCAACTATAATTCGAATGATATTTCGAATAAGAAGCCCATATATACCGTAAAGTGATATAACATCTAGTTGCTAGGGTCAGGGTTGTAGTCGTATTGTTTTGTAAGAAGCTGACATGTCATAGCGCCATATGTTGCCATAATGAGGAATTTTTTATGTTAACTTCCGTGATGCTAACTCACAAAGTGCATGATGCTTGTGACTGGGCAAATTTCTGGCGATCTATCTTGAACCCATTAAATGAGACCAAAGAACTAATAATTAGATTTCTAGAGAATCAATCGTCAAACTGCCATGTTCAAAATGTCTTTTCGAGGGGAGAACTCTGTTCTGAAATTAACCATTTACTAGCATTTGTTTATGCATGAGTCAAACAGACTATTAGGAACACGGTAAACTTTGATTTCATGGTGCAACTGTCACGAATTGAAAATTTCACTTGGCCAGTAGTCAACGTAGGAGGTCAGACTGACCCAAGGTTTAGCGCTTCTAAAAGGGCGGAAAATGTACGTAGTTTTGATTGGCCACACTAAATGAAGGGGCATGTTTCCCAAACTGAAATTCCTAGTTTAATATCGTACATCGAAAATTCAAATCAGTCTAAGCTTCCCTACAAGGGAGGATACTAGTCTTTTGACTTCAGTCTTTGACTCCAAGGACAGAATTTGCAAGAAATTATCCTCGTGATAACTGCTGACCAAGGGGACGGATGCCTGGAAAGAAACGGGAAGTAAACGACACAACTTAATGGGAAGTCTGCAGAGATATATTTAGGACATCTTCAGACGCATTGAGAACTCTACATATCGACCTGTTCGCCCGTAGAAGGGAGGCTAAACGGCGAGAATGTCGGAGAGAAAGAAAAACGGGAGGAAAGAAGGAGTGAAATGACGAATTGGAGAAAACCATCGCTAAGCAGGTTATGCACTAGCACACGGCAACGATTTCGACTATTCACTCGATCGTATGATGAGAAAAAATTATATCTGTAAACAGACTGGCTATTTGTAATTGATTAAATTTTGATTCTTTTGACTACAGGGGCTCGAGTCATTCTGTTCTATATATCTGCTCAGATTCCTACTTATTCTACCTGTAAGTTTACTCGAACCGGGCGAATTATATCGAGGGCGGGCATCTCCTAGATACCGAGTACGGAAAGCGGTGGGAAATATAATAACATTATATACCCCACCTCATAACAAATCTACATTAAACGTGCAATCTGTGTATTGTGTGATATTGCAAGTTTATAAATATAATATTATGAGGATGCAAATATATCTCCAAGACCCATCAAAAATTCTAATAAATCTACAGATTAAGTTGTTTTGGTGACATGATAAGGGGTTGTGCATTAGAGTGGGGATATATGGACACATTAAGTTGTTTTGGTGACATGATAAGGGGTTAAGCATTAGAGTGGGGAGTAATTCACATATCGCTGATTAAACAGGTGTTTCTTTGATGTGTGAGTATGGAAGTAATTAGCTCACCGCTGCTTGCGATTTTAATTCTATCCGACAGCGATAGGTAACGGTGGGAAGCCCTTGTTAGTGTTGTCTCGCCGCTCCTGAAAAGGGAATGGAGACGCATAGATGTTAATTTATTACAAAGGTTGGGGTTGTTTATTTCTACATTGTTTGACATATGCATATGTCTGATTTTACCTTGATTACCTTTCCCACTTGTTTCCAAATTTCTGTATCTGTTTTATGTAATTTGATGGTATTTGTTAATCGATATTCCGTTTTAGGTGTAAAAAGTGTTTTAGTGATTATATTGTTTCTGTATATTTCAGGTTTATTTTGTAATAGAAACCAGAACCAATACAGGTATATGCCTCGCCAAATGTATGTCGGTTGTTGTGGAAGATTTTCAATTCTTTTGATGTAGTTAGTCTTCTCTTTGACCCTGAGATTGTAGAATATTTAGTCCCTTCTATATCTTTTTTCTGAAGGGTATTTTTGGAGAGTTGGTGATCCTTTTTATCTCGCAAATAAATTTATAAAATAATTTTTCGTACTGGTTTATGAGGCTGTATTTAAAGTCTTTTATATCAAATTCATACCAGATCGAGCTGAAGATATAGATTTTCGCAATTTGTACCTTTTATATTAAAGTGCAAAGAGTCCCAGATGTGACGGTTTGAGTAAGTAAATTTTCCTTTATTTGTAGAAAAATAAGTAATTTTGCTGTTGTCTCCAAAGAAAATGCCTACTGTTTTACTTGTTGTTTATCTTGTCTGTTGGAACATCCGGGTGGTTTCCTTTCCAGTTTCCAATTAGAAGAATTTCTTGGGTTCTTTTTGGTGATTTATTTCAGATCATGAAGTTTTAAGAAATAATTCATATTATTACATTAATATTTGATATAATTGGTGATCTGTGATCAAATTTGTGACAGTCATCTGCATGCTGAAAAGTGTTACATTCTTTGTCTATATTTGGAATGTTTACGCCTTTAATTTTTTTTCTTCTTTTTGGTTAGCCCTACTTAGAACTTAAATGCCTAGATCATAAAACAACATTGACAGTGAGCATCCTTGATTTACAAATCTTTGTATGGATGTTGGAAAGGAATGGTTTGGTTTGGTTTCAGCTCCATTGGGTTGTTCCTTGGACGTGATGTTTGTGTATAATTTTTGGTACCATTTTTTCAAAACCGAATCCTTTGAGTATTTCTAGTATGCAGTTATGGTCAGTTGTGTCCAATGCTTTCTCATTATCAACAAGGAACATATCACATCCTTTTCCTTGTTCTTCTATTAGCTCTATGATGAATTTAATTGATAAGAAGTTGTCTGTAATATGTCTTCCGTTTTCTCCGCATGACTGATTTTTGTTTATTATGGTTTCCAAAGATTCCTTTAATCTGTTAGCTACAATTGTACTTAGTATCTTGTAATCAATGTTAGTAGTGAGATAGGCTCCAGTTTTTGAGTTCTGTTGGTTGACCTTTAATTTAGCATATTAGTGTTATTATACCTCTTTTTATTGTGTCTGTCATTTCATTATTATCATTAATGGAGTTGTATAATTCCTTTCACCACTGTCAAAAAGAGAAAGCTGAAATGGTATGACCATGTCACTAGAGCCAACACAACAATAATGCAGGGTGGCAGACGGAGAGGTAGACAGAGAAGAAAGTGGACAAACAACATCACATAATGGACCAGGAAATATTTTGCGGAGACACAAGCATTGGCACATGATCTAGACTAGTGGAAGGAACTGGTCAGATGTTCATCAGCATAGCGCCTCGACGACCACACTATTTCAAGAGACTGATTATCATCATCATCATCATCATCATGGTGGTTAAAGATTTTTTTCTTTGCTTTCTAATATTTTATCTCCTTCTATATCTTCTGTCATATATTTTTTTTTCTATTTTGTAAATATCGTCATAATGATTTGGGGTCCGTTATATTTAATTACTACTAATTTTTTTAACATTTTGTTTGTTATGTCAAGTTGGTCCTCACTTGTCTATGGGTTCATTGTTTTTATTTTTCCCCTATTTTTTTTTTTATTAGTTTCAGATTTTCCATTCTTGATCTTGAGAAAATATTGGAGATTCTTGATATCTCTTTTTTATCTGGTTTTCTCCTAGTTTGTGTAAATGTAATGATAATGTTTAAGAGTATCATCCAAGAGTCTAATTATTTCTTATTGTTTTTTTTTTTTTGTTAAGTCGAGGAATTTTTTATTTAGTTTACAGTGTCCCTAGCTATTTTTCTTTTAGTTTAGTGTTCCTAGCTCCATTTGCTAGGGCTTGTTATCTAGAAATCTAAGCTTATTGCATTGTGGTCTTGTTATTGTTTGGGTTAGTACTTCACAATTAATTATGCTTGTGTTAAGTTTTAATGGATATAAAATTTATAAATTTTAAAGGCATAGTTTGGCCCTCTTCTTCATATGCATAATGTTTGGATGGGTTGTAGGTGCCTATAGGCGTATCATAAGTCTTTGTTTTCTATAAATCATCTTGGCTTGTAAGCCCAACCTATTACGGTTTACTTTTTCTTTTTTTTTTCTTCTTCTTTCTTTTTATTTCATTTTTTTTTTGGGGGGGACGGTTCTCTCTCCTATGTTGATCTTTTTAGACCAGGTAGGGAAGCACTCCTGTCCTATTTGTAAGTGTTTGCTATATTATAGGTGTTGTTATATATATATATATATATATATATATATATATATATATATATATATATATATATATATATATATATATATATATATATATATATATTTATACCACATACGTTAAAAATAACATGGCATTTAAAGTGTTGGTATAAAGCAAATCTATATACCAATACTATTGGTATATCAAATAGTGATCCGCCCATAGCGCAATAATACGAATATATAAACATTCTTTCTACCGTAGGCCTATAGCTCTATGAAGAATTTCTACTCATTCATTAATCAGAAATGACATGAAATTAACGACATAAATATTAATAGTCCCTGTTTTCTAAATATTAAAATGGTACAAAATTTCATCGGAATCCTGTCTTTTTCCTCTCCCCCTCTCATGCAAAATAAGCACAAATCTGGAGTGAGAGAGAAATATATTGCGCTGGACGACAACATTAAAGCTGAACTTGTACCAAGTAACCCACAGTACTCTGTTTCCTCGTAAACCTATGCTTACGCTTTCCTTGGGATTTATCTATAGTATTCATAATATCAATGATACATAGTTGCAATCGTCAGACGACACACAAGGCCTACATGTTAAATTTGTCGGTTACGATGCGCACATACTGTATTGTGTTTTAAGCCTTTGTTGTTGTTTCTGAAACCCGTTTTAATCGGGTATTAATAATTAAATATAAAACTGTCCAAATGGTCGCCAGCCCCCCCCCCCCCCCCCCCCCCCCCCGGAGCAAAAATACACGAAAATACAAGCGTTGTGAATTTTTGCTTGTGTCATACGACGATGTCTCTGGACCTATGAATGATGGCAATGTTAGTCAAGACGTACAGAGAGAGAGAGAGAGAGAGAGAGAGAGAGAGAGAGAGAGAGAGAGAGAGAGAGAGAGAGAGAGAGAGAGAGAGAGAGAGAGAGATGTTGAGTCAGTAGAATCGCTAATTAAATCAAAATGATGACTTAGTTGAACTGTCAATATATTAAAATATTTTTATTACCTCTTGCTGGTTCGTGATTCCAATTCGTTTATATTCCACGCGAATTTCCATACGACAGTAGGTCAATGACAGTACATGCATAGTCTATAATAATTTCACCGTGTTTGCAGTGCACTACTTTCTTCATTTAAAAAAAAACAACACAACAACATATTTTATGTTTAAATAATGCGTGTGTCTTATATTGATTTAATAAATGTGAATAGAAAAAGAAAATGAAAAAGAAAAGAATCAACTTATCAATTTGAATATGTGATTGTGAATAACAAGAAAAATCGTAGAACTAGATTTTGTAGCAGACAGCCACTTGGTTGTGAGGAGGTCATTTACTCGGGCAATATATCAGGAGCACATCGTATCTCCAACTTGCAAATATTTGTATTTGTATGTGATATAAATAAAATATATGTATAGTATGTAGGCTGTATCATTGATATACCACTCGTTGTATAAATTTTTCATTAAAAGGAAACTCGGACAAGCCTCGTTTCCTTTTAATGAAAAATTTATACATCTCGTGGTATATCATTGATACAGCGTACATACTATACATATATTCTATATATATATATATATATATATATATATATATATATATATATATATATATATATATATATATATATATATTATTCTATACATTTCATCATTTGATAAGAAATAATTTTCAGCCATCTTCATCCTTCTCCTATTTTCTTCGTTGTGTTTGTGACGATCGTATCTCGTTAGGTCATTACAAAAACTTCAGATTATTGTTTAAAACTGTTACACATGAGTTTTGAGAAGAAAACAGCGCCTAAGTATATAAATATCAGAAAATAAATTAGATCGGATTTCGTTCTATTCTGAATGCATTATCAAAACAGTCTGTAAAACCAATTAAAGTAACAGCAACCAAATATATGTATCGAAATTCAACGTTAGATCAATTCCATTAAATGAAGTATTATTATTGTTTCTTTTATGACCTGAAGAAATAAATTTATTACCGTCAAAATTCTGGAAAGGTAATTTGAGGAAAGGGAAGTAATTCTTACTGGAATATTAAAACTATAAGTGTTTTCACACTGTACATGACTACAGTTAGGTGAAATACTATTGTTAGGTTTTCAGGCATCTTCGCTGGCCAATGTTCCGATTATCCAATCTACACCTTGGCGGACAGAACAGCTATAGTAATGCTTTGTCTTAACGACAAATATTTCATGTGTTGCTTCCCTTAGAATGTGATTTAAACTAATCAATAGCGGGGTGCATTGAATATCTGCCGAAACAGGTGGTGGCAATTGACCTAACAATGATACTCTATATTTTTAACATCGAAAGTATGAGTACGTTCCAGAGGGAACCCATTACATGTATATTTGAGTTAAAAGTAGTGTGTAAACACGTTTGTATACTTTATTCCTAGAATCGTTAGTACGTAGAATTACCATTTGTAGGGTTTGATTCCTTTGTAGTGGTTGATTCATTTGTAATGTTTGATCTACATGCATATTTTGAAACATGAGCAATGTTTATGTAAAGAATTGATATTGTAATTCGCTTTGGTAAATTTATAGTAACCTCGTTATTCTTGTAATATTCTGGATTTGCAGATATTGAATTGAATTATAACTTTGCATAATGTGTAAGGATCTATTAGCGCGTGGATATCTGTGTACACTTTGTAGACGTGTAATGTACAGAAATACGTCTGCTTATGTAAGTTACTTTTGTGTGTAAACCCCTACTGCGATAACAGTAAGGGTGCATATTCAGTGCTGATTTTCGTCTGTCTGTACGTTCCAAATCATCTTGCTATAATGAGATTTAGTAAGCATATCAATGGGCTCGCATATCTGACCTGAAAAAGTGTTCAACCACTTGAGCGCTTTTGTTTTCTTTTCTTTTTCTATATTTTTGAACATTTCGGATTTGGAATTTACATTTTTATTTCAGCATGATAGCACCAGAAGTATTTAACCTAAACCATGAAATTGTTTTGGCATAATTTGTAAACATTTAACTATATTTTTTATTAAAGGGCATCATGTTATTATTATATTTTTGTATAACACTATTGCGGAATGGATCCATTTAGTTGTGAATCTGCATGTTTGTAAGTTCAACCAATGATGTCCTTTCTTATATGGATTTCGGGTGTGTTTTCATACAATTAACAAAAATACCTTTCAAATTAATATATCCCGGGACTTGACGGGAAATATAAAGCAGGAAAAAAATAACCCACACCTAACACAACAATTTTACAATGACTCTCGAATCGTTGCAATCTCTACCTTTTCTGTCACGCCATCTTGCCAACAGTGAAATAGATAGATGTGTATGACGGATTAGTTTGCCCATTTTGAGCGAGAGAAGAATAAAAAACATTACACAATAATCGCGTAATAAAGTAATACACATTATACGTCTTGAACTTATATCGAAGAAATAGTTACCAGTTAAACACATTCCAGCGTATAAATACAGTGATAAATGAAAGTACTTTTTAAATGTTTTAATCGTTTTGACTAATCAGTATTGTAGTTTTCATACATTCACATACATCGTGTAATGTCACGTGATCGTGTCACGTATCGATACGTTTGCTTTAATGAATGAAACTCAAAATGAGTTTTTTGTACATCTAATTTTTGGTTTTGTACATATCATTGTCAATCCCTAATGTTTAATTATTTACGCCCTTTCGTCGAAAATTGAAGAAATTTATCAAACGTACTTTTTTTGACTGCTAAAGCTTGGTGAGGGAAATTATTTATGTTCATTTCTTCTTTTAAAAAGTAAAAGATAAAAAGGAAAAAGAAGACCTGCTACTCTACTTCACAAGTTTATCTTCTACAGAGAACAAACAATGTAACAACATCTTTCTCCGGTTGGTAACTGCATTTTATCGAGTGGACTAGTTCTAGACTTTCCGTTCCAAAATCGAATTGTTACCGCATCGCCACTTGAAAAATGAGTTGCACAAACTGAAATTGAAGAGTTATTATTATTATATCAAGCATCGTCAATACAAAAAATATAATGGTAAATAAAGTCTTAGAGCTGTAATTCACAGATTTTGTCGATGCTCCAAACGGTTAAACGAATATTTTCAAGTGTCTGCAGCAGGATGTGAGTGCCCAAATGTATCTAAATTACTCCCCTGCTGCCTAATCCTGCCCAATCCATCTGGCCCCACCTCGAGGGAGTTTCGAAATCAAAGCCTGTTTTGCAAATATACAAAGCGAACCAACTCTTATTTCTGGCACAAAGGACTGCAGACTATGTGTGGAAAGTTAATCAGATGTGCCGTATTAATACCCTTTCCTCCAACACACACACAAAACACACACACACACACACACATTACGTCACGTGATCCTGTCACGCAATATGGATTTCGAAATAGAACAGATTTCTAGTATTCATAATTAAGGGTGAGACTGATGTTTTAAGGTATGATTCGATTTCTGTCATAACAATCCACTGTTATTGGTGATGGCGCGATAGATTACAAAGAGATTTAATTACTGAATATGATTGCATATGAAAACCGTATTGGCATCTGCAAAGCCAAAGTAATCGAACGACTTGACATTTAGAGACGTACCGCCAGCCCATAACTCGTTTATCCAGCCCTCTTTGAAAGTCTGGAACAAATCTCGCCAGCTTCACGTGTCCGCGTAGTAGTGGGTGCAAATATACTGCTGGAAAAGAAAATAAACATATTTTCTTTCATTGATCATGTTTTCGTTCCAACTGTCCATCTTTACCGCTAAGCTCATACAGCATGTAGTGTGCATGTGTGTCTGTGTGTATGAACGGCGTTGCAGGTGGCAAGTGGGGTGACCGCCCCAGAGCAGAGGGTCCCGCGCTTCAAGCCTAATGTCGTCCTTATGAGTTTGTCAAGCGATATTTTCTGGCTGCGTGCGGGCAGGGTTTGACCCAAATGTACTCCTAACGCCGCTTCTGTGTGGATGGTTTCAGTTGAATCTGTAGAGTGTCAGATATTATGGTATTATATTTTAAATACATGTATTTAAACTATAATTAGAATAAAGTCGAGGAGGGAGTTGGTACATTGATGTATGCTCCTAAAAGTATATATACTTTCAGTGATTGCAGGACTCCTAATTCAGTGTTTAAATATGTTTGGTATCAAATTAGTTTTTCTTGTTCATTCATATAGTTGAATTAGTTTTTATAGACTAAAGAGCAATGATCCAAAATCTTTAGGTAATAGACAAAATGGCATTTTGGGTAGTCTGTTTAATTTCCATTTTTGCTAATCTATTCAAATATAAGTTGCTTTATTTTCGCCGACTTAAAATACACACTAAATATTATGCTGATTTACATCAGTATCTATTTTATATTAAAAAAATATATAATTGATATTTTTTAGAAATAAATCATTAAAATATTATGCCTAGAATAAGAAAACTCTCATGAAAATAATTTCCTATCAGTCTTGATTGAAAGAGCTGGCCTTTTCAGTTTTTGCTAACTGTAAATTTCTTTCTAAGAAAAGTAAATTTTGATGGTTTACACAGAATTTAGTAATAAATGGCATTAAACTGGAATGAAATATATAGGAATGCTGCTCTTGTATTACGTTTATTGTATGTCAGTAGTGGTCGAGTAGTCTAAAGTGCTCTCCATTACGGATCACTGCCATCTCACTTCTATCTGCGTGGGTTTGAGTCTTAGATTCGGCCAATGTGCGTATATGAGAAAGCTTACCAGCAGCTCTTCGTGGGTCTATCCCTTAAACAGTCAAAACTAAAAACAGCTAATGAAGTAAAATAAAACGGTTGCAATGACTGATGTATAAAAATGTTTATATGTCAGGCAATCATAACAGTTGTGGCTAACTAAGCTTTTTTCATAGGTGAGTAGGTTTAATTTACATAATGTGTTTGTAGATTCGTCAATTAAACATGTTAATGTCGAACTGCCCGAAAGCTAAATCACTCAGTTACTTGATCGGGGTTATAGAAGGACAAAGCCTCATCCTTTAGTGAATTGGATTCCAATTAAGATATTTGTTTATTATTCTATAAAAAAAATAAACACTTGAAGCAACTTGGCGATGGATTTGTAACACCGCTGGAAGCTGAGAACATTGAAGATACCCTCCTCAATAATACGTTTC
Organism: Unio delphinus; assembly: GCA_029339505.1. Lineage (NCBI taxonomy): Eukaryota > Metazoa > Mollusca > Bivalvia > Unionida > Unionidae > Unio > Unio delphinus. Next base: position 21,718,407 of record JAQISU010000115.1, read on the forward strand.
CTACATTTATGTATGGTAGTCACTTCGCTGAAGTACCATAGGACAAAGGTGTCAACATCATAATCGGTGATAGGAACAATTTGTAAACATATATTTTTAAACAAACAAACAGTCAAATCAAAGAAAAGCAACCGTTTTGAGGGAATCAGTAGCAAATTGTATATTGTTTACTATTCCAATTTAAAGAGATATATACAAGGGTTGAAAGCTTTTTTATTTAAGCATATACATATATACACCGACACACTTATTAGCTCCTGTTTTTCCGTATTTTTCATCCACCGTTTTAAACTCTGAGCTGTTTAAAAATGTTAAGAGTACCTAATTACTCCTACAAAAAAGTATTACCCATACCGGTTAAGGTAGATTCGGTGCCTGTCACAAGCAATAGGCTCACCCAAGTGGCAAGGACCGGAAATCTGGTCAGAAAAACCATAATGAAGGCTGAAAGGGAAGAAAATGGTTGACAAATGGATGCATATTGTGAAAGTTTAAGAATAATTTTGTAAAATAATATAAAATATAGTTATTTCGAGGGGTCATATATGTGTCAAATGTTCGATACAAATATTACTATGGAAGATTTTGGACGTCGTTATTTTCAAATCAAAACATTTCGTTATCGAGAGAAATCAATTGATATGCCACAGTACATTCAATAGAAACCTGTTTTACATTGATACGTTAATCCTAGCTCACGTTCGTCTGCTGCATAAGTAATTCTTCTACTAAAGGGAAAAAGGAAAGCTTTTGAATGGCACACAAATGTCTGATATTTGAAAAGGCTTGCAATTGCAATCACATAAATCCGTGCAGTCAGAACAAGTCAGACAAATTAAAAAAAAAGTATTCTCTTAATACATTATAATTACAAAACGTTAATAGTAGCATAGACGTAACAGTGGCATCAGGTTTAGGGTCAAAAATTATGTTAGCATGATAATAAAAGAATATGCTTTTATATCCTTATTGATTACAATTCTGTAGTTTTAGTAGAGTAGCATCATCATCATCATAGTAGATGTTGTTATTGTTGTTGTATTTTTAAAAAAAATGAACATCCTCCAACTCACCTTTAGACACTTACTTCTAATGTGGCTGTGAAGTGTCGAATTTCGAATAACATTGATCGTTAAAGTTGGATGAATTGAGCTTTAAGATTGTATCACATTTAAGTTTTTGTGAAGGGTTACTTCGACCTTCTTTCTGAATCTTTCCCTTGTCAGTGTTAAAACTAAAAAGGAGCCAGATTTCCGACTCAATAAAATTGACCCGGAATATTTTAACATGGGCTTAGGAAAGACACAGCTGAACCTTGGATCAATGTAAAATAGCCATTATTCAAAGGGAAAAGTTATGTAGCGTAATTCAGATATTATAACTGACGAAAGAAATGATTGTCTTTGGAAAAGTTTTAGAAACCAATGCTTATGATTGGCCTGATTCAAATTAAAGCGTTTACCGTAGAAGTTATGTGAATTTAAAGTGACAACCTTGGTCGAAATCTTTAGTCCGAAGGTTCTCCGGGGAGGAGACGTTTGGCTTCGAGGAAGGCTAGAAGAAAAAAATAGTGCTTTACACGTTAAACAAGAACGAGGCCTGTAAGAAAAGATAGGGTTTAGTGCTAGGATGCACAAGTTCTAAAGATAACAGCAAAAAGGCATGCAATTTTAATTTCACTTAATATTCTATTTGTTTTGATTATTTGTTTATGCAATGTGTTGATATGAATAGGTTCCATACTATGTATCGTTTATTCAATTTCGTGGAAATGTGTTGATGATAGAGTTGTTATGCAATTTTTTTTTTTGGGAATTCTACAGTCACTATTAAATTGGTAGAATTGATTGCATGCGATCCATATTTTCATTCGTGTAGGTTTTCTTATGGAATTAACTCCTTTTGTTACGACGATACTGACTATCTTGAGTTAACGATAATTACCTAGTATATTTGTTTTTGTAATGTTAAGTAATCTTCTAAGTTAAGGCTTCAAGTAAGCTAGAATTTGTGGATTTTATGCAGAACTAATCGAACATGTAGTAGCATACGGTCATTTTCAATAGACAACTCACGTGGTAATTTATGACCTGTCGCTGTGGAGTGAGGACAAGGTATTATCGTGGTTAGTAAGGTTTACACAGTGTCTGAATAGCTAGTGTGTTATGAGTAACACAAATGAAGGAATTTTATGTACATCTAGTAAGAGGTACATATAGAGTTTTAGCGATAATTTTGTTCTTTAAGGAACAGCTTTCAGAGAGAGAGAGAGAGAGAGAGAGAGAGAGAGAGAGAGAGAGAGAGAGAGATGATTCAAGTAAGCTAGAATTTGTGGATTTTATCCAGAACTAATCGAACATGTAGTAGCATACGGTCATTTTCAATAGACAACTCACGTGGTAATTTATGACCTGTCGCTGTGGAGCGAGGGCAAGGTATTATCGTGGTTAGTAAGGTTTACACAGTGTCTGAATAGCTAGTGTGTTATGAGTAACACAAATGAAGGAATTTTATGTACATCTAGTAAGAGGTACATATAGAGTTTTAGCGATAATTTTGTTCTTTAAGGAACAGCTTTCAGAGAGAGAGAGAGAGAGAGAGAGGGGGGGGGGGGGAAGCGACGAGTTCAGAGTAAAGGTCTATGAAGTCCAAGTAGCAATAGGAAGACTCGAGGAAATATGAAACGTTGGATCACGGTCGAGTGGAAGGTGATGCAATCAGTCTATGATGATGAAATAAATCCAAATTAGACACTGCTATTAAATCATGTTGGTATAATGTAAGTTAAATTAAAATTACCACTATTGATTATTTCTTCCCAATAATCTTGCCTAGTTCTCTTTTGATGTTCTATCTACTCACACCGTGTCATAACATCGAGCGAAGTCATTCCTTATATAACGTAGCTAAATTCAATTAACTATCCCTCTTACTAAGAGGGTGACGTTAATATGGATGTAAAACGGTTATCCACAAGCTGTGTTAAAAAATCATCAAATGGACTAGTTTTTATCATCTATATTTTGTTCTCAAAGTGCCAGGCAATATGTGTTAATAAACCAACACACGCGTTTCATAATATTGTCTTTAACATTTAGCAGAATAAGATATAAGATTACTAGTGACAACATATTGATGATGTACAAATTTATGAAAACTGCAATTCCCTGTCTGAATAGTGACAAAGTATAACAAGTTAAAATGTCATTTATAAGTGCGGACGTGAAAGAAAACAACTGCCGTTCCAGGAACGCATTTGGTTTAACTTACTAAATACATATAGCTCTATTTTTCCAGTCTCAGTTGACTAGACAAAATGACAGTCTCATTAAAATATTCCTTTTTCCCCTTCCCCTTTATTGTTCATAATATCCATCATTGTATTCTTGCATGCCTGGCATGTGCAGAAACAGAAAACTAATTTATACCTGTTTAACGGCACTTAGCTAAACAGTGACATTACAACATCGCCTGTCAGTCAAAGGGAGAAAACCATTCATTTTTAACCTGCTGCTTCATATCATAGCTTTTGTATAAGTACTCGATCTTTTATCGAATATTATGCAACCAAATATCAGGTTCTAATTTTTAAACAATAAGGATTGTTACAGGCAATGTCTCAAAAAGAATCTATTTTCAGCTGAAGATAAACTAGCAACCTTACTTATATAAATAAAACAAATATTAATGCCAATCTTTGTTTCAAAATATTTTTAACTTTTTACGAAAATATCTCATTCATTACGTTATGCTCCGAGTAGAATGCTGTCAAAAAAATCTTCTTTCGAATAAATTCATTATGTTATGCCCGTTATAGAATGTTGCCTAAACAAACTTTATTCCAAAAGAAATTCAGCTTAAAATACCTAAGAAAAGCACCGCCGAACGCTTCGATGAACATGATTTGTTTTTCTTGTCGGCTGAAAGACTCACAACAGTTTCAAATAATATTGGTATCCCAAGAGAGAGACAGAGACAGAGACAGAGAGACAGAGAGACAGACAGAGACAGATAGAGAGACACACAATGAGATTTAGGCAGAGACAAAGACAGACACGTTATTCAATTTGTTCAGAGGTAGGGGGGCACAACTTGACGGGTTTGCTAATTTTTATATAAAGTCTACAGCAATTTTACATCACATGCAAATTCGGGGAGGGATATGGCTAACGCCCCCCTCCCCACTCCCCACTTCCGACGTCCACTGGAGAGAGAGAGAGAGAGAGAGAGAGAGAGAGAGAGAGAGAGAGAGAGAGAGAGAGAGAGAGAAGTGTGTGTGTCGCGTTGACAATCTTGATCAAAACATTAAAATATGATAAAGAAAATAAAACAATCACTTCTGTCATTGCCTAAATCCACGACCTTGTTTAAAATGTTACTTAAAAGAATTATGCTGTGACGGTGAATACTTTATTGAATTTAACAAAACAAACTTGACTTGTGAAACACTGCAAAAACCATGTCGAGACATTTCTATTATAAAAGAAGATGTACATTGTCTACTATCCTGTTGATATTTGCATCGATTAATTGCAACCTGACCCTTGCTATGATACAGGAAACGCCAGATTTCGTATCTAGGAAAGATTAATTAACGAAATGTAGCGTGATGTATGAGATAATTACGTGATATATACCAAGTAAGTCAACATAATTGTTTGACCATGAATAAATCCAGCCTTCGAATTTGAGTAATTTATAGACCGCTTTGAACAAATCATAAAAATAAAATAAGGATTACTTTTCAGTCCAACATAGTTAAATATTACGCAAATTATATCCGTTTGCTGCAATTACATGAATTTTATATCCATTATTTTATTATTCTTAATGAAATGAGAGTATGTTTTGATGACCATATAATACTAAAGGGAATCAACTATCGAACAATATATTTGTCGTAAATCATTCCTACTTTAAATAGACTGAAATACTTCCGAGTATGTCTTAGCAAGTACAGGTCTATCAACATACTTTTGCGTGCGTGCGTGCGTGCGTACATACATAAATACATACATACATACATACATACATACATACATACATACATACATACGTACATACATAGTGTTCGTCCATTGAGTTACAGGCGACCTACCATTTCTAACTAGTTTGGTTTATGTGAATACGTGAGTGGCTGATCAAACGAATTTGCGTTCTGAACTATATGCGGCACACTTGACAGGAGATGCCGCTTGGGCTGATACTCCAGAGGACGTGCTGCAACTTTTCCCTTTCAAAGCCAGTAGCAAATGTATGAACGAAACACCGCCATGTGGATTTTGTGGGGAGTGGGGGTGGGGGTGGGGGTTAAATCAGCTTTAACAAATTTCGTCATATCGACAGTGGCACACTGGAGGGGGGGGGGGAGGACCTCACCGAGTGAAATCATCAACGGGGATTTCACCAAATGACGTTCTATATTAAACAAAATTGATTATTGTGCAGGAAATAGGTCCATGAAGTACCTCATCTGTGTGACACCAACCCTAGTCACACCAATGCAAGTCGCTACGATGTCTGCAGTATCGCAGTTTATTGTAATGTCTAGTCACAGGCACTTGATTCTGAGTAAATTCATGTATACACTCACCATATAACACAAGGTACCTAACTCTCGCCCGTCACAATCTGACCCCTCGATGATTCCGATTTAATTTTCTGAATCTATCTGTGCATTCAATCACACATAATGTACACCACTGTAAAGAAGACACTCCAAATATTTCATCCATTACCATTTATGTAATCGTACTGATTCTGAAGGGTCGATTTTGCGAAAAGTTAATCCGTTGCTTCGTGTATTCCACTTAGTTTATACAATCTTATTAAATCAACTTCCGGTCCACTTCGGAGTGAATGCAACTATTGGGCATTACATGTGCAAACAGTGAATACCGAAAGTAAGAACTATCCATTATAAAATTAAAATTTAATTATTATTTTCTTTAACACTCATTGGAAAATAAAATTACGTACGTTATCTCAACTAATATGCTCATTTACTATATTTTACCCGTATCGTAGCGGTCATGACCCTTAAACATTTACATAAAAAAGAAAATATTCAAAATGAGATAAATCACGACCTGAGGGAAATTCGAAATATAAAGTATAAGAAATAAAGCAGTGTAATATTGTCGAAAATGGCAGAAATTACAATTACTTCATGGTATGTTCTGGTTAGACATTTGTATTTAAGTTTATATCCCCGTCCCACAGGCCACAGGCACTTGATTCTGGGTAAATTCATGTATACACTCACCATATAACAAAATGGTGAGTGTATACATTACTTTACCCAGAATCAAGTGCCTGTGGATAAGATCCTCACATTTTGTAATGAAATTTTAAGTTTTCTAACAGATTTTAAAATATTTCATTACTTTTGGACGACCTTTTTTTAATTCTTTTTTTTTTTTACAGAGTATAACTATCATGATTAAGATAAAAGCAGGTATTTTTTTTTATACCATAGAATTCTGGATTGTTACATTCTAAAGGTAATTGCTTTGATCACCTGTCCATGTATGTTCCGTTGATAATACTCTTCAACATTCATAGGCAACACAGGCAGTAATTACAAAAATAATGTCTTTACATAAAACAATTGAATCATTATATCATGATTAAGTATAAATGATGTCTTAGTAATTTTAAAGAAGAATAGTTAATTAGTTAATATTGTGTAAAACATCATTAGAGTATTTGTATTACCTAAACACTAATGAATGTATATATATATATATATATTGTAAAATTAGAAAGTAAATGTTGTATTCAACCCTTGCTCTATTTAATAATGAATACAGGATTGATCTTCTGATGGTGGTAAGGCAAGGCTACCAAAAGTAACTGTCTTGGTCTAACAATATATATTTATTCCAGATAGAAATTGATGACAAGAGGCTATATTTTTCTGATGCCATCTTTTCAATTATATACAAAGAATACAAAAACTAAGACATTGTGCTATATTTTTCAAAATACAAGCTTCATATTTTACTGTTACCAACATCTTACCATTTTACTTTGAACTATTTGGTTTTCTATGTCGCTGGTCGATATAAAACCTTGTAATATTTTAAACATGTATAAATAGAACCTATTGTATGGCGCTAAATAGCTAAGTGTGCTGGTGCGCCATTTAAAATCAAATTACTGTCTTAATGAATACAGGTAGATTTTTATCTTAATCTTCACGTTCACTACACTGGATACATAATATAAGAAACTTAAGTGCAAAACAATATTTAAGGCATACAACATTTTGTCTAACTGGAAAGAGGTCTGAATCAAGAAAGTATGACGTATAAGTAATAATGTGACAACAGAAAAGAAAATGTGGAAATATTAATGGCAAAATCTTTGTACAATCAATCATTGCAATGGCATTCCAAAATAATACATAACCAATATTGAACCTATCCTGGATTTGGATGTATGTCATACAATAGTAGATAAAAACTGAATGAATACAGACACAATACAGTTTCATCTAAGATTTCCTTTTCCAGATTCTCATCAAGTCCAATTAATAAATATATTAAATGCAGGAGGATTTTCAAGGAGTCCAATTTTAATTTTGGGATACTTTTCAAAAGCATTAATAGCAAATATTTTTATTGCACTTTGATTATAACAAAAATCTTAAATGGTTATGTGCAAAAGAAAATGAATTGCCATCTGGGTTTTTTCCTAAATCACATCTTCCAAGTTAAATAATACCATGTCATTACATTACTCTATATCTTGGCAAGATCATCTAGACTCTAAGAGGAAATCAATGCCTTGCAGTTAAGTTCATCAGATTTGCTCAATCTATGTAGTTTACTGAAATTGATACCTACAATGCGTAATTGAGATTTCAGGTATCTTACTTTACTATCTGAGACTATAACCAAACTGACATCATTGTTAACTGTACATCGCCCTTTTTAACAATAAAATATTTTGTAGCCTTTTTGATTTCATAAAACAATATTCATAAGTGTTCAATAAACAAGTTCTTTGCAAAAACAGATCCAGCTGTAACACATGACTGCAAGACCGTATATGTCTCAAGAGTGAAAGAAATGCAATCCAAAAATAATCCCACAAACAACACATACAGCAGCTTGAATATTTATGATCATTACTGAACATGTAAAATAATACAAATGATTTTTTCACCTTTTACTGATAAAAACAAGTGCATGTGAATTCAGTGTATGTAATCAAAGTCCAAAAGCACAGTAACAAAAAGGACAATATTGCCATATTTAAATATGTGAAGTTTGATATAGCACAGACTTCTTTTCTAAGAGCATTTGGTACAGAACCATTTTTCATTTTCTGTGCTACTCCATGTCTTTTCATCAATGCCCTGACAAAACCAATGAAACCATTCATCACACAAATCACACTGGATCCACAACTCACCCTCTGCATAATGACGTCTACATACAGAGCAAACTGAAGTATCAGTGTTATTTTTGTCATATGTTTCCATTTTCTTCTTTCCTTTACCCTTTCCTTTCCCTTTTCCTTTTCCCACAATAGTTCTTTTTCTAGTACATGGCTGACTTTTGCTACAGCTGGAAGTGTCTTGATTACTACTATCTTTCAAAGAACTGACAACAGGATTATTCTGTACTAAAAAATAAGGCATTGGCATTTCATTCAAAGTAGGTATTACTGTACATAGTTGATTAATTAGACCACTCTTCTGTACATTTCCTGCTTCTATGCCATAGGCTTTACACAGCAAAATCAAATCTGATTTCAAGAAGCTAGTAAATACTACAGCCTTCAGATCATAAATCTGTGATTTCAGTTTTAATTGCGAATATTGTTTATTTTCTGATTGATCTTCCAAGATATATTTCATGTTCAAAGCTAAGACATCACTACTGTGTGTGTGCTTTGATCTCATGACCACCCTCTTTCTGAAACTGTCTGATTTCAATTTTCCAAGACTGGTTATGGTGTCTTTTCTGAATTGACTGTCACCTATTCTGCTGAAACGCCCTATCAAATCTTCATATAGATCTCTGGTACAAGAAGCAATCATGGTGTCATCATCTTGTGTGGCACTTATTCTGGGATCAAACTTTATGAATAGCAGCTTCCAAGTTTTAAACAGAGTCTCATCCTTAAGTAATACAGTCTTACAATACTGTAAACGTACTGCACCATGCCAATTTAATGCATCTACATGCTGATACTGCCTCCTTTTATCATCAACTTGCAAGAAAAATTCAAATACTGAGTCACTGATGTTAGTTAGACCATGGTTAATATTCTGTCTTCTTTGAGTCTCATGCAAGGTATGTTTATACTTGCTGTTGTTTTTCAAATCAAGAGCTGAAGTTGTAAGGTGGTCTAACATTTTTACTTGTAAGAAGCATTGACTGACCAAGTTAATTTTGTCCTTTCTGTACAAGCTGTTCTTTCCTTTCTTCATGTTATGGTATCTACTCTTTGCAATACATCTACCTGCAATATACCTTAATTTTCCTTGCCCTGGCTCTGATACAAGTATGGAAGGTGCATGTACAACTGGTGTGGTATTGAAAATGTCAGTAGTATTATTGTCCAAAACAATTTCACAAATTCTGTCAAAAATCTTTCCAAATGCAAAAAAGTATCATCATTTGGCACAGAATTCAAGAAATGTTCAAGAATTTGGATGCATTCTTAAGACACTGAAAACTGGTAAATTTCAGAATAATATTCAGTCCATGTCTTTGAGTCTGGTTTTCTGACTTCTATTTTGCCACATACTTTATTAAAGATACTTTGAATTTTTTGGTACAATAGTCCAAAAAATGTATTCAACTCATTCGTTGACTTTTTGAAGATTTCTGTTAGTGTCACTTTTAATCTCATTTGCTCTGGTGTTATTGCTTTATCTGGGATAAGTTGTTTCATTTTTGTATGGTCAACATGATGCTCAAAAATGTCAGAATCAGCTGTGGCTAACCTACATTCTCGGTCACTAGATGAAGCAGGCATGTCTTCCCCAATGGACAACATTTCATCAACTTCTAAAATTTCTCCATCAGAAAAGTCAGAGTTGTCAGAATCAGAACCTGTTTCATAATCAAAGTCAAAGTTGAAGTTCTCTAATAAAGAAACATAATGTCTACAGCACTCTAAACTTGAATCAAACTGTACAAAACTTGTATTGTAAAATTCATATATGCATATGATCTTTGTGGAATAACAGAGTTGGAATTGAAACTGATAATCCTTAGTCCCTTTTTATTTCTAGTTCTACCCATTGCCACACCTAACTGGCCTGGTTCAAAAATATTTGATGCATCAACTTCAACTCTATCTAAAGTCAATCCTTGTGCCTTGTGAATGGTAACGCTGAAAGCCAAATTGAGTGGAATTTGCTTCCTTGTGGCTACAATCTTTCTATCAATGCTACTGTAAACAGTAAAAGTTTCCCTTCCTAACTGAACTAAATTATTTTCAAAATCAACTGTCACAGAGTCTTCTTCATTGTCACAACCTTTCCCTGTAAACCATTTACTAGTGCTGAGCTTATGTTTTTGACCAGCATAACTGGACAGCCAATTTTCAAGTGTAACAATTTTGGAACACACATCTTATTGCACCAATAATTGTCATCCTCATCAATCGACTGATAACATTTTGATACACCATCCATTTCCATAAGTTTGCATGCATTGTATATATCACAATCAAAGTTCCGTCCACAAAGTCTTATTGGGTCATCTCCAGGGGGGGAGAGGTCTCTGCAGCCTCAAGATCAAGTTTTTGGTATCTTCAGGGATTTCTCCCTATGAAACATCATTAATAGCCTTTATGAAATCTAATTCATCTTGTCTTACGACCTCATCAAGGACAATTTTATGCCCAAATACCATTGCAAACCTGGTAGATTTAAAACAATATTCACCTGAATCAGATGTCAATGGGTCAGGTACAGGCGGAAGCTGAAAAAAGTCTCCACTTGCAATAACTTGTATACCTCCAAAATACAAATCTTTATATTTTATCATTCTACATACATATTCAATTTCTTCAGAATGTTTCAGTGAAAGCATAGAAATTTCATCAATTATCAGACAGTCTGCTTTCAAAATATTTTGTTTATAGGAATCAAAATGTTCATCAGTGAGAAGTTTTCGACATAGTTCATCACTGTCATATCTAACATCACCAATCTCAGACCAGGAATGCACTGTGCATCCTTTCACATTCAATGCTGCGATGCCTGTTGTGCCAGTTACACTGACATTTTTACCTGCTCCTGATAATTTCTTTTGTATTTTCTTAACCACAAAACTTTTGCCTATCCCACTTTGGCCTAATAAAATTATATTGTGACCCTCAACAGCTTTTTCAACAGCAAATAATTGTGCTTTATTCGTTTTACACTGATTATTATTCAAGGTACTGAGAAATGTTTACAACACAAGCAATAGCATATATAACAAGTCAGCTGAAATTCAGGTAATAACTTAACTATTAATTAAATAAATCTATATTTTTTAACTTGTATTGTTTACAACTATTTTCCCGGAAAATGTCAATAGTCTTGAGCACATGTAACGATCGGAATAACGTAATGACTTGACAGAAAATACCGTGGATATTCCGATTACATATTTGCCGGGTTAAGCCGAGATGTAGCGATTGAAAGCGAAATTTGAAAAGGCTCTTTCAACAAAAGAACCAATCGCTGAAGATATCGCGATCAAATCGCATTCACTCCGAAGTGGACCGGAAGTTGATCTAATAAGATTGTATAAACTAAGTGGAATACACGAAGCAATGGATTAACTTTTCGCAAAATCGACCCTTCAGAATCAGTACTATTACATAAATGGTAATGGATGAAATATTTGGAGTGTCTTCTTTACAGTGGTGTACATTATGTGTGATTGAATGCACAGATAGATTCAGAAAATTAAATCGGAATCATCGAGGGGTCAGATTGTGACGGGCGAGAGTTAGGTACCTTGTGTTATATGGTGAGTGTATACATGAATTTACTCAGAATCAAGTGCCTGTGTGTCTAGTACAGGGCATCATGCGGCAAAAATGTACAATTAACTTTATACTTTTCACTTACACTTATAATGATTTCATTAGGAAATAGGTCTGATCATTAGCACCCAGAAATGTTAAGTTATTGAATTTTGAATAGTATGGTGTTTCTATATGTTTACTATGGGAGTTGAATTAGTACCGTGATTCCTATATTCGACCTTTACCATAATAGGATCCTGTTGTTTCCATGGTTGCCACGTGCATTCAGGGTATCAGTTTGTGGTTTTCGCTTGTGAAAATAAAAATGGAGTCTTTTGCCATCGTTTGCATATGATTTTGGAGAACAAATCTATACAAAACACTGACGGGAAGGGCTGTATACACTGGACAGGGGCAGTAGATGGTTCAAGCTATGGAAACAAGAGAAAAGACTGCTTGTGGAAAGGACTATGATCACATTGATAACATTTAACTATTCCATCTGTTGAATAAGATAAATTACTTATTAATTTTGTTGTATATGTATCACATCTTTTTAACAGGTTTTTCAAACGCAGCATGGCACCTCTTAGTCAAGTGCAACGTTGTTCCGCATCTTCTTCCTCATTTTTCTTTCAGTTCTTCCTCTCATCAAATCAATAAATTGGCTCTGACCTTGTATGAACTTTCTATGATTATTAGCCAGATGGCATGTATCAATATGATTTACAGGGACTATTTCAGTTATTCCTTCCCTCCAAAGATCCATGCTAGCCCGGTAACCAGCAGTGTCTGGATCAGTTGTCATGTTACGTGCCTCTAGATTGTCCATGTTCTTCAAATGTATACGCCCTTCTTTACAAAATGTGTATTCATATTTGTTTGTAAACTTGTATTTGCTGAGCAGTGACACAATTGGGCTTCATCACCAGATACATGCATTTTAACCAATGTGCATAGTTTGTTATGCATAGATATTTTAATTACCATTTTCTCAGGAGTGGTTTCTTCAAATAGAATGTGTGTGCACAGGGTAGCTGGTTGAAAGGGTGTCCTACCTACTCTACTATAAATTGCATTATTATATGTTAAGTCACACTGAATACCAATTGTATCTGTCTTATTGCATATCATATAATTAAACTCCCTGACATATTTTCTGTGTTCTGCCATGTCTCTCATGTTGGTGCTTCCAGCATTTTGGCAAACATTATTGAAAGTATATGCATCACTTTAGTGGAAGGAGCAGGGACATTCGTACTTAAAAGAATAGTCTCAACCCTTTATTTCCAACAGAAGTCTGTGAAAGTCCTATCTGCATCTCATTGTTTACACAGCAGGTTGTCTTCCACAACCTCTCTTTGGTATTTCTTCATACAGTTGAAACATTATTGATGTATATTCGCATGTTAAACATATTGCTTACTCCCGCCACACCAGACCTTTTTTCTCTCCACTTGTTTACGTGCCATGATAGTAAACCTTGACAGTTAGGATGTTGAAACTTGTGCTCTTGGAACACAGTATTCCAGATATAGGGATATTTTCCTGTCTGCACTAAGCGACATGTGTTTGTTTCTTCGTGTCAGAAATGGGGGTTCACATTTGAAACAAAATATTTTTATAAAGGCAACATTGCTCTGTGCTTACTATCAGAATAGAAACATTTAGATGCAAATTAGAACTTGCTTCTTGCTTCTTGGTATGCCAAATCAAGGTATATTACCTCCTCTTTAACTGTAATTGAGTGGTTGCTTTGTTTCTCTTTTTTCAATAATTTGTGTATTTTATTCAGCTTTAAATTGAAAAGTAAAGAATTTAACACTGCTTGTAGTGGAAAGTAGCCACAATAATGACATTGAGACTTTTTGTTTACTTTTTATGAGATTTGGTCAAATGTAGCTATAGGTTTATGTATTAGACAACTTTAATACACACTTCAATTATGTTAATTAAATTTACCAAGTAGTTTATGATGTGTTACATTATATAAGTGTCTGAATATTGCATGGAAACATGCACTGGCCTTGGCATTACACAGTTTTCCATATATTTTTCCACCTCTGTCATACATTTTAGCTTGGGCCGCAGCAGTTTGTCAGCAGACTTTCCATCGCCAACATCAATGTCAGCAATACAGGAACTTTGGATATCTTTTTCAAATTTGTCTCTTGTTGTCCTTATGTAACAGACCTCAAGAGGTTGTGTTTTTTTTGCATTGATGCACATTTTCCCACCTTGTTGTGGGGTATTTTGAAGAAATTACTGTTTATTCTTTGCTTCAACACCCTTACCAATAGTTTTATACTAAAAAGTAGCACTCAGTTATTTATTCCTCTATTTAATAAATATCATCAGCTTGTAAACCTTTTCGTTAAGATTTTTTTTGGCGGGGGATCACATGTGTTGATAGTTTTAATAATTTTGGAATGTCAGTATCTCTTGATGCTTCATGGATATGTGTATTAGTGTTAGTCAATGGTCAATGGCCTCTTATCATTGTGGCCTATCACGTGGTACACTTATTTGTTTGGTTTGATTGATATAAATTGGGATGCACTGCATCGTATTTCCGTGAGAATCAGCAAGAAACGAAATGCAATTTTGAAATTTAAAACATTTCAAACTTGTAGTACAGCCAGTGAGAGATGAAATAAAACAAGCCATCGTGTAATTTGATACCATGTGATGGCATACTTGCTAATGTCAGCATGTGTAGCATGCATGCTATAGAAATGATAACATGAAGATACAAATGTAGAAAACAATTATAACAAGAATAAGTCACTAATAAGTACAATACAACACCGCCACAAGTAATGCGGATGCAATTTATCTATATACAGTGGTATCACATAACTTGCCATTATACTATTATCCTTACATAATTATAGCTAATTCTTTTTACAATTATGCTCTAACATTAGTGAGTAAAATACATTTATTTTCTTTTAAAAAATATGAGATAAATCTGGTTATAGGACAAAGAATTCTAAATATATCGAAACACTGTGAAAAAGTCTAGAAATGGGTGTACCTTGTGTTTTCATTTGTAGACTAATTCATCTCCACACCTCCACATTTGTACATGTAAATTCTTTGAAACGTGGACTTTATGAAGATATTTGTCTTAATATATTTCCGAAGTTTTTGCTTAATGGCGATTTGATTCGCTCTCATTTTGAAAGTCCGAGAAAACACGTTCTGGGACTTCTTGTGCCATGTCGGCTCGTTACCATTATTGTGACAAAACGTCTCGGTGGTTGATCATTTTAAATATGTGTGTAGTTTTCTTACACAAGACAATTAAATGTTCTGGTGTGATATTGATAAATTTGGGGCTCATGTTTACATGCACTTGGATTCAATGTCTAATATTGATTTGGTTTACGTTATGTTAGAAATAATGATCCGTGATTTGTACCTTCTTTGAAGCAACGAATAACTCACGTATTTCCATCTCATATGTATTTGAACTGTTGCTTCCCTATAAAGGTAATATACAACCAACGTATGTCTGCGTCGATGCTGATGCTGCGCGTATTCTTTGGTAAGGCTTTAAGTTAGTAACTCTAACTTAGTTTATTAACACTATCTATTAAAGTAGATGCTATACCACTGTTCGACGGTTTTAATTCCTTAACCGAAATAACATAAGAATACATTTTGTGACCGTTTCTTTGTGTAGTAAATAATTACTTGTTTTTGAATGGAATTTAGTTGAACGTAGAAAATTACTATATCAGACATTTAATATTTGATAAAACTGTTAGAGTATCAGAATTGGTCTTATAAATCTTGGTTTATTGAAGTAATGCTGTTATGTTAATACAGATATGATCCTGATTTGTTGTGGTAGTGCTGTTGATGGAGAGATTGTGTTAATACAACCATAACATCAAAATCGTAACGGGTGAAGGGCTGATTATCAGCCTAATATTTGACCAGCAAACACTGTATGACAACTAGTCCTGGTTTCTTGTAGTAGTGCGGTTGATGGAGAGATTGTGTTAATATAGATATGACCAGCAAACACTGTATGACAACAATTCATGACTTGTTGTTGTAGTGCTGTTGATGGAAACAATTTTGACCAGCAGACACTGTCTGATAACAAGTTTCGAATTATTGTAGTTGTTGATTGAGACCGTATGTTAATACATATATGAGTTCAATCAAAACATAGCAATTAAGTACGGCGGTCGAAAGTCAGAAGTCGTAAATAAATTCACATATTTGTTTACCTCATTGGCATCCTTTTAGAGGCGCAGAAAACCACTTTTGGTTAAGCAATGAAAGAAATCTTTAGATCAAATCAAATCTATGTGTGTTTGTTGGCGTGAGATCGCAACACTTTTACTACCTTTGTTTTACTTACTACCTTTACCACATGTAACTACGGTTGTCTGGTATTGGACTTTTGGTGTGGAAACGGGCTGCATTGAATTAATATGGTAAACACCAGAGTTATTGCCTTTTTTGTCTTGTATTTTAATGTAGCGTATGACACAATCTGTCTGCACAACTGGCCTTACAGTCTTGATGGATTGCCATGAAACATGGTTATTGTTATGGTCATCATCTGAAGACGTTCATATCGACAAATCTCCCGCAAATAAGACACGGATATATGGCCGAGAGCAAATTGCTTACCACTCTCCTGTTATTGTCTTGTTTTGAAATTTAACAAGAAGAATTAACATATTCCAGAACTATCTAAAATGTATTACTATTGATCTAGCATTATCGAATTAAACAAATGGTGTAAACTTCATCATGAAACCCCATGAAAAAAGAAACGGTTAAAACATGTTGTTATTGTTGTTGTTGTTGTTGTTGTAGGGCTTAAAGCTATTTGTCAGCACACAATAGGCTATACATGGCAACCAGTATTACTGGTGGAGGAAGAACCCGGGAGAATCACCGAATCACGAGAAGCTACTGGCAAGCTTTCTCACATAACTACATTAGCCGAATCTTAGACTCGAACCTAACGCAGAGAGAGGTGAGATGGCAGTAATCCGTAACGGACAGCTCTTTAGTTAAAATATGTAATCGTCCAAATTATGATTTTCAATTTTCTCGAATGAAAACGTTTTGATAAAGAAAAAAAGTGTATGTTCCTTTCACGTTCTCTCAATAATGAAAATACGATTACATCAATGCCGAATATCCAGCACGTGTTAGTCTGATATGTAATTTGGATATGTACCCTATAAAATGGATAGAATTAGTAAATATTTAGAACACTTACCTTGTGCGAACGTTCGAGGAATCTTAAAATCAGTGTTGTCACTTGTCCTGCCAACAGAGAAGCTAACCGTCCAACAGTATAACAGCGCGCAACTGAATGAAGCACAATCGATATTTCCCTGAGTATACAGTTATATCTGTCTAAATGTTGACGAGAGAGAGAGAGAGAGAGAGAGAGAGAGAGAGAGAGAGAGAGAGAGAGAGAGAGAGAGAGAGAGAGGGGGGGGTAGGCATACATCGGCAGGTAATGCACATTGAATCTAGTGTACTTGTTTATAACGCAAGCTCTTTATAATGTTTTTCCTAGTGGTCCTTGAAATCTTCGTCATATGGTCCTTGGAAAGCTTTGCTTTGTGTTCCTTTATACCTTTATCATGTTGTGTTTGACAAGCTTTGTCGTGTGTTCCTAAAAAGCTAGTCATATACCTAGAGAATAACTATGTATCATGTATCGTCTGTGAATAGCTGTACGATGTATGATACATGTCTTGAAAAGCAGTATGATACATATTATGTGTTGAAAAACAATACTATAAATGTCACCTGTGTTGAAAAGCAGTACTATGCACGTGTCATGTGTTGAAAATGTACGTTGCATGGTACATGTCTTGAAAAGCATTCAAATGCATGCATGCGACATGCATGGTACATGTCTTGAAAAAGTACGGTGCATGGTACATTTCTTGAAAAGCATTAAAATGCGTCCATGATACATGTGTTTAGAAAGTAAAATACATAATACGTCTTGCAAAACATTGCTATGAAATGCACGTTACGTGTCTTGCAAAGCACTGTGCATATTACATGTCTTGAAATATATTACGAGGCATGTTACATTTTGTGAAATGCAGTACGATTCATGTTACATTTCGTGACATGCGTTACGATGAATGTTACATTTCTTGAAATGAATTACGATGCATACATGTCGCCTATCTTGAAAAATGAACATTAAATAATTTATACGACGCAGCAATTACGGATCGTTACAACACTGATACATTCAACCTTGTGTTAATTCAGAACACACACACACACACACACACACACACACACACACACAGGTCTTATTGTTGTATTAGCTATTGTGATGGAAATTGCTGATTTAATGCCTTATACTGCGTCTTTCCTTTTTCTGGTTATATTAAATTTTTTTAAACTCCATGTTTTTGTCCTTACGTTAATTTCATTTACTTTGTATGAATATTCAGTTTGTCTAAGGAGTACAATATATTAGCGCATAATCCCTTCGACGTTTGCATGATTTCAAACATTGCATACTGATGGAATTTCTGAGGTAGCTGTTTATGTTTAATTATAATCAGCATTTTCTGTGAGTAATACTCTGATGCTTGAATTATAATACAAGACATCATTAAAAAAAAATTATAAAGAAAGGGAAAAATATGGAAGTGTGTTTGTGGAAAGAAATGGCTCGTAACAGTGATTTGACTTTCAGACCGTACATTGTACCCACCAAGACGCAGAAAGAAAGTTGCATGACTGCAGTCAATGACGAACATACCTAATTCATAAATAAAGGTCGCAAGGATATTGCAGAGTTAAGAAAAAATCACGTATAAAGATGTATGACTGCAGTCAAAGAAGAAATATAATTCGTTGCAAAATTCAGCTGAAGTTATTGATGCGTGATTTGCAGGGTACTGTTTTCTAATTTTGATAGGTGTGTATTTGACTCATCAAGATATATCCACACACAATTTTCCATGACCACGTTTCCAGCTGTGCTAAAGAAACTGACTTTAGTAAAACTCATATTGTTTTAGAGGTCCTTTCAAGAGGAGAAGATATAAAAAATGGTTTGGGGTATTTATGGCAAATTCAAGATGTAGGAAACTAAAAACAATTTATCTCACTACGTTCGCAAAGAATTGGGTATTCCACCTTTCAAAACTGACAAAGTGTTAACAATTTAGATAAATGTGTTTATTACAACATGTATAAAACTGAATTTGAACCAGAAAATACCTACCATTTGGATTATCATATTTGTTTACGGACTTTGCTTACTAAATTTTGGTTCTCAGTGCGACAGGTGGGCAAGGCAGGCATGAGAACAAATATTAGATACCGTGAATTATGCTGGAAAATAGTGTTTATTTGGTAGAAGATGAATTCCATTTTAAAACGTTTATGGCCATTTAAACAAGAACTATTTTAATGCAGTTTGTTATCTGTATCCATCTGTAGAAGCATTTGTATCCCAAATGTGTTATAATAATATATCAATTATAAGAAATATTTTTTGCAATACAATATTTGACAATTCATATGGATGGTCAATGATATATTTAGTTGTAGTAACACCTTTATAATACTAAGCACTGATTGTGTATAGGTAATTACGTTAAAACATCACATGTAAGTATTATACACCATGACACACAATATTGTATAGTATTTTGTAATATAAGCATGTGAATAAAGTATAAGTATTAAGTCAATGAGACAGATTTACACGATAAAAGACAACGTCGAAACTGGTGTGGCTGCTGTGGTCCGTTGTTTTCCGTCTTACTCGTTTTCAAAGTCGCCATTATGGACGACAACCCGCCCCTTACAAATTAGCGCGAAACAATAGGGGTGTTTCCCATTTTAAAGTTTATTTTGCTGTTACATGGTTAAGATTTGCACTGGAAATGCTTAAAATGAATGAGCTACCGAGAGCTTCGCCTCCACTGGGTCTTCCATCACACATACCCTGTTCCTATTTGTCTAAGCTCACCCTAAACGAAATTTATGGATACGTGCCTCAATAAACCTACCCACCAGCCCTGGTCATTTGTCAGGATGTGAGCACGGTACTTTATGCCATTTAACTCCACATTATTTAGCTGATGTGCCGTTACACACAAACCAACCAACAGAATAAGCCATGCCATAAGCCGATAATGGGGTCTCAACACATCCTAAAGGTCACAAAAAAAAACGCCTACAAAAAACCGACACCTCCATCGTAGCAGTTAATTGGAGTCACGATGTTTTGGCTTTTCGTTTGTAAAATAAGTTATTTTGTTTCTTCACAGAAAAGCTAAATTATTGACGCGAAGAGGTTTATGAAAATTTACACGTTAAAGAGGTGCGATTTATTCATTTCCGAAAGGGCACTACGCTTGGAAGGGTTTTAGGCTCAACTGATTTACAATCATGCGGCATGCCTTTGTTTGCAATTGTATGCCATTGTCAGGCGTTCATCGTGCTACCGTAATCACATTTTCAACATCTCCAAAAATAAATTGCCTAGCTTAACTTATTGTGAACACCTTTGTTTCAAGAACCATCGTTGCATAATGGTCTTTATAATTTAAATAATCAATGATATGCGTTAATAAAGCAGCTGGTTTGGTAAAATAATTTAATGGATAACACAATTTTAAAAACTTTTCGAAGGTAACTAGATCTTTTTTGGAATCATTTCAACACCAAATGCATCACAACTTATAGTTGTGATGATTATTCTAATGCGTCACACATAACATAAAAAAGTCGATTGGTCTTAACCAATAGCAAGTGCTTTACAATAAATACGACGGAAAGGTTATTGCTGTGAATATCCAATGCCATCTTCAGTTGCAAGAAACCAACCGAATTCTAATTATGAAGGTTGGTAGGCTGCAATGAATTTGATAGCACATTTATTAAAAAGACATACCAATATATATATATATATATATATAGAGAGAGAGAGAGAGAGAGAGAGAGAGAGAGAGAGAGAGAGAGAGAGAGAGAGAGAGAGAGGGACATTGATAGCTCAATAGCCATGTCCACTAAAAACGTAGTTCTTCATCACAATTATTTGAGTTTCTGTTGTCAGATACATTCAAAAGACCTTTGCTCAAGATCACTTCTTGTAATGCACAACTGTGGACTAGCAGATGAATCTAAACGAAAATCACTTTATTTCAATAATACACAACATTGGAACGCCACATTTTCTTAAATGCAACTGAGGTATAAATTCTTGATTTACTTCTTTACTTTTTTCCAAAATCAATCAGTAACATTTTTGCATGATTTTATTCAGATTGAGATAATAGGGTCACTATCGTATCAAATGATATGTACAAGCAGTGTGTGATAAACAGCGTCACGACATAACCGTTAGACCTAAGCAAGACACATTTTTTAGCGCTTGGCTCTGCATAATATACATTTTGTTTAACAAACTGCCTTCTAATAATATCATATTTTGGACAAACGCAAACTAAATAAAATTCATCATTCATCACATAAATGTTTATTTTCCTTCACACTTAGTTGCACAGAATATTTTCTTAAATTAAAAGGTATATTGCACGTGAGCTATTTCTCACATTGTACTATGGATTTATACTGACTATGGTAGGGATATATATTGACTATAGTAGGGATTTATACTGACCATAGCAGGGATTTATACTGACCATAGCAGGAATTTATACTGACAATAGCAGGGATCTAACCTGACCATAGTAGGGATTTATGCTGACTATAGCACGGATTTATACTGACTATAGCAGGGATTTATACTGACTATAGCAGGTATTTGTACTGACTAAAGTAGGGATTTATACTGACTATAGTAGGGATTTATACTGACTATAGCAGGGATTTATACTGACCATAGCAGGGATTTATACTGACAATAGCAGGGATCTAACTTGACCATAGTAGGGATTTATGCTGACTATAGCACGGATTTATACTGACTATAGCAGGGATTTATACTAACAATAGCAGGGATTTATCCTGCCTATAGTAGGGATTTATGCTGACTATAGCAGGGATTTATGCTGACTATAGTAGGGATTTATGCTGACTATAGCAGGGATTTATACTGACTATAGCAGGTATTTGTACTGACTAAAGTAGGGATTTATACTGACTATAGTAGGGATTTATACTGACTATAGCAGGGATTTATACTAACAATAGCAGGGATTTATCCTGCCTATAGTAGGGATTTATGCTGACTATAACAGGGATTTATGCTGGCTATAGCAGGGATTTATGCTGACTATAGTAGGGATTTATGCTGACTATCGCAGGGATTTATACTGACTATAGCAGAAATTTATACTGACAAAGCAGGGTTTTATCCTGCCTATAGTAGGGATTTATGCTGAATATAGCAGGGATTTATACTGACTATAGCAATGATTTATACCGAATATAGTAGAGATTTATACTGGCTGTAGCAGGGATTTATGCTGACTATATTACGGATTTATACTGACTATAGCAAGGATTTATACTGACTATAGCAGGGATTTATACTGACTGTAGCAGGGATTTATACTGACTATATTACGGATTTATATTGACTATAGCAAGGATTTATGCTGACAATAGTAGAGATTTATACTGACTATAGTAGGGATTTATAATGACTATTGTAGGGATTTATACTGACTATAGTAGGGATTTATGCTGAGTATAGTAGGAATTTATACTGATTATAGCATGGATTTATACTGACTATAGCAGGGATTTATACTGACTATAGCAGGGATTTATACTGGCCTAAGCGGGGATTTATACTGACTATAGCAGGGATTTATACTGACCATAGTAGGGATTTATACTGACAGTAGCAGGGATTTATACTGACTATAATATGGATGTATGCTGACTGTAGCAGGGATTTATACTGACTATAGCAGGGATTTATACTGACTATAGTAGGGATTTATACTGACTATAGTAGGGATTTATCCTGACTATCGTAGGGATTTATACTGACTATAGCAGGGATTTATATTGACTATAGCAGGGATTTATACTGACAATAGCAGGGATTTATCATGCCCATAGTAGGGATTTATACTGACTATAGCAAGGATTTATACCGACTATAGCAGGGATTTATACTGACTATATTACGGATTTATACTGACTATAGCAAGGATTTATACTGACTATAGCAGGGATTTATACTGACTATAGCTGGGATTTACTAACTAATACAGGAAGTTATATTGACTAGAGATTTATACTGACTATAGCAGGGATTTATGCTGACTATAGTTGGAATTTATACTGACTTTAGCGATAATTTATACTGTCTATAGCAGGGATTTAAACTGACTATATTACGGATTTATAATGACTATAGCAGGGATTTATACTGACTATAGTAGGGATTTATACTGACAATAGTATGGATTTATACTGACTATAGTAGGAATTTATACCGAATATAGCAGGGATTTATACTGACTATAGCAGAGATTTATACTGACTATGTTATGGATTTATACTGACTATAGCAGGGAGCTATACTGACTATAGGATGGATTTATACTGACTCTACCAGGGATTTATGCTGACTATAGCAGGAATTTATGCTGACTATAGGAGGGATTTATGCTGACTATATTATGGATTTATGCTGACTTTAGTAGGGATTTATACTGACTATAGTTGAGATTTATACTTACTACCGAAGCAACATTTTGAGAAATTATTAATATGATCTGACCAACTCTGAAATGCGGTATCTCGAATATTTTGTGTGAACTCGGACCAAAAATATTTTTTTAACGCAAATATTTTGTGATATAGATACATATCAAAAGCCATATTAAATGAGTACATCTTTAAACTTCGTAGGCCACAAATTCTAACAGATTCATCTAACTTTTTCAACATTGATGTATATATTTATCACTCGATAATCGCATAATCTTAATCCAATATTTTAAATGTCTTAACATACATGAGGTAAAGAGAGGGAACACACTACATTCCCTAATAGACACCCAATTATTTGCAGCATTTGAAACAGAGGAATGACTTAAAAAATTGAAACAGCGCTCTTTATATTTCTAGTATTTAAATCCCAATATTTCCGCTCCATAACATAATGTCGGCTTAATGATTGAGTCAAATAGTTTGAACATATCTCTGGCGTGAAATTGCCGAACCGCTTTGAAAATAAAAAAGTCGTGTTATAGATTTTTTGTATTGTGCAGATAACATTTGTTTAGCCAAAGACCATTTCAATTTCGGTGTAAAAGAATAAATAAGTCTATACATATATAATAAGGAAAAACTTGTATTAATTCCTTTTGAAAATACTATGTTTCCGTTCTCTTCACATACATCATTCCTAAATAGAGTAGAAACGTCTTGAAAGGCCACCTCTTTTCACAAAACATTGTGATCTCTCAAGACAGGTGGCCTCTCATAACAGGTCACTATGCTATATAAACAATAACTTTGTGCATTGAAAATGTGATCTCACATAGCAGTGATCTTTTAGGACAGGTTTTACTGCACCACTATACCGCTCCATTGCCTAGTGGTTAGATTGTCCGCCGCGGAAGTGGGAGGTCGTGGGTTCGATCCCCGACCGAGTCATACCAAAGACATACAAAAATGGTACTAACAGCTGCCTCGCTTGGCGCTCAGCATCAAGTGGTTAGTGTTAAGACTGGTCGGCCTGGTGTCAGGATAATGTGACTGGGTGGGATATTATGCTACATGTCTGCGGCATGATGCACCAGTGCTAGATACCACTTTAAACTGCCTCACTGCCTCCGGATACAATAAAGCAAAGAGTTCTTCAATGTCTGGAGTAATAAATATGCTTTCCTACATTTGCTTCTTTAGCCTAAGAGATCAGATAATTTATACAAACAAAATAAAATGGGGCTTAGCACGTTGATCTTTATCTGAATAAAAACTGAAAAACATTCTCCTTAATCCAATTTGTAATGCGACTTTTTAAGAATATTTCCCCTATATTTTGTAATTGACCCAACATTTATCGGATGATTTTTAAATCTCTAAGCATAAATTTGTTATGTGACTCTAAATGTTTACTGTAAAGAAAATTTAAACTACAACGACGCGACCAGTGAATTGGGCAATTGCGATCAACCAATACCAGACGCAACCGTGACTAACCAATACCCGACGAAATGGCAGTATGAATGCACAGGAAGGGTATTCACATTCATTTACATGACATTCGAATTATATAGTTTATTTCATATAACAAACGAGGAGCTCCGGTGCCTCATAATTGAATACACGAATGACGTATCTTAATACTCGATATTATTTTGAATTGTTAAAGTGAACTTTGTGTAATGTTACTTTTAACACCAACCCATCATTTCACCATATAAAAATAGCGAGTCTGTCAAGCACAATAAAATGTCTAACCACCGGTGTAGAAATTTCAAAAGGCAACGTTCTGATGTGATCAGCTGTTGTCCCCTACGGCTCCTCATAGAGCTCCAAATTAATGAAAGTACATCTTAGTTTCATTTCTGAAAAAAACAATGAATGATATGATACAAAGATGTTTTTGCCACTGCTTGGAGCATTGATTGTTCGCAGTAAATTAACTTTAGCTTTAGCCGCTTTTCTGTAGCAGTTGCAGCGTGTGACATTGACAAGATTATATGAAAGTATGCATGAATCTCAAACATATTACCGGGCTCTAACTCTGATAATAAACGTTTTTTAAGCTAAGAGTGGATTTTGGACCGTGCCAAAGAGTGTGTCAACTCTAGCCAAGAGCTTTATGTTTGAATACATGATGCGGATTCACTATCCACTTTGACCGCGGTAATTTAATTTGAAGCACAAAGTGTCCCTAAATTTAAAGGTACTTAACTTAGGAACATTCAGAGACGAAGTCTTCATACTTGGAGAAAGGATGACATAGAACAATATTAGCCGTTAGCTGCGTTATCTAGTACCAGTGGAGCCAGATTTAATTAGTGATGCTATGTTTGTGGTCTATTTATTCATTAACAAGGAGTATATTGGGCGATTTTTGCTTTAAAGATTATTTTTCTTTAAACTGACAGAACAGAACCAGACGGAAGAAAAGCTTTTGAAAACAAATATCATTCACAGCACAGATATATATTGTACATGAGTCGAAAACAATGTCCAAGTTATATTAAATATGACGTCATCATGGATTACTAAAAATGAGAGAGAGAGAGAGAGAGAGAGAGAGAGAGAGAGAGAGAGAGAGAGAGAGAGAGAGAGAGAGAGAGAGAGAGTATGGATTATGTAAAAAGCACAAGTCCAAAGAGTATTTAAATAAGCGTTGACTTCACCTTTCGAATGCTTAGTGATATGTATGTACAAATAATTTAAATTAAACTGCTTTTGATACATTTGACTTATACACACATGGGATATAAACGAGATGCGATCGGTTAAAATGGGAAATCAGCCATTTGTAACTAGATCAACATCAACTAACACTCCCACACTTTTATTACCAAATATACCTCTGTGTAAATGGTTTAAGAGAATGGTGTTGTGAGGGTAAAGAAGACAATGTTTTGGAATTCGTTTACATAATCAAACTTTTATAAGAATGAGAGAACAGAAATGGAATGCGAAAAAAGGGGAAATCTTGAATGAGCGTTGAGGTGTCTGATGAATTAATGTGGACGCCTAAAATTGTTTTATTTATTCTCAAACGTATCGTTACCAAAAGACAAAAGCTAAACACAACACATTACAGCATAAAACAAAGTCAATTAAGGGCCCCGAGTGGCCGAGTGGTCTAAAGCGCTCTCCGTTACGAATCATAGCCATCTCACCTCTGTCTGCGTGGGTTCGAGTCTCAGATTTGGCCAATGTGGGTATGTTAGAAATCTTTGCCAGTGTCCTGGGTCGGTGGTTCTTTTCGGGGTTTTTCCCGGGTTCTTCCTCCACCATCAATACTGGCCGCGATGTATAGCCTATCGTGTGCTGAAAAAACCTACAACTACAACAACACAAAGTCAAAAGCTCAAATAATATCGATCATGTTCAGTCATCCAGTATTCATGATCATTATTTTCATGAAACCATTTAACATTCCCTTTATTCTTTGGACATCATTTATTGTAAGCTATTTTTGATCCCATTTTACATTCCATCTTTTTTGGACTGCATATAGCGCAAGCTGGAAGCTTTATTAGTGCAATCTGCTTCGTCGTCTAATCTTCTGACTGCAGCTCGTATGCCATTGATATTACAGTACACGCTTCGAGGAAGTGATTTCTGAAACTGTTTCTGCTTTAGCTAATGTAGTCCGCTTTTGACCGGCTTTAATATCAAGATCACCATCACCACCAAAACTTCGAATCAGAAACAACATCAGCATTGGTACATGGAACATCAGAACATTAAGAACGCCTGGAAAGGTAGAGGAACTAATACACGAAAAGAACAGATACCATTGGACCATCCTGGGACTGTGCGAAATACGATGGAAGAACCTTGGGGAAACATCAACACAGGATGGCTATAAACTATACTACTCTGGCAGAGAAGATAAACATGAACATGGTGTCGGATTTCTCGTCCACAAAGACACTGTGAACACTGTCATGAGTTGTCGGCCAGTCTCCAGCAGGCTTATCGTCATACGCTTGAGGGAAACACCACTCAATATCGCCATTGTGCAAGCTTACGCTCCAACTACAGACCATGATGATGAAGAATTAGAGGATTACTAGACCAACTGCAAGAAGTCCTGGACCAGACCCCAAAGAAAGACATTCTTGTGGTGCAAGGAGACTGGAATGCCAAAATAGGAGAGGATGCCGTTGATAACTGGAAAGGCACATGCGGACGCTACTGCAATGCAGAGACCAACGACAGAGGCTTAAGGCTCCTGGAATTTGCCAGCTTCAATGATCTGAAGCTGATGAACACGTTTGGTCCACACAAAGCATCTAGAAGGTTGACCTGGCATAGCCCGAATGGAGACCACCATAACCAGATTGATTATATCATGGTGAAGAGACGTTTCCACGCCAGCGTAAACATTGCCAAGACAAGAAGTTTCCCAGGAGCAGACATTGGAAGTGACCATGACTTAGTGATGATGACCCTCCGACTACGTCTAAAAAAGTCAACAAAGAGGGTCCCACAAGAATCAAATTCAATCTTGACAAGCTAAAAGATCCAGAGGATTTGGAATCCTTCCAGGCAAGAATAGGAGGGAAATTTGCACCATTGTTACTTCTTAGTGCAGAGAACACAGTTATAGACACAATGATCGACACATTTAACATAGCAGTGACCCAAACAGCCGGTGAGATCCTTGGCAAACATCGACGACCAAAGAAACCTTGGGTTACAACTGGCATACTTGATCTGTGTGACAATCTGTGTGACAATCGTCGAGAGCTAAAGAAGAAGAAGTCAGAAGTAGAAGGAGCTAAACAATACAGGGAAATCAACCAGGTTATCAAGAAAAGCATGAGAAAAGCAAGGGAGACATGGATTGAAGACCAGTGTAAAGATATAGAAAAGAATCTAAAGAAAAATAATAGCAAAAATGTATACCAACTGGTGAAAGACCTGACCAGTGTAAAACAAGGACGCTCCTACATCATTCAAGATAAAGGAGGGAAATGTCTTACAGAAGAACAAGACATTCTTAAGAGATGGACAGAATACTGCTCAGACCTGAACAACCACAGACCTACAGGGGACCCAGACATACTCAACACCCCATCAGTGACCAACACTGACAACTACCCCATCCTCCGAGAAGACGTAGAGGCTGCAGTGAAAGCATTGAAAAAAGGGAAAGGCAGCAGGAGTAGACAACATTCCTGCAGAACTAGTCCAAGTAGGGGGTGAAGCCATGATAGGCGCCCTACTAACAATCTGCAACAAGATCTGGCAGACACTGGAATGGCCAACAACATGGACTCAGTCACTCATAGTAACTCTCCCGTATAAAAGGCAATTTGCAGCAATGTCAGAACTATCGTACGATCAGTCTTATATGCCACCCAAGCAAAGTCATGCTACAAATCATATTAAACAGACTGAAGCCGCGGGCAGAGGAGATCATAGCTAAAGAACATGCAGGCTTCAGACCAGGGCGAAGCACAACTGAACAGATTTTCAACCTGAGAATACTATGTGAGAAATACCTCCAGCACCAACAAGACCTTTATCATGTCTTTATAGATTTGAAGGAGTTTGACAGGGTATAGCATGCAGCCCTTTGGTCCATCATGAAACTGTACAACATCAACGCTAACCTGATCAAAGTCATAGAAAGCGTGTACAGCAAGGCCACCAGCGCAGTATGCTTCAACGGCCAAATAGGATATTGGTTTAGGACAATTGTGGGAGTCAGACAGGGCTGCTTGCTTTCACCTACTCTCTTCAACATCTTCCTTGAAAGAATCATGACAGTTGCACTGGAAAACCATGAAAGAACTGTCAGTATTGGAGGCAGAATAATAACGAATCTGCGCTTTGCTGATGATATCGATGGCCTTGCAGGAAATGAGGAAGAGCTAGCTCAGTCGGTTGAAAAACTGGACAGGACAGCTACTGCTTTTGGTATGGAAATCAGTGCAGAGAAGACCACATTGATGACCAACAACACCAGTCAACAAAGAGGGTCCCACAAGAATCAAATTCAATCTTGACAAGCTAAAAGACCCAGAGGATTTGGAATCCTTCCAGGCAAGGATAGGAGGGAAATTTGCACCACTGTTACTTCTTAGTGCAAAGAACACAGTTATAGACACAATGATCGACACATTTAACATAGCAGTGACCCAAACAGCCGGTGAGATCCTTGGCAAACATCGACGACCAAAGAAACCTTGGGTTACAACTGGCATACTTGATCTGTGTGACAATCTGTGTGACAATCGTCGAGAGCTAAAGAAGAAGAAGTCAGAAGTAGAAGGAGCTAAACAATACAGGGAAATCAACCAGGTTATCAAGAAAAGCATGAGAAAAGCAAGGGAGACATGGATTGAAGACCAGTGTAAAGATATAGAAAAGAATCTAAAGAAAAATAATAGCAAAAATGTATACCAACTGGTGAAAGACCTGACCAGTGTAAAACAAGGACGCTCCTACATCATTCAAGATAAAGGAGGGAAATGTCTTACAGAAGAACAAGACATTCTTAAGAGATGGACAGAATACTGCTCAGACCTGAACAACCACAGACCTACAGGGGACCCAGACATACTCAACACCCCATCAGTGACCAACACTGACAACTACCCCATCCTCCGAGAAGACGTAGAGGCTGCAGTGAAAGCATTGAAAAAAGGGAAAGGCAGCAGGAGTAGACAACATTCCTGCAGAACTAGTCCAAGTAGGGGGTGAAGCCATGATAGGCGCCCTACTAACAATCTGCAACAAGATCTGGCAGACACTGGAATGGCCAACAACATGGACTCAGTCACTCATAGTAACTCTCCCGTATAAAAGGCAATTTGCAGCAATGTCAGAACTATCGTACGATCAGTCTTATATGCCACCCAAGCAAAGTCATGCTACAAATCATATTAAACAGACTGAAGCCGCGGGCAGAGGAGATCATAGCTAAAGAACATGCAGGCTTCAGACCAGGGCGAAGCACAACTGAACAGATTTTCAACCTGAGAATACTATGTGAGAAATACCTCCAGCACCAACAAGACCTTTATCATGTCTTTATAGATTTGAAGGAGTTTGACAGGGTATAGCATGCAGCCCTTTGGTCCATCATGAAGCTGTACAACATCAACGCTAACCTGATCAAAGTCATAGAAAGCGTGTACAGCAAGGCCACCAGCGCAGTATGCTTCAACGGCCAAATAGGATATTGGTTTAGGACAATTGTGGGAGTCAGACAGGGCTGCTTGCTTTCACCTACTCTCTTCAACATCTTCCTTGAAAGAATCATGACAGTTGCACTGGAAAACCATGAAAGAACTGTCAGTATTGTAGGCAGAATAATAACGAATCTGCGCTTTGCTGATGATATCGATGGCCTTGCAGGAAATAAGGAAGAGCTAGCTCAGTCGGTTGAAAAACTGGACAGGACAGCTACTGCTTTTGGTATGGAAATCAGTGCAGAGAAGACCACATTGATGACCAACAACACCAGTGGCATCAGCACTGACATCATGATTAGAGGCCAAAAACTGGAAACAGTTAATAGATTCAAGTACTTAGGAGCCATCGTGGCAGACGAGGGATCGAAACCAGAAATATTGTCCAGGATTGCGCTGACAATAACAGCAATGGCAAGGCTGAAGACAGTTTGGAAAGACAGAAACACCTCAGTCAGCTCAAAAATCAGACTGATGCGCTCCTTGGTTGCATCTGTATTCCTATATGCCTGTGAGTCATGGACCCTCAAAGCGGATCTCGAAAGGAGGATACAAGCTGTTGAAATGAGATGCTTTCGAAGGTTGCTTGGCATTACATATAGAGATCATGTCACGAATGAGGAAGTGGGAAAAAGAATTAAGCAAGCCATTGGGCCCTATGAAGAGCTATTGACCATTGTGAAAAAGCGCAAAATAAAATGGTATGGACATGTCAAACGATCAACAGGGCTTGCTAAGACAATCATGCAAGGTACTGTGCAGGGAGGGCGAAGGAGAGAAAGACAGAGGAAAAGATGGGAGAATAACATCTCAGAGTGGACAGGACAGAAGCTGAGTGATACAGTGAGAGTATCAGAGAACAGATTGGAATGGAGGAAGCTGGTTGTCAGGTCATCAGTGGTGCCCGAACGGTCGGCAAGACTAAGAGAGAGAGAGAGAGAGAGAGAGAGAGAGAGAGAGAGAGAGAGAGAGAGAGAGAGAGAGAGAGAGAGAGAGAGAGAGAAGAGAGAGAGAGAGAGAGAGAGAGAGAGAGAGAGAGAGCACATGCTGCCAGAACACTGAGAACAGTGCCCTTATGTATGTGTGCATTGATTTAATCTCCAGCTGTAGTTTACCAAATAAACCGAAATTAAGAAACTTATATATGGGCAATTGTTCAGGTTGAATATGAACAAATCAAACATAAACAATATCAGCCAAACCAAAGAACCCTATTCTAATGTTAACCAAGAAACGCAATCAAAATGACTCTCTACAACTTGTATACCTTTTCTCAGTCTTTGCTTTACATTTACCACTATACATACACTGGCACGTTTTCAGTTTTGCCTAACTATAAAAATATATGTGAGCATTTTGATTTCTTCATGGTTATAACAAGCATAATAATTATAATAGTTCAATATAATCAAAACATAATCATACTTTTTATTTAAAAAATGGTGAAAGTACAATTGACTATTTGAAAATGATTTCTCCTAGATTACAAATTTTAGAGTACATTGATTTACAAAAGTTTCAAATTACAATACATTGTGGTTCTCGTGAAAAGCCAATATTACTCGTCATAATTATATACATTTTGAAAGGCCACAAATATAAATGGAATCGAGATTTTAAAACTGCGTTCTTGCTGATATACAACGAGAGATTTGATGATCGGAAGAACACTTTAATGGTAGTAGTAGTAGTAGTAGTAGTAGTAGTAGTAGTAGTAGTAGTATTGGACTCAAAGACAATCATACAATCGATGAAGCACTGTGCTGTACAAAATCACAAATGCAAATCGATACTTCGAGAAACGGTACACGTTCAGGATAAGGGCCTTCATCGTAGTACTAAAGACAATGCTGTTAATTTAATTGTGAATATAGAAAAAGTAAACTATTTTAAAGCACTTTGATTAGTTACAATTCTATAAAATCCGATGCAAAATAGAAGATGCTACATAATAAAGAAATAAGAATACAAAAGGTTCTGCAGAACGCGTTTATTACTCTACTATAAATCAAGAGGGTGACATTTTGTATTAAGACAAGAATATCTCCGTGGGAGAAAGATTTAGAGTCTGAAAAGTTTTAGTAATTGATCGAATAATTGCTGTGATGTTAATGAATATTTTTATGAACTCTCAAAAGCTTTACAATAAAATAATTCTGTTCCGTTATAGCAGAGCATAAACACAAATGAAAAAGGTATAACTGAGTATTCTAATTGAAGAACTTGAATCAAAATCAGCTGTAAAATCACCATGTCTTGACACGGTCTTTAATGAATACATTACAAACTGCACGCGAAAACGTTTTAATATGATATTTAGCGGCGATGTAAATTTATTTAAATTGGAGGAAGGGTGTATTGGAGCAAGGATGTAATTATACCAAATGCTAAAAAGGATGATCAAACCAATGCAAATACTTAATGAGGCGTAATATTGATTATGCTGTGTAGGAAAACTTTTTTATAAGTATATTAAATCAAAAATAATCCTCTTGGATCATTACATATTTTAGTACCACTAATGCACAATGTGGTTTTAGAAGAACAAGATGGCGTGCTGACAAGCTACACAACGGTGAGATTTTTATGGCCAAATTCATAATACGGTATAATATACTAAAGTACGTTAGACCGTGCTGCTGACACAGCTAATAGGAAATGCATTGAGTATATTCTCACACTCTTCTGAACACAATTATATATTCATATACAAATGAAATAACAAATGGACCCATTGAATCCAGCTAGTTCAATATTTATATTTATTCCATATACATGACCTGAGATAGCTGAACAAAACGTCATTGTACTTTTCTGCTAACCTTGTATGATAACGCTGCTTGTTTACGAGCCCGCAATGAGTGCAATTACGAGAAGCTCTCAGACGAGAACATATGAACAACTCAGGGCCATCACACCAAACAGTCCATAGGAAGAATGGATTAACAACACCATGGACTGCAGTAGATATGAATCCCATCAAAGCTCTGCTTCAAGTCTAGAGGAAGACATTTAAAGTCAATCCGATGAGTATTATTATTGTTACAGCAGCCAGTGCTCTCAAATCCCGAGACAAGAGACAATATCACGGTTTGACCATGAATTTAACGATCCTTTAAAAACAGTTATATATCACTAACGTTTTAAGCGGAAAAGAGGATTTGGTGTCCTCGTATAGAACTAGCCAACATGGCTAGCAATCTCATCCTATCTAATCCACAGAATACGGTATAAGTGCCCCAAAATACGGCTAAGGTTGTTATGCCTTATTTTTATGTTCGAAATGAGATGATTCTGAAATGGAAGACATATTTATGACTCAATGTGTTAAGACAGCAGTGTTTCCACTTCAAACGAACTTACCTAAACTGAATGTAAAGCTGGACTGAATAACGTAACCACAAGAACAAAAATGAATAAAGATCGAACTAAGTGAAGTTACCAAACTGATTCAGTTGAAATATGTGCAAATTGATAATATATATATATATATATATATATATATATATATATATATATATATATATATATATATATATATATATATATATATATATATATATATATATATCTATATATATATATATATATATATATATATATATATATATATATATATATATAAGATAAGCACTACCTTACAATATATGTTAGAAAAAAGAAACATTGCTTCTGAAGCTGGTCCTAAATTCACGGTGCTTGAAGGTTTTAGAAAGAATTAATGTAAGCAGAATTAATCACAATGTCGACAATTTTTACCATACACATTGCGACTCAATACCATTACTGCTAATGCCACAAACTTGACAAACAAATACGAACTAAAACGCAAAGGCGTTTAACAAAAGCCAGAAAGTAAGTGTCCTGCCTGATACTAGAAATTAAAACGTACATTCTACCGATACTGCTGCAAAATCCACTGCTAGACCTCAATCAGGATGGGCCAGAGATTTGGGCATGGCGTATATTTGGAAGAAAAAGTGTTTCATCCGACTGCCATTCGTATTTTCATAGTAGGAATGGACGAAACTTAATATTTAGGGTAAATATTCTCGTGGGAAACAAATAAAATAATAGAAAGTGAAACATTTGTTCCACCGAATAGTGTATAGTGTCGGCGCTGGATCAATTGAAATCAGCTGCTTGCAAAATACGACCAACAGAAATAAAAAACAAAAATCAGGAAAGCGACGACAAATTAGTTCAGAGAAAATTATTGGAGTGAACAAAAAAAAAACGCAGTAGAAGGAGAACGATGGCGATGATGATGACGATGACGACGACGACGACGATGATGATGATGATGGTGGTGATGATGATGATGATGATGATGATGATGATGATGATGATTAGTATCATTAGTACCAGGATTACGAACCGCTCCGGTGGCCTAGTGGTTAGAGCGTCCGCCCCGGAAGCGGGAGGTCGTCGGTTCGATCCCCGGCCGAGTCATACCAAAGACTTACAAAAATGGTACTAACAGCTGCCTCGCTTGACGCTCAGCATTAAGAGGTTAGTGTTAGGACTGGTCGGCCTGGTGTCAGGATAATGTGACTGGGTGGGACATCATGCTACATGTCTGCGGCATGATGTCTCAGTGCTAGACATCACTATAAACTGCCTCACTGCAGACATCGTAGCGATATGACTGAAAAATTGTTAAAGCTACGTTAAAAATCCTAATCAAACAAACAAACAAAACCAGGATTACGACTATGGTGATTATGACTACGATCATATACATGGCAAATCCGACGCCTGAGTCACGAAGAAAGCATAGAGAGTGGTGGTAATCAGCTTGGATTGTACATGTTTAAATAATTTACTTTACAGAAAGTGTTGGTACAAATGTCACTAATGAATATTGCAATATTACCGACTTATACGTAGCTTGCTTACTTATGCAATACAATAGTCTCAACATCATTACTTGAAACGGCAGAGGAAATATGTTCTTTGCATTATGTATCAATACCTAATTTGATCTATTAGGATGTGATATCGCCGTGATAAGTGAATATACATCCTTTTTTGAAAAACAACCAAACAAATATATTAATATAGAAGATAATGCCAGCATGTGTTGTACAAAAATTGATAATATTGAAACAGTTTGATCTCAAAAGGTCAAAAAGTTGGAGTATCAATTATAATTAAGAACAACTTGTCTTTCTCAATAACAAATCTGCCGTAATGACCATGTCGTTGGTATTGAATGAAGATCAGTGCAAGGGCGTATTGTATTGGTTTAATTGAATCCATCTATGGGTGTTACTCATGTTACAATGTACTAATAATTATGGGCATTGTGTGCATTTGCGCCTGATGATATCAAGCGTTTGGGGGAGGGTTTCCAAAATTTTAAAAGCACCATGACTTCCTCGAAAGGGCACAGAAGCAAAAGTCAATGGGTCTCCCTACTCAATGTGTGCATAACACTCAATACACATGCGCAAGAATAAAACAATGGTCAAATTACAAGTGACTGTACGTTTATGTGTGCGTGCAAATTTTAGCGGAGGGGGTAGGGGGTGGACTCACTTCCGATCCTTTTATGGGCATATTATAAATGCAGCGCGTTCTATGCAATTGTTGGCAACAATGACTTTCTAATACTGAATAAGCCCAAATGAAATAAAGGGTTAAGTTACACGTTCGTGCATTGCAGATCAGCTCTGGACTGATACATTAAGGCTAGATTAGGTTATTCACACTAAGTTTGGTGGGTTTTGTTTTTTTTTCTTGAAATCCCGATACGTTCATGTGTGAAGCGCTCTTACTATAGGCAATTCTGATCTGTTAATCAAACTAGGCAAATTGACCAATCAAAACTAGGCGTCGAACTCACAACGTAGTTACGCGTCGCTATCCACCACATCTGCTCACAAAAAATTAAGACAACGCTTGATTACCTTGTCTTTATATTGCAAAGGAATTTGAAAGATTCTGCAGATAAATCTCTGAAGATTTATTAGAAAAATATTTCGCCATTGTGCTTGGGGCACATGCCATGCAGTCTGCTCATATTAGGGGCGGATTCAAGAGCTGTTTTGTTTTGATTTGCTCTTTAAATTCCCAAACCAAACACTAGCATGGAAATATATCTGCCCTGAAAGTGAGACATTATTCATAATCATATTACGCATATAAATATACAAAAATGTTTTTAGATAGTGATATTGTAATGAATTTGGAGTATGTGCATTTGGCTATAGCGCCCAGTTTTAAAGAATTCTTAGATTTGTGTGAGTACGTTTTTTTTTAATTACGGGAACTCGGTTCTGTGCAAATAATTCCTTATCCCGAAATAATTAGCCAATACCAGGAGAAAACGTCACGGAGTGAAGTGTTTATGAGATTCCATGATGTCATGTTTTACGTTTGGTGAATTCACGTCAGAACCGCATGAAATTTCATAGTCCCTATTAAAATCTATTGGTGTACATTGATTGTGCGAGTCCAAGTGCAGTAATGATGATTGGATACTAGTAAATTACACATTGGAATAAACAAGAAGGGACTGTTCCGTCGCTGACATGTACCATTTATGTCGCCATTGTGGCAAACGAGATTTAATTTTAGATGCGAAATGTGGCTCGAAACCGTGACTTGACTGACCTAAGGTGGCGTAGTTAAAATAGTT
Source organism: Unio delphinus (assembly GCA_029339505.1). NCBI lineage: Eukaryota > Metazoa > Mollusca > Bivalvia > Unionida > Unionidae > Unio > Unio delphinus. The sequence goes on from JAQISU010000115.1 coordinate 21,755,901, forward strand.
CCCCGTATTAGGGGAAGTTTAGTTTCACGGCGTGAAACGCTGACGGTACCTAAAGTTGATCAAGAGAAACAATGTACATGTGCAGTTGATGGACAATTGGAAAGTTGTGAGATCTGTGGTCTTGTATTGATTAGAGCAAAATTAATTTTAGAATGGACATATTGGGCTTCCTAATTTACAATAGCAATTGTATGGAAGTCTTCGAAATTAGGGTAAACTCATGCCTTATAGAGAAATCGCACCAGGGTTTGACACTGCTGGGTCAAGCAATACCCCTGGGTATTACAAATACGATTTGTTGTGCATGTGAAAACTTTGAATACATATTTAAGCTTATTGTATACTTATGTTCGAATTTGTTAATCATATTGGAGTCATAATATTACGTGCAGTAATAATACTGTTTGCATGCGTCTTCTTTATTTTTGTCTTTTGATTAAACTTGTTTTTTTACAATTAGGTCTGGAATGTTGGAATCCTGCATCATGCTTCATTAGTCCTAATCTTGTTAAAATTTTCAAAGTTGAGCATTTAGTTGTAACTGGTGTCAAGCTGACAAAACACCATCATGTACTTTAAATTCTGGATTGGGCCTAAATTTTATTCATATCTATAGATGCAAAATTTTAAATTTAATTATTTTGAATACAATTTTTGTTATGAGAGGTTTAATAGAAAAAATAGTTTAACTGTATGCAGAAGTGCAACTGTAATAACATCTTTTGTTTTTATTAGGCGAGGGACAATAAATAACAGCAAGCTATGCCCTTCCATTTATTAAATTTTTTGTCATGCTGGCTTCAGATAAAACTGACCTCTTACAAATTACTGATTTTAAAACACCTGTTATGAAATATATGAAGATAAAACGAGCGCCACAATAATTAGCGAAACAAGGTAATATCGGATGCAAATATATCCCATTAAGTATATCTGTCGTGGCTTATTTCGATGTACTATTATTATCATACATTTTTAAAACATATTATGATAAATGATCGTTTTACGTGCATCTAATATAATTTAAATTCATTGGTTTGTCAATGATGTCCTTATGAAATGTCTTATACGTCAAACTGAAGATGCATCTTAGCGCGGCGTAAGAGCGTAAAACAATCCATTCAATCATCAATCATTCAAGCAAATTTTCATATATGGTTGGTTTATTTATTGTAACTTTAATATTTGTTTTCCAAAAACATAATTAAATGACTAATTTTAGATAAAATAAAGTAGTTGTTTTATTCTTATATGACAAATATACAGGTACGATATATATTTAACGTTTGCAAATACATATCGAACGGAAATGTAAATAATGGGGTTGAAGATGACAACCGTTTTGTCTTAACCTGTCCTCTAAATCTCTCATAAGAAAATCATATTTTGATACTTATTGTAGGTATAAACTACTACAATTAGAAATGAATACTTAACATCTGATATATACCTACGTAAATAGGTGTGTAATGTTCTGTTTCACAACCTAGATTATATTCTCCACCCCACCCCCCACACACGATGAATTTTGTGTACACATGTTTGTATTAATCATACAACGCAACAATGTACGTTATATGAATTGTGTATTACATTCGCTGTGATTATTTTGCACAAGTCAATACAATGCTGTTCTGTTCTGTTCAGTTCTGATAAAGTTTAAAGAATGCATTAACAGACAAACAATATGGTTTGATGTTTATGGCCAACGTTATAGTTTGAAGGAATTGTGATTCTCTTGCCTGATTATCAGATCATATAATCCATTTGTAATAAGATTAGAATACATTTATGTCGACTTAATTTGTAATAAGATTAGAATACATTTATGTCGACTTAATTTGTAATAAGATTAGAATACATTTATGTCGACTTAATTTGTAAGAATATACTGTACATATATTATAAAAGGCTTGGCCCAAACATTTGGCAGTCAACGTTTTAAAGGGAGGCAAATCCGAAGGAAATCTAACTAACCTATTGAACTAAACGTAGATTTTAAACCGGAATATGGTTCCTATATATTCCATTATGCTGGGACTAGATTTATGTAGGTTTTAGACCCATATTTTTGAACAAGCATATTGACGCTTTGCACTGGAAAACTAAATCTGCACAAACAGGTGATACAAAAAAGCATAAAAACATCAACATGCTAAAAATATATTAAGCATGATCGTAAAAAAGCAATATTCTGGCTGAGGTGGATATTTATTCATAAGGCTGATATATAGATATATATTATATACGGCGGACTTGCAAATATGGCTGATTTCGATGGCTTTGTTGATATACATGTCGGACAATATACTTGGTAGAAGAACATCCCGGAAAACACCACCAGACCACCGGAAGCTACTGGCAACCTCTCTAATATACTCACATTAGTCGAGGCGAGAATCGAGCCCATGTGGACAGAGGCGAGATGCGTGCGTGCGTGCGTGTGTGTGTGTGTGTGTGTGTGTGTAACATGTAAAGGCCAGCGACCTAAGGATAGTCGGTAATGACAGTGGCAAAGAGTGTGTTCCTATTTAAGACACACGTCTTTATAAACAAGAATGAAGAACATTGATCAAATTTATATTGCTTTATTTATCCATGCACTGAATACAAACTACTATCTGTTCGTCACTACATACAGTCAGTTTAATGTATTTTTCAATTTATCTAAGTTGGGTATGATGTAAATTTATAAAGAACTATTTAAAAAAAAATAGTTTAATGTTTAAAGGTAATTCGTCAGTCTCATTAAAATACGTTAAACTAAATCTGCACCAGCACGTGATATATGAAAGCATAAAACTCAAACATCTTAACAATATATCATTACTGATAAATTAAAAAGTCATAAATTTAAAAGCAAAGTTTAAGCCGAGGTGGATATTTATCGATATGGCTAATATATATATATATATATATATATATATATATATATATATATATATATATATATATATATATATATATATACATAGCTGATTTCGATATCAAGATACGTAAGGAGTAAAACATGATGCAGGGTATCCATTACTGGAATCAAGTTCTAGATTGTATAAATGTCAAGGACATTGTTGATATAGTCTATGGATTATGAAGAGCTCCAGCTCCGGCTCCAAAACCATAACCCTTTGGACCGAAGTTCTTTGAATAGCAAGCTGAAATGAAGTAAATTATATTTATGAATGAATAGTTACATACATACATACATACATACATACATACATACATACATACATACAGACATACATACATACATACATACATACATACATACATACACACACCACACACACGCATGCATGCATGCATACATACGAAACACTGAATTGCCTGCCAATTGATATCAATCGGTTTCTTTCATTTACCTCTTATGTTGATGTTTCTGTACAAATTAACATCCTCCATTACACAAGACACACTAATTTTACTACATGTCTATTTCCAAATTTCACAGAATAGACCCAGTCTTATAATTATTATTTTAATACGAACGAATTACTTTCAATATAAAAAGAAGAAATGTATTATATTTTTCCCTAAATATGGGAATTAAAAAGATGGTTTATAAACTTATTCAGCATCTTAAGTAAAATCTTGATTTTTAAGTTCAATAATTTGGATAAACTTGGACAGATGATACTTCTGTATGTATATATATATATATATATATATATATATATATATATATTACACCTTTCGACACATTTTTCTTTCATTATAATTACACTTTATTTGATTGAGGACAGTCGTTGGTAAATTGCAGGCGGACTAAGAATACAACGTTTATGGACTTAGGCTGTATTTAAGCTGTTGTTTCTCTAGCATGGCACTTTACCCAATTGCTCCAGACGATCAAGATACCAGATAGACATCGGAACAAAAAAAAAACTGTTCTAAGAGAGAGAAAAAACGCATATGTAATTCAACGCCACATAGAATGACATTCAGAACTACTTTCAATCACTCGGCGCATGACGGCAGCAGACAGACGCACATACAAAATCGGAATATCTGCATTATTTTACTTTTAGCTGTATTTATTGTGGTGAACTTCGCGCTGAAGTGACTTGCCCAAATCCATCATTAAGCGTGATCCTACGATTTTTCCGAGGTTCAACCCCACCACACCCCGATACCGGCATAGAATGTGAAATCACCAAAGAAACTGGAAAGAGTTTGACCTTGACCTTGATATGATACATTACTGAAACAATATTTAAAAAAAGGATTACTTACGTTTGCAATAAATTTCCCCTTCGTGGTTGTTCAGAGTAGTGACATCGATAGATTTATGGCATAGCTTGCAATTACAACAGGACTTATGCCAGGCCTAGCAAAAAAATAATCAACATATTTAAATTTTGCAATGGTTACAAATCAACATATTTAAATTTTGCAACGGTTACATTCACAATGTTCAACACGACTCATTCGTCCTTCATTCCTTTGTAGATGTTAATTATATGACTTCTGTGTAGTTTCAGGGATCATTCAATTACAGAAGAGATTTTATTGTTCTTTATGCTACGATTTAGAAACAGACATATATGTTAGATAATCATAAAAACATATTGCTTGTCGTCAAGGTATCTGTATATACAAATGTACACTGTAATTGTATAACTATTTACAAAGTTTTTAATATAACACCATTTATTGCTATTAGGGATGACATACCTATATGAATTCTCTTAATCCTATGCGAGCGCCAAACGGAGTTTCAGTAAAGAAGGACGAATTACTTGGCATATTATGAGATCAACTAATGAGTTTAAACCTCCCTTGCTTTAGACTGTTATGTGAACCCAAATATATATACAATTCATCACGGACTACCTTCTGTATACCTTCAAAATGGTATTTTAGCTATAAAACATGAAAGCTACATCATTCGATCAACAAATAACACTGTTCCATAAAAAAAACTCGCGTCAACCCTCTTCGATTTGAATATGGAACGTATTACCCATACAAGCATGATTTTGTTTGTTTGTTTGTTTGATTAGGATTTTTAATGTAGCTTTAACAATTTTTCAGTCATATCGCTACGATGTCTGCAGTGAGGCAGTTTATAGTGATGTCTAGCACTGAGACATCATGCCGCAGACATGTAGCATGATGTCTCACCCAGTCACATTATCCTGACACCAGGCCGACCAGTCCTAACACTAACCTCTTTATGCTGAGCGTCAAGCGAGGCAGCTGTTAGTACCATTTTTGTAAGTCTTTGGTATGACTCGGCCGGGGATCGAACCGACGACCTCCCGCTTCCGGGGCGGACGCTCTACCACTAGGCCACCGGAGCGGTTATACAAGCATGAAACAACCCTTTACTGCGAAACTTCAAAGCCTACTTAAATTTGAAAAAAAAAGGGAACAAGAAATCACTATTTTATGTTGGTAATATAATACAACATGGTTTAAGATCGACATAAGCTGCAAATTATTCCTATATGTGTTGACGTCTTTTCAAACTTATCCTTCTACTTCATCAATACTGGAGTGTGCGCACGTGGGAGGGAAAGATGTGACAGAAAATTCCGGCCATGGGCGAATTTTGGGTGGTAAAGAAACGGGTCCCAAAAATTAGGTTTTTCCCTCTTTTTTTTTTTTTTTGCAGTGCAACTAAAATCTCCAGATTATTTGGTATCCTTGTAGAGCTAAATCTGACTATCCTTGTATAATACCACCCACTTTAGTGTATCATACATGACCTTGACGCCACAGACCTCGGCAGTAGGCTACTACCTTCTGTCCCATAAACGCGGCGCTAGGGGTTTATGTGTTTACAGCCAAGAAAAGAAAAAAATAGCAGTAATAAAATAAAAAGTCGGCCAATTAAAATAATGAGAGCACAGACTATATCCGCGTTATAAGTGAGACAGCGCTATAATTGTGGGATTTATAGTTAGAGAGCTGTTTAACTGGGAGAAACTTGTAAAAAAAAAAAACAGTAAAATGAAGTTGGTAAATTTGAACAGAAATCCCTGAACTAACACCTTAGTCAAACACATTTTTTTTAGAATTGTTAGGCGATCAAATTAGAATTAAAAGTATAAACAAAATCGTACGTCTGTGAGTCCAATAGCTCTCTCAGCCTCGAATACCGTCTTTCCACAGCGGGGACATTTGACACCGGTCCCGCTGGCGCTTCCCGCACCAATCATCACCTCCGTCGGACGGTTACTGAAATACATAAACTTTTATTTAAAAAAAAAACAACAACATGCAGAATCGAAACGAACCAGTAATTTTCAAGTTACATATATATTTTTCCATCAAGAATCACCACCGTTCTGAACTGTTCGTCACGTCTGGAGGGAAAGGGGGAACAGACGACGGTGAAGGATATTTACCTGCCTATGCTGTAATAGCTGTAACCTTGTGTATTTACTCACAACTGCTTTTGTCAACTGATAAATCAGTCTGAGAATGTGTCAGTTTAACGAGATATATTAAAGTTGCTTTCTGTACAAGATATCCCAGGTTTGAACCCAAGTGGGAATGTAAACTATGTTTACGAATGATCTTTATTGGAAAATAAACAGTGTACCGTACCATTTGTCGGTTGGGGAGTGTAAATAGTCTCTAGTGCAAAAAATGTTATTCAATGTGTAGGTAAAAATGTTTCCCATGGTTTTCAAAAAAGAAGGTGCCTGTCGCTGCAATGTAAGTAAGCGAGACTGGAATACTTGGTAAACAAAAGTGTGACACTAATGGATTGATAGGTTTATGAACAAAAAATGAATGCACCGTTCGAAAAGTAATATTTCTGCCACGAATTGATTTTCAAACAACGGTTCCTATGCTGTGGAATTCTTGCACGAAGGATTCTGCAAAGCAACATATCATAATTCCCCAGCATGCAAGAAATAAGCCAGTAATTCTCAAATTTTAATCACGAAGATACCAGTGGGTGCTCTGGATTGGACGCCAGAACGCTGATCATAAACATAGATAAAAAGTTTGATAAATGTAAATCGACAGAGTATGGATACAAAATGTAATTAATTGTGTTGTGAATATTTAATTTATATTGTGTGCTTGACCTTTGCATATTACTGAGGGTAGAGTTTAGGACTGCTTGACTACTGTCATTCTTCTTAAGACGTTTTCTGGAAATGGAATTTAAGACCCAGCCTTGATTACGAGTTTAGAATGTTCTTGGAGCGAACTTGTTCACAATATTTTGGACTTTTTCCATTCGAATGTTCCATACTCAATGTATTCTGCTACTTAATTGGTCATGTGACAACTTGTACATAAACAGAGGTTGTATACAAAGTCTTTATTCCTGTTTTATGGTCACTCTGTTGAATCACTTCTAGTTGTGTTCAGATATACAATGAGAGTAATTACTGGTTTTAATTATTCATTGGAATCACAATGTCTTCTTTGACTTGTTGGACTAAAACACAACTTTGGGATTCTGGATTATATCATTGTGAAACATCAAGAACTTCTAGACTATTGGTATTCATTTGGAAAATTCAATAATTTTGGGCTTGTGATAGAACGTTTAAGATAACCTGGGATTTGATTCGCAATATTGTAAGTGCCTTTTGAAATTTTCACTTTGTATTCTATGAAAACAAATTATTTATAGATTTTACTAATTTGTTGATTTTACATCTTTCTGTTACACGATTTAAGACCATAAAGTCGTAACAATTGGTCTCAGCTCTTAAGATAGGTTTTTATTTCGTTAAGAGTAATGTACAGGAGGAGGTAGACCAAATGAAGGACAGAATGACAGAAGTAGAGGCTAGTATGCAACTGTATTCCGACACGGCCGAGGAGTTATAGACTGAAATACAAATATAAAGGAACATAGAAAACCAGTCTTAAACAATCAATCCAAAGTCGATACACCCATAAAAGACTTTAAAAGAGGTTTCTTAAAATCGATGAACATCGATAAAAGATGAACCTATTTTTCTATCGCATGCCCCCCCCCCCCCCCATAAAGGAAGTTAGAAAAATCTACCAGACCGTTTAAGGTTTTCTTAGGAAGACATATGGATGGACATCTGGTTTGCAAAGATACACTAGCTCCAAGGCGACTGATCTGGCTCCAAACTAATCATCCTTCAATTTTATATTTAGTATTATTACTATTAGTAGTAGTATTAGTAGTATGTTGCTAAGAAAGAGAATAGGTATTGACTATGGGTCATCAACTAACTCATGATTTAATGATTATATCCGAGTCATCTCACAATCACGATGGAAAAGTACATCGATAATCCTGATCATTAACTTCAAACAAGGATTAGTATGAATGGGCTGTTAACTGGTAATGAAGGTCATGAAGAATTCCCCCCGATTATTCCCAAGCAGCGAATTTGCTTGACCAGAACCGTGATTTGTATCAAGGTACAGGTTTCTGGCAAATTTACATATTCATTAATTCCCGTTGACATTCAGTCATATTTTCTTGGTAATTTTTGTTTATATATTCACTCCTCTTGACAGTTGATCCAAATGACTTCACACATTTATCTCTGTGTTCATTCCCACTGACCATCAGTCCAAATGACTACGCAAATTTATTAATGTGTTCACTTCCGCAGACAGTCAGTCCAAATGACTTGCAACATTTATCCGTGGGTTCATTGCAGCAAAATAACATTAAAGTATATAACATTTACCAATCTTTTATCCGTGTTCATTTACCAAATTTGTCTAAATTTTCATCTGAAGTTCATTTTTGCTGACAGTGAGTCAAAATCAGTTAAAAAAAGGAAACAAAAACGGGAATACCTTATTTATAATACTAGAAAGCTTGAATAAATAATGCTTAAATAAAACAAAATTGTTTCGGATAAATATACGCTGTTTTATATGAACATGCTTTCTTAATATATACCATCACTGATGGTTGTTTTGTGAAATATGTAATCAGGGTAATACTTTTCATTCCTTATACACAATGTCGCTATTGTTCTAAATTCTGAAAGCGAAAATAAATGCAATTTAACATCAGGATTTTATAGTTACAAAATCTTTTTATTTTATGTTCGTACTTTTTCTCCAACAAATAAACTTCCAATCCATCTTTGAATTTTTTTTTTATTTACTTGATTAGGGGAAAGGGTCATTAACTCTGCATTATCTTTAATCAATATAAACCATGTGTATATTTTAATGTTATTTTGGACTGTCATTTATTTTCTGCTTAGTAATTTATCTTTTGATCAATAGTTCATATTTAGTTGTTATAACGTTAATCAATTTAGTCTTCATTTCCTTGATATGCTTTTGTTTACTTTAATTTTCTGCGGATTTGTTTTTCATTTAAACGTGTTTCATATTTCGTGTTACTGTTGAAATCCTTTCAGTAACACATTTTGTATTGCTTGTCATATTCTTATTAATATATGCAAGTTTGTATGCTTTTAGCTACGGTAAAAAATACATTTCTATATTTCTTCGTGCATGAATTTCGTTCATATGATATGTTGCATTACAAAATGAAGAGTTGTCTTTATGCGAATCATCAAAACAGAAATAGTTACTGCACTTCTGTAAAACATCAAAGTTCAGACTTCATACGTTGTACAGAGTTAAGAAATTATACAGTTAAGGCATACAGTTAAAACAGTATACGTATTTATTAAGATATCATACAGAGTAAATGCATTATACCGAGTTAACGCACTTTACAGAGTTAACACACTTTACAGACTGGACACATTATTGAGCCATTAAAACTTTGTATACAGTTAACACAATATACAGAGTTATTAAGACATTACACAGTTATTAAGAAACTGAACAAAGTTAAAAAATTATACAGAGTTAGCAGAGTTTAAAATAGATAATTCTTATACTAAGTGTATGCATTAAGTCATGTGTATAACGCATGGTAATTATGAATTATGACTGAAACAGCAGTCAATATCTGCATTAACTCCCTTTGCCCAATTCCTACCATTTGTCAACATGAAGCAAACGTTGTGGTGCGCATTAAATGACTAATAACAGTTTTATCCTGTTCTGATGTCCGAAAAGATATTACACAAGGCAATTAACTAAGCAACTGTTTAATTGTTGATGCGCTGTTTCTTCTTGCTTTTAACTATTTTCCATTCTTCTTTTTCTTCTTTCTTTCATGAATTACCAGGTTAATGAACACAACACACGTAGACTACACATTTACTTTTCTCAGTGACAAACATACTAGTTTCTTGGTTGGATCATTGTTTCTCAGCGCATTACTTAACCCAATCTTAATGCCTTAGGAGAAGTATTACTACCTCGCAAATCCATCCCTTCCAGATAAAAGCGTGTAAGAAAACAAAGCTAAAAGTTATCGACCCACCTAGGGTGTAGGTAGTAAGAGTGACCTCCCTTACTACAAGGAGTGCTGCCATATCCTGTAAATATCTTAGTTACTACTGGAACGAAAGACACACTCTCTATATGGTTGTAACTATCGGAAGGCTATTAGGCATAATTAGTGGCACAAAGCTATTGCAGAGTTCATGGCAGTAGATGTGGAACCATTTACCGCTGTTGAAGACATTGGATTTCGATGTCTAATGGCCAAAGCATAACCACGCTAAAACAAATTTCAAAGTCGGAAGTACACATCTTTGATACCTGACATGCATAAGGCGATACAAAGTAAGGCGCGTGATTTAGTTTCTGCCCAATCTGACCTTAGTTTGACCTCTGATGCGTGGTCAGACCCGTCCATCAGCTTAGCCTTGTTGAGTTTTACGGCACACTGGATGACGGAAGACTTTCAGTGGAAACAAGTGATTTTAGCAGTAACGCCTCTCGATAAATCACACACAGCGGTATATTTGGCAAGAAAAATTCGTACCCATGTTATTTTGCGTGACGGAGGTGCAAACATGGTTAAAGCAATGCCTCTATCTGAAATCTACAGCATCAGCTGTTTTGCACACACGTTTCATCTCTTTGTCAGCAAGTTCCAGCACTCCATGCTGGCACAACAGCAGCTAGAAATGCTGGCACAACAGCAGCTAGAAGAGAAGCACGAAACATTTGGCATTACTCATAAGAAACTCGATTGGGATGTCCAGACATACTCGAATTCTACATACAATATGTAGGTTTCGTTATATGAACAAAACCAAGTCTTGGGGGCTTACGCGACGCTCTAAGACCTGCCTAGCCTAACAGTGGGTCTTGATTAACAATCTTGTGGACACGTATGGCCCATTCGCGGACATTACCAAGGAAATAAGTGATAGCCGAACATCAGTCTCAGTCACTCTTCCAATGCTGAAATTGATCTGAATGTTGCTGACTCGAGAGCATGAAGAGTCATGGTAATCAGACAATATGCTGTAATATGTTGACGTCAATGAACACGCTTTGCTGACGTTGCCAGATACCAGAAGCTTTTCTTGGCCACCATCTTAGATACACGATTCAAACACTGCCTATTCAGCGAAGAATTACTTGTAACCAGATCCAAAAAAATGGCTTAGAGCAAAATGAATCTCTGAACAAAAAACCCCACAAAAACAAATTTAATTAAAAAACAAACAAATAAAAAGATGAAACCGAAACAAATGCTACTGGACCATCAACATCACGTCTCTGATTTGTTTTATATGGCCTGTGACGACACTTTCTCTACCGCCAACGAAACAACCACGTGTATAACGCCCCGTTGAAGCGATGCTTGAATTGTATCTGGCCAGCCGTATGTTGCCACGAGAAGAAGACATATGGCTGGTGGAAAGCTCACAGGTTTCAGTTCCCCTACATGGTCAAATTAGCTAGTGGCTATTTGTCTGCACCAGCTTCAAGCGTTCCGAGCAAGCAGCTGTTTAGTGGTGCAGGCCAGAATTTTTCGGATCGTCGTGGACAGTTACTTGGTGAGAAGGGAGAAATGTTACTGTTACTTAAATACAACCTACCTCAACTAGGCTTTCAGTATTAGCTGCAGCCAGCGTACAGTGACGTCTGAGTTTAGTCTTAAAGCATACGTATTATTAATTTTAATTATTATTGGGTTATCGTTATTAACAATTTTTTTTTCATTTATTGAAATCTAGTAATGGCGACCTGCATCACTGAACGTAAGTTAAAAGACTAGCTTAATACATTTTCATTGATTTATATCTTGCATTGGCAAACCATACAGTGTTAGTTTTAAAGTATTTCAAGTTTTATATTTGTGTGATTGTTGTTTTCTATATATAGCAATGTACATCTTATCTGTTTGTGTTTGTATAGAAGTTCAAATTCACTTGCCATATAAGCAACCTTGTATATATAACTCAACTCAAACGGCAAAATACCTGCTTGCATTACACTAATAGGTTTATGTTTATGAACCAGTCATTGTTATAAAACAAATACTAATGAAATAATCGGTCTTAGACTCGGTATATGCAATTTTTATAATCGGCTATATGCGGTATTGGCTGAATCGTCAAAGGTGACATCGGTACAGCTTCACTCGTGAGAAGGTTTCCTCTAACAACCAGGCCACCGGACAGGTCAGTCTAGTAAATTAGTAGGACCTTAATACCATGCATCGTCGTCTTTGCTTGCAAGTGGTGAGTTTAGTAAATTAGTAGGACCTTAATACCATGCATCGTCGTCTTTGCTTGCAAGTGGTGAGTTTGACGTGTATTGTGCGCACCTGTGCATTAGCTGCAGAATTGCATCCAAGTATACAGCTCATTAGACTCGTGAAGCGTCCTGATCTATAATTGGGAGGGGGGGGGGCGAAACTGTATTTTAAGGTATGATTCTTTGACATTTTGTGGCTGATGCACCATGTTTAAATTTATGTCCCACGAAAAGGAATTCCCGCCGCACTGACACGTCAGCATGTATACTTATGCGGTCTTCGTCCTTTAATGTGCGATTCTGTGCAGTCTCTTTTGGTGCCCTAAACATTGATCTTCAGTTCATGCTGAACAGAATTTGCATGTGTTGATAAGTTCACAGCAGGAACACGCAACACAAGTGGGGTGATTGTCGGTAGCATTCTTTTCGAGTTGGCTGTGTTTAGGTCTAGTTATGGTCTGTCCATAATACAAGTAGAGCAGAACGTTTAGACATATGTCTAGCCCAGCATCTGTTTTTGAACTTAATGTCGGTGCAAAACTTCACTTTTATAAATATGTTTACCTGGAATAATCGTGCACGTAGCAGACAGCATAATGTAGGCAATGAAGCGTCAGTACATGAGATACATTAATAACGTTGCCTATAAAAAGCCTCAAGAAAGCCTGTACATGTAAATTCGGTGAAACTTGGCTCATGTGCGCTAATATTACATTGATGTAGAAATCTTATCTGCATATAGAGATCGTAGCGGAATTATCAGCGCCGGCTTAAGCACCGTGGAGGCCCATAAGCAGTCAAACTTTTGGGGCCCCAGACCCACGGTCACGGTCTCATGGGGGCCCCTGATGGGGCCTATAAAAATCGCGGGGCCCATATGCAGTTGCCTACTCTGCCTAATGGGTAATCCGGGACTGGGAATTATACACATGTTAAGAGTTTTATATAGCCCACAGCACATGTAATATCCAACTATACCCATAACTGCATGAGGTGTCGCTTTAAGTTACCAGTGTAAATGCTATTAGGTGTGTGATGAAGGCAAAGTGATACAATTATCAAGGCAGAACTTTGTCGTCATAGGAAGCAATAAATGTTTGAAATATTAGTATACTGCCTTCTTGAAGTGAATATTCCTCCAGCTTGAAAGTGTAGAACTTCAGAAATTTGGCAAGTGTAACTTGCAAAGCCTCTCTGTGGAGCGCGTTCTGTTCTGCGGAAGGAGTAACTAGGACATTCATGGGATTTGGCGTTAATCCACGTGCCATGGAGAGATAACTCTTACTGACTGCCACGTAGTTGGGCAGATAACCTTTAGTTTTATAAGCAAAAAGTTTGTATTTGGATTTTCGTGGTAGTAATACTTCTTATCGGGTATTAGGATTGAGTAACGTAATTAATAAATAAATAGACAAGTGGAACAGATCAGATCAAACTATGTATGATTTCACTTAATCCAGCCACCAACCCCTATGATCGGTCAAATGAACGGTTGCATGTAACTGACCTCATTTCTGCTTCAGTGTTTCCAAACTGCTCTCCTGTGTCCATACTAAGTGTTCCGGCTCCACCGCCGAACCCGTATCCTTTAGGTCCGTACTTCCGTCCGTGACACACCTTACAATACAGCTCCCCCTCATGTTCCGTGGAGTTCGTGCTGTCCAACAGCTTGTTACAAAGTCCTGAAGGGAAATTATTATTATTACTATTATTATTATTATTATTATTATTATTATGGGAGAGCCACCGTGACAGCTGTTACAACGTCGTACTCGTGACAAAATAATCGATGGTTCAATACCCGTCCAGGTCCGCTTGGGCCTGCTATTTCAGTGTGTTCTGTATTAGGCAAGGCATTTAGCTGCAGTTTCCTTTACATGACAGTGTGTAGTAAACTAGAAGTGCAGTTAGAAGCAAACCTTGTAACAACTATTTATTTTTATTACTAAAACAGAAGCAAGTATGCGTCCTAAGTAAAGGGTGATGAAGAACAATCTTCATATTCAAAATTTAAAAATGGCTTACGTCCCTTACTAAATATACTGCTAATCCAGAACAAAATATTTTGAAGCAAATCTCTCAATAACAAAAACACGGCATTTACACTGCCACAATATTTAAAATTCGGATTTAATTTATTGAATTATTTCTGTTGTTTAATTACCATGTCGCTTTACATTAAAGTCTCTAATGTTCAGATTAGCTCTATGCAGTCTTGGCATCTGTAATTATTACAATTTCACATGAGACGAAGTGCTGCCAGCCTGCCAGGACTCTCATATCCGCAAATGACGCAACATATTACAAATTTGCGCTTTCAATAAATTTGTGGCAGCGTCTCTGCGTGAAGTCATAAAATGTGATGTATGCCATACCTCAAATCACTGTCGGTCATCCCTTACGTAAAAAATGTAACGCAAGAAGTGAATCCATTTGTTAAAATCATATAATTTACAAAATGTCTTCATGTTTAACTAGTATACTAAACTGGTTCTAGGTACAGCTACATTGTTTTTGCCCAATCTGGAAAAAAACCTATTAAGCTGCAAGAAGGCTCACCACACTTGAAGCAGAACTTGTGCCATTTCTTGCCGGCCGCTATTCTTTCCTCAGCCGCGTAGACCGATTTACCGCATTTGGGGCACCTGGCTTGATCTGGAGGCTTGAATGGCATTTTGTATTTCTAAAACAGAAATCTGCACCAGTCTGTACTTGTCCTGGTCTGTAACGAGAGAAACCATATGCTGCTGTGTAAATTACGATAATGACATGCACTTAGTGTGCTCATACGATGTGCAACTGTTTATAAATAACAAAACTTCGAACTATCTGAACCAAATCAACTCAGTAAGGCATTCACTTGTTCACTAAATGAATATTTAAACCTATTTTCTAATCGATTAATCGATTAATCGATCAAATCCTCGATTTATAAAATCAACTGACCAACATTTCCATATTTTGTTGTTATAGGTGGTGGTGGTGTAGGGTTTAACGCCATTTTCCAACGCATGATATGCTATACATGGCGGCCCAAAAAAAATGGTGGTGTAAGAACGCGGCAAAACCCCAGAAAGAACCACCGACCCATGAGAGGCTAATGACAAGTTTTCTCACGTAACCACATTGACCTAGCATGAGACTCGAACCCACGCAGACAGGTGAGATGGCAGTGATCCATAACGGTGGGCGCTAAAGTCCACTCGGCCACTATTAGTCCCATTTCTATTTGTAAATTGACCAATCAAATAATTAATTATCAATTGAGCAATGGTGATTTCTTCTTTTTTCTTTTTTTTTTTTGTTTATACAATGGCAACAGCAAAATATATTTAGATCGACAAGCCTCGATCGCTCCATTAACATGAATATTGCTTTTATGCGCTTATATGTATAATGCATTCCCTACCTCTATTACTAGTGATGCCGACTACATCCTCCACTCCCCACCCACGCAAATGTCAACAACGCATGTTTTGTAATTAGCCAGATATAGCCGTGAAAAACACAAAATACGTTTGTATCTATAATGCCTGTATTTACAACTCAGAAAACTTCATGCATATTTGAAGTAGGTGCCATGTGGGCAGCACTCGTGAATGTGAAATCTGAATTGATTTACAGTATACACGTGGAAACTGCAACTGCATTATCTGCCGACACAGGTCTATGAACCAAGTGTTATTGCTGTTAATGGTTGTCCTGGTGGTGATCTCAAAACCAGATTTTTCCCCAAAAAAATTGGGAAACGTTTCTCCGTTCTTTAGGTTCGAACCTGTTGTAGAACTTAAATTCATTGCATAAACTTCTACTCCACAGAGGTATGGTTACACCTAGCAGGGCAGAATCTATGTACTATTTCCGGTGCAGCACGTGCTGCATACAACCTTGTAAAACTGTATAGTTGCTGTGCAGTTCATAAGAAATGAATACAACGGACCGTTTCTTTTTGATTTACATCAACATAGTTCCACCCCATCATCGTAATATATGCATTTGTTTTAATAACAGTTATGCACACCTTAAATCTAAACATGCCATTCTTTATTTCAAGCTTCATTTCATGGCATATCATAAACTGAGAATGTTTAAACTACGATTCACTCCTATATTGGACGCTGTTTGTCTTTAAAATAATAAACGCAAGCATGTTTTTTTTTTTTAAATCTAATGTGATCTTGTTGGTGTGCATATGGAAACGTTTTCTTAACTGCCATAAACGTATTCGAAACAAAATTTTCCAACAATCTGTGTACTTTCCAAAACGTCAAAAGAACTACGTTTTCTATATTAACTTTTTAAACAGTGCTTGAGGTAACTGTCAATCTCGTTAAACCATATGCCTTAAGTGAAATTTGATCTTTTTTTAAAAGCCAAATGTATCATAAGAAATTTGAGATCATTAGGCTGTAAGTATGATGAAAGATAAGATCACATTATGCCATAACAAGTGAAATACTTAATCTCTTTAAGATTTATATATGATGAGAACTTCGATATATTTAAGCCATCTGCCTCAAGAAATTTTTATCTCCTTACGCTATGTGTATAATGAGAAACGCGACATCTTTAAGCCCATGTAGTATGCGAAATCCGATCTCGTTAAGACATATCTCTTTAAGTCATATGTACTCATGAGAAATGTGCTCTATTTACGCCATATGTAGACTGAGAAATTCGATCTCTATAAACTATATCGAGTGAAATTAGATCTTGTTAAGCCATATCAAGAGAAAATCTAATAAGTCATGTGAATTATGAGAAATTCGATCGCTAAAAGCTATATCAATCGAGATAAATTTGATCTCTTAAAGCCGTACCTGTCATGAGAAATTCGATCACTTTAAGCCATATCAAGAGAAAATATGTACACTGAAACCATATGTATAATTTGAAATTCAACCACTTTAAGCAAAATGTATCAGATAAAAGGGAGTAATTGTATCTCTATTATCTCGAAATAAATTTAACAGAACATGCAGAAAGTGCGTCCGGGATTTTTTTTTCTCTCTCTCTCTCTCTCTCTCTCTCTCTCTCTCTCTCTCTCTCTCTCTCTCTCTCTACAAGTGAAAAGCAGAGAACTTTGGCAAATCATTTCTACGCAGGACAGCTCGGAGTCAACTCTTTGTATTTGTACATGCGCAGTTGCTCCAACTTATGTAATAATACCAAATTTTGAAGGTGGGCTGTGATGGCTGCATATTTAATAAACACAGAAAATTATATCATTACACAAACTCGATAGGAATTATAACATGTTCGTAGCAATGCAAGCAGCCAAGTTCTTGTGTTACTTTTAACGACTTTCATAAAGTAGAATAGATAAACCCGCTACCTTGGAAGCAAATCATGGCTACAGCCTGCCCTGCCGTCTGGAACTATCATCAAGACTTGTTTTATGTTCAAAGTAATACAGATTACATTAGTGATATATACGACTGATAGCTAAGTACAGACACGAGTCGAGCCAACTTTGCAAAAACCATGCGTTAGCTTCGAAGTGGAAGGGAGAATTTGGTTGTTCAAGTCAATCATCCAAACCACATAGCATGAAACCAACATTAAGAGAAAATTTCTTATTTGCATGGGGACTGAAATGACTTTGTGTTGTTAGAAAAGCAACTGAAATAACAGAGTATTAACTTGGTTTGCTCTCCATCGAAAATCCTCATTTTAAAAATGCAACAATAAATATATATTACCTAGGTTAACGCAGTTTATCATTTCATCGGCCTTCTCGCACCTAAACAATGAGATGATGTTTCCTAGTCTAACTAGGAAACATCTGTTTTATACATATTGAAAACTGTTATAATGGAGGTTGCCAGAGAATTCAAAGGATGTGTTGTGCGTCTGGCCTCCTTTCATTCACATTCAAAGCGTAAGCGAGGTGTTAAAAGCATATCCAAATTGAACACATTGGTATAAGGATATTAAAATTAGCTGTCCCATCCAATGGTTTAAGAAAATATAGTTACGGACGGACGGACGAACAGACAACAACTGGAGAAATAATCGGTATCACAATATCCCCGACACTAATAATGAGGACAAAATGAACTTAATAATAAAAGTTACATGCCATCACAAAACTGTATATTGTATATTCCGCATATTTATGCTAATTCGTGACCTTTTGAATATGATGAAATTTTCTTCGTTTTATTTTGTTTTGCCAAATGTGTATTGGATATACATGTACATGTATTTCTGCAAACCATACTTTTGTTTGCATTGACTGTTTCCTAATTAATGTTTGTCTTTTGGTTTCATCTTATTTTACTCAACAAGTGCCCCAGTTTTTAAAATATATGGGTCTATACTCAACTGGTTTAAAGAACAGTCATTTAAAATATGTATTAATATTTATGTTTTGTCATTTTCAATACTTTCTCATTCACAGATGTATTGTATCCTTCATGATAAGCCTTCACTTAACACCGATTAACGTAACGTACTTATTTTACACAAAGAACAAATTTTACACTTGATGAAAACGTTTGCACTTAATGGTACTACAATAATAGCCTGCGCAACATTATGTAACTACCTGATATACGTCAGCGTAGTTGCTAAAGTGAAGTATGCACTAATTCTTAATGAGTTTTATAATAGATTTTATTTCTCTTTTATAGCAAATCTGTAAATCAGTCATCATTGCGATGTATGATTGACATGTGTTTGTTATTTCCTAGTAAATTGCAGTGTCACAAACAGGAAGCTTGCCTTGAATGTCAGTATAAAACCGCGTCCAAAATAATCCACAGAAAAAATAATCAAAATATAAGTACATAATTTCAAAGCACTAGATAGAAACAAAATGACTGAGCGGCTATATTCCATCTACAAAATTCGGATGTAGACATACTTTTCCAAAACAGCTGTTTCATATGGCTGATTCAAACACACATAGAATGCCGTATTGGATAGATTCCACATTTATAGAAATGTACTGCTTCTGCAGTCTGAAACAATACGAGTAGAATAGCAGCAGAGAGGGTGAACAGACCAACTTTTACAGGCGTCGATTTAGCAAACTGAGGCTTTCTCGAAAATGCTTAATATAAGCCTCCATTCATCAAAATAAAATTAAAAAAAAAAACGACGCCATTTTTGTTGTCACCATCCCCTTTGCTGCTTGGAACTTTCAGTTCTGAGTTAACGATGCTTGGAAAATTCGTGGAGTTTTCGGGTAAAAAAAAAGATGCCATTTAGTTGACGTTCACCTCCTCGGCTGCTAATGCGCTAACTAAATATTTGATCAAGTCCTTAAGATTTCACAAACAAACTAATTTGTAAAACCTCACCTCGTAAATCAATCAGATTATTAGATTGGTCAGTGAGTTTGAAATTAATTCTCGTTAACAAATTATTATGACATCGCATATAGACTAGATTAGTTGGGTCTTCAATAATTAGAAATCCTGGAGGAGCCGTTGGTGCAAATGAGTATAAAATATATCCTTGCTGAGCTTGATTTGATTGTTCGAGATTTATTTGATAATTTCCTTCGATAACGTCACATACTAAATTGAGCGCAATCACCGTTGAAATATTCACATTGTTCGGAGCAATATGTCTACCGCCGCCTTCTGGATCATTATTATATTTCAGAATATTTGCTGTAGGATTCTTCAATTTTTTCCAATTATCGTGGATTCTTTTGAACCCAATATTAATAGCATCGTCAAGTTGTTTCTTTAGTTTATCCGGATTATATCCAGGGATTTTAAAATCTTTAATCTCCGTTTTATTAATATTGTATAGATCCGCAAACTTATCATGTAAGATCTCTTCATTTAATACTTCTTGAATAATTTTCGAGTGAAATATTTTCATATCGTCGATGATTTTATTACCCGTTTCTACGACGTTGATAAATTCATCCTTGGTGAGAGAGCCGGATTTAATAGATATTAGCAGTAGTGAAAAATCATTATTCATTGCTGTGAAATTTCCGTTAATGAGAGGAACATAAATTGATTCAAAAATTTCTTTATTAAAGAATTTATTAGGAGCATAATCCTGATAACTCTTGACTTCATTGACGGGTTTTATTTTGTTGGTGATATAATCGGATTTTTTAGGTTCGGGTGGAAAATCCTTCGAATTTTCTCGCGAGTTATCCGGTGGTAATTCAGGCCATCCTAACACTGATCTTATAGAACTCTGATAAATATCTACAACGTATCCTTCTGTATTTATCTCGATAGCAGATGATAGTGTTGGTTCATGAACTGTTATAGCGATTTTTGATTCTTTTCCAGTGAGAGATTTTATTCTTCGTTGAAATTCAGCGTTGATCTGTTCGATTTGATATGACCCAGTTGGTATAGAAACAACCTGCCAATCTGGTGTTCCGTCTTCACGATTCTTGTTTGCAAATACCAAGGAATTATTCGGTTGTTGACCACCAAATGCTACCGATCTAATATTAGGCCAGCTATGATACACTCGTAGTTTTGCTAGTGCGATCTCGCTCACGGGAACAGGAATTGGAAAATTAACACTAAATTCGGGACGTGTTGAGGTTATTGATATCGTGCTTGTTTTCACTGGTGTTGTATTTGTTACTATTTGTTGAAGTAGTTCTTGCGACAACATTATTATTATTATTCTGCTCTAATTTCAGCATTGTTGATTTATACAATTGAGCCATAGTTGAAAATTCGCTATCTGATATTGTTGTGTCATCCAACGACGATGATATCAACGAGGATAATTGCGAGTAACCGGCAGATGCAATATGATATTTAATTAAATAATCATGTAGTTTACTCTGGCTACACGATGATAGTTTTTTTGTGATCCCAGTTAATATACCAGCAATTGTAGCCACTGCGGAAATAGCGATTGGAACTACGACCGGAGCAATCATTGTAACCGAAGATAGTATTATTCCAGCAGCAGTGATTACTCCTGACACCGAGTACACGGTGATATCAACTGTGGTTATTCTTCGTTTGTATTTTTTGATTTTTATTTGATATTCTTCACAGAGAGAACTGAGTTTAGTTTGAAACTCTTTGACTTGATCATAGCGATACTGATTCGATGATGGAGTCATTTTATTTTAAAAGCGTTAGCATTTTCAATTACAAATTACTTTGTAATTTTGAATCGTGAAAGAATTTTTAAATCAATTTAATTGTTTACTTAAATCCACTACGAATTCTACGTACCACGTTACTGAAACCTTGGCTAGATTTCCATCTGTATTTGTTATCGTGAATTGTTCAGTTGTATCCTTGTCGATGATCGTTGATATCGTATTATTGACTCCAGATGAACTACTTGATGATATTTCAAACTGAGTCGGTGATACTATTATTAATCGATAAATACCCTTGACTGCTGCGGTTACGGTTAAAATATTGTTTGTGGGAGTCCACATAAATGATCCGTATTGAATCGTGTATACTACGTTGTTGACGATAGATTTATTATGAGGAATTTTTACTTTTTCAACAACGCTTATCATTCTCATTGCATCATCCCTTATTGCGTTGTTGAATGTTTTAAGTTCATCGATGGATTTTTTAATATCGGGAAGTGTTATTTCAATTTTATCAAATGGGCTCCCAATAAACTTGTCCATGAGGTTTTTACGAAACGTCATAAATAGTTTCGTGTGTTTTTCATATTCAGATTGAAGAGTTGCTAGTTCTAACATAGAATCTTTTATTACGGTGAGTTTTGGTGTGGTCACTGGTGGATTTCCAAAAAATTCTAGCAGGGGTTTGTCAATTTTGTCAACTATATTTCTTTGTAATGTAGTAAACTGATCAAATACAATTATATGATCATCATACTTATCATTAAGCGATTTTAATGAATTCACCGTGTTATCGTATGTTGTTAATTTATCCGTAATTGTTGAAACAAGTACACCTGGTTTGAGTTTACCCTCATCAGAAAATAACGCGATAGTATCCTCTGCTGCGTCTCGTTGTTTAACCAAAATATCATTAAGAGAGATATTACTACTTTTCAATTTACCCTGACGATCTTGAAATACAACTATTTCACCAGGATCAACATTTGCTAGGTTTAATATTTCAGCTATTTCATCTTCGATTAATTTTTTAACATCCTTGTTATCAACGGTTTCAACTCCACTATCAGGTTTTTTCAGCGATGATAAAGATCGTCCCCAAATATCAATCATTATTATAGAAATATTTTCATCGTTTAAATCCGATGGATTTTCAATCTAAAGATTTTTAATCTAAAATTCTTTCAGAATTTTTTAAAGAGATTTGCCGCTAGTATACTCATTTACTACTATATGAGGTGGTTTCGAAAATCTTTTGGATATAGCATCAAGTACGTTTAATACTTCATTACCACATATTGGTGGATCAAGCATTGTTTGTGTTGGTAACGTAGAATACCAAGTCTTCATTGGAAAATCTTTTATATAACGCATAAATTCTTTCGGCGGCGCTAATCCATATGAGTCAAAATAAATAATCCCACGTGGATCAATCGCGTATGCAACCCAGTGAGTTCCAGGTCCGGAGCTGTTATCTAAATTAATAATACCGGTTTCAACATCATTTGGTTGTGCCGGTAACTGATCTCTCATAAAAACCCCTCTGAAATTTTTTATTTTTAATTTTTTAGCGGTATCAATTAAATCAAAATTGGACATAGGAACTATATCGTTCCTGGAATTCGAAGACCCTTTCCGCTGTACCATGAACTCGGGGTTCCTGGTAGTCTTAGACCCTTTCCTTTTTTTTTATACCCTTTTCCAGTTGCCTTTTTCAATGCCATTCCTGCTGCGGTACCAATAGCTCCTAATGCTGCTGCCTTCGCTACCGCTGGGGCTGCTGCGGCAATCAACCCTGGAATCAACCCTAACAACGGGAATATACCACCAGTCTTTTCCATGTTTTTAATCGCGCTCGCAGAAAGAGTAATCTGAACTCCTTTTTTTTCTTTCAGCGCTTTATTAAAATGATTAGTTTGAGTTTTCGTCAGCGATAGTTTATTCCCTCCGCCATTCATTTGATTAGGTTTCAGCGTTATTGTGGTTCCACATTGCTTAGCTGATTTGGATTGTAGTTTTTTTATTTGACCAGGTGTCAACGTAACATTGATATTACTATACGACATTATACAAAACAGATTGATTCTAAATTAGAAATGCTAAGCATTTCTGAAATTGTAAAGTAATTTTCAATTACAGATTTTCCACTGGTGCATCTGCCAGTCTCATTCGTCCACCAACACCTTCGAGTATCATTGACTTATCACTGAGAATAACAGCAACCGCTCTATAATTAGCAATACCACCAGGAAGGGTTACACGAGCTCGGAAGTGTATATCAACGACGGACTGTCTCATCAAGTCAAGATGTTCCAACGAAAAGTAATAAATCGGATACAGACTTCTAAAATCCAACTGTGATATTTGTAGACCAGTATCAACATTTTGATCGCGTCCCATATATGACAGCAACCGATGATAAACTCGTGCAATGTGGTTGTTTTCATAGTTAAGTTGTATATCCTCTGATGGTTCTTGCTGTCCGTTTATTTTTAACGAGACTTCATTAACACCTATCTGATCAAATATCATGTGGGAACGTTCTTGATTGTTTAATCGCGCAGTATTCTGTAGCGCAATAAATATGTGACGTGGAGCTGAAATACCCTGTTTTGATGCTAGATGCCATGTAAGTGTACCATCAATATTAGAATCCATGGTATCTGTGGACGTTGACAACCAACTTAATAATCTCTTCCCCCCCTGATCCATAAATGATAGTAACCGCGGTTCTGTTAACAACGATGGAGTCAACACTGGCATCCACAGTGTTAGTTTTGATAAAATGACTTTACCAGCGGCAACGCCAGCAGCGCGCCAGATTGCATAATTATCAGTACCTCTTCGTACTAGTGCTATAGTATGCTTTACTCCATAGATAACTTTTCTGACGTTTCTACAAAATCCAAATATGTGATGGAGCGGAATAGCACATGAAAACCGTCGACGCTCTCCTTGCAACGTTGCTACTCTTGTTGCAAACCCTAGGTTGTAATTGGGAATAGTATTTATGACATCAAAATCAGCAGCTGGTCTTACATATCCGGCTGGTGCTGGATTAACTGAAGAAGCATGTGTTGCCTTTACTCTAGAATACTGGACGTGCTCAGCGTTATCAGTAATATCCTTAGAGAACATCATAGATGGACCAGCCGATCTAGTATAATCATCAGAATATCTCGCTAACCCGATTATTCCGGTAGCAACATCAACTTCACGTTCAATAGATTCGATTTCTCTTCCATCAATGAGATATCTAGCGCTTTCAAATAAAGCCATGATGCCATTGTTAACAAAACCAACTCGGATAGTTGGGTTATTTTCATATGGTGTATCATCATGCTGTAAAAGTTCACCTTCGACTTCAATAAAGGCTTCAGCGGGTAAAAAGTATTTACTGGTATCATGAACTTGAAGTTCAATTCTTCCACGAAGATCAGGTTGTACTGCGTGATAAGCAAAAAATTGATAATCACGTACAGAAGTATCTTTAAGTACTGGGGCTTCCATGTCAAATGCAACATCAGGGTTCTGTTTGAACATTTTTTATTATATACCCGTTGGTCTAAATCAAAAATTACAAAGTAATTTAAAAAATTCTGAAAGTAATTTAAAAAATTCTGAAGGAATTTTGAATTGAAAACCCAAGGAATTCATTTAGAGAAAATCGATTTTCATGAAATTATGTCGACGGATTAGCCAAAAAACAATACAAAATCAATAAAAAAACCATCGAAAATTCGATGAAACAACATATTTTAGCCTCACATGATAAAAAATCTGATCAAAATCGATTTTCTCTAAATGAATTCCTGGGGTTTTCATCCTCGATTTTCATGAAATTTTGTCGATGAATTGCATAAAAACACTAGAAAAATGAGTAAAAACACTAGAAAAATGAGTAAAAAAAGTAAAAAATCTAACAAAATTAGCAAATTATAAATATTTTATAATATAAAAATAATTTTTATAAACTAATTATTTAGTTGGGTGTATTTTAATAATGATGATGAAAATATCTGATAATGAAGATAACGTAAGTAGAATCACAAGTGATTCTGATACAAGTGATTCTGACACAAATATTTCTAATGCTAGCATTTCTACAATAACCATAACAACTGAGCATCCTATTCAAATAAATAGAATCACAGGTGATTCTGACATAAATATTTCTAATGCTAGCATTTCTACAATAACTATCATAATTGGAAATCCTGTTCAAATAAATATTTCTAACGTTTCTGTCGAATCTTCTTAAAACCACTTCCCGGAAGCCCACTTCCTGCTATCATATTTGCTGTTATGTTATCCTGAATCGATGATTGCATCAACGACTGTAGTTTTTTATCCACGGCATTATTTATTATTTTACTAACCTGTGTAGGCATTACTGTAGTAGATGGTAGTGAAGTTATTCTAGAAATGCTAGCATTTCCAGGTTTTGATTGGAAATTCGAAGAATTTCTACGTCGAACTAGCGCTGTTAGTTTATCCCGAGCGGCTGAAAATGCCTTACTAGCAAGATCACCAACAGCGCTAATACCCTTATCTCGGATAACATCAATTGCTTTCATTGATAATTGTTTTGCAAACGGAGCCACTTTTGGAGCCATTCTTGAAAATAATCCCATTATAGTATTACCGAGACCATCTCCATAGTATGCTCGGTATTTTGGCAATCGTGAGTTTACCACGTAGACACTAGTTGGTTTATCATGGTTGTAGTGTATGATCATTCTCTATATAGAAACACTAATGTTTCCAAATGCTTTAGCATTTCCAAATTGATATTTATCTAATCGTGGTGACATTAGTCACTGTGGTAACCGTAAAAATCCGCAGGATTTTCGGCTAACTCTTCAATGAAATCTCTATATGTTGCAATATCCATGATACCACCTTGAAATAACCGCCTACAGATATCAGCAGCTTCATTGATTATTTCTGGTGAGTTATTCCCGGCTCGTTTTCCTCCTACAAGTATTTCTAATCGTGCTATATCGCCGAGAATATTGCCGGGACATGTTACATTAGAGTTTCCAACTAAACCACTGCCTGTTTTTTTAGTTGTACCAGTTGCACCTTGTGTTTTTATTTCTGAACCGGGTTTTGATTGTTTTGGTAATCTAAGAAATTTAGGGTCTGATTTAGCTTTTTTTACTCCTTCCTTAATTCCATTCTGAAATTCTATATACGACTGTTCTTCTTTCCTCTTCTCAGAAAGATTCTTAATATTCTTCTTCGTTTTATACAACCAATCATACCAGATATCTTTTGATATGTTACTATCCTTATACTCCTTTTTGAGAATTCCCCCTTTTATATTATAACTCTTGACAGCAAACTCACCAAAGGTGATGTAATCGCTGGGTTTTTTAAATTGAAATTCTTGTATTTGTGATACAATCTCAGGTTTGAGTTTGTCTATAAAGGCAACACGACTCTTCGTGGAAACTGCGCCTTCTTGTTCTTCTTCTTCCTCTTCTTCTTGTTCTTGCTGTCGTTGTAGTTCTTCTTGTTCTTGCTGTCGTTGTAGTTCTTCTTGTTCTTGCTGTCGTTGTAGTTCTTCTCGTTCTTCTTGTTCTTGCTGTCGTTGTAGTTCCATCTCCCCTGCGATTTCACCTGGAAGTATTTGTACAGCTTGTTTCGTTTGTTTAGTTCGTTTTGCTATTTTCTCCAACACAGGGAGAAGAGGCTTCTCTGTTCTAGGACCTTCTTTAGGGACATCTCCGTATATCGCCCGTTCAGTTGCTGTTTTCACACCCTCAGTTGCACTAACAATAGGTTTGAAGAGTTGTTCTGTATCCTCTGTGAAGTCAGTCTGAAATAATTGCCGTTGTTGAAGTTTTTCACGGATTCTATCACGAAGTGGTAATATTTTCTTAAGAGCTTCAAGTCGCTCCTTTACGTTCCGTGTAGTTAATGATTCTCCTACCATTATTGAAAGAGTATTACTATTGTCAAATTGCTTTGCAATTTTTAATTAAAAAATCCTTTGGATTTTCAAATGCAAATCATTTCGAAAGAAATCACTAACTAAAAAATGCAAATCATTTTAATACTTCCTTGTTGTTACACACATAATTTTACTTCCTCATACCGTACTGGTTATACAAACAAAGGAGGCTCTCTACGCGTGGGCTCCTTCAGAGTTTTCCATTAATGTTTTTAATTGTCTCACTTTACAATTAATAAGTCTCTTTTGTTCATATTCTAATCCTAATTGCTTTCGAACACGTTCAACGATGCTACATAATGGTACGAATATATTAACATCTTCAGTATTAACTAAGCTCTCACGTATAAACTTTTGGATATTCTTAATTAAAAAATATTTTTTAGATAGGACATATTTTCCCGTCTGTTCTGCAAATTGTATATCCTCGAAATCAGTCATAATTCGATCACAATCCAAACCTGAACATAATTTTACATTTTCATCTTTCAACTTGTTGATTTCAATAATAATCAATTTGAGATTTTCAATATTCATATATATATAAAAATATATTTGTTTAAATGCAAAGTATTTCAAATACAAAGTATTTTCAAAATGAATTCTGGATACACTAAGGTGTTGATCATCTTAGTATACCCAGAAGCTTAATGCGATTATAGGTGATTATGATTATATATAATGAATGACGACGGCACATTCACCGTTTTGAACCCCCTTGGTGTTTTATACATCAAGCAGCGCTCAACGGTTACAACCGACAAACACATAACAATAGATTATAGGTGAACAATGAATGAATTGATTTCAATGACAATGACGACGGTACAACAATAGATTATAGGTGAACAATGAATGAATTGATTTCAATGACAATGACGACGGTACAACAATAGATTATAGGTGAACAATGACAATGGATGACGCGGGCTATTCTACATTCAAGTGTAAACAAAACCGCAAAATCGAAACTTTGGTTTTGAATGTCAATAATAACGTTCATACCACGTGTGACGGTGTGGTTTTGTTTACACTTGAATTTCGGCTAAATGCCCAATTATAATAAGAACGAATTTGTATATATACACTCATTACGACGAGGTGATATAAAATAGGTGTAGTGATTGTAATTATTTGTTTGTTTATTAGCGATCACTGACAATGTTGAAAACACGCATAATACTTGAAACAGACATTAAAAAAAATGTTTAAATACGACGTGTCTATAAAACAGTTCTGTTAATACTTGAAAAAAGACAAAATTGATTGTGTTTTGTTCGGATTTATTTAATTATAACAGCCAATCAAAAATCGAAGATTTTCCAACGCTAGTATTTCCGTGTTTAAGATCCGTAACTCTGTCATTGGTGGAAATCCTATGGATTTCACACGCGTTATACCTAACGGAGTTATCTCCCTACATAAGAAAACTGAATTTTGTTTTTAAAACGCTTTGAAAAAGCGGTCTTATAAATTCCCTCTGCTACTTTTTGTACCGAGGAGGTGTGAATATCGAAATACTTACCAGCTTCTGACATTGATTGAAATACCATCTCCCCCTTGTCAGTATTAAACGATCTTACTGGTCTCTTCCCAATTGATTTACAAGTACCAGTATTTCCAAATGCAGTATTCTCACTTTGTGTAACAGCTCGTAAATTATTCAAAGAATTATGTGTCCTAATACCATCAATATGATCAATAACAAGGCCATCCTTGATTAATCCATTATACACTTCATAAACGAAACGGTGATTGAGATACATTTTCCCTCCAGCTTTAAATATCAAATAACCCATACCATTATCCCGCCCAACAGATTTCTTATTTTTACTGTGTCTAACAACACCATCACTAGAAGCTTCGTAATTTTTAATAACAGGATGTCTTTGAAATTCTTGGCTCATTTATATATAATATATCTATTTGTCTAATTCGTTAATTGGCTGAATTATAACATTGGAAAATCTTTTTATATAATCAGCCGTAGTTTTTATGATTTTGCCATTGACGTCGTCAGGATTTTTGATTCTTCGCTTGTCATAATAACGTTTTAACTCTCTATAACGCTTACCCCCGCAATTAATGCATAACTGCGACTTGCCTCTTACACCTACCCCACAATGCAAGCATGGTAGAGGTCCCTCCGAACCGTTTCTCACACTCTGCATATGATACCCACAGAATTCATTTCTGCATGATTTGTTACACGGAGTCTTTGATCCAATCATAAGCCATTTGCAATGATTCATTATATAAAATTTTCTTATTTAAATACTTGTTTTAATTATAATATGAAGGAGTTCAAGAGATTATCGAAAATTAAGCCTTGGAAAAATGTTAGATTTAATCTCGATAGAATCTCTGATATACCTAAAAGTCTAGTAGATGATAAACCACTATTGAGTAAAATCAGCGACTGTTTTAATGAGTTTAAGCGTGATGGAGCATCTCATACGTGGTCGACATTTCGAATTATTGATGAAGATGTCAATATACCCATAATTGATGCTACTATGAATGATATAAGAGCAGCTGTGATACTTTCACACCTTGGCAAGAAATCTCTACGGAGGTATTTTTTTAGAATAAAATTTATTATCGAAGAGGAAGGTGAATGGATTATCAGAGATAAATTTGACCCAATCCTTAAGGATAAAAAAACTGTTATTGTGAGTAGAGATTCCAAACCAGGAATTCTAACTGGAATTGACAAACCATACTATGAGAAATCTTACCCTGTAACAGCAGTTGTGTATGGGTTATATCCAATAAATAATAATCCTAATATTACAAAACTAGCTCCGATGTTTTCATCATCAGTGGCTTTGCCACTTAATTGTGTAGCAACACGGTTAATAGAACACTTCAAAAATGCATCCCGGGGAAACAAATTAACTGATCTACGAAGAAAAAAAATAACCGAATGGAAACTAACAGTGAATCAACATGGAGCAAGGATTTCCGATATAGCTAAATTAGAAGCATTATTAAAATTTCCAATATCGGTAGCGACAATAACCGGAGAAGTATTATACGAACCAAAATATCAATCGCGAGGAGCTCCAATTGAAATTATTGATCATAACAAACACGCGTGGACACCCGCGGTAAATATATTTCCACGAGAAAGAACTGTTCGATATATCCCTAAAGAATTTTCTAGGGATGGTTTCTATGAAGAGAAATTATTTGATGCTATTCACACATTAACCAAAGACGACCCTGTGTCAATGTGGTTACTCAGGAGTAATGAGGATCCGGAAATAGGATTTGATCAGTTTGTAAAACCAAATGGTGAATTATATCGAACTGAAGAATTAGATACTAGAATGAGAAAAATCGCTAATGAATTTTCACCTGAAAATTCTAAAGAATTTTCTGTAGAAAAACTACTTACGGATAGCTTCACAATTCCATCAGTGGTAGCTCACTTCGCACGAGAAAAAAACTCATGGCGTCCAACACGAAGTGATTTTCTGGAGGATGTGAAGTTGAGTTGCGTCGAATTGGGTCATGGAGGATTGTGGAATACGAAATACTCACGTGATGGTATGATTTCAATTGATATATCCGCGTGTTATCCTGGAAGTTTTCTCGGATATGGAGAATGCTCTGAATATTTTAAACGATTTGGACATCCCACACATGAAATGACTCGTGTTGCGATTAATGGTCCATTACCCGGAACTGCTAGCAGTTCTAATTTTGATTTAACCGGGTTCGCTCGTGTGATATCATTCGAATTAGCTACAGGGTTACATCCGTGTAGTTATCTTTGGCTTGGTAGACATATGTATGAAAAAGCGTGGATGCCAATTGTGCTATTGCGATATATGATCGATTGTGGTATGTTAACATCATTAATTGTCAGCGAAGCTATTATATGCTATAACGCGCAGAAAGATGTTTGGTTACCAAAACCCGATCTAGAAAAAATAATTAACGAACAACGAAAACAATTGGGAGATTGTGAAACACTTATGGATTGGTCTAAGAGGTTATTCGAAGGTAGGAATAGAGAGGCTAAAGAGCTCGGACGAAGAATAATCGGTAAATTCACTCAAGGTGGAAGATTTGACAATGCAAAATATTCTTCGAGATTGATCTTAGACAATGAAGAATACGATTTTATCATAACCGATTTAATAAAAAAAGGAAAATTTGTAACCCGTAGGGATGCTTTTCGATCCAATGGTGAGAAATTAGGTACGGTTATTACCTACTGTGATGGATATAGTTGTCAGTACACACATTTGAGAAGTTCTATGCTAGCCTATTCTTGTATTAATCTATTCTCGATGATAAATAGATTTCCTAATACCGCGGTTAGAGTAGCTACTGATTCGATGTATATCCATGAGAAATACAAATCAGATGTAGCTAAATTCACAGATCCTAAGGAAGCGTGGGGAAATTGGAGGTTTAAAAAAGAAACACTACATGAGTATTGTAAATCCGCAGACGTTGCTATGGATGATAAATACTTGAAAAGTAACCATAATATCTCAGAGATTCAATCAGAATTTTCTACTGCACCGCCTGTATCCGATCCGATTTGTAGATACAAGACAGTTTATTTAAACGGCTGTGGTGGATCAGGAAAGACAACTCGTGCAATCGAATTATTTCGTCGTGGTGGAAATACTTGTATTTCTACTAACATGGTTGTGTTAACACCAACTCACAGACTCGCCAGAGAGATGATAGCGCGGGGGGTAAAAGCTTGTACTTATCACAGCTTCTTTCGATGGAAAGGCGATAATTGGACTCCTGATCGAATGGGTGATAAATTTATTCCTGAAATAATAATCTGGGATGAAATATGCACGGTATCATTGACAGTATTACAGATATTTCTTGAATGGTTGTTATTGAAAAATACAAAAGTCGTCATGTGCGGGGATCACGGTCAACCGCAGCCATTTGTTGGTGGATCTCCACATGAATGGCTAAAAGGATTTGTAGATTATTATGAAGAGATTAATACCGACCATAGATCACTTGATGAACAATTACGAGAATTCAAAGCGCTAATTAGATTACAACCGGATAAAATCCAATGTGAAATAGCGCGTGAAATAATCTCTGAAACTCCCATGAATGATTTTTGGGAAATGTGGAAGCCAAATGATTTAATAATCGCGAGTAGAAAAATAGTCAGAGACGCACTTCAGATGAAGTTGTTTGCGCTACATAAAGAAAAATTTGCAACGCTTCCAGTACCACTCTGTTATAGACCTAAGGATACACGAAAGCAGAATATCGACGTTGACATTCCTGGACAACAACAAAAGCAGAATTTAGTATTAAATGATATTGTATTGGTTGATATCAGCGTCGTTAAAGATGCATTAGGTGCTGATAAATCCCCATGGACGTTAGGTTATGCAGCAACAATACACTCTTCACAGGGATTGACTATATCCGATACAACTCTTTGGATAGTAGATAATCATATTGAGTGGTCAAATTTAGTTTATCTCGCAGTATCCAGAGTACGGCGAATAAACCAACTTCGAAGAATTGTGGTTAATGATAATGACAATACAATAAGTAATATACACGCCGATGATAATATAATCAGAAAAAAACTCTCTGGTTATAAACAACAGGATAAAAAAAATAAAAGAGAATTTGACATTGATGCTGAATTAATTAAGACACTAAAGCAACAACAGAACAATCACTGCGCGAGTTGCAATTGTATAATGAGTTGGAATTGGTCGGATAAAGATCCTCGCCAATTCACCGTAGACAGAAAAAATAACAATCTCGGTCATGTCAGAAACAATGTGATGTTGACCTGTCTTGAGTGTAATAGACGCCGGGGTGACAGCACCCTGGGTGCTAATTAAGACCACGCGGTGGTAATTGAGTATCCTCGGGAATCACTTGTAATTGTTCGCGTGTAAAACCCCGCTGAGGAGCAGTTGAATCCAGTTTATAGACTGGAGGTCTACCAGTTGATCGTGTTATGCCGGATATTTTATGCGTAGTGACACTCCAAATAGGATCAGTAGCTCTTTTTTTACCACCCTCAAGCTCTCCTGGTTCATATAAGTACCTTACAATGACATTACTACCAAGAATTGGTTCTTTGAAATCTTTTTGTGAAATTCCTTGGATTTCCATTTTGATAGACGCCTTCTTAATAGCGTTGACAGGTTTCATATTAATTGTTCTAGTAATCTCATTATTGATTGCGGTAATCACAGCTGGTAATCTCTTGACCCATTCACGGGATCGTTTATCCTGTATGAATTCTTTTGCGTATTGATATCCGAATAACCGCTCAGCAAGGGTTTTATTAAACCGTTCAACAATTGCCTGATCGCGATGTAGCGCAGTGTGTCCTCGTCTGATGGCGACATTATGATGTTTCATCGTAGATGTAACAACACCTTGAAATTCCTTGCCAGGATCAACTTGTAACAGATTTGGCCAGCGCAGAGGACCTCGTCGATAAATTTTTTCAAATGCAGAAGCTACTTCAGTAGATGATTTTGTTTTTAACGGTTCTGCTTCTTTGTATCGACTTGCAATATCAACTAACGTTAACGCGTATTTGTAACCGTTGTCATGGGGCAGAAATAGTATATCAGCTTGATGAACTTCATTAGGTGTTGTAACATCAAAATGCGAATAGTTAATTTGTTTAGGCGCTGGTAGATAAATTTGCCATATTGCTTGTTTAGATAACCAGTTTGCCGCTGTAGTTTTTTTCACCTTTGATGCACTAGCTAGTTTATTGATTGCTGCGTAACCTCTCCAGTATCCTCTCGGAGAATAATAAATAGATTCCATATTAAAATGCTAGCATTTTCAATTACCAGCACCTAACATCAATTTACCCTTCATAGCAGATTTTACCAACCACGAAGCCAATTTTTCTTTGAAGGATTTATCAGGAATAGCATTTAACGCATGAATTAATTTTACATCTGCGAGATGTCTGTGTTGAAGATTGCTGCTTTTATAAGCGACATCATGAGCATGACACGCCTTATCAATAGCGTTTATTGGATATTCGCCGGGTCGGGGCTGATTTTGATCATCAAGTCTGATATCTAATCGTGTTCCCGGTCCACAGTAGCTATATCCTGGAAGGTGCTTTTCTCCTGGATACTTTGCCCACGGTGTTCCTGGGAGTTTTGTCAATTTGGCTGCAATATCACCTCCTCGTTTTTTTTTAAAGGTTTCGTGGAAGTAAATCTAAATTTTTTCGTACTACATTGTACGCATTTACCAGAAAGCGCTGATCGATTATTTTTCGTTGTAATCGTCGTCAAGTCATTTGTGCCAGTACGCGTCCTACACTTCACACAATATAGATCCATAATTTATATATAACAGTTATGAATGTAATTGATTATTCAGCTACTCGACGACGGGAACCTATTAGACACCATGCAATGTTACCAAATTCTATTCGCGCGATTATCATCGGACCATCTGGAAGTGGTAAAACACAATTGCTACTTAATTTAATAACGAGATGGATGAAGTGGGATAAATTGTACATGATTGCTCCGAGTGTAGACGATCAACGATGTTATGAAGTATTAAAGGATTTTAATGATGCCGCGCAAGAAATTAACGGCGATGGTGTTATTGAGTTTATAACCGATATCGAAGAGGCACCTAGTATTGATGATATTGATGGAAGTATTAACAATTTAGTCGTATATGATGATATCATGTTAGATAATCAAAAGAATCCTGCTAGAATATTTTCCAGAGGCAGACATAAAAACACCGATGTGATATATATCACTCAACGTTACACTCAAATACCAAAAGTGATCAGAGATAACTGCAATATGCTGTGTGTATTTAACGGAGTTGATACTCATACTCTTAGAAATATTTGGCAAACTTGGTGCGGTGGTGATATGGATCATAATCGATTTAGAAATTTCTTTAGCCACGCTCAGACAATCCCACACGGATTTGTGACGATAAATTTATCAGACCCTCGGACAAGATATCGTGTCGGACTTGATCAAATATTTAGTTAGCGCATTAGCAGCCGAGGAGGTGAACGTCAACTAAATGGCATCTTTTTTTTTACCCGAAAACTCCACGAATTTTCCAAGCATCGTTAACTCAGAACTGAAAGTTCCAAGCAGCAAAGGGGATGGTGACAACAAAAATGGCGTCGTTTTTTTTTTTAATTTTATTTTGATGAATGGAGGCTTATATTAAGCATTTTCGAGAAAGCCTCAGTTTGCTAAATCGACGCCTGTAAAAGTTGGTCTGTTCACCCTCTCTGCTGCTAGAATCTTTACAGCACACGCACCCCATGACATTATTCATTTGGCTTAACAGGTCTATGTTGAGAACAACGGGCATTTGTGTTTTGCAAATTAATTAAATGATTATATACAGGACTTATAGTTTTTGATTTGGAAAATACTGATGATATTAGAGGCAAGATAGTAGATTAAGTTTCTCTAATTAGCAAGAGTATCTTATACAAAGATTTTAAAGACATATACATTTTATACTTGAACTCTGACAATCGTTGCCAGCCTTACACATAAACTAGGTTCATTTAGCATCTATATTTTGAGGGAGAGGTTGAAAGGGCGTGTGAGTCTGATCGGATATATTACACTCATTTATGTTTTCAAATCAGATTCTGGACAACTCATTATTGAGACAACAGGTGTTTTAGTTTAATGTAGGAAACAAAGTATGATATCGGGATGTTTCCTGTGAAGTCCGCTAGGCTGATATACATGCAGAAATGGTTAGGGGGAGCTTTTGAATTTGAAATTGTTACAATGAAAATGAACCATTAAATAAATATGTAACCAACATACATTTGATACATTTGTTTGTTTGCCCTACAAGCAAATTCCCCAATGTAGCTGCCATCTACCCTACACAGCTACAACAATACTCGAGAGTTGATCATAATGATACTTCCAAAATTAACAAGTTTTTGACGGACGAACATGCGGCATGATGTGTCAAGAATAGACTCCGAAAAAAATAGGTGTTTGAATCAAATTTCGAGCAAAATTAAGAATCAATACCTACGCTTTTAATTTTATAATTTGAATCTTGCAAATTTGCCAAAAGGAGCCATCTATTTATTACGTACGCAAAAATCTGACAAAGCTGGACACCTCCTCCCCCTTAGCGCACATGTGTACTTTTTAACACACACACACACACACCTGCGTATTTTACGCATCCCCCCCCCCAAACAGTTTTATTTTAAATATAGAACGGTATATATTTAATCCACGCATAAACGATGAAGGATTAATACTATTAACGTGTTTAATCGAACAGATAGTCCACCGATGTTGAATGTCTGGCTGCATCATCAAAGAAATAAGCTGCGTAACTTTAAAAAATATCTAGTGTCCGCTAAAATTTAAACGCTGATTCAACCGCAGTGGCTCGTATCGTTCCTTACAGTTTGCATGTCATACATGCTCTATATAGTAACTACAAGGGAGTACACTTCTCTCTTTTCTCGAGCGACCTATTTAAAAATAAATGCTGATTTTTTTAGCTACATTTCGCGTAGCGTAATAAATTTTGTACCTATGTTTTTAGCTCAGACATTCGACTTTGTACGCGTATCCAACGTTTGGCTTGTCATCATTATAAAATCGCATGCCTGACTTAAACATCGGCACCAAATTTATTACGCTACGCGAAATGTAGCTTGAAATATCATCATTTATTTTTAAATAGGTCGCGCAATAAAGGGGAGAAGTGCCCTCCCTTGTATCTATTCAAACGCACAGGTATAACAGGTAAATTCTAAGCAACGATACGAGCTCCTGTGGCTCAGTCGGCGTGTGAATTTTAGTATTTAGTATGACTCAGCCGGATTTCGACCCCGCGACCTCCCTCATCTAGTCAAACATATATATATATTCTGTTACGTTCATCAATTTCAGGCTGGTTTCCATGTTTCCTTATCTTTAGTACCTTATTTCCTTAAATCTCTCTCTCTCTCTCTCTCTCTCTCTCTCTCTCTCCTCTCTCTCTCTCTCTCTCTCTCTCTCTCTCTCCCTCTCTCTCTCTCTCTCTCTCTCTCTCTCTCTCTCTCTCTCTCTCTCTCTCTCTCTCTCTCTCAATCAGAATCAGAAGAAGAAGAAGAAGAAGAAGAAAATAACAGGTTTATGGAGTGTCTAAATGCACAGTAACTTAAGGAGGTTATTTAGTGCAAAGGCAACTGAATTAAAGTACCTTGCCCAGGGCACACTAAGGTTGAGGAAGAAAAAGGTCATTGTTTACGGAAAGCTAACCATTAATGATCAGAGGTCACCTATAGGGCTTTGCTCTAGACTTACAGCCATAAATTAATAATGGAAAGAAAATGTTGCTAGTGTAAGGATACAAGTGGGTTTGTTTCCGTACAAATTGAGGCATATGAGAAGGAAATGTTCTCGACCACAATTTGTTTGTACGACTGCAAACTGCTTTTACGTAAGTCCGTCTGCCTGTATTGAGTAAGTATATCTGAATTTTGTACAGAAAATTATATAAAACGAACCAAGGAATCTTCTGTCAAGACGCCTTTTACGTCTAACTTTTTCGAACTCGTAGCTATGGTGACATAAGGTACGTTAGCGTTACTAAGCGGAATGGAATGCAACCTCAATTAGTCGCAAGCCTAAAAACTAAAAATGTTTTTATTATTATCGTTACAAAGCTCTGGTTAAAGTGTACTGATGAAGGAATGCGAGTGGTTGTATGCAAGATGGAGATAATAAAGATACAAACATCATCATGTCGAATTTAAAAGCAAATATGTTCACACCCTGAAGTATGATGGCTACTAGTTTGATATGTGAAGGGGGAGGGGCCGAAAGTTTGAAGTAAAGCAACATCACTTACGAATTCACCGCACCACCCATGTTATTTTGCATACTTTGTCTGCATTCCCCCTTCTTGCTAATCTTACCATGTATCTCAGTCCATACAATGGATCATATATTGTTATCTTTGCGCTATTATAGCCCACACCCTCTTCGCCGCAGTTGTATATCACGTACTTTATTATTATTATTATTATTATTATTACTTATTATTATTATTATTATTATTATTATCTGCTCACAAATGTTCATTTGAAGACTGGCCGTATATAGCCCCTAAACAAAAACTGAACAGGTCGGATTATGTAGCATCAATACTCGTCAGTTTAAACCGAAGTCTAACACATTCAAAGCAAATTATTGAAGAAACGGACTGCGATTGACTTACGTTACCGCATGTTATGTTTCGAAGTCGATGTTTGTTTGTTTTTTTTTTATAAAAAAAACTCGTCTTTACCTCTCATTGGGACGATTAGCAATTTACTGAAAGAACCGAATCCGAAGAAACGAATGTGCAGAAAGAAATCTCTCTCTCTCTCTCTCTCTCTCTCTCTCTCTCTCTCTCTCTCTCTCTCTCTCTCTCTCCTCTCTCTCTCTCTCTCTCTGTCTCTCTCTCTCTCTCTCTGTCTCTCTCTCTCTCTCTCTCTCTCTCTCTCTCTCTCTCTCTCTCTCTCTCTCTCTCTCTATATATATATATATATATATATATATATATATATATATATAAAACCAAGTCCAACATATATATATCACACGGAAATCACAGAAATAATGCAAGTGGATATATATGGAAAATAAAAAACTGTACTGCAATACTAAAACACCGGAAAGTGGTTAAAACTGCTGAGCCAACAAGTAAAAGAATGAATGGTTAATTTCAAATTAAACTACCTTGATTTACTTACCTTACTTCGGTGTTTCCTTGATGGCTGCGTTTGCTAAGTGTGCACCCGACACCAGCATATTTAAAACTTTGCACACGTCCCCATTGCCGGTAGTGAATGTACATACAAGGGCGAGCTGACTAAGTGTGAACTTCCGTTCGTTAAACAAGGATTAGTAATCGCAATGATATTTACTAATTAGAGCCTTGTTTACCGTCTTGAGGTGAAGTATGCTGGTGTGTATATGACGGATTTACGAAAATATATAAGGTCATTATTGATCAGTAAACAATTAACGAACATTATATCTAACACTACCACGTAGTTTGTCATGTCATATTTGGAAAGGAAACGAAAAAATACAATACAAAAACTCTGAACAAGTTTATTAGCCTTGCTCTAATTCTATGTAACCCACTGTCTCTGATTCTACACGTAAATTTCCTTGCCCTAAAGGAGTATTTCTTCAAAACTGTTGACAAAGTTTACTTTCCATTAACTTTCTGTTTGATTCAAAATATCGAAAATCGTGAAAACAGTGTGTTCCTTGCAATCGACTAAAAATCTCCTTTAGAAAAAACATCAGTTAGGACATAGGTGTTTGAGCGTGTAAAATTAGAGCCCGACGTAATGTTGTCACCTGAAGCATGGAAGTGGCAATCACAAATTGCAGATATAACTGCCGTGGGTTTATATTGATGCTTTTACGGTGATTCCTCTCTTATCGTGTTACCATTAGAGTAGTAGTATAGAAAAAGGGGCTTTGACTTCACAAAAGTAATTATTACATGTTGATCAATGTATCATATGAATTCCCTGTATAGTAAACTGTTGAAAGATATGATGTTACACTGAGTAGGTCATTCTGTTTAGGCATTCGCCAGCATGACACGTAACTGTTAACTTTGATATGGGCTAGGACTGCACTAAATTGCTGCATGTGATGGCCGGAATATGCTCTGTTTGAGGTATGATTATACTTTTATCAGGACCCGTTAGGATGAGGGTATGACAGAACTAGCAACGTAGGGTCAAGTAGAGGAACACGACAAAATATAGGCAATCCAGAGACAATTTGTTTCATTTGGAAATAAGTGTCATACAATGAATTTGTCCAGTAATAGTTATTTATTATGGAAGACTAGAGATAATTATTCTGACTTCGATGGTAGTGTTACAATTTTGGCGATTACATAAGTCTTTGCAAAAATAAAGGAATATGCTTAAAGAGAAGAAATTCAAGGTTTTAAGTAATCGTCCTCGCGAAATTAGTCAAAATGTATGTTTGAAGCCAGAATTTATCTCTGAGAAATATGTATTTCTCTTCAAATTGTCTGAGAGACGGGGATCATAAGAATTTGAGACACCCGTAACCAGAGAAAGATTAGGTGTATAGAAAGAAAGAGTCTCAAAGGGCAAAAAAGGTATTGGCTGAATTACATACCAGTATGATCATTTATGCAGGTTTGTAACTAATTCTTAAATTTATTCATTTTTGGTTCGTACTTTAAGTTTCCTTGAGTGCAGAAATTAATTGTACATTCGTTGTCTAGAATATTATAAGATGCATGTATTGGAAGAATGTTATTCGATCTTTCATTGATATGAATATGTTCCGATTTCGTGGTTCGCATGTAATTGCAATCGTGTATTGTAGGAATTTCATGCACTACTCTGGTACGAATTGTGAGAATTACTTTTTCCGTCTGAAATGATTTGTGAAATGAATGCTAAGAA
The DNA here is from genome assembly GCA_029339505.1 of Unio delphinus. NCBI lineage: Eukaryota > Metazoa > Mollusca > Bivalvia > Unionida > Unionidae > Unio > Unio delphinus. The sequence continues at coordinate 21,796,947 of JAQISU010000115.1, forward strand.
TTTATTTAACTATGATTATGTCAGTGACCGTCAAAAAATTGTCGTGTATCGACCAACATAATTCAGCTAATAATTTATAACTCACAGTGGTACGTAATAGTTTATCTAAGAGGTCTAGTTATGTCATGGTTCAAGTTAGGAATGCAAGTACCCGCTAGATAGATATTCTTTTGATGATAATATGTTGTGTGCCTATCCGGTTGGGAACTGACTCCATTAGCTTTGTTCTCTTGAATTACACGACGATATCTGACGTTAAGAGAGGGGAAAATGTTTGATCCCAGGAGAAGTAAACCTGCCGAATATTTATCTCGCGTAATATTTTTATTTGAAGGGGAACAATACCCCCATGCCAGGTCTACATGAGTGCACACTACAATCAAGTTACGGTTGAAAACCCAGAGACGTTGGAGAGAAGCAAGGAAAAGAAATAATGACAACGCTGGCCTGTCACCAACAGTTCGATCATTCACTCGATCCTATCATGAACTGTTTCATCGGTATAACAGAAGGCCATCTGCATTTCTCACAAATGCTGTAATTCTCTTCTAAGGGAAATGTCATCATTTTAATGTCATATTTGTAATGGAATTGTGTATATTTATTGTTTGAAATATATATATATAATGTACTCGGGTTTTGTTTCCGCGTACAGCGTTACTTGAGGTTGGTTGATCCATATCATCCATTATTTCAATGTAGTGAGTTCGGTTCACTTCATGCTGCACGAGCAAAGTGCATACAACGGGAAAATAGATGTACCTGGATCGCACACGCTATGCTGCATCTTCGTGTTTGCACTGTACTTAAGTGTGTCGTTCTACACGTGGTACCAATTTGGATCGGCATATATCCAATGTGTTGCTGTCGGTAGTGTTTTTTCGGTAGTGTTTTTTTTTTTGTTTTGCTCAGAAGAGGTAAATGATTATCACGTGGTGGGGGACGAAGACATCTACTTTAATACATATACAAGGAACAAGAGTATATACGGATCCATAGGCTGATCGGGAAGGGAGGGATCATTCACGGTGGCTCCCTGACCTTACGACAGCGTTTGGAGTCTGTAACGTCTCCTGCTTAGTAATATGGGTAGTTAGTTGGATTTAGCTACGTGATCGTGGATGACCTCCGTCAATATTATGGTGTAGTGTGAGTGAAAAGATAGAATATCAACAGAGAACTAGGCAGTATTATTGGGAAGTAATAATACAATACCAAATAAGAAACACATGTATTCAAACACATTAAAAGTGGTTATTTTAACACAACTTAAGTTATGTCAACAGGATTTAATATCAGTGTCTATATTGGATTTATTTCATCATCATAACGAGTGGTGAAAGGAGCGCAATGTCCACGACGTGTTCATCACCTTCCTATTGACCATGCCCCAACATTTCCATTTCCTCTTGGACCTCATCATCTTTTACTCAGAACTCACCATTTTCCCTTTTTCGGACTTCACTCGTCACTTATCCTTTTGTCCGAACTTCACTAGAGTCTCATTTTCTCTCTCTCTCTCTCTCTCTCTCCTCTCTCTCTCTCTCTCTCTCTCTCTCTCTCTCTCTCTCTCTCTCTCTCTCTCTCTCTCTCTCTCTCTTAACCGTCACAGCATAATTCTTTTAAGTGACATTTTAAACAAGGTTTACGATTTAGACAATGACAGAAGTGATTGTTTTGTGTTCTTTGTCATATGTTAATGCTTGGATCAAGATTGTCAGCGCATATCTCTCTCTCTCTCTCTCTCTCTCTCTCTCTCTCTCTCTCTCTCTCTCTCTCTCTCTCTTCTCTCTCTCTCTCTCTCTCTCTCTCTCTCTGAGAGCTGTTCCTTAAAGCTATTATCTTTAGTGTTTGGATCAAGATTGTCAACTCTCTCTCTCTCTCTCTCTCTCTCTCTCTCTCTCTCTCTCTTTCTCTTTCTCTTTCTCTCTCTCTCTCTCTCTCTCTCCTCTCTCTCTCTCTCTCTCTCTCTCTCTCTCTCTCTCTCTCTCTCTCTCTCTCTCTCTCGTATATCGTGTTACATTTAGTTAATTAATCTTTCCTGGATACGAAAGCTTGCGTTTCCTGTATCATAGCAAGGGTCAGGTTGCAATTAATCGATGCAAATATCAACAGGATAGTAGACAATGTACAGCTTCTTTTATAATAGAAATGTCTCGACATGGTTCTTGCAGTGTTTCACATGTCAAGCATGTTTGTTATTATTAAATAAAGTATTAACCGTCACAGCATAATTCTTTTAAATGACATTTAAACAAGGTTTAGGATTTAGTCAATGACAGAAGTGATTGTTTTGTATTCTTTGTCATATGTTAATGCTTGGATCAAGATTGTCAGCGCATATCTCTCTCTCTCTCTCTCCTCTCTCTCTCTCTCTCTCTCTCTCTCTCTCTCTCTCTCTCTCTCTCTCTCTCTCTCTCTCTCTCTCTCTCTCTCTGAGAGCTGTTCCTTAAAGCTATTATCTTTAGAACTTGCGCATCCAGCACTATACTCTTTCTTAGACGACAGATACCTGGTCTCTCTCTCGTTTAACGAGAAAAATATTATTCTTTTGCCTCGGAGCCAAACTTCTCTATCAGAAAATTTCGGACTAAAGAATTTCGACCAAGGTTGTCACTTTATATTCACATTAATTTTAAGGAGTACACCTTTATTTTACTCGGGTCAATCATAAACAGTGGTTTCTAAAAAATTGTTCCTAAGACAAACACTTCTTTCGTCAGTGAGAATCTCTGAATTAATGTTATATATTTTTCCTTTGAAGAATGACCATTTGACATGGAAGTTCAGCTGTCTCTTTCTCAAACCCGTGCTAAAATATCCGGTCAATATTTAATGACTCGGAACAC